>OY764961.1:49070664-50514902 GCA_963668005.1 Melieria crassipennis
CTCCTGACTACGGCAGTTAGTCCAACCAACGCTAGACGCTCCTTGTTGCGGCAATGCAGCCACTGCTGCTGCTCCCTCAGCGTATGAGGCCTTCGCAACTGCAGTTGCGTCGACACAGCCACTGCCAATTGCCGACCGTCAACTGTCAGCACGCGCGCGCTCTCAGCCATGAACCGAGACAACTTTAGGGGGTGTTTCGGCAGCGCCGAAAGCTCGCCACATGCTGCACACTTTGTGCGGCACAGCGGGGGCTCAGAGCTGGCGTTGGGTCTTCGTTGGTATGCTCGTTTGTTTACATCGCATCAGCTGTTCGACTTGGCCGAGCTTTTTGCCTGAGTTTTCTCTCTCGCCGGACGGCGCCAGGTCTGAGCCTCGACAGCATTTGCCGGCGAAAGTGGGTTGAGCGCACACGGTTGCAGGCGTGAATCGACTGCAGTGAAAACATCAGCATTTGAAGGCAACAAGTGTGGCGTCGGTGGCAATTGGTAGCTGATAATTTAGTGTTGTTTTCATTAAAAATGTTTTCGATTACTCTTGCAGGAGTTTACGTTTTGAAAGGCGAAATAAAGGTAAATTAATTGTGCGCGCCAATAATACGAAATACTAATTATTTCTAATTGCCTTGGTGATGTTATAATAAGGAATCAGCGGTAAGTGGTATTTAAAAAATACAATAATTAAAATAAAATTTATTCCTGTCCTGTTTAATTTGCGTTCAAAACAGAGTTGAGTTACCGATTGGACTGGATATAATCTGCTTTTGTTCTAAATATTTGTTGTTTTATTTAAGTAAGTTTATCAACCACACCATCGATGCTATGGAAACAAGTGACCGCAATTTCATCTCCAAGATAATTTTTGTTTGCATCTTTTTGCGCAACGAATGCGAAAGACACGAAAAAGTCAAATCCGAAATATAAAAATTGTGATCACATCCAAGAGCCGAAATGATTGTCGCGTTTGTGTTGCTGACGCGTTCTTCGCCGCATCTACACATTTTCGTTGTTTTTTATTTTGATTTCGATATTTATTTTCGGCGGAAAGCGACGAAAAACACGCAGCGCCTTGGGACGATTTTCCGTTTGACAACGTGCCGAAGACACGCCGCCATTGTCGCCGCAAGCGACGCGCTTTCGCCACCTCATTGCGACATTGCCGACACCGCCGATTGTGAGCGAAAATATTCAGTTTTTTGCTCATACTCCCGGCCCGTTGTCGCGAGCATTTTGAGCTGCAAATGCGAAAATTTCATTCAGTTTGCGTGTAGAAGATCAACGATCGAGACCGACGAAAAATCGGCTCGGAAGCGGAAACGGAGACATAAGAGTCGCATCTAGTACAGGCGACACTTGCCGCTGTACTCGCGCGCGTTATGTAAGCCACTAGCTGACACCGTTTGCTCGTCGCTATACGCCAAATATCCGCCGATCACACACATTTTTCAAAAGTCTAGAGTTGCAAATTTGCAAAGTTTGAGCTGAAAACTCGGGTTCCGGTGCGGGCGTCTTTCGGGTCGAGCCAACCGACGCTTAACAGCGGTCGCCGCTGACACACATTCCTAAATACAATAATATGTGACGCGTACACCGAAAAGCTATAAATAGCCGTCCGTTGGAAGACGTTAGCGTCAAATATTTGCAATAAAGAATCCATTTTGGCAATAAACTGCACCGATACGCGGCTAATACTTCACTTGCAGCTAACAGCTTGCAGCGCGCTGCCTGCAGTGGAGAAAAAATCAACACCAATATTTATATAAATAGCACAGAGAATTTTCAAAAATAACACAGCAGCGCCGCCCTGGGCTAACTTGCACATCTCGTTCATATTTTAGGCATTAGTGCGACGCACACACAGCCACACAGCGCGACTACACGTCTGTCCAACCGCTCGCGGGCACTTGCACGGAGTCCGCCCGAAATAAACGACGGTCGCAGCATAATTTTCGCTGCAAGCCAAAACTGATCAAGAGACACGCAAGAAGAATACAAAACCGAACGGTAAGTGACCCTAAATCGAGCAATCAAAGACACATCTAAATGCGAAAATGGCCAATATCCAGCGGAAGAGATTTGCGGCCGTAAAAGCACTTCCGTCAACTGCCAAACGGCAGCAGCAATACGCGCGAATTCGCCGCAACACCCACTCGCCGCCTTGTTCCACATTTCCTTTGTTTGTTTTCATGTTTTCTGTGCGATCTTCGAGATCTCTTGCGTTCTGCCAAATTGCTACAGAAATGTTTGACAACACGCTCAATACAACGCTGGGACGCAGGCAAACATTGCACGCCGCACATTTACATATGTGTGCGGTCCCCTTAACACTCCTGCGCGCCCTGCCCCACCATAGAAAGCACAATTTTCGCAATTCACATCTAAACGCGAGCACTTCGCTTGGTCCTCGCTCTCTTTGGCACGGAGTGAGAGCGGCACATAGTGCGCGAGAGCCCGTTAAATTTAATTATGAACACTTTTCAAAATATGCCACAATAAAACTCAATATAATTCTAATTTTAAATCTATATAAATACTCGAAAAACTGACTACTCGTCCAATGGGATACGTAATGTGTCTTCGGCCGTAGTTGTGTGTTACTTACGGCCCGTTCGTTGTTGTAGTTATAACATTAACGTTGCGTGTACATCGTCAAAGTGCAGTGACCACTCGATTGGCGCAGCAAAATAAGCGGCGGAGTATCACATGCACGCTTCCTCATATTAAAAAAAAATCCTGATGAAATCATCTACAGTTTCCATATATTTTCTCTAAATCCGACTCTTTGTCGATTTATTTCCTCTGGTTAGTTTGATAGAAACGTTTTTGATTTTTGAAAAATACTTTCGAACGTTTTTTAAGCGAGCTATTTGAATAAACATATTTTTAAATAAACCTAAACTATGTAACTCGTCGCTTTCAGCGTCTCTGGGAACGATAAATACAGTTATAAACCAATCAACAGTTTAATTTTCTCTAGTCTTCAAGGCAGCCGCATGCTCAATGCCAGGTTCGATCATAAATCGCAACCCACACCTAAAAAAGTCATTTTCCGTTCGTCGGCTGCCTTCTCTCTGGCAAACCTCCGAGAATCAATTAACTGCAAAATAAGAAAACTGTAAGTAGGTTCCATTACAAATCTACACACACGACACGGAATGATTGCGGGAAACTCTAAGCCTTGGTTCCGTACTCGGCCTGTCGTCCCAATTATTGTTGCTTGTGTAGGTAGTCTTTCAGGATGGGTGAATTAAATCATTAACAAGTTAATTCAAAAGTAGTTTTCGGAAGTTTTTGAAAACCCATCTGGCAGTATATTTGTAGAAATTTTCAAAGGTGCCAGTATCATCCAAAGTCATGAATAATAAAAAAAACCCAAAGACCACAGTATCAAAAACGATCTAATAGAAGTTTTTATCTTATTTTCAAATTTATTTTCAATGTTGCAAATGTCCAAGGCAGATAAGTTCTCGACACTCTCATTGGATGGATGGATGGATGTGAGGGTGGGCAGGAAGGCTACAAGCCTTCCATAGCACTCAGTCCATTTCAGACCATTGTACTATACCCAGGAGAAGGAAAATGAGAGTATCTCATATTTCACCCGTTTTTGAAATGCGTATGCAACACTGTCTTTCCAACATATGTTACAGCACACATTTCAAGCGGATGGGGAAAGGGAGGGGACCTACAGTTTAACGCCGAATCCGAACGGCGATTGGCAGTTTTTCGTTCACCCTTGGAGGTTTTGCCATTGCCTGCCAAGAGCGCACTTGTGCAATTCTTGTAATTCTCATCTGCTTCATGTGGATAGCGATAGAAGTAGACGAGTTTTTCACCAGCCCGAGCCAGGAATCGAACCTGGGGCCTTTGGTATGAGAAGCCAGCGCGCTACTCGCTGGACTTGACAGACTTTCAAAGATCAAAAGTCTGAAGACACCAATAGGATTGAAATTACAAATTTGTATCGAACTGCATTGCTTCTGTGGAAACTAGACGCTTGATGGAAAATATTTTAAAAATATGTTCTTTCTTTTCAATCTGGCAAATCTTATCAACAGATAAGACCAGCATTATTGATATTTCAAAAGCCGAAACTCGCACTATTTTTCAATCTGAGTTTACACTAAAATAAGTTTAAACTTTGTTTAAATTTGAACTCAGCTTAAATGTTTAAAGAATTCTGAAACAATTATTCCAGCACCCCTATGACCTGAGTAGGTTCTTGTCAAGTGTCCACAAATCTTCCTTCAAACATCTCTCTCTCCTAATCTTTATGTCCTGTCAGAACCAACGCAAAGATTCGTCTAAATAAAGGTAACCCCTGCGCACTGGCTTTTTCTTAAAAAACAATCCTAACATAAAATACGGTGGCTTCTGTCGCCATAACGTGTGCCAGTCTGGTGCAAACTATTTTCGGTCGTTTTATGTTCCCAAACCTAGTCCAGCAGATACACACACTACACACACATGCAAGTGCATACATTGCTTCGTTTTGATGCCTTCTGTCTTTGCAGATATTTTTCATTTGAATTCAACGAGATAAAATGGCGAGTCAGGCGAACTCGACCACCATGTCGACCAAACTGCATCGCAACGTGCTCAACATGCCCAAATGGGTGGTACGTACTTACATATATGTCCACTGCATCTGCGTCCAACCACCCTTAACTATTTCTGCCTTGCACAGCATGAGACAAACGATCGCATAGGGCCGAAACCACCGCCACCGCCAGCCAATGCGCCAGATGTGATCGCCAAGGCACCAGCATTGCCACCGAAAACGAACAATCAGCCAGAGCCCGACTATGAAGTCATCGAATTTTCCGGCCAACAGTACTCCAACGAGATTATGAAATCGACCAATGCAATGCGTCCCAAAACGCCGGGTGAGTGAACGAGCCACGCGATTGGTTGGCTGTAATGGTTTTGGTAATTTTTTCGTGATTCATCATTCCAGATACCAAACTGAAATGCACGCTGTGCGGCTCCAACAATCCCTGGGTGACTTGCGGCGAGTGTGCGCAGCAGATCTTCTGCGCCTCTTGCGACGACATGTTTCACAAGCACCCGAAGCGCAAGAATCACGTGCGCAAGGTGCGTAGAGAGGTCTCGCTGAGCTTAGAAAACTTCACACATTTATTTTGCAGGCTATTGAGCAGACACGTCCACCGCTGCCGCCCAAAGTACTGCCCGGCCAGCCGAATGCGACTCCGCCGCCGGTGGCGCCACCCAGGCGCAGTAAGCGCGGCATGACGCCGCTGCTGTCGCGCAAGGATCAGGTACGCTTCTGCACGATTTCATAAAGCGAGTTCTTGAGACCAAAACATGTATAGAATGACGTATACACACTCGAACTGGCCCCGAGTTCGACATGTTCGAGCGCTACGGCCAAAGTGTTTGTGCAAACAAGTTCCCGGTGCGCATTCTGCAAAAACCATAACTCACTCGCTGTCTCTCCTTCTCGCCCTCATCTAAATTATCGCTCACTTGCCAGTGCACACAAATTGTTAAATGCTTATAATTAATTCCGAAATGAAAAGCTTTAATTATTTTTGTTAAACTTTTTCAATTTTCACTACCCGACCGGCGCAGAGCTCTGCGCGCTGTCGCCTCTCAATGTGATTGTCAGCGAAGCCTTAATGCTCACAGCCTTATTGTTAAACCTTACAATACTGCAGTAAATCGAAATTACAATGAATTATTCCACTAACCAACCAAAACAGAATAATAAAATAATGGAAAATCGTATTGAATCGTTTAAATTTGTTAATTGACTTATGCCGTTAAGTAGTGATCGCCTTGCCACCGCCGTACTGGGTTGTGAAATCGCTCTAAGACTTGTTTGCATATTTCGCCACTCACCTCGCAGGTCAACGCGAACGGCATGCAAATACCGCCGTCGCCCACGCCCTCTGTGAAGAGCGCCTCGTGGCACGAGCGCGTCAGTTCGCTGAAGCGCGGATTCAGTTTGATGAACCGACCCTTGCCCGACACGCCCAAGACACCGACCACGCCCAGCGACGGCGCCTCGTCGCGCTCGACCACGCCCAAATCGGTGTTCGACAACATCCAGCGGCCGCCTTCCGTCACGCTGGAGAAGATCAAGAGCAAGGCAAGCGCGACGCTCGATCGCATGGCCCTGCTGCAGCAGCGCTACCGACAGCACAAGGAGGAAACCAACAAAGACCAGCTGGGTCGCAACAACTCTATAACGGACCACCAGGTAACACATCCCACCCGCACTCCCACTGTACCGTCAGTCATTACAACTCAGTGTTCATGCCGTTTTGTGACCGGTCCCCGTTTTCTTCTTCTTCTACTTGTTCCTGCTCTACTATGCAATGTTTCCGTTCCGTTCCCGCTGTGTCGCTTGTGTCGTACGTGTCGCACATTTCCAGCAGCATCTCCCATTCGATCAGTGGTCAAGCATCTCACAGTCGCCATCACATTTTCACTCAGGCAGCATGTCGTCCGGCATCAATTCCTCTCACTTTGACCTCACGGATGACTCACATTTCAATTTGTTTCACAAACGGCAGATGCCGCCCACGCAACGCAATGGCCAGCTGGGCGGCCGCGGCATGAGCACGTCGGTGTTCAATCTGAATCAGATCAATCGCCGCGTGCCAGAGCCGCAGCCGAACGCTTGGATGGGCAACGCAATGCAGCAGGCAAGTGACAGCAACATATCATTTTGAAGCCATCCAGGCAACCCAACACGAATTTCAATAATTGAAAATTACACACACACAGGCTCAGTCAATGGCACAGCTGAACTGCATCAATTGCAGCCACGCGCCGGCCGGCTGGCACGCGCCCCACCACCCGCCGCAGCAGCTGAACGGCCTCAACGCCAACGAATGGGCGCGCGGTAATCAGTTCTGCTCGCAGCAACAGCTCAACCGCTCCAACATGTCGCTGAACGTGGCGGCCGGCTACATGATGCCGCACCAGCACGGTCCCGGTATGATGCCGCCGCCACCCGTTTTCATGAATCAAACCGGCATGATGGCCAACATGTATCCATACCCCTACGCCGGCGGTATGCCCGTAATGAACCCAGGTGAGTCCGACACGAAGTAATTTTTGTCAAAGTTTCATTTATCCTTCGCTTACCTCACAGGTCTCATGGCCATGCCACCCTCTGTACGCTCCCGTGCCACATCGCGAGCCGGCTCACGCGCCACCTCGCCAGCCATGAGCCGCAAGTCGATGCCGATGCGACGGAAACGCACCACCAGCTACGCCGAGGATGAGCTCACCGATGACGAGGACTCCGAAGAAGATCGCCGCTCCATCATTTCAAATCGTTCAGGTGTGGCAACGAGCGCGCCACGAACGCGCCAACGGCGCATGTCCAGCGCCTCGCAGCTGGTAATGGACGACGACAACGAATCGAACAATACTCGCGATGCGCGTGGAAAAATGCGCGATCGTCGCGGTTCGGTGGCAAAGTCGGTGCAGAGCGATTGGCTGCCGGGCAGAGGTGCGTCGGGTAGTAGTGGACGCCAAGGCGATGTGGCTGCCTTGAGCAGTGCCATGAAGCCGAGCCGCGTCTATTCGGACTTGGACTCGGAGAGTTCTGGCACGCGCGCCTTGGTGCAAGCCAAGATACAGGAGAAGCTGAATGAGAGCACACACCAAAAGACGCGAGCTACAAAGGGCAATCGCTCGTCGGACTCGGACACGGCGCGCAGTAGATCGCAGAAGGTGTCAACGGAAGTGCAGGCGGGCGGCGCGCTCAATCAAACGCAAAAAGTACAACAAATCGTTAAAACCGAAAAGCCAGCAAGCGAAAGCGAAGAGACTGATGAGGAGGAGGGCTCAGAAAAATCGGCTGAAGAAGTTGAAGAAGAGGAGCAGGAGAATACTGCGGTGAAAGACGACACAGCGGCATCAGGAATGGCAGAGCCGAACGATGGTGACGCTGATGGCGACGCTGATGAACTGGGCCCACCGCCCTCAACGCCTGACTACGAGTGGGAGTGCGAATTTTGCACCTACGTTAACGAGCCTAATGTCAAAATCTGCCTGATCTGCTGTAAAACGCCAAGTGCAATGCCGCGCAAGCAGCAGGCCGCCAAGACGCCACCGAAAGATGAACCGAAGCAGACAAAAGCGGCACCTAACTCCGTCAGCAATCAATCGGAACAGCAAAAGAGCACAGCGAGCACAAGGAAATCAACAACACCCACCACGACCACAACAACACTGAAATCAACAACACCGAAAAGCAGCACCAGCGGCTTAACCAATGGCATGGCCAAGCTGAGGTCGCCCTCCTCGGAGAACTCAGAGTCTGACAATACCGCCGCTAAGAAGAAGCAAGGTAGGAGCAAGAAAATCACCTTTTTGGAAGGAACCAAAATCAATTGAGCATGACACAAGACTTCAAGCCAAGCCCTAACAACCTTGCAATTGGTTCGTTATATCGTTGACATGTTAACAACACTCTTTCAAAAATATATGACAACATTTTATATAAATAGAATATATTTTTGTAAACACGCATTTTCCGTTACTTTTCTCAACTTTACTTTCAATGCAATCTAGACAATTCAAATTACAATTTAAACAAATATATAATACACCACTGCGATTTTTGTTCCAACCAACTAATGTTGTTTTCTTATCACCCCAAACTTGTTGCATCTTACACTGTCGTGATCGATCATTTCAACCCACACTAACTGCTGCAACTTTATAGGATCGCTGGAAGATATCTGGGCCGCCTTGGATGACAATATTCAAGCCACAGCGCAACAGGTTATACGCAACGCGGAGACGAAGAAAACTCAGAAAGTTTCCACCAGTTGCGGGACTTCGCCCATCAGAGAAATGGGTGTAGCCAGAACAAAAACAGAACTAGAACCGCAAGTCACCCACAAAGTGTCGAAAAGAAGGGTTAAAGAAACCGGCACATCGCCACCACCACAAAGTATTTCAACACAAGTACGCGAAACACGGTGACCCTCGCCTCAGGCGCATTCTAGTAAAGCCATATTTTTGTTGTTTCCACATAGACCTACGACGTTTTGCCATTGCGTCAGGTGGAGTCCATTCAGCCGCACACAGAGCCCAGCATGGTGAGAGCTAACAGCAATACGACGCTCTACAACGAGAGTAGACAGGTAGAAAGTTGTTTTACATAAAATAATTTGAATCATGATTGTGATAAGTTCATTCCCGATTTTTCTCACTCGATTTTCGTCATTACTCTCCAACACACTTGGTCCCTACATCCAAGAATTTTGTTTTGTACGAAAGCGAACCGCATACCTTACAACCATTCAATCGAAACTTTCAGATTTCGCGCGACGTGCCTTCACCACTGAGCAGCTTCTCACCCGACATGGGGCACTACGACCAACGACACACACGTGATCCTGAGACCGAGCTATACATTCTGCTGAAGGTTCGCTCTCATATCCCTTGCACACACGCCCATACTCAAACACTTCTGCCCTCTTGCAGGAAGCCGATCTTTACAAATTCTCGCCCGAGGAGCTGCATGCCGCTTTGAAGTACTGCGGGCCCAGCATGAATCCCGTGCAGTGGTTGCGCGAGAACTGGCACAAGCTCATTCAAACTGTGCAGAGTCTCGCCACCAAGTACGGGCAGGAGCGCGCCGAGAACATTATTGGCACCATTTCGCAAGCGGAGGCGCGTGACGCGCTACGCCAGCACGGCGGCAACATTTGGCAAGCCGTCTCCGAGTGCATTGAGCAGCGCCAGCGCAAGTTTCGCGATATTTTCAGCAAGGGCAACTTTTCCCGCGAGGACGTTGTCACCGCACTGACCGTACATCAGGGCAACGCCGAGCTAGCCCTGATGGATTTGAGTCGCACGCAGCTGAAGCCGTTTCTGATGCGCATACGCGGGTCCCCGGGTGGCGTGGAGAATGAGTCTGGCGCCATGTCGTTCGCACAGTCGCCACCGGCTGGCTTTGATAATATAACACCAGGTGCGTTGTTGTTGCATACTGTTCGTATTTTGCCAGTCACACACACACACACAACACATTGAACATTTAAATGCATTCCCGCAATCGTTCTTTCTCTTCTCTTTATCGTTTTATTTCTTTGTTTTTCACTGTAGAAATTCATGATTTCCTCAGTGCAAACGCTTCGGAATGCTTGCAAACACCAAATGCTGCTGGTGCATTCACGAGTGATCATTCATCGACACAATTGCACGATCCCACTAACGACTATCGCCACCACCCGTTCGACGCCAGCTACAGTTACAATCCTGACGGCGGGGAAATGATGGGCAGCTCCTTGCAGCTGGACGACCCAATGCTTGGCAACAAGCACATGCTGAGGGATCTCGAAACGCTGATTGGCAACATGGAGCAGAACCAGGCCAAACAGAACGAGCAGGTGTTGCGCTCCATCGAGAGCATGCTGGGCCATGCACTGGGCAAGAGAGACGCTGATGCGGACATGGATCCGGAGACAGCGAGAATCCTGATGAAGAGCCCAATCGCAACAGCAAAGTCAAAGGCGCAACCGACTAAGGAGAACAACAAAAATCAGCTGGATGTGAAGAGTTTCGTGTGGCAGCACATACAGGAGATAGTGCCCAATCTGGTACAGCAGGTGGAACTGGAGCTCATGGAACAGGACGCCGCGGATGGTGCGGATGCGACGCTGGCACGTGAGGTAGCCGCAGCAGCACCTGAGCCTCCGCCAATCGATGCTGAAGAGTTCATATTGGAAGAAGTAATTGCGCCCAACATTAAGGAGGCGACAATCAGGGAAAATTTGCCACCGGAATATGTCTATGCAGCTGAGATTGCAAATTTCAGAATGGAGTTCGATCGAGCGTTGGATACTGAGCAGGAGGAAAACGAAGACATCTACACGCTGGACGAAGCCACAAAGCAAGTTTTCAAAATGTATGTGGCATCGAAAGCCGAACATGAAAGTACGGTACCAAATGACGAAGAAAGTGTGGAAATGAACATTGAGAATGTGCAACCGGCGACTGAAATTATAGACGAAAAATTACCTTTGGTTGTAAATGATTTACAGGATGAAGTGCTTGCAACAGAAATGGTTGAACCGCAAGTAGACCGCAAAATATCGGAAACTGAAAACGCAGATTCAAAAATGCCTGAAGTTTTAAATGATTTGCAGAATGCTAAAACCGGTATTGATGCTGCTTCAAAGGTATCTCAACCCACAGATCCAGTGGCAAGCAATTTGCTAGTACCAGCCATTCAATATGAGGTCATAACCGCTGAGCCAAATCTTGCACCAATGCCTGCATCTGCAACAAAATTTGAAAACGAACAAGTTGCGACAAATAGTAGAGCTGTCAACAAAGATGATTCTATGAAAAGGGCGAGCAAAGCCCAAAGACGACAACACAAACGAAGTCAACTGCCCAAGACTGTCAACCGCAGACCAACAAAGCAGAGCAACGAAGCAACAGCCCCTACACTCTCTAACGATGCATCAGGCTTCAAACATCAGCACGAGATATCACCGCAAGAAATAGCTGAAAAACCTAATGATCTAAAGGTAACATCAGTCATCGGTCAGCAAAATGTTGCAGCTCCATCGACTAGCCGCCAGCCAAGGACGTCTCGAATTCCTGTTCGCCGACAGTTAAGCAACAGCAAACTGCCCAGACCAGTGCCCATGAGCACTAGTAAAAGTTTGATGACGCTATTAAATGTCGAAATTCTTGAAGAACACAAAACAACCGCTTCATCAACAGATCTGTCCTATACAACGGCAAATAGCGAGTCTTCAGATAAACTGCCAGTAGGGAGCAATGAAGATAACAGCGAACTGCCACAAGCAGTAAGCGATCCTTCAGGTGAAACGGCAAGTGGCGGAGAGACTAAAAACACCGAAGACTCTAATTCTGCAGCAACGCCGTTAACCGCAAAAAACTTGGAGGATAGATCTGTACAAGAACTTCAACTTGCTTTCCTTGAAACCGGTACTGTTCCAAATGCCGATGCTGAATCCATGTCAGAAACGAATGTTACCACGGAAACCATTCTAATAGAAACAACAGAATCGAAAGCAGTTGATGCTCCTCGTGCAAGAACCGAGTCACCTATGAACGATTTGACTAATTCACTTGAAAATGACTTATCAAGCTCAGCCCAACAAACAACGCATGACAACCCGCCAGCTAACCATAATGTTCCTTCAGATGAACACATCCTCGAAGACGATGAGGAATTTCAAGATGTTGTCGAACTTAGTTCAGACGACGATGCCGAAACACACAATCAAGTAGATGAAGAATCCGATGCAGAGCTGTACAGTGTGGGCAGCGGAGGCTCCAGTGCCTCGAAACGAGATGGCACCATTCAGTCGATGAACTCGACAAGTGAAATGTTACTGGTGCTGGGTAACGAGCAGCAGGTAGACACCATACAGCCCTCCACCAGCAATACCACAGTTAATTCAGTGTCCAGTCAGGTGTCGAAACCAACTTCATCGAAAGATTTTGTTCATTCAGGCGATCCGTCGAAACAGAATTTGTCAGAACTAGTTGAGGATACACAACGTTTGATCAAGCAGATGAAAGATGAAATAACAATTGAAGACTTTGAGTCGTCTGAGGAAGAATTCTCCGGTGATTATACAGACGATGACGAATATGATGATGGCGAGGAGGAAGGGGGCTGGGATGAATCGTTGAGTGCCGAGTATGACGATGAGTCGTTAAGTGAAGATGAAATTGATGAAGATGAGTCGTACTTCGATGAAGGGGACGAAGAAGGCCTGGGAGAAGAAGAGGTTAACGATGTGAAGCCCTTGTCGATTTCCAATGAATCGGAGGAAAAAAAATCTCAAACAATAGAAACAGAGCAAAAGCAAGAAACAAGTGAGTTAAATGAAGGGCATAACGAACAAGATAATCATAACGAAATTGAAGACAATGAGAATGGGCAAGAACAAATGGATTCGAATATTGCAGTTTCTCCCTTAAACCCAACCCCTCTTTCCATACCCTTGGATGCAGTCAATTCATCGCTTTCAATTGAAACAGATAGAACTAAATCAGATAGTACAGTTGCATTAACAACTAAAACAATCATACCAATCAATAATAACAATCATAATTCAGCCAACTCACAAGAAATAAATTCAATTGAGATTAATTTATCTTCCAATTTGCATGAAACAGCTATCGAGGACATTCATATTAGCGCGACATCTGATACAGTGCTCGAAAGTGAAGATAAACTTCCTGAGCTGCCTGTAGAAATAATTCTGCCCAACCAGCAGAGCACCCAAGACAACTCAGTTGGTCACAACTCAAACGGTGTGAACGAAAGAGTAGATCCAGGAATAGAGAACGAAACAAGTGCATCCATAAATGCCGAAAATAATGACAGAGATGTGCCAGAATCCATGGAAGAGAATTATAGAGTCGAACCTACAGTAATCTTACCCGACAGTGAGGTTAATGCAGCGGTTTCTGCAGAACAGACAATAAACCTTCGGCAGGTGGATCAACGAGAGACACCCGCTGCAGTTGTAGAAACGTCAGAAAATATAAATGAAGCTGCCATCAAAAATAACCAATCGGAATCCGTTGCGTCTGATCGCACAGAGATCAAAACTGAAGCGCAGACATCGTCAACCGCCAATGCCACCACTAAACCTTCCGACCCTAGCCGTACAATCGACAGTATTAACAATAATAAAAACCGCAAATCAACCGCATCTCTTATCCAGACCACTACAAAGACTTCAAGCGGAACCATCCCCAAGCAAAAGGAGAGTAAAATTCCCAAACACACCCCAGCTAAGAAAGTTCCAATGCGTTCCAAATCATTCTCTGGCCCACCCGGACCCATAGGCATATCTTCCGTAAAAACCATACAACAAGAATTTCTGAATAGGCAAAAACAGCAGACAGCGCCTACAGTACCATCCAAGAATCCACCGCCTCCAGTGCAGAAGAAGAAGTCCATCAACGAAGCCATTAATAAGTTGACTCAGCCCTCCACGTCCAGCGGACTGACCAGCGGTGCTGCACCAAGCGGTGGTCTGTTCCGCATACAACCGCGCATACCCAAGAAGAAATATCACGAGACATGCTTCTCCGACGACGACTACGACACCACAACCACCGAAGAGGAGCCCGAACCACTTGAACTGCGCCAACGCAAGCAGAGCGTGCCCGTGTTTCGCACCTACCCCAGCATACAGGAACCGGAATTTGTGAATCCTGAGGTAAGTTCTGATTTCCAACAAACCGGTCAATATTAATTAGTATCTTTCAGACACTGATTCGTAAATTCGTCGATGAGAATTTGGTGTCCAATGTGGGCGAGGCTCAAATCGCTGCGGCGCTAGTAAGCATGAAATTCCCACAAGATGTCTCGCTATGGGCGGCGAAGGAGTGCAGCGACATGGACCAGGCCATAGCGCTGCTGCAACAGGACTGTGAGCTGTGCATGGGTACCTATCCCTTGAATCAGATCGTATCGATGCTCAAGTGTACGCACAAATGCTGCAGGCAGTGTGCCCGAACGTACTTTACCGTGCAGGTAATAAGGGTGTTTTGTAAAAGAAGGCATAACGATAACAGGGTTTTGATGGCCTTTAGATCACCGACCGCAGCATAAACGACTGCAACTGTCCCTTCTGCAAGTTGCCCGAACTCCACAATTCGAATGCCCACGAAGACGAGAACCTGGAGTATTTCTCGAACTTGGATATTTTCCTGAAGAGCATTTTAGATTCCGAGGTGCATGAACTGTTTCAGCGAAAACTCAGAGATCGCACACTCCTTCAAGATCCGAATTTCAAGTGGTGTATTCAGTGCTCGTCGGGTTTCTTTGCCAGGCCGAAGCAAAAGCGGCTCATATGTCCGGACTGCGGATCAGTGACGTGTAGTCAATGTCGCAAGGCGGTAAATTGAGGGGAAGGGGGTGTGAATAGACAAATATAAACAAACGTTCTCTTGCAAATATCTCAACAGTGGGAGAAGCAACACGAGGGCATTTCGTGCGAACAGTTCATGGAGTGGAAGCAAGCCATGGATCCTGAAGTGCAGGCGCAGGGTGTACAGGAGCATCTGGCGCAAAATGGCATCGATTGTCCCAAGTGCAAATTCCGTTACTCGCTGGCCAGGTAAGAGCATGCGTCAATTTTTGTAAGAGTTCGCTGAATTTATCGCTTGCTTGAACAGAGGCGGCTGCATGCATTTCACCTGCACACAATGCAAATTCGAGTTCTGCTATGGCTGCGGCAAGCCATTCATGATGGGCGCCAAGTGCACCATCTCTTCGTACTGCGCGAAGCTGGGGCTGCACGCGCATCACCCGCGCAACTGTCTCTTCTATCTGCGCGACAAGCTGCCGCTGCAACTGCAGCTGCTACTGAAGGAGAACGGCGTGCCGTTCGATGAGGAGCCCAGAGAGAATGCAGCCGGCCAGAACGAGGCAACGGGCACCGGCCCACCGCGCTGTCCCATACAGCTGCAGAAGGAGACGCCCAAAGGCCTCGTGGATACGGTTTGCAATGGCGAAGTGTCCGACAAGCACGCAGGCCTGTGTCGGTGAGTATTGTACAATTGCGATCGAAATAATAAACTATTCCATCAAAACAAATAACTATCTTACCCACTCTTCAACATTCTCGTCCCTTCATCGCCAGCACACACTACGTTGAGTATTTGACAGCGAAAGTGGCCAAGGCGCGCATCGACCCGCTGCCCATCTTCGACTTGACCGACTGCGTGCAGGAGCTGCGACGACGCGACATACCGCTGCCCGAGCGCGGTCCCTGGGACACCGACGAGATCTACAAGAATATGTGCGCCGAGGTAAGCACCGAATATTGCTCGCCAAAAATGGCCGCCCTAACAACTCAAATCTTTGCAGATCATTCGAAAAAATATTCCACTGGAAATAAAGTGAACTGCATGCGTAAAATATACCGGAACCGTATTTTGCCCAAACGTCGACCCCGCACCGTTCGTTCGTTCGATCGATCGATCGATCCAGCTACGAGTCGCCACTGTTGCAGCACATTTTCACTACCCGCACGTCCAATGTTCGCCGTTTTTGTGTACCTTTGTTCGTCGCACGCAGCGTTCAGTTATCCAGCGTATTTGTAAACGTTCTATTTCTATATATCTGCTATTGTAAAGCTTTTTGTGAATAAATACAAGAACAATTTTTTGTTTATAATTTGCTACAAATTCAACGCTGTTTATTGTAGTTTCCACACACATTGTGTGTGTATGTGTGATGAAATTTTACGGTTTCAGGGACAGCGCATAGACGTAAACTACTGTCAGCTCGGACATACATCACATCAATGCCACAGACGACAAGACGTCAGCGTGTCGCTACACCTGCACACACACGCACATGCAATGCGGCTGATGAACTTTTGGTGCAGATGCAAAAAATATGAAGACTGCAGAAATTTTTGTATTAAATTAAATTTAATTTCTTTTTTATTTAACCTTCACTCTGTGCTTGGTTTTCAGCCTAAACCGTGCATGGGGATTTGAACATTTTGTGTGGGAATGAGTAAAATATTTAAGTGTTTTGCGCAATAAATACCTTTACCGTGGGGAATTCTATACCCCATGCACAGAGTAAAGGTTAAAATACGCACACGCTGATTTTTTTGTTGTCAAGGAATTGCCAAACGTAATTACTAGAGATACAAAAGAGACTAGAACACCAGAGATATAAAATAAGAGCGCAGCCAAAACGCAATTTAAATTTCCCGAATGTGGTGTATTTATCTATATCCGCCTCAGCATTTAAATTCAACATACGTATTCCCATAAATATTGCGAATCATTTTGCGGCTTTTTGGCGCAAAAAGAAATTTCCAAACCCTGCAAAAAAGCGGACATTTTATTTTTAAACAATATGAATTGTAAACAGACACAATTGATTCAATGTTACAGAGTTAGTTATAGTTAGTTAGATACATCAAGGTCAAGTTTGATTTGGAAAGCGCGTACAATGAAACCCCGTACTTGCACTCGAAGATTTAGTAGACACAGCGCTCTAACCGATGTTCACATAGGAAGTGAAAGTAGGTGATGCAATGGAGAGCAATATGTGCCCGTCGGCCACTCTCAAGACTTTTTAGTTAGTTAGTAAGTTGTTTTTTATTGACACAAATTGATTCGACTTAGAACAAACGTCTATGACAAATGTCAATTATTTCAAATTCAATATTCTTCTACATTCTAAACATACTTTGTTCTACCAATAGTTGAGTAATTATCTTCGACAGTATCCCTGGACATCGACATATAAAGTAATGAATCAATCTCCCTCCTCTTCTCAAAAAGTACTACTAGATATGCGCCATCGTTGGTGCTTAGTGATAACTGCAGCAAGTATCTTTATTGTAGATTTGTTGATCCCCTTAAAGCACCTTCGTTGTTTTCCTATCTAAACTTAGTCATTATGACCTTGAAGCTTTTAATCTACTTTAACTAGTCGTAAATCATTAGTTACCACTATCGTATTCTCTTCCCTTTCAATATTTCTATGTTCAAAAAACCACTTAAGAGACACTTTGTGGGGCTCATTACCTTACTGGGTAATTAATATTGAATATATTAATAAATCAGTGATAAAATCAGTGATCACTGGGCTTTGTTAATAACTAATAAATAGTACGTAATAAAAACTCTTACTATGAATGAAATTTAAAGGCACAAACAAATACTAAAATTAATAATTATATTTATTATAATATTTTTATTATATTCATCCGCATAAACATATGCTACCATATTAAAATTTTTCATCTGTTCGCTAAAACTTTTCACTTTCGTATTTGCTTTTACGTCCGCAAAATGGCATCATCCGAAATGCGTGGGAAAACAGAAAAGTTAAAGTTAGAAAGTTAGCATCTCGCTTCATTAAAGTGCCGCCCAGTGTGGGTGTTATCAAATAAAAAACTTGTTTAAAAATTAAAAAAATTAATTCAAAAGCGTTGCCACGTACGGACTGCGTTCCCAATATTGGACAGATTCATCACGACACGGGCGCCATAAAGACAAACGCGAATGAGACACATTCTGCGTGCTCAGCTCACATTCGCAGTGCAATAAACTCACGTTTTGGCAATTATGAGCTCATTGCACTTGAACAGCAGCAACTGAAACGCCGCACTTGCCAATAATTCGAATTTGCCTTTCGCCGTATCGAATTGTCAAAACAAGTCGCTAAGTGCTTTCAAAACAGTAGCGCGCGCGCCCACCCGCAATCCGTTGCAGGCGCGCTAATATCAACGGCAGCTGAATTTGCAAAACTTCGCTAGAACCAACGAGGCACTGGCCAGTCGAACAGTGAGTTGATGGATTTTGCTCCGAGCATTTGATGATTTAAAAAAAGATGGTTTCGAAATTTATGGCTGTTTATGTTGGCCGTCGACTAAGAATAATAAATAGATGGCAATATTTAAAAATGTGCAGCTGGCTGGAAACGGTTATTGTAAATAGAGGGAGGCAACAATTCATTTTTCAAATAGCGAACACACATTTTTGAGGTTCCATAAAACAATTGATTGGTGTTCGTATGTATGTATAGGTATTTGTGGAGCGAGGCTATTAAAATCTATTTAATTGCAAGATTAAAGCAATTATCTGCACAAAAATCAAAGACCAGAAGCGGGTCACGGACTCCAATACCCACTCAATCAACACAAAAATAAGGAAGTGGATTTTTCAACAATTCTCACTCAGCGCTGCCTACTGCAAGTGAGATAATTACCTCAAGGTGCTACTCAATCTTAAGGTCACTTTTGAGCAAATTTAGCGTAAGGTGCACTTCCTTCGTCGAAATTACATATTTTGTGAAATAAGCGAAATGAATTAATATATATTTTTACTACAATAAAATGTTCCTTGTTATATAGTATATAGTGCTACTCAATCTTAAGGTCACTTTTGAGCAAATTTAGCGTAAGGTGCACTTCCTTCGTCGAAATTACATATTTTGTGAAATAAGCGAAATGAATTAATATATATTTTTACTACAATAAAATGTTCCTTGTTATATAGTACAGAGATAATGCTCAGTAACTAAATTATAAATTTATTCCATCGGATTTTAAGGTTATAGATGCAAAAGTAATCTGGATGACCACTTTGAATGATGTCGATGTGGACTTTTCAACCTTGCATGTCCTGTACGCATAAAAACGACGCATGTACTTCTGAGGTTAAAGAAATTCTAAAGCCAAAATTTCGATCTTTAAAATATAATTTATGCATTCTTAATATACTATCGACCTTACTGTACGGAAGCGAAACATAGCTAGTCTCGAATGCCATCACCCAGAGGCTACAAACTTTCGTCATCAAATGCCTGCGAATCATTTGCAGAATATTCTGGCCAAAGACTATCACCAACGATGCGCTGTAAGGAGGAGGAGACCTGACGCAAATAAACCGCAGAAAATGGCGACGGGTAGTTCGTTCACACACTGAGAAAACCACCGGACAGCATCACGAGAATGGCGCTAGACTGGAACCCGCAAGGGAGCAGAAGTCGCGGCCAAAGAACACCCGGAGAAGGTCGACTCTACGGCACAAAAACAACAGCCCAGAATCGTGTAATATTGAAGAGTTTGTGGGGGCCTTATGCTCCCGAGAGGAGTGTACAAGGAAAAAAATAATAGTACACCGGCGTATGTAAATAATTGTGTTTATTATTCTTACTAATTTGTAAATAAATAAATGGAAATTAATTTGACAAGTTGTTGTATCAAAATGTAATAGGAAATTTGACCAAAGTTGTAAGCAAATGCGACTACACAGCAGTTACAACTTTGAAGGGTTTCACAAGTTATCACAACTTCTTCATTCAAAACTTGGCTCCTACCCTCTACGTACTTTTTAAACCATCGCAATGCTGAACTTTAAAATAAACCCCAGCTCTTTAATACACAGATCATTTGAAGAATGCACTAATACATCGAGGGAAGTTTCCAATCTCAACATAAAGATGGCAGCAGCCATTAAAAAAGTGTAAGGAATCTGTTTGTACCTCTTTGGAAAGGTACTCACTAAGGCGAAACCATTTTGGGTGAACCGGCATTTCGTGACTTAAAAATTGCAATACAGGGATTTTTCGAGATTTCGTTTTCTGTAACTTTTTTAGCAGACAATTTTAGAAGCTAGTCAAAAAGAAAAGAAAGTTGGAGGCTGGAGTAGAGGTAAATGTCGTCACATTGAGTTCAAAGATCACGAATGTGCTAAGGTAAAATATACTGTTTTCCTAAAACAGTGTTTATTATTTTACCGATTCCCATGCAAAATTTACTGGTATCAGTGAGGAATTCCAATCACCATGCACGGTTTAAGCTGTAAAAACGAAGCTCACAGAGAAGGTTAAAATCCCGGGATCTCGAAGCATCTGCCCTGGGATTCCGAGGCTGTTAAAAACAGCCGAGATCCCGGGAATGAATGTCTTACTCCTCATCAATATTTCAAACATTTTGAATGCGCAGTTATTGCTTGACAATGGTTTGAATCAGTCGATGTGAAGGTGAATAAAGCAGTTTTTAAATATTTGTTAATTATAAAGAAGTATGTTGCTTCTGCCTGTAATAACTTACTTACTTACTTACTTAACTGGCCATAACAACCCGCTATCGGGTTACGGCCTGCCGCAAAACTTCTCTCCAGGCGCCTCTGCTTTGTGCGCGCCTTCTCCAGTTGGTCACACCAAGTGGTGACAGGGCCTCTTCAACTTGGTCCTTCCACCGGAGACACGGCCTCCCTCTTCGCCGTCGACCTCCAACCATCGCATCGAACACCTTTTTCGCCGGAGCTTCGTCGTCCATACGGCATACATGACCGAGCCAGCGTAGCCGCTGGATGTTAATTCGCTGCGCTACGTCCATGTCCTTATACAGCTCATACAGCTCGTTATTGGTTCGTATACGATAGTCGTCACCAACACGTACAGGGCCGAAGATTTTGCGAAGTACCTTCCTCTCGAACACTCCAAGGGCCGCTATGTCGTTTCGTGTCATTGTCCATGCTTCAGCGCCATAGAGAAGCACGGGCAAGATAAGCGTCCTATAGAGCGCAAGTTTTGTCGGTCGAGAGAGGTCTCTACTTCTCAATTGCCTACCGAGACCGTAGTAGCACCTGTTGGCAAGAGTAATCCTTCGCTTTATCTCCAGGCTGACATCATTGCTGCTGTTGATGGCGGTGCCAAGGTAGACGAATTCCTTGACAACTTCAAAGGTATACCTGTCGGCCTCGACGTGAGACCCTAGCCGCTGCGAGTCCCTGCGTGTAGACAGCATATACTTCGTCTTGCCCTCATTTACCACCAGACCCATTTTGGCAGATTCTCTTTCGATAGCCGCAAAGGCAGCGGTGACATCTCGCTTGTTACGCCCGATGACATCAATGTCATCAGCGTAGGCAAGGAGCTGGACACTTTTGTTGAAAATTGTGCCATTACGATGTACACCGGCCTTGCGCAGAACACTCTCCATGGTGAAGTTGAAGAGATCGCAGGACAAAGGATCGCCCTGTCTGATTCCTCGAACGGTATCAAATGGGTCGGAGAGGTCACTTCCAACCTTGACGGAGCTGCGCGTATTGCTCAACGTCGCTCTGCAAAGTCTCACGAGCTTTGCAGGGATACCAAGTTCAGACAATGCGGCATATAGGCGATCCCTTATCGGGCTATCGAATGCTGCCTTGTAATCGATGAAGAGATGGTGAGTATCGATTTGGTTCTCATGGGTCTTCTCCAGGATTTGGCATAGAGTGAATATCTGGTCGATGGTGGACTTACCAGGTCTAAAGCCGCACTGATAGGGTCCAATCAGCGCCTTGGCGAGTGGCTTTAATTTTTCACATAGTACGCTCGTCAGGACCTTGTATGCAATGGGAAGTAGGCTGATACCCCTGTAGTTGGCGCATATTGTTGGGTCGCCTTTCTTCAGCACAGGGCAAAGGGCACTGAGGTTCCAATCGTTGGGCATTCGTTCCTCCAGCCATATTTTGCAGATAAGCTGATGCATGCACCCAATCAGCTCACCGCCGCCGGCCTTGAACAATTCAGCTGGTAGCCCATCCGGCCCTGCAGCTTTATTGTTCTTGAGTCGCTGAATAGCGACCCAGACCTCGTCATGGCTGGGCGGTGGCACATCCACACCGTCGTCGTCGATTGGTGCCATCTGGACATCTTCACCACTGGCGGTATTATTCCCTTCGTCGCCTGCGAGCAGCTTGGTGAAGTGCTCCTTCCACAACCTCAGTACACCCTGCGCATCCGTAACCAGATCCCCGTTTTCGTCTCTGCAAGAAGATGCCCCGGGCTTAAATCCTTCCGTGAGACGCCTGTAATAACACCTAAAAAAATAACGGGAAAACTCGTTTTCTCTTTCGGTGGCTGTCCTCTCAGCTGGAAATGGCAAACCTCTGAGAGTAAAAATTGCTTATGAAAAAGCTCCCAAACTGCCGTTCGGAACCGGCATAAAACTGTAGGTCCCTTCCACCCGCGTGCAAATTCACACGCACAACACGGGTGGTTGCGGGAAGCTAGGCCTTAGTCTCGCGTAAGCGGGCTGTCGTGCCAGTCAATTATTATTATTATGTTGCTTTTTAAATCGTTTATTTTTTATTTAATCATTTTGGCTCATTAAGTTTATTATTTAACTGTACTAAACACCATAAAGTGACTCAATTGAGGTTTTTGAAAAGATAATCGAACTTTTTCAGAAATATATCAAAATTTCTGGAATACCTTTTCTTCCCAAAATAGTCTCCTGTTCATATTTTTACGAAATAATAATGTAAAAAACTTATTATTTATTAAAGAAATTTCATGTTGAAGTTCTTTACAGCCCATTTCATCCAGATTCACCAAATCTGTTGAAATAAAATCTCGATTCGTTGCGAGTTTGCGCTCAATGTGAGCCATTTGAATTTCCTCTGTCAACATTTGATATTCCCACTTCCTGTGACTTTCGCACAACATGTACAGTTGCTCATGGCCTGTTGGCTATTTTTAGCCCATAAAAATTTCATTAACAACTTTGCATAAAACTGCCAACACCTACTCCATGCTAGCCATGCCATTCGCATTGGTTGTTTCTTGGAATTTATAGATTTTATTGCATTTTACCTGTGGGAACATCTGCTTTTGGGTGGATTTGAATCGACGCCAAACTCAAAAAATCATATAAAACTTGTTTATTTAAACTTTTATTTTATTCAATGTATGTTCAATACAATATCATACTCGTAGATAAACAAATCCGCAATATGTGTACGTTGGTGGTCATGCAGCGTAGTTGTTTACACGCCACTGTGTTTCATTTAGTCGGACGACTAGCAATAAAAATAAGTTTGCGTCTCTCTGTTAGTATATAAGAAGGCGTGTGTGAATGCACGCACTCGCACGAGCAGTAGTGATTAATACAAAATATTTGGCTTACAATGTGGTTTTGCTTTGCCGTTTGGTGGTAGCTTTCCCGAGTGGCCAGTGCCACTACTCACAGGCTACCGAATGGGGCTTTCATTTCCGCTTCGTGCCTAAAGCAAAACCACTAAATACAATACCCTTCTTATACATATTTATCATCTACACATAACATAGCTACAAATAATTCTATACGCAATTAAGTAGAAATCACATTTACGAAATCAGCTCGTTGTCTTGGCGAGTCTGTTTCAAAATTGGCAAACGCAAACGCAAGACAGCACTTGAATATTTCCTGCGGAGTTGAGTCCTTACAGAAGGGTTAAGCATATAACTGTTATTAATGTTGGGTTGTTGCTTTTTTTTCTTGCTTTTCTTTTCGCTATGCTATTAGTTGAGGTACAAAACACTTAAGTTATAAATATTCTATAAGATATTCTACGCCAACGTACACACTACACAATATAGAAAATAATTGGGTATACATTGAGCAGTGGCAGCACGCTGCCGCGCATGCCAGCCCTGTATACGGTCGCAATTGCAATCGCATCGCTCGTAATATAAAATTTGCCTACTACAACTACGCTTACACGCAGATTTGGAACCTGCTTTTATATCTACATACAACACATACGATATATGTACATACATATGTAGCTTCAGACTAACATGCTCTCAATATGACATTATGATATGACATTACATGTAGCTGGAGTAGTGGTTGCCTACAATGTGCAACGCTGCACACGCGCACGGCTGCTCCCCAGTTGCCAACGTCCAACGGTGACTGATGACTGCGATGACTTATTGTCATTGGTGAGGTTGTGATTGGTGCTAATACGAGTAATGTGCCAGCTGCCGCAGCAGTTGCCTCCGCCGGCTGCCAGTTGGCCGGCCAATTGCCGCGGCGCTGTGCGCTTCGATCGCCAGAACACGCCCGCGAGCATGGCTGGACTCCGAAAATGAAGCAAAACAAAAACTTTCAGAGAACTGGTCGCTCTAATTCGCCACATCGAGCACCACCAGGCTCTCGATCTCCGGGTCGAAGTTGTTGTCGCACGTGGACAGCCAGTCGAGCACGCGCCGTCGCACCACCGTCTGGTCGATGGCGCTCTCCAAGCCGTAGCTGGACATCATGCGCTTCAGCCGCAGCTTGTTGTCGTCGGCGGACATGCGTCCCTCGCGCTGGTTCAGGTAAATGCACGAGTCCTGATCGGGGTTGGGCGAAATAAGCGTGGCCGACTTTGACGTTGCCACCCTGCACTCCACCCAGCGATCCTTCATGTACTTGGTGATCTCGGTGACCTTGCACCGGTCCTCCGGGTCGTGGCTGAGATATTTGCGGAAGCAGCGCATCAGGCGCGGCGAGAACCGCCGAAAGTTCTCCGGAATTTTGGTGGTCTTGCGCTGCTCGTACTTCATGAAGTTCGAATACTGGTTGTCCTTTACCCAGTCGGCGGCGTTCCACGGCGGACTGCCGGTCAGTATGTTGTAGAGCAGTATGCCGAACTGCCACGAATCGCTGGTGGGCAGACAGAGGAAGCGTTCGTTCTTGACGATCTCCAGCACCTCGGGCGGCACGAAGCTGGTCCAGGTGTGCTTCACCTTGTGCACGAGCAGCCCCTTCTTGGTGGTAGCGCCGAAGTCGCACAGCTTGACGCGCGAGAAGTCCGGCGTGAACACGAGCACATTCTCCAGCTTCAGGTCGCGGTGCACCAGGTTCTTCGAGTGCATGAAGCCCAGCGCCGAGCTCAGCTGCTCGCTGATCGACTTGCAGGCGTTCTCGTGCAGCCCGTGCGGACCCAAGTTCGCAGCCAGGTCGCCGTACGGCGCGTGCTCCATGGCGAACACGTAGTAGTCCTTGGTCTGGAATGCCACATTGTAGGCGCTGAGTATGTTGCGCTGATGCGACAGCTCGTAGTTGTAGTGAAACTCCTTCTGGAACTCCTTCATCGTAGTGAGTTCGGCGTGCACCGCCTTCAGCACCACAGTGGTGTTGGTGGGTCGATGGTGCGTCAGCAGGATGCGCGCAAAGCAGCCCTCGGCCAGCGTGCGCTCGATGTTGTACTGATCGGAAAAGTTCATCAGCGGCAGCTCAATGTCGGGTATGATGTGAATGATGCCGCTGTCGTCCTTGTCGGGCTTTTTGTAAATGCTGCTGCGCCGGCTGGGCGTGGCGCTGCTGTTCGGCACATCCAGCCTGCCATTGCTGATCGGTGCCAGCAATGCGGCAGCGACAGCGGTGTGGTTATTGTTGTTTGTGCAGGTGCTACTGTTGTTGTTGCTGTTCTTGCTGTGCGTGCTGCCGCCATCGCCGATGGATCGCCGTAGGCGAAACGAGAAGGAGCGTTTCTCTGAAAATAAATTAAAACCGCAATCAATTAGATCAGAATTTATGTATAAATACGTATCAGAAAAACAATATACTATAAGTATTACAAGTACATTTTGCTTGACAACACAGTCAATAAAATATATTTTAAAAAAAAATCGATTTCAGCCATAAGTGAAATTCAGAAAAAGCGCTGCTGTGAAGAACTTCTATCACTCAGCGTCTTCTTCGATTATCACAGGAGATATTTTTTACGCATTGTTCTCTATAAAAAGCGTTTCATAATTTTCAAATTAAAAATGGCTACAGAATTAATGGCAAATATAAAAGCACACAATACGCTTTTCATTATTCACGACAGAAACAATTTATACTTGGGAGAAACAATTTTTTATTCATTTTAAGCATTTTGATAAATTGCCGTTATTGTCTTTGATCTTGAGGTGATCCACGGAACACAAAAACAAACGGCGAACGACGAAAATTTTCCATATGTCGTGTTAGGCTGGCGACTCTTTTATAATACGTGCCAGGCGAAAGGTGATGGCGAGCCATAAACTGTTTAGTGGGTGAAAATGTGGGGCGTCGCATTGTCTAAACGGTTTCAGTTTAAAATTATTTATCAGCTGCGTACCGCTGCAACAATTACAAAAACAATGAACGACATTGTGTCCTATTTGCGAGAAGAAAACTGGGCGGACGTCGCACCACTTCGCAGAATAGCGAATAATAAAACACGAGTTTGTGATTTTCTGGGAAAATTAGCAGCAGCTGGAAATTATTGCCTGAAGACAGCGGGGCCGAAAGACATTTATATTCTATTTGACGCAAGATTTTTTAATAATAACTCTCACTCTCAGAGGTTTGCCATTTCCAGCTGAGAGGACAGCCACCGAAAGAGAAAACGAGTTTTCCCGTTATTTTTTTAGGTGTTATTACAGGCAGTATTTGAACCTGAGGTTGCTGCCTTCGACTCGCGGTCCAACGCACTAACCAACTGAGCCACGGCGGCTGCATTTGACGCAAGAGCAATGTAAAAAAAATAGGATTATATAATTAAAGAAATTTTGTTTCTAGCTCGCAAGGCTCAAAAAGAAGGTAGCATTCTTTCTACATAGTTTTGGCTTCAATAGGAATTTGCATTTGTAAAAAATGTGTGGCGAACCTTTCATAATACGTAATTTGCTTGAAATTAATAAAGCTATTTGAAAAGCTGCTTCCGGACTTTAATCAGCTGGCCGATCAAACAGCGAGTAAATTCCGAGGTCCCTGTGGCCTACTGTGACAAATATTTATTGTCCTGTTGTGTCCGCCAGCGACCGATGACAGATGAATTTCTACCCTGCGGACCATCAAGCTTTCTTCAGCCGCGGTAGTGGTAACGTTTGCTTTGAAGTGCAGCCTTAGAGCGAATGTTACGTGGATTGAGTCTTCCTATTTATAGCAGTTTCGACTGTAATCCTGTTGGGGCACATATTAATATCATATACTCGTATATGTTATGCTACTTTGCCAAGTAATTTTCCGCTATATGAAGTAACGGCATACGACAGCTATAACTGCCACATTTATCTGTCAAATTAAGAACATGGCATACAAATTATGACTCTCAAATAGTATTTGAGTTGCATGCACAGTTTAGTGCGTTTTAAAAATAGCCAACACTCTTCTTAAGTCGATAAATACGATTTCTGGCATATTCCCCACACGCGACAGACCGCGCTCCTGCTGCAAGCGTGTGGCCCGTTTAGTTCCAACAAGCAGCAAACGCGAGCCCCCTCATTTACTCGTATCTTGCATACAGCCCTGCGCGCGCTACGCACACACAATATCGGCATTTGATGTTGCAATTTTTTCATTGCGCCGCCACTTGCGCTGCCCGTGTTTACTATTGGCCAAGTTGGCTGGCTGGCTGGCTGCCGCACTAGCAGTGTGCGTTTTGGTCCGGCGCTTCTCGCCGTGCACAAGTGTACTTACTGTATGATTGTTTCCTTCATTTTTTCTTACACTCTATATTTTTTTAGCTACCATCATCAAATACACATCGCTCGCATCGCTAAAAATAATTTGGCTCCGCTTTTAAATTTCCATTTTCCTGATTCGCAATGTAAGTATGTGTGTTTTCATTTTGTTTTCGATTTTTTCTTCTATTTTTTAATGCGCGTATACTTAAAAATGTTTCGTTTTGATCTGCCAACGATGCGGCTAAAACGGTGCGACGATCGGCGGCCGCCGTCGCTCACACATTCACTTTGGGGGCATTGCTGACGTCAATCGGCAGGCGTCCCTTGCCGCGCCGCACGCCGCCTGACGGGGAAACACCCTAGCCGCGCGGGCGTCTCGCGCTGCTTATTTGTCGCGCACGGACGTGCTGTCTACACACTCAGTCGACCTGTACGAATGCTGCCGTGACAATCTTCGCCATGTTCTTTGCATTTACATATATCGCGCATATACTTTTGAACAATCATATAATTAATTTCCAACTTTTACTTTTCCGCTGTAGAAACATCGTTTTTTATAATTTCAATATATAGTATTTGCCGCTAGTTTTCAAATCATTGCTTGTTGGGGTGGGTGTGTAGTTCCTTGAAACGGCGGACAAACGGCACTTTTTTGCCCACATGTTGAGCTCATGTGTGAAAATTAGCCAATGTCAATTCTGACAGCTCGATGTCAAGCGTTGGTTACCATTTCTCGTATGGAGTTTTTAAAATAATGTATGATAAATTCTCGCAAACAAATGCTTCAAATTGCAATGTTTATGTTATAAAAGTGTAAATAACAAAAGTCAAAATATTTGCACAATTTCAGCATATTGTATTAATCATTGTGGTATGACAGCAGTCCCATAGAGAGGTCTATGTAAACCTAACATATTAATAAAACGTCCAAAATGCCAAATTGAACAAAATAGTAAAGTGTTGACGACTTTAAATCCATTAACTTTTGAGCGTAAATTCACGTCACTGCGATAATGTATACGAATGAAAGGAAAAGTCAAGCGGCATAGGGACACTGACCTCATTTAAGGTTAACTCTAGATTGACAGGGTTAAGCCGGTCATTACTATTAATCAGAATACTCTGGTTTTGCTTAAGGGGGTAGTCAGGTAGAATCGACAATGTTTTTAAGTAATTTTTTTTTCATACAAATTTGTATTCCACATTAAAAATTTTTTTATATGTTATTGTACATAGTTTTGAGTACTGAACAAAATTTTTTTAATAAATTTTCGTTTATATCCGGGGGAGATATGGGCGACCGGAAGACGCCATTTTGAAATCTGGCTGACACGATTTCTCCATTTTGGATCACCTGAAACATACCAAACAAATTTCATTTTGAAGTACAAATGAATGGCTCTCGTTTGAACTATAACTGTAAAAAAATATTAATAAATAAACATTTAGTGCAATTGTAAAGTTGTTTCCTCTTTTGTTGCTTGTTTTTTGTTAATAATTGTGTCATAACGTTGTTACATAGAAATGGACAATAATGATCGTAGTTCACGCGATAGCCAAACCTTTTCTGAAAATATAAAGAAAAAGTTTAAGCAAATCGGTGCAGTAGATCGGCCGTAATCGTGTCAGCCAGCTCAATAACAACAGCATCTACTTCACGCGCCAGGTGTGCGATTCGAGCGCGCGAGCCCTTACAGCTAATCTCATTTTCAATCACTTTCGGATACTATCCGAGGTAAAGGAAGGTTTCTACATTCCTAAGGATTTAAATAGACCAAAACTGCAAACAAAATTTTCGATTTTTTGAAAATAATCTACCTAACTACCCCCTTAAGAAAGATGAGTTAGCAATTCTAGGACACTCTACTAAAGACGAAAAGAATAGAAGTGTTGCTCTATAGCAAAACTTAGGCTTATCTACGGGGTTGGAGTCAAGCCGAAGGCAGTTAAAATAACGTTTAGGGCAATGCTTTAACCCTTTCCGACATGAAAATAAACCCGTTCTGTATGAATTGTATGGGTTGTAGTCCAATATATTGGACATTGTCCAACTTCTAAACAAAAACTTCACAATTGTTAATAGGATCCTCTAAGTTAAATTAGCTCCTAACTCAAGAATAATTCTCAAAAACCACAACAGATTTTATAATGGAGAAATAGGAAAGATTTTCACTCCACGGCCCTGAAAATTATTGCAATATGCGCCAATTACACTCATGCATGCTCGTAAAAATAGCGTGGGATTAATCAAAAGTGCTACTAGCGAAGGAAATCACGGAATAGGTTATTCTCTCAAAGAGAGAAGATCCCTGTTGGAATCACAATAGGTCGCGGTGCTCATATAATAACACAACTCAAGCTATAATGTCTACAAAAGTCCCAGTAAAAAATTTGGACATTTTGATTTAGAATCTAAGAAAACCAAAATCTTGAAATTAAATTTAAAGCAACCAAGATTTGTATTGTTTCTGAGGCAGGAGGACAACAACACATTTCAACACATCAAATTTATAGTAATTTTAAACTTTAACTTGAACTTAAAAGCCAAAGCAATCCGGCACTGTCTTAGTGTAAATATAATAGAAGCACTGTTTTATGAATCCCGTCGACGCAACGCCACAACGGGGCACATGACATTTTCAAGAACTTTTATTACGCGTCGGCTGTCAGCTTCAAGGCGCTATAACGCGCACACTATTCAAATTATTATTACAAAAATAATAAACAACAACACAAATCAAGCTGGAAGACAAATTTCCCACAACTACTGCCACGCACCGCACTGCTGCGCTGAACCGAGTGGTGACAAGGCGGCAAGTGGTCACTAAGAGTCCTCCAATTAATATCTGACGTAAGCATAAACGTACGCCGAGCACATTGCGTCAAGGTCAGCCCACATTCGCACCCTTGAATTGCGATTAATTTCATAAAGAAGTAAAGACACAACAAACAGAAAAAAGTGTAAAAGCCAAAGAGCAGCAATATTTCTAAACTCAAAACCACCTACAACAGCGACAACATCAACAGCTGGTCTAAAAGTGTCGCGATCCACCCCGCCGCCCTCAGCCGGCGCTGGGCTTCAATCAGCCCAAACTAATTGTTCACTTCTGTGTGTTGTTTTGAAACGTGAGCGCGCATTGCTCTGCTTTCTTTGCGGTGTTTCGGTGCCTTTGGTTTTTTCGTGCACACCATTTTGCTGATGTTGTTGTTGTTGATTTCTGCTGCCGTTCCGCCATTGGCAGCAAGTCCAAATTTATTGACACTTTCCGCAACACATGTCCCCCACTTGCCGACTTTTTACACAGCCACAAATTATTGAAATTTTTGACATTTTCAAATGCGAATCGCTAATGATTTATGTGCACATAAAAATCGGCCAATTGGCCAGTCCGTGCAGCTTGTGCCGCATTAGATATTCACTCGTAATATAATAAATGACTTTTAAAAAGACCGTGGGGGTGCTTTGAACCCGCCTTACGTTCACCGATGCTGTGCACTCATCATGGCGCAGTTGTTGGCAGCGGCGGCGTGAATGGCGAATTTTGTCACATGTCAACGTAAAATTTCACACAAAGTGCGCCGCTGCAAAGACAGCCGAGTCTATATCGAGTGCAGCGCCAAAAAAAACCGAAAAGTTGCATTTAAAAATGGCTAACGGCGCATTTTGGGTCGCGGTCATAGTCACACAGCGTCTAATAATAACTGTCCACTGTGCGCGACACAGGCCGAAAAAACAGTCGCGAGATAAATGAAAAATGACGATGTATTAAGTGGCATTAAGAAGGCATCAAACAGTTTAGAGCCAAACAACCAAAACACTGGAAGCTGACGACGCACGAAACACGCGACACACAGATGTAAACATATACCTATAACCTATATTTTTGACATATCGCACGAAACGAACCAACTCAGTTGATTAGGCAAGAGTTACAAATTGAATCTTGAACATAATTCAGAGATCTAAGATTGCGCAACTGGGTACATTATGGAAAATGTCGATGCCAACTAGCACATAAGGAAATTTTTGTTAGACCATTACGAATTAGACGAAAGAAACGTTACAAATATTTATGTGAAGTTGCTTGAGTTCAAAATCGATGTGTCGATCCCCCCGTTCCGTCTACATTGACGGAAAGAACAGGTGAGCTTGCAAAGTGATGTTTATTCCAATAAAAGAATTGATTTGTTTCAACACAAGATTGCCCAAAGGAATCATAATGACTGCATTGAGTTTTTTAATTACTTTATTGCATGGCTTTATGAAAGTTATAGAATTAAATTTGCTTCGATTCATGTATCCAACATACTCAAGTTTCATTCAAAACTAACTTCATGGTGAACAAAAAAATTTAGGACTGGACAGCAAACAAGACACGAGCGTTTGTTCTCCCTTTCCCACTGGTACGGTATTTCTGACTATCAGGAGACTAGATGTGACTTTGTCCCACCGCCAGTATGTTCTACTATCTTCTCCAGTACTTCGAAGTGCATTTGCTGCCATCCAAGTATACTGAGACGCCAAGAAGTAAGAGCTGGAATATCACATACCTTCATGCCTATAAGATTGCCGCCCATACATATGTAGCTGCAGCGCATTCGGCTGCGCATTTACACTAATTTCATTCTGCAGCTAATATTAAACACAACTCGCCAATGCGATCCTCTGTTTACGTTGAAAGCATTCGCAATGCCGCAAGCGATACGTGTGTAAGAAAAATAAACACGTCTACCCATAAATATGGTCCATGTTGATTTCTATTGTGCTTTTGCAAAATATCAAAATAGCCAACGCATTTGTTGACTGCCGAAATAGCCTCAGTAATGACCGCATCGCACAGCAAGCCGCGTTTGTTCCAGGTTTATCGCATTTTCCTGTTGAATTTGCAACCCGCAGCTACAAAGGCTTTTCCCAGTCAAAATTAGCGCGTCCGGCGGCAATTACTCATCGCCGTGTGCCGTCAATTCGTTTCCAACGTTCGTCAATATTTGTGTTTTGCTAAAATCACAGAAGTAATCAAAATTGTTGATGTTTCTTATTGTGTTGAAACACCATAACAGACAAGCGGACGTCGGCACATGTAGACGCACCGCGGGCCGGCCAAAGGTTGCCCTAACGGCGCAATCGGTGTGAGTAACCCGAATCCATGCGTGGTCTCCCCTGCATACGTTCTCTACTCCACCACCTTCACTGCCACCACCGGCCTGCCCACCAGCGAGCATATTAGTATAAACACATTAGTATTTATCGTATATACATTGTCGAACATTTCTTGGAAATGTTTTGTGGCTTTTTCAGCGTGCGTGTGGGACGGACTGACGGAAGCAAATCAAATAATATATAGAGCACACCTTTGCTCTAACTGACTTTTCGTCATAATGTCGAAAATTTATTGACGATGCACTGTGATTGGTCATGTTTACCGGATACCGTAAATTCTGTTTATTGCCAACATTTTACAATTTTTAACACACGTTTGGACCAGTTGTTGCTAATTGATTTTCAGAGAGAAAAGTTCGAGATGGTGGTCAGTTTTTTTACTCTTTCGTACTGATCTTTTCGATATTTCGATCATAAAGAACCGAATTTCGAGTAATCAACCGATTTCTATTACAAAATTTCATTCCAACAAACCAAAGAAGGTGGATTCGTCAGACCTGGCATTAAAAACAAATTCTCAAAATGTTTAAAGGCAAATAGGTGAAAGAGTTGTTGTTGAAAATTGTCTCCAATTGCATGCAGATAACTGTTACTTTTTCATAGTTTTTGCAACTTTGGAGCTTAATTTCAAGTGCGGTATGCTCTGTAATAATTTTTTTTGTTTTATAATTGAAGCGAATTGGGTTATGAGCAAGAAAAAACCGGGAGACACTACCACACATTTTGGAGTGAGGCAATGATCTACGATTACTATTAGATTTTCATGTATGAAATGTGTCCCTCAACAACAAACAATTTACTGATATATGAATTCGTTTTGAGAGACTTTCATTATTTGTTTAAATCATAGAAATAAATCAAGTCATTCAAGAAAATCAAGCTGATTCTAATTCCGCCAAAAATTACCTCAAAACCTTAATTCCGGGTTGATCACATGGTACTAGTGTTACATTTTCTAGTAGTATAGTTTTATAGTAATAATAAAATTATAAAAAATGTTCAAAACGCAAAAATATAAAATGTTTCTTTTCAGCAAACAGCAACCAACTGTGGCATTCTCACAAATGGAAGTTAAAATAGCGCAATAGATACTGCAACTAGCATAGTTATCAACGAAACGTTATGATGTCATACAACTGAGGATTTTTATTTTTAAGAGCAAATAGAAAGACAAAAAAATTCCTGCAAATAACAATTTTTATAAATATTCGCTCTTTGGCAGTTGACAAAAATATTTTGTTTCTTCAACTTGAACCTACAAATTTGGGCAAAAAATTTTGGATTTACTACTGAAATGTTTTCCAAATTCCCAATTTTGATTTCATTGAACTAAAATTGTTGCTTTTTGTGGATAGTCTCTGCCAGCCAAAAGTTTACAATACCTCGTCGCGCCGCATCACCTCGTGATAGCCAGCACGCTCGTTTGTAGACAACATTTTCAACTTTCTCACTAAAATGCGTAGAACACAAAAATAATATTCATTATATTATGTGTATTGTTTCCATTTCGTAAATTTGTTCCCGCCTTTCTATATTATGTTGATCATTTTTGTTTTATAGTTGACTGTTTTAGTAAACGTTGGAAGCTGTAGCGTCCTCAAGAAACTCTTAGTTAATGTAGGTAGAAAAGGCAAAAAATACTCAGTAGTAAACATAAAAGCAATATTCACATGATAAGTACAGCGAATTATCGATTATTTCATTATTAAAATTTTCTTTAAAAAAGCGCTACCTCCGCATTTCGTTTTCACTTTTTATTTTTAAATGCATTGGCAAATGTGGCCGCGCTTCCCCTCACCGAAGACGAGTAGTTAATGAACGAGTTGTCGAACCGACGCGCAGCTGAGGCGTCAGCGCCTCAGACCGGCAAATCAGGTGGGTGTTTAGGTGCAGAAAACAGCAAGCAGCAAGTCGTGCCAAGAGCAAAAGCATAATGTAAATATTCATAAAAATATAAATATATACTTATATATATACATCTATAAATATTTATAGCAATCGAATGTCCGCCCCTTGCCCTCGCTAAGTAAAGCATAAACCCCAAAGGCCACAACAGGCTGGCTCACAGACAGACAGCCAGTCGCAGGATGAAAAAAATCCAATAACACATGTGACGTGTTGGATTATTAATTAGTGCACTTGGCTGTGACATTTGCACAAAGTTCAAATGGAAGTGGGCGTAGCAACGATCTAATCGCATCTAAGTTTTAAGTTTAATTGTGAAAATGATGTGGCCACCAGATTACAGTGAAATCGGGCGGGTTTTAGCAGCCGCACAAGTCGTGGCCACTGCTGCCGTGAACAGCCATTCGGGCGTATGAGTGACTTTTCGCTTTTTCATTTGTACTCTTTTCTCTTGTTGTGATTTTTGTTTGTTTAAATTTTTAAAATCTGAATTTTTATTGCATGTCAATGGCAAAGAAGTGCGTCACAATTGACCACATAAAAATTGGCCACCACACGTAGCGACTGAAGTGTCTGCGCCGCGTTGCGGCTTCACAAGTGTTTTTGCAAAAAAGCTAGAATTTTATTTTTCACAGCCAAGGCGCAAATGATCATTTCGCCATTTTTACACATGCATACATACGTATGTATGTATAATTTTGCAGCAATAAAAAGCGAATGCGCACATGGAATGACATTCAAAAATGCAGCATTCTAAAATGCAACTCACTTTCTTTCGCTGCTTGGGTAATTTAGTGCAACTTATGGCCACATACGCAATGCTCTGACCCGATCACAAAATGTTGCAATCAACTACAGCATTCAAACGACGACGATACTTAGCCCATACACACTCACAGCCAAAGCCAAAAGCACTTCAGGCCAACAGCCACTAGAGACTGCTCAGCGCATGGCAACCAGCCGCACTTCAGTTCAATTCAATTCGGGGCCATTCAATTCAATGGAATGGAGGGAATTGAATTGAAAACTAACCAACCGCATTGAAAGTGCTTTGATGCTTTTCTCCGCTGTCAGCCGACACTTTGCAGCTGCAGCGACCAAGCCACGGCGCTGATTTGCAGCCTGCCAGAAATGAAACGAGCAGCCAAATCGGCTGTGCAGGACGCCTTCTCGTGCTCTACCCATTGACGTCATCACTTTGACGCACACACACAGCGGTTGCTCATTTGGTGAGCGTGCGGCGTCATTGTTTTGCTGTTGTTGCTTCTATACTTGGCGTTGTCCTTTTTGTGCGTAATACCGATTTTTCGAAGGTAGTCGGAGATTTGTGTGCCCGGCTCAAGCGCCTTTTGTATATGTCAGGTGGCCGCATGCAGTGGTTGGTGGTTAGTGGCTCAATCAACACGCTATTGTCGTTTCCTGCTGCCGTATGTCCTGCATGTTGATGAGGTTGTTGCTACTTTAGCCACTTATCTAAGACGCTTTGTGCGTCAGAACAACAACAGCGACAGTAACAGCAACAAAGTTGCCCAATTGTATTAATGTCACCGGGTTCGTGCGGAGTGCGGATGACAGCGATAGCACGTCCTGCACAGTCACAGAGTGCAGATTAGATACAATGCGCTGGAACTGTCGACGGCAAAATTATACAAAAACGGCTAATTATATTCGAAATAAAAGAGTGGTTTGTTTCATTGACATAAAGTGAAAGTGTAACTAACTTTACTATCGAATTCGAATATCGAAACTAAACCTGAGCTTAAACTTTCCTCCTGCCACTGGGGTTCAATGGATCCCAACAAATAAGAACTACTTGAAACTGCTACCAAGCATTAACCAGGACTTCGAAATTATATAATTTTTCAATTCATTTAGTGAATTTTCGCGAACAGTACAATTTACGCCTAAATTTTTTAAACAATTAACTTGTCTAGCATTTAAATATTTCTGCATTTTAATTAATTTACTTAATTGACTTAGTTTTAACTGTTCAGCACAGGTACTGCTAGGTTATGTTAGCTTATTAAAACCGAGCCTGCTTTAAACATTTACAACTCTCTTAACTGCTGAAACTTAATTTGCAGCCATTGGAAATAATTAAATAATTTTTACATAATGTCAAATCGTTAGTGAGTGTTATTGGGTCCAATTAAAATTAAAGTAAAGCAATGGCGTAATGGGCCAAAATATTTTATATGCTCAAATATATCGTATACTTTCCATTAAGTGCTAACTGGCAGAACTCGTAGATGGGTTAGTTCTTTTTAATTAAGCAGAATAGTAGTAAAATTCTAAAGCCATTAAATCCATAATCAATTGTAGCAATTATGTGTCGGCACATAGAAAAAGTTCATGAAACAACTGAACTGGGTTTCTAAATAATAAATAAAACTAACTATGAAGCACGAAAACAAGCACCCTGTTTCGCACACAATGAGTCAATGTCTTTGCGCTAAAAATAGACCGCGCAAGGCATCTTAGACGCCTGCAGCGCCACATCCAACATCCTTTTCAAGTTGTCTCGGTCGGTTTTAACGTCGTTACTGTCGCTGTCGCTTTCGTTGTCATTGTCATTCGCCTGTGTATGATTTTATTTGTAATTCAACGTCAATATTACTATTATTATTTTTATTGTATTTCAATTAAGTGAAGCTTCATGTTGTCGCATTCATTTATTATTTAGGGCTTTTTCTGTGAAAACAATTACCAAAGTTGTCGACGGAAATAACTTTTCTTTGCACACTTACCCATGGAACCCATTTTAGCCAGCCCGCTCCAGTGTGTTGTCACGTCCTTAGGCAGTTGTTGTTGTTGCTTTTCACCGCTTTCCTGACACTCTGCGGCCGTCTTTCCCCTCTCGAAGAGTGTGCGGTATTTTTTGAGGTATTTTTTGAAAATGTCGCGTATATCCTTGCAAGCCAACTTTGAGCTGGTTGGCACGTTGGCACCGAATTGACGATGAATATATTTAATAATACTGAAATGTCCGTATGTTTGTAAAACTTCAGAATTTTGGCACATTCATGCGAAATCTGCGCACACACTCACCAAGTCAGAGACACATTCGACGATTTATTTGTCGAGTCTAGTATAGCCCGTCGAATTTAAAAATAAACACAAATGCGCAGTTATGAATTAACTTTTGTTTGTTTTGTTGTTTTCCTTTTTAAAATAATTTCTTTTCCGTTTTTTGTCCAAATACTTGGTGGACGCCAATGTTCGGTTTGTGTGCGACTTTCAAATTAACTAATTTGATCAATTCACTAAATCGATGAGCGTTCACTTTTTATGCGGCAAACAAATCAGTAGTCAGACCAACAGATTAAAATTGTGTACAATAGTTAAAGTACAAAGCGTCTCAACTAAACCATCAACACAAGTGTCCGAAAATTAATTAGAATTTGAAACGAGCGAACGAATCGATTCAAGGAGCTAAAGCGTGTCCGTTGCGTTCGCCAGCTGCTGCACGCACCGAATGTAGTCGCCGCGGTGCGAGCACTTTGGTTTTATATTCCGTGTAAATTCCGTGCAAGTGAGCCGAAGTGGTCGTGACACGGGTCCGCGGTAGCTCGCTGCTGTTACTTGCTCGTTCGCAGCATCGCGTTTCGGTTGCTGCCGTAAAGAAAGCTGCGGCTACGACACGACCGCTGCTGCCGCCGTCAACGTTGCTTCGGAGCAAATTTTCTGTTGGTGAAGTTGGCGCCGAAAAAGTTTAGCGCTCACATCGTTCCTCCAGCGCACCGAGCACAGCCGGAAAATGCACGGTTGCTCTCCCACTCTCACTCTCGCTACGGGCCGCGCCAAAGCTGCTGCTCTTACAGCTGACCTAAAAGCTTTCGTTCTTCTATGGCTTGTTGGGACTTGCTGCAGCAGCGGCTCACGTGGCGTATGATTAACATTGATTTTATGAATTGATTGACAGTTGCTTCCGCCGGTGGTGTTTTTATGACATTTAAAACGCTCTCCTTGGCAGATAAGCAAATGTGTTTCGTCTGATAAAGACGAAAATGTTTCTCTCTTGGTACACACTTCCGATGTTAAGGTCGAATAAAGTATTTATAAATAACTGCAAGTGCTTGCATATAGGTAATAAGAAAAGTATAGTTTTCGTTGTTATGTATAAATCTTACTTTTTTAACTTTCAAAGATATTACAATTACACTTTGTTAAAGTCGTTTACAAGTTGTTTTATTGAGTTTCCGCCCATTTTTTATTTCATTTCATTTATACTATGGTAAATTATACCAGGGCTGAATTATGGTGGCGTTGAAAGCGCGAGGGGTGTGGAAGGGAAGAATTAACTGAGGACAGAAGAACCTACAAAACTTTCTTCATGCACGGCTTGTTGTCTATATAATTCTTACACTTTGTAGTACCTTTATTAATTGTTTCATTAACATGGGAAAAAGAATCAGCCCTTTAGGATTGCTGTTGCGACATGATAAGTGTAGGTAAATAGCAAACATATATCTTGAATATGTCTTTTGGTCTTTCGTTATTTATGAATTCAAATAAGAAAAACTTTACTCTGTCTGTTGTAACAGTGCTTAAACAAACAGTGGTATGTAAATTTTTCAAAAAGGAACAGTCAACTTTGGCCAATGACGATGCCAATTGATCGCTCACCGGATACTAACAATAATATTATATTCTTGTCATTGATCAGTATTATCGGGCGCTTCTAATCGCATCCCACTTGCTGTGTGTTGTGTGTACTTAATGCAGCACTTCATTATACACTTTTGTGCCTTTAATTTCGCATAATGCCACCTGACGATTGCAAAACGTTACCTTATTCGTCCTCTACCCTTACACGCCACAATTCAAGGACCTTCGCTATTGACTGATGAAGTCCACAACGACAGAAAGAATCGCGCTCCACTTTCACTGGAATGCACGCCGTAATTGTGCAAAACTTAAGCAACTTTTAATTACCACTTTAATTGCGCTGCTTTCTGCTTGCTTGCAATTATTCTGAAGCTTGCTGCAGTGCTGGCTTGAGCAGCAACAAACCGACAGAATACGTACACCAGTCGTGCAACAAACGTGCAGCGAAAACTAGGTTGCCAACTCCGCTTTCGCACGCTGGCACATGACGTTCCACATTGCTGGCCTCACCGTCTACTACTACAGCAACTTATGTTGTTTTTCATGCTAGCGAATTACAAAAACAACAACAGTAACAACATGCCCAGTGCGATTCCAGCTCCGTGCCAATTCGAATCAAGTCGCTCCTCGAGCGCGCGGGCGACGGGCTTTTGGCTTGATTGCTGCGCCATGGCAACAAACACGCCGCCCACATTGGCTGCCCATATAGATAATGTGGAGCAGGTTAGTTATGCGCTGGCATTGCGGAGCCACATGCTCAGTTGTCATCGATTTTCATAGCGCGCGGATCGTGCTAGCGCGGCCGCAGCAAGCGCCATCCCGAACTGCGCTTCCTTGGTCGGGGCAATGCGCGAGACAGTGTGCGTGGAAAGTGAGCAAATCGACCGCGCGAATGAGAATGCGCCAGTTAAGAATAGCACGACCCAGTTAATTCCTGGAGACCAGGCTGAAAAGCCAAGCTCAGTCACATCAGCGGCAACATCCGCGCGAGCCACTTCCGCAAAGGTCAACTCAAGCCAGCCAAATGGCGGCGGTGCAACTGCGCCATCCACAGGCAACAACAAGCAACAACCCCAGTCGGATGTCAGCGGCAAATCGACGGCCGTCAAAGAAGCAATCGCCAGCGGCGCCACCAACAACTACTGCAATCGCCGTACATGGATCACCACAGAGCGCATGAACGAGCTGCGCCGTCGCACCCAAGAGGCGGTCAAGCAGAACAAAACCTTTACGATACGCGGCTGTTTTCAATCCGTGCGCAATGCACTCGTCGCCCGCGGCTGGGTGGAGAAGCTGGACGTGCACCGCAAGCAGGTGCCTTCCGGCGTCTGTCAGGTCACTTACGACGAGCTGGCGCAGGGCCTGCCGAAGCGCAGGGCGGGCGAAACGCGCCGCCAATACATTGCCAAGTGCGAGCGTAACATTATGTCGCGTTTTCTCGAGCACCTGCCGATCGATTTCCTGTGGACAAATCGCAAGGAGAAGTGCGACTACATCGATCAGGCCAAGAACCCCAGCATGACCATCAACAAGTTCCATCGCGCGCCGTTCACTTCGAAGGAGGGGCTGTGCGCACAACTCAAAGACTTTCATTGGTTCTACGACGAAGGCACCGCCGAGATGTATTTCCCGCGCTGCTTTAATGTCTGGAGCCTAGAAGAGTTGGCCGACTTCGTGGAAAACTTCAAGCTGACTGCATGCATTGCAGTCTTGCGCCTCGTCGTGGATCGATACCGCAAGGGCGGCCTGGAGGCCATCTTCTCGCCACTTGGCACGGTGCCCTTCACCACAGTGGACTTTGCGTGCAAGCGATGCGGCGAGTATCTGGACAGCTGTCAGCACAAGGACATTGATTTCGAGGATCCGTCAAAGGTGTGGGAGCACGAGTGGGACGCATTTCTCCATCATCACTCCCAGCTGTCCACGGAGGACGCGAAAATCCTTGTCGACACAAATCGTACACTGGAGAACAGCGTCAGGACGCTGACGCAGCTGCTAGAGCAGATGCAACTCCACTGGCCACAATACACACTGGACGGCTATCAGAATTTGTGGATTATCAAGCCGGCCAATAAGTGCCGCGGACGCGGCATTCAACTGATGGACAACCTGAAGAAGATTCTGGTGCTGGTCAACCCGTCAATTGGCTCGAAGAGTCGTTACGTGGTGCAGAAGTACATCGGTGAGCGCACATTACAGTCACTTACACAATCAGGTGCCAAACACAGCAACAGTGCGCGGTAAATGGTAACGGTAAACTAGGTCATGCGGTTTCTTCGGAGGGCGCGAGAGCGTGTGGAAAAGTTGGCGGACGTTCTACAAGGATAGTACTCGTGTTCGTGTTATCATAATGGGGCAATAAAATTAGCTGTGGATTCGCTAAAAATAGCAGCAAGAAACCGAATATGCCAGCGCAAAAACACAATCTGCACGCACACACATGTCACATATAATAAATAAGAATTATACAACATAAATAACACTGCTGCTTGCAGTGTGCGCAATTCAGTACGTGGAAGTATGAACCAGAGGCGTAGCCATAATTCCGTAACACACTATGCAAATACCTACATAGTTTCATACTTAAGGCGATAGTCCGAAAATCTGAACGCCGAATAATGCGTGATGCCTCCCTTCACACACGCTAACTCCATGTTCTGCACCCCGCCAGCCCCAACCACCGTCAATTTGTTCCAACTCTTCATCAGCTGTCGCGCGTGTATGCTTGTGTGGGTGTACTGAATGGCTGCCTGTTGGGGCGCATGTGTCTCACAATAAAATCAATGAACTTTCAGTTTTCACAACGCCACCTCAACAGGTTGGCAATAAGGCAACTTGCTTTCTATGGTTTGCTGTTGCGTGAGCGGCGACAAAGTTGGCCTCCGACCCACCGCAAGCCAGCACACCCACACACCGCCATGCAATGTGATTGTTTCTATGCGCAATTACGCGACAGTGTCCTTGACTGGCAATCTGCCCCCTTCCGCTTTTCTTACGCCTTTTCTTTCATTGTTTCTTGCAGAGCGACCTTTGACAATACACCATACCAAGTTCGACATACGCCAGTGGTTTCTCATCACCAACGTGCAGCCGCTGGTCGTGTGGATGTACAAGGAGAGCTACTTGCGCTTCAGCTCGCAGCAGTACAGCCTGTCGAACCACCATGAGTCCGTGCACCTGACCAATCATGCCATTCAGAAGAAGTATGCCAATGGCAAACGTGACAAGCGACTGCCCAACGAGAACATGTGGGATTGCTTCTCGTTCCAGGCGTACTTGCGCCAGATTGGCAAGCAGGACATGTGGCTCGAGCGCATCTACCCGGGCATGAAGCGGGCCATTGTCGGCACCATGCTGTCGTCGCAGGAGAACATGGATCGACGGCCCAATACATTCGAGTTGTTTGGCGCCGATTTCATGATTTCTGAGGATTTCTACCCCTGGCTAATTGAGATCAACTCGAGTCCGGATTTGGGTGCAACCACCAGTGTTACGGCACGCATGTGCCCACAGTGTCTGGAGGATGTCGTAAAAGGTGGGTTAGCTGCTCAGATTATGTAGGCTGTAGTTTCAACTCTCTTGTTAATCGTTCCTTGCAGTGGTAATCGATCGTCGTCAGGACCCCAAAGCCGACCTGGGCAACTTCGAACTAATCTATCGTCAGATGGTGCCTCAGACGCCCGCTTACATGGGACTCAACCTCTTTGTCAAGGGCAAACAAATTGCTACGAAGAGCTACCAACACCACCATCACACCTATAGGGACCGTCCGCCGCCCAGTGGAAATTTTTTCCGACAGCGGCCCACTCTCATTCCCACGATATCCAATGTGCATAAGGTCATGCCCACCTTTAATGCGACCGAGTACATCGAGAAGTACATCGCTGAAGTGAGTAATAGCAGTCGCAGCAGCCTGAGTGGCATCAGCGGCGCTGGTGCGGCAGCCAGCCTCACTGTGCAGCAATCACCCATGCATTTAGTGGTCAGTGCGCGTCACAAGTCGCCGGCTTCGCTCGCTCCCAAGACACTCTGCCCCAATGTGCTGAGAACGCCGCACATTCAGCCTGGCACACGGCGTCGCTCCTTTACGAATCTCACAAAGGCGGGCACAAAGGCAGCCGTAAAGGACACGCCGCTGGGCAGCCAAGGCGTGCCCACGATGAAGCGTCATGGCAGCTGCGGTCCAACACTCAACACCACCACCACCAGCACGTCTTCCACCAACGGAAGCGACAAGAGCTTCAAGTTCATCATACGCAAGTGTACAATCAAACAAAATAGCGCCCAGAGGGATCAGCACGTTAGCGAGCCAGCGGCGGTAAAGACCAGCGCGAGCACTGCGAAGAGCAATAGTGAGGACAACATTATACAGCTGCTGCACAAGATGAAGCAATCGCCGCGGTCGGCAAATGGCAGCCAGCACCAAAAGCGTTTGGCGCAGCAGCCACAAGCAGCGCGCAGCCAAAGCAGCCTCACTGAGAAGGCGCTGCTAACCCAGAATTGGCGCAGCGGACGCTGCCAGTCGTTGAAGGCGCCACGTTCGGCCAAGGCACAATTGCTTGGCAGCGATGCTGGCAAAACGAAGCTCCGGCGTGAGGGCTCAGCGATCAACATGCGCACTGTGGGCAGGGGTTTGATCACTTGGCGCCCCAGCCGTCGCAGTGCCTCGCGCAGCACCACAACTGCAACACCGATGCCAACCAAATCGGGAAGCGTATACGCGTGCCGACAGATACCGCTCGCTGCAGGCCTGGGCCAATTTGTTAGTCCGCAGCGCAACCACAGACCACCAACACCAGCTCACAGCGGACTCAGCCCAGCTGCCGTTCATTCTACGAAAATGTAGACAGACTTGGTCAACTCTATTCTATAGTCCGTTCCATTCCGTTGGAATCGAGAGATGGCGAGTCGGAATTGCTTGCATGATAAAAAAAATGAAATAATTGTATCAGTGCTTGTCATAGTTTCGAGTTTTTATTTACAAAATTCATCCAAATTCAGTCCCAGATAATATAATGCGTCGAAAGTCTCTGTTTGTGCAATTTCGTATGTTATCTGAAAGCGGAGATCTTAAACTTTTCAATTTTTATAAACTTTAAACATGCATTATAAAGCCGTTTCTCAAATTTTAGCACCTTTCGCTTCCTCAAAACGTCATCTAGAGCGCACCAACCTTCACACTCTCCCACTGCCCACAAACAAGTCAAATCGCCAACAGCCGACGCCCTCGCGACAACACAATTTCGTAGAACTAGAGCCTTAGACTTTAACATTGATTTGTTATTAAAGATAGTTGGGTTTGTTCTTAATGTTACATAACATAAATTCTATTAATGAAAGCACATTGGGCGGAACCTTGTCTGAACTGGACTTGTTTACTTGGGTAGAGTATAACGCAAGGCCAGCGCTTGTTTGGTGAGTGATTTTAACGACCGACCTTTGGAATGACCGATGTTGGAGTCGTTGCTGCGCGGTGTGGCCGTGTCGCTGGATTTGGATTTTTCGCGCTACAGAAGGAAAGTATTAGTGCGCACTGGCTTGTTTCTGTATCTTTGTCCACCTCACCTGGTTGCCGACTTTACGTAGTCGCTTGAGTGGCGATTTCAGAGCGGATTCCGTTGACTTCTTTATAATTTTCACGGGCTTTTTCATATATTTCGGCCGATACGGCAAACGCTGCGGCTTGTGCAGCGTCATGGCTTTGCCACTCACATCCAGCCCAACAGTCGGATCGAAGTCTTTTTTGATTTTGTAGTTCACTTCGTAAGCCAGCTCGAATTGGCCGGTCGGTGCGCGTGAATTGCGTGGCAAATCAACAATGACCTTCACCAGATCCTTCAGCGCCATTGGGCAAATGCGCGCCGTCACTTCGGTGGATGGTGATAGGTCCGGTGTCGAATTGATTTCGATCAGTATTGGATTGTACTGTTCGTCAACCATGAAATCGCAACCGTACAGCTCGAATGCATTCTCAACGAAATCGGTTTCCTCGAGGCTGGCCATCACAACAGCAACCAGATTCTCCTTGAAGCCGGCAAAGATTTTTTCAGTCCAAATGTTCTCGGGTGCGCCATGATACCGCAGGAAGACCTTAAACTGGTCCAACGACCACATGTTGTTCTTCGGCAGCCGTGCGTCGCGCGACGGTTTGTTTTTGTACTTTTTCTGAACAGAATTATTGGTTAAATGTATGGACTCGCGCAAGTCGTCGATTGAGAACTCTTGCGAACTAAACCGCAAATAGCAGTCCTTGTACAGCCAAATGCTGAGCGTTGACTCGCCAATGGACAGCAACATGTACTGCCGTATATCGAATTTGGTTTTGTAGATGAGCAATGGGCGTTCTGCAAGGGGAGTGGAGTGAGTGTCGTGTCGAAGCCCAAGTCGACCCACACTTACCGATGTATTTCTGCGCAATGTATCTGCGCTGTGGATTATTCGTCGCCCATTGCAGTATGTCCTCAATGGAACTTCGTATGATGATTCCAATGCCGCGGCACTGGTAGCCTGGCTTCAGTATCCACAGATTGCGGCAACCATCCCATCGGTAATCGCCGCGCTTCTCTTCCAACGTGTTGAGCAAAACGTCGCCCTGCCGTACTAATTCGGTCACGTCGCGTAAACTTCCCTTCAACTTACCATGCTTGCGCAGCACCTCGTTGGAGCTCTCAATGAAATTCTGCCACTCAACCATCTCGTTGTCGGCATTCGAAACGCCTTCTTCGTCCAGCGTGCCGTGCTCCAGCTCGCCTATGTCTTTGCGCAGATGTTGCAGTGCGAAGCTAACCACCGACAGCAGTACGGTGCCGTCTTGATCGTCCACCAAGTTCTCGGGATGGTCGATGTTCTCGCGCAGGTACTTTAACAAGCTGCGGCACTGCGTGCGTCGAAAATCTTCGATAAAAGACATGCGCTCCTCCATGCTGCCACCGAGTCGATAGAAGCGCGGATAGCTCATGCCACACACGCCCGACTGACGGTACCACTGCTCCTGCTCGGCACAGCCAATCAGGCCTACCTTGGTGGAGAAGTCCAGATTGCGGCTGCGTCGAACCCGATTCCGGTGCGGCAATACGTCCGCGCACAGGTCGCGCTGGCCTTTCGGCTGCCAGATGAAGAAGGCCGGAAAGTGATTGATGATTTTGGAGATGGCGACCGCCTCAAAGTCATTGCCCCGCTTCGCATGCTGCAGCAACACGTCCTCTGACAGCCCCTGCAGCTTGGGGTAGCGGCCGGGTGCCAGCTTCTCCAGCCAGCCGCGACGCAGCAGCGCTCGCCGTATGGTGTGGTAGTTGCCATAGACAGTGAAGATGCGCCGATTGCGGTAGGCGTCGATCACCTTAGCTCGATAGATGCTGGATAGAGTGCGGGCAGCGATGTTACTGGAAGGATCATTGTCGGCAGCTAACATGCTAATCGGAGTAACACGCTGACTGCTGCCCCGGAATTCGAGCGGTAAATTTTGGCCGGTGCTATTTTTGCCCAATACATAAGCTTTCGTATACGAACTTCGGTTACAGAGTTGCGTCAGCTCCGCATCCAGATTTTGTATGAGGGATCGGATTTTCCAAATAGGATTATAGCAGTTGGTGCGATAATTTAGCGTTGAGGATTGTTGCATTATATTTACTAAAAATTTTGAAGCAGAAGCCGAAAAATTTTGATGAAATTTGATGATTTTTGACGATTTTGAATTAATTGGGAAAGCCAGTGAATTTTTTCCGAAAAACCAAAGAAAGTTATTGTGACGAAGGACAACGACAAACAGAACAGTCTAGCAATTGACAAATGTATGTGCAAACTTAGTGCCAGCGATTAATGGCCGCGCACTCGCACGTGCGACGTATACAAACAAGTATCCAGTACATATGGGCTCAGTCTGACCAGGTGTTTTCGATTTCAACACATTATTGAACTCCGCCCATGTTAAAAATAATTGTATCATGAGCTTCGCTCGTTCAGTAATAGTTCAGCAAGCGTGAAGTAAGCCAAGACAAGACAACAAAGTTCCACCGAAACGAAACTGCATACATACTTGTTTGAGAAAGAAACAAATGTTCTTCGCAAGAATGGTGTATACAAGTCCGGCACGTTAATAACACTGCCTACTGCACTACCACAAACCTCCAAGACCCAAGAACCCGACAACAAATGAAAACAAACCAACGTGAGGCACATAGAAATAATGTATTAAAATAAAAAACAAATGAATTTAAATTTGCAGTACATACAATAAAATCAATCGCTTTCACAATTATAGGGTTGTTTAACTTGTGTATGTTCGTTACGCATGTGCCTCAAGCAGTCGCTATTGAGTGTATTAAAATATATTAATATGTTTAAGTTGTAATTATGTAATTAGCTGATTTATTCTTCTTCTTGTTTATCAATTCTACTGATTCATTCACTTCAACCCCTCACGGGGAGAACTCAGACCTCAGCTATGCGGCTGCTGGTTTACAACTTATCGAGGTATTGGGACAGATCGGGCAGACCGTCCTTCAGACCCTTGCGTTTGCGTGTATCCTGTACAATCTGGTAAGGTTTGCTGGATGGCTCGCTCGGGTCTCCGGGCAGCACCTGCCAGTGATCGAACACGCATTGTGGGAACGCCTGTCCGCCTGTGTTGGAGCGCAGATCAGCGGTGAAGCCGAACGACTCATTGACCGGCAAGTAAGCCTTCACGACAAACATGGGTGTGCCCACCACTTGCGATTCCTCGAAGACATGACCACGACGTCTGTTCAACACACCATAGATGCCTCCGACGGCCACCTCAGGACACTGGATCTCGCACAAGTATACGGGCTCCATCATGCGTGGCGAAGCGGTAATCGCAGCTGCGTACAAACAACGGCGAGCGGTTGGAATGATTTGGCCACCACCGCGATGGATGGCATCAGCGTGCAAGGTCACATCGTAAATGTTGAATCGCACACCGCGCATGTTCTCATCGGCCATAATACCTTCCTTGGTGGCCCACTGGAAACCAGCTACCACTGAGTCCTTAATTTCGTTCAGGTACTGAACGGACTTGGTGCAATCCAGAATGAAGTTGGGGCCGGTTCCGTCGGGACCGAAGCACCAGATCTTACGGGCTTCCGTCACGTCGTAATCGTACTTCTCGGCCAAATAACGGGCGCGCACTTTGAAATCGTCCTTGGCACTCACGTCACCGTTATCAATATCTTCAGGCAAACCATCTGGCATGGGCATAGCCTTCATCAGCAGACGATTGTGCTTGTTGGGCGACTTGGACAAGCACATTTGGTTCGACTCCTCAAATACAGTCTCACGATACGACACCACGGGATCGGACTTCTTCAGCGGAATGCAAGCGTGATCCTCCTCCAAATCCTTCAGGCAAATCTCCAAGTGCAACTCGCCGGCACCGGCAATGATGTGTTCACCCGACTCTTCGATGATACATTGCACCATAGGATCGGACTTGGCCAAGCGCTTCAAACCTTCGACCAGCTTGGGCAAGTCGGCGGGATTTTTCGGCTCAACAGCCACACGAACGACGGGAGACACCGAGAATTTCATCACCTGCAAAGTAAAATACGTTACGTTAATACAATCCCGAAAGTAATTACACTCCGGCTACAGAGTATATAAATCAGCAACATATTATCTTGCACGGCAATTCACTCAGTACAGGTCTGTGTTAAAATCATCATTAAACGTTTGTATAAAACTTATAACTGGCATTTTTATTCTATATGACTCACCTTCATGTTGTGAGCATCTTTGAAGGTGGTGATTGTGCCGGTTTTCACCAAGAACTGATCCACACCAACCAGACCGCAAATGTTGCCAGAAGGCACATCCTCAATGGCCTCCACGTAGCGACCCATCATCAGAATTGTGCGCTGAATAGCCTTTTCGTACAGATCCTCCTTCTTACCGGGCGTGTAGTTGGGCCCCATGATGCGGCACTTCTGGCCGGTGGCAACTTTGCCTGAGAACACACGACCGAAAGCATAGAAACGACCCTTATCGGAGGTCGGCACCATCTTGGAAATATACATCATTAGGGGACCGTCGGGATCGCAGTTCTTCACAGCGACGGCAGCCTCGTCGTCGTGTGGGCCCTCGTACAGCATCTCCATACGGTACTTTTGCGCCATCACGGGTGACGGCAGATGAATAGCAATCATCTGGAGCAGTGCTTCACCAGCCGGCAACCAGGTGCGCATCACCACCTTCAGCAATGCCTTGCCATCCTTGTCCTTGTCCTCGTGTTTGAGGGCCACGCCGATCTTCTCCAACAGCGTGGGAATCTCCTCTTTCTTGTAGTTCATGATGGCATCGAACACCTTGTAGATAGGATCCAAGATGTACATGCAAAATGAGCGCTTGTTATCGGCTTCCTTCTGCTTCTGCCATTTCTTAGTCTTGGCATTAAAGAAATTCTCGCCCCACAAGCTACAAATAGTGTAAAAAATATAAGTAATCATTTTTATATAATTTTAGATATCCTGAAAAAAAAAACTCAGTGATCAACTATTTCGACAAATCTTCAGCATACGCGGATTTGACATTAGGAAAGCGGTCACCGCGCAGCGTTACAAAGTGTCGAATGGAAGTCGTCGCCAGAGGCAACAGCTCAGTTGCTCTGCTTTTATTTCACGTGCACTTGTCACACTGTCACCAGAAATTTGCCAAGTGAATGGCAAACCTCTTCAGCGCAACACGAATTGTGCTAAAAGCATCCCAGGCCAATCAATTGCAACCAAACCCTTAGCATACGCAAGTTAGTCACATAAAACTCACCGGTTCATTAGCTTAACCACATCAATCTTGAATTTCTCTGAGTACATCTCAGAAAACTGCTTCAGTGTGAATGCCCAGCCGTGCAGACCCGAACCGAAACCGACCGAACCCTTCGAAGGATCAACGCGCACTTCACCCATTGGGCCACTGTCATCATTATAAGTGGCAATGATAACATTCACGTTCTCCACAATACGCTGGAAAGTCTGGTACAGCTCCTCAGCTTCCAGTTGTAACTCCAACAGAGCACGGTCCATTTTGTTCATGAAAAGAATTGGCTTTATACGTTCGGCAATGGCTTGGCGCAGCACAGTTTCGGTTTGCACGCACACACCCGACACACAATCGACGACGACGAGGGCGCCATCGGTGACACGCAGAGCAGCAGTCACCTCCGAGGAGAAATCAACGTGTCCAGGCGAGTCAATCAAGTTGATGAGGAAACCCTTGCATTCTTTTTCACGCTGATCGGGATGGGTGATGAAGACGGTATCCTTTTCTTCGACCTCAAAGTACATCGAAATGGCGCTGTAAACGGAGAATAACGACGGTCATAAAGGGTAATGCAGTGGTTAAGTTATGAATGCTTACGTAGACTTGATGGTAATGCAGCGTTCCTGTTCGTCCTTACGCGTATCGGTGAAGCGCGTCTCACCGGCCTTGGCACCAGCAATGATACCAGCCTTCGACACCTACAACAACAATGACGTCAGCAACAAAGAAACGAGATAAGAAAAATTATGACATGGTGAAATGCAACTGCATTATCGTTAGATGGTGAAATGCAAATGTAAAATCATCAAATGGTGAAATTTCTTTGTGACGTCACTATCCTCTGCCTGCATACGCGTTGTTTTTCCGGCAACTAACGTCGCACTTACCAAGGAATCCGTTAGGGTGGATTTTCCATGATCGACGTGAGCTATCACGGACATGTTGCGGATGTTCCGCTTCTTGTCCATCAAGCCACGGATTTCGTCGACGGTGAAGTTGACCTAAAAAGGCATCGGTCGATGAACGTAGCCAGACAGCGCACGGCAGACAGCCAACAAAAGTAGCCATTATAACATGTAAGAAGTTAAAAATTTTGATTTGAGTGCAGGGAACTCAATTTTTAATACCAGCGCCTCAAGTGGCCACCAAATTGCACACGTCACTTGCTGACCGAAGCACTCAAAAAGCCTCGGCCACTTTCGTCGCACACAAACGAACGAAAGAACGGCCTTCGCCATTGCAACAATGCCATTCCTTAATTTTCACAATTTCAACCTATTTACTTTAGTACTTTTCACGTAATATCAACAGCACTGAAAACTCCGCATTAGTGGCAATTTGCTGGCCCATGTTTTTCGCAAAATTTCTACCTACCATTTTGGATGTTCACTGATTTTTCTGAACAACTTTTCAAAAACACTACACGCCTCTAATCGTGTACTTGGCAAAAAGAACGACGGACAAAGCCACCACCAACTTTAGCACATAAGACTACAACGCGAGCTTAGCTGTCGTTTACGTCCACACCTTTCCAAACGCTTCCAAGGTGAATACCGCTAGCTATCGCGCCATCTAGCGCCACAAAATGGCGTTGCTTCCGCACAGTAGCAAAGTTTCAGGTCGCAATGTAGCAGTAGCAAAGTTTTACGCGAGAGACATTAGCGAGACGATTAACAAAAAAAGACGAAAAGAAAATTTTATTTTATTTTAGCATTCACCAAAAAACACAGTCAAAGGCACTTTAGGTTTTACAAAATTTTGCAACAACACACAGAAAAAAGGCAAAAGTGAAAAAGAAGAAAATTGAGTTTGAGCGCAGTGAAAAATCAGGAGAAATAGAGAAAAAGGACGGCGGAAAAATTACAAATGTTGAAAAAAAGAAAAGTTTTTTGAATAAAGGAAAGTAGAAGAGTCAACCGAAGGGGAGCCAAAAGCAGAAGTACGTAAGTGAACTGCAAACAAGAAGGAACGCAAGAAAGCTAATAAAACGAGCAGCAACAAAGTGCAAAAAGCAAAAAACCTAACAACAACAAATTGTAGAAACGAATTCGAAAAGCCAGCGAGGCTGCTGCAAAAGGAGAACAAGAAAAGGCCAACACGGGCATAAAGACGGGAAAAAGCTAACAGCACAGCAGCTAAAGCAGCAACAAACGACGACGTAAGAGCAGTTCTTTTGCTGTGGGAATGTTTGCGCTGGAGTAAATTTGCAAAAACCATCCAGCCAGCACCAACACAGTGGTGAAAAAGTGAAAAGCAAAGTTAGGTTATAAGCAGCGCTCCGCCACTTGGAGTCGCAAAGGAACTCGCCAACATCAGCGCATCCGCCGGCGCACACCTATGTAAAGCGGCTGCAACGTCGCAGCCTTCTCTGCCTCCAGTGGGGAAAAATATTGAAAAAGTTAGGTTAGATTCAGTGCTCCGCAAAACGGAGTCGTAAAAAAGCTGTGCTTCTATTTTGGGAGTTAGCCGCCCGCGCGACGTATCGGCATATGTGACGTATCCACAATATTCAACGCTTCCACGATTTAAAAACCTGCAACGCTTCAGGCAACACTTGCTCCTGCTTTACACTTGCGCCAGCACCCGAGATAGTCGCCGTATAGCGTTGTGCTGTTTTCCGTTCGAGTGTCTACGCCACAGCAGCAGCGCCGCTACCACTAGCCGCCAGCGCTTGCCAACGCCAGTTCCAACAACAACAGCATCGCCAGCACCCCCTTACTTGCCAAACCCGCAGCCATCGCCACCGCCGCCAACTACACCAGCTTCGTTTGCCAACACCGCCCTTGTCCTTGCCCGCGCGTCCGTCATCGCAGCCGTACGTCACACCGAAGCACCAATCAGTCCACCGCTATTGCCACAACGCTGCCGCAGCATTTACACCAACAACAATAACACCACTGCAAAAACCACAACAACGTCCATCACTGTATCCTCCGCTACGCTGCGCGCACTGGTCAACGAGAAGGTAGGTGTACACCGCTTCCCGCAAACGCCAACAGCCGCTGTCACAGTCACAGCAAACCAGCCCGCAGCCGCGCTTCTCTCCAAATCCAAGTCGGTGGCCGGAGCTACATCAGCAGCAACAACTGAAACCAGCGCTTACGCCTGGCGCACCTATCCACAGTCGTTCACCAAGGTTTTGCGTAGCGCGCGTTCATTGCCGCGCCACCGCCACACGAGGCGTCCCAGTCCTGCACCCGCAGCGCCTCGTGCAATCCGCAACACTGCAGCCGCCACAATGGCCTGGACCGAGGTGAGTAATTAGCTTACCATATTCTTCGTTAACAAAACACCCTCCCCCACCCGCTGTTATCTGCTGAAATGTGGACAACAAACGTCATCCAACCTTCGTGACAAACGGCAAACGGGCTGAACTCATTTCCAGCTTCTTGCAACAGCAGAGTCACTTCCACTGCACAACCGCTGTTTGGTTGTTTTCTATTTTTTGCTTTTGGTTTTGCGCTGCGCATTGTTCAATCCACATGTGGTGCAATCACAGTTGATTTTCCAACAGACAGTCAGCCCAATTGGCAGCTGGCAAAAAACAAAAACAGTTGCGGCTGCGCGCGCTCAGTGCGCTCTCCCTCTCTGCTACCAAAAACAACCAGCAAAATGTCACGTAGTAAATTCACCGCAACGCCAGCCGCCGACAATTATCCACTCTCAGGGGGCGCACTTTACTAGCGGACTGCCAGCTAGCGCTGCCGTCGCCAGTCATCTGGCAGCCAGGTGCCACCTGTTGCCCCCCGTACGGCGCACACTGTCAGACAGCGCTATCGTCGCAATAGGGCTTGCTAGCCAGCTGTCATCGCTCACTTTCTTTTGTCTCTGTAATCGGTTTGGCGATTGGGGCCTTTTCAATTAATTTAATTTGACTTTGCTCGCAAACATGGACAAGCGACAACAATGCGTAGTACCTTGCGATTCCTCAGCAGTCTAATTGACTTGACACAAAAATAGTAAACATTCTTAATTAAAAAAAAATAAAATACTATAATACTTAAAATGGTAAAAGTGATTTCTAGAGATGTGCAGTTCTGTACACCTTGAAAATGCACGTGAACGTCGCGCGAAGAAGCACCTAACGTCAATGGTCTAAATCGTTAAAATTGCGATATATTATGCAGGGAACTATGTCGGATACATATTGTGCTTTCGACTTTATACATACAGTTTGTTAGTTTTGCATGTGCAATAATTTGGGTAAATTCCATAAGGACCAAACTCCATTTTTGTTCATGTGACCTCAGATCACTTTCACCTTCAAACGCAAGTGGCACTTGGATCAACGGTAACATCAAACTTGTACCTACGGTACACTGGGGGTTGAACCCACGACACACTGATTAGTGGTTACCGCGGACTACCAACTAGCAAATTTACCATATCTCAATTTTCCGTGCAGGGTACACGAACAACGTTGTTGTTGTAAAGCCATTAACAACAAATGCTGAGCTTACCTCATGCTCTTTCGTGTACATATGCCTCCCAAAAGTGGCTTACGTCGCTCTGCACACTAACCTCCAAGCCGTTTTGTTGCTCTCTCTCTCGACTGCTCACGTTGCTCGAAAGAAAAACGGTGAAAATGTCCCAAAATAAGCCTTGGCCGCTTTTGGCCCAGAAAAGTGCCATCTATTCAGAACGTAGATTTTTCTCATTTTTTATTGTGTAATTTTCATGTTTCCTTATTGTTTTTGTTTTCTTTCACTTTTTGCATTAAATGGCCCATCGTAAGTACGGTATAGACAACTGTCGTCGTTCGAGCCGACTGCGACTCTTTTGCCACCTAACTGGTTAACAGTCCGACTGGGCTGGCTGGTAATGGTGGATGGTTGGCTTTCTAGCCGCGATCGGCCGGCGTCTACTCAACGTTCTCGCCGCGTGGCCAATCAGTGTGTTTTGATGGTCACAGCGCGCTGGATGTGCTGCTGCGCGATCGTGATTTCCGTCGCTGCGTCGTTTTCCGTTGTCTAGTCAGCCGTGCGTGCATCGCGCTCAATGTGTTGCCGCTTGCGCTCTCGCAATTTTGCGCAAACTCCGCCGCCACCGTCGACAGTCCGTCATCGAGACCCACCAGTAGCCGCAGCCGCAGCAGCAGTCGTTTGAGCTGTGATTACGAATTCTGGCAGCGTTCGTGTTGTTGCTGTAACGCTGCTGGCTTTTCACTCAGCTTGGCTCGGCTTGACTGCGCTGAGCTCAGCGTTTTGTGTTGTGCGCTTGCTGGTCATTTTTTCCAGCCACACACTTGGCCGTTTGTTTTTGGCCCGTTGTTGGTGTGGTCAGAGCGTTGCTGTTGTTGTTTTTTTTCTCATTTTTCTGTCTCTCAATTGAATTTTTACTTGTGCTGCATTTTTGGCCGAGTGCGCAACAGCGCCGTGCGTTCGCCCGCCGTCTGTCCGTCCAGCCATTCCGTCAGGTGCCGTATGTCATTTACATAAAGTGTGTCGCTCCGCGTCCACAGCCCCGAACCGCACTACCATACGAGGAACGCCAGCATTCTGGCAGCATTTCGGAACAGTGCCGCCGTCGCTGCTACTGCCGCACCCTAAATGCGCGTTTCGTCAGCAACAACGACAACTTTTTTGTTTCCAGCTACGCGTCGCGCAGCCACCAACCACACACACAGTTCGCAAAGACTAAGACCGTGTTTGTAAATTCTTTCGCTTCAATTGTTGTGCCATTTCGGAATCTTCAAAAATAATAAAAAGCAACATAAGCATTTGCCGTCGCGGTAGCGCCCTCTCCGTGACGCCGTCGGCCACTCAAAATCGGTGGCAGTCGTAACTCAAAAACAATAAAAGAAGAGAGTTCCAAATCGATCATTCGCCCCTGACACGTTGCGCTGTCCATTGTCAAGATGTGGCGCAGCACAAACGTGAACGCGGATAGCAATGGAGCAGTACAACGCAGCGCTTCCACCCACTTCCCTGTTCACCAGAACGACAGCAACATCGCCGCGGCCAAGCAGCTGCTGCAGCTGCAACGCGATCGCTTCGCCTCCTCGCAGGTCATACTGCAAGAGGCCATGGCCGAGTCGAAAATCAGTCTACATGTGAACTATCGACACAGCGGCGGTGGCGCGCCCGAACACAGTGCTGCCGCCGCCCGCCCGCGACCAGTCTCCATGTACGAGCAGTATCATTCGAGGCCGTACGGCAACATTGACTCCCCAGCGCCACTACCGCCAGTGCCCGTCAACCGCAGCGAGAGCTTCTACTTTGGCGAGCATACTCAGCGTGTGGCAAAGACGCGGCAGCAGTCAGCAGCAATGAGTGCCGGAAAATTGCCAGCGCGCAAAGGAAATCTGCGACAGAGCCCCAGCGAACTGGTATGCGTCGATCGCCCGCTTCCTCCGTTTCATGTGAATATCTGCAGCGCAAAAGCGCAAAAACAACAGCGAAAAGCGGAAAGCAAATTCGCTAGTCCACCTGTTTGGCCAGCAACTGTGCAACATTTCCACACTTCCTCATTGTGCGCGCTCGCTGCCGACTTTGGGCACCTTGTCCAGTTATGCGCAATCGAAAATTTCCGTTTTTCTTTTAGTTTTTATTTATCTCTCCGTCCCATGTGGGGGACTATAGCGTTCGCGCGGCGCTACACCAAAAAATTCACAGCATTTGCCTGGTTTGGCATATTTGGCACGCAATTTCAGTTCCACTTGACCACTGCTAAATTTAGATACTGTGAATATTTGATGAGGCCGCGCTAATGTTGAGTTGGGAAATAGGTTCGCTAGTGGCAATTTCTTTTCATGTTTTTAAAAGGTTTTACTCACATGGCAGTGTATGTTCCCCTTTTTGTTTGTATTATTTCTCTTCGCAAAGATTTAAGTGGTTTCAAATTTGGTTTTCATGACATTTGAGAATTTGTTTTCTCATCTCTAGTATCTGGTCTTGCGTTTTAAGTGTACTAAAAGTCTTAAAAATAAAGCTAAAGTGTTTTATTTTCAATGCTGTTTATTATTCTGTGAGGTTGGAATTACTGTGAAAAGTAATATTTCGGCATTGCTCAGTTATTTCAATTACTTATGACAGAATAGATAAATCATCATCAAAAGTACTGTAGGTATATTTAGAATTGGTGGGTAGCTGCATAGGGCTTGCTGCATGGACTCTATATCGTCCTCATCCTTGAAAACATAGCCCGTCTGCAAAAAGACCGATAGCACCGTGCACCGTTAAAACCCCTGTAATTACCGGATTATCGTTTTGTTATACCGAAGAAGGCAAACAGTTTTTTTTTTAGTCCAGATTCGGATCAAGCGCGTGTGAGACCCTGAGCGCTCCATTCGCCATTGGTGCACTTAACTGCCGTCCTGTCAAAGGGCGGGTAGATATCAATCACCGTGTTCACGAAACATTAGTGGTAGCTGCTGTTAAAACACGCAGCTATTGCAACGCTTTCCAATTGCGCGTAGAGGACTCGGTCGCGGGTAATAAAAACTAGTTACATTAATAAATCGATTCAAATTAAGGCTCCATTTCCTCGCACTATTCCAGCCAAGGTTAATTAAAAAAAAAAACAGACTACACAAAATGGCCACAAAATAGTTTCACTCGGCGTTCGTGTGTGTGCATATATTTAAAAATGCTTACTACCAACATTACATGCCGCACATTCTTGCCAAAATATTCTTGCGTTTTCTTATGTTTTTTGTGCCACGGCCAAGTAGGTGATAGGTAGGTATTCGTATTTTCTGCCTAGTAGGTGGTTACGATATCTGCAATTTCTTTAGTTGTTTTTTGTTATCAGTCTTCGTTTGGTAGGAAATTAAAAAAAGTGATCTAATTGCTTAAGGGGGGAACTACCTTTAGAGGCCGAAAAAAAAGGTAATTTTTGCAGTCGATTTACAGGGAAATGAAAACAGTTCTTTTCAAATCAATATAATATATATTTACAGTGATGTCTGAGGTAACAAAAAAAAACATTTTTGTAAAAGTGAAAACAGAAATTTAACAAATTTTTCAATGATTCTGTAAGTCATATCGCCGCTGACATCGTAAATTGTGTAAGTGATGCTGGCCGCAATTTTAGTCTGAAATAAAAAAACCAAACATTTTCTTACTCGAGAGGGTTTTCTATCGTCGATGAACTAAAATTTTTACGAAATTCGAAAATTAACCCTCTAAAACAGGCTTCACAAAAAAAAATTAGGATTTTCACAAGAAATTTTGTTATATATGCAGTCAAAAAATGTCTAAAAATGTTTTGTTTTTTAAATCTTTAGTTTAGATAGAACAATTTTTTATGCTCTTTAAAATGAATGCTAGATAATGAAAATCTGTTCATTAGTAATTTTATTATCACTTACACAATTTTGAAAAACATGGTTTCGAGAAAATGCCGTTTAAAGTTTGCGGTCAAGAAAAAAAGAACTTACAGAAGGGGGTGTTCAATCAGCTCCACCAGGTTCATAGAGTGAACCCTCTGCTTCCTCGAAATATTCATTTTGAATGAGTTGTGCCTCCCTGCGAGCACTACGGGCCTCCTTCGTGCTCTGACTGTGTCGTCGGTCCGCGCGCTCTACTCGTACGTCGTCCATGTGATCGGCGAAAATCTTGCACTGATGCCCTATATTCAAATTTAACTGTCCCATCGTTTTCAAAACAGTTCCGTAACCTTCATTAAAGAGCCCGGCAGCAATGTGTGCGGCAATCTCGACAATTTTCTTTCCGGAATGCAGGTGCTTTGGCGCCATGCGCCACACGGTAGCATTGAAGGATTCATTCGCGTTCTGCGTATTCCCCCCCAAGCACCTGGTCAAAAGATCGTTTCTAGAAAGGTCTTTGTAAATCGGAAAAATGCTGGACTCGACATCCGGTGGAATGAGTCGTGGTGGGTGCTTGAAAGATTTCAAGGAATTGGCGGCCTCGGCCTTACGCCACTCGCACCAGGTATCATCACTCGCGGGGCAGTTGTCGTGTCTTGGCTCCTTGTCGGTCGAACAATAATGGTCCAGTGTCGCCATAATAGCATTCCCCATGTCCTCCACCGAGTTCACATTTCTTCGTATCGCCAAGCCGTAATAGATTGTCAACTTCTTGATAAGCGCATCAGTGAGACGTCCCTTGCCACCAAGTTTGTCCTTTTTTTTCATATTTCGAAGTCTCGTTCCCATCCTTTTTTGCACATGGCCCACACATTCACTTTTTGTAACCGGAAAGTCATCCCCGTACGGATTGTTTTTCACAATATTCGCGAAAGTTTTCGAATCACCATCACCAATATAGTTTAAGTACTTCACTCCGCACACTTCTTCGGATCGTGCGAACATTTCATTGATCGAGTCCACCTCCATTTTTCCCGCGGAACCGTCGTGATTTTTCGAACACGATTCTTCGTGGCTTTCGAACCAGTCATCATACTCTTGTGTGCCTTTTTTTGATTCCCACGCATTACAGGCTTGGCAGTAGGAGCTTTTTACAATCAAATCAAGAACTTTCCCAGTGTAATGCCCGATGAGTGTAGTTACACCGTACAACGACGTGAATCCCCGCTTTTTCCAGGACCCGTCGCCTGAGACTTTGAAATGATTTTCCGGAATTCCATTTTCAACATTTTTTTTCATTTCTTGGTCAACTGCTTCCTTGGTGGCTCTCTCAAAAACCGCTTTCGTAGCACCGTAAATATGCTCCACCACTTTCATGTACGAGGTAACTGATAGCCCCTGGCAAAAATCCATCAAACCGCAAAAAATGTTCATTCCTTCTCGACCTATGCCAAGTAGACGAAACACAAACACAATTCTTCTATTGATTTCAAAGCCTGTATTGAGAGTTGGCCCCGAATTTATTTCTCTCCGACCGCACGAACATGAAATCACGATTTTGAAACCCAGAAATCTTTTGCCACTTTCCGCGAATTTCACTTCTGTTTTGCAAGCACCACAGATCAACATTTGCGAAAGCGCGCCAAAAACAGTCAAAAAGTCTATAATCTTGTACGTGAAAAGCGGATTCACAATTACATCCGCAGCGCTTGAACTTGCAAGTTTTCTTCGAGCAGAACTTGCACTTGGATCGCCTTCATTCTTCTCCGTATACCGATTACCGTAACATTTTCGTTTTCGCGGTACTGAACTTCGCTTTGAACAACCGCTTTTACTTTTGGGATACATTGTATTACACCGAGAATCGAGGAAATACTGAAAATGACTGAAACAGAACAAACATGCACACTAATTGACAAAGTCGTATTAATTACTCTTGGTTCGTGGAATTCGTTCGCTGACGGATTCTCGCGGCGTCGATGCTCGGCGCGCTCGGCGAGCTCGGCGCCAGTCATTTCCGGGATGCATCTCTTCCACAATTTCGAGAATTACCTTTTGAAACTTTGACACGATATTCTAAGGCAATATACCTATCGATTAAAACAATAAAAAAAAAATCGATTTTTTGAAGTGTCTAAAGGTAGTTCCCCCCTTAAGTTCACATTAACACGGCATGGGCTTTTCGGCGCTCGATAAAGTGTTGTTGTGACTTGGTATGCTGTTATCTGTTCTGGCATGAAATGTGGTTTTAATGGTATTATTACTCACTACATAATAACGGCAACAGTGACAATACTAGCGGGCATAGATATGTAAATAAATATGGCAAATATGTTATTGGTAGCAGCCACAGCCACAGCCGCAGCAACACTGTTGCCAATGATAACACACAGCGAGATAAAATACCACATGCAGTGGAGTTCCAAAATAACAGTTTCTTAAAAAAAAAGTTAATAAATATGAAGCAATCATGTTTGCATATTTATTCGTTTGCGCAATAACCGTCACCGTTTGTAATCAAATTTTTTTAATTAAAACTTGCGTATTTGTTTACTTTTGCAGAAAGTCGATCCGGAGTTAATTTTCACGAAGCAAGAACGCATTGGCAAAGGCTCCTTTGGCGAAGTATTTAAAGGCATTGACAATAGATCACAACAGGTGCGTCGAAAAAATTGTTTTATTAAGCCGTAGATATAATAAATGTGTTGCATTTTCCGCTGCAGGTCGTCGCAATCAAAATAATTGACTTGGAGGAGGCCGAAGATGAAATCGAAGACATCCAGCAGGAGATTATGGTACTGTCACAATGTGACTCGCCCTATGTTACAAAATATTATGGATCGTTTCTAAAAGTACGTGGATAACTCGAACATAAGAATCATAATGATTTGTATTTTTCACAAACACTCTTCGCTCTCTACACAGGGCACAAAGCTATGGATCATAATGGAGTATTTGGGTGGCGGCTCGGCGCTAGACCTAATGAAAGCTGGTTCTTTCGAGGAAATGCACATAGCGATAATACTGCGCGAAGTGCTTAAGGGTCTAGACTACTTGCACTCGGAGCGGAAGCTGCATCGCGACATTAAAGCGGCTAATGTGCTGCTCAGCGAGATGGGCGATGTAAAGCTGGCCGATTTCGGTGTTGCCGGACAGCTCACGAACACCACATCGAAACGCAACACGTTCGTGGGCACACCCTTCTGGATGGCGCCCGAGGTGATCAAACAGTCAATGTACGACTCGAAGGCGGACATCTGGTCCCTGGGCATAACTGCCATCGAGCTGGCTAAGGGTGAACCGCCCAACTCGGAGCTCCATCCGATGAGAGTTTTGTTTTTGATACCGAAAAATAATCCGCCTCAATTGACTGGAAACTATACAAAATCCTTTAAGGATTTTGTGGAAGCGTGCCTTAACAAGGATCCTGAAAATGTGCGTATAAGGAACTCCCATTAGTCGATTCTATCAATAAGTGGTTTGTCTTATATGGTATTACAGCGACCGACCGCCAAGGAGCTACTGAAATATCCCTTTATCAAGAAGGCAAAAAAGAATTCGTACCTCATCGATTTAATCGATCGCTACAAGAAATGGAAACTGCAGAAGGGCGATGAGAGCGAAACGGAATCGGAGAACTCCGACTCGTAAGCATTACTATGAAGTCGAGTTTTCACTGAGTTAATGTTGGTTGTCTCCTTGCAGTGACGAGTCTAAACCCGGCAGCAACACCGACGAGCCCTGGATAATGACAGTTAAGGGGCTGAACATCAACAGCACATTGCGTCCAGACACCGCACTCAACAGTAGCAGCTTTAAGGACCCGGAGCACGTAAAACACCAGCAAAAACTCTCGCAAAACACAGCCGCCAGCGCAGCGCCTATTGCAATTACCGGTCCGAATAAGCATTATCAGAGTTCAAGCTCAACGGCAATTTCGGCAGCGTCATCATCGCGTGATAACCTAGCGAGCAGTCCCGTGTTGGCGACATCCACGTCAACGGCATCCTCCTCCGTTGCGGCCTCGCCACGCGACTCCAATTTAAATCACTATAAGCACGTAAGTGGCGCGTCGGCTAGTGGTGGCGGTATACGTACAGTCACTGCTAACGCGGGCGCCGCCACACACCAGCCACTGAGTCCTACGCAAAAGCATTCCAGCAGCCAAGAATTGCTGGCGACAAACAGTGGTGGCGGCAGTGGCAACAACTCGCCCAATGCTGAAGGTCCAGGCATGAAAAAGATAGGCAACAGCAGCAGCAATACGGTCTTCCCAGAGCCAAAACTGAATCTGAGGCAAACGCGTTCGGCGTCACTAGAAGAAGACCACGAACGACGATCATCGGTAAGTGAAAAATCGAATTATTGAAAATTCGACGTGTTGGTAGTTGTTTGCCTGGTTAGTCAATTGACAGCAACTAAGAATCAAATTGGTTTGCTTGAACTTTGTACAGGTGGCAAGGAACGATTACAAATTTTGTATAATAATTATTTATATAATTAACGATTTAATTGCAGCTGATCGAACATGCGAAAAGTGAAGAACAGCTGCGAGACGAAGAGCAACGTGTGCAGCGACGCAATTTGCACACCGCTGCAACGACAAGCGGTTCCGGTCCTCTGCTGACGAGCAGCAGTGGCAACTACAATGGCAACGCGCTGGCGAATAGCTCGGCTGTTGATAGAAGCTCATACGGGGCAGCGGTTGAAGTGTCGGCATCTGCTTCTGGCGCGGCAGGTGCCACCAATTCCAATCATAAAATGGGTAGTCGTGTGATTCAGACGAACAGCGCCTGTCTCAACAATTTCCTCTTTCCAGTCCTTACAGACGTAAGTGTGTTACAGCCTGGCATATGATCTATGCTTCTATACAGTATTTCATTATTTTTACATGCAGCTTCAACGCAAATACACCAACTCAAGCAAAAATTCTAACGTATCGGACATTGGTGACTTAAAGTCTGTTTTCGAGTTGGCCGAGCGCAGTAGCCCTGGTGTCAGTGACTTGTTCCTTAAAGAGATCATACATAAGCTGGTGCCAGGCTACTCGGAGACGCGCATCAACAATATCATGGACAGGGCCATCAGGTAAGCAACGATAACGAATTGCCTCAATCGCGTTCTTATGCCCACTGCTGTTTTGTTTTGCAGGAATAAAAAGTAGACAACGCAACAGTAGTTGGACGTGGACTGATTTTAAATATCAAGCAGATATTACTGAATTGTATTTGGATTGAAGAATTTCACCTACGTATGTAGCAAATGTAGAAAATTGTGGCCAATGCGCAATCAATCGATATCTCTTACAAGTAACTCCATACCTAATTAAACAGCAACAAAAAAGAAAAAAACTACAAAAAGAAACGAAAAAAATTATAATAAAAAATTTCTAATTATAAAAAACAGTGTACCCGCAATATTGATTGTTATCATAGTGTAATATTTATTGGATTCCAAATAAATCGTTGTCACAGCCAATGTGTCGCGAGTTAGGTTCTCGTTTTTGAAGATAAAAAAAGTGTTTGTAGATAATTTGATGAAGTCCATCAACCAACCTATCAGCCCTCCTTCCTCCACAACTTCACCACTAACGTCACCCTTTACTTCTAAGCTGTTGCCCAACATCCGCATACTGTTGGGATTTTCGACACCACTTCACTATGCAGTTCGCCAACAATGTAGCTGAATTCTTAAACGCTGGAAAACTTGTTAAACAGTTACGATCCTTACACTTTGTATTAATTTACCAATTAGTTTAATTAACGAAATTTAAAGCAAAAATTGCAGAAGAAACGAACGATTTGAAAAGCAGACACTGTAACAAGAAAACAGGTACATAACTGCATGCATATATATACATACGATATATATATTATTACTGTTAGAAATAATGCAATATATAGAATTCAAAACAATTGCAATTAGCTGTAAAACCCAGTACAGAAAATTAAAATTAAATAAAATGAAGAATAACTATCTGACAATAGACAAAGACTGTATTTTGTCATTCAAATTGATTTTCATTACTCCCCGAAATTACTGGAGATAAGTATGAAAATTTGAGAAAATTCTAATTTTTTTGAATTTGTAAGGTAAGAATGGTTACCGTAGCCCGCGCAGTTTTTAACTGAATTTCAATTGCTTAGCTCAGGGAAACGGGCACAAAAACTGTAAACGACATCTCAGAAATTAATTCCTATGATGCATTAAATGCGGTTTACAAATTTCGAAAATATCGCTTGCGGTGGTTGGGGGCAGGTAAACAACAGAGCGGAAGTATACACGCTGCGTGGACGCTCGCTTATCAGCGTATAATTGGCATTTGGCGGCATGCAGCACATTATCCTTGCCAAGGAGCGAAAACTAAAACCACAGTGAGAGAAACGTCAAGTAAACTTTGGAGCGCTGCGCGTGCCAAGAAGCTTTCTCTCTCCCACCCAAAGCCTAAGTGAAGCTTTTCACGTTCGCAATGAGCAAATTAAATAATCCTGGTGCAACGGCAGCGAGTTCCTGTCAAAATTCGCATTCAGTCTTTCGTTTGGCACAGCTAAGGAAGAATACTTGACTCAACTCGGACAACGAAACGTGATTCGAAAAAGTACATATAACAATTTTTCAGAGAAGAAAAAAAACAATAAGCAGCCACTAAACATAAGATTTCGATTAACGCGCAGCCAATGAACATTAAACGCGGATTTCAATGTCGAGCAGCTGCCAAAAGTTTCAACAAAAAATTCAAGTTGTAGGAATAAGTATTCCACCGTCGGAAATATGCAAGAACTTCACCTAGTTTCATATTTGGAATGAAAGAACTGCAAAATATCCGCGAAAGCACAAATTGCGCAAAGATCCAGCTAACAGCAACATAAATTGTTGCAGAAAAAATAGTTTTCGGCCAACATTGAAGTGACTTTTCTTCCTCGCTGATAGTCAAATTAGACATCCCTTAATTTGTATATCCCAAAAGAGCTTTAAGGATTTTAGCTACACGCATATACAAACACAGTGCGCCCCAAACCCTGGATGGCCCGCTTTGGCGGGGCAATGCCAGTAGTGGGCAAGCTCGAAGTAAGCAGCCAGCGCTGCAGCAGTCGACATGGCTGCCGCCGAGTGCCAGCGCCTTGCGGCCGCGCGTGTTGCAATTAAACATTAAATTGGCCGAACATCGCGGCATGCAACATCGACCGAGAAATCGCTCTTCAATTGTGTGTATGCAATTGTGCAATCGTACATTATAAATTCCGAATTATATATCGAACACTCAGGTGGACCTTGAGCAACCTTAAATACACGTACACTGTTAAAAAGCGGAAAAGGCTAAGGCCTTTGCCGTACGACGAGAGCGAACCGAGCGCATAGTAACGAAAGCTCGCCGCGGTCGAGTGCCATGACAACCGCGGCTCGAGGAGAGACTGTTCAATAGCAAAGTGCACATGAAACGGTGCAATGTTTACCTTTATGTGGACCACTAAAACTTCCGTGAATTGTACCTGAGATCTCTGAACGATTGCCTGCATGTCGTAGTTAGCATGCAGGCAATGGTGCTGTCGCCAATATTAGAAGTAAAAGAACTAAAAAGCTATACATCCTATAAATTGCGTCTCGTTAATAGTTCTGCATATTTAAAGTGGCCTTTAGTCACAACTTTTCGCACTCTGCACTCTATAATTGCACTATTTGGCTTCACTATTCTAGTCGGAAACTTATTTTTATCTTATTTTTTTGTTCCGTGAATCCCGCACAGCATCGTCGACTGCACCCATATGCACTTCTTTACCACTAAACTTCTAATGTGGAGCACACTTGCGGTTGTTAGGGAGCAACACATTTTTAGACACATTTAAACGAAAACCTCCTGGAAGGCCGCAGTACCGACTCGTAGGGTCTGACCAAAAACCTCGCAATATGCCTGAGGACAAATCCACCGCCAGCATTGAGAATGGCGTGCAAAAGAATTTTAAACCTAGCAGCCCAGCCAAAAATGAGATCAGCGAAGTGGGCGGTGGTGCAACTTCAGGGAACTCGGTTGAGCTGCCTGCAGCCGTGCTCAACAAACTCTACCACAACTACTCCATAAAGCAGCGTCGCGGCGGGCTCAAGTGGTTCCTGTTCGCTGCCATACTCTTTAACGGCTGGGCGCTGATTATACCACACGAACAAAGCCTAGCTGCACTTGGTGAGTTTGAGTTGCTAGCGGTGCGCACAGCCCGGTCGATCCACAGCAGCTCAGCATTCCACATTTGTTGCAGTGTTAACTTTGGTTGTGCTTTGCGTTAATGCGGTGTTCAGTTTGCTACTCGATCTAAACGATGCTTCGCTGGAGGATAATGCATTAAAAGGGCTGCAGAAGGTGCACCGGCATCTGGTGAACTATGCCTCCTATCTGCTGTGGGGCATCTGTATTGTACACTTCATACTCTACCTGACATTCCAGCATTCCGTGTCACCCAGGTATGTGTCTGAATCAGTTGATACAGCTTCACACCGCCATTGAAATCATGTATCTACTTCCCCCCAAATAGAGATGCACTCGGCTGGGTGATACTACTCAACTTTCTCATTTACGTAACGCTTCCTGTGCAGCTGTTCTATTCAGGGTGTATTATAGGTTTTGGCACATTCGTTATGTATTTGATTGCGGTATTCGCGCTATCCCGAGGCGAGCCAATGTTCTTCGAACAGGTAAGCAACGGAGCTTTGCCATGTCTGCTTAAGAATCGTGCACATTAATTCTACAAAAATCACTACATCATTTCTCTCTATGTTTCGTTACAGATCTTGGCCAATGTGGTCCTGGTATTAACAGCTGGCGTGATAGGACTGCTCTACTACTTCATGGGTGAGGCCAAGCAGAAACGCGCTTTTCTGGAGGCCAAGAAGAGTCTTGAGGTGAAAATGATCATTGAGGAGCAGTCAGCAGAACAGGTGGGTACATGCACGCACACACTAACACTGACTTACTTTCAAATATTTGCAGGAACGATTGCTGCTTTCGGTTTTGCCCAAGCACGTCGCTGTGAAGATGCGCCAAGACTTGGGTTCAACCAGCTCGGAGCCATTCAAGAAGATCTATATGAGTCGGCATGAAAATGTGAGGTAAACTAAATGAAAAACTGCGAAAACTTCAAATTGGTTTGCTACACGTTTTCACGCTTCTCCCCCAACGCTTTCTTCTTTTTGTTGTTAGCATTCTTTATGCGGACATTGTGGGCTTTACGGCCATTTCATCAACGTATAGCGCGCAAGATTTGGTGAAAATGCTCAATGAACTATTTGCACGCTTCGACAGACTGGCAGAGGTGGGTGCCCGGCGGCATAAACGCTCCCACAACAATAACATAAACGCCATTAACACATTTCCAGCACACATTGATGGCACTTAGACCATAACCTGCACAGTATAAATGTGTAAACAATGTTACAAGTGTGCGCTTCCTTTTTGTCTTCTCCAGAAATATCAACAGTTGAGAATTAAAATTCTTGGCGATTGCTATTACTGCATTAGCGGAGCACCGGATGAACGTCCCGACCACGCTGTGCTTTGTGTGCACATGGGCCTCTCGATGGTGAAGGCGATTAAGTAAGCACAACCAATCGCACACGGCTGCCTTATGCACCACCCAACTACACTTACTACTGCACATGCCACATGCCATACGCCACATGCTGCATGCCATTGTCAATGCTTTACCCTTGCTCTTCTTTGCTGCTCTTGCGCTCTTCCTCCTCTGCCCACTATCGCTAACTATCGCCTATCCATATGTATGTGTACATCTGTGTATAGGTATGTGCAGCAGAAGACCAATTCACCTGTTGATATGCGAGTAGGCATTCACACTGGCGCCGTGCTTGCTGGCATACTGGGCCAGCGGCAGTGGCAGTTCGATGTCTACTCCAAAGATGTCGAGCTTGCCAACAAAATGGAATCAAGTGGAAAGGCGGGGTGAGCAATGGACTGTGTGGGCGCTAACGTTGTGCCCACACCGAATCTTGAGTTGTTGTCATTTTGGTGAGTTTGGTTTATGGTTTGTAGACGTGTGCACATCTCGGATAAGACACTGGCCTTCCTCAATGGCGAATTCGAAGTGGAGCCGGCTTATGGCGAACGGCGCGAGGAGGCCTTGCGCATTGCTGGACTGAAAACCTATTTCATCACGAGAGTGCTGAAACCAGTGAGTGACATGCATAAACTTATACTTATGTATACACATACATGGAAGATATTAATTCCTTATGTTCTGCATTAAGTTTGCATCACCTGGTGCTAAGAAAACCAACGAAACCCTAAATAACGGCAACAACGATCAGGGAGAACCACTCGACGAAGAACTCTTAGCGGACAACAAAGAGGGCAACCAAATAACGCCGGAATCGCCGGAAACAGAAGAATTCGACAAGAACGCTAATTTCAAGGAACGCTTACAAGAGGAACTGCTGGCGCGAGATGGGCACGAGTAGGTTTCTCCTCTTAGATGCAACGCATCAATTTTTTAAAACCTCACTAACACCAAAGTCAAAGTGCGACCTGCACTCATTGTTCACGCACTTTTCTCTATAAATTACGGCATTGCTTTGCATATGAGAGCATAACTTCAACATTATATATTATTACTACATGTTCTTCGCTAACAACCATTGTTGCCATTTCTTTACAGAAACCTCTCAAAGGATACAACGCTTTTTCTAAAATTTAAAAATAATAACCTCGAAACCGCCTACGCTACTTACCGCGAACCCTACTCATCAATACCACTAGTAGCCGCATTGCTTGTTCAGTGCATCGACATACTCTATTCATACATCGTGCTACCCAGGTGAATAAATCCAAACCGCTCTTGACTTAACGTTTGGATGCAAATTAATGTTGATGTATAAATTTTCCAACAGGTCACCGCTGCATTTCATCAACATATCAGCACCGCTAGTACCCATCTTTATGCTGGTATGCATCTCCATTGCCGAAAGCTTCCCCAACTGTGTGCCCGAATTCTTTTCGAGCGTCAGTAAACGCTTCAACGACATAACGTTTGTTCGCGAACTGGCCGCCATCATTATAGCCGTTACCATAGGCCTGAGCAATGCTGTCGATATGGTGAGGCTACAGCGCTGCGCTGCTGGGCAAAACTTTATCCGATGTGCTCGTTTGCTTGCAGTATTTCTTTGTGACCTTCCTCAAGACGGAGCACATAGTGACCGAGACTGAATTCAACTTTACCACAGAAGGCTATCTGCTAGCGGAACCGGTCTCTGCCTCCATGCAATCAGCACTCGTGCCCGCCGATGCTTTCATGTACCCCTCGTATATGAGCAATTTCGTAGTGCTCATTCTGATTGCGATCGCCGTCATTGCGCAGCTGACGCATGTCACCAAGATCGCGCTAATGGGCGCCATCGCAAGTAAGACACACGCTATACGTCTACAATTACTTATACGTCTACAATTACTACAACAATTAATTTACAGTTTTACACTGTTACTGCAACATATTTCTTATGAGCGATCTATACTGCTTCGAAGACGAGCTGGCTGGAAATCCGTAAGGCCCCGGCAATTGTGCTTAAGACTGATGTTTATAAATTTTGCCTTCGTTCCCATTTTAGTGTAATCCCCACCTCGTTTGCCACTTCCGCCGTATTGGTGTTGGTGACCTTAGCTTTGTCATTATTTGCACGCCATGTAAGTCGCCATGCATTCAAATGTTGTCGAATATTATTTGTGTGACAACTATTGCAGATGGACCGCGAGGATCGTGTGATATTCAAATGGAAAACGGAGGTGGCTGAGCAGAAGGAAATGGCCACTGATATGCGGCAGCGCAACGAGGCGTTGGTGTACAACGTGCTGCCCGTTCATGTGGCCGAACACTTTATGAAGAACGCCAAACGCTCGCACGATGATCTCTACTCGCAAAGTTATGCCGAGGTAGGCGTGCTCTTTGCCAGCATGCCCAACTTCTCAGGTGCTTTATAATTCTTACAAACCTGTCCAACACCTGTACATAATAATATAAGTACTAATTACTCTGCACAGATTTCTACTCTGAGGAAACAGTTAACAATCAGGGCCTCGAATGCCTGCGCTTCCTGAATGAAGTCATATCGGATTTCGACGCGGTAAGCCCTACGCCACCACTACTTAACATAGTATGTATATACTAATACGCAGCCGTTCTCATTTTTCCCAGTTACTTGAGCTTCCACAATTTCAAGACATCATTAAAATTAAAACAATTGGCTCAACTTACATGGCCGCCAGCGGCATTAATCTAAATCGCATCATACGACCGGATGATCCCATCACTAAGCGCTGGGCGCACTTGGCCGTGTTGGTGGAGTTCGCGCTCGAATTGAAGCATGCCTTGCAGAGCATCAATGAGCAATCGTTCAATCACTTTGTGCTCAAAATGGGCATTAATCATGGGCCAATAACGGCGGGCGTTATTGGCGCACGCAAACCGCACTATGACATCTGGGGCAATACCGTCAATGTGGCATCACGCATGGAGAGCACGGGCAAAGCCGGCGCCATACAGGTATGGAGTCAGGAGCAAATCAGCTGTGCACATGTACACATGTATAAATTTCGATTTAAGGTGACTGAGGAGACTTGCACTATACTGCAGGAATTCGGTTATACATTCCAACAACGCGGCCTCGTGAGCGTTAAGGGAAAAGGCCAGCTGATGACCTACTATTTGCAGGTATCATTCGTTGCCCATATTTACCCCAAAGTATCTACCTATTTACTTTTCGAATTTCAGGGCAAGTGCGAAAAAGGCAGCGTGCTACAGCAAACCAAATTAATAACCGTTGATGAAACCGAAAAAAGATCCGATTTATCGCATCAGCTACACAGAAATGGCGAACCGCAAGCGCCTAGTACTGAGCTGCTCCTAGAAGCCAGCTGCAAGCAGCTGGAGCTCGAAGCTGATAGCAAAACACCACTATTAGATGTAAAATCGAATGGAAATTCAACAGACGCCAAGCTTGATGCCGATAGTGAAGGAGATGCATTGATAAATTAGTAGTCGGTTTTGCTCCCAAAAATCATTGAACACTTCTAACGTACCTACCTATCCCTACCTACTCACATGAGAAATATGATTTCTTGACCCCGCTTGTCGCGCGAACCCAAATTCCTATAGAAACTTATGTCCCAAATTTACAGAAAGCAATATAGACTCATACATGTAAAATTGCAAAGAACGACTCGTACAACACAGTAGCAGCATAAGGAAAGCGGTGGAGATATGGCCTTTGGGACCCTTGAAAGCTTTGAGACTTGTAAGTGGGTTTAAAAGTATCGACCAATTCGTACTCACGCACCAGTGCCGATGCTTCCGGCGCGAATTTTTCAACTCGTTCCCTAAGGGGTAAGGCACTCAGCAATATCTGCCATGTTTTCCAAACTATATCATACTTATGGGATTGGATTTTATGTACTCAGCGTCGAAACTCTAATCACTGCGGACTGTTTACGCATAAAACTGAGTGCCATTACTCCACCACTTTCCATGCATGTGTGTTCCACAGCGCTCTAATAGGCTTCTGATTATTTACTGTGATTTCTTTCGTAACTCATTTTTGGCAACCTGAGTGCATTCTAAAATATATACATATATAGGTAGGCACAAATTTTAGCAGCTATTCATATATATACATTTGTTTTCATATACATTATTCTGTCTAAAATTTCCTTTACATCATTTTTATGTATAAAAAACTTTATTTTTATATTTCAAATATTTAAGTACCTATATTTGCTAAACCTTAACGACTTAGCGAAAGGCCCCAAGTGCTATATACATTTACTTACACTTTTTATGAAGTTTTCAAATTATCAAATAATTTCGTATACACATTTTTTTATAAATTTTGTTATAAATTGTTTTAAATATTTGTATGTACATAACTTTTCCAGCTCAAGAGCTTCAACAAAGTTACCTTTGTTGGCTATGTATGTATTAATTAGCAGTCTGATCCACTGCTGACACATCAAAAATTATAAATAAAAACAAACTGTGTACCTTAAACCCTAAAAATACATTTAACATAGCATTACACCGATTTTTGTATAAAATTTCACACATACATTCTTCCCTCACTGTATTTAAGTACTGGATTCCGACATACAAATTGTTGGTGTTTAAGATTTTAATGCCATTATACATTTAGAAATTCAATTCCACCATGAGTACAGTATACATACACACATATACGTATATATACATATATTTTGATAAGTGCAGCAAAACAAAATTAAGTAATTATTCATATTGACATATAGTAGGTATATCGAAGTATTAGCAAGACACAAAACCGATCCCACCACTCGCCCCACCATATGGCCACACACACGCTGAAAGCAACCACCATGACCACCACCACTAAAAATAACAACACGTCCGCCATTAACACCACATCCGCTAAAGGATTGCACACTTAACTTAGAAAGTGAACGTATACTAATTGCATTATCTGTAGAGGGTAGCAAATATTTGGTGTAAATAGCAAGAAATTAGGCAGAAAACCCGAAGAAAAAGTTGTAGTCTAGCTTAACTGCAGACATATGAAAACTGAAAATACATACATACATACATATGTGCTTGCCAGTCAGCGAGTGCAAACGTATGCCGGCTATCGATGGTTACTTTTTCAACGAATTTTTTAGTGTTGTTACTGCTATTATGTTTTGCTTAATGACAACAACACTTACTACTTATATAAATATAGTGCAACTATATATAAAATAATCGGCTTTTAGAAAGTAGTAAGCAAGATCTAGCCAACATGCGCTGTAAAATATGTGAATTGTTTGTCAGATGTGCAGCGGCCAATATGAGTGTGTATTTGTAGCTGTCAAATCCTGCACAAGAAAAACATCCGCGAATTCTGAAAATTCCAGTCGATTTTGCTGTACTGCCCTAGGCAAAATTACGTGCCGTTTGTGATCTGTGACTGACAGCTCGCTCGAACATTGCGAATATGTATGTTCAATTGCGAAATTGCATTCAACAACTTTGCAAATGTGAGAGTTAATTAGCAGTATGTGCTTATACCTCTACTTGGCAGCAGTACTTGACTTAGCATGACAATCAACGAGGCAGTCCATATATACAAGACATAAACATACGCGTTCGACTAGTCATGATGCTGGTCAAGACGCAGTTTATATTCCAGCTAGCACTTCTCAACAACCATAAACATACAAACAGCAGGCGTGATACCGTAGTCGGCGTAGTAATAAATATCGAAAAAGCGAGTACACAGCCTAAGAGTATGAAAAATGTGCGTAGTCTATTCTAAGGGTACGTACAATTTGCCAAATATAAATACATACAAATTTATGTGATTTTATGTTGCAATATAGACTTAATGCTATGATAGTTGGAAATTGTTTAGAAATTACTTTTCATGAAAAGAAATGAACAACTGTACTAAATTATTCTTGTTGTATTTTTCTATTAGTAGATTTTATGCATATGCGTAAGGACTCCTGTTATAATTGCATAGAACGAAATGTAGCATAGCATAGTGTAGAGCAAAGGCATACAAAACATTTTGCAGAATAGTTGCAAATAAAATTTATTCTCGAAATTCGAACGAATTTTCACTTATATTTAGCTCTTAAAGTTATCAACTTAATTATCGTTAGAATGAGTTACTTTTATTTTAAATCGGCCTCCGCTCCCAAGTCAAGTGCAGATAGGTAAGTGAGAATCTGAATTTTCGCGCGTGCTTTTTTCTCAGCACCCAGCCGCTGAAGGTAGTAGACAAGCGATAGAGCATAATGTTTGTCGGAAAGGTAACTTTCATCTTCTGCGCCACCAGCGGCGTTGGAAGCTTTGATTGCTTTCTCACTCCTAGCCACTTCATTGTGGTCAAGCGCTGGTACCACACAATCAGTACTGATTGGCGCACAAGTGGGTGCTGGTGTTGCTGTTGATGGCGCCAAATTTGGATCAGCTAGTTCACCTAGTAGTGCTTCGCTTTCAGCCGCGCGGGATATTTCGTCTGCTCCATCATACTCAACAATGTATTCCATCATATAGGAGTCATCATCTTCGCTCAGCATTTCCGCTTCAAAGAGTTCCATTACATACTGATCTTCGTTCGTCGCTCCGACTGTTTCTTCTAATTTATGTTCTTCATTTTCCCCTTTCAGTGCTTCGGCATTACTTAAAAGGAAGTGACTTACAAAGAGAACCACCAGTGTGGGACAGTGCATACTTACTTTGCCACTACTCGCTCTGCCTCCTCAATATCCTTGTTTTTAACTATTTGAACTTTCTCCACTTCATTCACTTCCAACAACGACTTGTGTTTCTTTGGAACTGCATGCTTGCGTAGTATCTTCCGATTGAACTGCTCCCTGATGTCCACCCGCTGAAAGTGCAGTTCACAGAAGAAGCGCACTTGAGTAGGTGTCAGTTTCAGCAACTGCCGGTTGCCGCTGTTCACTATCCACTGTGTACGTCGCGGCTCATCTTGTGGAAGCCGAAAAAACGCTATGGAGCTGCACGGCCTACGCTGAATCAAGCAATCCTTGTAACTGCAGATATTCCAACTCATTGTTATTGCTTTTGGGTTTTTGAATACTTCTTGAATTACTAAGAGCTCTGAATATCAGAACCGTCTATCACTTTTTCAAGCTGACTTGATAGAGGGCGGGCTGTTGATAATTGACAGTTTACCGAAAGAACAGCTGAACTGCGATATGTCAATATTCGAATTTCAAAATGAAAATGAAAATACCAGTAATGCATTTTTGAATTTGTCGATGTGGATATGGTTCCGACAGAAAACTTTGAAAACAAATAAAAAGTGTTTGGAAGGAAGTATATAAGTATAAGGTGGGAAAATACGAGAACTAAAGAATAGCGTATAGACGAAATGGAATTTATTGACAACCGCAGATTTTTTATACAATCTATCTCTATACTATATAAAATAGTATGGTATTTTAGTAACATTCTTTAACGATTATTAGTTTCACAAAACATATGTTTAAAGAAAGGTTCCCCGCGAAGCAAGGCCTTGCTTACGAAGTGAACAAGTTATACTAACCCTCAAGCAAAAGCAAGTTGCAAATAGTGATCACCGCTCACTAAAAAATCTATTGTAGTTACAATGGCGTAAATGCCCACTTTTACCTATCATAAGATAAAAATACTTAATCGATAAATCCCTGCACTTGAGGGTTAATTGTGTGTGAGGCCTACAAACACCGACTTTAACGCACCTCTGCTTGGTAATACAATACAATATTTTGGCATTTCTAGTGACAGCTGGTGGGAAATGACAATCGCTATTGCAACTTTGTAATCCCCTGTGAACGGTTGCTTTCGCAGAAGAAGAAGAACGAACGTTTTTGCAGTTTACAACGATAGAGCACAGTTGGGCAGGTAATTTTTTGGTCAAAATTAAAGGCGAGCGTTGGACATCATCACAACACCCAAACGGATGCATTAGCAGCTATTTTAATAGCCGAAATTCTATGTAGACAAGTTGTGTGGCGCATGCTGATATTGCAGTTGCATCATTGGGACTGCACGCCAGACAGCGCTGCCTGCCACCGACACATTTGCTTTCCCCAGTTGGTCTGGACTATTTGCTAACAATTTGCTTGCAACTTGTTGTTGTTGTTGCAGTTGCGTTCAATAGTAGAGAGCAGAGCAGACAGAATGTCCTTGACCCCGAAAAGCGTAGATTTCAATGAGATTTGGCCGAATCTACGCAGCACCGCCGAGGCGGTCATCACGTTGGGTAATGTGGATCGTACCGACTGGAGCACCAGGTTCAGGTAAGTGCCCGCCGTCTGGCTATCTATGGCCTCATGCAAGATAGATCTTCTAATGTTGTACTGGCTGCTGTGCGTAGCGATGTTTACATGTTGTGTGTTGCACATCCGGAGCCATTTGCGGATCGGCTGTACTATGAGACAAAGCAGTTTCTAGAGAACCATGTACAGAATATGCTGGCAACCAGAGTATCGCCTTCGGCCGACGCGCAGGGCTCACATTTGACGGATTCGCGCTCCGCCAAAGAATCAGAACCGGATCTCTTGCAGCGCTACTATGATGCATGGTCCGAGTACAGCCAAGGAGTGGTCTATCTGGACAACTTGTACTCGTAAGTGACCACCAAATCCCGATATTAACAGCGTCTGTGCTGACAATATGCTTGCGTACTTGCAGCTATCTCAATCAGCAGCACATTAAAAAGCAGAAAATCTCTGATGCTGAAGTGGTGTATGGCAACTTATCCACCGAGACACTGGAGCAGATGGAAATCGGTGAACTAGGACTGGACATATGGCGCGTCTATATGATAAAATCGCTCAGTGCTGAGCTGGTAAAACACATATTGGAAGGCATACGTGCAGATCGTTGTGGAAGCCCGGAAATTGACTCGCACCGCGTGAAAATTATCAACGGTGTCATTCACAGCTTCGTGCAGGTTCAGGACTACAAAAAGAATGGCTCATTGAAGTTGTATCAGGAATTGTTTGAAGCGCCATTACTGGCGGCTAGTGGCGATTACTATGCAAGCGAGGCGTCTAAGCTGTTGCAGCGCTGCACTGTCAGCGAATACATGGAGGAAGTGATAAAAATTCTAGAAGATGAAAGCAAACGCGCACAAAAGTTTTTGCACTCCAGGTAAGAATTAAATGGGCTAATCTGTCGAGAAACAATATCTACGGGTTCAAAAGGCAAACAAGCAAAAACATGTACATATTTTCTCTTTATTTAGCTCAATGCCCAAACTGCGAAAACAGTGCGAGGATCGGTTTGTGAACGAGCGGCTCGATTTCCTGTACTCTGAGTGCAAGGATATGGTGTCACAAGAGAAACGCAAAGACTTGCGCAACATGTACATAATACTGAAGCCGATACCCGACCACCTCAAAGGCCAGTTAATACAAACCTTCCTCGATCACATCAAAAACGAGGGCCTGGAGACTATTTCCACACTATCGGGTGAGAATATACACATTCAGTTTGTGGAGAACATGCTGAAAGTGCATCACAAGTACCAGGAACTCATTGCGGATGTGTTTGAGAACGATTCGCTGTTCCTCAGTGCGCTGGATAAGGCTTGCGCCAGCGTCATCAATCGGCGACCGAGTGACCGACTGCCTTGTCGCAGTGCCGAATACGTGGCAAAGTACTGTGATACATTGCTGAAAAAATCAAAGACCACTGAAGCGGAAATCGATCAGAAACTGACCAACAATATAACCATATTCAAGTATATCGAGGATAAGGATGTTTACCAAAAATTCTACAGCAGATTGCTGGCAAAAAGGTGTGGTACGGTGTTGTGGTGAAAATGGCGATTTAGTTCTATTTTAAACCATATTTGTTTAATTTATTGCACAGACTAATTCATGAGCAATCACAAAGCATGGACGCTGAGGAAGCAATGATTAATCGTTTAAAGGCAAGCGTGGTAACCCTTCAATGAGTAAATATTTGCTTATCGCACTGTGTATTTACAGCAAGCCTGCGGCTATGAGTTCACCAATAAACTGCATCGAATGTTCACCGACATCTCACTGTCCGCCGACTTGAACAATAAATTCAGCAATCATTTGAAAAAGGAAAACATCGACTTAGGTTTGCTCCCGTTTGTTGGTTCAATATGTACACTGACGCTAATGTGACCGTTTTTCCGTAGGCATAAATCTGTCAATCAAGGTGCTGCAAGCAGGCGCTTGGCCGCTGGGGCCCACACAGGTGGTGATACCGTTCGCTGTGCCCCAGGAATTTGAAAAATCGATTCGCATGGTAATTTCACTACCTTCTATAATGTTTGTATTATACATTGCTGCAATTATATTTTCAGTTTGAGACATTCTATCACAATTCATTCAACGGTAGAAAATTGACATGGCTGCACCACATGTGCCATGGTGAACTGAAATTAGGTTATTTGAAGAAGACTTACATCGTCACCATGCAGACGTATCAGATGGCGATGCTGCTATTGTTTGAATCGTGCGACTCGCTGACTTGCAAGGACATACAGAGTACACTGCAACTGAACAGCGAGACGTTCCAAAAGCACATGCAGTCACTACTCGAATCAAAGCTGCTGAATGCCAACTCAGAGTCATTAGAAGGCAACACAAAAATAGATTTAAATTTTGAGTACTCCAATAAGCGGACTAAGTTCAAAATAACATCCGCACTGCAAAAGGAGACACCGCAAGAAGTAGTAGCAAATTTTTTCTTTTTTTACAAAATAACAAATAAATTATTTCTTTCTAGATTGAACATACCATAAGTGCGGTAGATGAAGATAGGAAATTGTACTTGCAGGCGGCAATTGTACGCATTATGAAATCACGAAAAGTGCTCAAACACAATGCGCTCATACAAGAAGTAATTAGAAAAGCAAAGTAAATGTGTAATTTTTTCACATTTTCGTTCTTTACAATTGCAGATTTTGTCCCAGTCAAAAGTGAGCTTCACGCCCAGCATTTCCATGATCAAGAAATGCATCGAGTCACTCATCGATAAGCAGTATATTGAGCGAACCCCGAATTCTGGCGATGAATACAGTTATGTAGCATAACTTCGGAATCAACTATCGCTGCCGCCGACGTTGTCGCCGCCGTCGCCACCAGCAGCACTGCTGCTGTTGCTTCAAAGTTTGTATGCGGAATATTAAATTATTGTTCGTCGTATTTTTTTCTTTTGGAAAATTTTGTTAACTATTTAAAATAACTTTTTAACCGAGAAAACAAAAAACAAAACAAATTGTGAGTGGTTATTTTTCTTTTTTACCTTTTACCCTGAGCGATATTTTGTATACAAACCTGGCACAAGTTAATACATATTCCTAGGATTTTAGAAAATTAATTCGAATAATAAATAAAAACATTAATATACAATATAATGAAAAAATAAAATACAAAGCAATCGCATTGGCAACCAGTTTGTATAAGTAATTAAAATTTTATTCCGTTTTATTAAATGCTCAAGTATATTCTTTGCATATGGCCAACTAGCCAGCGCACTGGCTACTCTGCATGCTCCGGCATGCTCTATTGCATGTGAGCAATATATCAAATGCTATACGCTACAGTAACACGGCACACTTGCTTCTCTGCTTGCTAGCTTACTACAAAATACTTTTCGGTCTTGTGAAATTATACATTAATGAAATGTAATAAATGTGTTGCACATATTGGCATGCGCAGCAAGGCGTTGCTCTAGTACGTTGCTACCGTAGAATTGTTTGCAAAAATGTTCACGCACAAGTTGCATGTGGCACGCCTCAATTATTTTACAGATAATCCTTTATTCACTACAATTTCAGCTTTCATGAAAATAATTTACTTAAGTGTTAATTAAGGTGTAAGGTGCTCTTCTACAAATGCATTTCGATTGCTTCGTCTGCTTTCTTACAAATACAGAAATGCAAATTCGCCTGATCAATGCCTAATGAAATCAAGGAGTTCCTTGTAGCGCTGCGCATTCCTTGATACGAAGACATCGCTCACGTCTTAAAAAAACTAATTAGAACTACGAGAATAAAATTCGAATTGCGCATAAATCGGGCAAGTATCGATAACTACAAGTGCCTCAAACATCTGTCGCTTAGGATTTGCGTTCAAGTGCAGTGTACGTGTTGTGTACATACTTAGTTCTTGTGATTTTATAACGAATATTCGTGCTTTTCGTAGTACTAAGTGCTAGTTTACAATTTCAATAAGTCTTGAAAGTTTTAGCTCTAGCCAATCCCCTTTTAGAGGAATGCACAAATGCGTACACAGTTGCAAGTTTTGATCTCAATTGTTAAGAAATGAAAGAAAGTGGAAATATAAATGAAACGCTGCAAAGAGCGAGCTTTTGTAAAAATCAAACAAATCAACTGAGGACTGACGTTCAGTTTAATTTCAAGAGCTGTGCGGTGGTATGTTCTCTCTTGCACAAAAAGAACACAAAAGCAATTTAATGAGAAATGACTGTTTGAAACTTTTCTTCCCAATATTATCATTTTTCCTATATCTGCTAAATTCGACCGTATTTCTCCCCCTGTGTGCTAAATCAACGACACCAGGTGTCGCGTTCAACTCGGATTTTACACTTCAAACCAAAACTTTCAACTGTGCCCAAGAGCGAACCAAATTCGTGCTACAACTTTTCACTTTTACCCACTGAAACGTCCAAACGAATGCTTTAAATTCAAGGTGACAACATACACTGCAAGAAACGTATTGCATATTACGGATTGAGTGCCAGTGAGTGTGAGGGGTGTACAAATGTTGAATTGAATTGTTCTCATTAAATTTGCTTTCTTCATTTTAATTCAGTCTTTAGATTTGCGGATTTGTGCATCTCAATATCTCTATGTACGCATGTATTGTATAAGTACTGTGTGGTATGCCTGCATTTAATTTGTGTGTGTAAAAATGTATTTCAGTACAGATACTTATGATTTGGTTTTGTCATTTTGGTTTTTGGGTATTGATTTTCAATTGAATTTTCGCCTTTTGCATCTCTTCATTTTTGCTTTTCCAGCAATATAAGTTTAACGGGTACAACTTATTGTTAGTAATGCTGTGAGTATATAACGGTGAATAGATGATGACAATCGGATGTGCAGCTGTGTGCAGTACTCCGGATGGATAGGAAGGAAATATCTATATTTGCATAGCGTAGCTTACTGATCTAATGAAACGTGTTTTGTACGTTTCCATAAGTTTTTGAAAAGGCCTTTTTTCTTTTGAGGCTTTTGGGTCGTCGACGAATTATTTAAGCTGCGTTGCGGCTCTTTCGTCGATGGAGCTGCAATAAACATGAACAAATTAATACATCGCATCGCAACTAAGCTGTAAGCATAGACAAAAATAAAGTGCACGAAACCCACTTGTTTCCAGCTCATAGACGTGATTGCCTTCCACCCCGCCATCTATATATGGCTTCGATTTGCGCTCCTTGGTATTTTCTATCAGACAAAAGGATACAATTCAATTTCAACATATAAAATATGCGCGAGCAGGCACGTACTCTTCTTTGCTATCAGCAGACTAGTGACTCGTCGCAGAGCCTCCCTTGGTGATTTGTTCAAAAATGATGGCGTCAGATTTGGCGGTAAAGTAAGTGGTTTTCGTGAGTGCCCCGTGCCAGACATGCCAGTGGCGCTGTCCCACACGCGGACCGAACTCAGACGATCGATATTCTCCGTGGATGCCGGCCGCATCGAGCGTTGCTTCGGATACCAGCCGCGAGCAGGAGCGCCAGATAGCCGCAGCATTTCATTCGAGGCCAAAGCGTGGTTCATCGAACGCTGACGGCACATGCCCGCGCCGAATGTGTTGCCTGCTCGTAATTTAATTTCATTACTGAATAATCAGTGAGTAAATTTTAATTGTCTATGTACCTGCAATACCCACAATAGAGGTGCCCATATTTATGCTGTGAGATGTACTTGAACGCGGTGCAGTGCGTGAGCCGCTTATGGCACTTTCGTTCTGACGCCTAAATGGCGTGCGTGGAATGTCACAGCTGCAAAAATATGAAAAAAAAATCAAATCAGTGCACCAATTCTTGGAAATTAGAATAATTTCAATTCGAAGCCCCTACCCTCTCGCAAAAATCGGCGTCTCCGGCAGACTGCACGACGTCTGCAGCCTCAACTCCTCACGTGGCGACTGCTTCAAGCTGCGCTTGGTACCGTATGACACGTAACGTTTAGTCGAGTAAGAGCCATCGCCTTGTGAGCCCGTCGGCGTGGTAATGCCGCTGCCGTAACTCAACATTTTTGGCGATTTCTTCTTGAAATTGGAGTCGATGGACCAGGACTTCATTGTATTAGCCGAGTTGCCGCGATGTGGAGGCACTGCCGGTGGCAAGTTCTCGAATGCGGGCGGTGGCAGCGGTGGTAGATCGTTGCTTAAGTAGCGCATAGCGCTGATATTGTCTCGGTTGCGTCGTTCTTCTCCCAGCGAGGGGGTGTGAATTTCGGCAGCTGTCGTCTTTATATATCCCTTGACAAGACTGCGTCCGTCGTCCAGTGTGTTCTCCTTCGGTGAAGGCGGCAGTGGTGGCAGCGGTGGCAGCGGTGGCATGGCATCGTAATCCTGTCAAAGCACATCGAGACATTTAGCTATTTCAAATATTTCAAGTGTTTCATGGCTTACAAATAAGTCTGGATTTGATGAGGGTGGCGATGGTGGCAATGGACCGAGTGCATTTTGCGACAATAACATTTCCTTGGCGCTTTCAGATTTGTGCACACCGGGACGAAATTCAAGTGGACGTTTCTGCGGCACTCCATCACCTACACGCACCACCGCAATCTCACCGCGAAGCAAAGCGCTTATGTTGTTCTCAATCTCCTTGAGTGGCGCACAGCCGTAGCTAAAATCGCTGTATTGCTCTTCCTCCTCCTCGAGTGTGGGCGCCAAATCAGTGTGAGGCGTGGTGGTGTTCGATGACCGTAACTCTAAGCATCAGACAAAATACAACAATTTTTAAACGATATATTTAATATATAGATATCCTCGCCACTTGGCTTACATGTGGTTTCAAGTGCCTACTTACCATTAAATTCCGGGTTCTTCAAACCATTCGTGCTACTGCTCTTATACGAGAACGCATTGCAGGCATTTGCATTCAAGTCAGCCGCTTCGCTGGTCTGCTCTTCATCAACCTCTTCAAAACTGGAAGACTTGGTGTTGATAGATTCAGTGCTCTGTTTTTTAAAATCCCTCTTGATGGAACCCTTTTTTGTAGACACTGAAAATATCGTGATGGTATTATAATAATCAGTATGGCTTAAGTGCATGTATATTACCTTCAGTAGGTGTCCTATCCGCCTTGTAAGGCGCACTGACTTCCTTGTATGAGTTTGGTAGTTGCGGCTCCAGATTTAATGACAGCCTATCCCTGTTTGAGGCAATTTTTAAAACTCTCATCATTTCATGCATTTCGCGTTTTACCGATTTATGGGTAAATTACATACCTGGGAGAAGCTAATACAGGACCTTGGGAACCCGCAGCCTGTTCTAAACTGTGTCTAGAATTTGTGCCTACAGCCTCTTCCTGTTTATAAATTTCACTGGGTTCTGAAGCCAGTAGATCTTCTGTCAGCGCCTGGGCGCCCTCATCTTCCAGCGATGTGGTCTGCACATCATTTTTGAATATATCCATTGCCTTTGGTGGCTTTTTGTTTGAACGCCGTATTATAAAAGTGCCTTTGCCCAACATATTCGTGTGACGGTACATGCAGTAGTTCAGTATATCCGTTGAAGGCGGCGAACACTTATCGGGTCCATCATATTCGTCAACAGCCTCCGGCTCCTTACAAAAGGCATTAAAGCATGCATCATTTTTAATAGTAGCCGATACACCGTTTTCCGTTTTGAAAGCAGATGTCAGATGTTCAGATGTCTGAAGGTACAGGAAGTAGGTACTGAGTACAGTTATTTATTAAATGAATGTGATATCACTTACATGCTTCCTGGTTGGTTTCTTTTTCGATGTTGTTTTCGATTTCTTCTTATTGCTCTTGAAGTGTATCTCCCACGCAATGCCTGCCGATTTCTGTGGTGATGACTGCGTTGTTATGGGCGATAAAGAGGTTTCTTCAATCGATCCATCGGAGAAATCGTCTTCACTCACTAATCTAAACTTATGCTCATTATCTCTACGTATGTATGGCTCCGTTTTCGTTATGTTATTCAGGGGTGAAATGTCACCCGCTTTGGTATCGCTCAGGCCAGCGGCACTGTGTGAACTTGACGTGGACGACGAAGACGACGATATTGACGATAAAGGATTCAGTATATGGCAGACCTCCTTGTGTTTCTCCACTGAAGACAATAGACGGTGTGGACGGTTGCTGCGTTTACCCTCCGATGGCGGCGAGTACCGACCGGGATATATAGTGACGGGATGTTCGTTGACGATTGGCTCTAATGAAGAGATAATTTGTCTATGCAGTCTTGTAGTTGGGGAAGAATTCAACTGGTAAAGTACCTGGCAACTTTGCCAAGCCGCCTCGCAGCACCGCATTGTGGACGGCACTAATGTCGATACCCAGCACATTGCGCTCGCCATTGCAGCTGACGCCGCGTAGCTTGCTGTCCATCGAGGTTGTGCGCACACCACAGCATGGAAGACTCGAATAGTTGGTTGTTATGGCTGAAGCTGGACGTGCTTTTGGCTGCAATAAGAAACGGAGCGAAGGCCCAGCCAAAGTTATTGCAAATGTACATATGCATATGTATGCACATACATATGTAGTAAGTAAATGTTCGGCGAAATATTTACCAATGTGGATTGTATGAGATTCTGATCTGCGGCGTTGTCCGCCACACATGCTATTTTATTTCCAGCCACTTTTACTTCCGCATGCTCGTTGCTGCTGTGTGCAAAGCCGGTCTCAAACTCACGAAATTCCCTGCTCGGCGTTGCAATGGGCGGCACGCTGTTGCTGCCAATACTGCTTTGCGATACATTTTCAAAATCCTTTTTGTGCATGCTATTAACAAAGTGTGTTATTATAGACACAAATCAATCAGTTAACAAGGCTGCGCTCACTTTTTGCGACTCAAGCTCATGTAGCCATCGTCTTCCGATTGATTTTCGCCATTGGCGCCGGCCGTGCTGGGCGGCTTCGATGTATCTTCAAACTCCGATATTATGTCATCTAAGACTTTGATCGGTTCCGGTATATCGTCCAGCGAGAAGTGCTGCTCTTGCGCTTGTATTGCGTACTTTTCGCTGCAGCTGTAAAGTTATTCATGTTTTTTGATGACACTTGATTTTTGGGGGTGGAAGCACTCAAATGTTCTGCTACTTGCTACTTGCCTTTCTGTCGCGTTGAAGTCGCCGTCGGCGTCTGCCAGCGGCACCGTGACGGAATTTGCTGGTGTGTGTATTGATTCGTCGTTGTTTACCACTTCAGCCGAGTTGCAGTTGGAATTGGCGCAGTTGGATATCGATTCTGCGGAACCGATGGAGTCATGCTGTCGAAACGATTCCGGAGACGTTGCCATCTTAATGCATAGACAGCAGTACCAGTAGCAACAACAATAAGCGTATGAAAATCACCAGTTTATGAAGAACAAAACAGCAGTTTCCGGCTGCGGGAGAGAGAAAATCAAAGTCCTACAATAGTTTGAGTTTGATTTTGATTTTCGTGTGACTTTCGTTTGAGGTAATTTTGTCAGGCAATGGCTTTTAGGGCATTTTTTGTGAATTACAACAAATATTAAATGTTCGCTAGTCCAACTATGTGGGTATGTATGTATATTTTTACATTTACATATGTATGTATGTCGTGTATGAGTATGTGCAAGCGAAACTACTGAATGATGCATGCGACTCAGTGGAGTAGTTGCGGGGGGTGTGGATCGGGCACAATGCACCGGCCGAAAGTGTGAAAATAGTTGCTGGCTGGATTTGCATTCGTTTAAGTGATGGAGCGTCAGTGAGCGACAATTTGTACCCCTGCGCGGTTGCACTTTTTGTCAAATTAAATATTCCGATCGGCTGGCATGAGCTATTAAAATTTTGCAAAGAGCGAAACGACCCACGGTTCCAATCAGCAGCCGCACAATGGTCAGCTACGCCACTGCTGTATACATACATATATCCAGATATACTTCATAAACACTGTATCTTTGCATGTGTACACACTTTTCCGTCGTTCTTACAAAAAGTAACTTTTTTTGGCATCATTGTGTGCAGTAGGTACAATTTATTTTTAGTTTTTGCATTTATGAACACAGCACATTGTACGTACGTACGTGTATTTACCGTATAGAAGCACAACAATAACAAATGTTCCTATATTTTCCCTCCCTCACTAAGTCAGCAGAGATGCGAAAGCGACTGCGACTGCCACTCCGAATGTGAATGGAAGTATCTCAATGCACTGCGGCCGACTGGTTGCTGAAGCTGACGGAGTGCTGGAGTCTGGCATCGATTTTTTCATATTTTTGTGAGCGGTGCCGTCGCCTTGTGCCGTCGCCGCTGTCATTACAGGACAAGGCGGCCGCTGGGACGTCGCTGGCGCTGCTTATTGTGTGCGCCGGATGTAGACGCACCGTTACGCTGAGAACAGATTTGCGGAAAGGTCACTTTGGCACAAGTACGAAACATTTCACTGGCCCCGCACGCCATCGCAAGCGAAAGTGAACTTCATCTCGCCCGACTTCAGACTGAATGCTGAATGAATTACATATAGTGCACACATTTATATGAATGTACATGCACTATTTCTCACTTTTGCTTTTGCACTTAACGCGCGTACGATTTTATTACAGTTTAATATTTTAGAAACGCTGCGGCGACCTCTTATTGATTATTTGCATGAGGTTGGCGTTGCTCACTTCTTGCAGCGACTTGCAAACTTCCTCCGCCTTACTACCGAATTGTGTATGCGGCTGGCTACGTGGGTACTCTCTCCGCGGCACGCATTTGTCGAGGCAAACGAGTCAGGTTACGTTTCATTATTAGACTGACTGTCTCGCCGCCGTTGTCGCCAGCACTGAGCCAAATAAAGTATCTAACAGTCATTGGATAGGCCAACCGACCGACCGCACTCGCCGCCAGCGCACTGAAGGTGTTTTCGCTTCGGTCCGACAATCGTCACTTGTACTTTTCTTTTATGCTTTGCTCGCTTGTTGGTGTTAGCCCGTTTGCCTTACTCCCCCTAGTTTTTTATTTCGAGCTCTTTTTTCACATGTTTTTCCACCCCGGCATAGCACCCTAAATTCAGACTTTTCCCACAGCGTCAAGTCATGTCACACATCAACGCGCCACTGGCTGCGGTGTTGCATCTTCGCGGGGTGTAGTTGCGTCGAGTAAATGCCAATAGAATTATGATTTCATAAAATTCGTGCCCTCAGCGGCGCGACGCGGTACTGGTTCGCCCACATAGTGCTCCGCCTGTTCGTGCTGGCCGACTGCTGCAATAGCTGGCGAAAATTTGCGGCAACTCTGCGCATTATACGCGTGCGCAATAATTAGCTCCAGCCGAATATCATCAAACATCGCGCATATGACATTTGAGTGCTGGAAATTAAATGAGAATAGTAATCACCCGGCTGTGTGCAAAGTAGCGGCTCGCTGGAAAGCACAATCACTGCGAAAAGTGTGCGCACATTTCGGAGAAGCCGACATCTTTCCAGACTCTCACTTGTGGCGAAACAAGCTGGAATGGCGGGCATGATGTAAAATTTTGTTTTGGGATTTACGTAAATTACAAGTCGTCAATCCAAACACGCTTTGGAAACGTTCATTTACTCAAAACTTTTAGGGTTTGAATAAAAAGTACCGAAAATTTGCAATCCGTATTATTGTGTATAGAATAATGTACTAGTTTGTGTTAGTAAAAAGCCGGTTTCCAAAAGTTCCTCCCAAATTTAAAGCACTTTATAGAAGGGAATCACATGACATGTAACCCTAACGTAGATTAATAAGTTCGGTTGAACTCGAAATTCGAGTATCAATCACTACCGAATGATACTCATTTGGCGTTTATTATAAAATTTAAGCAGAAATGCAAAACTATATCTAGCTTCATGAGAAAGCGAACCTTTTAGTCCTCCACTTCTACCTGTACATAGTCACTATCTTCAGTATTCAGCATCCTATGCATGTACATACATATGTCAAGATATTCAGTCGCACGTGTTGATAGAACATTCCGTCGTTGATCGTATGTTTTATTTGCAATTAGTTTTGAAACTATCCCACTTTGCTCGGCAGTTAGTGGTTAGAGGTAACCAGCTGAGTATAGCCCTTGAGAGCATAACACATATTATCACGACATGCTCTAAATAAAACGCTTCATTAAATGTTTTTTGTATTAATATTATTTGCATTGTATTTCGAATAGAGTGGCTATGACTACTTAAGAAATCTCTCTTAAGTACAAAGGTTATTATTTTTATATATATACATAATCCTAAATAGTTTATTCATTTAATTATTTATATATATATATATATATATTGTATGTATATTTATATATATATATATATGTATATACATGTTAATGGTATATCATCATTGCTGGATGAATGCAGCAGAAGCGCACAGTTAAAAAATTAAATTAAGAAATTATTATTACACTTGATGCTATGTTATTTCATTATTAATTTGGATTTTTCTTTTACATCGTGGATTTTTCGATTGAACGTATTCTGGTCGAATACGTTCATCTTTTTTTTTGTGTTGTTCTTCTTCTTTCAGTATATTTTCTGTTGGTATCAGAACACAATAAATAGTAGTTAGTTGGGCTGCGTTGCATACCTTTGATGAAACTTTTGTTCAATTTTATTTTAGATTTTTTTCAATTGAAAGCAATTGAAAATTCTCCATTATTATCAACAGTTAAGTATGCTGGATACAGTCAACACACGATTGGGAGTGGGGCAAAAATAACAACAAATAAGTAAAACAATTAACTTAATGCATATTATAAACTAGACGCATGTTATAAACAATAGATATGTTTGTGATTTGCTGAAATCCCCGCAAAACTGAAAATGCAAATATTTGCCCTCTCTACGCAAAATTTATTATTGATATTCGCTAACACATTAATTTCAATTTTCAATTGTTTTCATCAGTTTTAGAGTTTATTTTCCTTCATTGTGTTTAATGCCATTTGTTTATGTTGAAAATTAAATGAACATTTCGTGGAGGGAGGGACATTTGATTTATCATCAATTTATTTTATAATTTGTTTATAAATGTATGAGCATGATATATGTATACGTATGTACGTGTGAATATTTGTTTTTATATATATTTGTTAGTTTGTTTGTTTGTCAATAACATGTAACTATTTCTGCGTACAAGAATCCACTTTATTTGTCTATTGTATTGCAATTATTTAGGGGAATACATTGAACCAATTGGTATTAGTCGTAGTTAAGTATGCCTTTAAAGCTTTTTAATTTCAATAGTTTTACTTATTTCAACTCATTTTTCGCAAATTTGCATTTTTTAATTTTTGTTTATTTTTCGCTTTTGCCTTCGCAATTTCTCAATGTCTCAGCATATGTAGTTATTACGCTTTAATACTTTGTTAGATACATTCATTATGCATATTTTTGTCTGTATTGTGTGGTGGTTTATTTGTTTGTCGGTATACCCTATGTGTGTGTACTCAGGATGTGTACACATGGGTTGGTGTGTCCCATATAGCGCGCAAGAGGCAAAAAATGTTAAAAAAAAATTAGTATTAAACTTTTGCTGACAGACATTGAACCAATTCTATAAACATCAAATCTTCTATGGTCATTTGTCAACAAGTATTCATAATGATTAGCAAACTTTGGTACTTTGGTATTAAGTCATCGTGAGCACACTTAAATTCTGACTTTGGCTGCAGGTTTTGAATGAAACGATTTCAGTTTTGTATATTTTTGTTGCAACATAAATATTTAAACATGTGAACTCACAAGCCAGTAGACTCAACTAAACTGCCAGCAATTTAAATAGAAATATATAATAAAAAAATTCGAACCTGTATTAAACGATATTTGCTGGATTTGACAAATAATTGGAAAAGTTTGCTTTACTAATCGTTTATCTGATTTTGCGGATATTCTTTAACAGAGCAGTTTTACTGAATATTCATGCTGTACTGTGTACCTGCGCCTTTATGGGTTAACCGTCCAGACCAACTGTGTGAAAAGATAAACCAAGCAATTTTTATGTTTTATGAGTAAAAGAGTAAGTGAATTGATCCCTGAAATTTTTCATGGGGACAACATTTACAATAGCGTAGCTAAAGGTAGTGGAGGAGCACACAGAGGAGCAGGAACTGTTTGTAAGCCAACATAGCTGAATTTTTGTGTTTCGTATTAAAATATTTTCTTGCAACCGCTACGTCGATTTTCTGCATTTGTTTAGGGGCAGCAAAAATTACTGTCGTCTGGGTAGAGGAGTTTTGATGCAAAACTTCACAAAGCCGATCGTTAAGGAAGCAGTTTTTATTCAAATATAAATATATTTGTTAGTAGTTGTTGTTTGTATATGAAAGCGAACAGTATTAACTACGCAAAAGGTATGCATGAATTATTATAAACTTGTCGATGACAGCGCTCCCTAGTTATGGTCTGGAGATGAGGTGGCACACTGTGGCTAGTGAATCGGGGACTGTGGTGTGGGGCAAATGAATGGTGAGGTTTTCAATCTCTCTCTATCTCTGTAAAATACTGTTTACTCGGGCGCCATTGGTCATTGGTTGACCCAGCGACGTTTAATCATTTATTTGGTTGTTTTGTCAACTAAAAATTGTTATCACTTTGTGGGAATTTCACTTGTCAACAATCATTCAAATATGCTGCATTACATTTTTATTGTATTAGTGTTTATATATGTGTTTAAAGTATGTCAGTATGTGTTCACTGGTTGTTCGCTTACAGCTGCAGCAGCTCAACGCACAGGCGGCATAAATAGTGAACAACTAACTAGCGTCTCTCTGTTAACTGGGCCACAACACTGGGCATTGTGGCGCATGTCATTAAATGTGATTAGGTATAAATTTTTTTAGAATACTTATCATAAGTATTATGCTATATTGTATGTATAAATAATTTAACTTTTCTTCGTTTCCACGCGCAAAAGACAGACGCACCTGAACGTTTCCCATTGGAGCTTTGTGAAAATGAAGTGGCTTTTGTATGTAGAGCAAGATAGAACACGCAGTGAATGCTGTATTTGTTCATTTCTGGTTGAATGATTGCGCTGTGCCAGGCGTAGCTCCCCGTTGTAACACTCGAATGCGCTGTTGTCGCAGTTTATTGGTATCTTACTTTATTCCTCGGCTAAAGTGGCCGTGGAGCTGTAATTGGATCAGGATTTGCTCAGTTGTTCGCTTTCTGGCCGTCGATCTGTGGCGATTTGTATTAGATTATTGAATTCCGTATCCAGTATTTGACGTGCCTGTGAAAAGCATTGAAAGTCGATTAGTATTGAAAAGTATAGCAATATTACAATCATTTTCGCTTACTTGTGCATTTTGAGTTGGTATCTGCAATGCCAACGCCATAGCATTCGAATCGAAGCTCTCATCAAGTGCCATTAGAGCGCCGTGCACGCCTGATTCCAGCAAATTGTTTGCGTACTCCTGCAAACCAAATTATAATAACATTAAAGAAACTCGTAAATCGACAAAATAAAAACAACAGAAATACTGCCCACCTTCAACCCGATGCTGCACACCCAGCGTATGGCACGTTCATTGCTCCAAACTAGCACGTCGCACAAACCATTCTCGGACATTTTGCGGCGATGCTCCAACTCATTACGATCGTAGTTGAGACGCTTCAGGCATGAAATGCCATACTGCAGACTAGTACGATGAAAACTATCGACCATTTTCAGCTGGCCACGCAAATCCTTTTTTGTCAGATGATCCAACATCCGCGCATCCACCAAACACTCCATAAACGTAGTGCGGTACTGTGGCAGACCAAGCCCCGGCAGCCAATAATTGCCTATCCACTCGTGATTCATATCACCTGCAAATGCAAATCCATCAAGTAAAAAACACTGTCCAAACTTCAAGTGCGCATTGCAGCTCACCGAAAGCGAGTGTGGTGCGCGATGTTTGTGGGGCCGAAGGTGATGTCAATGAAACCATTTCCTGTATAGCAAGACGCAACTTAAGTCTGTGGAGTGGATTGCTTATGCCTGCAAAAATAGCAGCAACAACAATTAATCTCGTAAGAATTCAGCTGGCGCTATTCCGTCCAATACACACCAATTTCTCTTTGGATTTCCGTGTCGCTTAGAGCACTCATAATAGCACCAGACTTCACGTTCGCGCGACAAGCGGCCACATACCACGCTGGCATACCGACCCACAGCTCCAACCATGCAACTATGGTGGGCCCATTCCACAAAGCGAACGGAGTTCCCGCTTTCATTGCTTCTCCCAGCAAGTCATTACGGTAATCATGATCCCTATTAAAGAAAAAACAAATTAAAAATTTCATATGATTCGAGCATACCAAAATTTCGTTTTACAGCTTTAAGCTTGCTTACTTTTTCTGTCGCCCATAATCAACTGATGAAATTTTCGATCCCGGTACGCTGCTGATACGCGGCACCATACCCCCAGTCATGCTCATCACATCATAGTTGGATTCGCCTTCACTCAAGCCCATCGATAAGTTGCCAATCGACATCATGCTAGTCGATCCATCCGGTAAAGTGTCCTTCACTCCCTTCACCTTATCTTTTTTACTGAAAAACCGTCCTAAACTGGACTTGATACCCTTCTTCTTTTGCACCGCCGAGGCAACATCGCGCCCCACAGTGTTTGTCGGCGTCTGCAGCATGGACATCGATCCCATGGTATTATAGTGGCGACTGAGCGACTCCTGACTGCCGTAACGTGAATTTAGTGGCGACAGACCGTAACTGTGTCCCAGCGTCATATGACTATAAGCACAAACATCATTTTATTCTGTCAATGGATTAGCATTGTAAAAAATACTACCTGGTATTGTTTGAGCCCTGATTCTGGGAAATTCCGACCGAACGGCGGCGCAACTCTTCCTGGCTGTGTGCCAAAGCTTGTGCCACGCGCTCAAGGCGCATCGAGCGGGCAGTCAGCGGCGAAGCGGCGCCACCTGAACTGGAGTCGCCAGCCGTTGAAATGCCATGAATATCGTCCCGCGATACATCGCTCGACAACACAGGCAAATTTAGCTGAAAACCCCATATATATTTAATTAATACGAATACAAAAACCACTCAAGTGCCCACTCACCGTATGATACTTCTGTAAAAAATCTCTATTAGGACTATTTGGTGTGCTGCGTCCACTCATGGGCGGACTCTGTCGATCCATTGAGCGGCCGCGTGCCAGCAGATTGACGTGCTCTAGACTTCCAACACGCGATTCCAGCTCCTCCGCTCGAGCCTCCGTTGACTGCTTCTCTTCCTGTATCAAGCGAATCTCATTGTTAATGGCATCCAACTGCTCCTGCAACATCATGGCCAACGTTTGCGCATCCGTATGTCCAGATGGCGACATTATATCAGACGCGGTGAACATAGCCGCTTCGGCATCATCACAATCGACCGCCGCTGCTGCCATATCGAACGCTTGTTGCACGTGTGCCTGCTGCATATTTTCCCACTCCTGTTCGGCAATTGAACGTGCGTATTTTTCATTCTCCTCCTGCAGGCGCGACTTACTTCGCCGCAACGAATGCGTATCGAAGCTGGCGTGAGAGGCGCTGCGCGAGAACGCCTGCCCATCTACAACGCTGCTGGGCGAAAGGCTGCGCGTCAACGCTTCCGTTTGCTGAATGTTATAGGCGATCTCCTGCTGCAAAAGTTGCCGCTTGAAATTCTCTATTTCTAGACGCGTCTTCGATAACTCTTTCATGATTTCGCCCTTTTGATGATGCAGCTCCTCCGCCATTTTACGTGCCTTCTCGAGCTCCTGCGACAACGTGTTTTTCTCATCCAGCGCGTGCATGCGCTCCTTAAGATGCACCTGCAGACGCTCATTGGATTCGGAAAGCAACTTGTCCACGGTGGACGACAGCCGCAAATTGTGCTCTTCGTTCATTTTTAATCTTTGGTTCAGTCTTAAAACCTCTGCGTTCTTTTCCTCCAGATTGGCCTCAAGACGTTGAATGCGATCTTCCGCTGAACCGTGGCGCTCCTGGGCCTGCCAAAAAGCAGGATGATAAATAAATGTTAAGCATTCAGAGTAAAGGACTAAATTTACTACACAACCAATTTCCCACCATAAATTCGAATATCTTGATTCATTTCAATTTTGTAAGTTCAAATTTAAAGTGAGAAAATACATCTTCAATACAAAGAAAAAATTTAAGACAAAGTTATGTGCCTCGTTTTAATGAAGAAAACTTAATTGAAATTAAATTAATTTTTCACATTTTTAAGAAAAACTTTTCCAATAAAAGAAACAAAATCGAGCAAATTAAAATCTCACACGACACATCAACTCTCCATCAACTACCACAAACATTGTATAGAATAATTCAAGCTTGCATACCTTACTTCCTACCTTAGTTAAAGCTTCCATGCGCGCTTTAAGCTGCTCTTCCATGTCCGGCTGCATTTTCGCTTGTTGCGCTAATTTCTGATCGGACAACTCTAACTTCTCCTCGATAGCGCAAATCTTTTCCTCATGTAACTGGTGCAAGAAACATTTTGTTTTAGTTTTACCACTTCAACTGGAAACAAACGGTTACCTTTATTTGTGCTTCTTTATGACGCAGTTCCTGTTCTAGTTTCTCATTTAGGTCATGCAACGACGTTGACTCGCGTTGAGCATTCAAATAACGCTTCTCTAGCGTGGCTATTCGCTCCTCCTACAAATATATATACATATATATATATGTATACATATGTATATTCAAAAAACCTATTGTATTCTCTATTTAGAATATTACCTGATCTTCTTTCTGCGCCACATTTTCACGTAAATCTCTTTGCAGCTTCGAACACTGCTCTTGCGACTTGCACAGCTCCTTTTGAGTGCGGCTTAAATTCTCCTCCAGTTCACAAATTTTATTGTTCAGGTCAGAAACACGACGCTGCCACTGCGAAAGCTCAGCAGTCTAAGCAAAATTTTATATTAATGTAATTTTCCAATATTAGAAACATAATAAATTATCAACATATTTTATTACAATAAAATTATTATACACTTCACCTGTTTCTCAATGATTGTTTGCAACTCATGCGTCTTCGCGGCGTAATCGTTCGCCTCATTTGACTCGCCGTTAAGGCCGCCAGCGCCCTATAAATAGTAAGAGGAAAGATATTAGCATACAATATATGTGTTTTTGAAAAAAGTATATGCCTTCTCATTGATTCCATTCTCGTTGCTGACATCACGATTGAATTGTATTGCACCTGATTTGTATTGCTGAAGCTGCAAGTAACACAATAAAGTCGAATATCACATTGTTCAATGTATACTGAGCGAACACACCTCCTCTTTGGTTGAATTTAACTCCTCCTCTAATGCATTATTCTTTTCGATGGACAAACGCAGTCGTTCGCGCACCTTTTCATCCAGCGCTTTATGATGTTCGAATAGGCTTTTCAACGCCTTCAGCACTTCCACTTCACTGGAGACCCCACTTTGTGCAGCTGCTTGTCGCTTCACCACTGTCATGCGTAACGAACGTTCATGTCGCGCCACAAGACATTCTAGATGTTCTAATAGCAACTGCAGGTGGCAAACAAAAACTTATTATAAAATCCAAATGTAAGAAAAAACTGAATAAAAAGTAATACTTAAAATTTGACTTAAAATATGGTTTGGACGATTAATGAAATAAGCGAAGACATACGCGTGTATTATTGCGCTCAGCCTTTAGCTCGCCAATTTCCTCATCACGTTCTAAGAGTGTTTCGCGCGCTTGTGTGAGTTCCTTGGTTAACGTTGCAAATTCCTGCAAGAACAGATATACATTTGTCTCACACTGGTTTGTACAAATAAATTGTATTCTAATGTTTACCTGAGGTAAATTGGCATTTATCTGGCGGTGCAGACTGTCGCGTTCCTTTTCCACATCGTGCAGTTTAACCTCGGTCTCACTGAGTCGCTCCTGTGCCTCGCGCAAACTGTCCATCAGCTTGTCCCGCTCGTCCAACATGGACACCATAAGCTGTTCGAAATTAGCATCTTCGCCGCTGAATTGTGAGGATCGCTGGGAGATGCTATCCTCTGATATTGTTGGCATCACGTCGCACATCATATTCCACATTTTAATTCCTCACCGCGCACAGAACTGTCGGGTACAAAGAAATATGTGAGAGTCAAATAAAGTCCAAATTTAACAAAGAAACAGAACACTGCTCGGTTGGTTATTATCCTGATAGTAATGGCTAAATGACCGGAACAAGTAAACGCCCACTTTGTAATCACTGTGTCGAAGTTACTATCAACTTAATCACTAACATCATTAACAGCCTTAAGCCCTTTAGTCAGTGCACTTAATAGTGCACTTTTCACTCATGCCAGTCGTTGCTCCCTGTGGCCACTACAAACTTCACCCACCGACTTGCATTTCAACTAGTTTTCACTGTCACTACATACATCACTTCTCCTGTCACAGCAAATCAGATGCACATTTTTCACACATTTATCCAAACAAATTTCGCGTTTTACAAATTTTCTTCCAACAAATTGCCTTTTTCGCCTTTTTTTCAACTCTAACCCTACTCTACTAAGACCGACTTCCGCGCCGTCTCTCCTCGCACTCCCCTTCGTTCCATAAGCTTTCATCGCTGTCCATTCACCCGTCCGTCATACCATGGGCGTTGCATGCTCCTGCACCCGACCGATCAAGCCGCTTCAACACACTTTCTGGCACATTTCCCATTATCACCACACAATATGATTTAGCAAAAATCGGCGTTTAGTTGTGCACTTTACTCTAAATCCTCTGCAAGATGGAAAACCGAAAAAAACTTGCAACTTGTAAAGCCGAACTTGCCACAATTTCTATCGGGCCAGCTCATATGTGTAGGCAGCAGCACACGGCAAAGTGTTCTCAATGCGTTCTACATGCACTTTTCGCACGCAACATGGAATCTTTTGTGTTGTGCGACTTCGTTTAAATTGTTACAATTTTCACACAATTATGCCTCTGTAGAAATAGATGAACATTAAATTAAAAATTGTATAAGATTCACTGTCGCTATCGCTGCCTTTGCGAAAAATTGACAAATGGGTACACACCAGTACACAACAGTGTTTCGTACCGGCTCGACGGTGAAAAAAGTACTTAAAACGAGATACTGCAGCATTTGTAAATGACAGTTCCCCAAACATTGGAGTTGGATAAAACCATAGTGAAATCAATAAAGTGTACCAGGTAGATGACGTACACTTATTTCTCTGAGTAGCACTTGTCAATGTGTCAATTTATTTGTGTCAGTTCGATTAATCTTTATTTTTGTTGTCGTTAAATTTAAAATTTACTTTCAGTACTTCAGAAATATATATTTTCGTAATGTATTTTATGTTAGAAAAATATAGAAACTGCATTGCCGCGTGTCTTTTTGCAGAGACAGCAAGTTTTTCTGGCATGTAGTTGCGTATTTAGTTTTGGTGCAGAACGTATTTTCAAACAACAATTTATTTTGAAATTTTTTCATACAGCACAGACGGGTTATGAACTCTGACATTTGTCAGCAAAATGACATTAACTGTCAGAAAATAAGTGTACGATGAAGAGAGAGTTCCTCCTATCTGGCACACTTTATTAATTTCACTATGGATAAAACTAGTGTCCGACAGAAACCACGTTTTGGGCCGAAACCGAATTTCGGTATTTCTTTTAATATTTGGCCGATACCGAAACCGAAACTTTCTAGTTAAAATAAAAATCACCATATCAAGCATTTTTTTTCAACAAACTAATTTTAATTTAAGTAAAAGAAGAACAAACAAACAAACAAACATAACATAAATAAATAAATACTTATTAATAAAAACAACTCCTTAATTTTTTAAAAACAGAAACATAAAAAATCACCTTTTCGTACCTTACTCGCTAATATTAAAAATAAAATAATTGAATATTATATATCTGCTCGGCTGCACTAACTAGCTGTTCACTCGCTACACAATAAAATGTAAAACATATTCTACAAAGTTTCGGTTTCGGCCGTTCGGGCATTTTTCGGCCGAAACTGAAACCGAAACCACTTATTTGGGCCAAAACCAAAACCGATTATTCGGTCGGACACTAGATAAATCCAAACAAAACGTCTGATATATGTACATGAACAGAATAGACGAAATCTTGGTTTTGATCTCAGTTAATTAACGTTAATTAAATTTATAACTAGTAAGTTAGCTAGTTAGTTTACTGTTGCTATAAATATTTAATGTCCTAAGTTTGCGTGAATTTGTGAATACAGTTGAATCCTACAAAACGCAACCAAATTATTGTAGGGGTGGTTGCAAGTAGCGAAAAGTTGCATTTATCGGACGGATTTCAAAAACATAAATTGTTCAGTACAATCACATTTTATTGAGGAAGAGGTGGATATTAATAACAAGATAACTTCAGAACCAAATATAGATGCATTACATTATGCATTTCATTTAAAATAAATATTTCAGTAAAAAAGAATCAATAACAATTTTTTAAATAGTTGGAATTTACAAACAAATTGTATTTGCTAATCGAGAAAAATTGACAAAGAAGTTCGTTAAAATGCAAGGCTATTTGTAAGTTTTTTTAAGGGATCAGAAATTTTAACCGCCCTGAAAACGCAACCAAAAAGTTGTTTTTTATTGTAATATATTATCTCTGCAGCCGCCGTGGCTCAGTTGGTTAGTGCGTTGGACCGGGAGTCGAAGGCAGCGACCCAGGTTCAAATACTGCCTGTAATATCACCTAAAAAAAATAACGGGAAAACTCGTTTTCTCTTTCGGTGACTGTCCTCTCAGCTGGAAATGGCAACCCCTGAGAGTAAAATTGCTTATGAAAGAGCTCCCAACCTGCCGTTCGGACCCGGCATAAAACTGTAGGTCCCTTCCACCCGCGTACAAATTCACACGCACAACACGGGTGGTTGCGGGAAGCTAGGCCTTAGTCTCGCGCAAGCGGGCCTATATATTTGACTGAAAAAATAAGTCACAAAATAACTGTTATTTTTGGCCGATAAAATAAAAGTCAAAAGTAACAGTTATTTTTGCCTGAAATGATAAAGGGCACAAAATAACTTTTGTTTTTGTCGGGAAAAATAAAAGTTAAAGGAAAATAGTTAAAATCTGACTTGTTTGATAAAACCACAACCGATACGGTCCCTGGTCACTAACAAAATTGTCTGAATCTAATTTTAGTATTGCATTTAAAAATTTACAGACATCAAATATTCAGTGCCCCCGATTATAATAAAAAATTACTCCAATTAGTTAACATTTACATATGTTGACTATGTGGCGTCATCCTGTTATTGGCAATTCCTTTATTATCAAGTATTTCTTAAACTACACAATCGCTATGCAACACTTTTTTCCTCGTACAATGTTTCATTGCCCATTTCGTTTATAACAGACTACATTCGGTGCAATTTCAATTCCAGTGTTGTCAGTTTCTTGAACATTTTATTTCACTTTAACAACACTCAGCACAGCAGCACAGAAAGAATTGGAAAAATCGAAACCGAATTTTTTTTTTGCATATTACTAAAGAACGCCGTAACTTTCAGCATTTATCAGAAAAATGGGGTAAAGTTCGATAGAATATTACAAGCGCTATGAAAGTTATAAGTTGAATGAGCGTTTTGTGTATGTAAAGTGGAAAACATAGCGACTGTCGAGCAGTGTTGCATCCGCTTTACTGATTTGGGGTGTCCCCGCCCGTCCAGGAGCCCAGTTTTGGGCAATTGTGTTGGTGGACCGCAATGTGCAGTAGCTACTATGGCTGCTAACGATAGTCAAAGTGGCGTAAGAAAATGTTGACTCCGAAAACTTTGAAGCACGTAATATGGACAGCAGCAAGTGCCAGAATGCTGGGTTAACCCGATCTGTGTTAGCAAAGAAGCCAGTTGGTGACAGTGCATACGAGACTTGCTGGTGTATATTTAACTTTTACCATAGCGACAGCAATGCACAATTTAACGAACGTGCTGCAGCCAGCGCCCTCACCGCTATATTAAATTAACAATTTATGAGGGTGCCTGATTAGCAAGTCATGGAATTTGTAATGATGTATGTGCACTGGATGCTGGGGAATTGTGGAACTTTTCTATTAACTTTAATCTTCTCTCCACAAATATGTAGATTTAGTCTAATATGTTTGCATTTGTATCTTCTTTAATCTCACATCCCACTCCTGCCGCCTTGCAGCGAGCAACCGATATTCACCTGCCAGGCGCATGTTTTCCACATCGACCCGAAGACGAAGCGCACATGGATAACGGCCAGCATGAAGGCGGTGAGTGTGAGCTTCTTTTACGACTCGTCGCGCAATCTGTATCGTATCATCAGCGTCGAGGGCACCAAGGCGGTCATCAATTCCACAATAACACCCAACATGACATTCACACAAACATCGCAAAAATTTGGCCAGTGGAGTGATGTGCGCGCCAACACGGTGTACGGGCTGGGATTTGCTTCAGAGGCAGAATTAACGAAGGTAACATAATTGTACACACGAGCCACTGATAACTACTAAGCTACTCGCTTTCATGTTTCAGTTTGTGGAGAAGTTTCAGGAGGTGAAGGAGGCTACCAAGAACGCAATGAAATCAGCAAACGGTTTGTAACTTTGAACAAGAGAATTATTTTGGTTCAATTGAATGCACTCCAACTCCGAGAACACAATTTAGGACTTTTTTAAAGACTCGCAAGTAAATTATGTATTGATGATTTTTTTAAATATTTCGCTTTAGGTTCTGCTGCTGTTACACCCACTGCATCGGCCAACACATCGCCTATTTCATCACGCATGCAGCAAAACGACAACACCGCCATAGATCCACACACTGTAGAGCCGCCCAACATGACCAACACGAACACCCAGAACGCCAATCCGGACAGTCCATCACACAAGTTGTTGCCGGCGGCTGATGTTAAGCAGGACTTGGGTGCTAGTGCGTCGCCCTCGCCTGCGCCTGCGGTCACCGTCTCCTCAGGCGGTAGCATTGTGGGTGTGCATACTGGAGGCGGAGCGGGTGCCACCGGTGAACAACAACTCAAATATGAGAACGAACGACTTAAAATGGCACTGGCGCAGAGGTAAGTTGATCAGTGCGGAACTTTAAGCGAAATTTTACATAACTGAAAATGTTTTTCTGCAGTTGCGCCAATGCCAAAAAATGGGAAATCGAGCTGGCTACACTCAAAAACAACAACATACGTTTAACCAGCGCATTGCAGGTACCATTAACACCCTTCAGTTTTCCAAAATATATTTACTAAATGTTGTGTGGGTAAATTTTGCAGGAGTCCACGGCTAATGTAGACGAGTGGAAACGTCAACTCCACACCTACAAAGAGGAAAATATACGATTGAAACGCGAGATGGATATGATACGTTCGAGTGGTGGCGGCGCCGTAGCTGGCGCCTCAGGTGGTGGCGAAATCGCTGAGGATCTGCGCCGTGAAATAGGACTGTTGAAAGGACGTATTGAATCGCTGGAAAACGAACTGATGAGTCAAGAGATTGAGCTGAAAGCAGCCAACATGAGTCTGAGAGACAAAACCAGCGACCAGAATGTAGGCCAAAGCAATCATTTGATTATTGAAAAAATATTCGATTGATATGTTCTTCGTTTTTACACAGATGGCTAAACTGAGTGAGTTAAATGTACTGTTCGCCAAGCACTTATCTGAGCTGTTTAGCGTGCAAAAGGACATGGAAAACGTAATTCACCCTTCAAAAAGCACTTGAGATAAAGAGTTAGGATTTTATAGAAAGGCAAGATTTGTTAAGGCTATTTAAAACTGTCTAGTTAATTTTTTTTTTTTGTGCATGCAGGTTTCAGAAGCAGAGCAACAACAATTGGCAGCCATTAAAAAGTACTGTACTGTCGGCGACACGGAGAGCACCCTCTCCAACGTTACATCCATACAATCTCAATTGCAATCTCTCAACGAACCGTGTGATGACACGCTAAAAATGTACGAAAAACTGCAAACCTACGCTAGCGGCAGTAGTAGTGGAAGCGCTCAAATGGCAACTGCGGCGTCAAACTACCACCAACAATTATCCAGCGAGCAGCTGATCAGATCGCAGGTGCTTAAGGCTATGAACAAGCATTCGGTTCTGTTGCAGGAGTTACATAAGCGGCAAACGCAAGCAGCTGCAAGCCGAAAAACGAATTTAGCAGCCGCTAATCTATTGGCTGCCGCTGGTGCAATCCCAAATTCCACCCAAGCAACCATCACTCACAATAACAATACCAACACAACGCAGGCTGCAGTCGGTGTGGCGACAGTGGTATCACCCAGCAAGTCAGGCCAGCTGCCCAGTGGTAGTGGCAAGACAGCTACCATACTTGTTTCCAAATCAAAAACCAAAACGGGTCTGCCACTACTACTCAAAAACTCGATAAACAACTAAATGATTCAATGATTTTTTAATTAGTGCAAGTAAACAGCGTCCGAGTGAGCCCAACAATATTATGATGCTGCCGTGTGCCCAGTATTTGTATTTACACCTATCTCACAAACACTTACACATACACCTAATTCTGTTTTTACACGGTCTTTTTTTGCACGGTTTTGATTTAACACGGTTTGACAATAAAAAAATTTTAATTTTTTTTACAAGATTTTATTCCATTTAGCACGAAAAATAAAAAATTTTTTTATTTTCAAACCGTATTAAATAAAAACCGTGTAAAAAACGACCGTGTAAAAACAGAATTAGGTGTATACACCTATATATACTCATCGCATATATGTACATGTGCTCTTTTGTATAGTATTTATGTTTGTTTTTATTATTTATTTGTTTAGTGCAATATTTTTAATGAATTTGATTTTACTTGCTGTTAGCTATAATTTCATTATCTCCACGCATTGCGTTTAAAGTTAAGGCTTCTTTGTTATTCAGAAAGCTACTTAAAAAAAAACCACCAGACTAGCTTTTCTTTTATAACTGGCATTGGCTCTCTCAATTTAAGCATACTTCTATGTGACTCTCACTCACCAGCATACGTATTTTAAAGCTATTTGTTTAGTTGTATTAATTTCTTTATTCTACGTCATAATGAAGTTTAGCATACAAAACAAATATTTAACTCCCTGTTAGGCAACCGACCGCTATTATTTATTTTCACTTCTTTCTTCGGATTAACTTAATAATTCTACACACATTTAGCTAGAATACACATGAACGAGCAGTTACATGCTTAAGAAAAAAATCCAATTTAATCATAAATACACACCACAAGCACTGACGAAGCAACGTACCCATTTGTATTAGTTGAGGTTAAGCGAATTAACAAACACACATATGTGTGTTGAATCAATATGTCAACTATGATGTCGGTATATGTTGTAATTGTTAAGTTTTAATTTTTCGAACTGTTTGCATATTTGTGCAAACCTGCGAATTGCGTTGACATTTTCTGTATGTAACTTTTGTATCAACAACTTTATTAATTAAAGTGACTAAAACCGAAAACTGTGTAAAACAAATCAAATACTGTAAAAGTAGTCCAAATGAAACTGCAGCTGATGATACCGACAAAAACCGTTCGAAAACAAAATGACGAAAAAGGTAAATAAAAGGGAAATGAAAAGGCCAGAAACCAGATAAACTTCTTGAAGAGCAAAATAAATAATAGGTTACAGTTAAAAAGACATATAAACCAAATAAAACTAAAATTCGGCAGAAAATGCACTCACACGATTACGAATCTCTTGTAGCAATATCAGCCAATCCAATTTACCGTTAGTAGTCTACATAAACACACACAAATCCATTTAAAACTAAACCTACCAGTAGGAGAGCGTTTCAGTAATGGGCAGAGTAGTGTGCGGCTTCAACTTGAAACCAAAACTTAGGTCTGACTCTTTTCCCTAGTACACTAGTGTTATTGGGTAGTTTTAGGTCTAAATTAAGACCTGAGCCTGTTTTAAACGAGAAAAGTCTAGCCGAGTTTAGAAAAATTTCGGTTGAAACGAGAGCGTTTCAACTTAGTGATATACATATATGCAATATAAAATGAATACGTTTCAGACAACACTGAGATAATTCGTGTTGACCTACGAGAGTTACAATAAAAAGCGAAGAACTTGCCGTTTTGTAATAACATTTGTTTTGGAACTCCGAATTGCTCAATGGAAATTTTTAAATGGCCAGCGCTGACCAAAACCTCCCCCTACTGGCGCTACAATACAATACACTATACATAAAATACATTCATACCGATACCTATGTGCTTTTTACCTAAAGATATGAATGAAATACAAAAACAAATTAAGAACTAGCAGGAAATGCGGAGCAAAAACAAACATTCGATTCAATGTTATAGAATTACACAAAGATGTGTTATTATATTATGAAGAGAAGAGGAAGAAAAGGTAGCATCAACAGCGAAAACGCAAGACGAATATAACGAAAATATGCATAGAAGCGCGTGCATACATTCATACATAATACAAGATACAATACATACATACCTATCTACCTAAATAACAATTCATAAGGGATACAATAATTTAGCTGATGATTACCATATTGTTGATGACAATGCTAATTATGACGAGGATGAATTTCGTGCACATTTCATGTGCATAGCAACTGGTGTATTTGAAACACTGAATACGTGACATTTATGATGTAATTAAAACTTGTTTAAAGAAAATTCGCATAAAGAATATCACGAAGAAGGAAACAAACGCAAAAAATGTAATTTAATCTCCTAATACTTTTGGCATGTGAGCAAAATACACGTATTTAGCAATGAGAACAGTCAAGTAACAAAAAATTAATTAAATTATAGAAAAGAAACAAAGACAATTACATTTTTTACTTGTAGGTTAAGGGCGCCAAAACTTAGTTATGGGCTATACTTGATAACAATTTTTTCGCAAAGACAAACCGACCCGGTCCCATTTATACTGTACCAACTTATTCTTCCTAAACGTATACCATTTTTTTACATGGAGGCATTACGAAGTTATACGTTTTTATTTAAGAAATATCGCAACAATATTGGGGTTTCGCGCTCCGTTAAATGACAAATAAAGATTTGTATAGTTCGTTTCTTGACTCATCTGTCCATGTGGAAATATCATCGGGAGCCATGAAGTTTACTAGTTTATTGTGCACCATATAACTGTAAAAAACCATAATTAAAGAGGAAACTCCAACATTATATCTACCCGTCTATACTCACCGCAATTTTCGTCCCTTGCTAGCACGCTGATCCACTTTTTTCTTCATTTTCTGCCGCAGCTTCTGCAGCTCCACATACTGCTGTGTTACTTCACTGGCGTGCACTGAGGTGTTCGCTTTATATTCTATCAGCTCGCGCAGCTGCTGGTGGTAGAAGTCGCTGTCATCGTAAATCTCCACATTGCTAAGTTGATCTGCGTTTTGTGTAGACTCCAGGTCACCGTTGTTTGTGGACTGTTGAGGTTGCGCGACTTTTGCGATTTGCGAACGCTGTAGCAGCGTGTGCCGCTGTTGCAAAGCGCTATTAATTTTCTTCACAATATCGTAGTCTTCCGCCAGTGATTTGCGCTTGGCGCCTGCGCCCGGCGTCAGTAGCTTGGTGCGATCGTCCCATTTAAGTAACACGGCATTCCGATGCGGCTGCATTTCGGTGAAACGTGAAGCTAGCTGGGTAGCGAATCGTTTTAATGGTTGATTATCAGCTACATCAGGCTCTTCAGTTGGTAGCGGCCGCTTCAGCGTATTCTTCATAGCACTGCGTTGCTCGGAATTTTGTCGGCAGAGTGCGCCTTGGAGCGCCAGCAGTGTATTAAGCAGCGTACTGATGCTAGCTGTCGCCTCGCTTCTCACCCTTTCCAACTCCTCGTTTGTATCAAGAAGTTCCTTAAAACTTCGAGCTGTGGGCAATTGATTGGCTTTGCTCAGCAGTTTTTGTGTGTGTATGCGTAGCTCCAGCAGTCGTTCCCAGATTCGGAGCTGATTTTGCACGCATTGCCCCTTCTGGATCTCTGCTTGGCGATTAGATTCTGCTATTATATCGGTGGCATCCTGTTGCTCACTGACATCGCTATGTGAATCAGCCTCGTCACCATAATCTTCACTATCTCCATCCTCTGTCTCCGCTTCGCCCATGCTATCATCTTCGCTATCGGTCGCATTGTCACTTTCTGCGTTCGAGTCTGTGTCTACCTTTTCATTCAAAACTGTTTGATTTCTTAGATGTTGGCTATAAGTTTGCAGCGCCGCGGTCTCATCTCCACTGCTGTCCTCATCAGGTTCCTCATTCTCCTCTTCTTCGTCTTCCTCGGAGTCCAACTCTCGCTCCAGCTCACTGCGCGATGTTATTTTGCCAGTATAGCGCACACTCTGCTCCGATAGTAGCTTCACATTCCGCTTGCGTATCTCCGTGGAACGTGCATCTGGCACGTCGTACTCATCGAACCCCTGCTCCACACGTGGTACTTCATTTGCGCCCTCATCACTACCACTCGTATCGTCTACCACCTCTCGAGCTATTATCTCATTGATTTTCTCGGACACAGTTTTCGGTTTTTCCTTAACCATTTCGTGTGACGCTTGATGTGGTTTTTGTGATTCGTTCAATTAAAGAATAATAAAATTCGGCGTGCGGTTCTTCACCTGCCTGCTGCTACAATTCGCACACACTTTAAACAGCTGTTTCTATCGTTGCTTTGCTTTACGCGCTCATTCGCATTGTTGTTCAACTCACTGTGGAGTTGCCATATTTTACTAATTGTTTGACTTTACTCCTCTGTATCCGGTATCAAGTTCTCAATATATATATTACCCCAGCACTGGACAGCTGCGGTTCGTCCCTGTTCCTATCATTTATTACTTACCACTTAGTTTACTTACCAAAATTCTGCTTTCGGTGTTACTAATACATGTTCCCCATTAGCTGCTTAAAGTTGCTCACAAGGAAAAATCCTTTAGATTAATACCCAACAACGTGTTCCGTAAGACAACGGTCTTACGGATGTAAGACCGTTAAATTGCAAGCACACACACACATAAAAATGCTCAGATATAAGCAAAAGCAAACGAGCATTCCATGAACGACATTCATTCTGTCTGTCAGCAATTTCAATGTCAACCCAGCCGAAAGCGACTTTTGCGAATTTGAAACGTAAATGTCAGACACATATTGATTAGAGAGCCGTTTGTTATCAGCCACTGACCATCTCGTTCGCTGCGTAGCATTTGCAAAGGCCCACACCAAACGGTGGCGGCGCGAAAGGCAACGTAAACCACAGCAGTACAGCGATATCAGGCAATGCGCATAATACATGCGACAGCTGGTGTTGTTGTTGTATAGTGAAAACTGTTCAATAGTCAGCGACAGGTGTGTGTGTAAACAAAAATAAGTATCAACATGGCCGAGTGTGACGGTGCTGCATGCCACAAATTGGGCTCATTAGACGGCAGCTGCGCGCACCCGCTTGCACCCACTTATTATCTCGCCATTGTGCCACAGTACCTTAATACCGTATCTGTTTGTGCAAATGGTTGCAATGTCCACCCCCGCTCGCCACTAACCACTTCGTGCCGCGCATAAGTCTGTTGTATGTACGCGCGCTAACAAATTGAAAACAATTGTTTTTCCGTTAAGCGCCACAACAGGAGGCACAATTCAGTCAGTCGTTGTCCCCGACATCCCGCCCACACTAGAAGCCCCGCACAAAGTCCATGTAACAATGAGTTGGTAGGACAGCGACATTTACTGGCAACACGCTCACATTCCAGCCCCAATTACATTTCCACATATTCTGGGAGCTGTCGCGCAAAATGTCTTTTGACTGCTGACTCTGTGCAAGCCTTCACTCGCTTCACTTTTGCAATCAGTTCCATACGGACAACAACATATTTCGCATAATTCGCAGAACGCAATTTTCTTGTCGGCGTTTGGGTCGAACGGTCGCGTTGTCAAAGCGTTCAAGTCGTTTAAATCATTCACTCGGTCAGTTGGTTTTTGTTGCTGTTGTTCTTGTTGTTAACTTTTTTTCGTTGATATTTGTTTTTTACCTAAGCTTAAAGTGTGCTAAAGCCGCAGCATCTTCCGTCGCTGTCGGCTCGGCGAACGCGCCGCTGCTGTTGTCGCTCTTTATAATATTCGCATAAACTATACTCAGCTACAGCTTCAGCACGCCGTCCACTGCCTGATAACGCTCGGCATTAGACTACATTTTGTTGCTGTTGTCCTCATAAGCTGATGCCAGCGGTAGTGGCACTTTACTCGCCGATTACACTGCGAGCACTGTGGGACCCCTTTTCGGAAACAAGTTGCGAAAATATGTATTACAGATACAGAAGGGACGTTGTTAGCGAAGAGACGATTCAAACTTTTAAATATCCAAGGTGGGAACTACCAATGTCAGCAGGGGTAGCTAGAAAACCGACTTTGTACAACTCGATAGCCGCAAATTACCACATTCGAAAAATTTGGTTCATCCTCGAGGGAATACACGGTTAAATTCATGTAAATGTATCGACATAGAAATTTAACATTCATGGTTCGATGAGATATAAGACATAAGCATGCAAAGAAGAGCATTTGACATGGGTTAGGTGAGACAGGTCATGGAGTCCGTTGCGATAGCACAGGAATACTCGTCATTTATAATATAGTGCGCAGTGTACAGTAATGATTTCCAATACTCAGCGCCGCCATCACTGTTGTTTCTGCTTCTACTAATGGCACACCTCTTGTTGCTGTTGTGATTGCTTTTGCCGATTGTATTAGTCGACGCTAAGCTAAGCCGCGTTTTAGCGTAAAACATATGTTGTTGTTGTTGCTGCTGCTTGCTGTAGCCGCTGCCGCCACTAAGTTATGCCAAATTGAACTTTGAGCAATTGCTTGTGTTGAAATAAATAATAAAAAACGTTTAAATGAAACAAAAACGAAAATTGAAACCAAAAAACCAGCAACAAATCCATATTAAAAACAAAATCATTTATGGCATTTGTTGTTGTTGCCGCATTTTAATTTTTAATGTGCGGGCGGCGGTGATAGGTCAGATCGCAGCGGCCGCATCCTCTTATCACCGAAAATGCTCACTTCGAATTGCCCAACACGAGTGAGTCTAGTAGCTGCGCGCATGAAATTACCAGCCAGCCAGACGGAGCCACCGCTCCAAGTGCTGATTAGTTACTGCTGCTGCTACCGCTGCCGCTGCTGCTCCCGTTGACACCGTCTGGGGCAAGAGACTGGTGCGGGCAAGGGGACGCTAGAACTGATTATAGATTATCGCTTGTTTTCTTGCGATTCCATTTGGGCGATTGGCTAAAGGCGACAGCGCACTGTCACGACGGCTGCTGTTACTTCTGCCGCCGTTGCCGCTGCAGCTGCGGTGGCTGCTATCGCCAACGTAGTTGCCAGTTCAGTTCCTCGCTGGAGTACGACAAGAGCTGAGCGACGACGCACCCGTAGGAGCAGCGCTCTGTCCCCCACACATACACACTTACGCGCGCACAGAACGAGCCGTTCGATCGGAACAGGACATGCGGAGCACTCATACGCCCCGTTGAGCGCAAGTGTTTGTTCGTCTATTTGTGCGCAATTAGGGAAGTGGCCGTGTACAGCACGCGGTCAAGGTCACAACTTCGTGTACGCTTTAATATTTTGATGTCTGTCGCTGTTATTGTTGTTGTTGTTGCTATTTTTAATACGAAATGTGTCTGCAATGTTTACAAACAGAACAAAAATATAAAAACATGTGTGAGCAGTCAATAAACGTTCGTATTTCGTAAGCTAAAGTAAATAAATACAAACCATTTCAAAAAGACAACGGAACTAAGTGACAAATGTGCAAAAACAAACAACGAATGTTGTGCAAGTTCAACAGCCGACAGCAGCAACCAACCAACAGTAGCAGCGGTCAGCAACACAACATTTCCGTTACAACTGCTCGGTCTAAATTTCGACAAAATTTGTTCAGCATTTGTCCCCTCGACAGATACGCTCGTTTTCTTCCGCTCGCCACTCGTGCGAAACACATTTGTGTACATTGCACGTCCGTGCAATTTCCTCTCGCAGTGGCAATTTTCTATTTAAAAATTAAAATAAAAAATATGGCAAATATTGCGCTTGTTGGCGTTAGTGAGTTTCAGAAAATTTGCTTTAAATGATATGCCTACACATCCCACCACTAACAGTGGCATACTCGCCTACTGGACATTGACGCATATCTAAGGTGACCATGATATGGAAAGATAATTTCGGATTTCGCTGTAGTTAATAATGTGTTGTTATTTTAAAAACTGTTTTCAGTTTTAATTACAAATTTTTTAGAGTTTTTGTTTTGCTTAGAATTTACATTTCCAAAAAATATGTTTCCAACAAAATTCGTTTTTTTTCATTTGTTTACATCTGCGTCTGTTGTGTCGGAAAGTTAATTTTTATAATTATACAACTCTTTTTTATTATTTTTACTATGGTTTTTTGGCAGCCTGTTATACATACATACGAGTAATTTAAATGTGAGCAAAATTGGCAGAATACGCATTTTATGATTAAAAGTGGCGAGATCACTTCGGCCGCCGTCCATATCATGGCATGGCTTAGAACCAGAACCATGACGTTCAAAGTTATGCAGAATAATTTAACACCAAATTTGGCTTAGATAGATTTAAAAGGGGAAAGAGTGCACTGAGACCAAATTTGATCTATTGTGCCCTGAGTTGGCTTATTAATTTGGCTTAACTAAATAACTATGCTTATGGTCACCATTCGACTTTTTTGTGACTATTTACTTAAAACTAGAGCTAACAAACGGGAAAGCGTGCTACGCGAAATAGCAGCAACAACGCACTCGAAATCAAAGGCAAACATTTGTACTCAATTATTTCTACAGCCAATAAATTTCTAATTAAATTCCATTCCTAATATACAACAACAAGAATAACAAAATAACCATACAATTTACAAGTGCACACGCGTCTCTTCTCCAGCGAAAAGCACGCCGACACCTTCCACTCATACTCACAAAACATACACAGCATTTCTGCCAAGTTTACCGCCCGCAAACACCAAGATGCCACAGTCCGACGGCGAAGTCAATGAAAAGATTTATGACCATCGCATCTTGCCGGATTGGTCGAATGTGAACGAAACCAACGGCACCATGCACTACGCGGCGGACATGGTCTTCAACGATGGACATCGGCTGTCAATCACAGTGTACAGGTGAGCCGGCAGAAACGGTCAAAATTCGAGTCGAGAGTCGATGCGAAGAGAGGAAAGCGACAGTTGAATGTAGTATCGAATGGAAATAAGAGTAAAAGAAAAATATAAAAAACCAATGCGGTAGTGCGAGCGTGCAGATCGAGAACTAAGAAGGATCTGACATGATCGAGGTTTAACCTCACCAACGGGGAGTGAGAAAATATTTCTAATACCAGTAAATGTTGTCATCGTCTTTTCAGCATTTTATTTGTGCTTTCAACGATTGGAAACTCCACCGTTCTGTACCTGATTGTGAAGCAGCGCATGCATAATCGCAGTCGTAGTCCGTCTCGAATTGACATAATGCTGATGCATCTGGTAAGCGAATTATTATCAGACGGAAATGATATACAACAGTTTGATTGCATTTACCATTCCAGGCAATTGCCGATCTGATGGTGACATTCCTGCTGATGCCGCTGGAAATAGCGTGGGCCTACACGGTGCAATGGCGCTCGACGGACTTTGTCTGTCGCCTTATGAGCTTCTTCAGGGTGTTTGGACTTTATTTATCCAGCTTTGTGCTGGTTTGCATATCGATAGATAGGTTACTTGGCAGCATATAATTGATGTATACATAATTGCTGTTTTAAAACTTATGTTTCCTATTTATTGCAGATACTATGCTATATTGAAGCCGCTCAAGTTTTCCACCAATCGTGGTCGCATTATGCTGGTCATCGCTTGGATATCATCGATTATCTTTAGCACGCCACAGGTAATGCAATAAAAAGCATTCGAACGTTTGAGTTTCGGTGAACTGACGTTGCTTACATTTGATGAGTTTTAAGCATCACAAATTTTATGTAATCAAATAATAACGTTTAGGCCTTTGTCTTTCACGTGGAGGAACACCCCATGGTTAAGGGTTATTATCAGTGTGTCACGTTCCATTCGTTCTCCAGTGAATCTCACAAGCTGATCTACAACATAGCCAACATGTGCACCATGTACGCGTTTCCGTTGGTGACATTCATCTACTGTTACGGTGCCATCTATTTCAAGATCTATCAGAAGAGCAAACGCGTGATCAAGGGAGACGGTGAGTAATGAATTGATTACGGATAAAACGCATTGAAAGAGACCTTTTGTGAACCTCGGCTGCTGCAGCCCTCTCCCGCTTCCGGCGCTCCAACGACGACGTGCTGGGACGCGCCAAAAAGCGCACGCTTAAGATGACCATTACCATTGTGATTGTATTCGTCATCTGCTGGACGCCGTACTACATCATCTGCATGTGGTACTGGACGAACACCAGCTCGGTGCACAAGGTGAACCCGCTGCTGCGCAAAATACTGTTCATCTTTGCCTGCACAAACTCCTGCATGAATCCCATTGTCTACGGTGCCTTCAATATACGCGGCCGCCTGCACAACAACAATAGTTCGGTAATAATGTTAATAATGCGAAAATGAACTTGAATGAACTACCTGCTTGTGTATTCCTTCTGACAACGCAGTCGATAAACAATCGCCATACGTCGCTCAGCACGGCTCGTGTCACAACGAAGGAGCACAACGGCAGCGGTCGCGCTCGCGCCTCGACACTGCAGCTGCCAGTAGTTGTCCGAGTCGATAGCGGGATTGCCAATGGCAACGGAGACACTGTGGCGGACTCCACCGCTCCCGATCGAACAGCGGTGACTGACGATATATTCACCATAACGAAATTGGCGCAAAATCCGAAGGAAAAGTCGCCAAAAATTTACATAAGGTAAGAAACGCTTCTGCAGCGTCAGGTGCGACATGGGTGCAAATTGCGTAAAGTATGTGTGGCGGTAAGTGTGAAAGTGGGGCACCTAAAATTAAATGCTGATGATGAGGATGACTGCAACGATTTAATCAACCCGCCAATCGGTGGCCGCGCGACTATGTGCGGCTACTCGTACTTATCAGATGTGTCTGTACTGTCTCTGACTGTTGTCTACTTTCAGTTGTGGTGATCCCATTGAACTCGTTAATCTCCAGAAGCCGTAATGCCACCCCGAAACGGACGAGGGCGCGGTGCGGGCCGTGCGATCCGATGCGATGCGATGCTTGGGCTGAGCTTGCTGGGAACGTGTACTCAACAAATACTTTTCGGAACTGCTAAAGGGGGAATGCGCTGGCTCAAAGTTGAATTTCTCTCGCCTCGCTGGAAGGCTCCAAGTTCGCGGTCCGAGTCGCCGCGACTACAGCACGCACGGGACACCTATCATTTACGCACTTAATCACAATGTACAACTCGCGAGCTGAGCAAATCACATATTCCATTTGTCAATGGAAGCGCTGAAGATGCCTACAAATAGTTATGCTAATTTCTAGATGTAACTTACGTAGCTATAGTATACGTGTATATGTATGTAGCGTTAGCATTTAGATTAGTATTTAGACCCGAATTCAACTATTTAATTTATTCAATAATAACCAAAGAATATCATATCATGTAATTAAGTTATTTATTTGGTTGAACTAAGACTGTTGCCTGTCTTCTCGAGCGCACTGTTGTTGTATATATCCTCGGGTAAACTAGTTTTTTACAAACGTCAAATCAAAGTAAATATTTCGATTTCGCCTCCAGTGACCTTCACTTCTTTCGAGAGAGAGAGAAAGAGACATAAAGAGTGAGAGCAGTTTGAACGCACTTAAAGTGAAATTCCGCAATCATCAAACATTTGACAACAAATGTTCTGAATAACTTAATCCGATTTTATCGTAGACCCTTTTTATGGCCCAGTCGCTGCGTACAAAAGAACTAAAACGTAATCGCGACCGACACTTTGCTACGCAGATCGACCACATTTCGTAAGGCGGCTGCCTTATCAGCCTATCCAGCGCTTAACTGGGCTCAGCAGCTCAGTTGTTGCCGTTGACGAGCGCAACGCTGCAATCGGCCTGCTCTCTTTTTCTCCCACATCACCCGCACCTCACCCAGCGAAGCAAAAGCAACAAATTCACGTGGGCGTTCTGAATGTGCTGCCGTGTTGTTCAATCTCACAATGCGCCAGCACAGATCGCATTTCTCAGCAGTCACCGCTCACCGCACAGCATCAGCGATCAACAACAGCCACACCGCCGTGCAACATACTCAACACCGAAGCCAACCGCTTTTGCATCTTGTGGCCGTGCGATGTTGTCGCTGCTCGGCTGAGTTTTCTCACATGGCGCTGCATCTGTTGGCGGCCGCAAGTTTTACTTGTGCGACTCGCAACTGTTGACCGCAGTCTGCACTTATGCGTTGACCATAACAGTTTGTAAGATTTCCGCCGATTTCCCAGACGCGCACAAGAACGCGTATCTTGTTGAGCGCACTTATTCGTTGCAGCGCCATTTTTGTACAATTTAGCTGACTGCAATTGTGGCAGCCCAAAAAGTGTTAAATCCATTTGTGTTGATGTCGTTGACATTCGTGTAAACGCCAATACAATAAAATACACTAAATTGTGTGCATAACATATCAGTGGCGAGCATCGATCGCGCGTTTCATCGGCGCAGTAGAATCGGCGGGCGCAAAAATTCGTTGGGCTACCGCCGAGATAGCTAATTGCTCTAGCTTGTGGCCAAATTTGAATTCAGTACGTTTGCGCGCGCCAACCAGTGAAGACCGGCTGAGAGCGATACGAAGACGAACGAGAAAAGTATTTGTAAATAATTTGAAAATTTGTGAACTTTTTCGAAAAGCAATTGAAAAATCTATTGTTTTTGAATAAATTAAATATGTCTGTTACATATGATTCAGTCTCTAGTGATTTGAAAGCAAAACATCGATTTCGAGATTAATAAAATACTGTTGCGGCCATGGAAGAAAGTGTCTCATATGATTCCAGTTTTTTTTACCATTGCCATTATTTTCACCAGTGCCATTATTTAGTAGTGAAAATGTTTATACTTTGAATTATCTTAAAAATATTTGTGAGCAAATGCTCAGATGAAAATATAAAAAAAAAAACCATATGTATCAAAATTAAATTTGAAATTTTTCATTATACCAGAATCACTTAACAATCTCCAGCAATTAACAGAAATATAAAAAAAAAATTAGCTTATTATAGTGATTTTTGCATATTTGACTTCGATGTTGAAGAAACCCTTACCGGCATCAGAAAACTAATTAAATAGACTGTAATATCTATGCGGTGCTATGAGTATTTTGGCCACCTTTTTAAAATATTCACAATTTCCTAATATATAGTAATAATAATAATATATCGATAATCACATACTTAACTCATATTGAGAGACGTTAGACGAATACAGCAAATAAAACCATTTCAACTGCTACCCGATATCTTTTGCCACCATCATTACCGCCATCAATAATACTTTTATTTCGTATTTATGCTAATTTTTCATACATAATTTGTATGTGCGAACGTCTGTTTCGTATTTAATGTTTTGTTTTTTGTTTTTTAACGGAAATTGCATGCAAATTTATGCAGAGGCGAGTGTTAGAAATTTTAAATCTTCAAAAGTTGCCACACAAATGCACAAACATCGATCTAAACCTCAAATTAACTATGCAAAATGTATAACGAAAAAACACATTCAAAATATAAAACCAAATCGCTTGTGGGAGATAAATTGTAGCAAAGCTCACTGCCCAAATATGTTTTAATGAAGTTTTTATGCGCACTTATTGGGATAATTTGATTTCATATGTATGTACATATTTGACTGGAGAAAAACTCGCTTCAAGCAAACGCGTTGCTAGTTTGCATTCAACTGAAATACGGCGCCTACTTTTAAAACGCTTATAACGCGGCCCACATAAGCGGCATTCTTTCCAGATAATTGTTCAGTAGTTTTAGACTAAACAAGGGGATTTTAATTATTGAATTTATTTACGTATATGGATAGTTTCTAGTTAACCATTTGTGGATAGTTTCTCGTTGCTTGTAGTGGTAATGCTTCTAATAATATTAACTTCAACAGCTAAACGCCAGAGATCTGGGCACTTTTTCCGAAGTAGAGTTGACCTTAAGTGGATTCATCTGTGAATATTGAGAAGTGTCATTTCAGTTTTCATATGGAAAAGTATGGGGTATGGAAAATCAATCTCTATATTTTCAGTGTTTCATTTCTGTGCACACAAGGCTCACTCAATAGCTAAATAAAATCATTAAATATAATATAATAAAATAAAATGTATAGTTTTGAAAAGTCGAATCTGCATTTAAAATTCAAGCAACTCATTGTTATGTTAAATTCAAATATTTCGCCTAAACAACACAACACTCAAGTTTGGTGTTTTTGTATGTATGTGCTATACGATCATAATTGGTTTTCTGCGTTCTTTACAAGTATCACTCAAAGCGTTGCCCATAAATGGTTTACGCCAGCTTGTTGCTGCCTTTGGCGTTGTTGTGCTCTGCTGAACGAAATTTGAATTTGAAATCTTTGCGTAGGCGCCGAAAGGTATTTCCGTGTCAAATGCGTTGACTCAGTTCTGTGAGCTAGTAAAGTCAAACGATGAATGCGCGTTTCAACAAAGCGCCGTTCAGCGGACATTGTAACTAGAAATAACACAAAGTGTCAAATCGAGGCACTTCCTACCACCAACAACAATCAGTAGAGCATATTAACGAATCACTGCTTGTCCATAAATCTCGATACAAAATGTTGTTTACAAATATATCTGGAAACTTATAAAGGCTTTTTTTGTGCAAAATTTCAGGTTTGTAACTTTCGATATATGTACATATCTGTGATTTGCAATAAGCATTTAAATTCCTTATCAGTAGGTTCGGAATCTTATACAAATGCAATTTTTTATTCACATCGAACCTCTGTAGTCATAAAAAATAAGGCAATATTAGTTGAAAACGAACTTATTTACAGTCCATAAATTCCGAATTATGCGGGTCCTATGTACATTTAACACGCATAACAAGTAAGTGGGATGGTAGCCTGATTATGAAACTAAAGTATCCGGCAATCATCCGTTTGTGTGTGTGAATTTGTACACGAGGGAAGGAACCATCCGAACGATTCTAAGCGGTGCGCGGCGGGTTGGGAGCTTTTTTATATGCAATTTCGAAAGAACGAAAATTTGGTTTTTCATGTCTTTAAATACCGTAACATGACAACTCGACCTTAAGTTATGCGTTCTTGGTGATGACTATATTGTGTAACAACAAAATGTTTTTATGACATCTCCACTGCTTCCAAAGTTATAAGGCGTACCATCTATCTAGTTGACAAACGGACACGTAGAGACAGATTGATTCTTCAGAGAATTCTTAAAACAAGTCAAGTGCAGATGTACTTTTTTAATGTTGTGCAACAAATCAATGCAATATTTCTTATGAATTAGGAGACATGGTTTTTTGCGTAAACACTTATTTGAAAACCCAGCTGGCATAACTTGCTGAATATCAGCTCAGCCAAAGTGTATCACTTACACTTTTAATTATTTGGTTCAACTCAGTTCGTATTCCGCAGTTCGTAACGCGTATTGGGCTTCAAGTGGAGATTTTCTATCATAGTCTGAGGTTCGCAAATTGGTCAACTACTAAATATTACCATCCAAATATTTGGAGCTATAACAAACTATCGGAATAATCATCACCAGGCAGCATAAATACCATCGCTGGGGTTCCAAGAAAGTGATCAGACAATGGACTAATCCTACAAATGGTTTGATCACCTCTGCGCTGAAGGGTGAGGAAACCCTTTAAAGATTGCCGCGCTTGCTTTACAGCCCATTTATGCCGAGATTTATGAGCCCTGCTTGATTAAAGTTTCACTTATCATTTGATCTAATATAACAGCGCTTCGGCTCCGGTGCCTCGGCTCAGCATGCTAATAAAGCCGGAGCCACATGTAGATTTCATGTAGACGACTTTGAGCGCGCGCTGTGCTGTATCACAAGTAAATAGCTGAACTGTTTCGGCTCGGCGAATGGACCGTTTGGCTTTGGCGCAGATTCTTCAATCAATTTAAATACAGCAGAGTTATTGTTGTCTTTAGGGCACTCGTTCGCAGTAGTCTAAATCAACAAAGCGGCGCATTACGCATTCAGCGTCGTGGGTGATGGATACACTGCGTGCAGGCGCACATCCGCCGAATTGATTTTCTGATATTTTCTCAAGCGTGTCAATCAAAAGCTCACTAGTCCGACTTAAGTGATTCAAACTGTCAACGCAACGCACATACCTACATATTAGTTGGTCTTTTTGTCCTTGTGGCTGTCTATTGAAGGTATTATTGTTGGCTGTGTAGATGACAGGTATTTTTCAGACCTTGAATTGGTGGGAAGACATCAGCACTTTTTACGTCATTTGCATTGTTGATTGGTTCAGAGGATTTTTAGGTCCATGACAGAGGGATTCGGGGTGTCAACTTAAGGCATTAAGCCTTTCCAACAAACTCACACCATATCTTTCCAAATAAAATAAGAGTAAATGTGAACAATGCTCGAAGCTGGAGTGGCAGTTGCAGCGTTTCCGAAACGTTACACAGATTGGGTTATCTGTGCATCAGTATGGGCATAGGCAGATGAGAAAACTGAGTCTCACAATAGTGGTGCATTTTTACGAAAACCATCTCTAACTACCCATTCTTGAGCATATTCAGTATATGTGTGAAACGATAACTCATAGACCTTACATTATTTTTTTTTAGAAAATTTAATAACTCCGTGGCAGACACAAGTCAAAGGCACGTCACCGAAACAAGATGCATTGGCTGCAATTGCTGCTGGTAGCAGCTGCGCTGGCAATAGTTGGCGTGACAACACTCTCCATTGATCCAGGTAAGCCAAATCTTCGCCGCCCACTTCTATTTAACATTTGCCACTTCCACTGTGCAAAACTTTCGCCCAGCTGCCTCCACCGAGCTCGAGCAGTACATCAAGCGGGGCGACTGCGTCATATCGATGCGTCACATTCGGCCGCGCCGCAAGCTGCACATCTCTATCGAGGCTCTGTTCATGATCGACTTCCCCACACTGAAGCATCAGATGTCCTTCTTCCTTGACCGCAAACAGCAGCGCGTCACACTCGACATCAGCAAAGCCGGCGCAACCGAGTCGATGCACTTCGAGCTGCCCAACACTAACGAGACGAGCACGATACGCTCGCTGGCGCTGCACTTCCACAAAAACCGCATAGCGCTGCTGGTGGACTGCAAGGAGAGTTCGGCGCACGAGCTGGACCTGAACCTGACCGAGCTGTACGCGCAAATGGAGGATCCGGTTATCAAATTGGTTAGTAGCACTTGGGCGCACCGTCCGAGAATTTACCTAATTGCCAGCTGTTTACATCCATTGACAGTTCCGCGAACGCAAGTATCCGCTACACTTCGACGGCAATGTGGAGAACGCGCTGCAGCGCGCCAACTGCCAAAACGGCGTGCACCGGCGCAGCAACCGGCACATGCTGAAGAATCAAATTACCGACCGCGGTAAGTGAAGTGATACCGCACGCCGCTGTGACGGTATTTGCCTAAATTAAAATAAACGTTCTCGCTCTTCCGTTCCTACCCACCCATATTTGCAGAGAAGAACAAGAAACGCGACGTGCGCAACTGGTTCAACAATAATGAGTCGACCAGCCGCCACGGCGAGGAGGAGAAGCCGCCAACGGAGGTAGAGCAGCGCGGCGACATTCCTGTAATGCATGGCGATTGCGAAGGTACGCAGTACATTGCCACCACCCCACTTATTCCCACCCGCCCGGCTCGCGCCCACAAAACTAGAGCGACTTCGAATGCAAGTGTCATTGTCATTGTCACTGCTTGCTGCTGGCTGTGTTGCTGTACATTGTCGCGCTGCCTGGGTTTCGGGTTTCGCTACCCATTGCATTAAAGACGCTCATATTTGCAAGCGGCCACAACGCACTGTACGCGGTTCGCTCATTTCTGCACTCGGCCTAATCCGCGTCAGGCAATTCGTGTGCGCGCACTTCCCACGCGCGCCAGCCCAAGAGTCTTTAATGCGCGCGAGCGTGTGGCGAATGTGCGCCCGCCGCGTACTGGCAATGACAGTACGACGTCATAATTCTATGCTGCCTCCAACGAACGCAGCTTCGAGCACATGATTTATTATGCTTTCTTTTTTATGATTTGTTTTCATTTCGCTGTGCGCCATGTTTTGGTCATTGTTTTGCGCGCTGTGCTTTTATGGCTTTACGCGCTTCGCCGCTTCATCCAGCCGAGTGCTGGTGGGTAATGTTTTTCATGCTTATTGTTTATTTATATGGGATTTGTTTTTTATTTTTGTGCTTGCACGCTTCGTCGCATCGCACGCTGAAGACGCCCTCGCAAAATCACTCACCGACCTAATGGAGTTGGTGAAGCTGCTGCGCGAAGATATCGCCCACCAGCGTCAGGAGATTGCTTACCTGCGACGTCTGCTGGAGAATTGCGCCGGCTGCAAACAGCCCAGCAGCGCCAGCCTGCGCGTGGAGCCGACATGTCGCACCGCGAATCCTTGCTATCCCGGTAAGCAATAGAACGGCTGACGGCTGCGCGTACGCTTGAAACGTGCTTAATGCTTTGTGCCTTTTCCTCTTATTTCCTTTTCTATTCGGTTCGGCTTTTGCTGCGCAGGTGTGGAGTGTCGCGAGACGCCAACGGGTCCGAGGTGTGGCCGGTGTCCGATGGGTATGGTGGGCGATGGCAAAGTCTGCAAATCGGGCTTCAGTTGCGCCGATAGGCCGTGCTTCATGTGAGTGCTAAAGATTTGAACTAGACCCACACACATACATATAAAGTGCCTACAACAATACAGTGCTGCAAATAGGGCTCCTACTGAAGTTATATAACACGCATTTCAATATTAGTTCATTGGAGTCGCCAACACAACAGGCGTCAATTGCAACACTTGGGAAAACAATATCCAAGCCAAAGCGATTTGATACAGGTGATAGCGTAAGGGCAACAACAAAATTTCAATGTATTTTGTTTTTGTTTTCTGGGTTTAGATTGTCAAAATCAGCCAATCAGAACAAAGCTTGCTTTTTTCATTTTTAAACTGTCAAAGTTTTGCACAGGCATTTTGACAATCTAGACCTTTTCCACCAGAAAAAAATCAATTCGCCTCATCCAACGAGGTCACCTGTATTAATTCGCCTTGATCCAAGCCTTCTCAATCGAATTAAAACCTTATGAGACTAGTTCACTTTGAAAACCTCACCCATCAGTTTACGCTGCAGTGTGCAGCCATCATTGCGCCATCTGCCAGCAGTAAACAAGCAAACATTGAAAACTCACCATGACCTCGAATACGAACAAAGCAGATCAACAGGTGACCACAATGCGCCTTTAACGCAGCTCCTTAAGTGATAGGCCGGCAGAGCAAAGGGCCGGTAAATTAATTTGAAAAAATCAATGTAGGTATGCTCTGTCCGATGCCGGGTTCTAGACGCAGCTACTTGCCCACGATAAGGCTTAACCGATCATCAGGCCTTAATGGTTAGCATTCCCTTTCAGCGCGCGTTCCATTCGCGGTCATTGTGTATTTAGAGTTTTATAGCTTGCGCTTGCCTAAATGCCATTTCGTGGGTTCTAAATGAAAATTGTTGTCATTCAGCTAATTTATGGGCATTTTGTGTCCACTCGAAATCTACATGTGCTGTGCGCCACACGCCACACGCCACTCGCCACTCGCCACACGCGGATCACCCTTTACCCATCACCTTCCGCTCGATCCGGTCCGGGCCGGTCGCATTTCATTGATAATGAAAGATGACATTAACGACAATGTTGCCACAACAGTGCCCAACATATTGTTGACAATAATTTGCATTTTATGCAAATCGCCACTTACGCTGGCAGCCGACACAAGTATGCGTGCCGCAAGATAGTAAAGATGGGTGCGACACCTACATACGAGTACAATCAGTGCAAGGCTTCGCATAGCTCACACAGCACTGATACGATTATTTTCATATCTTGGTTCTCACTGGGTGCCGCAGTGCCCTTTCTTCCTTTTTACGGTAATTTTCACAGAAATTTATGTGCTCTGAACAGCAAACGCCGGATGGCGGACGGTGCCCTGAGTGAAGGTCAGGCAGGGCGCAAGGTGAGGGTTAGCGGCCGGTTGCGGCTGTCGGCAACAGGTTGCTGGCGTTCTCAGCGGCTAACTGGTGGTTGTCGCTTAAGTGGACACGACAAACAATGGTTTCAGGTTACGTGCGTTTTGTTTTCTTTTAAATTTGACACAATGGAAAACATTTAATGTCACGCGATGTTTATTTACGCGAGTAGGTGTGCGCCGCAGCAGCTGCGCGCAGACCTCACACCCGCCTGTGAATTATCGCAAACAAACAATGCATTGTTACAATATATTTTGTGTAATGGCATTGGCTTCAGCACCGACCCGAAGCCATTACAACGCATTTTATTGAAAACATTTAGGATCTCAATAGTTTTTATATTAGCGAAGCGACACCAAATTCACGTCTGACAATCCATTGAACCGATGCTGATTTAAATAATGTTTAAGTGTTGTATTTGTGAGAAAGTTTTCGATTTTACAATATTGGTAATGGTTACCTTCATTACATATCGAGTATAGTAGAAACTTAAAATCCAAATTCAGAATGAGCTGTATACTTAGCTTTTCCCAATGGATGACAGCTGCAGTAGTAACACTTTCTGCCTCCTGCTTGGAAAAAAAATCAACATTTCTAATATTTTGTTTGCAGTTGTAGGCGATGAATTGCTCATATGTACATATATACATACATACTTAAATATGTATGTATATATTTACGTATGCATGTTGCTGTCTGCCTTTGTTAGCATAGCTGTCAATCCATCGAAAGCGTCAAGAACTTTGGCAGATAATTTGCCAAAAATCATGAATGCAAAAACATATAAAACGATCACTTTCAAAACGTCTAGGCAGTTCAAGGTGGCGGCCACAAACAGCGGGCAACAATCACAACTCGAGTGCTTAAAGAAATATTTAAAATTTCTCAGAACTTTGCTTTTCGGCTGAATGCTTTATTCGAAGCGGCTACAATTAGCTTGAGGGTTGCGCACTTAAGCTGTATAACGTTGAATTGAGTGATGATTAAGGCATTCAATACCGGGATCCCGGCTGGGAAATAAATATATTACAACTATATATATATATTATATATATTGTTGTATATGTATATAAATTTTTTATATCCTAAATTAATAAAGTTAGAAGGACGAAATTCAAAGATGTGGTAATAATAATAATAATTAATAATAATAATTGACTGGCACGACAGCCCGCTTACGCGAGACTAAGGCCTAGCTTCCCGCAACCACCCGTGTTGTGCGTGTGAATTTGTACACGGGTTGGAGGGACCTACAGTTTAATGCCGGTTCCGAACGGCAGGTTGGGAGCTTTTTCATAAGCAATTTTTACTCTCAGAGGTTTGCCATTTCCAGCTGAGAGGACAGCCACCGAAAGAGAAAACGAGTTTTCCCGTTATTTTTTTTAGGTGTTATTACAGGCAGTATTTGAACCTGAGGTTGCTGCCTGCGACTCGTGGTCCAACGCACTAACCAACTGAGCCACGGCGGCTGCCGAAGAGATGTGGTAGTGTACATATAAGTCCTTAAGATATATTTAAAAAACAAAAACTATTGGAAATATTCAATATTCAAGGATAAAGTTTTAAAAGGACATTTTCAATGCCTCTTCGTCCTTTTGCACCAAAACATTACATTTTCTAAGATTCTAAGGATTTTTCTATTTCATTTGATACCCATATTGTTATTCTACAATGCGCTCAATTTTTAAAATAATTTTTTGAAATAAACATGTCCTTGAAATTTCAAACTCCTTAAAAAAAAATCCTGCCGTCAGAGAGAAAAACTAAAAACGCAGTTTTACTTCATTTGGCCCCTAGTTTCACGAGTATATCGATTTTTTCGTGTGTAAAATTTGTTGTCGCACGGTGTAATATATAAATATATTAATATTTATATATTTATATTTATATAATATTTATAAATAGTATATTGTTAAGAAACAAATACCTTCACGAATTGTCGCAGAGAGAGTTTCTGTACCCCAAGCACATAGTGAAGGTTAAGTGATAGGAAATTCACCAAATTAGGGATAATGGTTCATTGTTTTTTCGGAAAAAAGATTTGAAAAATAAATGATTGCATGTCAGTCCAAGATGAATGAATTTTAATGGTTTTGTTTTGGTTCGCGATATTTTTATACGAATTTCAAACAACTCTTATTAAAATAACAAGCTATTTTATATAAACTATTCTTTTATTTCATAAAAGCGATAGCTTAAGAGGGAATTTTACTAACTTCTACAATTTTCTGTTGAAAAATATGCACAAAACAAAAATCCGAAATATTAAAAAAAATCCCGGGATCCCGGATTTGCCATTTTTAAGTTTCGAAATCCCCGGGGCATCCAAAATGCTTCGGTTCGTAAACTTGAGTTTTAATAGGTATAGGGTTGGCCATCGGTAAAATTCTTTTTACATGTCACATCTCTACGGACATACATGTCATCGTATGACAAAAAGAGAAAAATTGAAAAATGATTTGTCATGTATGTCAAATGATCGAAAAACTTAACCCTGAATCAAGGTTTATAGAAAACAAGGTTACGACATCAATGACAGGAAAATTGAAGTTTTCACCAGCGACGTAGTAGGAATTGTTTCAAACTGTCAAGGAACAGTGGGACGAGTACGACCTTTTACAAAATCAACATTTCCAAAAAAAAGATTATATGAAAAGGCATATGAAGTTATTTATTTCGGTGCATTGCATTAAATATATACAAGTATGTACATACTTACTTATAAAATGCTTAGAGCGATTTAGATAGAGGTTAGGCAGATTTGGCCTCTCTGTACTACCAATATAACACTCTTGCTATTTAATATAATTATATATATTTTATTCAAAATACTTCTTTTCAATAATTTATATCAATTCATATTTTAATTGTTCATCAATATAACAATATTATTTTTAAAATTAAAAACGATCAGGTTTTCTGTCTATGATTCCCATTTTAACTTGAAGGAAAATCGTCCTCCTCGTCAAATTCTTTTAGTAATGAAATTGATACTGTCGCGTCCGCAAAAGTTCCCAAATGCGTCTTTTGAGAACCTCAAATAATGCACCGCGTGTGGATCTGCGGCTTACTCAAAATTTGTAAAAATCGTATTAAATATTAACAACGCAACATATGGCACAACAATCACAAATATTTAAATTCACAAAATATTTAAATTTGTATTATTTTGCCGACATTGGTCCACTGCATACTTCATTGTTTACGTTTTGTTTCTTATCAAAAACTCATTACAATTGTTGCAAACTGTTTTCACGAAAACGTTAACTTTTGTATTATTTCAAAGATTCCACACCGTTTTGTAGCAAAATTCAAAAAATGCCGTTGGCCAATCAAATTTTTCATAACGAATGAAAATAATTTTAAGGTGCCCAATTGACATAGGATTCAAATTTTATTTTTTTTTTTTTTTTTCAAGATGAGGAAACATACAAGGAGAAGCAAAATTTTGTTTTAGCAAAATTCTGCACATGTCATTGCAAAATTGGCAGAAATTAATTAAACTGTCAAAAAATATGTATATAAACGTGTTTTCAGTCTTAAAAAGGAATATATGCACGAATAATAAAAATAAAGTATGTATTACACTCTGAAATGGTCACGGCTGTCGTAATCTTTATTTTATCATTCTTGACCCTGAATAATACACAATCGTTTCAAACTTTGTGTGGTTTCAAAGACAATTTCTAAAATAAGAAAATTTTAGGAAATCGTTGCTATATCGGCAGCGACACATCTAACATTACAATTTTTATAACGTCCAGAACGGTAACCTGCAATCGAGAGCTGTGAAAAACTACTTCAATGTGAGGGCTGCACCTCAATAAATCAGATAGCCATTTGAAGGGTGTTGGGTTAATGCACAAAATGTTCTTTGTATAATAATACGTACACGACTTTGTATAATAGATACATGACAGCCGACACATTGACTTTGACTTTTCTGCCGCCAAAACAGACTTTTTTAATGTGTTTGCGCATATCCTTCGAAACCCAACAGTCGCCGCTATCCTTTAATCCCCCATAAGTAATTGCAACTTACACCTCAGCATCGGCCAGCGCAATGAGCAAGCATTTTGCACAGTTTGTAAACATCACAAGAAGCCACAGTTGGAAATTGTGGTAACCACTTTGTTTTCTTTGCTTTTCTCCCGTCTTTGCCATTAGCTTTAACGTCATGGGAGCTTGGCAAGCAGTCAACAACAACAATGGCAACGGCAACAATACTAAACTACACACGCACTGGCGCATTGGCCAGTGATCCTTTGTTTACCTGGCGCTGCTGTGCCCTCGTGCTCTTCCCGTCATCAATGTGAACACTGCTGGCAATCATGCGTAGGCGAACCGGCCCGCGCGATCTGCAGTACAAGCTGCTTCATTGCTGCGGCTTCAAGGTGCGCTGCGCCAGTTCGCTGTTGGGCCATGCCGTCGCTGACTGGAGTGCTGACCCGATGTTGCTGTTGTTGTTGCTGTTATTGAGGTGATAATCACCGCCACAATCGTGTGTGATAATCATTCACAGCGACATGCAACGCACAAACTTGTTTCGGTTGAGCTCTCTCATTTCACTCTCAAATTAACACAATTCTTCTCTTACTTTCGCGCTCCACTCTCCGTTTGTTTATAAGAAAAATTGTATTTATTTCGGTTGGTTAGCGAAGGCCGTTGATTTAAAATCGCCTGCGGACAACAATGGCCGGGCGATTCTACTTAGATTTAATAACATTTGCTTGTAATTGCAATTTGTCTTCCTGTCTCAAACAAATTGTATTTATGTTGGTTCGACTGGGATTCTCCTTTGCCTTGCGGCTGCGTAGGCAATCAGGTCTCGGTGCCTGCGCATTGGGCCCTTCATGCGTGTGGAATGTGTTGTCCATAAGGCGGCGGCAGGCAACAAAGACGACTGTCTCTGGACCCTTGAGTTGCTCGGCAATACTTAATGCAAAGCATAACCAAACTTTAATTTGTGTGTCTTTTGTTTGCAGCGGCGTACAGTGTCGCGACACAATGAACGGTGCCCAGTGCGACTCATGTCCGCTGGGCTACGAGGGTGATGGACGCTCCTGCACGCTGCGTACAAGTAAGTACGCCTAATTCAATATTAGGCAATGTACAATGTGCGTAAATATGTCTCCATGTATTTTTGATTTAAAATTCTTAGAATTTCGTCGGGGTTCAGTAACACCACTTGACAATTTGGTTTCTTTTTCAATTAATTTGCTTTTTCTGTCTTTTTACTAGCCAACATCATTTTGCCCAGCCATAACGTACAGCACTATCAGCGTCAGTATACCGCACGCAAATATTCAGTCATGACCTCGTAAAACTGCGCTGTGTACAGTTTGACTTTGCGGGCATCGGCAGTTAGGAGGATCCGCACTACTATCTCAAGTCGGCCGTCAGCGAGTTAAGTTCACTAAATGAGTGTTCTACGTCTAAATATGTATAAAATCAGCCACAACTGTTTCATTGCACAACAAAGTATTATGAAACCCAAATAGCCTCTGTTTATGTATATTTAATTTAATTTGTATTCTGCTTAAACTGTAAAAAGATTAACTAATTGATTGATTGATTACACACAGTCGCACGTAATTGTCAACGCTACAATTCAATAAGCAAATCAATTTTCACTAATAATGCTAAAAAATCACTTTGTGAACTCTTAGAATTTTCAAATAAAAAAACAATTTGAAAGACACACATCTACTGTTCTCTATAGTGTTGCCGTTAGTCGACAAAGATGTCGCTTCCATTGATAGGTAGAATTGTGCTTTCAAGACAACATCGAGCAAGTCCGAGGCAGTTTGCAAAAGTGAGTAAAAAAAATGGCCATTTGCCAGAAAAAAAATTATTAAATATTGCTTTAAAAAAATACCGAAAGCATGTTTAAATCAAAATCATTTTATTGAAAATTGTATTGATTCTCACAATGGACTGCGAAGGTATTGGAATTTTTTCTCCAGCAGCGCTTCATAAACTCCGTCAATCGTTCTTCGATGTGAGCAATGTTAGTTGTAGGTAAATATCCCACTTGCTCCATAAAAAATATATATTTCGTAAAATATTTCATATTTCTGGCAGCACCGTAACCATTTTCATCAATTCTTATTTGAAGCGCAATTTACTTGAGTAATTGTAAGAAGTAAGTAAGAATCTAATCAATCAATCATTAAATAACAAAATTACTTATCAATAAAGTTAACGACATTAGAAACGATTTGATTTTAAATACCTAAGAATAAGAATCTAATCAATCAATCATTAAATAACAAAATTACTTATCAATAAAGTTAACGACATTAGAAACGATTTGATTTTAAATACCTAATTTGTAGGGCGCGAACGCACTGAAACGTAAACGACAACTTTTCCAGCGTTTCCGCTGAGAGATAAAAAAGCGCCATCTAGCATTTCAGTGCAAAAATAAATAATAATTCACAAATTGAAAAAAGAAAAAGAATAAAAGTGTCATCTATCAATCCAGTGCGCGTTCGAAAAGCGCCATCTACAGTGCATACAAATTGAAGCAGTGATTTTTTGGTCCAACAGCGCCATCTACCAGTCTAATGTGGAAACACAGAAAATAACAACTGGAATTCTTAGTACGAAGAGCGCCATCTATTGTCTCAGTGCAGACCTGAGTTAGCAATTTTGAGATTGAAAAGCGCCGTCTACAATGTTCAACAAAAAAGTGTGATTTTGTTGTTGAAAAGAGTCATCTGGTGTTATTATTTGGAATATAGTAAATAAAAAAAGAATCGCAAAATGGATTTGAAACCGAGCAGACACCATCAGCGCCATAATGTGGAATATGAATAAATTCAAATTACGATTAGTGTTTTGATGGTACAAAACGTCACATAGCAATACCTACAGTGCGGAACATATATGTATATAGGTTGGCGATTTTGAGATTGAAAACCTGCTCTAGAAGTACACTTTTATAGGTAGGTAACATAAAAATTTAAACATGTGCAAATCGAAATCTAATTTCAAATAAATAATTTGGTGATTTTAACTGTGCCGTTTACTCGTAGAATGGTTATTTTATAATTACACTGAGCAACAGCCAACATTTTTCCGAGTTCTAGTAAACCTTTTCTAAAGGATTTTTGGACGCTGATCAACTGACAACTGCGTACTTAGTTTTTTGATTGTTTGAGCGGTTTGTAAGTTATTGGTGGTTTTTGCTAGGAGGTGTTTTTCACGATTTTTCATCTTTGAATTTTTATTGCATTTATAATATGTTGAAAAACACGATAATTTTTTTATGACACAATAACGAATCCTCAAGCCATAATTTTGACCATAGTCGATTTCGATTGGTCCAGGGTTAACACGGCTATGGCGCTTCAAAGTTCAATTTTCGCGAATTTTTTATAAAAATTCATTTAAATTCGGGGTTGCAATTTTCAATTAGGAGTTAGTGTGTAATGTATAGTGGAAGGCTGTAACTTAAACTTATAGAACAGAATTTTTTTATCGCATGTGCCATTCTCGGCCTATACTCATTAGAGTGTAAATGCGACTTTACCTTCTGAACACGTGTTTGTATTGAAATCTTCTAAAGCTCTTCGCGTCATTGGCGAAAGTATCTAAAGTATTTTCGCAAGCGTCAATATTTGTCTTTTCAAGGGCATTAACAAAATTTGAATTGGTTCATTACTGTAGGAGCTATTCTAAAAAGAGTTGCATCACACAAGTAAAAATTTCAACCACACACACTTAGCAAACTACTTGCTGTTTTTCCATATTTCATTGCGACATATTTTTAGGGACAAAAAATTCAAAATTCGAAAGCTGAAAATTTTATGAATTGAGGGCATTTGTTGAATGTGAGCATTTTTATACTGTTGCCTAAAATTGTGCTCCAATATTATAGCTCAAAAGTAAATCCTTGCTTTTGTTGCTGCCCTGTTGGAAATCGGACTGGTCCAAGTCTAGTTTTTCAACTGGTCGCTTGACAGTCATATATGACCTCAGAATCGACTCGTTTTCTTGTAGCAAACTCACCCTTTTAACATGGCGGTGTCCTAGGCGATTGTCAATTGTCCCCGTCTGCATCCATTTGCAACTAGTCCAAGGTTAGTCCGAAGTAAACCAGTTTTCAAACCAGTTGCAAAGCGACTAGTTTGCAAACTAGTTTATTTTGGATTAGTTTTCTAACCACTCGATTTTTGTGGGGAAATTAAAACCGTGCATTTTTAAATAACTATTTTATTTTAAAAATATTTAAAAATAAAAACAAAAAACATCGCGAATAAAAAAAATGTTTGGTGCATTTAAAGATTAACTTCGACTTGTTGACACACTTTTGCCGGAACTGTTTGAGCCTGATGCAATACAACATCCTGACTTCGCCTGCAATAAATAAATAAATAAATGAATTAATAAATAATTACATAAATAATTAAATATATTAATACACACCTTTCAGCTGCCGCTGCAATTCGTTGCTTTACGCAACCACGCAAAATTCTAACTGAAATCATTCAAGACAAAACATGCAAATCGAGCAAACTTCGTTTCATAGAAACAGAAAGTTCGAAAAATGCAAACATTTCTAGGTTGTTGTTGTAGCAAAACAATCGCAAGATCAGCCTAACAGTATTTTTTTTGCTTCTCTCACCTCTGTTTCGTTTTCTCATTTTTATGTGCTCTTCTCGTTTATGAACGCGCACACAGAACGTGAACGATTAGACGCGAACTGACCGACTTCTGCATCCGCTGACAGTCACTTTGACAACTAGTTGTCCAATTGACTACAAAAGACCAGTTGAAAGACCAATGAATATTGGGAACTAGTTGTCTCAGGTCCGACAGGGTGAATTTATGAATGGGTAAGTTCTCCATATTGTACACATTTTCTATTACAAACATCGTATTTCAACAATTTGTTTTTTAATTGAAAGCCCCAACATTCTTCTTTCACTGTATGGTAATATATGTATATTTTTTGTAAGCAACATTCTTTTGTGTATTCGCAATCTTGCAAAGTAACTGAAAATTTGACTTTGCAAATGAATAACTCTTGCAAATTTGAACCGATTTTAATGTTTTAAATTTTAAATACATAGTTAGAGTATTGTTAATCTATGTTAAAAAAATGGCATTTAAGACTTCAGGTTTGTAGGAGCTACATGCATGTAATGGTCAAAAAACATGTAAAACGCCCTCCAAGGAAACCCATCAATATTTCCTAAGCCGCTCAAACAATCAAAAAACTAAGTACGCAGTTGTGATCAGCGTCCAAAAATCCTTTACAAAAGTATGGTTTGATTTCAGAAAAAAAAATAATGTCGATTTTGTTGCTCTGTGTTATCGGTGTTTGTTTTTTTCCTGTTTTTATTCGAGTACATTACGACTATCTAACTACGCCTCTAGAGGCTTGATAATTTGATGCAAACATTAGGTAACCGTGTACTTGCATTTTCGTATGTAATTTTTCATGAATTCATTATTTTATTTGTTTCTTTATTATACTTTATTGTCATTAATCGATCTTATGCTATTAAGTATTTACAAGTTCAGTGTACGAACTTCACGATGGCTTCAAAAGAAATTATTTCAAGGAGCAATTAAACGGAGAGAATTCGTATTTTCTTGGCTAATTTTCGGCAACGGCCTTCCATGCAGTAAATGTTTGTGCAATTTCGAGTTGTCATTTACTTTTGCTTTTGCTTATGGCTTCGACTTATCGGTCATTGCTTCTCTCTCGCACTCAACGCAAGCGACCGATGTCGTTTATTTGAACTGAACGGTTTTGTGATTTCTATGAGTGCACATCCTTGAAGGAATGCTTTGCAAATAGCGCTTTAAACATTATTTTATTAAAAACACTTAATTACGTATATGAAAAACAGCAATTAACGCAATTCGACTACTATTTACTCGTACATTAAATGACTTTTGTGTCTGCACAGAAACTGTGCAATTCTACTATGACTTCCCTTTTACTTTTCTCATTTCAGCTACGACCAACAAGCACGGGCGCGCAGTGCTTTCTGCAAATTACAATCGCATCGTTTGGTGTTTTCGGGGTTGGTTTGATTTTGCAATTTCACGATAAATTATATTTACAAATATGCAAATATTCATCAATGAATATTTCGGATATTATCTGTTCTTCTTTGTGCCACTTTGAAGCATTTGTTGCATTTCTTTATATATAAAATAAATTCGGTAAACTTGTACTTGTGGAAGCACAAAACGTTTAGAATCTGTGTCGGAAGTTCAGAGTAATGTGTAGAAGACAATTCTGTTCCGCACATTGGCTTCACACATTCAACGTTCAACGTTCAACGATCAACGATGGGAGCTGTGACATTTGCGTGACTTTAAATGGGGCGGGGTGGGGAGAGTTCGTCTTCATTCTTTTGTGTCGTGTCCATTGGCGCCGAGTTCCAGCAGCTCATGCGGCTCGGCGTGCATCTGTTTCGGGGAAAGATACAAGAAAGAATCCATTACTTTTACTTTTTTCATGGTCATGCAGTAGTGGCCATACCCTGTCGACATTGGCCAAATCCTTCTTGGACAAGTGATTGACCAGAATGGTGCCCAGGGCATCGCACATAACATTAATAGTGGTGCGGAAGCGATCGCTGTTTGCGGAAAAAATGCTCAATCTTGGAACTATTCAAATTTGAATTCTGCCAACTTACAGCAGCCAGTCTACAGCAATAATCAGCGACACATCCTTCGGCTCGAGTCCCACCGTGTCCAGCACCATCACCATTGTAACCAGTCCCGCCTGTGGAATGCCCGCCGCGCCAATGGAAGCCGCGGTGGCCGTAATACTGACCGCGACAATATTTCCGAACGAGTAGCTCATCTCACGATATTGCGCAATGAAGAGGGCCGCCACTGCCTCGTACAATGCCGTGCCGTCCATATTGATGGTTGCGCCCACCGGAATGACAAATCGCGTCACACGCGGATCAATGCCCATGCCGTCCAGACACTTGATTGTCAACGGCATGGTGGCTGAACTGGAGCCAGTGCCGAAGGCAGTGGCCAGCACCTGGCTAAGTTTGGCAATGTAGCGGTAGGGCAGGGTGCCCGTGCCCAGGAAGAAGATGACAGCAATGGTACCTAACGAAAACGAAAAACTGTTCATCAGAACGAGCTGCATTGGTGAGTGCGGCTGAGATTGAGCTCTTACCAAAGCCGTGCAGGAAGAGGCCGAGCATGACGGTTATAAAGTACCAGCCTAGTGATTGAATTGTGGAAGCAATCGAATCCATTTCAATGATCTTGGCAGCAATCAGAAAACCGACACCAAGCGGAGAAATCCTGTAGGCAGAATATGGATGGGAGATGAGAATATTGATTTGAAAATAAAAAAGTTTCAATTTGTGAAGAAACATACCAAATGACCCAAGACGTGATGGTCATCATGGCCTCGCTCAGCGCAGTGAAGAATTCCTGTAACAACTGGCCCTTCTCGCGCATGCGTCCGATGGTGGTGCCCAATATGACGCTGAACATGACCAGGCCCAGCACATTAGTGCCCTCACGTTGGGCGGACTTGAAGTCCCAGTCATCCATTGGCACTACAAGCGAGAAAATCTCATAAAGAAATTTAGAAATGGTATTTAGACTCAAAACACTTACAGGGTGGAGTGATGCTGTTGTTCTCAAAGAGCTCCGTGCGGTACTGTAAGGAAGATATATGCCAGATATGTATAAGCATTTTTGAGACTTGAGATTATACGAGGCTTCAGTGTAGTGCATCTGCAAGTCGGCTCAGGCCAATCGAAAATTCTCACTTAATTTTGTTTTATTTTTAGTGAAAATTACCCATTACTCGAGTCAACGGCTGACTGAATTCGTTCCTCTCGGAACCCATAATTGAGCACATTTAGCGCGGCACACTCAGCACTCTCGACGCAATCATCGGACGGTCGCATCGTTGTGATACACGTTGGCCTATCCACGCTGAAGCTTGTTGTGCGGATTAAGCAACAGGCCGCAAGTTCTCAACGCGATAATTTAATATCTAAAGTGATATAAATGCCGTGTGCGCGCAGACACACAGTCGCACAGACAGACGGACATGCCCGGTTGTTTGGGTGTTTTGGAATGGGATGTAAATGTTGGGGTATACATATATAGCGAAAACGCGGACAATCATCTTCTCCCCCATTGTCCGGCAACGAGCAGTGCCGACAAGCGCGATTTCGCAATTGGACAATGAAGCAAACTCGGAATCTGATACAGACATACGGAGCCACAGACAGCGCGTCAGATATTGTCACAGATATTCGTGGAAAATATTGCATACCACAATGTGCCGTTCGTTTGGACGTTTGTACGTGTGGCTGTATGCTTGTGGGCAGCACTCGTAAATTACGCACAAACGCAACCGGCAGGCGATTCGGCTTGCTGCAGAGCCGCATGTCAGGCTTGATTATACGCGATTGTTTTTATGACAAGTGGCGCACTTGACAAATGGAACGGTCGGATTCGGTTTTAGCAAGCAGCACACAGCGAATTGCTTTCGTTCAATTTAAATTTTCGTATTGCTCGGTGGTTTTTCACCAACTTCACCACCAAAGTTTACCATTTAAATTAGATAATTGCGCGCAAATTGATAGCGCTGCAGATTTGCTGCAGATCTGCGCGCAAACATGACTGCGCACTGTAGTGTGTGTGCGGTTACAAGTGGGTGCGCAAAATCCTCGTCCCCGCCTCAATTATGCTGCACTTACATGATTTACTTGTAACAGCGAATTACGACAGCGCCCTACATACCTGAAACATGGTGGACTGGATGATATTGTCGGTGAACATGTTCCTGCAAATTGAGTGGAAACGAAAGCGTTAGCGACAAGTTGGACAGCGGCACGACAGCGGCCATACATACCGCACCAAGTCCATGAGGGTGTCGGGCGTCAACACTTTGGATGCTTTGTCCACCGAATCGGTGTGTGTTTCAACGATTTTCGCACCCTCTCCCGGACGTATGGTGGTTACAAGACAAATGCCCAGCACTACGGCCGAGATGGTGGTCACCAGATAGTAGGCATTCGCTCTGCAAAACGACCAACAAACAACATTTAAAATTACGCATTATTGTTGCAACACCAAACGCCACTTACCTGATGGCTATTTTGCCCGACATGCTGAGATCGAGTCCGCCTATGGCGCTGGTAATCGACGACACCAGCAATGGCACTATCAAACATTTCAACATACTGAAATGTGCAAAAATTTTCCATATTTTAAAAATAATAATCACCATATACTTGTATATTAATCGCCAATCGCCACAAGGATTGGCGGCGACTACTCACCGCAAGAATAACTCTCCGGGAAAACATATATACATAATCTCTCGTTTGGTCCAATCGCCTGTGCTGTTTTTAATAATGAAACCCACCAAACCACCCAGGAACACGCCCGTCACCGTCAGCATGGTGAGCGAGTTCTCCTGCATAAATGCTTTGAATTTCGAATCGGTCTTCGGCCGCGTCATTTTGTCTGTTGTTTTGTGGTTGTTGTTGTTTTATTTGAAATCAGCAGCAATATACAAATGGAGTGAAGTTGGTTAGCGGGTTGGACTAGCTGCGCGTTACGCACTGAAGCTCGGCTCAAGGATAAATGTCACTATGAAAAGAAAGCAAAAATAAATAAAAAAAATAAAAAATAAAAACTGATTAGTAACGAAAGCGCACGAAATTATTTTTTTAACAATATGTACTTTTATTTTATTCTATTTATATTTGTGTTATTTCATTTCACATTAAACAAAGGTTGTACAAATTTGTTTTAAATATTTTCCCGAAGGATACAGAATTCTCCTTGGACTCAAGTCCACATATACATTTTTATACTTTAACGGTTTTGGTTATATTTCATTTCGCGTTCTTTATTGTTGTTGAAATTCTCATTTACTGTACTTTATCATTTGAATTCTTCCTTTTATATATTTATTTGTATTTTTAACTATCTTATTTAACAGGTTTATTATTATTGGTGATTTGATTTATATTTTGTATGTGGTACAGTTCCATTTCGAATGGTTTAAATCACCGTTATAGACTTTGCGCCAACCTAAGCTCCGCACTCGGCCAGGAGCATTTGTCTGCCGTTAAGCGAGCAGTTTTGCGTGCACTTCACGTTTCGACGTTCAGAACGCGACTATAAAAGTACACGGCGGCGATTTTTTCAAATCAATGAATTGCTCGTCGTGCACGTTCGCTACAGCAGCTTGCAGCCGCCGTCCAATACACGCCAGCGCCGCCGATCGCACCCATTTCAACCCCATTCGGTGTGCGTGCGGCGCGATCGGGACTCGAGTCGAAAAGACGCAGCCGAGCAGCTTTTATTTGCACACGAGCCAGGTGGTGGTGGACCAACGCTGCCAGCATAAATGGAACTTTTGCTGCCATTGTTGTTGCATTTTGTGTTGTTTTCTGTGTTGAGTGGAAGTCTGCTAAACCGGATGGGAATCATACCCAATGCAATTATGTGGCAGATTTAGCAGCCTGAATGTGAGTGTGCGTGTGTGTGTGTCTTCAATTTATACAGCTACGCGTCCCTTTTGCGCCATTTTTACTCATTCGCACCGTTCACGCTACCCCACGTTTGTCAGTAAATAGTTTCGCATTCTGCTTTAGTCTGAGCTTCTGACTCGTTCTCAGTGGCAGCTTTCATTCACATCGCCAGCATGACTGACATCACAGCCAAAGGGTCGTCACATAATCTTCTCTTGTTTTGATTGTTGGCGCTAATATGTAGTAAAAACTAGTTTGGTGCAGAATAGTGGATATATCTTCGATGTTTTCAGACTTAATGAACAAACTTTATAAGCTCAAATTAAAGCTCAGGCTTAAACAAATCCCAATTACTTAGTTCTTAGTTAAAGAAGCGAACAGACGACTCAAGACGACTCCGAAAAATATTATAAGTAGGTGAAAGTTATAATGAAAAAAACCACTCAACAAAATACAGATTAAATATATTGAGTCATGAGGTTTGACTTAACAAAATTTGAGTAAGTACGGGTAATGTGATATAGTGGCTTATTTCACAAAAGCGTTGTCCTTTTTCAAAATTAACCTTATTAGAACATCATAGCAACTAAAAAACTCGTGCTGCATGATTTGGGATGTGTTTGCTTAAATAGTTTACAGTCAGTGTGATGAAGTGCTTTTAATAGTGCCTGCGCAATTTTTTGGTTATAAAGTTTGAAAGCCCAGAAGGTATAAAAAAAATTATTAGAAAGTTCGAGGTTAATCAAAAGTAAATCAGTGATATCGATTATGAGTTTGCGAGGTACGCTCTTCTTAACAATCTTATTATGGTTTTCTTATATAGTGTATTTTTCGCAAAAACTCGATTTCGGGTAATGTGATATACCAAAGTTCGGTTAATGTGATATAGTACATCACAGTACCCGAACTTATTACAGCAGTACTATTTGTATACAGATATGTATATATTCTTTATTTTATAATATTTGAAGTGGAATATTCTCAAAAATCTGTTGTGGTTAAGTTTCAGATTTAAAAAATCCATAAAATTGTTTCTCGATACAAATTTTTAAACCTTGGTTTGCCCCGTCAGATTGCGATTTAAAAAAAAAAATTAGAAACACGTCTCTAATTACACTGCACAACACAAAAAAAAATAACAAGGTTCTGACATCGGATTCTGGTAGAGGGGACCAAAAAAAAATATACGTGTATCGGCGTTTTGAAAGTTTACGTCTGAATTTTTTTTTAGGGGGGGTCAAAGTTTTCCCCTTTTTGCTCATTCTCATGGTGAATCGGCATACGAAAACCATGTAACCTTACATTTTAGGTATATGATGGGTTCAGCAATTTGATGTAGAATACTACAAAGAATATTTTTGTGGAGCATTTTAATCCTGTAGCTACTATTTGTATGGGTCAATTTGACCCTTTTTTTCTAAAATGCCAAAAATGTCCTGTAAAACAGGACTTTTTAAGGAAAAAATGTACCACGAAAATATTCGCCATAAAATTCTACTATAGGTCTCTGAATACATCAAATCTCAGAAATTAACTTCAACGCCAGAATTAAGCTAAAGATGAAAAGACCTAAAAGATATATTTGCTTTCAACATTTTTCCCATACACACTAAAATGAAATTTTGAATAAGTAAGAAATAAACACTTAAACACATTTTCAGTTTTGTTGTTTTCGAAAAGGAATTTCGGCATATTCGAGTTAATGATGCTGCACAATGTAACATACACCTCATACCTAAAATTGCATTGACTTTGTGTTTCAGAAAATGCTCAACAAGCAACAATTTCATCGTTATTAATCTCACATAAACGATATAGAATGCGATATTCCGTCACTGATATTGTTGAATGGATATGCAATGACAGCCAGATGGGACACTTTAAATTACGTAAATCACCAATTTCGCCACACAGTCGAACAGCCGCCGTCTGCGGCCGGACCTGAGTGCTTCAGTTCCCAATGAATGGAATGTGCAACAGTGGCGCGCTGCAAGTTCGCGCGCTTAATTGAATATCACATTTACGTTATGCTAATTTGGAGCATTTCAATATAATTTTCGCGTATTGAGGCGCACATCAATTAATCCTGTTCGCACTGGTTCGGAGCCGCATGCCGTACGCCAATGTCCGCCCGTCCGCGCGTGTGTCCGTGCGGGCGGTGAATTTTTGCGACTACATATTCTATTGTGCGACTGCCTTGTAATGGTACGTGAACAGCGCCGGCTGAATAGGGTGTCACGATACACACACGTACATACATAATATTGTACAATATATGTCGGGTAGTGTGGTATTTAGTGTATTAAATAATTTGCATTTAAAATTGCGCCATGAAACGCTTCCATTGAACGCCACTATCACAGACAACTATGCAAATGTTCTTATATGTACTCGTACTCTCCTTCCTCCTGGTCATAAGCGAGGAATGTCTGCCTGCCCTGGAGAAGGCAGAATACAAACTTCGGTTTGGCGTGCGGCACGCGAGGCTGAAGGTCTTCCGCTCCTCCAATCCGGAAGAAGAGGACGCTGACGAGGTCATTGATGCGCAGAAGTTGTTGGACGACGTCAGGCTCGATGACCCGGACCCTACCACCCCTGACCAGTAATATATGGGGTTGAAGGTTGTCCAGGTCAATCTCCAACACAGTAAGTTGGCAACGGACAACCTAGCCGTCCTCCTGTCGGAGGAGGACGTAGACATCGCCATCGTCCAAGAGCCTTGGGTGCGGAGCACGGAGGTAAAGGGACTTCGGCTGAGCAACTACAACCTCTTCTACAAAAAGGGTGAAGGTAAGCCCAGAGCGTGTATAGTTGCCAAAAAACATCTAAACACTTATATTTTACCCCATCACAGCACCAACGACACCACGGTGGTAGAGCTAGCTGGAGCGGGGGGCATTAAAATCAAAATTGCCTCGGCCTACATGGCGCATGATAGGCCCGCGCCACCCGAAGAAGTCCGGAGGCTCATGAGCGGCGGTAATAACCGGAGTGTGGTGTTGATAGGCTCTGATGCCAATGCACGGCACACTTTATGGGGCAGCAGCGAAATCAACGACCGGGGTGAGTCACTCTTCGATTTTATACTTAATACTAACCTGGTAGTGTGTAACAGGGGTAACACCCCAACCTTCGTCTTCCCAAGCACTGACGGCTTCAATGGTTGGGAGGAGGTCCTAGATGTTACACTACTAACTGATAATGAGCAAGTAAGGGTGGATAAATGGAGGGTGTCCAGCAAAAAATCCTTTTCGGACCACGCCTGGATACTCTTCAATTTAGAGGTTCAGGTCGAACCACCCCCCCCCCATACCGTAATCCTAGACGTACCAACTGGAATCGATTCGCTGGCATGATCCGCAATAGGATAGGCGGAGTACGCCCTGCCAGCATATCCTCGGAAGGGGACATTGACCACAGGATCGAGCAGTTGGAAAACGCGATGGTTTCCGCGTTTAAAACGTCTTGCCCAATCAAATACTCTAAAAAATCATTCCCACCTTGGTGGAACGATGAATTATCGCGTCTGAGATCGGAGGTCCGGAGGTCATTCAACCTAAGCTATTCTACGGGTAACTGGCAAAATTACAAGAATAGCCTAAGGAAGTACAAAAAGGCGATCAGGGACTCCAAAAACAAGGGTTGGAAGAATTTCTGTTCAGCCATAGAAACCACCAAAGACTCGGCAAGACTAAGCAAGGTGTTGTCAAGGGACCACACCTGCCCCTCATACATCAAGAAGCCGGATGGCTCTTGGACTGAGAGTCCAGAGGAGGCCTTAGACCTGCTGTTAAATACCCACTTTCCAGGGTGCGAAAAGGAGGAACCGCAGATAAGGCGTCAGATATTAAATCTGCCCCCGATCAGTGATAGCAATATTATAAATAGGGAAAATCTCGCATGGGCCATAAAAAGTTTTTCCCCTTATAAGTCCCCGGGTCCAGATGGCATCATTCCAATGATGCTACAGGTGTCACAGGACTCAGTTTTACCCTGGCTCGAGGTCATTTTTAAGGCCTGCTTAGCCTGGAACTACATCCCCACTAGTTGGAGGCGCGTTAAGGTCGTCTTTATTCCCAAGGTAGGGAAAAGAGGCCATGAAACGGCGAAGGATTTTCGGCCCATAAGTCTGACATCGTTCGTGCTCAAGACCCTTGAGCGACTCCTCGACCTCTATATACGGAAGGAGGTAGAGCATAAGTTGTCAGCAGCCCAACATGCATATCTGAAGGGAAAGTCAACGGAGACAGCCCTTCACGAAGTGGTACGAACAGTGGAAAGATCACTGGAGTACAAACAATACACATTGGCGGCCTTCATGGATATAGAAGGTGCCTTTAACAACATAGAGATAAGCGCGATAGAGTCATCGCTAGTAAACCTTGGAGTCAACGTTCATGTTCGCAGCTGGGCCACTGCAATGCTCCAATCGAGGGTGGTGAGCGCAACGCTCGGAAACGCCCACCTTACAAAATGGGTAACCAGGGGCACACCACAAGGGGGGGTATTATCGCCTCTTCTGTGGGTCTGTGCCATCGATAATATCCTAACAGAACTTAACCGGAGAGGAGTCAAGACGGTTGCGTATGCGGACGACGTGGTTTTAATGGCATCAGGGATGAGCCCTGATGTGACTAGCGGAATCCTTCAGGGCAGTTTGGATAGGTTAAGTGCTTGGTGTACGGGACGTGGACTAAGCATTAACCCCAGCAAAACTGAACTGATGCTGTTTACCACCCGCACTAAGATACCGACTTTTAGACGACCTCATCTTGGGAACGTAACACTACCCCTCTCGTCCAGTGCCAGATACCTTGGGGTAATTCTGGACCCCAAACTGAACTGGAGGCTAAATATAGAGCATAGAATAAACAAAGCAGGGTTTGCACTATACTCCTGCAGGAAAATGATAGGAAGGAGGTGGGGCCTCCGACCGAGTCTAATGCTTTGGATGTTCAAGATGGTTGTGCGTCCAATTTTATCATACGGAGCTCTTGTCTGGTGGAAGGCCCTCAAGAGGGAGTACAACATCACCAAGCTCGGTAGACTGCAAAGAACAGCTTGTGCCGGAACTACGGGAGCGATTAGGTCCTGCCCTGGAGAGGCGCTAAACGTGCTGACGCACTTGCTTCCCGTTGATCTGCACATTATGAAAGTCGCAACTCTTAGTGCCCTCAGGCTGAGAGTAACCGGTTGCTGGAGAGACAGACCGTATGGCCACGGCAGTCTACTATCACAAGGGCAAAGGTGCCTACCTACAACTACGGATTACGCTATTCCCGCCATTGCTTTTGGGAAAAACTACGAAATCCGTACCCCCTCCCGCCTTGAATGGAAGAGAGGGAACATCCTTAATAACCTGGATACCACAATTTACACGGATGGCTCCAAAATGTTATGCGGAGTAGGAGCAGGAGTCTTCTCGGAACATCTTAAACTAAATGTGTCTTTCCGTCTCCCCAACACATCAAGCGTTTTCCAAGCGGAAGTGCTTGCTATTAGGGAAGCGTGCAGGATGGCACTGGCAGACACATCCTACAAAAGCCACATTACCATACTTTCCGACAGCCTATCCACGATCAAGGCACTGGAATCGTCGATTCTGTCGTCAAAACTAGTGCGGGAATGCAGGAAGCTCCTCACAGAGCTAGCTCATAGGTACAGAGTTACCCTGATATGAGTGCCAGGGCACAAAAACATTTAAGGGAACGAAAGGGCCGATGAACTAGCTCGAAGAGGCTCCGCTCTTGATGAAAGCGAGGCGCTGACGGTTCACGCCCCACTGGGCTCCATCAAGAGCGAGGTCTCAAAGGACTTCTTCGCCAGAGCCAACACTAGATGGCAGAGGACGGAATCCTGTAGAACAAGCAGGCTACTTTGGCCAACATACGACAAAAACAAGACCGCGGAGCTCTTGAACAAGGGCCGCCGGGATGTGGCAAGACTAACGGCAGTCATCACTGGCCACTGGCCCATTGGAGAGCATGCGGCAAAAATGGCGATTCCTTACAATACCAGCTGTCATAGCTGTGAAAACCCGGACGAGAAGGAAACCGTACACCACTTCCTCTGCAACTGCCCGGCGCTATCAAGAAGGAGATGGAAAACGCTGGGAAAACCGATATTTCAGACTTTCGAGGAGATAGCAAAGTGCAGTGTAAACTCGCTACTCTCTTTCATCAACCTCTCGGACTGGATATAAAGTATTTTATATATGTATATATAGATACACAGTCCTGAAGACATCACACAGTATACCCTAGTGTACCTACCGGGAATAGTGGTATCAAAACGGCGCCAACGCGCTAATTGGATGATGGATCATCGCCACTTGAACCAACCAACCAACCAACTCGTATAGATCTAATGAGCGAGATAGCTTTGCTCGTGAGTGTAGAGTAAATACATAAATACACTCTATCACACATAGTACAACGCCTGAGGAGGCGATGGAGCTTTGAAGTTTCTCCTCTGGGCGCCAGTAGGCTTCATATATGGCGAGGTCGCACGTCTCAGTCTCATTAATGAAAACATTTTAATTGTGAATTGTTAGCTTTTCCATTTGCACTTTGCAGGGCTGTGCGCCTTCTTGACAAAGCAAATCAATTTGAGTATGACAAATACATACAATAACAAACAAATTATACAAATAATACAAGTACATGCTCAAAACAAGTGTCGACGGACAAACACGCAGGGATATTGGTAAAAGAAACTTTGCATTAGCCACAGAACGCGTCTGAAGAGAACAAGTGCACCATGTGTGAGGCTTTTTAACTATTGACTTTTTCATGTAGTCCTATATAGAATTAAGGAATCGAATCTAAATAGATATGGAATTAAGGAATTGAATCTAAAATATTGCAATTCCGAAATCCCACTTTTGTGCAAAGAACTGTCATCCCTAACTAGCAAACGCTGAATTGAACACATCGAATGTGTTATGCTTGATTACCGACAATTAGCTGATTAGCGCGGTTTACGGTGTGAAGAATTGCGGCAAGCCTACTTGTTGAAGACACTTTGTTAAATACATTATCCACTCAATTTGCCTATTAACGTCTGACAGAAATGGCGGAATTCTTCATCTCAGCGCGCGTCAATTGTTGCTCAACGTAGCCTATTAACATTATTTGGTGATTCCTACTCCACATTATGAAAACGAAATGAGCTTCAAGGTTAGGTCAACAAAACTCACACTAGTTAACAATGGCAATGAAACACTGAAAAACACAATCAAATCAAATGAAAACACACACAATACTTCACGAACAATGTGAAAGCCCAAATGCATGTTTTTTGTTCAGACATTGGGCCCTGCACAGCTTCATAACCGTTGATCACGAGTTCACAACAAGCCCTTTTTTGTTACATTAACAATACATAAACAAAACAATCAGTAGAACAAAGCAAATATCAACACCAAACTGAACATTACCACCGTGATGCCGTACTGTGGTTGTAGTAGTTAAAAGTTACATTCTGCCCAGCACCGCGCGATTGGTTAGATTTGCTTAAGTATATAGATTTGTAACGGCATGAGGGTTTTAGGTTTTCAAATCCTGTGAGCGCCACTGTCAGAGAAAATCACTAATCAAGTCAATGTTGCCGTCCATTTGGTTGCTTTTAACGTTAACTTTCAGAAGAAATGATATAATATTAATAATTGAATGGCACGACAGTCCGATTACGAGACTAAGGCCTATCTACCCGCAACCATCCGTGTTGTGCGTGCGAATTTGTAAAAGGTTGGAAGGGACCTACAGTTTTATGCCCATTCCGAACGGCGAGTTGGGAGCTTTTTCATAGGCAATTTTACTCTCAGAGGTTTGACATTTCCTGCTGAGAGGACAGCCGCCGAAAGAAAAATTGTTGTTTTTTTTAAGAAATTATATAGGTACATATCAAAATAAAATTTGAAAGAGGAATAGTTGAGTGTATTTTGTTCACCTTGCAGACAAATTTTACTTTACTTGAGTGTAGCGCTCAAATAAGTCGATCAAATTATGCTGAAACACTTTTCCTGCTCTTATTTGCATTTTGATGTGTGCGCAAAGTTCAATCAATAACAAATTCAATTCAATATTAGCTATCAGCTAAGTTGTGCAAGATCAATTATTGTATAAATACGGCAAAAGCTATCGGAAGCTTCTACAATATTTACTCAGTTTTGATGCAATTAATAATGTGTTTGTTAAAATGTAAGATAAATATTTGCGCCAAAAAGTACTAGAACCATTAGAATCAAATTAAATTCATTAAAATTCTGCCCTTAATCTATGTTTCCATTTGGAACCCACACTATTAATTTAGTAGCATACTTCGAGCGTTGGTCTAAGCGAAAAAATAAAGAAAAAAAACAGTTGGAAATTCCATATAGATTTAGTTTCTAAGGAACCGATCTTTAGGCTAGACACTGTTAGTTCTATTTACATATTTTTAAGTTTTATAATCTGTAGGATGTCTAAACAAACGGAGTCTGGAATGGCCCTTTGTGAATCCCTTCTTGTTGAATACTGGATATAACCATCAGTACCTTCTCTACTGGACACACCAGATCGACCTCTTGGTGAAGCAGAGCAGACCCGACGTTTTAACTAACCAGTTCCGTCAGAAATCTTCACCCACAGTACAGAGTCGTCATTTTGCATTTATCATTGAAACATTATATTATTCAATTAGTTGAATGACTCGTTGTTTGATGCCAAATATTGTTTTAACAATCGAATTAAATAACTCGAGTTCAGCCAAACTTGAACACAAAGCATCCGATAGTAAAAAAACTAAATCCAAAATACGTAAGTGTAAAACTATGCTTTCATATCGAAATCAAAAACACACACCCGCACGTTCATGTTAATACAAAATTCTGCCAACACAATTCGGTCCCGTGAGTGTCGCTTTCGACAAGGCGAGCGGCGAACGTCGCATTTACTTAATTTATTCCGATACAAGCGCACGTCAGCAATTTAGAACAAAATAAAATACGCCGGTGGGGAGGTGGGCGAAGAGTGTACACCGTACGCGCGGTGCACCTTATTTGGATAAGCGGCGCATTGTGCGCTCTGTGCTTCGCATTACAATTGGGTGTGGGCGCGCGCGCGCACTTCGGCGAAACTTTTCAGTATCGGACGGTAAACAACTGCAAAACCAGTGTTAATTAATTATCGACAACATGTACATTTAATTGCAAGTATTTTGTACGAAAACGGCAAATCACTTCTGCCAAAGCGAACCTTTAGCGGACTGCGGTACAGCTGAGGAGCATGCAATATGCGACAGCAAACAGGCTCGAACTATGGACCTGTAAATTTCGTAGGCTTCTTTCGTTTCTACAAGTCAGAACTGGCTTCAAAAAGTAAGCGTGGCCTAGGTTCGTACGCAAGACTTTTGCTACACTTTCACTTGCTTTGAGTTGCTTGAGGGAGGCGCTGTTAATGGCCCACGTTCTTGTGTTATGCCATAGACCCTTTACACAAATACGTGGGCACACGCCTTAAACGCTGACAGTGCTAACCGAAAGCTTTTACGCGATATCGCCAACACGCTTAGCATTTCACATTTATTTACAATTTGTCTGCTCTTTTTCGTTTATACTATAGAGTGAGAATTCCACAGCGATATGTCGAATTAAAATTTTATGATCGAATATTTAGCTGCCTGAAGCGGCTTAAACGCCGGATTGAAGCAATTCGGACCGAAAGCACGAGCGAGTAGACAAATGGTTGAACGGTTGAGCAGCCGCGGGGAGCCGGTAACCGAGCTGAACTGAAATTTGCTTCTGATATTTAATATTTATAATGAATGTGTGCATGTGGGTACAACAAGGTTGTCAATTTCCATAAATCGCTCGTTTTGTCCTTGCTCCGTCCGCGCCTCTGCTGCCACTGTGCCTGTCTCTGGCTCCGAATCGGAGATTGAGCTCGAGTCTGGGCTTACATTCAATTAAAAAGCCATTAACGATTAGGGCGATCGTTTTACGACAGACAGTCAAGGCGGACGCACAGCCCGTACACACGTCGAATGTGTGTTGTAATGCACTCGCATTACGATTGAAGCGGCAAAATTGGGTGATGTAAGGTTCCCCGTGGCGCTTAAGGCAGTTGCTGAGCGACATGAAATAAATGCGACTTAAGCGAGCTCTCCTGTTTCCCCCGATACGAATTCTTAACCCATTATTGAGCCCATCAGATTTTGATTTAAAAAAAAACATGTGTCTATCTTTGATTTCGACTGTTTTAAAAATTTTGAAGTCAGAAGGCCCATTAGATCATGTGTTTTCACATTTAATCATTTAATAATTGACTGGCACGACAGCCCGCTTACGCGAGACTAAGGCCTAGCTTCCCGCAACCACCCGTGTTGTGCGTGTGAATTTGTACGTGGGTTGAAGGGACCTACAGTTTTATGCCGGTTCCGAACGGCAGATTGGGAGCTTTTTCATAAGCAATTTTTACTCTCAGAGGTTTGCCATTTCCAGCTGAGAGGACAGCCACCGAAAGAGAAAACGAGTTTTCCCGTTATTTTTTGAGGTGTTATTACAGGCAGTATTTGAACCTGAGGTTGCTGCCTGCGACTCGCGGTCCAACGCACTAACCAACTGAGCCACGGCGGCTCCAAACAAATTCTTAACCCTTGATTTACCATGGTAGATTTAGATTTTCAAAAAAATTAAAAGCATATTTTTATTATTTCCCGATTGAACTGCTTTTGATAAGTTTGAAGTCAGAATGCCCAATAAATCTTGTTTCTCCATACAAATTGTTAACCCATTGTTGACCCCGTTAGATTTTGATTTTCAAAAAAGTGAAAACACGTGTCAAATTATTTCTCACAAAGAATACCTTCCCCAAGTTTGATGTCAATGGGCGCATTAATTCATATTTTTCATTTCACAGTTCCTCCATACATACTTTTAACCCGTCGTTGATCCAGTTAGATTTCGATTTTGAAAATAATGAGAAACACGTGTCTAATTTTATTTATTTCAATTATTTTTACAATTGTGTAAGTCAATAGGCCCATCGGTTCGTGTTGTTTGTTTCGGAGTCTTTCCGTAAATAAACCTTAACCCATTGTTGGGCCAGTTAAATTTTGATTTTAGAAAAATTATAAAATACGTGTCGAATAAGTTTTGATCTATATTAGAATATTTTCAGGAAGTTCAAATTCAATATGTTTATTAAATCACGTTTCTTCATACAACACTTTAACCCATGTTTTGCCTTTTTAGACCCCGAATTTCAAAAAATCCCTTCTTGGCGAAGGTTAATTCTTCAAGATGTACCTACAGTCCAAAAATCATGTTTGTAGCTTCAGCGGTTTGGGCTGGGCGATGATAAATCAACCAATCAATCAGTCAGTCAGCCAGGATAAACAATCTATGTATAAAAAAATGAAAGCGGTAGCACGCCCCCCTGTCAAAAACCCACCACCATTCCTCCTGTCGACACGACCAAATCGTTAGTTTGTACCGAGTGTCATTGATGTGAACGCCCCTTGTCCAACGCCCATTAAATTTTACCGGTGGAATGAGACGTTTACGTCATGACTCTATACCAAATTTCAATGCTGTGCGAATTACAATTCCGGAGATATACCATATTAAAAAATTTAGTGGTATGGGCGGTGCTACACCCCCTAGTCCAAAATCCACCCTATTCCCCCTGCCGAAGGACACGACCAAATCGTTAGTTTGTACCGAGTATCATTGATGTGAACGCTCTAATTCCAAAGTTACACCGGAATTTAAAAAGTGCCACGCCCCCTGTCCTGTCCAACGCACATTAAATTTTACCGGTAAAATTACACATTTACGCCCTGACACTGTACCAAATTTCAATGCTGTGCGACTTATAATTTCGAAGTTATGCCATATTAAAGAATTGAGATGTATGGGCGGTGCCACGCCCTCTTGTCCAAAATACGCCCTATTCCCCCTGCCGAAGGGCATGACCATATCGTTAGTTTGTACCAAGTGTCGTTGATGAGAATGCTATAGTTCAAAAGTTACACCAGAATCTGAAAAGTGCCACGCCCCTTGTCCAAAGCCCATTCAATTTTACCGGTCGAATTACACGTTTACGCCATGACACTGTACTAAATTTCAATGCTGTCCGACTTATAATTCCGAAGATATGTCATATTAAAAATTTCGGTTGTATGGGAGGTGCCACGCCCACCTGCCGTACAAACATTTAACATCGCTATAAACCACCGCATTGACAGCTTCTATCACACACAAAAAAAATTTTGCCGAAAGAATGAGCCGTTTTCGCAAACACTTTCCCGACACAGAATTTTTGAATTTTTTTATATATAAGAGATAAGATTTGTAATGTTAATTCATGTAAAATTTCAATAATTGGTTCATTTTAAAAAAGTGTCAATTGTATTGAATTTTGTGTTAGAATGTGGAAGTAACAACATTGACTTAACCCTTTCGACGCCATATTTTACCCTGTGCCTCGATATTACTGTTTGGTATTTAAATCATGAAACATTTGCCTAAGAAGTGTACACACGACATTTGAAGTCGCCACGCCTCTTTGTTAGAGCTTTAGAGCTAGCTAGTTTACTTTTGAACAATTTTAACTTAAAACGTGTGAAATACAATATACAGTATCAATATTTTTTAATTACAGAAAAATTATTTAATATTTATGGAAAAATAAAAAATTATCACATTTTGATTTTATTTAACCATTATTAAAGAAACAAGGTTTCGATCAAACGCGCCAAATTCGTAAACTTCAATTAGAACATAAAATTTCCCTGATATCACTGCAAATTTTTGGAAATTGTTTTGGGGATAGCAGTAAAATTTTTGTAATTTGCTTTGAATTCACTTATAAAATATTAACTTATTGGTGCCTACTTAAATTAAACCCATAAATCAATCGTAGCTTTTGCTATAAGATGACAAATAGGTGAAGTTGCTCTCAGGCAACCTTGGCGTCGAAAGGGTTAATAATACACGTTCTGACCTTTTTGGCTGGAAAAGTGATAGCAGTGAGTTTATATGTATTTCAAAAAATCGCCCGGTAATGGCCAATAATTGTGTACTAGGAATCGGTTCGATTATTTTACCTACTCTTTTTGAATAAATTTCCATACAAACAAATAAGCTTCACAAGTCATAAGGATCACAACACTTTTATTGTCATCGTTCCCCTTTTGAAAGAATAATAATGCATGTAGAAGTTGGATGCTTGCACATTTCAGTTAAGGTTTTAATGTTAGGTTAAGTGTTGAAGTTTTGTATAGTCAAAGCGCGTTATTTATTCGAAATCATTTATACTTCACGAAAGCAAACAGAATTATTCAAGTGAGTGAAATTTTTTGCTGGCCAGTGTAATCAGAATTTGAGTTCTCTTTGAATCACTATCACTGGTGCATAGCAGCGCCCTACATTATCTCGCCTTTGCTTCCGTCCGACAATCATTGATCACCGCATTGGCGTCCTTGCTTAGCGTCTGCAGCTGCCTTGCATAACATGTAATTGCGACAGATAGAGCGCAGAAAATCAGCAGTGAATGATAGTTGCTTGTCGCGAAATGATAGGGTTGCTGATTTGCTTTGCACTTGTGCACTTGAGGCTTTTGAGTGTTTGCTACACTGAAGCAAGGCGTACAAATGGAAATACCTGTGTGCTAATCGCTGCAGCTGCTGCCGTTGATTGGCTGCTTTCTTCGGCTCGTTTGCAAGGATCACTTGACCCACAGCGAACCGCAGCAGCCTGAAAGGCATGGAAGCAAAGGAATATATGTGTGCGGTTGGCCTCCAGCGGAGATTAGCGTTGACTCTGGGTCGCTTGGGGATTGTGAGTCACTTCATAAACGTTGAACGGAAGCCACATAAACACACTCCAATCAGCGCACGATTAAACGTATTTGACGTCTTTCTGACTAGTGTATCGCTGCTAAGTATTGTGCCAGACATTGATAGATACACATTACGCGTAAAAAATCAGTTACAATATCGGAGAATAAGCAACACAACAGTTAAATTGTTTTCAATTGCTAGCAAAAGAATTATAATTGAAAACATTATCCTTATCACTTTTGCCATACACACTGTCAGACAGCAAAGTTAATCACTTTTTATTTACGACACTTGATATTTGAATAAGGTTAAAGTGATAAGCGACTGCATGTATTATGATATTTTAACAAATTAACACAAACCGAATAAAATGTTGCATATGAATGTGTACTATAATCTAAAACCACACAATAATACGAGCAAATAATACGAAATTTTCAGAAGAAATAAGTGAATTAAATGAGAAAGCTACACACAAAAAACACAAATACGTGTGTGAGTACATTGCACGCTGCATATTTATGTCGCGTATACGACATGTGGTCGTAAATGGCCGCTATGCATTTTCTCATCGTCTTAAGGCCAACGAAAATTTGCATGACTCGTCAAATTTCTATACATACAGACGCAGATACATACTTGAGTACTCGACAAATATTAATAGGTTCTGGCCCCCTCCTCCGCTCACAACTGCGTCAATTGGGTGAAGACAAATGGAAATTTGCCATCAGTAAATTATCAAAAGTGGATCGTATATATAGTAGGTACTGACTCTATACTAAAATAACACGAAATGTCAAGAAGCAAAATGAATAATAAAACAAGTAATACGGACAGTCAAATAAGTCGGCAAAACAAAAAAATAAACAAAAATGAATCGAAGTCAGCAAAACAAATATTTAAGTGTTCTTACGGAAAAAAATTCCAAGAATTTAAATTTGCTTTCGATTATGAAAATGTTATATGCCAAGTGAATAGGCAATATTTCAATCACTCATTCAAAAGACACCGAAACATTGACACCAGCGACCAGAGACGGCAGTAGCGAGAGAAGCTGGTAAATGTGATGCGATTATTTAATTACAGTCGTGAGGGTGTGAATGAAAACCTACATGTTGGCCAACCGAAATTTGTGAGCACGGCCAAATGTACTCCTGTTTTTGGTTTTGACCATTTCGTCCAAGTTTTCTTCTGGAAGTCCATACTTTGTAAATAGAGAGCTAGACAAGACCATTAAATCTACCTTCGCTCATGGTGTTTCTTAGATAGTTTTTAATAAATCTAAAAGAGAACAACGACGTTTTATTTGTTGCTATAGTTACATACATAAATCTTTAATCAAAAAGTGAACTTTCGATAACACAACGAGATCAAATTCCTGATTTCCTCTTGCTAGTGTGACTATGTAACATGCGAAGGGATTTAAAATGGTGATGAATGATAGGATTGGCCACGCTCCTGAGTACAAGTGTATACACATACTAACTATGCCCAATTCAGGCCCCTGGCTAAGACTTGTCGAAACTTAATTTGCTCTATAATTTGAAAGATTTTTCATCATCTTAATTTTGTTTCAAACAGAGATTAAAGACTTATTTAAATAATATCTATTAAACCTGTTATTAGTCTGTATGTTATTTTAATGTACAATAGACTCACTAAATAAATAAATATATGCATGAATTAACAAATTCGTTTATTATAGATTTTCTTGTTTTTTTGGTGTGTTTTTGTTCTTGGTGAGTTGGTTAAGAGATAAATACTTATTATCTGCGCGAAATTAAATCAGATAGCTTAAACAGGAAAAATACCGTATAAAAAGTTGTACAATTTACATATTACGAAAACGCTAAACTCACGTGATGTGGACTCAACTCTTTAGTGACTGTGAGACAAATGCGTCATGAAAGCGTATTAATAACACTGTGCAAGTCCAAAATTTAGACATGGGGGGGACCTACTGGGTGAGTTTCCTATAGGTATACTGAATTGAGATCCACCAGCCGTTTGGTAAGATTGGCTCTAGTTTATGAGAAATCCGACTTTGAAGTTTGGTAATATTCGTCAAGTTTGCCGCTTAAGTAGGTCCTAAATCGTTTCGAATATCGCTTTACTGTCTTCGGCAAGTTTGTAGATATTTTAACGACCAACAAATTTGCTTCAGACACCAATTCAAAAAAAATACATTCAAACTGTGTAATTGCGATGTATGCATTTTTTGCGCAGCGCTACGTGGCGTATGAGCGTCATTTAATTATAACACTCAACGTGGCGTATGACACTCATACGCCACGTAGCGCTGCGCAAAAAAATGCACATATCGCAATTACACAGTTTGAATGTATTTTTTTTGGATTGGTGTCTTAAGCAAATGTGTTGGTTGTTAAAATATCTACAAACTTGCCGAAGACAGTAAAGCGATATTCGAAACGATTTAGGACCTACTTAAGCGGCAAACTTGATGAATATTACCAAACTTCAAAGTCGGATTTCTCATAAACTAGAGCCAATCTTACCAAACGGCTGGTGGATCTCAACTCAGTATACCTATAGAAAACTCACCAAGTAGGTCCCCCCATGTCTTAATTTTTGAGGGCAAATTTCACGCACAGTGTAATCAGTCAATAAATCAATTAAAATGGTAGCAATTCTGCGTCAATTTTTTTCTAGTATAAGCATGTTAGGAATTCCATTACCCAACGATAGAATAATTTTTACTATACAAAATTATAAACCGTATCTACCAAACGTGAATTACTCTAAACTTAAACTCATTCCAAAACAAGTACAGGTCTCCATCGTATAGCGCGGTACTTCTAGAACGCGTTTTCGATATAACGCGATTTAAAAAAACTGTTTTTTTTCATTATGTTTTTTCATTTTTTAAATAAAGTATGAATTTTGATTTTGAGTTGGAATTTACATACATATTTAATTTAGTACCTATTAATTATTATTAAAAATTATTTAAATTATAACGCGAATCACATAACGCGGAATTTTCCTGGAACGTAACCACCGCGTTATACGAGGGAGGCCTGTATTGCTATCTCAAAAATTTTACACGCTGCAAACGTTTCAACCCCCCACAGTAGCTCTGCCACCCTATAAGATTTGATAAGGACAAATGTAAATAAACAGCCGTCTGTACTTGTATAAAATTATTCAGCAATGCATAATTAACTGAATCACCAACACATTCTACTGCTGCGAGTCGACACTCAAAATCTTCATGAATGTGCCATTTATGTAGGCACATACAAATCTATGTGCATTCGAATTTTAAAATTGTCTAAATTCAATATGACAAAATAAAATATATATGTATAACGAAATATTGGGTATAATAAAAATAAGATGGAAAATTTTGCTCGAAATAATTCTCTGTTCATTTCCTTCAGACAGTTTTCGTCTGTGTTGCAATGGGCTAAAAAAAAAATTATTTATTGAAATATTTATAACGCGTATGCACAATAAAGCATGAAACTTGGCTGCCTTTAGATCCAACCCACATATTTTGCATAGACTCGAGTATATGAAAACATTCATATATATGAAAGTGGGAGGGCCGTACGCTGCAAATATTTTCCCAGCCATATTTGATGTGCCCAACTGTCGTATTGAAACATTTGCAGTCGCAATTTTCTGAAAATGTGCATCGAATTATGAAAATAAAGTGAATTTAAAATTTGCATTGAGTCTGGTTTTTGGCAAAATTTTAAGATTACACAGATGACGTCACTAGATCTTTTCGTACCGATTTCTACAATACCATTTAAACTATCTCCTATCTTGCATACATACATATGTACTACCACATATCGGACAGACTGTGAAATTTTTACTTTTTAATTTATTGATTAAATTAAATTTTAAAGAAAACATGAGTGCTTCTCGGAGCAATTACAACCAACTCACTGCTTTCATAAATTTTGTGTGAACATTTTGTTGACTTTATGCTCACTGCTGTCATAATCAGAGGCGTAGCCAAGGACGGGGCTAGAAGGGTGGGGGTTCAGAACCCCCACAGCCTATAATTATTCAACATTTTTAATCACTATGCGTAGTAGATATGTACGTTGTCATATTAGCATAAATGTATTTAAAAATTAATAAGACATTTTTTGGCAAACCCGACTTGTTTTTTTCAAGTTGCAAGTTAAGAACATGTCTAATGAAAGTTTTATATGGTCGGCCGGGAAGTCCTTCAGGAAGTTAGTAGAAGCTTTTTGGATGGCTTCTACGTTCACAATAGCTTTTTCTCATCGGCAATTAAATTGTTTTGTTTCAAGGTGGGAGTCGCACAATACCGCATCAGGCGAAAACGAGAAGTGGTTGATGGTTAAAATGCGACTTTTAGTCAAAAAATCAGTTACAAGTATCTATTGATGAGATGGCGTCTTTCGATAGTCAAATGTTCAGTTAAAATGCGATAAATTTGTTATTGAGATGCTTAAATCCAATTTCAAGAATTTCAATGAAGATTTTAGGTGATCTTTGATGAATTACCGCCCAGTTTTGAAGGAATCTATCGTGATCGCGGATTTCAGTTGGCTAACACCTTGGTCATCATTCATGTACTGACAATGGTTTTTAAATCGCGCATACCACTCATGAAACCTGCCACGGGATAAACGTTCATCACCATAAACTTGCTTCATCAATTGAAATGTTTCGTTTAAAGTTTTAATAATTTTAAAACAATAGTTAAATTTGGCTCCTTGTTCGATGCTTTCACTTCAGACGCAATAACTTCGCTCCCAGTAAACCAAATTTCATGAAATTTTTTCTAAAAATCGGAAAAACCATGTGAATTTCCAAGGCACTCACTACATATATGTACATAAGTGGCGCCATCACAAAATGAAAAGTGCAGTTTACTTTAAAAAACACGTAATACTAAATTGGCAAAACAAATTTTTTTAAAACCCCCATGAATAAGTTTGGCTACGCCTTTGGTCATAGTTCTGCATTATTTACTTTTCCGGATTTCGCATTGTTTTCTATATAAAATGTCTTGTGTAGAACATGACATTTCCAAAAGAACAGAACAAATAATATTCTCACACAAGACGCCAGTTCCGAAATTTGTTTATAGTTACTTTATACTTTTACTTAAATTTTCCGCTGGCTTTCAAATATCGTAAATATTTTTCGTGTTTTTTTCGCACGATCTTTTAAAGCGACGAGCACATGGCGCAAAAAAGAAAAACAAACACTTTAAAACAAAACAACAAATGTCTGCGTTTTGCTCTCATTTCCTCAAATTCTCTACTTCTTTGCGGTTTGCTATTGTTGCTTTATTTTACGTTTCTTGTTGAATTTCCGATTTGAATATACTTTAATTGATGCTGTTATGCCCGGCAACTGTACATATGTTATGTATATATATACTACACATACAAATATATATGTATACATGTGTATGTAATAATTTATGCAATAATCTTATTTTGAAATGATTTGATGAAATTTTTTAACATTGTCAACCTAATCTATTCGCCATTGCTCACGGAGGCAAATCATGTCGCGTGCTCCCACGTGCTCACGCCTCAGCGTTGCGTTCTCGGCACACTATTCAGCTGCATTGGAGCACCGACAAAAACAATGCCAACAATAACTACAATAAAAGCAGCCACACCGTCAACAACAATAAAGTTTCCTCGCTCTTCAGAACAATGCTAGGAAATTGTGTGGCAATTTTTATTGTTTAAACTTTAACTAATTAAAATAACCGAACCCGTTCAAGTACTTTTACGCGTTAATGTAATTTCTTTTTACTGTACCACTCTACTTAAATTTCATTTCACATTGCGCTTTTACATAGTTGATAAAAGTCCTGTTGAATATGAAAAAAATAGTTGTATTATTGATTTTATATAAGTAATGTCAGCAATCAGTAATAAACTCAATTGGAATAAATTTGAAAATACTGTTAATTTTTAAACTACATACATGAAACTGGTTTAAGCTTTTAAATAATTATTAAAATTTTACTGTACTTTGTTTACTTTGCTTGTCTTTAAATGAAGTTATTTGAATTAATGTTAAAATTTAAATAATTTCCAATAGTTTCGAATCATTTAATTTTGAATACGAATTTTTGGTCAAATCTGTAAGCAAACTATTTAATAGTTGATAATTATAATTTTTTTTCTGCAGACCCAATTCAACGAATTAAATAATTGTCAGGAAAGTCACTCCCTTATTTTTAAAAACTGCAAAATACAATATACACATAGATTGCAACTTCAACTTCTTGTTGCATATATGCCGCAACGGCGCTTAGTGAATTAAGCCAAATCATATGGAATATCAGACGGCGGTTATTAACAACTGTCAGTGCGCGTTTCCAGCGTCAACTTAACATACATTTTCACGTTTACTTTCTTTTTCTTTATATTTTATTATTACAAGTTTTTTATTTTATAGATTTGCCTTCTAACGTATCTCTATTAATTAATATTTGTATTTATTTATTTACAAGTGTTTTTGTATTTGCTTAAGTTTCACAAGAGCCCCCCTGTTTTGAGGTGCTTTTTTGTTTGCTAGTTTTGATATATTTATTATTTATGTTGGTTCGTTTTTTTGGTTCGATGCAGAATTTGAAGTTTGTAATTTTCATTCTGCATTTTGTCTTATCACATCGCCGCTTTTCGAGTACCTCCGTCGGAGGAACAGACACTTAAGAGGCGCGAGAGAGGCCGTAGGGCGCCGTGCGATAAGCGTAGATCGCACACCACACAGCGGAATCGATCACTGAGAGACAGAGAGATGTGCCGTTGTCACTGCAGTCAGCTGCAGTTTACACCGACTTGTATGGTCCAATTCGAGTACAAAACAACAATAACAATATACGAGTACATATCTCAACCGAGTACAACAAAAGCTAAACAGGCAAAAAGTCAGAATTTTTGGCGCAACGTACCACAGTTTCGAGACGTCTACAACGACGACAACAAAATTTGCAACTAACTATGTAGCTGTATGTCTTTTCCACTGACTGACTGACCAACTGACTGACTGGCTGTCCGCCTGACTGTCGCGCTGTATCACACGCTAGCCAACTCGCTATCAGCAGAACTGTGCCGACTCTGAGCGGTTTCAATTTGAATATCGTTTCGGCCGTGTCGGCGCGTATTCAGAGCGTTCGCGTCTTTCTACTGTATGTTTGTATGCTGCAAGCGCGCGCTCAATGCAACAATGTTTTCGGTGGGTTGCACGTTTTGGGGCGGCGGTCCAGTGCGACAGGCAGCAGCGCCAACAACAAACAGAAGAAACTTTGAAAACTTTGCGGAACGACAACTTGGCTCGTTCGCGTGTGCGAAGGTACTGAACCTGACCGTATTGAAATATCGCCAGTGGAGCCAGCCGGCGGCTAGCTAGCAGGCACTGCTGTCGCCGTCGCCGCTACCGCTGCTGCCGCTACTGTCGCTTCTGTTGCTGATTTCGCTGACGGACTTGCTGACGACTGTGCGGCTATATAGTTGTGCCCAGCTGTCTGTCTATCAGATTTGCCTTTCGGTCCGTCTGTCGTACAACTGAATCGCAATCATCAGCATCGAGTGTATTCGTCAAGTAAATCGCAAGCGTTACACTGTCATTGCTGCACAACGCCGCCGCGCGCAGCTGAGCTGGTAGGAGCGTTTCTGCCTATCGAAAATCCGTGAGGGCAACCGGAACATTTATTACGCGCTACAGTCTGTGGGGTATGTAGTGGGCAAGGTGCAAGGAAACTTTTCAGTTACCGACATTTCAATATCACGATTGTCACCAAAACTGTAGCTACTGATTTCAACAGTTGAAATATCATGGAACCCTTGAGGTATAACTATACAAGTTAGGTTAGGTTATATTCACCTGGTTGGCGCATCGTTCCAATGGTGACATCCATACGACACAGATGTGTTACGGAGGTGACAGCAGTTTGTTGATAGATTTTATTAAGAATCCACTTGAATAATCCTCGAACCTGCCAATGCACGAAGTAAGCTAGTCTGCTCCGGAGCACTCGATCGAAATTCGAATAAACTTCGCACACCGCCCCACTGCATGTAGCGCATGCGAAAATCACAACAACAGCAACAAACACAGCGGCACGACATTAGGTATTTGACGTATGTGTGCGCGAGTAGAACATTGGCTCCCGCGCACCGTGCTAATTTGCTGAATATTTGAATATGTATGTTTGTTGATATTGTTGAGTTATATTTTTTATGTTTTCACAGTGCAGCGAAAATATGTACATACAGGCGATTGTCGCCGTTCCAGCGTTGGCTGCTGTGGTTCTTGTTGTTACTGCTGGTATCGTTGTCATTCATTCATTAAGTACACCACCCTGTGCCGCCACCGTTGCGCGGTGCACAATAGCAGCGCAACAACAATAACAATCATCGACAGCATCCACTTCCATATTCGCGTTCACATCCGACGATGTTTATCGCTCAATTTCTCAATTCAAGCGCTATTCAGCGCGCTGTTGTTACCCCGCTAACCTTCCTTAAGTTGCCGGCAGTTCTGCGTCGCTTCTACCAAGTGGAATAAGCGGAAAATTGCGCTCACTCCCGCCAGCGGTGTCTTTGTGGCGAAGCGTTTGGACTTTCATTTTCTTACACTCGCCCGAAACTGAAAGGAACTCATTAGGTCTTCGCCACCGAAGTCACTCATTCCGTTTTCATTAGCATTGCCGTATGGCGATTAGACGCACACAAAGTACCACTTGTGCACCGTTCACCGCCCAGCGATGGAAGACGAGCGGCGACTGGCGTTGATAACTTCCGGTGTGAAGGAAGGAAACGATTGTCGTCGTTGTCGCCGATGTCGTCGTGTCTCTTTTGCTGCGTTCTTACTCGCCAAGGATGGTGTAATTTATGCAACATTGAAATGTTTTGAAATTCATAGTTTTGGGTAAAAAATAATAATGTTATCGATATTCAGATTGTGGTCATATTTGCTACTACTTTGCTACTGCTCATTGCTAAACAATGATTTTTTTATTTGAAGCAGGTCGCCCTATATTTAAAATTATTTCGTTTGGTAATAACTGTGAACCGAAAACTTCTTCAGTTCTTCCCAAATATCTTCCAATATCCCGCCGATGTATGCTTATAAATTTGTTAGTATTTCCTCTTTCTGGCCCCTCCGCCAACTGTCTCTATTTACCGTCGTATTCAATCGATTTGATTCCATTCCCAGCAGCAGGAGATCTGTGACGAAATGTGCTTATCCCATCAAACGATTCATACTGTCCAGCGTAAGGCTCGCTTGCTATTTGCACAATTCACATACCGATGCAAGCAGTTTTCCCCCGACGCCCCGCTGTTGATTTCGTTGAGTAGTACGTGGAAATAGGAATATATAAACCGGATCTGTCGATCTTCATTTTGGTTGCTCTTGTTCTACAGCAACAGCCCTAAAACACGCGTGCTCACTCTGCCACTTGCAACAATTTCGATTTCCTAAGCTTACGTTACACATGTACATACATATATGCTGCTCTACATGTTTGCCCAAATTAATATAAAATATATACATACACTGTATAGGTACATACATACATGCATGCATATATGTACTAACGGGGGTGTATACATATGAACGTGTTGGGGGCGCTGCATTAAATGGCCGTTTCTTTTTTTTGGGGTCATGCTGCGCGACCTGGACAAATATTTCAGCTTACGCTGGTAGAATTTGAATGTAGCTCACTTTAATTTGGCCATTCTCACCCTTCAATCCGATACACCCCATTCAAAGGTAGTGGTTTGTGGGACAATGGAGCAACATCTGTGCAAAATCTTCAAACCATTGAGCACCAGCAAAATAAAATTGTTCTAACAGAATTTTGTCACTTTCAGAAAAAGCAGACAAGAACCCCCCCGATGTATACCTCGATTTGTAGATTGCAATACCAAGTAATCGGGCGCATTTTTCAAAACTTCTGCAAAATTGATTTTAAGTTTGAAAATTTTAAGCAATCAACGCCAAAATTTATTATTTCTCATTGAATCACAAAGTTGTTTATACTCGTATAGGCAGGGTCGCATGCAGCAGGTGTAAAAAATTCGCTTACTTCTGTTTGCATACAAAAATTCATAAAAATAATAATTAAAAAAACCTTAAAAACTAGGTGGGAGCGGGGTACACGATCCACGAGCATATTCAGCTTGAGGTAATGCTATGAGCCTACAATGTAAAAGCATGAAAGTTCAGTAAAATTACATTATGAATTACAATTACAAACGCCACAAGGCGCCCGGTAAATTAAATAAGAATATAAAAAAATTTAATTGGCAAATTGAATTGAAATCCAAATCAATAGTAACCAAAATAAACTTAATACACTATGCAATACAATTTGTTAGTTTATTGGCAATGCGTATTATCGACAACACTTCCGGCCGGCAGGGTCTATGCGCAATGTCATTTGTATTCACGGCTGCGGACAGGCAGATTCTTTCGATTCTTCGTACGTATGGCAAACATGAGCAGAGAGCAACACAGCAATTCCAAGTATGTGTTAGTGAAGCGCATTGGTCTGGCCCACGCACACCTCCCACCTCTTGACACTATTTACAAATGACGTTGAAAAATTATGAAAGGGACGACTGGAAGGCGTGGTGGGCTATGGTTGTTGATTACTTCAACTGTGCGTAGGCGTGGATCGGGACACAATGGAGGGCGCAGCGCGAAGAGCCGAGATCGTGGCAGATGCTGAATGTTGATGATGTAGCTTTTCCTTTTAACGAATATTTTCTAATGTTATCCTACTGTTGTATAGGTCGACGAAAGAGCAGTATGTGCGGCTCCGGCTTGTGTATCATGTAGTGTATCCAGCCCCGCGACTGCTGCACTCCAATCGAACGCCACTCCGCCTCGGTCATGAGATGCGTCTTCGGTACCAGCTTCACCAATTCTTTGGGCAGCACGACGTGCCTGCGGAGACGGAATTTTCTCGATATTCTCAGATGCTTTCTGCGAATAACATGCACCTACCTGTATTCGAATTTTTCGTCGTAATATTTGTCCGAGTAATAAATATCCTTGCTCATTTTGATTGTTCACTAGCTTTTCTTATATTTCAGAGGTAGATACTGCTCACAATGCGTTAATGCAGTCGGCGATCGGCGTTCAATGGAATTTTTGCACCTGGTGCAGCTGTTCGGCAACCTGTAGAACTGCTTCCTGCTCTCAATTCCTTTGGCAATATCACAAAATCCGTTTTCTTTTTGGCGTTTGAACAGCGTTTGACAATATTTTCGTATATTTGCTGCTTCTGGAAATAGTTTGACACGTTTTTCGTTTGCTTGCTGTGTAAAAATTCCAATTCAACACACGTTTACTCGTTTGCTGTGAAAAGCAGAAATTGTGCGTCCTTCCATTCAAAAGTTGCAAAAAAACAAGAAACAAAGGCGCTAAATCAGCGGGCCATCATTTTTGGTGGCGGCCAACGAGTTGTTCGTTTTATTTGCCGTTTGAATTTACGCGCTCACTCACACTAGGGGGCATTGCTATGCGGATGACAGAGATGACTAGAGGTTCAACGAGGTACCAGAGGCGACACGTAGCGGACTTTGCTGAAAACAAAGTGCGAGTATGTTCACTACTTGAATATTATGCCAATTTTATTGAGGGATTCGTTGACTGCTACCAGTTTTGGTATTAATTAAGAGAAAAAGTTTCCAATCAGCGTTGCCATAAGAAAAAAATGCATAACCAGGAAGAAAATTTCTTAATAATAATAATAACAATAATAACCAAAATGTAACAAATAACCAAAATGTTTATTTGACATAAACAACTACTTTACTTTTACAAAAAACAATACTTTTACAAAAAGAAGTCCTAAAAAAGTGTTGTCAGCACTTTTAATCATAGTTCTAGATTTATACAATGCTGCTTAATTTTTTACGAGCAAAAGCAATGGCTATGAGTTGCCACTATCAATCAATATCAATAATATTGCCACTCCCAATAATATTGTTCTCGTTGATATCTAAGATACATTTTGTATCAGTGTGCAATATTCTAAAAATAACCAAATGGGATCAAAAATCACCAAATAACCAAAATCCATTTTCAAAAATAAAAATAACCATTTTTAATTAAAAATAACCAAAACGGTAACGCTGTTCACAATTGCATTAATGTACCGAATCATAAGTATACAGAGCTCTTTGACTCTGGTGGTGATTTTGTTTTATAACTTGATTTAAATGAAATATTATATGATAATTGCCCATTGGCGTGTCTAGGCGGAAGAGCCAGAGGCAATTGTCTCTTCATCTGTGGTCATATGAAAGAGTAGCTTAAGTCGACATAAGAGAGAATTGAGTTATTACATAGGGAGCCATATAAAAGTCAAGGCGCTTAATGTATTTTATCCGTGTTGGAAAATTCTGTTTTTTACAATATTATCTGTGTTTGTACTTTTTAGCTTCTTTTAAAACCACAGGAGCAAAGTAAATCCTAAGTAGCGAAACTCTTTGACAACCAGACGTCGATTCTGTATGACAAGAACTGTCAAATTGTTGTTGTTCGCGTGTATTTTACTGTAGGATTTACTTTGACAGTTCAGGAGTTTTGAAGCAGGAGGAGTTCAAATCCCCACGCACGGCTTATAGTATAAACCAAGGTTTATGAATATAAGGTTACGACATCCGAGACAGATAATTTGACAGCGGCACTCATGACGTCACAGAAATTATGCCAACATGTCAAATTTTTTGTAGGAACAGTGGGACGAATAGCACACTAAACTACAAAAAAATTAAAATTCATGAAATTGTTGTTTGTTTTTATATTTATATTTTGTTTATATTTATTATATTTTTATATTAAGTTCAAAAAATTTCTTGCACTATTGCAATGATGGCGCGCGCAATAGTACAAGAATGGTGACCACGCTGGTATGGTGACCACTGGCCAGTGCTTCAGTGCGTTATTGTGTTAGTGGTGGTTGGTGCTGTAGGCGCATTTGTGCTTGCAAGCGTTTTGACTGCGACTCCCTTGGCTCTGTTTTTTTAGAGATGGAAAGCATCAAAAGCCAAAACCCCGTCAGTGTGGGACTTTAACCACACTAAAACCATCTTTGTCAGATCTGATTTACCCTCTCTGGAACGACCGTCAGGAATTTCGTCAGGAAGCGGAGTTAAGATTAAAGCTCGAATTTTGTTCAAGTTGGTTTGTCTAACTGTTAGCCGTTCTAGTCCGTTGTCCCGGTTCAGTCTTCGTTCGTCCGCTTACCACTTCCACCTTAGGTTGCATCTGCACGGAGTTTGTGCAAGTTAAGGCATAGCCTTATTAAATCATCATGGAAGTCAATGCCTTCGTTGTCAATTGTTTATTAAATTCTGCATTCTAAGCAACTAGCTTATCTCGGGCAACGACACCCAATTCTCGAAGTCAATGCCTTCATTCCCAATTGTTTACCAATCCGTAAAGCTTGCAGTGCAACGGCACTTAATTCCTGGAATCAAGCCGCGCTTGAAACAATTGCAGCACGCGCTTATTTCGCAATAGTGCCGTCGCAGCCAAGAAGGCAAAATTGATGACAACGCGGAAAACACGCATAGCGCTGGCCAGCGGTCATTGCCGCCGCGACGCGCAGATTTCAGTCTTCATTCTTACCTCAACCGAGCCGGTTGAGAACCTCCAACTAAAATCCGGTAAACCCAATTTATCAATAAGAACTCAAGTACTCAACTTCAAAAATAACGAATTTTATTAATAAACCCAATTGTGAAAAAAGTTCTCATCAATAAAAACTCAAGTACCCAACTTCAAAAATAACGCATTTTATTAATAAACACGTGAGAACCTAACTTGCATAACCTCGCTGACCGTAAAAGCTGGGCCATGCAAAGGCATCTACCGCGTCCTCGCGTTTGCCACTTTGAGATGCTGTTATCCCCTAAATGCATTTTTAAACGCAGTATCTCTGCAGTTGGCTTGGTGCACGACGCTGCATTCGTACGCCAGTAAATCCAGCGATTGCTGTTTGGGACTAGACACATTCCATAAAGCCATTATGCTGGCCAGCTCGGTGGTCGCTGCTTTGTCCCGCTGGGCTGGGAACGTTAAGTAATGCACTTCCTTGCAACCTAGAAAATATGCGTTTTGGTTATATTTCTTCTATGTGAAGCAATACAAAATTTTCAAAACAAGAGATACTCACTTAAGTTCCTGTTGTTTTGCGCACATTTGCCCACTGCACAACGCATTTTGACAGAAATTCTTGTTTTCTATTTTGGAAAAAAAACACGTTTTCACACCAAATTTGTACAGGAAATGCACTTCAATACTTAAGTTTTTTGGGCAAAAATCACTTTTTGAGGGTAAAATAGTAATATTCACTAAAACTCGCGAGAAATTCGAAAGAAACCGACGGCCAATAGAAATTTGCTTTTCGAATCGTTTCTAAATAGAGCTGCCGAGTGACATTTTTTGAAATTTAAAGTCGTTTCTTTTTTATTTTGAAATTTCTAACTAGGTGCAAAAAGTTCTTGTTCTGTGTGAAATTGGACTTTCCTTCAAAGTATTTGCATAGATTAAGATACTTATCAAACAATTTGGTATAAGAATAGATTTAATTGACCATATATTACGATAATTGACTGCGTTTAGAACTAAAATTTTTTGAAGGTGAGGTGGTAACTCTAGCAATGGGCACGCGTGACGTCAGCACTCGGATGTCGTAATCTTGTATTCTTTCATTCATGGTTTATACCATGAATGAAAGAATACAAGATTACGACATCCGAGTGCTGACGTCACGCGTGCCCATTGCTAGAGTTACCACCTCACCTTCAAAAAATTTTAGTTCTAAACGCAGTCAATTATCGTAATATATGGTCAATTAAATCTATTCTTATACCAAATTGTTTGATAAGTATCTTAATCTATGCAAATACTTTGAAGGAAAGTCCAATTTCACACAGAACAAGAACTTTTTGCACCTAGTTAGAAATTTCAAAATAAAAAAGAAACGACTTTCAATTTAAAAAAATGTTACTCGGCAGCTCTATTTAGAAACGATTCGAAAAGCAAATTTCTATTGGCCGACGGTTTCTTTCGAATTTCTCGCGAGTTTTAGTGAATATTATTATTTTACCCTCAAAAAGTGATTTTTGCCCAAAAAACGTAAGTATTGAAGTGCATTTCCTGTACAAATTTGGTGTGAAAACGTGTTTTTTTTTCCAAAATAGAAAACAAGAATTTCTGTCAAAATGCGTCGTGCAGTGGGCAAATGTGCGCAAAACAACAGAAACTTAAGTGAGTATCTCTTGTTTTGAAAATTTTGTATTGCTTCACATAGAAGAAATATAACCAAAACGCATATTTTCTACGTTGCAAGGAAGTGCATTATTTAACGTTCCCAGCCCAGCGGGACAAAGCAGCGACCACCGAGCTGGCCAGCATAATGGCTTAATGTGTCTAGTCCCAAACAGCAATCGCTGGATTTACTGGCGTACGAATGCAGCGTCGTGCACCAAGCCAACTGCAGAGATACTGCGTTTAAAAATGCATTTAGGGGATAACAGCATCTCAAAGTGGCAAACGCGAGGACGCGGTAGATGCCTTTGCATGGCCCAGCTTTTACGGTCAGCGAGGTTATGCAAGTTAGGTTCTCACGTGTTTATTAATAAAATGCGTTATTTTTGAAGTTGGGTACTTGAGTTTTTATTGATGAGAACTTTTTTCACAATTGGGTTTATTAATAAAATTCGTTATTTTTGAAGTTGAGTACTTGAGTTCTTATTGATAAATTGGGTTTACCGGATTTTAATTGGAGGTTCTCAACCGGCTCGATTGAGGTAAGAATGAAGACTGAAACCTGCGCGTCGCGGCGGCAATGACCGCTGGCCAGCGCTATGCGTGTTTTCCGCGTTGTCATCAATTTTGCCTTCTTGGCTGCGACGGCACTATTGCGAAATAAGCGCGTGCTGCAATTGTTTCAAGCGCGGCTTGATTCCCAGAATTAAGTGCCGTTGCACTGCAAGCTTTACCGATTGGTAAACAATTGGGAATGAAGGCATTGACTTCGAGAATTGGGTGTCGTTGCCCGAGATAAGCTAGTTGCTTAGAATGCAGAACTTAATAAACAATTGACAACGAAGGCATTGACTTCCAGAATTGGGTGTCGTTGCCCGAGATAAGCTAGTTGCTTAGAATGCGGAATTTAATAATTGGACAATTGAAACCGAAGGCATTGGTTTCTGGAATTTAATAATTGTTAAACGCAAGCGTTGCTCAATTCTAAGAATTGAGCACTTGAAAAGAGAAACAAAATGGTTTAATAAGGCTATGCCTTAACTTGCACAAACTCCGTGCAGATGCAACCTAAGGTGGAAGTGGTAAGCGGACGAACGAAGACTGAACCGGGACAACGGACTAGAACGGCTAACAGTTAGACAAACCAACTTGAACAAAATTCGAGATTTAATCTTAACTCCGCTTCCTGACGAAATTCCTGACGGTCGTTCCAGAGAGGGTAAATCAGATCTGACAAAGATGGTTTTAGTGTGGTTAAAGTCCCACACTGACGGGGTTTTGGCTTTTGATGCTTTCCATCTAAAAAAAACAGAGCCAAGGGAGTCGCAGTCAAAACGCTTGCAAGCACAAATGCGCCTACAGCACCAACCACCACTAACACAATAACGCACTGAAGCACTGGCCAGTGGTCACCATACCAGCGTGGTCACCATTCTTGTACTATAGTGCGCGCCATCATTGCAATAGTGCAAGAAATTTTTTGAACTTAATATAAAAATATAATAAATATAAACAAAATATAAATATAAAAACAAACAACAATTTCATGAATTTTAATTTTTTTGTAGTTTAGTGTGCTATTCGTCCCACTGTTCCTACAAAAAATTTGACATGTTGGCATAATTTCTGTGACGTCATGAGTGCCGCTGTCAAATTATCTGTCTCGGATGTCGTAACCTTATATTCATAAACCTTGGTATAAACAGAATCAAATCGTCGGCCGATTTTTACCCACCGAACGTACGCTGTCAAAATTAAAACACACAGCAGTGCATGTGATTGCCCACAACGACAACGACTGCGATATTCGGCCGACGACCGGTCGTCCGACGATAGAACAAATTCTAATTTTGTCGCAGTCGTCGTGCGAACCAATCAGCTGTGCAGCTGTCAGAGGTGAAAATCGAAAATATAAACGAACGAAAAATTCTGCAAAAATTTTGTGATTTGTGCTATTTTAAGGTTGCAAAGATGTAAGTGCTTTAAATTTTAATAAAAAATTGTGCTAAATAATCAAATTTGTCTCTCCCCTTCGAACAGCTGATGCGAATGTCGCACCCATTCTGTTTCACTGTGCGTATTTTCACGACGACTGGCGCACTGCGCCATTTTTCGGTGCGTATAAATTCGGCCGACGATTTGGTTCTGTTTATACCTTTAGGCTGTAATAACGTAAAGCACAGAGTGAACGTTAATCAGGGGTTAACGTTTTTTTTCATCGAGCTAGCCAAAGTTTGATTGGCTTTTTTCGCAAATAACAGTTGCGCTGAGAAGTTCGTATCGTTTCTATGAGATAATGATGAGATAATGAGATGAGATATTCACTGGAATAAAATCGGTATCATTTTTACGTAGTACCAACCTTCAAAAGAAACGTGTATAAATTTGACAGCTGTCTGATTATTAGTTTGTCAGATACAGCATTTTGAGTGAAGCAACTTTTGTTATTTTGAAAAAAATGGATAAAAAGGAATTTCGTGTTTTAATGAAACACTATTTTTTGATGAAAAAAGTGCTACGGATACCAAAAAGTGGTTTGATGAGTGTTATCGGGACTCTGCGCCGGGCGAAGCAACCATTCGTAAGTGGTTTGCTAAATTCCGTACAGGCCATATGAGCACCGAAGACGATGAACGCAGTGGACGTCCAAAAGAGGCTGTTACGGACGAAAACATCAAAAAAATCCACAAAATGATTTTGGAAGATCGTAAATTGAGGTTGATTTGTATAGCTGACACTCTAAAGATATCAAAGGAACGTGTTGGACATATCGTTCATGAATATTTGGGTATGCGAAAGCTATGTGCAAAATGGGTGCCGCGCGAGCTCACAATCGGCCAAAAACAAGAACGTGTCGATGCTTCAGAGCAATGTTTGGAGCTGTTCAACCGCAATAGAAGTGAATTTTTGCGTCGATATGTGACAATCGATGAAACATGGATCCACCACCACACTCCGCAGTCCAGTCGGCAGTCATCTGAGTGGTCTGCACGCGATGAACCGAATCCAAAGCATGGAAAAACTCAACAGTCGGCCGGTAAGGTTATGGCGTCCGTATTTTGGGATGCACATGAAATAATTTTCATCGACTATCTTGGAAAGGGAAAAACCATCAACAGCGACTATTATATAGCGTTATTGGAGCGTTTGAAGGACGAAATCGCGAAAAAACGGCCCATTTGAAGAAGAAGAAAGTGGTGTTTCATCAAGACAATGCGCCGTGTCACAAATCGGGGAAAACGATGGTAAAATTGCATGAATTGGGCTTCGAATTGATTCCGCACCCACCGTATTCTCCAGATTTGACCCCCAGCGACTATTTCCTGTTCTCAGATCTCAAGACAATGCTCGCTGGAAAGAAATTTAAAGCCGATGAGGAAGTAATCGCCGAAACAGAGGCCTATTTTGAGGCTAAACACAAATCGTACTACAAAAATGGTATTGAAAAATTGGAAGATTGCTATAATCGGTGTATCGCCCTCGATGGCAACTATGTTGAATAATAAAATCGAATTTTGCCAAAAAAAATGTGTTTTTCTATAAAACGATACGAACTTTTCAGTCGAACTGTTACTTCTCGAGCACACAGAACGTGCTCATCTTCTACAAAAACACTATGTTATACGCTTACGATCATTTCTACCGGAATTGTCATACATTTCTAAGGAACACCATAAATGACCTAATTTTGCGTCACTTTTTATCACAGAAAGTAAAAGTAGTTTTCCAATATATATGTACAAGTATATACATATATCGCGTTCTCTTAAATCAGTCCTGGTGAGCCCCTGTCAGATATGATTACTGATTACTCGGCAAAAGCCTTTCTGCAATAATTGTGAACAAATTTTGCATGGCTTTCAAAACTGTTCTTAATTATTGAAATTCATACATATAAATTCATAGCATAAATACTTCTGAAAAAATACCTGCAATTTCCCCCATCAAAAAAACAGTGCTTGAGATATTGTCAAAATCTTCTTTTTTGGATTGGTACATCTGTTAGTGCTCAAATATCTGTTTCAGCATCTTCCGTCTGGAGCTTGTGTGTGATAGCAGTTACCATGCACGCGAAACTGAGAAACGGTTTTCTGCATATTCCGATCGTCCGATAGTACACTGGTTTTAATAGTAAATAAATAAATTGTTGTAAATAAATTGTAAATTATTTGCATTTTAAAATACGCGTTTTTTAATTGATGTATTTATAGATTATAACGCGTGCTAATAAAGGAAGAAAGGAATTATTTTATTATTATTTTGCAAAAACTCATCGATGGCAAAAGCAACTCTTGCTCTGACGTTCGTTTGTTGTACCTTCCCTAATCAACCGTGGGTCTCGTTTACCGAATTTGCGTCCGTCATATTCCAACTAGTGGTAGTAAAGCAAATCAAACAAAAGTAAAGGATTTACTTTGGGTGATTTCATTGTAAACAAATCAGTGTTTGTTGTGCTCTGCTAATTCCGCAATGTTAAATTTAGTTTGGCAAAGAGTTTGTCTCATTCAGCTTCCGGCAGTCGACGCGTGCAGTCACAGGTAACCTTGACCAGCAGAAGTGATCGTGAGCTAAAACCAACCAAACAATCAGCAAATCACCCCACAACATCTACCTTCACTGAATTGACACAAATAACACCCAGGTAGGCAAAACACAAATCAGAAAACAAACACAACGAAGCGCGTCACGGACGAGATGGAGGCGACGGATGACGAAATCCAATCGCCTCCAAAAAAAAACAGCAGGAGTAGGAGCAAAACCAAACAAAAAGGACAAACAGACAAGGAATGCAGTGCCTCATCCAGCAACTCAAAAGTACAGCACTCACAAGCACCTCAGCAGACAAAACAGACGCCATGCAACTATAACGGAAAACATAACGGGCCCTACATAGTCTACGTTGATACAGTTCAAGAAGAAGCAAGACGCAAACCAATCAACGCCATTAGACTTTCACGCACCTTAAATAAACTGCATACCGAAGGGATAGTGGAAATCGTAAAAATAGGTTATGGACGATGCAAATTAACATTCAAATCCGGAAAGGCAGCTAACCTCTTCGCCGCAGATACGCGCGTTAACGAACTCGGCTACACCGCCCGAATAATGCAACACTTCCTGGGCAAAATGGGTATAATTTTTAATATCCCCCCAGAAATCACCGAAGAGGAACTACAAGAGGAAATCAAATCACACATCCCAATTCAGAAAGTAATGCGAGTGTACAGGAAAGATAAAGACGCGGACAACGGCTCAGTAGCCACCAGCCGCGTGAAAATACTATTTGACGGCAACGAAATCCCAAGTGAGGTCGCTTATGAATACACCAAGATTAAGGTGGAACACTATATTCATTTAGCACAGTGTTATAAGTGTTTCCGATACGGGCATTTCGCCCTCCACTGCAAGGCAAGGGAGGAGAGATGCAAGAAATGCTATAATATACACGAGCAAGAAACCCCTTGCCTCGAAATAAAATGCAGCAATTGCAACCACACCCATGCGCCAACAAACAAAAACTGCCCAGCCAGACGCAAGGCATACGCAATCCAAAAGATAATGACGATAGAGAACCTGGCAAGGCCCGAGGTAAAAACCAAATATCCAGTACTTTTCAATAAATTTGAACTCCTAGACGAAGACTACAGCAATAATTTTCCACAACTACCAACAAAAAACAACACACCGCACACAAAAAACAACAACATTACAGCGGCTAATGAGCTACACAAGCTGCATCCGCATGCTAGTCTGTTCAGAAAGCCCAGTCCAAAGCGAAGAGCCCCCAACATAGAAAGAACCCCCAACCCGACAATGACCGAATACTATAAAGTGATACAGGACTGGAACAGTCACAATACCCCAAAATTTGAAAGAACAATCAGCAACTTAACAAAAGACATCACAAGAAAAATCTCGGAACCATCTGAAATAAACAATATCGCTGACATGAAAAACGTTTTGAACAACATCAGACTTCAGTTAAACACAATATTAGCAGATAGAGATCTGCTACAAATCAACGAAATAACGCATCATGGAAATAAAAATACTTCAGTACAACATCCAGAGCTTGAAACATAACAACAACAAGGAACTTTTAGAAATCTATCTGGTCAAAAATAAAATAGAAATAGCAGCACTAAGTGAAACATGGATAAAAAATAACGCAGACACCAGCTTAAAAGACTACAATTTTATACACAAATCACGACCTGACGGCTACGGAGGGGTTGGTATGTACATAAAAAAAAACATAAAATACAACTTACTAAACATAAACTGCGACATGGAGGCAGTCGGATGCACAACATTGAACCTTAAGAACAATTTCAACTGTATAGGAATATACACCCCACCAAATTTGGACAACAATCAATTCGAAACGAAGTTAGACAACGTCTTCAACTGGGCAAGCAACCTGACAAACTCAACAATAATAACAGGAGATTTCAACGCCAAAGCTATCAGCTGGGGAAACAATCAAACGGACATCAAAGGTGCACATCTGGAAAAAATAGCGGCGAATTACAACTTTAAATGCGTAAATACAGGGAATCCAACCTTTATCCCACCTAATGGCACACCATCAGCGATAGACTTAACTTTTACTAACAATCACACAACACAAACAAAATGGGTAGCGCAAAAAACCAGAATAACAAATAGCAACCACATACCAACGCTTACAACAGTAAAGTCGGAAGTGAAAGATAAAAAAGACTACAAAATACTATATAACAAAATTTTCAAAGACCTTAACATAACTACACTACCAAACAACATTATAGACATACAGAACACAATAAGCAACATAATAAAAAAACACACAATAAAACTAAAACCAAACAATAAATACATACCAAAACCCTGGTGGGACAAACAGTGTGAAAAATTGTTCAGACTTAGAAATGCGGCGAGACAGAAATACTTGAGCTCCAAAACAACAATAAATTGCAGTGCATTAGACCTAGCCGAAACGGCGCTCAAAAACCATATAAAAGAATTAAAAAAAACTAGCTTCAACAACCTCCTAGACAACTTATCATCCCCCGCAAATATACAAGACTTTTGGCGACAAATAAACAACCTAAAAAAATACAATCAAGAAAAGAAAACAATTAACACCTGGACAGATGTACAAAAACTACACTTCCTCACAAGCATTACCAACACTCACACAGCCACAACAAACAACCCAACCAACTACTCGGATCAAGAACCAAACACGGAAACAACACCCAGCACTACAATCTTCTCCTACCAAAACTTCTTAGAGTTCATAAAAAGCAGAAACCCTAACTCAGCCCAAGGTTGTGATGGCATATCGTACGGACTTATAAAAAATTTAACAGAAAAAAATAAAGAAACCTTATTTAAGAGCCTACTACAAACATGGGAATCCAACAAAATACCAGATAAATGGAGAACCATAAAAGTAGTACCAGTGCTAAAACCAAAACGAGACCCAGCAATAATCGAAAACTACCGACCAATAAATCTGCTACCGGTCCCCCTAAAAATATTAGAAAACCTAATTAAAGATAACATCAACAACCACCTAAATTTAAAAAAAATACTACCTGCAAGATCCTACGCATTCAGGAAAAATAGATCCACAACACAATGTATAAACGACCTAATAAACAATATACAACTCCATAAAAGTAATAAACAACACGTAGCGGCGGTCTGCCTTGATATTAGCAAAGCTTTTGAATCAGTAAATCTGCGCATATTGACCAAGACGCTAGACAACATTGGATTAGACAACAAAATAAAGAGATGGATAAACTCATACCTAAGCAACAGAACCCTAATAATAGACAACCAGCAAGTCACAACGAACCAAGGTCTATGCCAAGGCAGTGGCCTGAGCCCGGTATTGTTTAATATATACACAATCAACCTGCACGATCTCGCGGACGAAAACTGTGAAGTGTTCCAATTCGCAGACGATTTTTTCATAACATGCCACAGCAAGACTTTTACAGACACTCAGAACATATTACAAAACAAAACACGGCTCTTCCAGGAAAAAGGTGAACAACTACAACTAAAAATCAACCCACAAAAATCTAACGTTACCCACTTCAACAACAAACAACAGAACTTAAACATAGCAATCAACAATGACACTATAAACCAAACTAAAACTATAAAATACCTAGGCAGACTAATCTCAACAAACAACTCCTCGATAGAACACGTCAACCACGTCATCAAAAAAATAAACCAAACATGTTCCTTTCTCCACACAACCAACCGCTGCAAAGGCAGCGTCCACCCAGCCAGAAGCCTACATTTATACAAAGTATTTCTAAGGTCAAAAATGGACTATGCGGCATCATCATTCACCAACGTTAGCAACAAGGCAATGAGAAAACTAGCGACGTGTAATAATAACATAATCAAAAGAAGTCTTGGCCTAATTACTTCAACTCCAACTCATGTAATATATCACCTTGCATCCGAGCTACCACCACACCTACGTTTCGAATTTATAACAGCTAAAGAAATAATAAAAACCTTCGCTTACAACTTGCCCACGGTAAAGACACTAAAACTGAACAATAAACTACATACCAGTTACACCAGAATATACAACAAATATAAAAAGATTTTCAACAAAACAGAAAAAATAGAAGAAATACCAATCTACACCAACAACAAAACCCAATTCGACTTAAAATTCTTTACAAGGAACCTAAAAAAAACAGAAGCCTCAGCGGAGGAAATAACACAGAGATATAATAACAAAATAAAAAACTTAAACAAAGAAAACTATGAAATAATCTACACAGACGGGTCAGTAAAAAATAACTACACAGGCGTTGCAATACACCACGAAGCCAGAGACATCACCGAAAAATATTACATCAACGAAAAACTAAGCTCCATGACTGCTGAGCTGATAGCCATAGATAAAGCAATAGACTACATATTAAAAAACAAATATAACAAAGCCGCAATAATAACGGATAGCCTCAGTGGCGCACTAGCATTAAAACACGACAATGGCAATAACTCAATAATCAACAACATCAAAAAAAAAATTAACAACGACACAATCCAAAGCCTACAAATACACCATGTACCTAGCCACAGCAACATCAAACCAAATGAGACAGTCGATAAGGCGGCTAAAACAGCATACCAAACGGGACAAAAAATACAAATCAAATACCCAATTAAAGAAGCCACCAACATAATACTAAACGAAATAAAAAAAACATGGCAAAAAGAATACATGGAAACAAGTGTCACAAAAGGAAAAAACTATTTTCAAATGTTCCCCAACTTAAATAATAAACCATGGTTCAGTAACAAATACCACCAAAAAACTTACCCAATGAACATAAAAAAAATAAACCGAATATTAGTTGGACATGGATTCTGCAATGACACATTAAATAAAATGAACATAACTACAAATAATAACTGTGAAGAATGCAACGAAACAGAGTCCACTGACCACATAATATTCAAATGTAAAAAATACAAAAAAGCAAGGGATAAATTCCCTATTCTCAACCAAACCAACGGTATAACAGAATTTATGAACCAAAAAAACATCAACCATTTCTCGTTACTAAACAAATTCATACAAGACTCTCAATTAACAATATGACACACATTAACCACATATAATCTAACATCTAACTCAGTCACAATAATCAACCAATACACACTGACAGGCATAATATAAGCACACACCATCAGCAGCTGACCCAATTGTCAACACACAATATATACACAGCGAACCAACGCTTCAAAGCTACAATCAACTAATTTTACAAACATAAATTTTTTAGATTCAGCGAATTTGTAATGGCGATATAACCTCCCCTGGATGTTGGCCAAATAAATCTCCACACCTTTTCCACAGGGAAAGCCTACGGAGTAACGTTAAAACCACAAAAAAAAAAAAAAAAAAGAGTTTGTCTAAAATTGTTTGTTTTTAACAAAGTATCGTGTGCCGAAGTGTTTAAAATGTTAACGGTAGCCTACGGGAACTTGACAATGTCAAAAACCCAAGCGTACGAGTGGTAAAACGAATTTAAAGCCGGCCGTACTCTGGTTGATAATTTTCCTCGGTCCGGCTGTCCATCCAAACAGAACCAGTTAAGAAAATTGTCCTTGCAGATCGTCGCGTGAGCATCAGGAGATAGTAGCCAATCTTGCTGTCTCGTTTGGATCGGTATAGAGCGTTATGCATGAAGCGCGGGGTCGTGCCCAGAGTGCACAATTTGTTGCATAAACAGCATCGAATCGATGTCGCCAAATGTGATGGCCAAAATGTTATCGACGGCATTATTTCCGGAGACGAGACATGGGTCTATGAATATGACATCAAAACTAACCAGCAATCATCGAAATGGCGCTTCTCAGACGAGCCTAGACCCAAAAACCTACGAGTGAGTCGATCCAAAATGAAGGCCTTGTTGACCGATTTACTTGATTGCCGTGGTGTGGTCTACTCCAAATTTCTTCCACCAGAACAGACAATAAATGAGTATTACGGAAGCGTATTAAATTATTTGAGGGGAAAATGTGCTTCACAAGAGGCCAGAACTGTGGAGAGACAACTTGTCGAGACACATCTCATCCTGTACGTGGCTATTTCCCTAAAAACGTTAATAACGCAAGCTCCATATTCACCCGACATTGCTCCTTCACTTTTTCCTATTCCCGCGACTTAAGTTCCTACTTCGCGAAAAGCGTTTTGAGGCGATAATGGATAATTCGCTGAGAGCTGAGAGAGCTGAAGCCAAACCCAAAATCAGCCTTTGAAAAGTGTTTTCAAGATTGGAGGAAGCGTTGGAGTGTATTGTTTGCAATGGAGATTACTTTGAGGGGAATAAAAATATTACTGATGAATAACGGTTTTTGTTTTATTAAAGAATTTCGGGTATTTTTTTATTAGAAAGTGTATATGTATGTACTTACGTAACATTAACAAATTACTGAGATAAACTCATTTCAAATAACACAATGAAGGAAATAACAAAATACATAAAATAAATAATTTTGTGTGCTTACACTTCCTTACACCCCTTAATTATTTGTGACGGAAAATTACATTCAAAACCACAGACCAACATCATCTGACACAGTAGCGTCTTCAAATATTTTACCTAAAATAAAACAAAATTATGGCCTTTTCATATAATATCTAAGCAACTCCAAAGTGTAATACACACTTAATACACTTTGGGCAGCTCGAGTTGTGTTTCAGCAATTTAATTTGCATTTCAACGATCCAAATTTTATTTTGATATCAAAGTTTTCTCTTCATCGATTTTTATCTGTGTCAGCCAGTGGCGTGCACAGAATTTAATTCTGGGGAACGGCGGATTCCGTACACAACTTTTAAGCCCAATACCATTCGAAACCATATTTGCCATCCAAAATGTTTGTAACAAACATATTTGGGGGGGTTTGAACCCTTAAACGTTCCTTGTGTACGCCACTGGTGTCAGGTATACAAATTTCGGTATTTTTGCATTCTGCGGTCCACTTTGACCAACGACCATATAAACAGTAACCGCTTTTCCCTTTCAGGACCATTTTGAAAAAGTTAGGTTTGTTCAGAATGACTACCTGGCAAATTTTGCTTCGAGACTTGGGTCTTTGGATCCTTATTGGATGATATTGCAAGCTCTCAGATGACCACTTTAATCGAAAACCTATCGCTCGGATTAGGCGCATTTTTGCTCAAATAGTTTTGTCACCGTCGCCATAAAAAATTGCGGCATAAATGCAGTATAGCGAACCCTCGTGAAAAAAATAAATGAATATGCTTTATATAGAGGGTTGGCTCCTGAATCTAACAGATTAAAAGTTTTGCCTGGGAAACGCCCATAAAAGGCGTTCCTCGGGGTCAAAGTTCAAAGTTTCTTTCAAAAAACTCAATTAATCTCCAACTGATTTACACGATATGGGTATCATTTTTGTAAACACTTTTACAATATTCTGTGCATACATAAGATTTCCTTTATTCTGATCATTACAATTCAAAGCAATTTTTCTTTCTATTTAAAACGCTCTTTTCTTGTCATTACCACTTTATTTAGTGCTGATTTTGAACTCCTGTCTTTCTTCAAAATAGAGGAGCACATAAAAATAAATTTACATAAAAAATATAAAATATAAACATACATATAATTACATACACATAAGTTCAAGCTCTGACCGGTGTGCTGTTTTAATTCCTTTTAGCCAAAAAGGAAAAATTGCAATCATCTAAGCAAATAGTGCTTAAGACTTAACAATTTTTATTTTGTTGATAACGCAGCTTGCTTCGTAAATACGTCTGTATGAATGGATTGCAGCTTGTAATCGGACAAATAAACACTATATTTGTTGATGTATTGTCAGATATGCTTGACAAAAGGTACGCAACGTAATTTTTTTCTTCTAAATATACAGCGATTCTTTGAAAAGGCAACCGCAAATGAGCATTGATTAAATTTAGCAAATATTATTTAAAAATTTAATTTGCTCTTAAGTGATAATTTTAAAATCTAAATTTTACGCGTCTTTAGTATTAAAGCTCGTTTGGTAGGTTTTTGCAAATTAAAAATAAATTTCATCGCATTTGATACGCTTTGAAAATTACTTTTAATTTCATAGAAACCAACCGAATAAGCTTCGTTTATTCTGCAAATTCATTTAAATACAGCCGATTTTTTATGACCCAAAAATGGAATCGCCAATGACATTACTTTACCGCAATATTGTATAATGCACGTAAGTATGATGCAAAGCGCAGCGAAAAATATACGATTAATGTGTGCCACCAGTTGATGCCCCAGAATTATGCTAGAAAAACTCGCAGCAGCAAAAGCTTTTTAATTGTTGTACCCAGCCCCATAGCGCTAAAAATTCAACAGCAGCTCCAAAGTCATTTCACAAAAGCGACGCACGCCTACATCTGTTAATAAAGACTTCCAAAAAATAAGTACGTTTCTTCGATCCTTTCACAATTATGTTCATCTAACTTACCATTACGAAAGCATAAATTGTTTTAATACGCGCCCGCCCACTGCCGCCGCCGCCCTACTGCCACCACCTTCTCTTCCACTGCAATTTCATTTTCGACGCGGCGCAAAAACGCGCGACAGCCGCCCGAGTAGGAAGGGCCACAGCACCAGCAGCGCAAACCAGGCGGGCGATATATCTTCAAAAGGCCACCAGCTGGGAAAGGAGCGTGCGGCAACCGATCTACTGCCGCCCACTGCCGTGCCTGATCGCACTTTGCGCACCTCGTGCAATGTCTTATCCAGTACGCTAATGCGCTGATTCATTGTCACCAGGTCGGCATTCATGCGCAGCACTGTGGCTTGAATTTGTTTCAGTAGCTCTGAATTCTGGATCATGGCCTCAGTGATGTCGTGCTGCATGTCCACCGGATCGCCGTATTCTTCGTCAGACTGCTCCACAGTGCCGTTGGACATGGCGTAGGTGTTCAGGGGTGCCATCACCTCCTGTACAGGTGTGCGCGGAACGACTGCTATTGGTGCAGATATATCAGCAGCGCTGTCATTACTAAGTCCGTTCAAATGAGGTGTGGCGAGTCCATTTGTGCTGGGCACCGCGTGCAACTGGGCGAAAAAAATTAAAGGTAATTTTTAGTTGCGTTTAAGCAGCCTTACAAAAATATACAAACTTCGTCATTGAGCTCTTCGCCGTCAACGCTTCCGTCGGTCACGCCGTTAGCACTGGCACCATGCTGGGGACTGTTGGTGCGCGAGTTGAACGGCGAATTGGGGTGCGATTCGGCCAACTCGCGCATGCCCGGCGCCACCATGTCCAGCTCGTCCAGATTAATGTTATCCAAGCCACTAATGCTGCCCACAAAATTCTGCACGTTCTCCGTGAACGACATGGTCTCGATGATTTCGCGCAGACTATCCACATACCGCTCCATGGCCTGCTGCTTGTTGAGGTGTCGATTGTCGTTCCACGCATCCCACTTGGCCTTCCCCACCACATCCCAGAATGCGGGCCGCTTCTGGTGGCAAGGGCCCTCGGTGGCCTGTTTGTAGTAGCCATAGAACTTCAGCATCATGGCGGTGCTGGGCTGGTAGGGACCATTCTTGGGCAGACCCTTGATGACGTTCACCGCTGCCTGGAATCGTTCTTCGATTGTAGCCATTGGTGATGTGTGATTTCTGTTTTTAGTTTTCAACTGAAAAATACGAGGAAATGTGGGCCTTATTGCTCACGTAAAACTGGGAAAATTAATCCAGCAGCAGCGATTAAAACGCAAACGCTAAACAGCAACACATTACAATGTTCACCAACAGTTTCAAGTACAAACGATAAGATTACAATTCAAACCTGCGAGCACTTTACCTGAGTAAAAATATGTGCGTTGTATATAAAATTGCTGTTGTTGCTTTTGCGCCTTGCGTTGCTATAACGCGAGGCTAAGGTTCAGCTTCAAATAATGAAACGTATAAATATATAAAACGAAATGACAGTGATATACTGACGGAGCTGACGCTACTACGCGCACCCAGCGGCCAACAATGCGAGAAAGCGACAGAGAGTCGCACAGAGTTTCAGCTGTGGACAGCAACAATGCTATTGAAGTGTGCATTTGATATGCAAAACAATGAGAGGTGATCGAAATGTTCGATTTCCATATGGATATTGACAAAACAAAGTAATAAAATGCTACGCCCGTGCCGGGTGGGTGTCCATTTTTTGTTGCGATGCTACAACCAGGCTTAGAAACTTGTTGCTTAAATCTCGAAAGGGTTTATCGATACTTAATACTTAATAGTTTTATACAGAAAATTAAACTGTTAAGATGTAAGAACACGTCTTGCAGGTGAGTGAATACCTGCACATATCTGGACATCCTGCTATACAGTTCGTATTATAAATTGTCAGCTCATGAAACACTGTAAGTTCAAGTAAAAGATTTCATTAAATTTAGCAAACATGCTAACAAAATATTTTAAATGCTCTCTAACTACATTCATATACAAAATTCATTAAAAAAGTATAAACCCTCATAATTACAGCCATTAAAAAAGGCATAAAATTAAGTGAGTAAAGCTGCCAGCAAAGAAGGTACGCAAAAGCCTAATTGGGCCTGCTCTCGCGGCTGGCGCTACTGACTGCGGCGCCGTCAGCTCCACAGAAACCAGTGTAGCAACAGACAAGACCACTTCTGCCTATTTCCCCTCACTGCAGCTGCGCCCACGGCAGCACCAGTGGCATCGGCTAATGTGCATTCAAAGAGTATTGGAAAGCTGGTAAATGGTTTGTTAAATACAAAATAAAAATACGCAACCGCGCAGCAGAGCGGAAAGCTGCCACCATCAACTATCACAATACCTTCGATCTTACCCAAAAGTTAGATCACTTTTTGCTTATTTTGTTCCTTAAGATTTCCGCTACTTCGAGTTTTAGCGGTAGTTAGTGCTTTTGACAGTATTTTTACTTAAATTCCACGAAGCTTGAAAAGTTTTCAGCGAAAAACCAGACGCAGAAATCCTCTCATAGAAATTCTGTAGCTCGTTTTGAACTTTGAGCCTAGCTGCTGATAGCATATTAGCGACTTTTTGTCGATAATATGGTAACCTCTCTTTTACACTCTTCTTGCAGGTGGTGGCAGATGCAGTACCACCAGCTCCAACTAGCTTGCGAAATCTTCTTTCAACTTGGCATTTTCTAGCACTACAAGCTCACCTTTGGTCACCTCGCTTCTGCACACGTTCAGCGCCTATTTTCGTTTAGCTTGCACAAATTTCACTTGGTTTTGCTCGCTACCTTCCTTTCATTACCTCTCCACCGTTGTTCCACACACAATTTCGCAACGACTATTTCTGCTTCTCGACTAACTACTGGTTTGTTTTAGTTTGTTCTTTCGCTATGGTACGACTCTTGTTTGCACCTGTCGTTTTGTTTACTCTTCATCACTTTTATTTTTCTATTAAATTTGTTTTAATCTTATTGGATTTGGTAACTCGAAAACAAAAATCACAAATGCCTTTGTTTATTTCAGCTGTTATTTTTTCCTGTTAGGGTTGCACTTTAAGGTATTTTATATCTAATTTCATTTTAACCTGAAACGGTGCCAGAGATTTCAAATTGATTGACTTGCATAAGCCTAAATTTCACCAATAAATGATCATATATTATTAAATAGTTCCTTTTTTACTAGTATAGGTTGAATCAGTCAGTCAGTTTACGTGTATACATGGAAACCACTACAAATAAACAACTGTCACATCCATCCATTGTTGGTTGTAGAAATATGTAGACCTAAAAGTGAAAATATTATTTTTCCTGAAGACGCGCTTGATTTTTTGGCAACTGGTGAACTTATCAATGTAAATTTTTTCAAAAATATTTTTCTTTTTCTATATAAATTTCCTAAATATTTTTGTTTAGTAACATGAATAATAGATACAAATGTATTCCCGAATTTTTGAAGTTTAGTTCATAGTTAAATTTTTCATATAATAAAGTCAAATGTTTTCTAAGAATAAAATATGTTCTGTGCTGACGAAAACCATTTTGAACAAAGAAAAGTTTCCTTATGGAAGTACATTGAGTCTTTGACACACAGATTACCCCAAGGCTTACTAATACAAAAGATATTTGACATTAAATGAATTTTATGAGCGCAGCACTGCCAATTCTTAGAAAAAAGTACCTGTCTCCTTTTCAGTAAGACCTAAAATCCTCCAGATAAGCCTTTCTCAAGAACCTTCACACAGGTATAATTAATTTTAAACAAGTCGTATGCGTCTATGAGATGCATGAGCGATTTTAATTTTTTGCTCATGCACATAGTTCTTGAGTCTTTATGTTTTTATTATCTCATAATATTTCTATACAATATTTATATTTAAAATCATTAAAATTTTAAGTTAGATGTGACAGCGCACGAAGCAACGCTGCTACTGAGGACTGTTCAGTGTTGCTCAAATTCGTTACTTTCGTCCCCAACTTGAAATTTGCTCTGGCATCGCCGTCGTCAAGTGCCCGTCGCATTGTCATTGTGCGTGTATTCCCAACGTGTGGTGGATTAATTTCGCAACTCTGTGAAAAGAAAATTATTGATGAAAAACCCCCGAAAATTAACAATTGAAAAATTGTTAGCTAAAAAATCGCAAAACATAAGCTTTCGCATTTCACAATCGTTGTGAAAGGTGCAAAGCAGCGAACCATCGAAAAACAGTTGAAGAGTAGAATTGAAGTGAGAGCTTATAGCGCCAGTGTATCCCCGCGCGCGTAGCCGATCGACCTTGTGAAGTTCGACAAAGTTCTTTTGGTGAACGGAAAAGGAGGAGCAGAAATTACACAATTCTTTTGGAGTAGTTAAAATCCTCTTTTCGCTACATATTCCGAGAATCAAAGGCCCAGGTAGCACAAACTGCAGAATTTACCACTCCTTAAATTTAATTTGTTTGCTTGCAAACTTTGTGAAATATAACGCCTCCGTGGCTAGTTTTCTTTTTTCGCTGCCGTCGTCGTCATAGCTGCCGTCGCCGTAGTCAGAAGAAGTGTGATTCAGAGCACTTTGTGCGTTGACCTGCTGCAGTACGGAAAGTGAAACAGAAAAAAGCGGAGACTTTATCAGTCGATTGAAACGTTGCGATTAAACATGAAATTTGTGGCAACAACAAAGGCCCAACAAAAACAACAAGAGCAGCAGCAAAAATTAAAATTTATTATCAGAGCTGAAGAAGAAGTAGTAGCGACTAGTATAAATAATTCGCACGCGGTCACTTTAGCAACATTGAACAAATCGAACTCGTGTGGTGCAGTAAGGAATTGTTTGGTGAAGGTGAGCCAACAGCAATTACAAAAAGAAGAGAGTGCTCAACATTCGCAGAAATTGCATATAATTTTTAAAAATTGGAAAAATCAAAACTTTTGCATAGCTGCGTCTTGATTAAGCGCGCTTCCTAGTACAATTTATTAAAATAACCGAAAAACAGAGAACTGGAGTAGACAAATTTTCACACTTCTCTCGAATATAAATAAAAATTAAAGTGCACAAACAGCCTGTAAAAATAATAAAATTTTCGGTGACGAATAGAAAATTAAAATAAAATCTGCAGAAAAATCAATAAAACGTGTAAAAAGTGAGCGCGAGTGAAAAATACAAAAAAGCGAAGTAATAAATCCTTAAGTGAAACAAAGAAAATAAATTTCAAAAAAACCTAAAACTCAGCTTACGTCGCGGCATATACGCGTGGTTTGCAAATATTTATTTTTTTTTTTAGTTTGCTCAAACCGTAAACAGGCGAGCTCGTAGAACCTCGTGTTCCGCTGTCAAACACAGTCCTCGCTTTTAACAATTCCCGAGTGAATTTATCGCTAAATACGTTGCGCACGCATATTCGTTGTCAAGCGGACGTCCAGCGAACACGCGCCAAATTCCCCACAAGCAGGAGCAGTGGGAAATCAGGAACAGCAAGAAAGCGACACACTGTCAGTGACGTACTTGCGGAGGAATCTGCCAGCTACAATCAGTCGGACGCATTCAATTGCCGACGTGGTAGACGACTGCTCAACGACGGCTTCGTCTCTGTGTTCATACAAAATTTCGGCAACATCGCCGAAATCGAGGCGTTCACACGCTAATAAAGACAAAGACATGCCCCGACGCAACAAGAAGGGTGGCAAAGGTAAGAATGTATAAAGTTATCCACCCCAGGTTCACCCAGGCATTTCTCGTTTTCCACTAGTCATCTGTTGGCATTCGGAAACATCTGTACTTGTATTCGAATAGGTGCCTTCTCTTACAAAGCAACATGTTGCGGTGTTGCTGATTTCGGGCAGCACTTTGTCTCCACACTTAAAAAAATGTCTAGAAGGCATTTTTTAGTCTCAGTTCTCGGTAACCGAAAAACATTTTCTGATAAGGAACTCGACCGTATGTTATTGGAAGTATAGCAACATGCTGTGCTGTGTTGCCTCAAAACAACGGAATGCTGAATTCAATTTCCTCAGCATTTGGTATATTTTCGCTAAATTGCCAACTGAAGTGCAATGCAAAAACACACCCATGCACATATTTGCATGTGCAGGGAAAATCGTTAACGCAACGAATTGAACAAGTTGAATGCGCATTTCATTGTTTTGTGCCAAACGCGTGCACAACGTTGCTCACTGGTGCGGCCATTTCACAAAATCTGCTAACTAAACTTGCACATTTCGTACGTTCTGCTCATTTCACAACAACCTGACATTTCGCAGTAAACAACGCTGCACATGTCCGACTCAGGTGTAATTTATTTCTAGTGGTAATTAAATAATTATATGGTAGAGGTCAGGGGCAACGGCTGTTTGTAGCAACCAATTTCGTATTAACCAAAGAGTAGTGTTTCTAATAAAATTTTCTTGCCTTTACTCTTCTCTAATCAAGCCAGTCAGATAGTCAAATGCTTCTGACATGACGGAAATTCCCCATTCGACTCTGCTCGACGCGTTGTCACACAGACAGCAGCGAGCGTGTTTTTTGCAAAAACTAGAGAGAACACACGCCCAATCGGCGGGCAACGAAACAGTTTTGCTCGAACTTGGCCGGACTTTGCGGGTAAAAAAGTACGCTACAGTTTGGATTAACGTGAACATTGCAAGCGAAAGACCGAAAGTTTTCATCAAGTTCGTATAACACTTCGTTCAATAATGTGGGTGACTAACACATAGATGGCGGCACTAATACTAAAGCAATATTTTTTTTCGAACTTGTGAACCTTTTTAGGCTTACTGTCAAAATTATATGTCAATCCGACCATTACTTTACAAGTTACAGTGCTTTAAGTGACACTACTTTTGAGTTTTCAAAAAAAATGAATTCAAAGCAATTCCGTGTGCTGATTTATCATTGTTTTTTAATGAAAAAAAATACTGTTCAATGCCAGGAATGGCTTGAAAAACATTATTCGGACTCTGCTCCATCAAAAAGAACCATTCGTAAGTGGTTTGCTAAATTCCGTACAGGCCATATGAGCACCGAAGACGATGAACGCAGTGGACGTCCAAAAGAGGCTGTTACGGACGAAAACATCAAAACAATCCACAAAATGATTTTGGAAGATCGTAAATTGAGGTTGATTTGTATAGCTGACACTCTAAAGATATCAAAGGAACGTGTTGGACATATCGTTCATGAATATTCGGGTATGCGAAAGCTATGTGCAAAGTGGGTGCCGCGCGAGCTCACAATCGACCAAAACCAGAACGTGTCGATGCTTCGGAGCAAAAAAAAAAATGGTACTGAAAAGTTGGAAGATCGCTATAATCGGTGTATCGCCCTCGATGGCAACTATGTTGATGAATAAAAACGAATTTTGGCAAAAAAATGTGTTTTAATTAGTTAGTCACCCACATTATTGAACGAAGTGTTATGTACTTAAAACGAATTCAATGAAATTGAATTGGACAGCTTCTTTTTGAGGATTGTTTAATGCTTAAGTTTAATGCAATGTGCCATTCTTGCGCCCGATTGACAATGGCTCATTCGAGTGCAGTGATTAGCGTGTCACGCGCTGCTAACAAAACAAATTAAAAATACTGCGTTTGTGTATGTGACACCTGCGCATAACAACAACACGGCAAATATATTTCAACATTGCTTTTCAGTTCAGTAAAACCAAGTATATGTACTCGTATACCCGCTGTAGAAGCAAATATATTGGGAAACAACCGCGCAAACAGCTACGTTCTCGAAACGCAAAGTCAGACAACAAAGACTACTTTCTGTAACGGAAATGCTTTGCGTCCTCTAAACTTTTCTGAACTTATACCTCTTTGTTCGTCGCGCTGCTTTCTGTTAGTACTAAGCCAGAAGTCATCTCTCGACTGAATTAAAATAAATACAAAAATTAATAAACAAATGGTTGCTACTGGGAGCATATGCTCAGAATTTTCCACTGTTTCAACAGCTTTTCGTTCGTATTTGTTGCTGCGATGATGTAATATTTGAAGAACAAATTTGCGTCCGTGTTCTCAATAGTGAAATCCTTTCACTCTATTTTGCGAGCTTTGCTTTTAAATTTTATCATTAATTGATACATATGCTCATTCGTTCATATATTCATGTGTGTTTATGTTTAGTGAAAAAGATTGTTAAACTTTCTGTTCTGAAACATTGCCTCACGTCTGACGCAAAACTCGCAACATTTTACTCCCACATTATTGTCACCGACTTAAAGCTTTAACGTTTGTTCTGTGTACTTGTTTGCTCATTTTGTTTTCTACCCATATTTGTAAAAATGCTTTTTATTTTCTCTGACGCTGATGAAAATGAAAATACGCTCAGAATTCGTGGAATTCTAGTTTGACAATATACTTAATTTTAGTGCTTCGCACGCGTTGCTTGCCGTCCTGGCCTTGAAATTGCATAAAAGTTCAAAAGCACTTCTCCTAGCGTTGTATATGTACTTTTAAACTTGACTTTTGCCAATGTTTGATCAGTTTTAACGAATTGCAATAGTTTTATTTTGAAAGCACATCAAATCTTATAAATCAATTATACGCATATGTTATGCAAAAATGTATTCAACTAATTTTGTTCCATTGAAGTCACACAATTCAACGCCAAACGGTCGGCCAGCCAACTTTTATCTATCAATTGCCGACACCATATCACTCTCGCACAGACACAACGACCTACACGCAGAAACGGCCGTGTATTTGTGTGTATACATATATATGACTTTATAAAGGCAGGTACAGTGAGCGTATCGCGCGTGTTTGACAAACACAACAACACAAAACAACCAAGTCGGGAGCGATCCACTAAGTTTCACTGTTCTGACAAAGGTCTATCAGTTTGTGATGGGTGCCTGTTCGTTTGGAACTATTTAAACTAGAAAACACAAACTATGTGGGTCCACATCTCTCTAATTTTACTTGTAGGAGCTTGAGAATTGAATACGTTTAAATTTTACTTTAGTTTTCTTCCAACAAGTATGTATTTTAATGTCATTAGGGAAACAGGCAAACCCTTTTACTAATCTAATGCACGATTTATTTGAAGAAAAGCCCAATTTTAATGACCGCTGTAAAGTGGGCCACATTGTCACACAGAAGTTAGGTTCGATTTTCACTTTTTGTGAACGATTGAATTATGAATTCCTTATAACATGCGGGAAGGTTGCTATACTTAAAGGCTGAACGGATAAGACAAGATTGGTAGGAATAGTGAAATATGTACGTAGATACTATAATATGTACATAGGATGATAAGCATAACATTATGAAGCTGTACATATGTACACATTTATATTTTGACTAGTGATAAAAAATAGTTTAACACTTGAAATTTTGTATTTTTTTTTGTATAAAATGCCATAACCATCACAGTTTATTTGTCTTTATTTATATATGCTTTTTTTTATTTATATTGGAAAATAACAAATACAAGCACCAAACAACTCTAAATTTACAAATGAGTGTCAAAAAAAACTTTTTACTTAAAAATGGAAAACAATTAATTTCACATTGCTTTCTTGTCTGGGTGCAGCAGTGTGAGATATTTCAACAGTCTGAGGTATTTTTTAAAAAATAAAAACTTGTATTTGTATTTATTGTATGTGGCGAAGTGGCGAAGCACAGCTGAAAAAACATAACAAAGTTGGCAAAAGTTGTCGGCGTGGCTGACGACAGCAAACTTGTATTCGTGTTGTAGCACTTTTGACTTTATTTGCTGATATATGTATGTTTTACGGGTTATACATTTTACATATACAATGGGATTGCAATCCCGGGACTCGAATCCCGAAATCTCGCATTCTCAATTTGAATTTTCCTTTTCTCATTTTGAATTACGTATTCCCATTATGTATTTATATTGCACATTATGAACTTACACATTCTCATTATGAATTTATATTTTTCATTTTGAATTAACGTATTCCCATTACGAATTTATATTGCACATTATGAATTAACGTATTCTCATTACGGATTAACATATTCTCATTTTGAGGTTGAAAAGGTGTAGTATATGCATATAGGTATATAGATATCTTCACATATAAGCATTTTGCATGTGCAACAATCGAACGTGTTTCAGGGTTTCTGTTTTTGCATTTTGCTATTTTTGTCAGCGCTAAAACCGCAACAAACAGACGCGGAAAATAGAAATAAAAGCAAAAAATCAAATCAAATCACAGCGCGTTCAATTGACAACAAGATAAGAAACGTGTACAGAAAATTAAGAAGCAAATGCAAGCTGCACTGGGCACCGGTTGTTCAGAAGGTAGGCAAATAAATAAAGTAGATAAGTAGTAAACAGTTTTGTGTAGCGAAAAAAAAAACAAGCACACGACGCACAAGCACAAAACGAGATTTCATATTTGAAATCTCGCTATAAACATATTGCAACAACAAAAAACGATGTTTTGAAAAGGCACTTTCTTTTTCGCCTTCGTTTGGTGTGCCACTCTTCCGCAAAGACATTTCCAGTGGAAAGCCGATGAGCAAGAAATCCTAGTTGCCGCGTTTTTGTAGCCGTTGTTGTTGCTGTGTATTTGGGACAAGGTGATTTCCGCTTCAGCAGCATGCAACATGTAACAGCGCATAGCTGTTACCCAACGTGGCAGCCCGCAAACCAGTTTGCAAGCCAGAAAACCCCCCAAAAGCATACGATTCGGTAGCGAAAATGCCGCAAAGGCCTTTCACAAAATTCCAGCAAAACGACAGCAAAGCAGCAACAACAAGACAGCACACTATTGCAAACAGCTGACGACGACAGCCAACTAGCCACATTTTTGTTTATTGGCCAAAAGCAAATATACAAAAATAATAAAAATCCACGGCAACGGCCTTAAACCCAACTGGCACAACGACGGTGGCGGCGTTCAAATGCAACGAACAGACGGCATGGCATGACACAAATGTGCATTGAAAGTTGTTGGTCTGGTCTGGTTGGCCTGGTCGTTATTGCAGTTGTTGTTGGCCAGCAGTGGCTGCCTAAATGACTAGAGGCCGTTGAAGGTGATTTAGGCAATGTGCAACGTACACGTTCTGCTGAGTGTTAGATGACAGAAAATGTTGAAAAGTTGTACTTTTTGTGGAGAATATTTTAGGCGAAAGCCTTGTCGTTGCATAAGCATCCCAACGATCACTGGGACGAATGAGTAATAGGCAATTCATTTAAATTGTGTATTCACTACATAATTTATTAGAAGTTTTGGGTTATTCAACGCAGCACGCACTGTATGCGACTTTGAACCAAATGACAAACAAAAGTGACTCGTTTTATACCGTTACAAAACTAGGCCAAACACGCAGTGATAGCGAATGCCGCTGTGTGTATGTGTAATTTGCTGTCCATTCAGGTCAGAAACGATTGTGGCCACATTGATGTAACACAGACGGCAGACAATCGATTCGTCTGAAATTAAATGTGGTGTTTTTGTCCGACTGGTAAGCGCGGTCATGCGAAGTACAACGACTGGCATGAATAACACACAATTACAAGTGTGATTGTGTATAAATATTTACTTGGCGAGACTTATCAAACAAAGTAAAACTAGACACCACTTTTTAAATGCTGACAAAGGTGTTAACAACAAATGCTGGACACACTATGCACTTTTAGTGCAAGTATACTATCAAATTCTTTGTACACTGACTTTGCCGTGAACATTCTCTTTCTAGTTATAAATATCTTTAAATAAATTTTGAATTGTATTGAATTTGTTTTTAATATTTTCCACTAGCCTGCAAGTTGTTTGGACTGAATGAATAAAGTATTCGCAACGTGCTGATGAATAATAAAATATTAAAGTCTACTGAAATTATAGAGAACACCTGCCATTTTCCATGTGCTTTTGTCCGCAAACATACAGTGTCCGCATAAGCTGCATTAGCCTTTTCGTAGAACTTTTCATATACATCATATATATTCATATATATCATATCTATATATATATAAATGAATCTTGGTCCGTTCGGATGCTTAACACTTGAAAACGACTGGACCAAATTGGATAGTTTAGAAAAATGAAAAGGCGGAAAGGAAGGAAAAAGAAAAGTCGAGAAAACGGGGCGTGGCACCACCAGCATTCATTTTTAGACAATAACTTTGGAACCATAAGTCACACATCAATTAAATTTGGTACGAAATTAAAATTTGGTATTAAATTAGGTTCATATCTTTCGATAGAGGGAATGGGGAGGGTATTGGGCACATCAATGAGACTTAGTACGAACCTACCATTTAGTCATATCTTTCGATAGAGGGACTGGGGCGGGTATTGAACGAGGGGGTGTGGCACCGACCATACAACTCAAATATTTTATATGGAATAACTTCGGAATTGTAAGCCGCACAGCATTGAAATTTGGTATGACATCGGCTCATAGGTGAATCATTCTACTGGTGAGATTTGATCGGCGTTGGACAAGGAGCGTGGCACATTTTTTATGACCCAACAGTTACGTAGTACACACACACACATCAATGAAACTTGGTACGAACTTTCCACTTAGTAGCACAATTCGACTAGAAGAATGTTGTGAACATTGGACAAGGAGGCGTGGTACCGCCTCCATTTTTATATACATAGATTGTTTATCCTGACTGACTGATTGATTGATTTATCATCGCCCAGCCCAAACCACTGAAGCTACAAACATGCAATTTGAATAGGTACATCTTGAAGAATGAACCTCCGGTAAGACGGGATTTTTTGAAAGTCGGAGTCTAAAAGGGCAAAACATTTTTCAAGGTGTTGTATGAAGAAACGTAATTTAATAGACATACATAGACATTTCGAACTTCCTGAAAATACTCTAAATCAAAAATAATTCGACATGTATTTTATAATTTTTCGAAAATCAACATTTAACTGGGCCAACAATGGGTTAAGGTTTGTTTACGGAAAGACTCCAAAAAAAACATGAACCGATTTGAAATAAAAAAAGTTAGGCACGTGTTTCTCATTATTTTCAAAATCGAAATCTAACTGGATCAACGACGGGTTAAAAGTATGTATGGAGAAACCAATTTTTTTAGCCTTTTGACTTCAAACTTGCTGAAAGTACTTCAAATGTAAAATAACTCGATATGTGTTTTTCATTTTTCCGAACATTAAAATCGGACGAGGTCAACGACGGGTTAAAAGTTTGTATGGAGAAACTCTGAAAAAACATGAATTAATGGGCCCATTCACTTCAAACTTGCTGAAAGGACTCCTAGTGAGAAATAATTTGACACGTGTTTTGCACGTTTTTGAAAATCAAAATCTAACGGGGTCAACAATAGGTTAACAGTTTGTATGGAGAAACAAGATTTATTGGGCCTTTTGACTCCAAACTTAGCAAAAGCTCGTCAATCGGGAAATAATTAAAACGTGCTTTTTATTCTCGTTTTAATCGAAATCTACCGTGGTAAACCAAGGGTTAAGGATTTGTTTAGAGTAAATGTGAAAACATATGATTGCCGAGGTCAATTGCCTTTTGACTTAAAATTGGTGAAAACACTTGAAAGCAAAGATAATTAGGCACATGTTGTTTTTTAATCAAAAACTGACGGGGTCAACAGTGGGTTAAGAATTTGTAAATATGAGCGCGCGTACAAAGCTGCGGGGACTGATTAGTACATATATATATACATGTACGTATGTACGCTTGCACTGACTGCGCTGTATTTGAGAATCAGCTACGGCTCCATTTTTGCAGTATTTTCTAACGTGTGTTTAGCTCCGCTCGGACTTTCTTTCTAAAGTATAAAAAAATCATATATTTTCTAATTTACTATTTTTGTTTTATCTTATATATGTACTTCTTTTACTGGCTGCTTCATCATTAAAAAAAAATTCCAAAGTATGAACTCAATTCTATTTCGAGTGCATCTTCTCTGCTGTGATTTCACGCAGTCCTTCTACATGAATTAAATCGTATCGGTTTCGATAGGTTTTTGCATCGGTATTGGTGTATGGCGTTGGCCCCTTCTCCGCCAGTCGTTCGTAAAGACTTGTCCCATGTTTGACGTTACACATCCATACACACTCACTGAAATACATTGCTATACTGCGGCAGTTGTTATTGCGAAATGATTCATTCATAAAAGTTCGCTTATCGTTGTTGCTGCTCTTTCTCTGCATCCACTCGCTTCTCGATTATTCTCGCCACATACACGCTTTTGCCCTCCCAACTCTGGTACACTCATTTCATTCTACTCTCTTGTCACGTGTTTGGTAATTGGACAACATTTTTACGTAGGCATCGAAATGTTTAGCGTCGTATCGTTAACGTTGGGTATGTCGCCGCGTGGGTGTTGTGTGGATTGCATCTTTGCCATTTGCTGTTTAACATTTGGTTTTCCTATGCCTGTCTGGTGGTGACGTCTTTGCCACACCGAAGCCATTATCGAATTGATGAAATGGTTCTGAATCGAATTTATTTACTGAATTTTTAATTTTACACACTCGTTTCAGGTCGCGTGGGCGACTCCAATTCCGAGGACGAGTCCAATGACAACGTCAGTGTTTACTCGTATGTCTCCGAGAACGCTCCTTCGTCCGTGAATGATTCGGACGAGCTCTCGCCAAACGAACGCTATGAGGAGAAATTTATGCAGGCGCTGGAGAACGCCACCGAAAAATCGGCACAGACTCGCGCTCAGGCCCTGCAGAATATCAGTGAAATCCTGATGCATCGCTATATGCCGGACTTTGTCGACGAGCGCAAAATGACTCTGTTGGATTGCGTTGAAAAATCGATCAAGCGTGGCAAGGGGGCCGAACAAGTGTGGGCCGCTCGCCTGATACCGTTGGTGGTACTGCAGTTGGGCGTAGACGCCGATATTTCCAAGGAGGTGAAGCAGTCTCTGCTGACGACCGTGCAGGACAAAGCCATGTCGTACGATGCGCGCGCCAAGTGCTGCACTGCGCTCGGCCTATTGAATTTTCTTGGCGATGAGGATGTTGGTGACCTGTTGGCGTTGATGCAGGTCTTCGAGAGTATCTTCAGCGGCAGTTATCTGCGCGGCGACGACAAGACGCCGGTGTCGGTAACCGCCGATGCAGGTGCACTGCATGCTGAAGCGCTTTCGGCCTGGAGTCTGCTGCTAACGCTGATACCTGCTGGCGATTTCGTCTCGTTGATGACTAGTGGCCAACCCATGCTGCCGTAAGTTGTAGATTATAAAGATGTTAGGTAGCGAATGAAAGCTAAATACATGTGTCAATTTTATATTGCTTTGTATAGATCGATTAAGAAGCTGATGGGTTTGCTGCAGTCGCCACATCTGGATGTGCGTATGGCCGCCGGTGAGACTTTGGCCCTGATACTGGAGTGTGGACGCGCGCATGACAAGGACTTCCTGGAGGAATATTTGGGTGATTTGATTGATGCCGTAAAACAGCTGGCCACCGACTCGCACAAGTATCGCGCCAAACGTGATCGTAAAGCACAACGTGCCACATTCCGTGATGTGCTGCGCTATCTGGAGGTAAGGCAATCCACTAAGCTTTCCGTCCTAACTACCTTATTTTCAACAAAACCCACTTGCTCGGCTTTTAGTGTACAAAAAATGTCAAGTGTGTGTAAGGATAAAAGTTGACACTTGAAAAATGAAATTTTTCACGTTGACGAAACGTTGTGTCGTTCACATTAAGTAAGCTTGAGTCGATTACTTACTAGCACTACTCATCACAAAAACACTGGTACAATTTTGTTACATTTTTTTTCAACATAAGATTTATCTTCTAGACATTTTCACATGAGTTTTAGTTAAATATTTTGAAAGTGCACGACAGCCTCATGTTAGACCTCGGCCTACCTCTCCGCAACGACCCATGTGTTTTCGACATAATACATTAAGGAAGGGGCCAACAGTGTTTTTCACCGACTGAAAATTTTCTTTATTTTGTGTTGATTGAGTGGAGTTTGAATCTACGACCTTTGATTTGTGCTCCCATACACTGTCCGTGGCGTGGCGGCCGCTTCAAACTGCATACGACCAAAAGCAAATACAAAAGAGAGTTGAAGAAAAAGATATGTGTTCGCAGCGCGCGTTCGTCCGCTCTGCGATCCAGTGCGTCTTCACTTCGAGCACGTGTATACAAGTTGGTGGCGACAGTGCTTGCCGCTGACGCACTTGCTGTGGTCGTGGATGTTGTTGCGCATAATGACGCAGGCGTTGCGATTTATGGTGTCTACATATTCGGAGAAGTCGTGACGTTTCACGTAGGAGTTGCTGCGCCAGTGCGAGTTATTGCCGCTGTTGACGAAGCGCGAGCTGTCGGCGAAGGAGATCTTGAACGGCTTGTATGCCTTCTCGCAAGGATCGGTTATGACCGGGCCGGAGTTTTCGCGGTTCATGGATTGCATGACGTTGGCGCGGAACGTGTCGCACGGGCCCTCCTTCTGCAACAGCTTGCCGGCGTTGATTTTGGCAGCGTCGTCTTTCTCCTTGAGGCTTTCGTACACGCCCTCTGGGTACTCATTCATGTTGCAGTAGTCGATTTGGTAGGTGGTGAAAAGGCGCTGGCGCTCCAGGCGACGATTCAGCTCATCTTTGGGCATTTGCTTAAGACGCTCGTACAGGTCGGGGTAAGCGGTGCGTAGGATCTGCAGGAATCGGTTTGGTTGCATTTTGAAGCAGTCGCCTGCTGGGTCTGCCATACCCTCCGCCTGCTCTGGTGAGAGTTTAGTTGGTATGATGCGCGGATCAATGAGCCGTCCCATCGGCGCAATGCCTGTCCATTCGGCGCCTTGTTCCGCGCATTTGTCCAGCACCGCTTTGGGAGCCGGAATTGTGGCCGGGTCGATACACTGGCATTCTTCCTTCTCTTTGCCCTGGCGGTTCTTAAGATGTTGTGGGAGAAAGTCGTAGCGCTTCGTGTATGGTGGCACGTAATCGTGTTGGTAGGTTGTCACGAGCATTGTGTCCGAGAATCAGCACCCCTTCTCTTGGATTTAGTCTTACTGCAATTGTTGACTTGGGATTTTGGGTTTTGCTTCCAATGGTTTTACAATTTTTTTGACCAATTTTATTTTTTTGAAAATTTTTATCTGTGTAACAGAGCCAAAAGTAGAGAAGTTTCGGTTTTAGAATTTTATTTATTCATGAGGTATTAAAAATCACATTTGACGGCAATTTCGCAGCATAGCATTTCGAAGAGTGTGGCTGTTATTTTCTTATTTTTTTTGTGATTAGTTTTTGACGTGGGTGTATGTTGGTCGAAAGTTTATTGAATGTAACTGCTCTTGACGCGAACTACTGAACGAAATTTGTCTTTATATTTTCATTACGGTTACGCAGGAGGACACCTCACCAGAAATCAGTATTCGTTTTGCGACCGAATGCCTCGTGCTGGACTCATGGGCCGTTCACCATCAGTACTCGTCGCTTTGTGTGGTCATGGGACCAGGAATGACATCGCAGCTGGAATGCAATGAGTTCATACGCGAAATCTTTCAACTGGGTCCCAAGAAGAACTACGATAATGACAGTTCCAGAGGCAAAAAGACCAAGATTGAACGCGTAAGTCTGATATTCGCCCATGTGTGAAGCGGAAGTGCAACGACTAATTAAAACTTTGATTCGGTTTCCCTTACAGCACCTGATGAATGCTGCCGCTTTCAAGGCACGCACAATTACACGCAGCAAAAATCGCGATCGGCGCTACAGAAATTTGGATTATTGAATGCATTTGTATGCTAAATGAATTGGTTAAACTCTGAGAGAACTGCAAACAAAGTCGGCAAAGCGGACAATGCGAGCGGCATCACCTTACCGAATGGCAGCGGCAAATACACAACATACACGAAAATAATCCGCTGCAATAAAAAAATTAACAAATTATAATTTTTTTCTCTTGGCCATACAAATCGACAAATCGTTAGCTAATATGGAGACCAATTACAAGGAGTATTTGCTGCGCAAGAACTGGTTTGAGTTTTTTGTGCCCTTAAACGGTTTTCAAAATCATGGCCAAAGTCTCAAAAAGCATTTTTCATATTTTTCATTTGCGCTCATTTTTTTCACTGTATTGCAATTAACATAATTCGCAGCTGATTTTGTTTGATTTTTATTAATGAAAGCAAGTTAATAGCAAGTAACAACACATGCTGAACACTAGTAGGTGAAATTTTTAGATACAATAACACACAGAACATACGCAACGTTTTTGTTAAATTCCATCATTTGAAAATATTTAACTGAATTTTTTATATATATTTTCTGATAAAACTATTTTTGCGATTGAATCTTATTTTATTTTTCCTCACCGAATTAAGTTTTTAATAAAATGAAATAAAATAATGAAATCTGCAAATGATCTAATTTTATTATTGTCATTGTATGTAAATATTAGAGATTAATTTTAAGGTAGTATAATAAAATGCTACAAGTAGAGTGGTGAAAAGTTGTGTTGTGGAGCGTAGCCACCACTTAACTCCACTGCTTTGATTGCTGTAAATGTCGCTAAACATAAACATTGAAAACCAACAACGGTCAAGTGTTTACAAAAAGACGTGAAGAAAAACGCTAAATTTGTTGGTGCATTAAGATAGTTTTGTAAACAGTTCTCTTTTATTTTAAGGTTTTTTTTATCAATACACTTTGAACATCTAAAATGTATTTTGCACGCTCATGCATACATATCTCAAAATTTTACGTTAAACGCCAAATGAATATGAATATTGCCTATTGAAATTGCAAAGGTAGTCGTATTTGCTATTCAATTCATCATGCGGGCTTTTGTGCTAGTCCCTCCTACTATTCACGTAATAACTTTTGCGACTTATGCGGATACTTGTTGTGTATAATAAAGCTTATTGGGTTAAGAAGGAAAAAATAACGACCATTATTATCGATAGAGGGTGAATGCGAAACGCCTGAAATATGTCGAATTCTGCGCTAATAGTTTAGCTGGACTTGGTTATCTTGCAATCTCAAAGTTTCCTCGAATGCAGTTAAAAACTAAAGAAAACCCAGACAGAGCAGAATCGCTTGAAGACATGTGATATAGTATTGGTCTCACTGTGCAAAATACTTTTTTGTTGGTACTCCAAAAATGTCTTAATGCACTAATGAACACTAGACCGGTTGAACACAGCTGGTGACAGAAATTTCTTTCAATAATTTGGTCATGTTAAACGTTTATTATAAAAAATTTAATACTGATGCCAATGGTGATACAAGTGGAAATCACAGTTCATAGCTTGTAATGATTTGTAATATGTAATTACTTTACTGTGTTGACTGAACACGTAGTTTTTTAACTTATACAAATATATGGTTTTATGCTCAATTATCACTGAAATGTCAAATGTGTTATAATGAAACTGTGAATAGTTCAACTTGATGTGTTCGTCATAACTGGCTTAAATTCCATACTTCCTTCCCGCATCCCGTTTCCAAACCAGTTGTTCCCTTATCCGCCCCGTCATATTTTCGACTGCCAAGGCTTTAAGTAGTTACTGCAAACAAAACACAAGTAGAATGGTATGAATAGAATATAGAATGTGCCAGGGGCCTAGTTATGGATATCTAAAAAAAAATAATTAATATATTTATACTATAAATTTGCATTACATTTTCACAACAAATCAATAAAATTACATTTTTCGTTTTAACAGCGAATTTAGTAAAACACAGAAAAAGGTTATACAAGTTTATTTAGCAAATTTTCAATTAACACAAAACACAAAATCAGATGAATACATAAATGTAATGTTTGATAAATTTAGCGATTTGTAAATACATACAATAGTCAATGTATACACCATATGTATGTATTGTGTTTTTACGAACTGCGCCTAATACCGAAATAAATAAATTAGCTTAAACAGGGTCAAAAACAAACCGCAATAATTGTCTTGTTACTTACATATGCAGCGCAGCCTAAAAGCATAGTACGCATTGCCAGGATTTCTTTTCGAGTTTATGCTCGCTGACTGAGATAAAGACAAATCATTTCGAAATTATGGCAGCTCTCGCCAAATGATGAAAGGATTCCTCTACAAATATGTCACTAAGCAATGCAACGATGAACATGCATGCATAGTATGCTTTTAGGTTGACGCTTATGCAGTTACAGTAGATGGATTTTCAATCGAAGGAGTTTCTTGTCGGATAGCAAAAGCATTTGAAGTTTTGCCACGTCTGGTGGTGCGGACCTTCCTTGTAGTAGTTATAGTTGGCATATTTCTGGTCGCTCTTGCATGGTGTGCTCTCGACTCTTTCGGACTTTGGCGGCACTTTTTCGTTGCTTTTCACTTCCTTCGTCGCGCCAACTGGCTCCTGGCCCGTGCGATCCATAGCGCGATCTGCCTGCCTTTTCTTCATCTTTTCGACTAATGCTGCCATTGCTGCTTTATTCATCACTGTTATTTTCTCATCTTGGTTGAGTCGCACTCGTTGGTGTTTGCCCATTCGCTCCATTTGTGCCAGAAATCCTTCTCTTTCTTCGGCTTCCGTATTAACGGCTTTTTTTATATCGGGTACATAATTGAATTCCTTATCTTCAGCCAATTTACTCAATAAGAGCAGTTGCTCTTCGGTCAATGTGGCCGGTATTAGCTTCGGATGCACTAGTTTGCCCATTACTGACGTCGGCGTCCATTCGATGTTGTTCAAAATCTTATTCACCTTCTCTTTGTCCTGCAAGCTTAGCGGACTCGAATCTGCACTTTTCCGCACGGGCTCTGGTTTTGTTTTCGAGCTCTTAAGCATCTTTTCATGCTTGCCAGCGTTATTTAGCAAACACGTATCATAGTCTGCTTCTTGTAAATACGTTGGCCACTGGTAATGAAGTGCATATGTGGTAAATAGCATTTTGAGGTTACGGTTATAAATTGTATACGAAACATTCAAAATTTACTCAACTCAACGACTTTGTTGTTTATAAAACATGTAAACACTCTATATTCGTTAATTGACAGTCATGACTTGACTTAATCTACAAAGTTATCTTTAATTTCATAGAACCTTATTTGACAACCTTTTTTGTCAAACTGTATTTTTCAAATGTCTTCTATCATTAAGCTAAAAATAACAATGTATACGCAGTAATTAAATTGTTTAATAATTTAAATTTATGAGGATTAGTCACTGTTTTATTAAACCGAGATGCAAATGGACTTTGGTTAGTGCAAGTAATGCATTGCTGAATAATGTGTTGTTTTAGTTTCATTTTATACAATTTTCATTAAAAATAACTAGTTTGAAAAACTTTTATATGAATTTTGCATACTACAAAAAATATATCTGACGGAGCACATATTTAACCGAAATTGGCCGGCCCGTGCTTGCTCTCCGCTTGCATTTTTACAAACAAGAAGCAGACAGGCAAAATATGCATTCAATGTGCACGAGTAAAGACAAGCTGGGTTGCTGCGGAAAACAACAACATTGCGTGTTGTTGTCGAAATGAGAATGCAGCACTAATGCTTGGCAACTTGTAGCAATGGCAGCAGTTTCAAATTGAAGCACTCTAGCTGTGAGTAATTCCTCGGGTTTACAAGAACAATTTGTAATGGTATTATCAACTACAATTGTATTATCTTTGACTTAACTACTTGAAATATTTGTACCTGAAAAGGGCCTAATGGGCCATGAATGTTTCACTTTATATACTCGTATAATTACAAAGTCAGAGTATTATAACGCAAAAAAGGCATTTTGTATTATTTTTTCTTCTCAGTATGTTTTTCTTGCGAACTTGAATTTCTTGAAAAAGCTGACGGGTTAAGTTTTGACATATGTATAATTGTCATCATGATAAACAATTGTTTCAAAAAGACAGACAAGAAGAAAATTGACAAATGAGAACTCAATTTTTTGTAACTTTACGGCTATCAGTTTATGTAGTAACGTATCATAAAAATACTATAAGAATTAATAATAATAATATTAATTGTAAAAACACATTTTTTCTAAATGTTTGCGCGGTGGCCGACAGAAAAAAAGAAGGCAGATTTTTGGGTTGAAGTGTGTTTTATTAAAAGTGCGTGTGCACGATTTGCGTGGTTCTTAAAGACTAAATGTGCGAGTCGTGGTGGTGCTTTGGCTGCTAGGTGCCATGATTGCCATAGTCTAATAAAAACTCCTCCTCTGATCAAACACATTTTTTTTTAAATTACGGCAATTTCGATGTCTGAAATTTGTCAATTCAAAAATTATGAGCCACAGTCGCATTTTTATTCAAACAAAATCGTAGTAAAAACATAAGGAAAAACAATTCATAGATAAATTCCAAATGCAATGTCTATGTCTTCATCGTACACAATTTGAAGACTCTTCTGATGGCAGTTTTGACAAAATTTGTCAATCAAAATAATGGTACATTAGGGGTACTCTCTTTTATTAGACTACTTTATTATTATACTATGATACCAAAAATCATGACCAAGAATAAGAGTGCCGAATGTTGACAACTCCCACTTCTGGGATCACTCGGTTTGTTTCACTATGGAACCGAGTTTTCACATCTGATTTACTTAACTGGCCATAACAACCCGCTATCGGGTTACGGCCTGCCGCAAAACTTCTCTCCAGGCGCCTCTGCTTTGCGCGCGCCTTCTCCAGTTGGTCACACCAAGTGATGACAGGGCCTCTTCAACTTGGTCCTTCCACCGGAGACACGGCCTCCCTCTTCGCCGTCGACCTCCAACCATCGCATCGAACACCTTTTTCGCCGGAGCTTCGTCGTCCATACGGCAGACATGACCGAGCCAGCGTAGCCGCTGGATGTTAATTCGCTGCGCTACGTCCATGTCCTTATACAGCTCATACAGCTCGTTATTGGTTCGTATACGATAGTCGTCACCAACACGTACAGGGCCGACGATTTTGCGAATTACCTTCCTCTCGAACACTCCAAGGGCCGCTAGGTCGTTTCGTGTCATTGTCCATGCTTCAGCGCCATAGAGAAGCACGGGCAAGATAAGCGTCCTATAGAGCGCAAGTTTTGTCGGTCGAGAGAGGTCTCTACTTCTCAATTGCCTACCGAGACCGTAGTAGCACCTGTTGGCAAGAGTAATCCTTCGCTTTATCTCCAGGCTGACATCATTGCTGCTGTTGATGGCGGTGCCAAGGTAGACGAATTCCTTGACAACTTCAAAGGTATACCTGTCGGCCTCGACGTGAGACCCTAGCCGCTGCGAGTCCCTGCGTGTAGACAGCATATACTTCGTCTTGCCCTCATTTACCACCAGACCCATTTTGGCAGATTCTCTTTCGATAGCCGCAAAGGCAGCGGTGACATCTCGCTTGTTACGCCCGATGACATCAATGTCATCAGCGTAGGCAAGGAGCTGGACACTTTTGTTGAAAATTGTGCCATTACGATGTACACCGGCCTTGCGCAGAACACTCTCCATGGTGAAGTTGAAGAGGTCGCAGGACAAAGGATCGCCCTGTCTGAATCCTCGAACGGTATCAAATGGGTCGGAGAGGTCACTTCCAACCTTGACGGAGCTGCGCGTATTGCTCAACGTCGCTCTGCAAAGTCTAACGAGCTTTGCAGGGATACCAAGTTCAGACAATGCGGCATATAGGCGATCCCTTATCGGGCTATCGAATGCTGCCTTGTAATCGATGAAGAGATGGTGAGTATCGATTTGGTTCTCATGGGTCTTCTCCAGGATTTGGCGTAGAGTGAATATCTGGTCGATGGTGGACTTACCAGGTCTAAACCCGCACTGATAGGGTCCAATCAGCGCCTTGGCGAGTGGCTTTAATCTTTCACATAGTACGCTCGTCAGGACCTTGTATGCAATGGGAAGTAGGCTGATACCCCTGTAGTTGGCGCATATTGTTGGGTCGCCTTTCTTCAGCACAGGGCAAAGGGCACTGAGGTTCCAATCGCTGGGCATTCGTTCCTCCAGCCATATTTTGCAGATGAGCTGATGCATGCACCCAATCAGCTCACCGCCGCCGGCCTTGAACAATTCAGCTGGTAGCCCATCCGGCCCTGCAGCTTTATTGTTCTTGAGTCGCTGGAAAGCGACCCAGACCTCGTCATGGCTGGGCGGTGGCACTTCCACACCGTCGTCGTCGATTGGTGCCATCTGGACATCTTCACCACTGGCGGTATTGTTCCCTTCGTCGCCTGCGAGCAGCTTGGTGAAGTGCTCCTTCCACAACCTCAGTACACCCTGCGCATCCGTAACCAGATCCCCGTTTTCGTCTCTGCAAGAAGATGCCCCGGGCTTAAATCCTTCCGTGAGACGCTTAACTTTTTGGAAGAATTTTCGGGCGTCATTCCTGCTCCTGCACTCCTCGATTTCCTCACGCTCGCGCCTTTCTTGCTCCCGTTTCTTGCGTCTAAAAAGGGACCTCTCCTTCTTCCTCTCCTCCCGGTATTTTTCTGTCACGGCTCGCGTGGCAGCCGACTGCAGGGTCTTCTTGTAGGCAGCATTCTTCGCTGCAGTGGCTGCGCGACACTCTTCATCGTACCATTGGTTTTTTGGTGGTGGGCGTCGAAAACCAAGGACATTTTCTGCGGCGGCGCGCATAGAGTGGGATAAGTGAGCCCATAATCCGCCGATGTCATCTGGTGGAGAGGGGGAGCGACCGAGCTGGTTGGAGAGTTGAGCGGAGTAAGCTTCGGCTACCCCTTGTGATCGCAGCTTACTGATGTCCAGCTTTCTTCGCAAACTAGGTTGCGCGGTCTTCGCTGCGCAAAGACGCATGCGTACCTTGGCTGCAACAAGGTAGTGGTCCGAGTCGATGTTGGGTCCTCGGAACGTGCGCACATCTAGAATGCTAGAAGCATGCCTTCCATCAATCACAATGTGATCAATCTGGTTGCGGGTGGATTGATCGGGGGATAGCCAGGTGGCTTTATGGATATCGAGGTGCTGGAATCTGGTGCTACTAACTACCATGTTTCGTGCCGCGGCGAAATCGATCAGCCTCAGACCGTTGTTCGAAGTGGTCGCATGGAGGCTGAACTGCCCGACTGTGGGGCCAAAGATGCCTTCTCGCCCGACCTTTGCGTTGAAGTCCCCGAGGACAATTTTGACGTCATGGGCCGGGCACCCGTCGTAGACGTCCTCGAGCTTCGCATAGAAGGCATCCTTGGTCGCATCGTCCTTCTCTTCCGTCGGGGCGTGCGCGCAAATTAGGCTAATGCTAAAGTATTTAGCCTTGATGCGGATCGAAGCCAGCCGTTCGTTCACCGGAGTGAACCGAGAGACGTGGTGGCGAAGTCTCTTGCTGACCACAAATCCGCAGTCAAATTCGTGCTTCTCCGCATGGCAGCTGTAGTAGATGTCGCAGTCTGCTCGCTTGGAGCAACCTTGTCCTGTCCATCGCATTGCCAGGATGGCGGTGATGTCAGCCTTACATTTTGTGAGGGCTTCCGCCAGTTGGATAGAGGCACCTTCCCTATAGAGGGTCCGGACATTCCAGGTGCATATCCTCAAATCGTGGTCCTTAAATCGTTTGCTGTGGTCGTCAACATTGTGGATTCCTTCCGAGGCTTTGTTTTTGGCTTTCATTGGTGGTAGATTTTACGTGGCGGGCACCAAACTCTGCGCACAACCCAAATTTCAAGTCCTGGGGATTGGACACGCTGCACACATTAGTTCACTATTCAGCGGGTGCCAAATAGCTATCCAGAAGGGCCGCGCGGAGGCTGTGTATCAGCTTGGATTGGGCAGGGACAAGGATCGTTCTGGCGTTCGCCAGGTTGAATCAGAAACTTTACCTTGTATGCCCGCTCCCTTCCTTCACATCTGATTTAGAATAATAATAATTAATTAATTGACTGGCACGACAGCCCGCTTACGCGAGACTAAGGCCTAGCTTCCCGCAACCACCCGTGTTGTGCGTGTGAATTTGTACGCGGGTGGAAGGGACCTACAGTTTTATGCCGGTTCCGAACGGCGAGTTGGGAGCTTTTTCATAAGCAATTTTTACTCTCAGAGGTTTGCCATTTCCAGCTGAGAAGACAGCCACCGAAAGAGAAAACGAGTTTTCCCGTTATTTTTTTTAGGTGTTATTTCAGGAAGTATTTGAACCTGTGGTTGCTGCCTTCGACTCGCGGTCCAACGCACTAACCAACTGAGCCACGGCATCCGATTTAGAAACATTTCTGGAATTGCTACGACATCCTGGTAAGATTTGATAAGGTTAAGTTGGAAGCTGAGGAAGCTCATATAGGTTAGTCTTGGACTGTTGTGTTCCCACAGAGAGAAATAAGGAGCTACGCTCCCTTTCGCGGGAAAGAGGGGGGTCATTGTGACTCCGTTATAAAACAGGCGATACTGTTAATGGCGGAATTAAAAGGTTGGCAAGGTCAACCAGGCAAGGGGCTTCAATTGTTAAACTATCCCCCGGGCCAGGAATCCTAATTATATCAGCTTAATAATTTTCAGATGCGTATCTGTATCCGCATTCGACCCATCGCTGCTTTTCATTCCAGTCTTCGGTGGATACAAGTTGGTACATCTTTTTACAGCTATTTTATCTGTGGTAAATATAATATTTCTACTAGTAGAAAAAAGATAATTTGAAGAGATAAGCTTTTCAGTTATTACTCTTTGCGCATCTGCCAGGGAAAAATATATGTAAGGTTTCGGGGCTGGTTGATTGTTGTTACATTTTTTTAATTAATTTGTGCGTATTCTACGAGAGAATACTTCAAACGATTTCTTTTTAGTGCACTGGGTTCTGTAAGAAACGTTAAGAACAGACAAAGGCAGCTGTGTCCTTGTAATGTCAGCTAATTCAGCATTTCCAAATTAATGACGCACTATTATTTTACAATTTTTTATAATGATAGTATTTATTGAATTTGAATTCTCGCGCACTTTTCGCCGCACTTCTCATAATCTGACTCAAGATTGTTGAAACCGGGGTGTTCTAACGGTGTGTCCCATCCGGAATGATGCAGTGACAGTTGGAGTCCTGCATCGAGCGCTTGTTGAGCTCGTCGCTGGCGCTGTTGTTTAGACGCAGATATAATTGCGGATACGAAACGTTCATATTCTCGTAGAAGTGATTCGGCTGCGCCTTGCCGCAATTGTAGTCAAAGTTCCGATTAAATCCCCAGTATTGCTTCGGCGACAATTTGGAGGGCATGACGCGTGGCTCCTCCATGTAGCTTCGTGGTGCAGAATTCCATTGGGCCGTGTCGGAGTTCAGGGCGTACGGGACATGCACCCAGGGCTCTCCATAGGCGTTAAAGTGTTGCCACTGAGACTCTTGTGGTGCTCCCATCTGGTTGTTTTGTCTATTCATGAACGGGTAGCGCACATTTTTAAGGTTGGAGCTGGCGTAGTCATGTTGATATGTCGTTTGTGGGAACATGTTTGTGCCGGTATCCACTTCTTATGCAAGGCCCGTTGAAATTGTGTTCACCTTGTTGGCATGGGAGCAGTGTTGAACGCAGTTGAACAGTGTGGTCGGAAGTGACGGCCAAGTGGGAGACTAATTAGATATGATAAGTGCCAGAGAGAACCGCAATTTTATAATTTTTTACAGGTTTTAAGTAACGAAAAGATGAAACTATTTTTTTTGAGTTCTATGAAAGTGACTGACATTTGTTGGTTTCAAAAACTGAATACAAAGTACATCCTACTGAATAGCTAATGCACAGCATTTGGTTGTAGTTCATATGGTTTGATGCCTACGAACAGAAGAGTAGCTGAAAAACCCGAAACCGAGTATTCGAGCTACTAAGGAATAAAACAATCTAGTTATCTATACCATTAAAAGCTAAATGTGAGCTAGACAAAGTGGTAGCCAGTTATAGTAACAACAGCCAGCTATGGTTAGCCCTTGTAAAGCGATATCTGTACTATAGCCCTATTCACAATCTTGTGCATTTGAAATTGCAAATCTGTGCAATAGCAAATATTTGGCATTAATTGTGAGCGGTCTTTTTCTGTCTCTTTCCTTAGTTACTCCTATTTCGGGAACTCCTTGGAGATAATTTAGTAGTCTATTTTTGCCCTCCTTACTCTTTTTTTTATTTAGTTTATCCCGTTTAATTCGTTTCTTTATTCCCCATGTTTTCAGTTTTGTTTTTCGCCTCTTTCCAATAGCTGTCAGTTTTTCGACTCGGTGCTGCATTTGCATAGTAAATTGAAGTGTTGCATATTTACAAGGGTATAGCAAATGCATCTTTGCGTTTGTACAAGATTGTGAATAGAATTTGTATGTAGGTATCAAACGATTTTATTTGTTTAAGACGCCCCAGGCTATGGCCTATGTTGGCCATGCCTACCTACTCGCTTCTTGCACTTTTAAACCACTTTCGGTAAGATAAGATGTTACTACTACTAATAGTTAGAGAACATCATAGACCAGAGTAGAGCCACCACCGAACGTCGGACACGGTCGGTCAAGAGTAAGTAGCACACATCGTGGTACCGGCCATGCTGGGCGTGCTCGGGTGCAAGTTTTTGCCTAAAACCGCGCAGAATATCTGTTACTGTTCTGATCGGTGAGAATACAATTCCTTATCTTTTTTTCTCATACGTTCTGGAACGAGCTCTGTCAGTCTTAACCCACAAGCGATTGTGCTATAGTGGCGGTTGAAGGAAGCTTATGCCATTTTGAATACATTGCTATCATATGAGAGATAGACCTTCTAACTATACACACAGTCCCACTTGTCGGGGATTCGAGAGGTAACTGAACAAAATAAGACTAAGACTGTTACTCAAAGACTTTTAAGATTGAGTCCTATGTAGATGAATTAATTTTTAATCGTAGCTAATAACTACTATAGTATAGATAGTAATAAAACACGGAACATATTCGTTTTTTTTCAAATAAATATGTATGTTTTTATTGACTCGAGCGCTTTCAGTAAATAACGCTTTTCCACTATGGTTAATGTCTGCGTGTCTGTTCGTATGTGTATGTTTGTGTGGATTCTGTAAAAATAATATAAAGTGTATGTATCGTTTAATAAGTAGATGCTTAATACATGCTTATGAATAACACAATACATTAAATGTTATGCAATTGAATGCGACATTCAGATTTTTCGCTTCTTATTCCCGCAAATAAAATCGTTTCCAATTAAGTGACTCCGTTTAAATCGATTTACAATAACAAAGAGAAATCAATGTATGCTCTCTGCTCAATGTCGGATTTGCCAAAAGAGTTGGGAGTTATGTATGTACATAGATGGCTCTATCAAACATAGTTGTTAAGTTGTTTGCACATTTGCCCTTATTCATTGGCATTCGCAGAGAAAATTTTCTCTGTTCGTGGCATTTGCATGTGTCTTCACTGATTTGTTGAAAATTGAACTGTCAACTCTATTTAACTTTATTTTATTTAAATCTCTGCATGTCGAGAATCCTAGTTGCAAGGTTCCCTCTCAAGCAAAATCTCAACTAAAGTATAATATTGAATATCAGTACCAATAACAGAAGCAATAGAAAGGCAATACGACAAATTAGGTGTGCATTTGTGGAGTTAAAAAATTAATGAGAATTCATGCAATTGAAAATTGCTTATAATCATAATTTGCAATGTTGCAATGCTACGAGTTCTGAATTCCTAAAATTAGCGCTACTATTATAAATTGCACAAAGAGCTGTTGCCCCTGAGAAAACCCTCACTTGAAGGTGTGTTTTGTAAGCTTAAGTGCAGTACTGATTTTTTCCGCTTGTACATTCAACACTTTCCGTTTCCATCTCCCTATGCAATGCGCTCTGAGTATGCGGCAACTGATCAAGTGAATTTCTACTACTTGTATAAATCTGACAGAAAAGAATTGCGCTCTCTGTCCTGACAAATATCAATAATTCTACTGCACTACGTCAGCTACATAAAATTCGTTTTCATATGCTATTTGGCAAAATGTGTATTTATACTCGTAAAACATTGTTTTATTTTAGAATGCCCCCAAATTGGCGTCTGTAAGGGTTCGAGTGTGCATATTGACACTTTTCGCCGATTGCCCCACAACTGAAACTACATACATATGTACGTACAGATGCTTTCATATGTGGCATTTTCTGGGCGAATTCAACTTAATTGTAGTCTTGTTCTCGAATTACATATGCATATGTATAAATGTCTCAGTGTTTCACAATTCTGTTAAAATGCGTCGATTTCCTTCCCACATGAACCACGCTTGCAATTCTTGCTTTAGTCCTTGTACTTTTCAAGTAAATCACGTCGTATCGGTATGTTACACCGAATGGCTGTTCTGCTCCGTGGCCGCATGAGCTTCTACTGCATGCAGCTGCCCGTTCACTAAGTGAGCTAATTGACTGGGTGGCAAAATTCCAAATATGTGTGTGTTTGTATACTCGCATGATATGCCACGGCCACTCGCCCTTATTCCAAATCCACACGAAAGTGTGTGGTTTGTTGCTGTAACAAAACATTACCGGTTTTATACGTCTGCTAAAAATATCCATTAAAATGAGTTCACTTGGCTTTTCACTGATTTCTGATTTCGGTTCTTTACTTGTCATGCAATTTACTTCGTGTTTAATTTTGCATTTTTTTTGTTTCGTTTTGTATTTTTTGTTTATCCGTCAATATATCTATCACAATAATTTAATTATAATGTAGTTGTTGTGGTTGTGATTAAAGTAATTATAACATTATCTTCTATAGCACTAAACTTAGTCGGTATCACTTAAGTGTAACTTGCGTTTGCATTTGAATATATAAAATTATACAATAGTTATAAGTATTTGTTATTAATCGACAATAATATTACATACACAGGTATAAATTTGTATATAAACATTAAACATAATATTCGTTATGGTGGCTGATGTGATTGAGTCTACAAAATTTTGCTCTGATGTTAAAATTCCCAAAAAAAAAAAATACAAAAACATAGGCATTTACATATAGAATTTTCTGTTCATAATAAGTTGTATTGCAGTTTTAGATGAGCCACTTTGGCTCTGGGTAATCAAAACATATACTGTATATGTATAAAAAAATTGAGCATAGAACAAACGTCTGATAAGGATTTCGTTTGAATTGCATATGCAACACTATTACCGATGCTGCTGGACAATAAATATCTCCCACATGCCGTTTGGAATGGGATCGCTTATTTTATTTGTAATTGTAAGTGTTCTCCTGTTTATGCATTTAACAGTGTTGTTGAAAGCATTGCAAGTAAAATAGCCTTTTTGTTTACGTACGATAACATTTCCCATCGAAAATGAGAAAGCGTTAATTCAAAGTGAAACTGGTAGTACTGAAACTGGTTGTACTACAATTGTTTTTCATTTTCTTAATTTCATTCAATATTAATTGAAACATTAGCGGTTTAATCTCAATTGCTACGATACTGTACGATTCTCTAATGCAATAATATAAGCACAAAATTGCGTTAAAATGTATATTTGGCATTTAATACGATTCGATTTTTCGATTACTCGATTTTAAGATGTATGTAAGCGGTTTGATATAAATCAATTACGCTTTAAAAGGAATTGAACAACTTCCGATTCTGCAATCTTATCTTTCCTTCTTGAAGTTATCTCTCGATTACCTAATTTAGAAAATATCTCTGGGAGAATCGTGAGTACTGGAGATTTATCTTTTAAATTAGATTTGAACGCAATTGTTATTGATTGTGTCAGTAGGAAATTCACATCTCAAAATTTTGCATACACGTTAAGTAGTAAGTTGAAAGGGGTGTGGACATATGAACTTAATTCGTAATTCGATTAAAGGTAGATTATGAGATACGACGCCGCAAGGCGTGCACAAAATCAAATTGTTTGCGTATGTGTAGACTTTAATTTGTAAATTTGTGAAGTTTAAATCGAAATAGTGAAGTTCAGTTAGTTCACATAAAAATAGCGCTCAAGAGATGTTAGTTAATTTTTAACGCTATTGTTTACATATTATTGTTATTGTTGACGTTGAACTCGGTTGGCGGTTTTGGCGTTCATGGCTGATCTGATTTACGACCTGTTTCTCTGGTTACGTGTTGTTGTGGTGTAAAACATCAGCAACAGCAACATCAACGTCATCGCTACTACCACAATTTTCGTTATCAACAATATTCATAAATGTATTCGGTGGTGTTTTGGTTGTCGTTGGTGTTGGCGGTGGCCGCTGTTGTGTTTGCTGTGATGCCGTCTCGGCCAGCAGCAACACCCGTTCCGACTGTGTGTTGCGTTCCCACCACAATCATTGTGCGATTGAGGGCGCTGCCATGGCAGCGGCAGCGGCTGCGGTCGTTGTTGCTCGCTCGCCCACATCCTCGCAGATGGTGTGCAGCTTCTCCATTTCCGATTTCGTGACTATGTTGATGGAACTGACCTTGGCGCGCTGATAGGCCACCACCGTATTCTCGCCCAGGCATTTCACGCACACATAGCCGATGAGCACCGCAATGCCAACGGTGAGCACACGCACCAGTGGGTCGACGTACATCTGTATAACCACCCAGGCACTGGCGCCGGCAATACACATTAATGTGATGAGTATGACAGTCTTAGACCAATGTTGTACAGTGAAGCCTTTCTCCCAGTCGAGCCTAAGGAGAAAAGAAAAATTATTGGTGGAAATCACTCTTTCAGATCCTTAAGTTTATTTCCGGAAATTTCATGACATATTTCTTTAAAATCTCATATGAAAATTAACAAAACTATCACACAATCTCCTACTGGTTTACAAATTAACTGTTGGAAATTTTGTACGTACTTTTTTGATTTCTCAATTTCGTAAGGAAAGCCGCAAACTTTGCACGATAGCTGAGCGTCTGACGTGCTGCAGCTCTCCACCAGCCAACGCTTGAGGCATTCGTGATGCACTGAACTGACGTCTCCAGTGCATCGACACGGTTGTATTAGCGGTTCAGGCTTGTCGCTGTCGTAGCAGATCCAGCAGTCCTTTTTCGCCAGGAACGATTGTCCCTCTTCGGGCGAGAGAGTTTTCGTATCCGCCGAAGTTGTCGGTATTGAGGGATCTATCTGCCGGGAAAGCAATTTACGGGGATTCAATATCCACAGCTGTTCCGGTGCCATGGAATTCCACAAGCAGCAGGGGAACCAAACCGCGACACCAATCTCGACAATACGAAAGACGATATCATGCCAATTGCGCGAATACACGGGCACTCTGTAGGTGTTAAGGACAATTAGTAAACGGACGAATAATGCCGGCAGATCTCTACACTCACTTCGTTTTCCAGAAGTCGCCCAGCGTTTCAGATGTGAGAAAGCCCACAATAACAATCAGCATTATTGCCTGCGAAAGCAGGCCTAGTCGTGATTGATGCAGTTGTGATGCATTCACAATGGCCTCGCTGGGGCCCAGTATTTTGCCCGTCTGATCGTAGACGAAACCGCCACGCACTTTAAAGTACACCTCAACGCCATAAATCAGAAAAAACACGACGACCACCAGTAGAAGCACCGCGTAACAGCCGTTGAAGATATGTGCATACGTCTGACGATCGGTGTTGATTAGAGCCGAGAACACTTCAACACCAAATAGGCTGTACAGGAAGAAATTGAAGGCGACAAAGCCAAGAAAACTCTTGGACAGGAATTGGGGACGTTCCCAGCGTATGTCGCGAAGGTGGAAAATCTGCAAAGGAGAAATGCAAAAATTTATGTTTAGCAGCCCATATGTGACAATTAGATGATTTAAGCAGTTTAAACTAACAACACTTTTTGCGACAAAAATTCCTCAAAAGCTACTTTATATCCAACTACTCGTTAACTCGTCTGTAACACTGTTGACAGTCGACTGCAGAAGGCCAGTGCTCGAGTACGTGTTGTTGATTTTGTCTAGTTTCAAATGTTAATTATTGGTCGAGATAAGTATATACGCGGCAACTTGTAGATGTTGTTTTTTTTTCGTTTTGAAGTTTGTCCGATTGTTTGTGTTGAAGTTAAGTGCGCAAGCACCGAGAATTTATAGTAACCAACTACATGGCAATTGAAATATAAACCCTGGTACAGTGGTGCAGTTCAATAACAAATATAAATAAATTTTTGAAAGTAAAGTATTAACTTAAGAGAGCAACGACATATTATAAATTGGTTCGAGATAAAAATCTATGAAATGTATTGTAAAGATATTGGATATTTATCAAAAATTTAGTTTTCCCCAACAACAAATTTCACATTTAATATGTTAGTATAATACTAAAAACGGTTTTGACCAAATGAGTTAAGTGGGTGTGGCACGAGTAATTGTCGATACTCAAAACTACGTATTAGAATTTAATAATCATGAAATTGGCAACATAAAGGAGGCAAACATTATTTGTGCCTTAAAACGTGCGTACCACTGTACCTTGTCCGATAATACGAAGAATTTGCGGAACTCAATCACAGGAAAAACATTGGCAACAAAAAACAAATATATAAATCTACCGTCGTTAGGTATGTAGTTTTTTTGAGTAACAATCGCAGCGCACTCCACTCAATTTAAGTGAAGCCGCACTACTACTATATTTGTCGCAGTCTTCGAAACGATAATTTCTGTGGTGTAGTAAGAATGCGACGAGGTCCATGTGAGATAAGCGCACAAATACAAAGTTGTTATGGTGGTTACGTTTTCTGCCAATGTGATAAGTCACTAAAAACGAGGAACACTTTTGCAAAATTGTTCACACACGGTGACTTTTCGACTCTACACAATTATGGGCCATCACACAATGTGCGATGCCTCAGCCAAGTTATAAATGGAAAAAAATCTTATCAGAGGACAACTTTCAGTACGATAAGACAATCTACAGTCGCACGTGGGCTCGTGAAACTATGACTTTCGAAACTGCTACTGTCGGACCTTATAATTTAGCCACATTGGAAATGGCACAGTTGATAATGAAGTGCGTTCAAGTTCAAATGAAATGTTGCCGCTGTTACTGCTGCTTACCTCTGCCCACATGCACACAATCAGCGACGCGCAGGTCATTAGCAGCGGATAGTAGGCGGACATGAGTGTGACGGCCCATTGCGGCTGCAGGTCCAGCTGTGGATGATAGCGAGGTAGAGATTAATTTTAATTACTCGGTTAATAAATGAGCAATTTGCAACACTTACCGGCGTTGTGAAGTAAGCGCCTCGCAACGATGCCGCTACAAAAACCATAAAATACAGCACCTTTTGCGTGGTCAGGCGACAGGCTCGCAGCACCGACGGCTGTTTCAGGCGCTGATATTCGGCGACAATGCAGATGAACAGCTGTATCACCGAGACCAGTGCTACAAAGTAGAAGACACTGGAAATGCCCGCATAGTATGGCACGTTGAAGCCGCTGCACTCGTCGCCCGCGTAGCGTATCTCGCAGAGGCAGGTGCCGTTGAGGCAGTCGCCTCGCCCTGAGCAGGTGGCAATATTGGGATCATCGTCGAGGCTGCTGTACGGCGGTGAAACATCACTACCACCAACAGACGCTTTTGAGTTATGCAAAACGCTCGCCGAGCACCGCATTAAGCTGTGGAAACTGGGTAGCATTCTTTGTGAAATTACCTGCAAGTGAGACAGAGAAGAGTATATTACTTTTTGTGAAATACGTTATTTAGAAATGTATTTTGCATGCCAAAAACCTACTGTAAAGTGGCAAAGAATATTTTAGAAAAATATAGTCAAATTTAATCTTTCAGTAATTTGAGTTTTAATATAATAGAACACAGTGTATAGAACCGCAAAGAATATTTTAGAAAATTATAGCAAAGTCTTTCAGTAATTTGAGTTTTACTAGAACGCACTGCATAGAACCGTTGCTATAAATAACAACAAACTCAAATACACATGCACATTCATTGATTGAAACTACTAAAAATGCATGCAGTTGAACGAAATCGCAAGATTTCGCACAACTTGCCACAAAATAATAATTTGACAATATTGAAAATTAAATTCAGCGCCGGCCAGCTAAACCAAAATGAAAACTTTGAGCCGAGAAGGAAAATTTGCCAATTTTAAAGAAATATGCATCTATATACGTGTGTATGTGTGTGTATGAAAACGTGCCCACGCAAAGTAACTGAAAAGTCAGCTAAAAAGTGCACCACACAAACAACAACAATACGCTGACCGCATTCGTGCAAATATTGAAGCAGCTGAGTCGCACACACAACGCCGTAGCGAGTGTCTCGCTGATTGTGCTGCTCGGCCGTTGGTGACATGATGCGCCTTGCTAATAAATTCTGTAAATATTTAGCGTGCAAATAAATCAATTGGGAGCGCACATTTGCCAACGCACAAATATGCTAAATAATTAAAACAACAATTATAATTGTAGTGAGCAAATATGAAAATCGAAAATGAAAAATACTTCAATTCAAATGCGTCCGACTGAAAGCGACTGCTGCCTTTTGGGAAGCACAAACATGGATGGGCACAAGGGTGGTGTGTCAGCATGGACGGAGGAAGGGAGAAGATGGGCGATTATGGTGCGGTAGCGTTGCCAACGTACGCGGCTGCCCATATTTGTGCGTCAAGCCAATTGTATAAATTTTATTGAACTGAAGCGATTTGCATTTCCATCTAATCAATGCAGCGCGCTATCAATATGCAGATAGTATGTAAGGCACGCGTTGCGGCACTGAGATGGTAGGAAAACCGTACCAGCACTAAATACAAGTAAATACAAAAGTAAATGTTATTTTTAAGGAAACATCCTTCTGAAAATCGAACGAACATTTCAACGCATTAAATTCATCGAATGAAACTGAAATGAGTCGACCCCACTGTGACTTGTCTCAACCCAGCTCACTATGCCACCTTCAATAACAACAACAACGACAAACGCTCATTGGCCGTAACGACAAAATCAGTATTCGTGCACCGTGTGCGGCTTGAAAGTGTCGAACTGTGCATGCCAATTAATTCACTGAAAAACGTCAGCGGGCACTCCGTAGGCCCTTCACCAAAACATTTATTTACACTGGCAAAGGCAGAGTTCATGTGGCACTCTGACTTTGATACTCATATTATAATGGCAACAAAAGCAACAAGCATGAGCTGCGGAAATACGAACAGTGTAAAGCAATTTACAAGCTGATGAAGCGATATCGTCCCCTCCTTAGAATATGAACATTGCAAGCTATACAGCTGCTACTTTCATGGCGTTGATGCTTTTTTATGTTGCTTTATGTATTTGTGTGTTTGTCTGACTTTTAAACGGTTAAGCGCAAGAAAATTAAGCTTTAAGAGTACTTCCACGGTTTCGGTGCAGCGTACAAGGTACGTGACATTGTAATTGGACGAAGGGCTTGGCATCACACATACAAAAAATATCTTGAATTAAACCTAATTTCCGACTTCTGTATGCGGTCTCTATTAGATTGAGATTGTGAGGGAGAGGCGAAAGATTAACCTATGGAATGTACATTAGAGTCCGACCGATATCAATTTTTTGGCCGATGCCGATCGGCCGGAAGGGCGAGAATTGGCCGATGCCGATTCCATAGAAAAAATAACACGAATGAATTCAATAAAAAACACAGTATATTTTATAAAATAACAAAAGGAACTATTGCATATACATTTGTTTGTAATATTCATCACAAAATAACAAAAAAAACGAGAAAATAAACAATTAAAAACTAAATAAAATTACAAGAGAATTCAGAAATCTAATACATTAACATGTATTAAAAAAATAATAATAAATGACATTTCTTCCACTGAGAAAGAAACAAAAATACTGACGTAAACAAAGGGTATTAATAAATATTGCATACAAATTCAGTTTCTGTGTGGTGAGAAGTCAGAAAACAAATTTGGAAAAAAAATAAAAGGCCTGTTTAAAACAAATGCTTCCAATTAAAAAAGAAGGATAATGTTGTAAAATTAAATGGCCTTTCTTCTGATGTCCATATTAACAGACAAAATGCATAGACATTTGGAGAAAGTCTGTGTTTTTATGAATACTTAGTCTTTATAAAAAACATTTCTAGGGAACATTTATATTAAACAGTATCTGAAAATATGGTACTGAAAAGGGATATAAGAACCCCTATTCTGCTCTTTTTAAGTAACGTTTTCAGATATTACGAATAAAAGAAAACATAGTGCGATTCAGCTTCAAAAAAAAACCAAAAAAATAATAAAATGAAAACAAAAAAATGAAAGCAGGAAAATAGGCCAAAATGCCATTGATCAAAAATGGTCGGTGCCGATACCAATTTTAATGGCCGATACTAGCCGATGCCGATTAATCGGTCGGCCTCTAATGTGCATAATCCTTAAACACTTAGGCTCAGCAGTCTATTGTAATTACTTCTTTTAGATTTCTATATACTGATAGCTTTCTAGTTGAAGAGTGTGACGAGAATTAGCCAAGGAGCCATGTCACCTCTTGCAACTTTTCATAATGATATAACTTTGAGACTGTTTGTCACAGAGTATAGCTCTTCAGTCTAAAGTCGATTCTTATTGCATTTTTTTAACTCGGCCTTGTACAAGTACGAGTGTCCCCCTCTTTATTCAAATCTTAGGTTAGGTTAGGTTAGGTTAAGGTGGCTGCCTCTGTATGAGACACACTTAGGCCTCTTAATGGGCCCGTTGTGATACCACAGACTCCACCCGTTTGAAATGCGTATGCAACACTGTTTTTTCAACATGTGATACACCACACATTTCAAACGGATGGGGAAAGGGAGGGGAGCGGACCTACACTTTAACGCCGAATCCGAACGGCGATGGGCAGTTTTTCTTTCACACTTGGAGGTTTTGCCATTGCCTGCCAAGAGCGCACTTGTGCGATTCTTGTAATTCTCATTCCCTTCATGTGGATAGCGACAAAAGTAGATGAGTGTTTTTTCCAGCCCAAGCCAGGAATCGAACCCGGGGCGCTCGGTATGAGAAGCCAGCGCGCTACCCGCTGAGCTATCGAGGCCGACATTCAAATCTTAATTCTCAACAATCAACGCAATACTGCACACCGTTTTCTGCTAAAAGTGACTAAGTTGCATTTGGTTTAATCAAACGTTCCAGCGAGTATATGACGGTTAGTGTGAGAGTGAGTGCGCGGGCTGTGCAGGTCTGTTATCAGTGCAAAAGTTGTTTTTGCCTTAGTTTATTGCACATATTTATCGTAATTTAAAGGCGTACAGTCTTAGAGTACGAGCAATCAAAATAAATAAATTAAGCCTCAAATGCAAAAAACGCTCAGCCAGCGAATAGTTAGAGTTGTTTGCGACAAGTCGCAGGAAATAAACACTTATTTAATTTGAATAGGTTCAGGGAGGTGTTTAGGCAACTAGTGGTCGGTCACTTAGAACGGGAACGATGTAGCCATTAAAAGGTGTTTTTTATGAGGTTTAAAGTATTCATTCCCTACTGGCACAAAATAGTTGTTACCGCTGAAGCTATTCGTTTTGCGTGGCAAATTGCGGCTTGGTGAAAAATTGTTAGAAAATTTCTATAGTTTTAATAAATTATTTCCGCATGCATATGACATTTTGTGTGTTTTTAATGGGTATAATGAGTATATATAATTTTACGACAATACAAGTACACCTAATTCTGTTTTTACACGGTAGATTGGTTCCAGGGAAAACCGTGCAAAAAAATACATTGATCGTATGCAAAAATAGGTGATTGGTTCCTTATCTCTATTAAAATTAGTGAAAAACAAGGATTTTTTAAGAACAAGTATTCATGCTTATTTTATTAAATCACATATACTTTTAATGTTTATTTACACAAGCATAGTTATTAAAGAAAAAAAAAGATATGCACTCTAAGCTGAAGAGTAATGTAAATGAAATGTATGGCAAGTTCAGGAACTATACTAAACAATTATGTAAAACAGCTCAGTTGTCTGACAATAAAATTTGCTTGTATCCACAAAAAGGGGATTTCCCTAAATTTGTGATATGAACATATGTCGCAAAAATTAAATTTGACAAAAAAATTTAAGCCCAAAAGATTTTGAATCGTGCTAAATGGAATAAAATCGTGTAAAAAAATTAAAAATTTTTTTAAATTTTCAAATCGTGTTAAATCAAAACCGTGTAAAAAAAGAGCGTGAAAAACAGAATTCGGTGTATTTTGCAGCGAAATAAAAACGTACCCTGTTATAAGTTTTGTAGTTCTATATGGAAATAAAAACATTTAAGTATTCAAGCATAAATTGATTTTCATGAAACTGAAATTGTCAACATTTCCGAATGCGGAGAAGCATGCAAATTAATTGTTTTTATTATAATAGAAAGCAATAAAATGCTGCCGAAAATCAGAGTAATTCGAATTTGTGTTTTTTATAGTGCATGGTTTACCCTCGTAATTTTTTAATTAGCTTGCACTCGACATAAATTCGAAAAATTCGACTACAATTCTCTGGGAGTGTACTCACAAGTGATGTTTCCGTTAAAAGCCAATTAACCAAATGGTCACACTAAACATGCACAAAAAAGATATAACATTTTAAATATGCTTCATATTAAATGGCTTAAAAAATGTTTTCGCTTATGTCCAAAGAAAAAGAATTTCGGCACATTTTGGTTAAAAAATATTTGCTAAATTAGATGACATAAATGGGGCAAACTACCCGCCGACCTGACTTGCTTGATTTTTAAAATTCGAAAACGTAATGAGGGTACTTCCCAAAATTTACATATAATTATAATTGAGCCTTAAATGGTCAGCTACCGAAAACAGAAAAATAGCATTTATCAGCATTGTACTTACGTAGCCATAATATTGCATAAGCACTGCAGCAAATCAACAACAAACATTCATAAACTAAATCATGAGACACGGCTTAAGATAACTTTGGTAGATAAACTAATCCTAGTTGAAATTTTAACAGCTGTTTAAGTTGTCTGCTTTTTGTTTCATTTATCGTTAGCATCAATTATGGTTAGTTATGGCACTTAACACATTAAAAAGTGTAGGCGTAATTATTTGCAGTTGAATTTATGGTAGCTTATAAGTTTCGATTTCACATAACAAATGGGATAATTGGGGATAGTGAAAACAAAAATAAATGCGCGAATAATTAATCAACCACTTGCGATGCAGAAATTGAGCTTTGACAACCTAAGTCCAAGTTGTGCTCGGATATATTGCTAGAATAATATATATATATATTATAGTATATAATAGTATATAATATATACATTCATATAACATTCATTCATAATAACATAACTAGCACGACAGCCTTAAGGGGAGATTTTCTTATAGACAGTGAGTTTGTGGTCCGTTGCTCGCGGTCGCTAAAAGAATGGGTTTTTCTTATTTAGGGTCGGTTGCGTGTGGTTTCAAAACCACAGCCTTGTAACTTGTAGTCCAACACAAAACACTCAAAAAAGACTTTGAATTCGTGCTATTTTTTTACATTCTTTAATTGTTTAAACAATATCATTTTAAAAAAAAATTGTTTTTGGTTGTCATTGTTTTCTAACCCATTCAACGAACTAACATAAAAATTGTACCAAAAAATTATTTCAGAACTCATTTCAAGCTCTTTTCATTGGTTGCAAATAACTTGTACTGCATAATTTGTTAATTGACTTTTACATTTAAAGACAAAGCAACAGAGGTAACAGGCAACATTAGTCTTGAAAGTCCTTTGGGGATCAGTCAGATCTCTACTAAGCGTGTGTTTCTGATTTTAATTAAAAAATATTGTGACTTTTTCGAAATCAGTGTTACATCAATAGAATACTTAGCACATCCCACCTCTGCAATAAGTCAATCTTTATCACCTCGCCGAAATGATACAATACTCAGTTTGCTTGACTTTTGAGTCTTATTTGCTTCCTGAACTCAGCTTACGTTCTGCTCAAATACAAATTATAAAAGTAGCTGTTCATAAAAATTAATCTCGTCGACGCTTTTTCGCAATTAAGTAAGTGCAAAGCCATTCAAACTTGTCGAAAATGCTTTAAAAATAAATATTCTGACATAAATGCAAGCAAACAAAAAAGTTCTCATAAGGCGCAAAAAACAACAACCACATTCAACATTTGTAAATCTAAAATAGAAAATACGAACTCAACGACGATAATTTTTGTGTTTGTTCTTAGTACTTAAAGTGTGTCGCTCGCAAATAAAACCGGGGAAAACAATACACAGAGGAATAAATAAATGGGCATTTATGAATTGATGGCAAACGGGAATGCAAAGGAACATAAAGAGCGCTTCACTCGATTGGCAGCACTGAAGCACGTTTCCAATTTTTCGATTCCAAACGATAATATATCACAAGCACTTTGTATCTCAATCTGCGACACAACCATGCAAAATATAGGCACACACATTTTCCGCCACATTCATAACACTTGCGCAACTTTTGTAGATTTGCCTGCATTTCAAGACGTCAGACAGAGGAGGCGCACTCGGTGACAACATTGAACCGATTTCAAGTGAAGCAATAAAAATGGGAGCATTGAGTCGCAGCGCATAGAATGCTTCAGGTTAGGCGTTGTGACAGGAAGAAACTAAAAGCTACAGGCCGCACCAAGGGGCCATCAAGCGTCATTTTAAGCGGCAAATGTGTCGTTTTGAATCGTTATTGTTGTTTTTGTTGCTTTAGTGCATGCACACAACAATAATAAATGATAATAGAACTCCGGAATAAGCACATAAATGCCACTTTAACGCAAATGCGTAGCGGCTGACCACGCTGGGTTTAGCCTTTTTATAAAAATACTTTAGCACCTTAGTACAGCATTTGCTTGTGCTATTCGAATAATTCACCACACTAACCGAAGCATTTTTGTGTGTCTTTCGCAAGCACAGTTCAGCAGGTTTTCAATACTTTTGAGTTCACGCGCGTTTCAAAATAATTAATTTGCAAATGAAATGGTTTAAAAAGCACATTTGAAAACGCCTTTCAAAATATTGCCGCATTGAAAGTAAGATTCGGTTGTCGCGTACAATCCAAATGTAAAACGCACGAGAATAAATATAGCGCGCGCGTTCAGGTTAGACGGAGCACAGCGAACGCTTCAACAAGATCGCAAAAGCCAGACTGGTCTAGTCTAGGCGGATTGCGGCCGAATGCGCGCGACAAGCAATGAGTTCGACGCGTGTTGGCTCTATGAGTCGGCGCGAGTTGGACGAGCTGTCATAGAGCTGAGATCGATGGCGACAACACACCACTGCGGGGCCGGGGGCTGTGCATACCGCCCGATGATGAGCAGACATAGTGCTGGCGCGACGAATGTTCAGAAACCAAAAGCATGTGTGTGCTATTTTTGCAGAGGAGTGGCAAGCGCCCACAGAGCGGTCGGAGCGCTAAGCATTGCACATGCGAGTACACCAGCTGAAGAGAATGTTTAACGCTCATTGGTTTTATTGTTGAGGGGTTTTTATTTTATGCTGCATGTGCGTTAGTAAAAATAATTTTTTCAATTATTTGAAATGAGCATTAAATACAAACAATTCATAGTAGATAATGCAACAGTAATAGCAAAGAAATGAAATATGGAAATCGGTGAAGGGGCTCCGAGCGCGCCGTTGAACGAGGAGCGGCGCATGGCATTTGTGGCGCGAAAACATGGCTGGTTGCGCTCATTTTAATGGGCACTTTTATGTTGCAATAACTTCGCATAGAAAATAAAAAAAGTTTAAGGCATATATGTATGTAGTTTCATCAAGCTAATGTGGAACCAAAAACGCCAGCAGCATCGACGAATGCGAGAAGGGAAAACATATTTTGAAGGCTAATGAAATCATGAAAATGTGCTAAAGTTGAAATCAGCTTTTGTAAACAAAGCGGTCGTTCAATTTTGAGCGAGCGGGTTCATCGCACACCCAAAGCGAAATAGTTTAAGATTTTGGGATGGATTTTAGAATTAATCGGCATATAAACAAAGCAAATAGCAAAAAGTGGACAACACCAGGAAACGTAAATAAAACCAACTTAAAGTAAAAAACAAAATAAGCAAAAGTACGAATAAAAAACTAGAAAAAAGCTGACAAAACTCAAAAGAAATACGTTTTGCGAATTGGGCGTATAAAGACAACTTTGTTTTGGCACACAGCTCCACATTTTTAGTAGACACAGTTTTCCCTTTTGATTTTGTGGTTTTGCAATATAAATTTGTATGGAGCAGACAAGAACATCAGGCCGAAGTTTTTGCTTTAGAATCAGCGCAAAACTGGAATTTAAGAAAACCTCAGCGGTTTCCTAATTATGAAATTCTACGTAATACCAATTCAGTATTCAATTGGTGCGAAACTTAATGCGAAGAACATGAACAGCGAATATTGTGGAGCCACGACGCACACAACAATTAAAGAAACCCAAAAAAAACTGAGCATAAAAATAAGCATTGCTCATTTAAAATACGTTAAGCTAAATTAACAATTCAAAAAATACACCAACATGCGCGCTGAAAATGAGCTAAGTCCCATTGTAGCTCAATGGAAAAATAAAAACGAACAAAAAACCAGAGACAAGCTTTGCATATGTACATACATTAACACTGTGTTCAAATAAATAATAAAAACAAACAAAATAAGTGAATAAATGCAGAACAGTGCATCTTAAACTGTGTTAGAAGTGGTTTAGAAAAAGTGAAATGATTTTAACAATTTTACAAGTAGGAGTGGAATGAAAAACAATTTTTTCTCGAATTTGAATTTGTGGATTTTGCCTGCATCCACTTAGGAAAAATGTGAACCTAATTAAAAAAGATATGTCAAGCAGAAATGTTAAAAAGTAGAGTTGTTTGAATATGGGCAAAAGTTTGAGTGCCTCTGCTGGAGCGCAGGCCACCATAATAGACGAGCATAAACAGCGTTGAATACACATGAAACTAGTTTCGCCCTCAAAAACTGAGCAATAAAGTTGTTTTAAAAGCAAAACAAAGAAAAATGCTGATAAAAACAAATAAGAAACTGTGGCACAGTCGCAAACGGTTTGTCCGCCGTTCGCAATGGGACAATGGCGCCCGACATCCGACATGATGCCACGCAGGTTGAATGTACTTTTTATAGCGACAGATATCAACAAGGCCTTCACTGCCAATTATGCAAATTTTGCAGTGGGCGAAAATGTAATAAATACCCTTTATAAAAGTACCGGAATCAAGACAAAAACTTAGCAGAGTTCAAACTGTGTGGTAGGCCGAAAATTGCTTAGCGACTGCAGACATTATTTGGATAAAATGTTGAACAATGCGTAGAAAAAGCAACTGTTTGAAATGCTAAACATAGCAGATGCTAAGTAGAGTGAAAGCACATATGGAAAATTTTAATTGTTCCAGTTAACCATTTGAACGTTTCAGCGACAAACTCCATAAATGTAAAATTATTTCGGGCTCGAATTTCAAATGCCTCTGGAATGAGATTAGCCTGCTGAATTGTTAAAGAACAACTGTACAGGTAAGAAGTAAAGCAGGTAATGAGGAAAGCGCAAACAAAGCAATGAACCATAACTGAAGGCAATATGAGATGGCACGAGCACGCTCGAAGAAGTCTGATTGAGAATCACAGGGCTAGACAGCCTGAATGTCTGTGCTGGTCATGCTCAATGTAATTAAACTTAAGCTCTATGAAATCTAAAACCCGATTGCTTTGCAATGAAATAAAGAAAGCAAGCAAAATAACATGACCACATCAGAGGAGTGGCTCCGAGTTGCACATTGTTGTGTGCAGTTTTGTGTTCCTACATTTTGCTGCTGCTTACTGAGCTTAAGTACACTAACGTGTTGCACAGTCATTTTTACTGCGCTTCTCCGCGTTACTTGCGCCAATTTACAAAATTCCACTTCGAGAATCGCACTCTTAGCAAAGTTCAAATTAACAACGTGTGAGCTAAATGCGCTGCCCAGCTGTAAATTAATTAATTAAAAGTAAAAATTGCTGCGAATAAAATTGAAATTAATGACTGTTCGCTTAATTATGCAAAAAATTTATTTAGAATTGCAAAAACCTGAAACGCAAAAATTTCGCTGAGAAATGCTCGCTTTTCCTAATCGAATTTAGAGCTCCTTACTCACTGTTGAGTTAAGACGTCAACGCGTAGATGTTGTTTAGCGGCACGTGTGACAGTTATCGATGGAAAATTCTAAAATATTTCGAATGAATAAACGGAAAGTTGTGCCAGTGAATGGCAGACTGACTTTTTGGCAGCGCCGATGTGTTCACTTTTGCACTGGACGCCTTTGAGACACTACTCGTCTGTCAATCAGTGGCAGCGGGGATTGTTGTGCTTCCTATGATGATGAGATGAGCTACCAAATGAATCAGAGCGTGCAGCTATGTCAGAGCGGGATAAGCGATTGGAGCGCACCATCAGGCGGTACAGAGGGGCGTGACGCTTGGTAGCTCATTGCTTATAGTTTTGGTGTAAAGCTGATTTAATTTTTGAACTACAGTTGCAGTTGTGGCTACATGAAGCATGTGAAATGATTAATTTGTCCAGCAAAGACGCCCACATTTCAAGCACTGTCATTAGAGCCCATTGGACTGCATTAAAACTGAATATGTCTGTAATTAGTCCAGCACATATATTTATTACATTTATAACAACTTAAGGACGCGTAGCAATTGATTACTCGCGGCCAGTATGGAAATGTTGAATTGCACAGGCGTGCTGGGCGTGGCCATGTAAGTGGCATATTTTTAGGCGTCCACTATTAAGACGATATTATTAGACACCTGCCATTAGCCGCTAGAAAGTTAATAGCTGCTAGCCACTTGAATACGAAACTACTACAAACTCAAGTAGCTCAAAATGCAAACATATTTTCAGGCGAGCAGCCTAACCATTTTGCTAAAAATAGAAGCCAACCAGTGAGTCAAGTAATTCGTTGGACCTTTTGTTTCATTTTTGGAATTATTTTCTACTCTAACATAAACACAGCTGCAGACCATCACTCTCGATTTCACAGGCAGTGCTGTTCCAGTTCGCGAGTGGCCAGCGCGCATCCACTCAACTGCGGTTCATTCAACCTCTCATCTGCGTGCTGGCTGCGCGAAGTTTATGTGTGCTCTTTGCTACGTATTCGCACACGTGAGTTCGCTGTACTTGCTTCCGATTGCAATCGTCATATTGTTGAAAGCAAAACAATTTTTGTAAACAAACAAACGGCGCAATTTCTAAATACATTTGATGGAAAGTCAATTAGGACTATACTTTCGATATTTTTAAATGCTTGCTCACTCTTCATCTCAAGTGGCGGGTTTTCAAAACTCAATCCGCAGTTTCAGCGCCGAGATGTGATAGAACCACGCTCGGCTTATCAGGCAGTAAACAAATTAACGAACCGATTTTGACCCGGTGCGAAATGCTGGGAGCGCAATCATCGCCGATTAAATATTTGTTTTTTCTCAATTTGGAATGTTCAATTTTTGCAGGTCGATTACAACCTCCGCTGTGTATGCTGAGAGTTAGAGTGATAAGACGCTATCAGCGCCATGTTTCGAATACATGAGCTGAAATTTAAATGTAAAACAACAGTTACATGCAAACCATGAGCTGGTGTGAAAACGAAAGTGCAAAGTACAATTAGTGCAAGTCATTATTGTGAGGGGAAGTGGTAACAGGCCATTCAATTAACTAATGAATTAAATGACACAATTACAAAATAATTACACGTCTGTAATTAGCTTCATAGGTAGTAATTAGTAAAAATGGAATTGTCAAGCGATTGCAGTAGCAGGTTGGAGTACTGTTAAAAGGCATCGGGCAATCGCGTGGTATGCGCTGTTAACATTTTTGAAAATGCTAAAAATAATTGTATGAAATAAGTGATTTAAATCGTCTTTATAATTTTAAGGTTTTATCTTAAAATAAATGTAATGATCTTATTTCAGCAGCTCTTTTTAGAGCACGTTTGAGAGACTGGCAATCATAGCTCCATAAGATTACCAAGAACCACTATTAGAATCCACACATAGAACTGTTTTTATGAAAACAAATCTTCTCCAAAATTTTTCCCATTAGATCATGTTTTTAAATGAGAATTTTATCGCAATTTGGGCTTTGTCAAAATTTTATTTTAAAAAAATTTACTAAAAAACAAGAGTTCTATTATTTATGATTTTGAGTTTGAATTCAATAATCGTGTTTCATGTTCATGAAATCATATTTCTGTATACAAGTTCTCAACAACGGCTCAACCGCTATGCAAAGTTCATTATGACATGTACCCAAGAACTGACGACTTTGAATTATTCATTAGGAAATATGTAAAGTTTATGGCCCATGAGAATAAAAAAACTAGCAATTGATGCTCTGAACCGAAACAATCATTGCTCTTCTTAAATAACATTGACAACAATTTGATAAAGAAAAGGACCAATGAATTGTCGTCCAAAATCTTCCAACTTAACGCCTTTGGATTATTCGTGGAGGATTAGAGTTTATGGTCCATGATCTACTCTCAACAATTGATGCTGTAGAAGGGAACATTCATTATTATCCGGAAGAGTATGTATACATGTGTTCTTGACAGTGATAGAAGTTACTATTTTTGAGATGTTATACGATATTAACGTTCAAATATATCAAGATTCATAACCGATGTTCAATTGCTGTGTATTGCATTCAAGTTTAAATTAACGACGTTCTTAAAAAACAGGTGGAAACGTTAAAGGTAAAAATGAAATAAAAAATGTCAACGAATTTCAATCGAATAAAGATTACAACAAATATAATTTACTAACTTAACAGTTAAAAGATCAAATGTAAAATTTTAAACAATTATACATTTCATTTCATTTAAATCATTATTTAGATAGTAGATACTTTAAGTAGTAATTCTACAGAAATTTTAAACATTTTAATTTTCTTCTAATAATAAACGCCAAAAATATTAATTATATACATATGCAAAGTTATAGACCAAAAGTAAATTTATTCCTAAGAATTAGGTAAGATAAATTAAAAAATAAGAATGATTGAAAATTTACCTAGAAAATCTAAAAAATATTATCTATAAAAATTAAACAAAATTGAAATAATTGTAAAACTACGTAAATGTATAAAAAAATATGTTCTCATTGATTGTCAGTATTCCAGAGCAAACCACATGAGAGATGCAAGGAGATAACAAAATTTTTATAAATAAAATATGCAATGCACTCGACGCTTCAATAGCAGAAAACAAAAGTCTAATTGTAATGCAGCAGACGCTCAATGCAGGCAATTAATAAACGACAGTCATCAGGAAAAATTAGAAGATGACAACATTCTATATAAAAGCGAATACGCAATAAGAAAAGTGATGATGCTTCAACAGTATACGAAATGCATTTAGGAACGACAACGAAAACTCTAACTAAGCTGTTATGTAAAAGGCTGGCAAAATCGGCGTGCGGTGTGTGACTCAGTACTCACAAAAGTGAATTCACTGTGTGGCGCGCGCGCTTGTTGTCACACAACAGCGTTCAGCGGCGCGCAGTACAGCCGCGACTGTGCTCGCTGGCTGTTTATGTTGTCTTGCAGTTGAGTGGGTCTTGTTTGCGTTTTCCTTCGCGTCTCTGTCTTTGTGCAGCTGCAATTTGCATAAATCTACATTAAACACATCAGCAGCCGGAGCGCAGACACCGACTTTCATTTTCATTTCAAGCCATTTTCATCCTACGCAATCGTCTAAATTGAGCGTGCAAAAAGAAACGAACGAGATATACGGCGAGCGCGATAGCCGACAAGTCAAGTGCAGGCGATGTGCTGGTGTTAGTGCTGGGATAAGTGCTTTGCTTGGCTGGCTTGAGGTCGTTTGTTCTTTGTTATTATTTTTATGATTTTGTTTCTTTGGTTGAGGTTTTGTTGGTTGCTTGAATTTAGGTTTTTTGTTCTTAGCTTTTTGTAAAATTTCTTTGGTCCTGGTAGTGTGTGGCTAGAAAATGTAAATGAGAAGGCAATAAATTGTTAGTACCGATTTTAAGTGCAACATTTGAAATTAGGGCGAACAAGTTTACATAATTTTTTTTACCAAATGTTTTCAGTGAGAAAGAAGTTTGCATAATTTTAATATGACATACAATGTGTAATCGGTAATTTACTGGTCATAATGCCCTAAATTTTTCTATACTTTGCTGCTGTCGAAATATTCCACTATATCTACACAATTTAAAAAATTTTATAACCTTATATTATAATTCGAAATATATCATATCGATCTTACAAAAAGCGAATTTAAAAAAACAAATTATTTGTTTCTCTTATAACAAATTAATGAAATAAAAACCACTTCAGAAGCTCACTTCGAGCCTTCCTCTCATTTCTATCCAAAACACATTATGCCAATAGCGCTGCACAACGCACGCAGAACAACATAAAACAAACATCAGTTGTCTGGAAGACAAAATTACTGCAATAAACTGTCTGTCGCCTACATAGAAGACAAAGTACTTATTTTAATGACTTTGGAGCAGAGTAATCGTCACCTAGGCACCTTTGTCTTATCACGCTTAGGCAGCCCCAGTGATTCATCAATTAATTCCCTGACGTTAAGTGTTATTGATAACATCGAGCCACCTAAAGACACCCACGACAGGCCATAAGCCGTTCGGTTATATGTGTACTTCAAGCAATTTGCAACAATAGGCGTTGGTGCAATATTCGCACAGTTGCGTCTTTAATTGTTTTGTTTATTCATGTTGTGGCTCACCACGAACGTTGTCATAATTTCAGCGCGGCTGTTGCGGCATAATCACTGCACAGCCTTATAAATGAGCCCACTTGTAACCATATCGAAAAACATTTCTTCCGCCTACACCTTGTGACAACAAGAAGCCATTCATGCGCAAGCTCGTGTAGAATAAAGCCGCCTTTTAGGCGTTTACATCGCAAAACCATAATGGTGCGTTGCGTGTAGGTTCTGAGTTGAAAGGAAAAGGAACGAAATACATGCAATGCCGGTAAGAAAATATTGCAAACATTTGCAGCCACAAGTTCCACGGAAGTTTTGTCAGTGTGTTTGTAATTATATGCTATGAGAGCTCACGTGTTGCCAAGTGAATCGGTTAAAAAATGGCCAGCACACTGTGATGTAAGAATTTGCATGCACACACGTCTGTTTGTACATATTTTGTTCAACAACGCAGTACGCGTTCATTCTCGTAGGTGGCGTGTGTTTATGAATTGCACAAGTTGGAGCGGTTAGATGTGCACGCAAATCTAATAGTATACTTAGAGGCGCTTACAAGTGTGCAGACCCAAGTTGGCAGGTCAATGGTACTTAGAGTTGCGCGTGCAAGCGACTTGCTGTGCAGAGTGATTCATGTTCAAAATTATTGCATACTTTAAGGCGCATTAAGGGAAGAGTAGAACGTTTTGGTGTAGCACAAATAAGCATTAAATAGTGAAGAAATGCTATACGAAATTTAAGAAAAGGTGTCGACGTGAATTTTTACCTGCTATCAATCTTATAAGAAAAGTATTGCACAATTTAAGGCGCATTAAGGGATGAGTGAACCGTTTAGACGTTGCATACAAATGTAATAAACAATGAAAAAATGCTATAAGAAATTTAAGAAAAGGTGTCGATGTGAATTTTTCCTGATGTGAGTCTCATTCGAAAACCATTGCATAATTTAAGGCGCATTAAGGGAAGAGTAAACCGTTTAGGCGTCGTATAAATAAGTAATAAATAGTGAAAAATGCTAAAAGAAATTTAAGAGAGTGTCGATGTGAATTGCTATCTGCTGTAACTACATATTGATTAAACCTATTGACAACCGATAAAACGACACACAAAGCGTACGAACCAAGGCTGTGGCATATTAAAATGTAATGACGTACAGGTTAAGGGATAACTTTATTTCCCACCATGGGGCTAACCATTGGCAGACAACTTTATTTCTCACATAGGTAAATAAGTAAATACGTGCGCCACAAATTTTCATAGGGCTTTATGTATTCACTGGCGTGTGAAAAGAATTTCCAATGGTCGGTTGGCGGTCACAACAAGCATCAAATAGAAAGAAAACAAATTAATTAAGCTTGGAGAGACAGGTACACGTAAATGAATACAGAAACACACGTGGACGATTAACGGTAGTATAAACTTTATAGCCATTGCAGTTGTGGGTGTAATGACTATTTTGTGGCCGAGTGCAAAAGGGTGAAATTGAATTTTCTTATATAACATATAACACGAAAGAAATCGAAAGATAGACCGATTCAAGCACACTGGCAATTACAGCAATTAGTTTAATATAATGATGTCTAATTCTAGGGGAAGTGATGACAACGAAAATTAATGATAAAAGCTCAAGTTGACTATCAACATTTCTATATATTCTATACATATGTAGGTATACTGTTGAAATGTATAGGTTTATTTAGTGCCCATGCGTTTTAAACTATGTCGATAAATTAAAAAAAACGACATTAAAGTATTCTGCTGCCTTGGGAAGGTATGGAATCAGTCAATTGCAGCTTTACTGTGCTTAATTGTTGATCTCTGTGTAATGTTTAACATTATTGAACACACATATTTGAACGCATTTTTAATTTGCCAAATATGCGGCAACAACCTGCAAAAGCAGTTGAACTGCAGCACGTAAAAGCCCAGCGGCACTCTGCATGCAACCAGCGCGAATTCAGCAGCCCTGACCTGCCTTCAGTGCAGCCACATTGTGCAGGGCAAGCAGCGGCTACAATTTCCATTTAGCCGCAACATGAAAATGGCAGAAAATAAACAGCGAGAATAGCTTTAGAACATAAATTGGCCTTTGAACGATTGCAGCTGCAACCCCGCTGTAAAAAGCGTCAGTCAAACGAACCAACAATTTGACTGCCACCAGGCATCAGGAGGAAGACCTTGCAGTATGCAAAGCAAAACAATTTAATTAATATAAAATGTGTGAGCACATCGCGGCCGGGAGAGCGCGAAATGTTATTCAAATGAATTTCAATAAATATCCAATAACGAAAAAAATGAACAAACGAACACAGTGAACCCCAGTTAGACGCATGAGCAATTGGGTGGAAAGCGCTATCGACAACGGTTATACGGCGCAAAGCAACGAAAGATTGGCGTTGCTGATAACATTTGTTGCAAACACTACTATGAGTATATTTCGCAGCGGTGGGAAGATAATGCAGCACAAACGACTAAATAAATGCAAACAAAAACAACAATTGAAACGACCGAGTTTTTGTAAACAAGCGTAAAATAATTATTAAAAAAAATATATTAAATGACAAAAGTGCGCGTACTTAAAATTTTAATTTTTGTTGTGGATATGGTGAACATTTTTCTCAACTGTTGGCAGTCGCACAATGTTTGACATTTGCGCGCTACATCTAGGGGGCTTTATTTAAAAATATATATGAATGTGTTAGAACAAATTTTAATAGAAATTATTTTATTTGTGTGCTGTATTGAATCGAGTCATGAGTTTCAGTCCTTTCGTGTGCAAATGCTTTAATTTACACCACCTCCGCCAAATTAGACATTAGACACGAAATAGGCAAAGGCAATGACGCAAGTTCACCTTCAAGTACATCTTCAATAGAGTAAGTTCGGGTAATGTGATATGGTCGGGTAATGTGATATAGGTGCTTATTTCACAAGTGCGTTGACCTTTTTCAAAATTAACCTTTATAAAACATCATAACAGCTAAAAAACTCCTCCCGCAGGATTTTGGATGTGATTGCTTAAATCAGTGGCGTCCCCAGGGGGGGGGGGATTAGGGGGATGGATCCCCCCCCTTGGTGGATAAATTCATTTATACAATTTGATGTAACAATATAGAATTGTGAACAATTTTTATTATTTGCTTTATCTTTTCTGTAAGTACCCACTTAAAACCTAATGGTTCAACATCCCATGATCTGGCCGGACCATGGTGTAAACAAGAGGATAGTCTAGGATTGTAGTTAAGGATATAAAAAAACAGAAAGTGTGAACACAATGATTTCTTTTGCTTGCCTACATTTTATTTACGTAAAACGGTAAAAATATACTTGAATAATTAAGTAAATAGCGAGCTTCAACTTCAATGAATTAATTTTGAAATTCAAAAAATACGACAGTAAAGCAAAAAAAGAATAAAAGAATTTATAAATGTAAAATACTTTTTTTATGGATTTGCTTCAACTGCTTAACCAATGCAATTATTGCAACAATAGAATGCAATATCATGACTGACTCTCAATTCCTTGCACTGTTACTTGTTAACAATTCTGAACTGCTTTGCCAAAGAAAAACATGCAGAACATGTTATTGTTCATGCTGAACTGACGTCGCTATCTTCACATTGAACTATCTAAACGATAATTTTTTTTATCAGTATCAGAAGCTTCGTTTTGTTCAGCGCCAAATGAAAGCCTGAAATTGTCAGCACCGTTATTATAACCAATTTTTTCAGAGAAATTGTCGTCTCTGATTTACTCCAGCGTCGAAGTTCAAAAACTGTCAAATGTCCACCTGATCCTTAAAATAGCATTGTCTTCTTTCCATCTCTGCCACAGAAAACACCTAATCGAATTGAGAAGAAACCAGACACAAAAGGACCACAAATACTATCTTCACTTCAGGAATGTAACTGAATTGGCACCAAAACACGGACATAACTATGAATGGATAAATATTAAATTTGAATATGTTCCGACTTTATTATCCACCAAAAATTATAATTTGCTAAACCAAAAGAAAATAAAAGCCAAGGCGATCAAAAACACTTGAACCAGGTAAATTTTGCGCCAACTTACTTATGTCACCATTACATGGGATGGCACGAAAAAGGTGTTTCAAATCGAGTCAAATGGAAAAGCCTAGTTGAAGCCCTATGCTCCGTAAAGGGCTGAACAAATATTTTTAAGCCATTCCGACAATAATTATGTGGGAAATAACAAACAAAATGTTAACTGCCAAATTTCTATGAAAATACACCATGGTGTGGCCAGGCCATGGTTTTGGTTTTTGTGCTTAGAAAGGATCAGTTGAGGATATCATGAAATATGATCTCGATAGCTTAACCACAAAAATTACTAAAGTGCATCCAAAGGTCAAAATGGTATGGTCAGAATCGGATGCCCGCAGAAGGGTTAAGAATAAATGAATAAAAAAATCAGTATTGCATTTGTTCTCGCAGAATAGTTGTATTTTCAGTGTTCCCAAAAGTATCGACTATTTAAAGTAGTAGTCAAACGCAGGCTTCATGCCAATCCTGCATCAGCTGTTGAAATTTGAAAAAAATTCCGATACATGTTTTATGCTTTTTAAAATAAGTCTTTTGAGTTTTCCGTAATTCTATTAGAAGGAGTTTTCAAAATGTTCTAACTTAAAGCAAACTTGAATTTTTTAGTTGGGATCTATTACTTAAAAATACATGTACCTTGAATTTTTCGCTTTAAGAATTTTATGTTAGCAATTGTATACATATACATACATATACATACCCTGCAAACAATTTCTCGATATAAATTTTTAGCGACAGTTTCTCGAAATAATCTCGATAATGCTTGCATTTTTTGCTTTGAAGAATTTGAAAATTTTCAATGAAATTAAATATTTTTTTGTCAAACGAAAAGTTGTCATTACGTGAACGTGCGCGCATTCAAACCCGAGTTTGAGAGTTGTTGTGTTGTATTTATAATCGTTATTTGATTTGAATAATGAACTGGCCATGTGACAGTACTGTCAAGTATGCGTTTTATTTCAATTTTCAGAAGGAAAATAAGTTTTCGTTATGGTATCCAAAATGCTATTGAGAACAAGAAAAATGACACTATCGTAACGATATCGAGAATTTCGAAAATCTCGACATCGTTACGATATCTCGGATAAGAAAATGTCAGTAACGCAACGATATCGAGATTTTCGAAATTCTCGATATCGTTACGATAGTGTAATTTTTCTCGTTCTCGATATCATTTTAGACACTTTAGCAAGACTCGAAAACGAGAAAAATTCTCGCTTTAACGATATCGTTTCAATATCGTTTGGTTTGCTGGGTATATATATATATGTGTACATATACATGTATGTCTGTACATACATATGTACAATTTTATGCAACATGTATTAAAAATAATACGTAAAGATGAAAGTATAAAAATTGCGTTAAACTGGATTTTTTGGCATATCGCCCCCCTTCCCGAAATCCTGGGGACGCCACTGGCTTAAATAGTTTACAGTCAGTGTGATGAAGTGCTTTGAGTAGTGCTTGCATAAGTTTTTGGTCATGAACTTTGAAAGCATAAAAGGTAAAAAAAAAAAATATTATTAGAAAGTTCGAGGCTAATCAGAAGAATATAAGAGATATTATGAGTTTGCGAGGTACGCTCTTCTTAACAAAATTATTATTGTTTTTTTAAATGAAATGTATATATAGTTTATTTTATAATATTTGAAGTGGAATATTCTCAAAAATCTGTTATGGTTAGGTTTTAGATAAAAAAAATCCATGAAATAATGTTTCACGATACAAATTTTTAACCCTTGGTTTACCCTGTCAGATTGTGATTTTCCAAAAAAAAAAAAATTAGAAACACTTCTCTAATTATTTTTGATTTGGAGTATTTTCAGCAAGTTTGAAACTAATAGGTCTGTTAAATAACGTTTTTTCGGGTATATCACATTACCCGCCGATGGCATATCACATTGCCCGCCACTTTTATCAGACGCCAATATTTGGATATTTTGATTTGTAATTAAAAAACTCGTCAACAGTTAATCTTAAAGAGTTAATAATCTTAGATATACTAAATAATGTGTCAGTGAGCAGTTTGAGACAAAAAAAAAATGTCTTTTAAGGCAAAGTGTTTCGGGAATCGCCGTAAAACAAACAGGTATATCACATTACCCGAACTTACTCTATCAACTTTCAACAAATTTCTTTTGTATGAGTGAGTACTCACTGTATACGCGCACTTGCCGCGAACGTAAATTCTTCAGTTCGTAATAGTGACGAAATCATGTCACCGAATTCGAACATTTAATGCGCGTATTATTCATTATAATAGTTACATATATGAATGGCTCAACAACCACGCCTACAATTTCGCGCGTCAATTTATGCTAATGCGACCTTGACGGCTGTTGACTTTCATTATACTCGAAGAATTTTTGCAAATCTGCCAACGCGCGTGTTCGCTAATTTGAAAAGTAAATCAAGCGAAAATGTATGCGTGCAGTGTGGCAGTGCAAGCGTTGGGTACAGCTGCACCGACAGTGACAACAACCGCACTACAGCAGCGCCGTTACGATGCGAACGAGCGTAGACACGACGCCAATTGGAATGCTGCCGCCGAACGTAACATAGGCGTGGATAAAAAAGGTGTTTTCCCACTGGGACGCGTTGTCAGCGGGGCCGGCTGTGGGAACAATAAAAAGCAACAACAACAACAGCCATACGCCCACCAAAGCAATCAACCACCAAGTAAATGCTAGAAATCAACCCGCCAGTCAGCCATTGAGCCCAACTTCCCGCTTCTGCTGCTGCTCAAGTGTCTATGTGTATCTCCTTTTGTGAGTGTATGTGTGTGCTAATGTTTGTATGGGGCTTTTGTGTTTGTTTTTGTTTCTTGTGCCGACTACGAGCGAGTACTTCGGGTGCTTTTTGCGTGCATTCTCGGTGCAAGTGTACCCAGCGAGGTTGTGGCGCTGCTGTTGGCGACTCTGCCAACGCTATGACAGCAAATGCGTTCGCGAGTGTTGTTGCTGTTGGCGTTGCTGTGGCCGTCGAAGTTGCTCAGCAGAGCATAGATACATTTCCTCTTACCTCAGACAACACGTCGGCGTGCAAGCGCCAGTTTGTGTGTGTTTGCTACCTGTTTGTGTTTGCAAAAAGCTTCAAGCATTGTGGAAATAGAAATAAAAAATTATGGAAATATGTATGTAATTAAAGCTAAAATGTTGAAACTGGTTTTTGTTCGAGTGCCAACATTTGTTAGGCATCAGAAAAGTTGTGAAATCAACTGTGCAAAATACTTTTTGCGATTGTATGTCTCTTTCGATTCAATTAAAAATTAGACAAGCGTTTTCTTGTGTCGACAGAGCAGCAGCACAAATTCGAAAATTAGCAGCAAATTGTTTTGTTCAGCCTTTAAAGCCGGCTGAGTGTTCGCAGCAACACGGCTGGCAAATGACTCATTCGCGTAATTTACCAAATTGACAGAAATGAGAAAAAAGCAACAATAAAGTTGTATCATCATTGCAATACACAGGAATAAGAAACAAATAAATGGATAACATTTTCCCATTGTTCAAATTTGCGTTGAAACTAAAGTACACTTTACAGCACGTGGGCGACAAACACAATTAACTTTTAAGTTTGAATCGACAACCGACATATGGCAAGAATATTTAAGAAACTGAAACAAAATTGTTTTAAGGAGTTTTTAACATTGGCAAAATTTTTGCAACCCCCAGAACATGTTTAAGCTTATTTATAGTATGATTTACTAATAATATGTATTATTTTTATACAACAATAAACCAAAACTGAATAATATGAAGACCTGGAAATCTGAAATCGAAGACGGCTCAAGAGCTGTGACATTGTTCGTTAATCTATATGAACTGAAACTGAAAACTGAACTTATTTAAAACAAACTTTTATAATTTTCCAATCAGCTTTCGAAATAGCGACAGTTCAACGAAATGTGCAACAATTCAAAATTAATACTTGAAAACCGCAAGTATGGCCTTCAAACGATTTTGTTTGCTATCTTATCTCAACTTGACATATTTACTATCAAAGATATTGCAGTTAGAAATTGTAAACCTTACCTTTAATACTGGTCAACAAAAATCAAATGAAAATCGTGAATCTTAAGGTCTGGCAAAGAAGCCTGACATCGAAGTCTTGCGGGTCGCCGACTCGAGCCCAGCAATCGATGGGATCCGACGCTGGGACCTTCAGCATGAAATTGGCACGTGGGCTGCAGCCAAAAAAGTTGGGGGCTGGCAGCTGTGGGAAGCGCGAGGTATTTGGCAAGCGGCCGTCTTTCGCTGCGTGGATCTTGCACCTAAGACGCACTCACACCAACACACACACGAACGAACGCGCGCGCACAATTGAAGCACCACTCGTGCACCCAGTGGGTGGCAGTGCTCTTGTTGTTGCTTCAAACTTTTCTCCCACTACGGACGAACGACCTTCTTGCCTTATTTGTTGTTGTTGTTATTTTGGCGTTGCCTTTGCGCGTTAGATGGTTTTGCAAATTTCACCTGAATTGCTTCTTTTAATCACACACTCAATACACTGCTTTTGCGATTTCCACAAGATTTTTAACTTTCTTTGTTTTACACCAAATTTTCCAACATTCGAGTTTTTTCTATTTTCGCAATCACACGATTATCTCAATAATGCAATCCTCTTGACCGATTTTCGTACACAAATTTTTGCAGTAGTATTTTTTCAAAATTTTTCGACCTGTTATTGCTGCAAAAACGCTGTTTTCCTCCGCTTGTCTATGCGCGTCTTCTCAAGTTTTCCCCTCAATGAAAAATACCTTTTATTTTTGTTGGATATGTGTACACAAGATATCCAACAGTAGCAAAGAATGTTCCATTGCCAACAGAATGACAGCCGAATTTCGAATGCAACCCTGCCCAATGTTACAGAGTTGTAATTGCTGCGGCTCTGTTAGCACGCGTAGTTGGCATCGTGGTGAGTAGCATTTTCTCTGGCGGTGCACAGGGTTGTATTAGAAAACAATTACTTTTGACATTAAACGATAATATCTAATAAAAAAAAAAAAAAAAAATGAACTTTTAAAACAATTAGTTTGCAGTAAGGCGTTCGATTCCAAAGCACTTTGGATCCCCGAGGCCGAAAAATGGCAATATTAGGATTTGTAGATTGTTTTGTGTAACTTTTCCAGCGGACAAGTATAGAAGCTAGCAAAATTTTTTGTATAAACACATACTTTATCTGTTAAGCTGTAGGTTTTATGAGATAAAACAGTAGTTTATTTTAAAAAGGTTGTTATTTCAATAAAACTTGTTGGAAATTCGTATACAAATATTGCAAACCAAAACAAAACCATTAAATCGATTTTGATATTTCGAACGCCTCATTTTATGAAGAAATTGCCAACAAATTGGAAGCTAGGTAAATGACGTCGCATCGAGCTTTAAGGGAAGGCTCCCCTGGATTTGGGCAAAAATAAGGCAAAGTTTGTCATTTTTTTGTGGGATAATGAAAAGGCGTACAAACCTCCGGTTTTGACTATTAAATTCGTCTATTATTTAGGAGTTTAAAAAGTTAAAAAACTTGATGAACTTGACTTTCTAAAAACTTCAAACGCGTTTATCTCGAAACCATTTTTTCCAATCTAACTGAAATCCCCGGACTTGATCTAATGATCCGATTTTCTTCATCTAAAAACTGCTCGAATGTATTTGATTCTGTATGCCTTGAACTAACAATTTGCATAAATAGTTATTTATTTTTAATTTTTAAATGCGGTTGAAATTAAAAAAAGGTGCAAAAAATTTAATTTTTTGAGTCTAGTTCAATGCACAGACAATTTTGTTATCTTTAAGTAATGACAATGCTTTTTGATTTCAGTCCACAACAAGAGGCTGCAGGATTACAGTTCTCGAGCGATGTTTGGCGCGCAGAGGCCTACGGAAATCGCCATTTTGTAGCCGCCATTTTGAATTTCATCAAGTTTTTTAACTTTTTAAACTCCTAAATAATAGACGAATTTAATAGTCAAAACCGGAAGTTTGTACGCCTTTTCATTATCCCACAAAAAAATTACAAACTTTGCCTTATTTTTGCCCAAATCCAGGGGAGCCTTCCCTTAAGTTCACGAAAGTGCTGAGAAATTGTTCAGAAGCTGGTGGAAGACTGACATGCAATCATTTATTTTTTCAAATATTTTTTCGGAAAAACCAGTAAACCCAATGAATAATAAACTATAATTTCAAACAGTAAGTTCGGACGATGTGAAAATAGGTATTAGTATATTTTTCTGGGAATATGTATTTTGCAGTAATTTTTTTCTCTGGCGGCTAAGTAAACCCAATGAATTATAAACTATTATTTGTAATGGTAAGTTGGGAAGAAGCGAAACAATTGTTTGCTTTTGAAAATACAATTATTTTTTGGTAAATGATACAAAAAGATCTTTAGCTACTACAAACCTCACTTGTGTGTTTATCTCAAAAGATAGGCATAAATATGTGGATTGAACTGAGAATTCGCCCGATTTCTGGCTCAGTCACGCTAGTTAGTTCTTGCTCGTTGTTTTTATGGCAAACGATCTATTTAAATGTTCGAAAACTGCTTTCCACACTTCGTATTGCAAATTCTGTAAAACGATAGCCCGAAAACAAAACTAGAGATTTTGTATTTTACATGTGTTGTGCTAGGGAATTTCAACACAGATCGATGGGACCAAGTTTATGTCAGTAGGGAGATTCTTCGTGGGCAGTTATTTATATTATGCTGGAATATCCATTCATTTAAAATATATAACGATTGAACTTTCATTTGGTTGCGTTTCGGCGGGAAATGAACATTTTGTCGTTAGGTGGGGTCAGCCAAACTATGGTTCGGCATTCCACTTTTATCGAAATACTTTTTCCAATCGACTGAGACATAAATCATGATGACGACAAATCACCGGCTATGCAGCTGGAAGTAATTCCATCTGTATTACAAGTTGCCATCGCACAGCTCTGAAAGTGTAACTCGCCTTCGTATCCATTACATGTAAACAACTCGTTTCCCTCGTCCAAGTTCACATTATTTCTTTCATCTTTTAATAAAAATACATTTTCAATTAAATTCTACCGAAAATTGCCATTTTATTGGATTGAATGTTTAAAAGGCCCTGCGGAAGAGAACAGGAATAAAACATGTTGTAGCAAAAAAAAAAAATTAGATTTTATTTCGCTGGAGCAACACTCACTTGACGATGAGTCCATCTTTCTTGGCCAGACGTACAATACAATCGTCAGATTCGCCCATGCGACGGATTTCACCGCAAATGGCGTAGGTCTTGGCGCTCACGGTCATGCGGCCCGATTCCGGATCAACATCGACAATGTTCAGCTGCACCGAGGCGTGATCCTTGGCGTGGATGATTCTGTTGGAGGCAGAGCTGTGGCGAATGAAAAAGAAAAAGGTTAGCCTATTGGTGACCAGCGGCAGGGCGTTGAACACGTGTTTGCCACTTACCATTTCCTGGGGCAGTACAAATCAACAGACTCGCCGGCGTCGTTCTCCATTTTTATAGCTGCAATTGATGGAAGAGAGGTTAAACGTAAGTCTGCGTACAAGCTGCTGATATTTGTGCGATAAATCCGCCGCAATTTGCTTACTTTTTTTTGAAAATTTACAAAACTCGCTGACACTCGTCAATGGAGGCAGAAAAGAAAGAGAGAGAAGCAGTGGTGACAGTTGGTAGCATTGCCAGCGTGTTGAGGCTGGCTGCGGTTGTCGGTGATGAATCTGGTTGGCAATTGGAAAATGTGCGAACAGCTGTTTGCAATAGGAAGAGAAATGGAATTAATGCATTTTATTTGCTTCTGCATATTTTTAGGCATAGACTCTTTAATTATGATTAAAGAGTTTGTTGTACAACATTATAAGTAAATAAGTAAACTATTGAGCATCTACTGAAACTGACTATGAAAATTTGCTTTGTGTTCCGTTTTGCATTTCATTCCATTGGATGCAATTTGCTCCACATTGCCTGGAAAGTTATTTTGCGATCAAGCTGCCACCGCACTGACAGTCGTGGATTGGCCTCAAAAAGTTCACAGTGTGCAAATTGCTTGCACTCGCTTGCTGGCGAAGCAACGTGTAAATATTATATTAAAAACAAATAATAAATTAGATAAACTAAAAGAATTACGGAGTTACGAAGTGCGGGTGCAAGCATCAACGAGTGCGGCTTCTGGCAGTAGTTAACAGAAAACGTGCTTAAAAGTAGGCAACAAATATTTTATACCTACGCATTTAACCATAAACAGATTTGCATGCGCCTCAATTTGATATTAACTTGAAACTGATTGATTCTAATTACCATTTGAATAGCTGGACAAGATTATCTCTTCTAACACCGCGTCTAACGCCTTCAAGTGTGCTAAACACTTTTCCTTGTCATTACGCAAAGATTTTGTTATTGATTTAAAACTTCCCCCTTGCCACTCGAAGGCCAAAAATAAAAAAAAAATCAGAAACACATCGCGTGTGCAATGTGGAGCCAAGTAAGTAGACGGAGCAGTAAAAAGAAAATATAAAAATAAAAAGATGAAAATTCTGCCATCCTTGCACCGCAGTTGTCAGTTGCGCCAGTTGCTCTGCTCTTGCAGTGCACTTGCTTCGAAATGGAGTGGCGGTAATAAAAATGTGCGCTTGCAAATGAAAGTTTACATGCTCTGCACTACAGCATACCGCCACGTAGTCGAGCATAGTCGGCCTTTAGGCGCAGGCAGGTTGAGCAAAGCAAATGATAAAAAAATGAATAGAGTGAAGAAAATGTGGGAAAAATGAAAACATTTGAAGGCATGGCACGGAGTGTAGAAATTCCGTGTACTTCAGTATAGACTGCTTTTAGGTTTTCAGCCACTGTGCAGGCTTTTAGGCACAATGTATTTTACTTAGTGCTCGCCACCAACTTCACCGCTCGGCGCAGTCGACGAAACGGTTTCCGTTGCCTACTTGGGGGCTCTCTAGCAAATGTATTTAGCTTGTTTATGTGTGCTGCGCTTAAAAATGTGTGTTTGTGTTTGTAGCGCAGCGCATGTTTAGGCGCTATTCAAGCAGAAATTGTTGCTTTTCTCGTCGTTGAATTTAATGAACTTTGGAATGGTGCGTGCGACTGCCGCGGTTGGAGGGGGAGGAGGTAAAGCGACAATCACCGTGGAGCTGTTGAATTTTAAATGTGTGTGTGTTTTCGCCACTGCTGGAGTGCAATTTTCGCCCGCTGAAGGGCGACTGTCTCATATTTAACTTTTAATTAAAAGTTGTCGTTAAACGTTAAGAAGTTATAAGTTGTGTATAGAAAACGTATTAAATTTCCATAGGCTGCCACTCACCATCATACTTGTTATGTTTTTGTTGTTGAATGCTTTTTACTTTTATGCTGTTGTTGCCTCTTTATTATTGTTGTCATAGTATGCATTGTGCGATTGCTTGCGCGCATCAGACACGCGCATCGCGTTGCCGGTCGCTTCCGCTGTTTGCTCCACTTGCAAACGAGTTTTGTGTGCCCCTCACCCGCACTGCGTCACAGAGCAGTCGCTAGCTATAGCTACATTATTTAGAAGTATTTTTTATCGCCGACCATTCATGTCATCAGCCTCACGTGACTTGCGTGTTCTCACCGTGAGATCTGCAGCGTAATTGTCGTAATTGTTGTTGTGCAGTGCAGTTGCAGTTGTTGCTGCTTGAGTTGCACTTTAAGTGTTGATTGAATTTTAATAATGATTTGTATTTGCGTTTATTTGGAATATTTCAGTCACATACAAAAAGTTTTAAATTACAAAAAATTCCATTAAACTGTTAATAAATAGATAGCAATTTATAGAATTTAATTGATATTTTTTGATGATACAAATAGTAGGTATCTATGTATAGTTATAAATGCTCACATAGCTTCAAAGATATTTGATTCTGGTGAGATTTTGGTGTTTTCTAGCGTACTGTTGAATCTTCGAGTCAATCTACATTGATTGCATTTTGCACCGTCAGCATTTAACATCGAAATTTCTTTGAATTTCTGTTGCCTCTTGTTGACAGTTGGCTTCCTAGCATTCGATCCTATGTCTATGTTACTTGGCAATCTTGCACTCACAAACAACAGTAAGTTGTTGCTTTCGTGTACCTCAAAAGCTTTAATTGTGTGCCACTGGCCACAGCTTTCATAGAAATCGTAATTATTGCAATAAATGGAGACGTGACGTTATTTTGCAGCAATCTGTGCACTTCGGATGAGCTGGACCTGCTCGTTAGTCAGCAACAATGCTTTATATACGAATTTCTGTTTTACCACATCGATTGCCTCACGTTCAAACATATTCCAAAGAATCGCAGAATTTTGCTCTTAACAGGCGAACAAATTCAATTACAATGGACTACAACTATGCTCGAATAAAACTGGCATCTAAACTAAGTTACGAAAAGCAAATAATGGCAAAAATACAACGTGGTGTGCATACTTACACACACAGCTTTGTGCAACTAATTAGTAACGACTATTGTAAGAAATATGTTTGATGTTTTTGGTTGGTTTTTTCGCCAAAAGAAAGAAATGTGTTTCCATCGAAGGATTAAACTTGGGGTCGAAGGATTGAATGTGGGATTCGCTGCACCGTCGTTATCCAACGCAGGCCAAATGACGTCTACAGATTACAGACACCACATCTACCACAGAACTACACATCTTGTGGAAAACCCAATTCTAAATCTTACTTACTTACTTAACTGGCCATAACAACCCGTTACCGAGTTACGACCTGCCGCAAAAGCTCTCCAGGCACCTCTGCGGTGCGCGCGCCTGCTCCAGTTGGTCACACCAAGAGAAGATAGGTCCTCCTCAACTTGGTCCACGGGAGCACGGGCAAAATAAGCGTCTTATAGAGTGTAAGTTTTATCGGTCGATAGAGGTCTCTGCTATTCAGTTGCCTACCGAGACCGTACTAGCACCTATTGGCAAGAGTAATCCTTCGCTTTATCTCCAGACTGGCATCATTGCTGCTGTTTATGGCGGTGCCAAGGTAGACGAATTCCAGTATACCAGTCAGCCTCGACGTGAGACCCTAGCAGCTGCGAGTCCCTGCGTGTAGACAGCACATACTTCGTCTTGCCCTCATTTACCACCAGACCCATTTTGGCAGATTCTCTCTCGATTACCGCAAAGGCAGCGGTGACATCTCGCTTGTTACGCCCGATGACGTCAATTTCATCAGCGTAGGCAAGTAGCTGGACACTTTTGTTGAAGATTGCGTTGGATTGGAGACCAAGTTCGGACAATGCGGTATACAGGCGATGCCTTATCGGGCTATCTAATGCTGCCTTCTAATCGATAAAGAGATGGTGGATATCGATTTGACTCTCATGGGTCTTCTCCAGGATTAGGCGTAAAAGGAATATCTGGTCGATGGTGGACTTACCAGGTTTAAAGTTGGAAGTAGGCTGAAACCTTTGTATTTGGCGCATATTGTTGGATCACCTTTCTTCAACACGGGGCAAAGGGAACTCAGGTTCCAATCGTTGGGCATGCATTCCTCCAGCTATATTTTGCAGATGAACTGATGCATGCACCCAATCAGCTCATCGCTGCCGGTCTTGAACAATTCTGCTGGTAGCCCGTCCGGCCCTGAAGCTTTATTGTTCTTGAGTCGCTAGATAGCGACCCGGACCGCGTCATAGCTGGACGGTGGCACGCCCGTCGTTATCGATTGGTGCCGCCTGCACTACATCACTGGCGGTATTGTTCTCTTCGTCGCCTGCGAGCAGCTTGGTGAAGTGCTCGTTCCACCAATTTTAATCCTAGGGATAAATTGAAATTTTACCTGATTCCATGACCGTTTGACCGCGAATCACTTTTCACCAGCTCACATTTTCAGACGATATGTTTGGAACCATAAGTCACACATCAATTAAATTCACTACGAACTTACTATTTAGTCATATACTTCGTCAAAGGGAATGGGGTGGGTGTTGGACGAGGGGGCGTGGCACCACCCATACAAGCAAAATCTTTATAATGAAATATCTTCGATATTGTAAGATGTACAGCATTGAAATTTAGTATAGTGTCGTCCCATAGATGTGTCATTCTATTGGTAAGATTTGATGGGCGTTGTACAAGGGGCGTGGCACATTTTTTATGACACAAATATTCCGCTGAACTATAAGTCGCACAACAATGAAACTAAGTACGAACCTACCATTTTCCCTTTCGACAGAGGGAATGGTGCGGGTATTGAAAAGTAAAAGATAAAAAGTAAAAGATAAAAATTGGCCTTCCTTTAGTTGGTTTTCTTTGTCAATTTGGATCGCCGTAGATTCGCCATTTCATTATAAAAAAATACAAATGTTGTGCGAGACGAAGTTCGCCGGGTCAGCTAGTACTCGGAAATATATAAAGAACTGAATTACAACATTGGAATTGCTATTGGAATGATTACATTGACAGTTAAGAAACTAATCATAATTGGATTTTTAAGGCCAAATGTGACCTTAGATACCTCCGGGGATATACAAATGTAATTTAAGAATTGGAAAACATAACGCATTTCCTAGAAAAGTGATCAATAACTAATGAAAATAATTAAAAAGATTTTAGTGAAAACCAAGAAGAAATTATGAACAGATTAAATGGGATAATTTTGTGTAATTGGTTTAAAAAGATTTGAAATAGAAATTGTGAATGTATACATTTTCCAGTGACGACATTAAACATTAACATTTGTACAGACTTAGGTATAACTAGAAGAGTTTTTTTTAATAAACGACTTTTGTATCAACAAAGACGAACAAATACTGAAAACTATATTAAAAAAGTTAAAAGCATCTTGATCAAAGGTTTGAAGATGGGGACATGGTGGCATCCGCAATTTAGGATCGTTTAGATTGTTCTTTGATAGAATTTTAACTCTTGTCAAGTTTCTTTCCACAACTTTGGACATCGCAATGAATCGACTTTGGCCTTCAAATGTATTTGCCTGACTTGACCTAACTTTTCAGAGACTTGTACCCTAAAATTACCGACTCAGACCAGTCACACGCCCAGCACAATTAGTTAGTTAGTTAGTAGGATTTTTACAGAATCCACCAAGAATGTTCTCTGTCGTCGACAAGCACCCCACACTTTGTCTTTTCTCGCGAGCAAGCACTAGAATTTCAGTAACATTGGCCATCTCTTGGCCTTTTGCCGACCACTCAACTGCCACTGCTTGGCCACTCACGTAGCCAGTTTGGTGGCCTCTCCGGTCTCTATGTGTTTCACGTCTCGCGCTTATTTTCCCCCACTTAGTGGTGGCGCAAGTTGTCTGTTAGCGGCTGCGGCGCTGCGCTTATCAGACCAGACAGCCAGTCAGGCGCAGACCTCCGACAACCGCTCGCTCAGTTGCATTGTGGCTCTGAAAGCGGGCACATAAACATTGTTGGCAGTGGCAGTAGCGCACGGTATGTGACGGTTATTGAAAAAACGCGCCAAACGCCTGCTAACGCGACATACGCAAAGTGTAACGGCCGCTAAAGTTGCAAAAGTTTTCAACTACCAAATCGATTCAACGATTTTTTCCAAAGTATTGGAATTTAAATATCGTCAAGGTCGTAGTTCAAAAGTGTCACGGTCTGCTCAATAAATGTATTTACGTATTTTTTGCGCAAATGAATATTTATGAGCGCGTCTTTACATGCGCAAGAAACGACTATTTAACAAACAATTGCGCTGTTCTCGCTCCAAGTGTCCCTCTGTGTTGGTGTGTGTGCGTGTCTGTGCGCCTTGCATAAAATCAGCATTTAATTTGATGTGCGAAATGAGATCATGCGCCTTAAGTCGACTGGCGTCCACTGGTTCCCCGGTCGTGTGCGGCAAACAAAAAACGCCGTTTGCTCGAGTGTAGAGCTGGCAGAAGCAGCCCAACAATTTCAGCGACACTATTTTTAGCGCCAAACGATACATTTCACAAGTTCTTTGTGATTTTTGGCTTAACTTGTGTTGTTGTTTTGTGTTTGCATAAATTTTAATTGTTTACAATTTAGTGTGGAGATCTTAGAGTTAGAAAAATGATTAGAAATTTATATGTGAACATTGGATATTTTGAGCAAAGAACGACACACAGCATGCAAAATGCAAATAAATTCTATATAAAAGTAGAGTAAATTTAAAGTTAGTTATTTTATTAAAAACACAAAATATTTGTTTTGAATAAAAATTTCAATACAATTTAAAAATTCACAATTGTTAATAAAGACATAAATAAATTCTTAGTTAACAAAAGCTTATTTGTCAAGTCAAATAGATACATTTATATGATCGTAGTAATTAATCAAAAAGGACATAAAGGGAATATAAGCCATGAATTTCGAAAAACAAAAAAAAAAAAGAAAAGATTTTCAATAATAAATTATTGCAAAAAGAAAAGTTTGTTTTTGAAGAAGCAAACATTTGTATGCGCAAAATGTTTTTCATATTAATTTTTATAAGTGATGCAGTTCAACGTTCGATTTCATTATTGAAAAAATAATATTTTGTTACTACTTGTATTTACTCGTATTTATAAAACTTTTTTTTGTTTAAAGTTTAATGAATCATTCATCAGTGAATAACAAAAACCAGGAAAATAACACACACAATGTTTATATACATTTCAGAAAAAGGGTGTAATTATAAGAGATTGTGAGAAACTCAAATTTTGAATAATTTTGTTTTTTGAACTCGTAACCCATCGAAATTTGGGACTACTACTCGTTAACACCACCTCCTACTATTTTGCCGGGGGATTGGTCAATGGATTCACTCAGTGGATCCCTTTTCTTCTTCATGCTCGTGCTTAGCTATTCGCAGGTCATAAATCTATTTTTGATATAAATATTTCTTGCATTTTGCAAAAAATGCCGAAACAATTAACATTTTTTATGGCGACGATGAGACAAAATATTTGACTTAAACATTTGTTTTATATAAAAAGCACATTTGCTATATTTTTGGTTTGTTTCAATTGTTATTATTTATTGTTTATTAGTTTTTCTACTTTGTTGTTGTCGAAAAAGTTACATCTATATATATAAAAATGAAACGTGGTTCGTTCGGCCGCTTAAAACTCGAAAACGACTGGACCAACTTGAATACTTCCTTCGGCGAGTTTGTTCAAAATGTTTACGTGAAGGTTTATAAAAAAATAAATGTCGGGAAAAGGGGCGTGGCACCACAAGAATACATTTTTAGACAATAACTTTGGAACCATAAGTCACACATCAATTAAATTTGGTACAAACTTTCTATTTAATCATGTCCTTCGACCGAGGGCATGGGGTGGGTATTGGACAAGGAGGTGTGGCACCGCCCATACAACTCTAATCTTTTAAGTGGAATAGCTTCGGAATTGTAAGTCGCACAGCATTGAAATTTGGTGCACCGTCGTTTTATAGATGTAATATTCTACTGTTAAAATTATATGGGCGTTGAACAAGGGGCGTGGCACATTTTTTATGACCCAACATTTCAGCAGAACTGTAAGTCGCGAATCAATGAAACTTGGTACGAACCTACCATTTAGTCATATCTTTCGACAGAGCGAATGGGGCGGGTATTTAACAAGAGGGCGTGGCTCCGCCCATACAACTCAAATCTTTTATATGGAATAGCTTTGGAATTGTAAGTCGCACAGCATTGAAATTTGGTTTGACATCCTCCCATAGAAGTGTAATTCTACTGTTAAAATTTAATGGGCGTTGGACAAGGGGCGTGGCACATTTGTTGGGCACAAACTATCCGCATAATTTTCGAATTGTTCGTCGCACATCAATGAAACTTAGTACGAATTTACCATTTAGTCATATCTTTCCACAGAGGGAATAGGGCGGGTATTTACCAAAGGGGCGTGGCACCGCGCATACAACTCAAATATTTTATATGGAATAGCTTCGGAGTTGTAAGCCGCACAGTATTGAAATTTGGTGTACCGTTGTTTCATAGATGTGTCATTCTACTGATGACGTTGGTCAAGGGGCGTGGCACATTTTGAATGATCCAACAGTTATGCAGTACACACACACACATCATTGAAACTTGGTACGAACTTTCCACTTAGTAGCACAATTCGACTAGAAGAAATTTGTGAGCATTGGACAAGGGGGCGTGGTACCGCCTCCATTTTTATATACATAAATGTTTGTCCTGACTGACTGACTGATTGTTTGATTCATCATCGCTCAGCCCAAACCGCTGAAGCCACAAATATGAAATTTGAACTGTAGGTACATCTTGAAAAATGAACACCGCTAAGACGAGATTTTATTGTATTCGGGGTTTAAAGGGGCAAAACATGTGTTAAAAATGTAAAATGTAAAATTGTAAAAATACTTGAAATAAAAAACATTGGTCACGCGTTTCTCATTATTTTCAAAATCGAAATCTAACTGGATCAACGACGGGTTAAAAGTACATATGTATGGAGAAACACGTTTTTTTAGCCTTTTGACTTCAAACTTGGTGAAAGTACTTCAAATGTCAAATAACTCGATACGTGTTTTTCATTTTTTCCGAATATTAAAATCGGACGGGGTCAACGACCGGTTAAAAGTTTGTATGGCGAAACTGTAAAAAACATGAATTAATGGGGCCACTGACTCCAAATTTTGTGAAAGTACTCTTAGTGAGAAATAATTTGACAAGTGTTTTTCACTTTTTTGAAAATCAAAATCTTACGGGGTCAACAATGGGTTAACAGTTTGTATGGAGAAACACGATTTATTGGTCTTTTTCACTTCAAACTTAGACAAAAAGCACTTCTATCGGGAAATAATTAAAATGTGCTTTTCATTTTTTGAGAAAATCGAAATCTACCGTGATAAACTAAGGGTTAAGAATTTGTTTGGGGTAAATGTGAACACTCATGACTTAAAGGGCTTTTGACTTCAAAATTTTCGGAAATACTTGACATCAAAGATAATAGACATATGTTTTTTTAAATCAAAATCTGACGGGGTCAACAATGGGTTCAGAATTTGTATCGGGTGAAACAAGAGAGCTTGCGTGCGAAGCCGCGGGGCCCAGCTAGTATAATATATTTTCAATGCTTTTAAATCTGACTTCACCACTGTTGATGGCGTTGGTGTTAATTATCTCGTTACACACACAATTTGTTGTCATTTTGGCTGCGCTTGTCACAGCGATTTATTATTGTTATTGTTGTTCTCATTATTTTTGTGGTTATTGCTACCGTGTTAAGCATTAAATAATGGGCTTGTTTTGTACTCCTATAACAGGCTAATAGTTAATGAAACAATTTATTTTCTGCCATTCAACGCAAAAAGCACTGGCAGCATAGATTTGACGTCTCATAACAAGAGTTTTGCTCTATCATTGTGCTTCAAAGCCGCTTCATTATTTCCGAACTTGTTGACTAAATACAAAACAGCACAAGCAGCAACGAATTGAGGCGAGCAGAACGCGCCTTGATTGATTAGACGACGATGTGGGAGGAGCGCTGCAAGTTGAGACAATGTTGGAATTTAATAATTAACGATTTTGTTGTTGCCTTCCTGTGAAATGTGACCTTGAAACATTTAAGCATTTATCTATGTGCGTTGGTCTAGGAACTGCACTTTTCGAGGCCATCTTAAATGAAAGAAATTCGCTATTTGTGGCACTTTTAATTTCGCAGCAAAAGCGGCTAGAAGTCAATGAAAATATAATTTCCAATTCCCAATCGAAGCGTCGACATTCCACATTGAGCAATGCTGGCAATTGCTTTGGAATGGCAGGTATTTTCCCTATGGCAGCTGACAAGCTGCAAGTGCGGCAGCTGGTGCGCGAACTTGTGGCATGTGTCCAAAAGTTGAATGAAAGGAAATTAGCGATCCAACCGAAATGGCAATAAAAATTACGCAAAGAGCACAAACGGTCAAAGCACAAATCATGCACATCGCCGTGCTCGCCATTCTGTTGCTGGTTGTTGTCGCTGTTGCTGTTGTTATGTTCATTTAGCTTTAACAGTCAAGTGTATAGTACTAACATAGACACCGGTGCGATAGCGGCAAGCGAGCTGGCTGCCGCAGTCGCACGTTACATGGTACAAGTTTAGCACTGATATTGGGGAAAAGCAATAAAAATCGCTTGAAATTATTTCATTCAACTTTTTAATTAAAAAATTAAAATTAATGGAAGAACGTGCGCGCAATTGAAGAATAATGAAAATAGAGACAGAATAGTTGGGGCCTGAGAGCGCTTAATTGCTTGGTATGCGTAGGTTAAGTGTAGGTAGGACAAGTGAAACTTACATATGCTGCAGCAAAATCAAAATGCTTTGCCCGAACTGTAGAACATCGACATCAGCCATACCAAAAAAAAAAACAATAACAATGAATAAAGCAAGATATGTTGTAAATGCCAGCGATACTTTCTTAATGATGTAAAAATGCATTTTTGGCGTTTTAGGTGTTGTTGTTGTTTTGTGGCTGCCTGTGGCGGGGAAAAGTGTGGCCGCAGGTTGATGAGTGAGGGAAAATGTGATTTTTGTGGCAAAGCTTTGCTATTGTGCTGAGTTCGAGCTATGAAAGTTATAAAGCAAACAAAGTCATGTTTTTAGGTCACGCAATACAACAACAACAACTACAAAAATAACAACAAATGCAACCACAAAATATAACTGGTTCTATGGTCTTCTACAATTGTTTCACATCTTTCATCATTTCTTTTTGGGAGGCTTTTGTTTTGTTGCCATTGCTGTGTTTTGCCTATTCATTTTGTTGTTGTTGCATTGTTATTTGATGGATACAAAGTTCAAATCGATCATAGAGCAATGCACATGAACTTTTGCAACGAGTGCGTAGCAATTAGATATATTAGAGATATTTTGAGCGGCAAAGCTCGACCACGCAAAGCCCTACGCGGTTTTGACCATTGGTTCTTGGTGCAATAACAATTCATTAATGTAATTAATGCTTGCAGCATGCTTCAAATTTGAATAAATCGATATTAAAATTGTCTAGAATTACTATGAAATATTTTTAATTACTGCAATTAAAATTTATTGCTAGGAGCTTTGAGTACGGTAAATTTTTAATGGGAAATTGTATAGGCATGACCAGAAGAGTCGATTTTGTAATTTTAACTTGTTCAGTCGTCCATTTTACTTTGCTTTCACTGCAATAAACACGTAATTGTATGTATTGCAAAAGGAATTAAGTTATTGCAATAATATTGAAAACACACAATAAGAGTGGTTTGACTAATTGAGAATTTTTTTTTGCGAATTCTTTGGCAGTTAAAAGGAACAACTATTTCAACGTAAATACACATAAATCTTAAAACCTTAAATGAATAGTTGAAAGGATTATTGTCATCTGAACGATAAACTTGATTATGTAACTTTAAAGCTAGTTTGATGAAAAAACTAATTTACAAGTAACTATAGACCTTCTTGCTCAGAAATGTGTGTAAACTCTTTTGTTCGAAATATGAAATATGTATCTGAATCAATAGTTGAAAGATTGCCATATGTAAGGCACCTTACCCTCTTCTAGCATAGGGATTTCCTGTTAAATGAACATTAACATGCAGAACAGAATAGATTTAATATTACTGGTCGTATTCAGTGGAAAAATTGATTTTTTTAGATTTGAAGAATTTTTTATCAAATGAAAAATGCACTTCCTTCCTTCTTTCAATTTGTCCTATAAACATTTAGCAATGTAGAACAAATATAATATTCAATTTAATTTTTTAACATTACATTTAGCTAAGTCGAGAGTTGTTTACAAATTTAACTTCTAAAGGGCAAAGCTAGGGCATGCCACATTTTGAGTCGTTTAATTTCTTGGCTATTATCTAATAGGAAATTTTTTGCTCAGATTTTTTAGAAATGTAATCTAAATTTTCTTTCATACAACATTTTAAAATTTGTTGATGGTAATTTTATATGATCATATGTTGACTATATTTCATACATTAAGCAAAACGTGTATTTTTTACTTTTGCAACATTCTCTGCGCACTTTTGCCGTAGTTCAATTTTATCGTGCGATTTCTTCGTGTCTCACAGGTCCAATGTGTGCATTGCATTTTTCGGAGATATAAGAATAAATGAATGTAAAAAATGTCAAATAATTAAAAACAAATACGGAAATACTTCGCTATTGCTTTGATTGCTTCTTCACAGATTCACGGGTTTTTGATTTTCTTCTTTGGTTTTGCACTCTACATTGCAGGCAGCGGTATATTAGGTATACTGAATTTGTAGTACTCTATGCTTTGCACAACTATTGCATAGTGGATTTTAAAATGCAAGTACATAACTTCTATATCTGGACTATTGTGCATTAAACTTAGTGATTCATGGATTTTTCAGCTTTCTTTAACTTTATTTAGTGGTAGTTGAAAAAGTTCCAGCAGACCCCGTACGGGTAGTGGTAATGGATTTTAGTGAAAGTACAAAAGTAAAAGTACCAAAATTTACAAATATTTTTTCCAAGACCAGCATTAAAGATTACACAAAACGACAAAAAAAAATAATTACATTAATTTTCGAGTTCTTAGCTTTTATGTTGTAATATTAATATGTAGTTATATGTTATATAGATCTGTCTGATAAACCAAAGTTCCATAATTTATCTGAAATTTATGGTATAGGTACATTAAATAAATTAAACCAAATGGCCCCACATTATTTATTTGTTTTAGGTAGGATTTCGAAGATGGTTATCCTGGTAGGCATTTCTTCAATGCTGAGATGTCAATAAAAATAACAAATTTATTTAAAATTGATGTATATTATTTATTATGAACAGTTCTCAGTTGCTTTGTCATAAATTATTCAATGGATTTTCTGGAAGTTTCAGTGATAATAATAACTTACGAGTAATTCGAATTTTTCGTTGCCCAAGATGAATTGTGCAGCTTTTCCACAATTGTTACTTAAAAGGAAATTTGTGCATACCTAATGTCCATTTTCGTTTAAAAAATTTACTAATATTGGTTTAAATGTAACGTGTACAAATTAACTTTTGACTGCTGACTTAAGGCTGTTTGAAGTAATGGCGGTTGTGAGGGTTAAGTGGAGTGTGTTGCGTGGATCAACAGACATATAGGAAAGTTAAGCGAAGGGTGGGGTGATGGGTCTTTTTGAGGACTTCACGTACTACAACAATACGACAATGGTCACCATCTGCCGGCTATAGGGCACCAGTAAGTTTAGGAGAAAACATTGTGGAGAAAACAAAAAAAAAACTGACGTCCACAGCAAAGGAAAATAAATAAGAAGCGCACACTGACAGTTGAAAACCACAGACTACACCAGCTGGCCAGCTGATGCCGCAAACAAACAATTCAAGAACAACAACAAAAAATAAAAACAACTAGAAATGCCTCACAAAAGTGCAAATGCAAATGAGTTGCTGTCGCTTTCGGGCTGGAATTAGCAATCGCGCAAATTGCGGAGAGCGCGAAAAAGAAAAGAGCTCGAAAAGGGGAACACTTGCGCTGTGCGAGGGACGCAACAAAACAAATTAGCAAATAATTAAGCGCAAAGTGCCGCTGCGTACCGCGCTGGGCCAGTGGCGGCAGTATCTACCACCTTGAGCGGCCGCCTACCGCTGAGCGGGTCTGTCGCGCTGTCGTGGCCCTTTCTCGGTGCGATTCTCCCGTGCAACCGCAGATCGGCTAAAACGTGTCTGCGCTGTAATTACCGCAGCACGATGCAATTTTGCAATTTTGTCGTTGTTGTTGCTGGTTTGTTGTTCGCAATTCTGAAAGTCACAACATGTTGTGATTGTTGTTTGTCGGCTGTTCGCTTGTGCTGACATTTGTTTGGGTGCTGTTTTTGCTATTGTGCAATGTTCTTCTGTGCAGCTAAAGTAGTGCAACACGCCGGGGGGAGAGGGGGACCGAGGCAACTGGAAATTGCGGCTGCTCCAATTCTTTTTGCTGCTTTGCCTACTTTGTTGTTGCTTGTTATTAGAATTGTGGTTGTTGCTGCTGCTGATGTTCATGCCGTTGTTGTTGTTGTTGATGTTGCTGTGCTGCTAGAAACTTGTTGCGAGCGTGGTGATATAATACGCTTACCATAATGTTTGTTGTTGTGATGTTTAATATTTTGTTGTTGTTGTTGTTGCAATTGCAGGTGCTGTGTTGTTATTGTTAGTGGATGTGGTTGCATGTTGAACGTCGTCGCTGTTGACTTGAGCTGCTCGAACGCAGAATTGTTGTTGGCAACTGAGAGTTAAAAGCTCAAGCAGGAGTGCGAAGACGAGAACCACTTTTACGGTGAAAGAATTGTGCGCGTTCAGCTGGCGGGAAACGGCACAGGAAGCAGCCAGCGGAAAATAAGACGAAGCTAGTTGTGACCGACAACTGGCGAAAGGTGGAACCAAAAGTTATCAAGATTCCTCTCTCCATGGATTGTGATATTTCGAAAGTTGTGCTGAACGGCGCAGTGTGAGCACGGCGAGTGCGAGCAGGAGGCTGAGGGGAACGAAGAAGGAAGAAGGAAACGAAAAAGGAACAGATTAAAAAGCCGAATAAAAAGAAGAAGCAGTATTTGAACAATAGAACATAAATTAATCATCGGAAGAACGAATCAGAAAGAAAGAAGAACACCAAAGCGGTGTAAATCATAAACAAACGTTAGAAAAACGAGTGACATTAAAAACATCTAAAAAAGTAAGGAAGCAGAAATAGGAACAAGAAATAAAAGAAAAGGAAAAATAAATCTCGTGCATTATTCGAAATCGCTCGGAAAGGTTGAGAAATTTCTTAAATATTTTCAAATACTCGTAATTGTAATAGCTTTAAAACCAGCACAACATGTCGCTAAAGGTAAGTTTAATAAGTTTTTTTCTTTATAAAAATTGGTTAATTAAATTATTTAGTATCAAAGTTACTCATTAACTTTTAGAGCTTTGTTTTGCATCACATAATTCATAGATAATCATAAGTACTTAATTTTAAAAGACCCAAACAAATTTGTTTTTGAGTTATACTTTTTTAACTAGAATGAAAATCTTTTGAAAGATAGCTATGCCAGGATTCCATATAAACCTTTGGTTGGGTATTCCCCGAAACAATTCACTCTATTGAGTCAAAATCGATCAGTAATCTCTAAGAAGGTTGACTGGGTAATGGAAGATCTTCCGATATTATAGCACGCGCATAATTATACGATAGAATCTGAAGCTGCTTGTATGACAATACCGTTCAATCAGTTGTAAAACCAAAAGTGTAAGCACAGAATAAACAGTTTGTTTTGTGGTGTTAGTGATCACTTTTCTTGCAGTGCAATTGTAATCATCTAAACAAAATTACAAAATGATAGCATTTCATACAAGTTTGGGTAATATGTGAGGAACAAATGCGTATTAAGTATCAAAATGAAACCACTTCTAAAGTTACTCTGACAACACTGTTTAGAAGTAATAAAAAAAAATAATGATAAATTGATAAGTTTGTTGGAATACTAGCAATATTTGTTAAAAATCGCTTACTAATATCTTTACCACAACTGGACTGCTGACGAATGTGACAGGCACAGTGACACAACATTTATCCCAATTTAGCCTCATGACTTTGTGAAACTTTAGGAATACTCTGGTTATTATTTATTTATTTCGATTTATTCGCAAGAACGTGCTTAAGGTGTGGTCCATAAGGTGAGATCATGTGCACCACTTAAGGCATTTTTAACATGGGGATCAGCGGCTTTCAAAACGCTCTCATTTAAGATTTATTAGCCAAAACTCAATGCTTGCTTTTCAAGCTAAAATCAAGCATGGGTTGATTAAAATAATGATGCAATAATTATATGACTAAAAACAATTTGTTTTGATGAATTAAATTGCATCGATTTTTTGAAAAGAATTTAAAATTTAGTTGAGAAATTAACATAATTTTGCAAATTAGTTGCAATAAAAAAATAAACACCAGGTTTTACGTGATATATGTAGCCATGACATAATGAAGCTATTTACCAGACGTTTTGAGTGTGCAAAACAAGTCTGCAAAAAATAATGTACAGTTTCTTCTCTTCGATCTTATAACTCGTATAAAAATCAGATGTAATCAGTTGCAAGCTTCTGTGTATTTAACACTAAAATGTCCAAGGTAGTAATTTTGACTACATTGAGGTCTTTTATTGTAAATTACTTTTATTGCATCGCTTTCTAAAAAAATATCTTACGTGATTTTGACTAATTTGTAAAGGTAAATGGAATAAATAAATTAAAAATATTGTAAACAAATTTTATAACTTATTTTTAAATATGATTCAATGCGAGAGAATTGATTTGAAACCTAACCACATAAAAACATGAACGATTTGAATACACCAAACTTGGTCCAAGAGTTTAGTGTGCCGGAGCCATAGTCCAACCCATAATCACTACATTACATTAGGTTTATTTCCTGTATCGAACTTGTTCAAGTTCAAACTTTCAAAAGGAATTCCCGCGCCTGTCCATCGAGCGAACTCATCTGTAATATTTCTATGCTCATATTTTCGATTTGAAATATTGGAGCTACGAAAAGAGTGAACTGTTCTGAAAAAGTTGATGCAACTTTACCAGTGTTGCCATGACAATAGCTCGCAAAATATATGTACTACATGCACTGTGTATCTGCGAGAGCAATGTCACATTCCTACTGTTTGTGTTTATTGCTGATTTACACTGCTGATAAGCGTTGATAAAGTCTGCTCCACAGTCAGTTTCCTTCACGTAGTGGCTGATAATACTTTGTACACGCATCTTTAGTCGCTGGGTATATGCAAATGTGGAACAAGTATGTATTCAAATAAAACCTTAAAAAAAGTAAACAAAACGGCAATGAAACGAAACTGGTGAAACGTCTAATGAGAGACCAAAAGTAGTGCAAATTAAAAGCTTGAAAGATTGCTTGTTAACGAGCAATCAATCACGCCGGCGCATAATCAATCAAGCAGTAAAATTAACAAATTAATAAAGCGCCAGCAATTTGTTACACCAAATATATTTAAAATATATTTCAAAAATCGTTGCTTAATGCTGCGTTGTGGGGAAAAGCATCAACGCGTGCAGCAAAGTAGAAAATTGTTAAATGGCAACAAAGAAAAGTCGCATAACCCGCCTCGCTATTACCGGCTCCCAGTTGCTGGCGCTCGTTCGTGATTTCTGCGGCTACCCCATTAATTTCAAATAATTGCGCCTCATTAACACAGCATGAGGACACAACAACGCGCACTTTAATTAGCGGCTGTGCGGCTTTCAAGTGACCGCACGTGAAGTGTGCACCACGCACTGCGCCGCAGTTTTGAACCCACATAAACAGTTTGAAAATTGCAGTGCGTTGGTTTCCGCTGCTGAGACTATTGGCGCAGCTCAAAGACAGACAGATAGACAATAACAAAAAAGCGATAAAGTTGATAGTAAATGAAAAAAAGAAAATTACAAATGTGGAGGAAACGCCAAAGGAAGTGATGCAGGTAAATGCATTAAAGTACATGACAACAAAAATAAAAACCGCACGAACCAATCAAGCCTGCAAATGGTCGATTGCGTGTTGAGCTGAATTGTTTTAAGGCAAGGGGGCCCTTTATGTATGAAAATGTTGTGTTTTGTTCATAGACCAACAATACAATAACTATTATTGTAAACAATTGTAAAGCATAGCAATTTAGTACAGTAGAGCGTCGTTATTATGAGCAGAAAATAAAAGGTTGTAGTAGGAGTAGTTTTGTAAAGTTACTCTGGATTAGTCTCTAATCTGAGTGTGTGTGTGTGTGTAAGTAATTTGATCTAAATTAAAATGGATTAAACGTTGAATTTTCTTTAATATTTATTTCTTTATTATTTCCTGATTAGAATAGTTGTACTGCATTCTTGGTTGGTTTTAACCCTTTCGTCCCCGAATTTTGCCTGTGTCTCGATATTACTTTTTGGTATTTAAATCATGAAACTTTTAACTAAGAAGTGTGCACACGACATTTGAAGTCGCCATGCCTCTTTGTTAGAGTTCTAGAGCTAGTTTACTTTTGAACAATTTTAGCTTAACCCTTTCAGTCACAGTGTCCAATATATTTTACTACAGCCCATACAATTCATACAGAACGGGTTTATTTTCATATCGGAAAGGGTTAAAACGGGTTAAATAAATTTTGCATCAATATTTTTTAATTACAGAAAAATTATTTAATATTTATGGAAAAATACAAAATGATCACTTTTTGATTTTATGTAACCATTATTAAAGAAACAGGGTTTTGATCAAACGAGCCAAATCCGTAGACTTCAATTAGAACACAAACTTTCCCTGATATCGCTGCAAATTATTGGAAATTATTTTGGGGATAACAGTAAAATATTTTTAATTTGCTTTGAATTCACTTCTAGAAATATCAATTTGTTGGTGCCCACTTAAATTAAACCCATAAATCAATCGTAGCTTGCTCTCAGGCAACTTTGGGGTCGAAAGGGTTAAGTACCTAATGAAAGAATGAATATTTGTCCTAAACAACTTATGACGTTTGATTTATACATTTGAAGCTATAACTTTTTCGTGCTCATTCTGAACTGAGGCTTAGGGGCTTTCACACACAGTTTCTATATTCTAGTAGAAACGATTTTTTTAATTTTTGGTGTTGGCTGAATAGGGATTCAAATTCTTACTAACGGCGTATGTGGAAGTGAAAAAAGAAATTTGAAGACCTTTAGCGATTAGTTATGAAATTATATTACAACGTATCAGGCAGATTTTTTCAGAGTGTATCCGCACATCAGCTCAGACACTCGAAGCTGCGTAACACCCACTAAGACAGCTTCAAATGTTATTTAACGAAAATAAAACAACAATTGACATTAAGTGGCAACATGCCATTTAGTGGCATTTAAGAGACATGCAACATGCAACACTTTTAGCATGTGAGACTTTGCAGTGGCCTGCCAGCCAGTCAACAGAACACACAAAGTAAAAAGGTTAGCGCTTCTTTGCCGCGGGCGCTTCAAAAACGGCCAACAGATGACGACAACAATTGCGATGCGCGTAGGTTACTGCAGCAATCGCGCTTGTTGCAGCATCAGCTGCACTTATGCTGATTCGTTGTCGTTGTTCGCGTTCACGTTCGCATTGGCGTTGGTTGTTGTTGGTGTTTTCGAAATTAATGTTGTTGGTTTCTCGCAGCCGCCTAGACGTGAAGACGTGAAATATGAAACGTGCCACTTGCCGGCATGCAATACACTTGTGCCCGCTTGTTGCATCATGCTGCATGTGTTAGTTGTCAGCTGTTGTTGTCGTAGCTGCTGTTATTGTTGCTATTGCTGTCGGTGCTGTTGCTACTGTAAGCGATATTGTTGGTAACTTTGGGTGTTACGCGTCTAGAGTGGCCAGAGCGGTTGTTGCTGTAGTTTGGCTGTCTGTCGGCTTTGATGCGGCAATTTGCTTAGACGCCGTTGAGTTGCTTTGTTGTAGTTGCTGAACTTTTTACGAGGTGTGAAAGGTGCAGTGGCTGTTGGTCGTTTGATTGGTGGACAGGTGTGCAGTGTTTTCGCGTGAATGTGAAAGGCTGAAGGTGAACGGGCGTGATGCCAGCACTAATTGCAATTTATTAGGAGACGCAACAAAGCAATTGAGGGAGGCAGCAGTCTGTAGATGTCACACATTTGTTACACCATGTGATAGTTGCAAAAGTGTTCAAACATTGTTGTATGGAACAAAAAAAACAATTCGTGTAATACTGTTTACTGTCTATGATGTATTATTTTTTTTAAATTTTTATATTTTTTACTTGCATTTCGTATTTCCTATTCATATTTTTATTATAAATACAAATTTGATTAATTGTTTGTTTTTGTTTGCTTTTTCGCAGAAGGAGACTCCGTCGGATGTCTTGTTGCATTTGGCGGCGCTGCGCGGCGACGATATTACGCTGCGACGTGTACTCGACAGCGGCAAAGTGCATGTGGACTGTAAAGACGAGGTGAGGAGAGTTTTTACATTTCCTCGCTTAAAGTGTAGCTGAAGACTCAAAGATGATGGCTAAAAATAGTCTTGTGACATGACGGCGTGTCACAAGTGCCATTTGTCATGTGTCACATGTCAGTGCGCGGAATGTGTGGATTAATGAGGCGCTGACATTTGTGCAAAGGTCGGCGACGCGCCACTTTTAACGCTTCAGCAACTACATCGAGATGACAGCCAATTCAGGCGCTGCAATGACTAATCGTTTTGCTTACGATTTGCAAACTATGAAGTGTATAATTATGTACACTTGCGTTTTCCTTCGTGCTTTTGCCTCTTTAATTTTTGTATTAGCTCTTAAGAACCGTCAAAAGGCGCCACACCTGCCGCAGCTCCCCTTTCGCCATTGCTGCCATGCATTCGTTTCACTTTCGCTGCTTCGGCGTGCCAAATTGGCAGCACGACCACCTCCTTTTCTGTTGCAACGCTTCGCCGTATTCAATGTTTACCCTTTAAGTGTTGCAACATTTCGCGCTGTCCACTTCCCGCGCCGCCCGTGTGTGGTCTTGTTTTGCTGTCTTTCGCTGGCGGGCTTTTTTATGGCCTTCGCTGATGTCTGTTGTCCATTAAATCAAATCACGTTTGCACTCATTTTGCGTTTGCCTAATTTGATTTGGTTGCTGTCGGCCGGTTTCATTCAATTTGTATGCAACACACCAACACATCAAACCGTCGTCCATTGTCGATGGCTGACTTTTATTGCATTTTTACCTCTGAATGCTGGCGAAAAATATTTCGAGTGAAATTTTGTTGTTGCTGCCAATTGTTGCGCACACTTGTAAACACCAACAAAAGTGTTAATCGCATTAGTTGGCGGCCGCACAAGCGGACGGCTGCGGTCGATTTCGCAATGCATGCGTTCTCACCACAAACTTTTCCAACTGAATGCGTCGTTTTTGTGTGGTTTAATTGATGCGTTACCGATTTTTTGCCGCCGTTTGGATTCGAGCAATTTGTCTGATTTTTCCTGTGCATTCGAATTGAATTTCATTCGCAGGCAAGCGTAGCAATTACGCAATAATTGCTCATAATATTCACCACAAGCAGAAAGCAATACAATTTTTTTTAGATTACCGAACCGCTGAAGCGTGTAGAGGAACGTATTTAGGGGGATGGTGAAATGATTTGTTTGAATGGCGTTTGAAATGACTTTTGGAATACGTTGCAGGATGGCACCACGCCGCTTATACTTTCCGCGGCCGGCGGGCACACACCCTGTGTACTGGAACTGCTCGAGCAGGGCGCCGATCCGAATTCGCGGCGCGCCACCGGCACAACACCGTTATTCTTCGCAGCACAGGGCGGCTATCTGGATGTGGTTAAAATACTGATCAAAGCGGGCGCTAGTGTGGACACACCATCTGTGGTGAGTTTGAGTTATTTGATTACATAAGTGAGGCAAAATTCAATATCCATAAATGATAACATCACTTTAGGATTTAAAAAAAGTCGCTGTTTTGTTTTGGATTAAAAAATATTGTAGCCATAAAATGTAATAATGTTAAAAAGCTTCAATTCCCGATTACGACACAACGCCTCGAGGTGCGCACTTAGCACATTGAATCACTCGAGCAGGCTTTTCTCGAAAGCAGTTTTCAAACTAGGAGGGCAGATTACTTGAACACAGTTCTTATAAACAATTTGCTGCATATTTTATGGTCGAAAATCGATTATTTTTTGTGCACAATTAAAATTAAATGAACTCTGAAAAGATATCTTATGGCTTTTTTCAAACTCCCAAAACAATTCGTTAAATTCAGTAGGGTTACCCCGTAAGTGTTGTACTATTTTGGAAATAATTTTAATTATAAAACTGTATTCAATTGAAATGTAAAAACTAAGTATGTAGATATGTAATAATTCTTCTTCTTTTCATTAACCTTCTCAACAGGATGGCGGCACACCGCTCTTTGTGGCAGCACAGGGTGGCCATGTGAAGTTGGTGCGTGAGCTGCTGGACTGCGGATCTAATGTGAATGCCTGCATGAAGGTAGCACACTCACACTCACATACATTTCACATATTCATTTAACAAAATTTACTATTCATTTGAAAACAGTTTCAAACCTTTCTACTTCGTCTCTGTAAACCATTTTAGGATCGCGCAACACCTGTCTTTATAGCTGCCCAAAATGGCCATCGTACTGTGCTGTCGCTGTTGCTGACCGCTGGCGCGCATCCCGATATGAAACGCATTGACGGCGCCACGCCCCTCTGGATTGCCGCACAGATGGGACACGATCACATCTGCAAGGTGCTGCTACAGAACGGCGCTTTTGTGGACGCAGTGCGCTGTGATGGGGCCACGCCGCTCTTCAAAGCGGCACACAAGGGCCACGCGGCGGTTGTGACCGAACTGCTGAAGCACCGTCCCAACCTGGGGCTGCTGCCGGTATGTGGCTCAACATTTTTCATGGCACCTTTTTACCAGTCTCTCTAACTTTCTTCTTGATTGCTCCGTTAGAATGGCGAAACAGCACTGCATGCGGCGGCCATGTTTGGACACCTGACAGTGTGCAAGCAGCTAATTGGCGCCGGCAGCGACATACTGCAAAAGAATCAGGACGGCCTGACCGCGCTGCAGGTGGCACGCCAGCAAAAGTACAGCTCCATCTGTGACTATCTGCAGGATCGGGTGCGTCTGATACTGGCGCGCACACCAGCCGGCTCGTAGAAGCGTTTCGAGGTGACTTTTTAAAGGATTTTACACAATTACGTATGTAAGAAGTTAGTACTGCAAATGCGAATTCAGGCATAATCTATCACGCCCGAAAGACAATGCTGAAATATCTAAAGTCTTGAAACTCAATTAATCGCTAAACTATAATACTATAACTTCTTGGAATCTCAATCCCGATGTTGCCCCTTTAACTAACCGAAACAATAAAAGCGAGCTTTAAAGCTTTTGGCCGCACACGAGTCCACATTGTACCTCCAACGACATGACACGCCCACTACAATTACGCCAGCAGCTTTACGCTCTGCCAACAAAACACACAGCCACACAGGTGCGCCGCACACAGCACAATATTTTTGCCTTCACTGTTTCAATTCACAGAACAAGCGTCCATATTGTATGATATTGAATAATATTTACTTGTACTGCAGTTTTTGCACTAATTTATGAGTACCAAAAAAACACAACAAAACAAAACTGAAATACGAAAAATGTAAGCACTCAAGTTTATGGCCTAAATCGTGAGCAGTCGAAGAACCACAGCGCCAGCACTTGGCGCTGTCGATCGATGTTAACTTTCGTCTTGTTTGTCGAACTATAATTAGGTTGTTTTATTGTAAATAATGTGAACACATTGTTGTTTTTGTTTGACGCCAAGGTGAAACGGCAACCTTGCAGCTGTGGCTACAGTCCCTTTAAGCAATTGTTGAATGGTGCAATAAATATAATTTTTGTTTTGACGGATTCGATTGGAGAATTGTTCGCACATTTTGAAATTTTTGTAAATTATTTAACGTCAAGGTAAATATAATGAAAATAGAGATAATCAAACTTGATGCAAAACCTGAACTGATTTCTTGATGATACAATAAATGAACAAATATTTATTAAAAAAAATTCAACAAATTATGAAAAATAAGAAAAACCAGAAACAAAAGACTGCGTTTTATTTTGGAATAATATAAAAGTAGGTATGCATACGTATTTCTTCCTAATACAAGTATAATATATTTTCTACAATTTACCAATCCCACAATACTTAAAAAAAAAACAAATATTCGTGTTTTCACAGAAATTTGCAGTTTTAACAAAAATTGTCTTTGAAAGTATGGAAATAGCTTTGTCAAACAAAAAATCTAAAAATCTAAAAGATTTTCTAAGTGGTGTATTTTTTTCTGTAGCCATAGCAACCCCTTATTTTACTATTCCATTTTTTACTATTCCTTTAATGACTTCAAAAAATGCTGTTATATTAGTACAAATTGACTTCAAATTTGAATGGGCTTAAACGGTCACTAACGTAAACAAGCAAGCGTTAGGGTTAATAATTTCACAGCTGGTGTCAACGCTAACAGCCAAGTAGCAGTTGCCCTCTATATGTCAAGCTTTTAGTAGGAAGGTTGCTGTATGCACTACTAGCAAATCAATTCACTACAGCTGCTAATAGCATAAGCGCCTATTAACAGCGATGGACGCTTAACAGTTACTCGCAAGAATTTACAGCGCCATTTCTGTTGACGTGCGGAATTTTAACACATTTTATGTTAGGAGCACTGTTCGGATTAACAGAGCAACAGTTAAGTTTATGCGATAGTGTGGTTCATGAACTGTTGTTTTTGTTAAAGTTTACATTTTTATGGATTTATAAAGTTTTTTAATACAAAATTACAAAATTATTACAAAAAATACAAATATTTATAAAGAATACAAATTCATAACAATTAGCGGCAAAGCTCATTACTAAGATTGCATTTTGATATTGGAATTGTTGTTATTTACATAGGGGCACTCGTGTATGGTTGAAGCTGTTTAATAAAATTTTGAATTTTCGGAAATATTTGGATGTTAAAAGAAAATAATAATTTAATTGTATTACTCTCTGCGGTGGTAAACATTGGTTTAGGTTTTCTAAGCTAAATCAAGACACTAAGTTTAAAAATGAGTTCGTGGAATTTAAAGCACTAAAAAAAAAGAAATAATAAAATAATAATAATACCTTTTATTCAGCGTGTCTTATTCATTTCTTAAAGTTGTTTTTTTTCCAAAAATATACAAAAATATGCATATAAAGCTTAACTATGCTAAAATATTTTAATGCCACATTAAAAGAACATTCCATTATTTTCACAGGCATTTTATTCATTTCGTTTTAGGCTTGTCCAATAAAACATATAAATACATATTTACATGATTTTTCACGCTCTACCAACCACATAAGCAGCATAAGCGACAAACAGTTGAGAACCTCCGCTGCTCACACTTCCGAAATAGGTCAATCTCTGACATAGTCTGACATCTGCCAATACCCGTAACGCCAGCTTATCTTAACCGAAATCAATGTTGTTATTTGATATCAATTACCTCGCGCACTCTGCACTCCTGCTGGAGTGCTATAAAAAGTTAAATTTTGAAAACCCTTGTCCGTCTATTAATTGTATGCGTAGCGTGATCCTTTTGCAGGCCATATGACAGAAGTTTGCATGCTTTTCAAGACCGATGGCAGCTGGCATTGAGCAAAGGCCGCAGCAAAGCTTAAGCGACGCATTGGCATTGGGCACGTTATCTGCATAGCCTTCGTCACAATTTTGGCATTTTTGTCACCCGCTCACCTCACTCGAGTGGAGCTCAGTCGCTCAGTGACTGTCGGCCTTCCGCGCCATCGCCGCCGACACTATCACGTTTTTATTCATTTGCGCACTTGATTTATATTTATTTTTGTCGCCATCAGTGTCAACACGTGTCGGCATTGTCGGCGCTCTTACTGGCAGCCAACAACAAAAATAGCGTGTCGCCGTGTCATCATTATCGCCGTGCGCCGATGAGTGCCCGTAATGTCTTAACACTTCATCACTTTGACGGCGTCCGCCCACCGTCAGCAATGTAACGGGTCTTTTTGACGCTTATCGTTTACAAATAAAACTCATTTTCCCCTTCAACACGCCATAGAGTTGCTTGGGGAGGGGGGGGAAGTGGAACACTCGAGCGGAAATCACTTCGCATTGGCGAATCTGTGTTTGATTCGCTATTCAATTTATTCATTTTTTGCATCGTTCAAGGTAGTGCTTTGCTTTGGCAGTTGTTGTTATTATGAGTGCCTGTTGTTGCTATTATTTTCATTGCCGTGCAGCTGCTGCTTTTCCTACTGGAAAAGCTACTGCTGTCGTCGTTGTTGTTGTTGTCGCTGGCAGTTGTAATTTTTATCATAAGCTGGCGCCCGGCCTCCAAGCAGGTGGCTGTTATTTATAGCATCCGCATTGTCGTCCCTGTCTGTCTGCCTTGCTCGTTGTTTTTTCAAAGCGCGTGTGCAGGCAACTGTGCGTGTGTGTGTAGGTGTAGTAAGTGTTTGTGTGCGAACACAATGCGTGTGTGGGCTCTAAGCAAAACAACAATTGGCTAAATGAGAGGCGGTGGGGCGGCGGTAAGCCGATAAAAATGGCCGATAGCGCGTGTGCGGTGGCTGCGAGCGCGGACCAAGTGAGTCAATGCACCACACTCCGAAGTGCTCTTTGGGGCGCATTTTATAAATTGATTCAGATGCGATTCCATGCGGATGTGTGTGTGGGCCGTGCGGTGCCAATATTGCATGCAACATTTACGCCAGCGTGTTGGTATTGGTTAAGTTCATATTTGTTATGAATTTAGTGCAGAGATTTGCTGGGAATCGGACTTTGAAAATCGTGGTATCATTTTTGTTAGACTTATGACAAAACGGTGGCAGTGGCCCGATATGCTTTGCTATTTATAAATATTGTATGCGTTTCAGTATATGTTATTCTGTCCGTGCTCCTTTATGGCGCAGAAGCAGCGGCACTGTCGCGCAACAAAAGCGGCCCTTGGGGAGTTCAAGAGGAAGGTACTTTGCAAAATCTTTGGCCCTTTTCGAGTTTTCCAAAACTATAGTATACGAACCAACAACGATCTGTATGAAGGTGTTTAAAGAATAACCAACCAGCGCCTATGCTGGCTTGGCCATGTCTCCCGTATGAACGATGAAAAGATCCGGCGGAAAAGATGTTCGCCAGTAGTTTTAGGTCGACGACGAAAAGAGTATTTTGTGGCAAATTTAATAAATTTTAAGTCTCTTCTGCGTGAATAGTTCTGGTCAGACCTATGTATAGGTATACGTATACGAGTTCCTATTGTCCGTTTCAATTGCAGTTTATTCATATAAAATATGGGAAATAGTAGGAATTTTAAATGTTGGGTTATTTTAAATAATAACAGAGAACTAAGTAAAAAAATTAAAATGAGTTATTTGTTTGATTTTATATGCGGGAATTATCTCGTTCAAAGCAGTGTAGCTTTACATTTTTTAGTACAAGTGCTTAAAAAAGTAGCAACATTTTTCAGCAAATGTTAAACTTAATACAATTTTTATGATCCAACTGTCAGATTCCGATATGTTTGTTTAAATCAAAAGAATTTGATTTAAGATTTGATTGAATTTGGTTCATGAAAAGTACCAAACAAACAAAACATTAAAAAAAAACAGCCAACTAAATGGAATCAATTATTAAAAGAAGAATTCAAAAATGGAGACAAAATGATCATAATTTTATTTCAAAGATTAACTTTCAAAATACCAGACTGCAATTTTTGGGGCTACATATGTGAAACTGAATTTTTGACAAGAACCTCATTGATAACGTCATAAATAAATAATTAAAATAAAGGAATAAAAAGATAAATCAATTATTTACTTTCAAGTTTGCTTGTTTCTAAAATTAAAATTAGTTAAAATTAGAAGATTTGCCTTTTCAGCATTCTTATCAATTTTTTAATGATAATATAATTTATAATTATAATTTTCAATTTAAATAAATTATCTATTTTTAAGTTTGCATATTTCTAAAATTGAAATTAGTTAAAAGAAGACTTGTCGTTTCAGTATGTTTATCAATTTATCATTGGCCTTCATTTGGAGACCCTACTATGCGTGTCACATCAATCGACTTGAACGAATCCAAAAAAGGTTCCTTCGTTATGCCATACGTTCTTTGCATTTTGTTTACCCCATTCCCTCATACCAGTCTAGATGCCTACTTATTAATCTTAAGTCATTGGAGGGTAGGAGGAGTATTCTCTCACTTACCTTTGTCTTTAACCTAATACGGGGTGCGATAGACTGTCCTTACCTACTCGGTCGTATCAACTTTTGTATTCCGCAAAGGTCGTTACGAAATCATGTCACTTTTGCTTTGGAGAGGGTAAGAACAAATTACGCTTCTTTTGCCCCAATCTTTAGAGCTTTAAAAGAAATAAACTTGCTCTCAAATTCTTTTGTTTTGGATTTTTCCTATTCCGAAACTCATTTTAAATTGCTGCTAAATGAATTAATTAGCTAGGATACTTATATTTTTTACTTATGTACATCTCGTAGTAAATAATCTGTACGAACTGTATTAAACTTCTGGATTACTTTAAACAAATAAATAAATAAATAAATAAAAAAATTAAATAATAATTAATCTTTTTATTGTAATTTTAATTATAATAAAGAATTAAATAATAATAATAATTGTAATTTAGAAGCAAGCAATAACAACTGAAGACAGGGAATGCACTAAAGATCAGCAAAATGTAACTCTTTGGAATACACACCATCAGCATTTCATCAAATGAAATGCCACTCATGTATTTCATGAATACTTTCATAAAGTATTCTAACTCCAGATTCCACGTCCATTGGCTGCTCTTCTGCTTATTCGTTGTCGGATATCAAAAGTGGCGTAAGTACTATTCCAATTCCGGTTTTTTAATAGTTTTCTGCTGATTGCTGAAGACATTACCGTCTATCATAATTCAATCAATTCGAATTAACTAACTGCAAGTTGAACTGGTTTGTTGAAAATCGGTTTTAAAAGTACCAAAAAACCTATTCAGGTCTTCGTTTTCGGAGTCCCACTGATCCAGTTGGTATACTTCTGTCAACTCTTCGACGTATTCTATTTAGTAGCAGATTTTTACATATCTTGCAGATTTGAAATTCGAAGCAGAATGCGATTTATGCAAGGATACATTTTTTTAGGAGAACTTGGTATAGGAGAAACTTTTCTTGAAGGCTTTATAGAAAATTTGGGGTATGCTTGAAAAAAGACTGAAAATCGCGAGGTTTAGATTCAACTTGTCCGAAATGAAGATTCTTACGGCATAAGATTGAAATATATATAGAAACTAAAATCGACTATAATTTCTAATTCAACCGATTAATTACACTTGCGCACAGAAACTAGCTGGCGCAGTTATGGGGCTTTGGGATCTTTCGTGCCAATAAATGCTTTGCGACAATTTTCAGCTCGAAATTTGGTGGCCACCCACAACTGCTAACATTTTCGTGTTAGCCAGCCGCATCTACACGCACACCGGCAACAGCTACTCAAGGTTGTACCCGACTCCATTAGTGCAACAATGCCGCAACATGTTTATCTGATCCACTTTGATGGCGTCCGTTTTTCGCGTACGCTGTCAAAGCGCGCAAAAATATAATGAAATGTGGCAAACAGACAACTGGGATAATGTTGCCGAGGTGGCCAAGTGGCGAGGAGTAAGGAGAAGGCAATGTTATGTTGATTACAGCAGGGCAGCGGTCTCACCAGAAACATACGCAAACAACACCAACAGCAACCAGCCAAACTGACATTCACATGTGCGACATTTGCAGCAGCGCAAAGGACACCGCGCGCCGGTCCGGTCGATTGTGAGCACGACGATGTGTAAAAAATTTAAAAACATCCACTGAAAAGAGCCGACGCGTCGCTCATTACCGCCGGTACGCTTGTTCGACTGGTGGCTTGCGTTGATGTTGGCGTTGTTTTGTTACTGTATCGGCCACATGCCAACAAGCGCAACTCTACAAACGCGTATGCAGAAAATGTCTGCCTGCTAATATGTTCACTTGTGCATACATACATTCATGTAATACTCGTATGTACTGTTGTGTGGGCATGTACATGAGTGCCTGCTTGTGGCGGTCAAATGTGGGATATGTATATTTATGTGGTCAATGCTGTACGTTGCCCGGTGCAGCCATTAATATCAAAACGACAAAATTAGTTGGCATATTTCGCATGCCATAATTTTGGACACTTTTTACTGGTGCGCCATGAGTAGCTAATTGATTTAAATTGTTTTAGCCGTTTGCCTATTATTCATTATAAATTAGTTCTATTGGGAAATTGAAAATGGTTGAAATGCACGAGGGAGATGCGAAAAGCCACTATAAATAAAATAATCATATAAAATCATAGAGTTATTATACTTTTTAAGAACTTTAGAAAATTGTCCAGAGTGAGAATACTAAATCGATATGGCTAAGAACGTTCAAGATTTCAGCTCAAAGACTTGATCCACCTTCCACTTGATCCACCCTTCAATGATTTTTGTAGCAACTATTGCTCTGTCCAATGTTGGACAGCTATCACCATGTCCCAAGTTCCCTTAAAATGATTCAAGCTTGATCTGAAAATAAGAATATATTTTGCATAAAATCTCAAAAAGTTAAGCAAAAATTAAAAACCGATTTTTGGCTCTGGATATAAACTTCCTGTGATGTTTATATGTTGATAACTTAAATAAGAGCAAATAAACGGGTTCTCCAAAAATGTTTCCTAAACGTTACTTTCAAGAAATTTAATTGTATTTTCATTTTTGTGTTCATATCCAAATCTAATAAAGGAAAAAGTTGTTTTTTCAGGTGAAATTTTCGTGTAGTTGAGTGTTATTGAAAAGTTTAAACCGGACGCAGTACTCTTTTGGAAAATTCAAGCGACTCACCACGAGATTGAATTATGCACTTAAACTGCTGCAATTTTCCCATTTGTTAAAAAGTTGCATACTTTTTGGCACAACAACCGTCGCAATTGTTTGACACTCAAATTGTTTTCATATTTCAAAATTCATAACGAGCTGTAATTAGTTAGATTGCCGCAAGAAGAGTGCCGTAGACAGCCGCGCTGTTGGCCGCAATTACTGCCAAATAAATAATGACATGGTTGGTGTTAAATATGCGCTCTGCGCCGTCTCGCTGCTTCCTTTACATTTTTGGCAAAGCACTGGAGCAGTTGCAATTACGGATGCGGGCGGCAACGGCAATGGCGGCGGTGTGGAGTTTGTGGATTTTGGTCTACGTTCGTCTGTTTTTGGCCGCGTGAACGTGACCTGCCACAAGTGCAAGAAAAATTAACACATTCATCATTGGCAAGACAGGCCAAAAGCCACCTACCTATTTATCAGCAGGAAGTGTATAAGAAACGAAGCAATGACGACGCTTACGACAGTCAGAAGCAGCTGAAGAGTATGCAACATACAAGTTGCCGTAATTTCTTAGTAGCTGAGTGCGAAATGCTTCGTGGCAGAAAAACAACTTCACATTGTTCGACTTGCCACATGCCAATTGCCGTCGCCATTTCCATCTCGTCTGCTCTCGTTCGTTCTCTTTCAGACAAACAACTTGCAACTTTGCAACAATTGTGCTAAATTGATTTTTAATGAAATTGCCGCGCAGTTGATTTTGCAGAAAATGAGCGCTTACTTTGACAGCGCATGTAGTTAACCCATTGATGCCTGCTTATAGATCGAGCTGTACATGGTTTTAAAAATTTGCCAGCAAGCTTGTAGATGCGTATGCGAGAACGTATGCGAAGTTATGAAGGTTATTACTTTTAGCATACCTGAGGTCTGCAATTGGAATTTTTTAATAATAAAAAACAATAAGTTTTTGATAATCCGTGTTAATTTCAACACTTTCACATTATTTAAGTGCCGTTACAAAGCTTTTCTGCTTTGAATTAGGCGGATCACAGCCATTTTCCAATCAACTCATAGTGAGAGTTTCATTTCTTGACGATGTTGTCATCCATAGTACTCGGTTGGCAGAAGGATAAATAGATGGATGCACATGTCTATATCGATTCTCAATTGGATTCTGATCAAGAGGCATTTACATGGTTATGGGCTCCCAAAAGAGTTTTAAAAACGGATTTTAACTGATAGTTTTTATAAGAATAAGCGTAGACTTTCACTTTCTTCTACGAAAAAAACTAAGTTGTATAATTGGTACCAATTGTCCTCAAAGTCTACAAATTAAAATATATTTGCGACTGAAGTCTGCGGTGTGTTCTGACTGTTTTCTATCTTCTCTTAAGTTTTCTCTTAATTTTTGTTTTTTCAAAAGGACGAAGCTTTAGGCAATTTGTCTATAAATGTGAAGTATGGCGTTGGTTTTGGTGGGGAGGGGGTGTAAATGTGAGGAGAAAGGGTTTTGTAGTAAGAGTGGAGGCGTTAGAGAATTCATCATTTTACTAGAAGAACAAACATTCCCTGATATCGCTGCTTATTATTGGAAATTATTTTGGGGATTACAATAAAATTTTTGTAATGCTTTGAATTCACTTCAAAAAATATTAATTTGTTGGTGCCTACTTAAATTAAACCCATAAATCAATCGTAGCTTTTGCTATAAGATGACAAATAGGTGAAGTTGCTTTCAGGCAACTTTGAGGTCGAAAGGGTTAAAGTCAATAAAAAAATGGAAAATATTGTTAAAAAAGTTTGCCTCTATTATGTTATACGATTTCACATGAACAATTTATTTATTTAAGTATTTATTCATTAAATAATATAGAAATACATTATTCCTTACAGATTATGTAGAGCAAATGAGCCTAATACAGTCAATTACTATGCAAATAATTCATTTAATAATAGCTGAAAGTTATTTTTAGAAGTGGAAAAGTCAATGGCTAAAGAATTTTAAAGCAAATTTAATTAATTTAAAAGGTTTGGCTCAATTGTTCAATGATTTTTCCATGAGTTTTATCGTTTCTTTGTAAGTATTAAAATATCCATTTCGTGGTAACAGGTTAACGACTGGCATTTTGCATTCTATGTTTTGCTTCGCATGCTGTGCGCTTGACAGCAGCTTCGAGCATGAAAAGCATAATTTTAGGCGCGCTGCATGAGCAATTTGTTTGTATTAATGCTCATTCATTTTCAATTGAATGTGTATTAAATTGAATTTCCACCAAATTAAAATTCAATCATATGCCCCAAAACTTTCTTGCTTATCAGCACTGTACGAGTATGTATGTAAATGGTGGCAAGTTATGTTCAATGCGGCGAAAAGTAAGAGGTGGAATTTATTTGCATTGCATTGGCCATAAATTGCAACATTTCAGCAGCTTTGCCATAAAATAGTAAAACTCTCCCTTCTGACTGTGCGGAGGTTGCTGATGCGTTGCTTGCGAGCTCGTTTCCGCCTCTGCCTGCTGCTGCTGCTCACTTCCTCTGCGCACGTATTCAGTTCGGTTGTGCGGCCAACTAGCTGGCAGGTTGGCTGCCATGCGGCAATGAAGCGAATTGCAGCCATAAAAGTGCAGTAAATGAATTATGAGCATGTTAAGGCAGCTGGGACGTCGCTTTAGAATGCCAGCACCACGACGAGTTAATTTAATAATAAAAAAATTCTACCCCCAGGCAGAAAGGGAAAAGTGAAATTTCGGCAGCGCGCAGAAGAAATGATATCAACGTTCAAGTAGTGAGTGTTGATTTTTGGCAGACACGGTGATACTTTCACTTTGACTATAAAATAGTAGAATGCAATGCGCAAAGCTTCAAATTGAAGTCAGTGTAAAAGTATAACCAAAATAAAAGTATAACCAAAATAAAGTGATTCATTGCTAAAATGTATGGCACTGCTCGAAATGCAATTATCAAAGTTTTAGCATACATTCAGGCGGTTTTCGTCTCACATTTCATTATCTGGACACACACCTGAACACGTCGGGGCTGATCGTAATTAAAGCAGATTTCAAATTCTATTGTCACAACTTTAAAACGACAACAAATAATTCAAACAACAACAGCAACAACAAGAGCAGTGTAGAGCAAATAGGCGGAAGTGTTGCAGTCGGGAAATTGCTTATTAAATACTGCGAGAGAGTGAAAAAAGGCAGTCAAGTTGTGCCAGCACACAAAACTTTGCTGGAGCGGAATTTGTGCGCTGTTGACTGCTGCTGCTGTTGTTGCTGTGCTGTTACTGCACTCAGAAGTCCTTGAAACAAACTTTGGTGCGCAGATCCTTAAATCAAAGGGCGGCAAAACAAGCAGCAACTGGCGCAGCCAAAAAATAGTCCAAATACAAAAAAATAAAATATTAAAAAATCTGAAAACTAAAAGGAAGGAACAGAAAAACGAGCAACAGGAGGAATTTCACACAATTAAAAATTCCAAGCGGCAGTGTGAAAATTTGTTTGTGCCAAGTTCTTGAGGCGAAGTGGCTATGGCTGTGGCTGTGGCGCGCGCGACGACTTTCGCACAACGATTCAACGGTTGCCAGAGGGACGTGAAGGTTGGAAGATAAAGCAGAAAATCAGTATTAGATTGGAAAGGAGAAAATAAAAGTCGTTGGTGAAGAATTGAAGAGGTGTGAAGAATTCTGGTTTGGAATACAGCCTAAATGTATGCTGTACCTTATGGTTGGTTAGTTAAAATAAGGGTTTAGTTTTGCGTATAAAATTATGCATGATTTTGGCACAATTGTCTACTAAGAGTTACCTCGCCACTTGCTACAACAACGTTAATTTATTTTTCGTTGGTCGGAAGTTGTCAAGTTTTAATTTCCGCTACTGGCTCGTTCTCGAGTTTCGGGGTTGTTGTTTTGATGGAACTAATCGTATTCCGCAGATATTTTACCTTCCTTTTAGTCATTTGGCTCTCTTGCACTGCTCCAGTCATTCTTTGTTTTTCTTTTTCACTTCACCTCTTTCCTATGCAAAAAACACAGCGTCGAACAGCAGTCGACTCACAACGAATGAAATATTTTTTTTATTGTTTTTGCTGTTTCTTTGGATAGTTTTCTATTGGGGCTTTTCGCGTGTGAGCGAGTGCCCAGCAAGGCGAAAAATTGATGAAGTGCTAAAACGCGCCATGATAAATGCGTTTTGTGCTTATCTGCATTCCGCTGCTGCCTTAAATTTGTCGTCGATTGTTGTTATTTTCGCAAAAGATTTTGTTGCCGTCGCAATGCAAAACTTTCGGTGTACTCTCGCAAAAGTTTCTTAATGACAAAATCAAATCGAAACTTTTACTGCATTTCTTTACGTATCTTTTTATTGCAACGTGCTTCCAGGCGGCACTTTAGTCTCTGTGCTGCGCTGCAATTTGTTGCAATTTAAAGACGTTTAAAGTTGATGTCTTTATTGTGTTTTTAAAGCTGTTGGTTGATTTACAAGCAGCAACATGTGTTGAATTTTTTCGTCTCCTCTTTTGGGGTTTGTTCTTCCAGGCCATATTACTGTTAATTTTTATTTACTATATTTAACCAAAGAACGCACGTGTAATATTTACCTGTCATGCAACGCTACAGGCTACCATTAAGTGTCAGCAGTGACACTTCACAAGCCGAGCCTGTGTTTCGTTGTTTCGGCGCGCCAAATCTCATCGCGCTTGTCAAGCCGTCTGGCACAGCGCGTTGGACTATTTATCAACAGACGCGTTGACAGTGCGTATTTGCTTTTTAAATTGCCACAGCTGTCAGTGCTGTGTGGAAATTCAAACGACCGAGCTGGGCGTTGCGGCCGGTGGGCTGTTTCTCTTTTTCTTAATAGTCATCTGTGTGGCTGCTCGCTGCTCAACTGTATGTGTGTCTTATGGCCTATGGTCCGCTCTATATGCGACTGTTTCAAGGTCTGTTCGCTTTTGTTTTGAGTCAACCCAAACATTTTTAATCTTCCGTCTTTACTCTGGGGTCCATTGAACAAACTTTATAATTTACCTTGGCCGAGGTCTCTGCTCAGGTTTGCTCACTAATACAACTTGTGATCGTATTGCTAAGGATGTGTCTATGCCTATGTGTGGTCATCTCGGTTAGCCAGTTATACTTACATGAATGTTTATTCCATTATACCTTACTCAATGCATGCGAGTTAAGTTTAAGTTGTTTTTGAGCGAATTACAGTCAAAGCAGACTCGTTTTTAATAAACTTTGAGTACGCTGTACAACAGTGTGAGGTACGCATAACAAGAGGAGGGTTAGCAGCGTTTTCGTTGTACACTAAAAACGAAATAATTTTTAGAAAAGCGTAAGAAGGAAAATAAAGCTGTGGGAAAGTATCCTGTTCAATAGATATATGCGCAGAGAGTAATATGTCGATGTGTCACTTGCACGCTTCGCCCAAAGCTTTGAAGGCACACACAATTTTGAGATTAGAAAATTCTTGTTAATATCAGCTTTTGGATTCATACAAAGGTATTTCCTTTTATTGATTTCGGTTTTAATTGAATTCTTAAAAGCCTTATTTGTGATAATAGTTTAGTTATTTTTTTTAAGTGAATAGTGCATTATTATGTGAAAAATATGTTTTAGTTTTGTTAGTATTTGAAGACTTTGAATTCAAAAGATAAAACTTGCGACACAGAAATATTTTACAAATCAAAATCAGGATGCATTGGTCTCCAATATATCGTAATAAATACATCATAAAAAATAGGTGTGTGAACAGAAGGTTAATACTGGCTATTCCGAATTCTGCATATGTGAGAATTTTGTTGCTGCTTTATCCATCCTCATGCTTTCCTCTTTCTGTTCCACTGTCCACCTTGCAGTCTGTCTATTTGTCCCCTGGCTCTTTATTTTTCCTTCCATTGCTCGCTTTATCGCCGATCCACAAGCCTCATTTTCTTTCTTTATTTTGTGCCTACCTTCCCGCCTGCCTACTTACTGGTGTCCAGTCCACTGCGGTACTGATCTGGGCGGAAAAAAGGCTGAGCGAAAATTGCACATGCACAAGTTTGTGCGACTCTGTTGTCTGTTGTAATGACATTTTAACTTTGGCTGGCTGTCAAAGCCTGCCTGGCTGTTGCCGTTCGAATGGGAGCGGCAAAAAGGCAAACAAATTACAAAAAAGTCTTACACATGAAGGCCAGCGCACACAGCACACTGTGGCGCATTTGTTTATACCAGTGCAATTTGTTGTTGTTGTTGCTCAAAGGGGGGCAAATACACACAGCCGGTAGGCGTTTACTTACGAGCAGTCGAGGGGAGGGGTGTTGCTAAATGCTATCCAAGCCATGGGTGTAAACAACCATAACAGATGTCGCCATCAGTGCGCACGGACGCGTCTGTCCGTATGAAAATTAGTTGCACACACACTGTCTGCAGGCCTCATTGAGTTGGTAATGATGCGCTGCCAAGTATTTGCATTCAAACTAAAAAAACAAAAAACAAACAGCAAATAGCACGGAGTGAAAAGTTTTGCCTCTTCCGCCATAAATGGTGGCAGTTACGGAAATGATGCAACAGTAACTATGGCCAATAAATGGCGGCTGCATGTGCGACTTTCCGGCCTGTAGCGCAGTCACGGCCAGAGGCCAGCAGCGGTTAAGATGCACGTTGGCGCGGGGAAGAGTGAGATTTTGCAATTTTAATAAATTTAAATTTAGCTGCAAAAGTTTTATTGCAAGCGTAAAGTTTTAGTTAACAGTGCACAACGAAAAATTGCGCTTAAAAGTATGCCAACTAAAATAACAATCGCAGCTAAGCCCACTAACTGGTCGGTTGTTGGGCAGTGACATTCAAAATTCGAATAATTGTGAGAACTACAGTTATAAAAATAGTTTTATTTCATTGCTTGGATTTTTTTCTTAAGCAAATTTAAATATTTTAGATATGAACAGAATTTCACTATTTTAATAAAACATGATACAAATTGATGGTTATCTTCCACGCCTTGGATGCTTTAAAAGTATAAAAAAACACAAATGAAACCATTGAAAAATATATAAAAAATGCCACACTTAATATTTATAAATAAATGTCAAAAGTTTTTGACAAGCGTATCAATCAAATTTAAAGCGTGCCAACCCGCAGCAGCAGCCAAGAATGTGTCTAAAAATATGTCGTCTGCATGATAAGCTGGCGTTGGCTGCCAGGCATAACTAACGCCAACCGACGTTATCAGCAATATGTGTGGCATACATTGGGGCGCTTTTGTGGAAGTGGTGCGTGCTGAAGCGGGTCGAACGATAGATATGCCATATCCTTAACAGCCACACTCACACAAATGCACGTGTGTGTGTGTGTATGCATGCACGTATCTATACGTGCTCACATAAATTAATTTAATGCCATACTGGGAATTTACAAATGCAGATGAAACTGAAAATGACACAAATTTAGCATTTTTCACTATTCAAAAAAAGCTGATATGTGCATGCGTGTGTGTAAGTGTGTGTGTTTGAGGACTAATGCCCGCTTGCTGTATGAACACATAAAAGCACTGCCTTATATGCGATAGTCAAATGAGATTTATGGGAACTGAAAGGACAACAAATGCTTTCCTTGTTGTTTTCGCACTGCTTCCATGCGGCTGGCGGCCTGCTGTCAGTTTTCTTTCAGGCTAATATCGCGCCTCATGCGCCGTCACTATCTTATCACACTTGTTTGTGTGTTTATTGTCCTTTTTTCTATTTTGACTGCTGTTGTTGGCAGTCTTTTGCTGTCTCCGTGCACACTTAGCGTTTGATTTGCTCACTGTCAGCCACTACAAGTGAGGCCAAAGGCCGAGATTGCCACTTGTCCCGCACCAAGTTCTCCATTCATTCATAGTTTGCCAATGTAACCTTTGTGATTGTTATTTTTTTTGTTGTTTTGGGCTTTGTTCTAAGGCAGAGCCGCATTCAGTAGAATGATTTTTAAAGTTTTCCTAAAAGTATGCAATGTGAAGTAGCAAACAAACTTACGAGTATATGGTAGTTTATAAATTTTATATTAAAAGATTCCAGTATGTTCTAGTAGTATTTCTTTTATAAATATTAATATTTCAGTGCTTCTTTTCGACTAGTGATTCAAATTGAATGCGCCTCTGTGCCTGCGTTTGTATGTCAAACTGCTGTTGGCTTTTTATGCTCTTTATGTGTCAACTCGAAAATATTGTATAATACACTAGTTTGTGCCCTTTGTCGGTTATAGCATCAACTTGTCGCTTGTTGGGAGCGTCGTTATTTGGCAGATTGGCACAGTTGATAAATTTGCATCATTTTTAGGGACGTTGTGGTTTCGTTAAAGCATTTTTCATTCTCTTTTTATACTTTCCTGCTGTCAATATTCACTTAAAGTCAAAGCTTTTAGTATTATTTGATTTTTTTATAGAAATTTTTGGCTTAACGCTGATGACGAGCGACTAAAGCAGTTAGAGGTAGTTTAATGTGCTTTTCCGCTACTCCCCGCCCCTTTGCTGTTGTAAGAGCAAGGAGGGCATCTTATGTTAAATGGCTGGGGCTGACCTTAACCATGCTAGATTGATTTGTTTTTCGATTATTAAGGATAATAACAAAAGGATATTGTGTCTAAAATGTGCAACAACAAAACAAGCGCCAATTTGGTGGGGCTGTCAATTACTTTAAGTAAAACTCTGATCGGCATATTTTGGTACCGACTAGACGTGTGTATTTTGCCTCTATGTTGGTTTGCATAAACATAACTAAAATTATGTCTTTGCACATTGAGATTGCGAAGTGTACACGTGGCTGATTGACATTCGAGTGATTGAGTGATTGCCACATCGCTGTGTGGCAGGAGCTCGTGTTCGCTGTGTATTTGTAGGCGTAGGAGCTGATACGAGTGAAAGCAAAGTGGAAGGCAAGAAGTCTGTGAAGCAGGCTGTGGCAATGCAGGAATTAGGTTGCGGGACTAAAGTGGCCATATTGATACAGCCAATTCCGTTGTTGTTGTTCTACTTTAAGCGGCGTAGTAATGCCGTTATTTAATGCCATGGATTGGTAGCGCAGATAGCATCGAATAAGCGCCAAAAGTGCCCACTGGTGGGCGTATGTCTGCCCACTGTGTGGGCTGTGTTGTTAAGCCGTCAATGCCTGAGTTAAATTAATGGAATTATTAGTTTTGCTTCAGTCAGCGGCATTCGGCGGAAAGAGGCAACCAAGCGCGCAGCGGTCACTGCTCCGCTGTTTTCACGCTTCTTTTGATGGCGTAATGATTGAATGGGCAACGAAAATAAATGATAAATACATAAGTAATGCGAGTGGAAGTAAATATGTGGAAAAATACACGATTATGACAAGAAATTTGTGTATAGTAATGTGTAGGTATTAGGGATTTCAATCCCGGGATCCCGGAATATTTCAGTTCCGAAAAACGCCGGGATTGACAAAATCTACCGGGATCGAAACATAAAAATGACTTACTTTTTGCTTTTGTCACCTTAATTTCGAAAAAGACAAATCTTCTTAGTTAATACAAAAAATAAATTGTATAATATTAATTGTATAATGCCTGTGTCGTTTGAATAAGTTTCAATGCAACAAAAGCTCTGTTTGTGCATGGATAACTACTTTGTACAATTTTGTATAAACCAGCTGTTTGGGTACTTTTCCAGTAAAAATTTGCACTTGCGCTCCCATAAATTATCCACCCAAAAAAGTAAACAACTAGACATTTTCCAAAACTTTCAAGTTTAATTCTTGTTTACACCAATGCACAGTGATTCGACTCAATACAAACGCAGGACAAAGTAAGGAGTGGTGTGTTCTTAATAAAATTTTTAATTTTGAGAAAATATTTTAAATTAAATGTAAAATAGAAGCCTCAAGTTTGCCAATTTCGAGAAATCATTAAAAGCGAAAATGGCCACTTCATTTCTTAATTTACATATATGGAAAGTTTTAGCAACTTCTTGCTAACCATGTATTTTTAAAATTTTGTTACTCAATACAATTTTTTCTATTGAGTAAAAAAAAAAAACAGAAAACATGTGTTAAAATTTTGTTCTGAAAATAGTTTCAACTTTGAGCAGCTTTTGCACACACACTAATTAATTTTTTGCACAGATTTTTAGGGGTTTTCTTAGTTAGGGGTTTTCTTTCAAATGACATCAAAATCGTTAAATTCCAAGACTATAATTTTTTGAATTTTGTCAAAATATATAGGGAAAAGGATGTAAAAGTTTCATTTGAGGTTTAAAGCTATGGGGAAGCTTGAATTATAATTATTAATATTTCTTAATATTTTTTTTATTTAAAAATTTTTTTTATTTTGAATGGCCAAAACTTCCAAAGATGAAGATTTTGATACGATTTCACCTACTAGTATTGAACCAGAGAGAGGCAGGTTTGCCAGGTAGTATGGAAATTAAATGAATTTGTATGCTATTTGTCATAAATATTTTGTTCTTAGTGTACTATATGAAAATAATATTTATTTTATTTAAAAAGACGTCTGACTCAGTTTCTTAAAAAAATATATTCAATCCCCAAAAAATTCCAAGATCTCGGGATTGCGATTTTCAGTCCCGAAAATGCCGGGATTGTAAAACTTGTCCGGGATGCAATCACTAATCGGTTGGTATATAAGCGAAGCTACTGGCTAGTATCGTTTTGCTGGCGTGATTTACTGGAAAATAAGTAAATATTAGTATTTTCATTGTAAGTGAAGCTTGTACACTGCAACCATTATTGATCTATTGTGATCCCCACTGCCCGTTTAGAGGACATCCTTTCAAGTTCACCAGCCCTAATGAAACTTGGAGGTTGGTTTTGCATTTAGTATCGGAAATAGTATATGTGAGCCGTATTATTGAACGTTTTCACAAATACTAAAATGTTTTAATAATTTTATTGCCTGCATACTCACATTCGAAATTAACATTGGCTAAATAATTCATCAATTCACATGTTATTTGAATTCAACTTGCCTGCAATAATTGACGTGCACTCAAATTTATTAAATTGGCGACATGGCAAAGCCATCAAAATATTCAAAATTCATACATATTTTCAGATACTGTATGGCGTACAATGCGCAAGTGTCTGCCTTAGTGTCGTTTGCACGCAAAATTACACTGCATATCTGAGTGCGCCCTAAAGCTGTGTTGCTTACAGAAACATAGCATACTTCGCGGCGATACACGTCTGCACAGCGCTCTTGTTTGTCTGTCTCCTTGCATGCCTGACAGCGTTTACACAGCATCATTGAAAGTGCCAAGCGCCAAAAACCGAAACTAAATTAACACCAATAAGAGGAACACAGACATATACATACAAATACCTACACAAAAACAAAGAGCCAAAAGCAGACGCGCATATGTCAAATTGTATACAGTAAACTTGACATACATTTTCATGCGCGAGGCAAATGCCAAACTACAAGCGAACACCAGGCGAATGCAGCAGAGTATCTCACTTGCATAGAAATGTCTTACTTTTTCCCAATATGGACACAGCTTTTGTCGCGTTTGCCGTGTGTTTGGCTTGTAATTGACTCGTGTCACCGGGTACAGTACAATGAAATAACATCAAACAAAATCTAACAAAAATACAACCAACCGAAATAGTAACTTGTGCGCTTGCTGACTGCTTTTCGAGCGTATGCACAGTCCGTATGGTTTTATAAGGGGTGCTTTGAATGTTGTGTTGGATGCTGAGCCCTTAAGATCTTAACACTGAATTCTTAATTGCTTAGATTTAGTACAAATTGGAAAGTTTGTTTCAGACCGATCAGCACAATTTCGTGAGCCTCATAATAGTTTTTAAAGTCAAAAATAAGGCCGAAATATGTGTGCTTGAAAGTGTCAGTCCCACGGAAAATAAGACTGCTCAAAAGTTGCTGGCGCAATCTGTTGCTGGGTACATAAATTTGAAAGGCTTATCCTTTACTGACAAGCTGTCAAAACATAATGACATGTGATACAGTACAAGCCTAGTTTCCTCTCCAAAATTGGCAGCGGCAGCTTCGAACAAAGAGCCAATGTTAAGTTTTGATTAAACTTAGTTAACCTTTTACCGAAGCATTTAATTTTATGATACAAAAGTATGGTGATGATTGTTTATCCTGTGTGGTTTAAACGGCTCCAGGACGGTCGTGAAGACGACGAACATCCAGGTCCTTCCAATACCATGGTTACTCAAAGTAACATCGAAAAAGTGCATAAATTCATCAAAAATGAGCCGAAATCGTCATTGTGATACATGGGAATGGAATTGAATATTTCAAAAAATTTAATTCATCGCGTTTTTCCACCCACCGTCTCATCGATCCAACTTGGTTACCGATTTTTTGGTTAAAAGTTCAATTTTTATTATCATCCACTTGCCCTACTTACCTGACTTGGCTCCGCGTGAATTCTATCTGTTCGGTAAGATGCATTTGTCGATGAAAGGAAAACCATATTCTGATGTTGAAGCGATTCATCCGACATTTCGAAGACGATGAAGACAGATGGTCTCAAAAAATCATTCGATGATCTAATTGATTGTGCAAAACGTTGTATCGAAGCAGAAAAAGACTCGTTTTAAAAAAATGAATGCATTTTACAAATTCATGTTGCTTTGTTTTTTGAGCAGTCTCGTGTCCTTGGGACACATTTTGATAGCATTGACAACAAGTTAATTTCAAAGTAATTAATAATTATGTATAGATGTTTACATTGCTTACGTTAGACCAAGGAGCGAGGGGAAGTTAAGTGTGTTCGGCAAAAAGTTTTGGGAATAGAAAATAAATGCGAGCCGCTGACAAAAGCTAATTGACAAAAATACTTATTTTAGTTGGTGACTTTCTCATATCAACTCATAATCTTTAGCAACTTTGAGATAAAGAATATGTTTTTTATTTGATGGGTATTTAAGTTACCATCTAGCAATAATGGGTTAAGCCAACGCTGTAAATTCCATTCTGAAATTGGCCAAAGAGGTTAACATCACTTTGCGAGACATTAACATACTCTTTGATAGCGGCGACTAGGATTTTAAAATATCAAGTGATGACATCGACAACGACGCTTGGCACTAATTGGCACACTGCTCATGTTATGTGTCTAATAACACCACTCGACACGGAAAATGCACCTAAAAATAAAAGAGTTTTCTAGACTAACTTTGGGCCGCGCAACACGAAACTGGAAATCCAAAAATTTTTTAAGAAGCGTTTTTAAGAAGCGAACCAAAATATAGTATGTCAGGTAAGGAAAATATATTTTTCCTGGATCTGGATGTCAGCCTGCAGATTCATACATCTAAATTTTATTCTATTTTGGTTATGCAAGTTTAAAATAGAAAACTTAAGTTAAAAGAAGACAATTTTCCTCTTTCATTTGATACCCATATTTTCATCATTGCACAACCGCAAATATTAAACAAAATCGTTGAAATGCTTAAGTCCTTGAAATTTTAAAGTCCTTTTAAAGCACATCGGATCAGAAAATTAAAAACTGACTATGTCAGGTTACTATTAGTGACCTATAGTTTCACGCCTAATATGAACATTTGGATAGGTCTCGACAAGAATGTTTTTTTTTGTCGCACGGTGTAATAAATGTAAAGTTTGTGTTTTTACTCAGTGTTTCATAACTTTGTAATTTTTCTTTCGATTCTATTAATGTTAGGTTTAACATTTGCACTAATAATATATCTTGCATCTTAGATTTAAAACCAGAGGAGATAATTTATTTGATATATAAAAAAATCATTCAAAAATTTATAATATAAAAACATGGTAAAAAAAATTAACTTTTTTAAACTTTCACCGTCAGCAACTTCCCCAAATCTCATCTGAGTTGGACAATCTATATATCGATGGAAAGGCTAATGAATTATCTTCTGAACGATCGACAGTTTGTTAGTCGGATAATTCGTTGACGAGATATGTGCTCATAACTGAAACAACAACATAGAACTGGTTTTTCGAAAATGTTTCGAAATCCCTTCTAAACAATTTTTTTTTGATTTTCAGTTTCGTGTTCAGCGGCCCAAAGTTAGTCTAAAAAATACTTTTGTTTTAGGTGCACGTGATTAGCCCACTTTTTGTCGAGTAATGTAATTTATATATCCCGGAAAATTGTTGGCACGGTGAATGACTTAGATCAGGTGCCGTCAACGAAACAAAATAAACAGTTATGGTTTTAACTATACACAACTAAGCTGCTATGTATCGCAGAAGTTGTTATCAAAGCCCTAGTAAACTGCAACACTTGTTTAGGTTGGTTAGACTCCTAGAGTTGAGACCAGATTCTGCAGTGTTGTAATGTGTCTCACTGACCGAAAATATTAAACTTGGATATGCACCCTGCACGCTTTGACGTGCATGTTTGTATTTAAGTGGAATTGGCCCAAAAGCGCTTCCACAGATGTTGCCGCATGCTGCACGTCGTCTATTTTCGGCTGCTGCAGCTGCCGCACTACAACTACAACGATAAGTCTTCCTGCCGAGTAACGACTCATTCAACTTGCTCGTCCTTCGCTGCTTCTTCTCTCTCTGCTCTGCTCTCGCCTCTGGCTGTCATTGTTCGTAACAAGTGTACTATGGGTTATTGTGACAGCTGTTGAACGCGTGTTGGCACACAACCTCAACTTTCGTAGCCAACGTTATCAATTTGCGACTTACAATCTGCAGATTTGTCTTTCCATTTGTCTTGGGCTCATTCTGCATTATATATGTGTTCGTAAAAATAAATATATATTGCATAATGGAAGGAAATTAAATACTTGACTTGTATCTATGGCAGCCAGCTGTGCGCTGCCATTTGGTGCGTGTTATTTATTTGGTCTTTGTTCGTTTGTTATTGGTTCATTTATTGTTGTTATTGCAGTTTACAATTATGGATTGTTTATGAAATTATTGTTTTTGCATTATTAATTTCGTACAAGTTTCCGTTTGACGTCTAAAGTTTGTTGATTTAAAATTGATTGTTGCTGAAAACTTTTAATAATTAGAAAATTGTTGAAAGAACTTTGCATTTCATTGCTTGCAAAAGTTGAAAATATTTTTTTTAATTGAATTTGACATTTTCGGTTGCATGACTTTTAAGTATAAAAATGCAAATATAACAGTTGGCAAATTAACAATTCATCATATGCCACGTAGTTCAGTTGTGTGGAATTAAGTCACGTAGGTAATTGGGGAAAAAGAGAAATGGTGCTGGAGTTAAGGGAAGCTAAGGCCTATAAAAAGCGTAACCAGCCGTTGAACGTTGACATTTGAAATATAAGAATCACATTTGAATAAAATAATCAAACATTAAAACTCAAAAATCTCAGCATAAAATTATTCAGTACTTCATTAAGTAGGGTTTGTTTAAAAAATGTCACAAATCATATGCAGTGATTTTTATGCAGTTTTTTTAATAGCCTACAAGAAATATGATGAAAAATGTTTTTAATTTTTAAGCACTTTGAATAAAATATCCACTTTCATAAAAAAAATTAATACAACTTTTTTTATTTACTATTAAACTTTTTAATTAGACATTTTTAAATATTTATTTTCTTTTCGCCTTCCTGTCAGCCAGTATCAACAAACCTAACATAAACATTTTTGACAAAGTTTTGCCAGGTGTTACAGGTGTTACCCGATGTTAGCGGTGTTATTGGTACTTATCCGACTGTCAATAAAGTTGGCCAAACGATTCGAAAGCTTTTGGGACGTAAACATTTTTACGTTGATTTTATGGGCTGTAAACGTAACCAAGTGAAAAGTGAAAAATTTTACTACGTTGCGACGTTAGAGCAAAAATTCGCTGGTTCCTTTGCAGCAAAAAATTCTGGACGTAGTGGAGTTTTTTACTTTTTACTTAGTGTAGCTTCCAGCTCATAAAAGCAACAATCAATCATATTGCACCAAAATATTGAAAATGGTTTTATAAGTGAGCATGCAAATTTGAGAAACAATTCTTACACATATAGATTAGATTATATACCGATTCTGGCAGCTTTGTAGACTACAAATATTACTCTCAAAGGTTTGCCACATCTTGCTGAGAAGGAAGTTGTCGATTAAAAGGTTTTGTTTTTTGATGTTTGGCTGTGTGAAGATTTGAGCCTACAAGCCTTGGACAGGCGATCCAACGCACTCATCACTGATCTATAAGCTATTTTTCTTCTCTGTTTTGCCCATCTTGTTCTGCTGTTTATCTTTTCGACATCGTTCTGCGACCGCTACTCAGCCATCGCTGCTGAGTACTTGAATGTTCCCCTGTAAGCAGCCAGTTTGTCCCACTTTGGTCGTCCTCGTTGACTTCTATTCAAATGCAAAAATTGGAAAATCCACAATTTGCAGAAACGTTTGGTATTTTGCATAGCCACACGCACACAACAACTGAACGCAAAAGCGCACGAATTGCCGAAAATGCAGAATGCAAACAAAATGCAAATTGGCCAACACACTCGCACACACACACACACACATGCATGCACAAATGTGCCCAGAGAGAGCGAGCACTTGTACAAATTCCATGACAATAAATTGCAATTGTTGTCAATATTAGTATCAGAGTGTGTGTGGGTGTCTCTCCGACTGGCAAAGTTGCAAAAAACTGTGCACAACAATAGACCACAGAAACCCAGAGCAGCCGCAAACACACGCATGCACACTTGTATGTGAAACCATTTGCGGGTCGCATACACAGGCCTGCTGGTATTTCCGCCACCATTATGCCATTATCATTAAAATGCATACTTCCGTTTCCGCTTCCGGCTGGTGTAAATGCCAGCCGTCCCCGGGACCTCAGCCATTTCAGGGCCACAGCCAGCGGGTGCTTTAAAATAAACTAAATTGAAAAATTTTCAATGCGACGAAAGGGGTCTGAGCGGTGTGCGGCATCGGTTGGTGCAATGAGTAAAGTGCGGCATGTGTCAGCACATTGCCAGTAAGACGCTTAATTACCGCCGAGTGAATGGCAGCAACAGTGCGCAAACAATGCGGGAGCGAGCGAGAAGACAAACAGTCTGCGAAAGGATTACGAGTGGAGGCGCCTCATAATTACGTTATGAGGTATATAGACAAGCAAGAAAATGCGGCGGAAACAGCGCGCTGCGAGCAGCACACAAAGCGAACCGTCAGAGAAATAAGCTGCAGCGGCATGAAAAGGATTAACACAAACAGCAGGAAGTGACAGTGAAAAATAGCCCGCATGAAATTAAAAATTAAACAAGAAATTGCCATAGCAGCCAGACAATGGCGCCGACACACACACACGCACACAAACACAGACGCAATGCCCGAGGAAAGCCAAAGACAGGAGACAGTGCTGCGACGGCTGTCTTTTGGCGCCGTTCGGGGCATGCAGCTGATTGTTTTTGTTGCTTGCGGTGCGCACTCGGTTATTATTGGAACGACACCCGCAGGATTTGCAGCAAAAAATCTACGAAAACAATGCCGAACAATTGCACTTGAAGCAAGCTTTGAGCGCTGTTCCTCTAAAATGAGAAAGTGTGCAAGCAGATTCTTAGCGGCGAAGAAGGGGAATAAAAAACAACAAAAAAGTAAACCTCAAATGTGGTTGGGGGAAAGTAAAGGGGAAAATAGTTATGTGTGAAGAAAAACGGGCCAAGCGAAAATTCAGCAGGTGAGGGAAGATTAAAACAGGTAGAGGCGGTTGGGAGCAGAAGTTGGCGGACAAAGTCCGTCAAGAAAAGCACAAAATTATTTTGTTGTTTGCCACAGAAGTTACAATATTCGCACTGGAAAAATATATATGTAAGCACAAAATGGGGAGAAAAATGAAAAAGCACAGCGACAGCAAAAAATTACTTTGTTATGCTGATGATTTATTATCGACAGTTATGGTCCATGTTGGTGGAAAACAGTACAAACAGCATTGGCCATGGCAGATTTAATGAAATTCTTTGCAACTGTAGTTGTGGGTGAAGAAAGCACAACATTTATGAAATAAATACAAACACTACGAAAAAATTATGTTAAAGGTAACAAGGCCGAGTGGAGTAAAAATTTCGGCATGGAAAAGCAATTTTGTCAATGATTGACATAAATTTATGTCAGTATATTTTTTAAAGACCACATTACTGCGCTTTTTTGGTTCAAGCTTTAATTTCGAGTTCGAAAAAAATATGAAACATTAGGATACAGAAGCGTTGAAAGAACATCGCTAATGAAAGGAGCCTTTAAGAAACAGTTTTTCTTTTATTGAAATGAGCGGACTGATTCGTCGTCGCCCAGTTCAAACTGTTGAAAACGCTGTTTTTTTAAATGCAGTCTTTAGTTTTTTGGTTCCAAAGGCGGAGCTGAGATGAGTTTGAATGAACTTCGTATTGAGTTAGCAAGACATTAATGGAGTAGAGAACGTACGATCAATTGTCCTTAGACCTTTTTCTGAGACTATGTAAGAACTAAAATAGCGCTGGAGCTGTGCAATAGTCTTTTACAGTGAGAACTTCTGCGTACATGTTGAAAATATAAAGATTCACAATACTTATTTAAGTGTAAATTAGAATAAATAAATTCCCTTTTAAAACCAATACTAATGTTTTACGTTTGTTAAGTTCTTACAGCGTAAAGTCAAAGAATTGAAAAACTTATATGAAGTGAAGATTTGTGTTTTTAAATTCTACTAAATGTTAAAATAAATGATTTAAGACTAGAAATTAGATACGAATTTATGTGCAGCTTTTAAGGAGCAAGAAAGCAATAACAATTTCAATAAAAAATTATACCAATAAATAAAACAACCGCATGAAAGCATCGATGGCAACACGTTGCTCTCACAACTGCCTCACTACAAGACTAATCGAACAGCTGGAGACATGGAAAAGTTTTGAGAGGAGCGCATGTGCCACCGCATCTACCCTCATCAACCAGTTGGCATGGCCGCTCAGCTGACTAGCTGTCGGCCCAACAATTCGACCCACACCTCAATGCTGCGCCAGCCATCAGCATTGGGCGACCCCAGTGTGCGCTGTTGACCAAACTGCGGTATGACAATGAGCGTGTTGGCCATGATGACTGCCAGCCTGGTGTCTGGCTAACAGCAAAGCACGCCGGCCGCCCATCGCCTGCTGACTGCCGGCTGCAGTCGTATTCCACGCGCACTGGCTACAACTGTGTGTTGGCGTTGGCGTTTGCACTGAGTGTGGGCACGTTTTGTCTCTCCGACACGTTGCTTCCGACGGGCAGTCTGTCTGTGGGACTGTCCGCCCACGTGCAGGGTTGTCTGCTTGTTTGGTGGCTGTCTGTCTGTTTGTTTTGTATAACACATGAACATTGCATGCGAACGCCAGTCTGACCAGATCCAGTCGTAGCTTTTCGTTTCAGTTGCTCATTCATGCTGTTAATTTGCATTATAAGCAGCAGCTGCTCCTCCTCCAACAACAATAACAACAACAACAACTGCAGCAATGCTTGCAATTTTGCTAATCTTGGGTAAACAACAATTCGTATCGGCAGCGGAAATGAATTTACTGACTTCCGTTTTTAATCTCACAGCGACTGACAGCGTTGTGCGGCCTGACTGGCTGGTTGTAACTGCGTTTGTTTGCCGAGTGCCACACATACATACTGTACATGACTTGCCGGTGCACAGCTTTTATTATGCAAATCTCTCGAATGTCAATTGCAAGTCGAGCAAATAATGCGATTGCATGCCGCAGCTGAGCTCAGAGACTTGAGCGGCTTAACTTCTTTGAGCAGCAGAAGAGTCTTGAGCACTTGTGCCATGCCAAATATTTCGCTATAGTTAAATTGCTTTATTAAATATTAAATGAAACTTTGTAAATTCCTCTTTGAATATTATTCGTACGTTAAGATAATTAAGGTTTGTTTTATTGATTAGCGTTTGAGATTAGAACTCAAACGTTTTTGCAATCAAATTTCAACTCAATCAAAAGCCGTTTCTGGCAGCTGTAAGCTTGTCTGAGACGACCGTAGTAGCTAACATCGAAATATAAAACAAAATACAATTTATCAGCAGGAAATAGCATTTCTTTGAAAGAAACATTTATTGTAAAAAGAAGCCGCCATTTTGTTTTACTTAAACTTTTGTAGTTTAACTATTTGGCATTATTGATGTATGTTTTGTGTTTGTGCAGTTTTTTTCATTTTTCATGCTGATTGCATACTTTTAGGAATGAATAAACTATATTTTGTCGAAAAATAGGTGTTTAGACCACTTTTTAAATTGAATTATTCTCTAAGATCGGAAGATATCGGAGGATGTGTTTACATATTTCTACAAAGAAAGAATGCTTCTTTAAATAAAAAAATGCAGGAACATACTTTCACATACTTTTTGGATATTTTTCTCTAAGTTTTGTCAATTTTCAGGTTTTTAATTTTGAAAAATATTTTAAATTAAAAGTGAAGTAGAAACCTCAGCTTTACAAATTTTGAGAAAACATTAAAAGCAAAAATACCTACAGAAAATCTTAACCTATATTGAAAGTTTTAGCATGAATTTTTACGATTTTTTTTACTTAATAGACTAAAAAACCAAAAACATGTGTTTAAATGTTTTTGTAAAAAATGTTTCGATTTTGGACAGCTTTTGCACACACATTAACTAATTTTTTGCATTGATTTTTTGAGGTTTCCTTACTTATAGTTTTACCTTTTAAATAACATCAAAATCGTTAAATTTTGAGACTTTAATTTTTTTAAATTGTTTCTATGGAACGAATCACTGTGCCATCTAAGAACCCCAAAACCCTTATGGGTAAATTCAGGTGTTTTGGAACAATCCAAGCCGCGATGGTACTGGCTAGGTAAACAAGCCGATCGGAAGGAAGGAAGCATACGTGGGTCAAAGATCTACTAAAATCAAACATAGAGGGAGAGGAATTATGGCTACGGTCAATATCTCTTAAGCATAATTTCCTTTACTTATTCCATTGGTTGAACAGAAGGCCGAAGGTCATTCAGAAGTGGGCATGGCCTTGAACGCTTTATACCTTATTCCCTATTACGAGCTTTCGGTCTATCAAATGTCGGCCTCACACATGAAATTTAAAGCAAACTCTTTGCTTAAAACACTTTGTTGTACATACCTCTAAATATTTTCTTGATTCAAGGAGTTGCTGTTATGCTGTTTCCTTTTTTGACAAAATTATGATAAAATTAAGTTTTATATTTTTAAACAGGTTTTTGCCTGCAATTAGGTTTTGTGTTTAAGTTTATAGTACTTTATCGACATATAATTTTCTTGAGAAATGCTAAACTGGCCATAAACGTTTAGCCAAAAGGGGCACTCCAAGTGAAATTGTTCATTTTGTTGCATTAATATTTGCCATCTCATCCAATCAAGAAGTAAATCCCAGTTGTCAGCTCATGTAAAATTTTCCATTGCGCCTTGCACCTCTCTATTGCCATGTTATTTCTCTCCCTCTCTGTACCATATTTTCTTTGCCTTTATGTGCATAAAACTTAAGGGCGTGTGTGGCTGTGATTGGCTTTAGTTTACGCCCGAAAGCTTGTTAAATATTAACTGAAGCTTGTCATACAAAACAAAGCGCAAAATTTAATTTCATCGAGTGATCTGTGTGTCTCCAACGGCATTTTCGTTTCTCACCCAGTGCCATTTACCAATAGTGCCCCGCATGTAAGCATATCGAGCCCTTCCCGCGATTTTATCGTATGAGCCATTTTTACCGAAATTCATTTTTTTACCGGTAACGATAGCACTTTAAATTTGTCATCAGTCCCTAAAAGCTCACATCTCTACGATGAACCGTTACGAAGTTTGAGAAAAAACAATTTTATCGTATGTCCATTTCAAAATTTTCCCTTATTTTTCTCTTATGCGTTACGATAAAATTGCTTTAGTTGCAAAAAGGCAATTTTTAACTTTATTAAAAAAGTGTGTTAAATTTTAGAGAGAGAGTTCAAAAACGGTTTTTTCTAAATAAATCATACAATTGAGAACATTTTAATAGTGAAAAGTGAATCTATATGCATATAACTGTTGATCCTGACAGACTGGCTCATCATCGCCCATCTCAAACCGCTAAAGCTACAAACATGAAATTTGGACTGTAGGTACATCTTCAAAAATCAACCTCCGCTAAGACGGGCATTTTTCAAATTCTGGGTCTAAAGGGGCAAATCATGGGTTAAGGGGTTGTATGAAGAAATGCGATTTAATAGGCCTATTGATTTAAAATTTGGTTAAAACACTTCAACTCAAAAATAATACGACACCTATTTTTTTTTTCGAATATCAAAATTTAACGCAGTGAGCCGAGGGTTAAGGTTCGTATACGGAAAGACTACGAAAAAACATGACTTGATAGGCCTTTTGACTTCAAAGTTGGTGAAAACACTTGAAATCAAAAATAATTTGACACGCGTTTCCCATCTTTTTCAAAATCAAAACATAAAGGGGTGAACCAAGGGTTAAAAGTTTGAAATATGAAAGAAATATGAAGAAGTATGATTTTTACGCTTTTTGACTTCAAACTTGGTTAAATGCTTATTTCAAATGTGAAATAATTCGATACGTGTTTTTCATTTTTTCGAAAATCGATATCTGACGAGGCCAACAATGGGTTAAGAGTTTTTTTGGGGAAACATGATTTAATGCGCCAATTGACTTCAAATATGGTAAAAGGTGAAATTATTTTTCAAATGAGAAATTATGAAACAAGTATTTTTACATAAAAATCTAACGGGATCAGCAAAGGGTTAAGAAAAACTTGATTTATTGGCCTCATTGACTTTAAACATGCGTGCAAAGCCACGGGGCCCTGCTAGTCATGAATACTTAGATTTAAAAATTGATGGAATGACAAAAGATGTACTAGTTCAAACAGATGAAGAAGATAGTATTTCATTTTTTCTGAAATAAAACTACACTATATCACCTATGAATTACACTATATCAATCTGAAAGTGACAATATTTTGTATTCAATAAATGAAAATACATTATACCAAGGAAACAATTATTTTTTACTTAGATTTTATCAACGATTTTATCGTATGTGCCACTGCAATATTTGAATCGCTTATAATAGTGCCCGCACAAATTATCGTATGTCCAAAATAACGCCGTTCCGCTATGCTGAAGTCACTAAAATGACCTATTCCAAGTGTGTAATCCTAAATAATGTGTGTATACCAAAAATCATGCAACTATGTTGCGCCAATGCAGAGAAAACCAAAAAAAAAGTCTCCTGTAAAATTTCGTTTTTGGCTCATACGATAAAAACGCGGGAAGAGCTCGATATGTGTATGAATGCATTTAAGTAATCAATAAACAGCAAATACTATATAACAACAATAAGCTGAGCATTTGTCCACTTGTTCGAGTGTGGCGCTACCGTTGTTCGACTTTATGCTGCAGCTGCACCAAATTTAATTGCAGACGGCGTGCCGCTGACACACACACACACATGTACAGACACTTGCAGAATCCAATAAAGGTTCAACACCAACCTTCAGGAAGGGTGCCGCTAGCTCGATAACACAGTGCAACAAATTCAAAAAAAATTTCGAGGGACAAGGTCAAACCCATCTCATTCGATAGAGGACCTCAGTAGATGAAAAAGTGTCAAGGGATTTTTCCCGGGATGTTCGAGTTTTTTTTTAAATGCAGTTTAAAGATGGCGGCTTAATGCCCCTTACTGAAACTTTTAAAACATCATATCTCGTGACTCAAATGTCAGAAAGGAATAATTTTTACGTCAAATGAAAGCTAATGATATCAAGTCGATGACACAATATCCTTTTTGGAAAACTTTTATGAAAAAGGATGTGAAGGACATCAACTAAATCGTTATCCTTGAATATCCTGGAAACCGTAGGAGCTAAATGTATATAAGTGACTTCTGGTAAAAAAGCATTCAAAGATCTATACTGCATATTAATTTCATTTCAATCACTTTCACTGTTCCGCCACTACAGCGTTTCAAAAATTATACTCTGCTACTTTCATGCATTTATGTACAGAATATCTCGTAGCTGCTTACTGAAAACATCGAATCTAGCAAAGCACATTTTTTTAATCGTTGTAGAGTCTTAACTATCAAAGTGACTTACATGAAATTTATAAGCAGTATAGATGATTGAATGCTTTTTACCAGAAGTCACTTATATAAATTTAGCTCTCATGGTTTCCAGGATATTCAAGGATAAAAATTTAATTGAGGTCCTTCATATCCTTTTTCATAAAATTTTCTCAAAAAGGATATTGTGTCATCGACTTGATAACATTAGCTTTCATTTGACGTAAAAATTATTCCTTTCTGACATTTGAGTCACGAGATATGATGTTTTAAAAGTTTCAGTAAGGGGCACTAAGCCGCCATCTTTAAACTGCATTTAAAAAAAAACTCGAACATCCCGGGAAAAATCCCTTGACACTTTTTCATCTACTGAGGTCCTCTATCGAATGAGACGGGTTTGACCTTGTCCCTTTTTTCAGTGTTGCACTGTGTAATCGACCTAACGTTCGCCAGCAGAGCAATTGCAAAGGACATCCAATGGGAAGTATCAGATATATACACACACAGCGACCACTACGCCATCATCTTTAACACACGGCAGCAACGACGCTTTTCTCGCCGAAAACCCATTGAGAAAGCACAGCGGAACGGGTGGAAAAGCAAAAACATCGACGCCGAAATGCTAGCTTATACGCTTGGAAGCATAGAGGTCCCAGACGGAAGTGCTGAAGCGATGGCCAAGGATATTGTAAGCGCTCTGGCTAACGCATGCGACGCAGCAATGCCACGAAAACGCGAAGGTATCGGCAGACCACAACTCTACTGGTGGAACAGCGAAATAGCAGGCCTGAGAACAGAATGCCACAAGCTAAGAAGAAGCCAGCAACGAGCAAGAGGTAGAGACGACCACCAACAACTGCAAGCCGCCTTCAAGACGAAACGGAAGGAACTGCGGAAGGCCATCTCGAAAAGCAAGAAAGACTCCTTCAACGCCCTCAGAGAAGAGGTACAGAGCAACCCTTGGGGAAGTGCGTACCGAATAGTGTTTTCGAAAATCAAAGGTACAAGCGGCAACGCGCCGGTAAGCCCGGCCACCATGGAGCGCATCGTTACCGGTCTTTTCCCACACAACCAGCAGACGGATTCCCAACGCGGGATACCTATTGAGGCCAACTCCATCCCGGCAGTAACTCTGGATGAGCTGATGGAAGCGGCGAAGGCGGCGAAGCCGAACAAAACCCCAGGATTGGACGGTATACCGAACACCGTCCTAAAAAAAGCCATTGATCTGCAGCCGCAGTTGTTCTGCCACACGTTCTCGCGATGTCTGCGCGAAGGTTGCTTCCCAAAACGGTGGAAGAAGCAGCGATTGGTGCTGATACCAAAGGGCGACAAACCTCCGGAGGAACCTTCATCCTACAGACCATTGTGCATGCTCGACACAATAGGTAAGGTCCTAGAGAAAATAATCGGCACGAGGCTAGAGCAGTTCATCGAAGCAGCAGAAGGTCTCTCCGAGTACCAGTACGGCTTCCGAAAGGGGAAGTCGACGATCGACGCTATTGGCAAAGTCTGCGAAATCGCACGTAACGCGATGAAGGGCAAGAGATGGCTGGAAGGAACCAAGCAATACTGCGCGGTAGTCACGCTAGACGTTCGGAACGCCTTCAATTCCGCCAACTGGAACCGGATACTCGATGCACTTCGTCGACTAAGGGTTCCGAAATACCTGCTGCGGATAGTAGAAAGCTACTTCGAAGATAGAACCCTGCTATACGACACGAACGAGGGCCCGAAAACATACGCAATTACAGGCGGCGTGCCGCAAGGATCGGTGCTAGGGCCACTACTGTGGAACGTGATGTACGACGGCGTGCTAAGAATCCCGAAGCAAGACGGAGTAAATATCGTCGGCTACGCGGACGATATAGCCATCGTAGTGACAGCAAAGCGGCTGGATAAGGTCGCAAAAACATGCAATCGTTTCGCAGACATGCAGACGTAAAATGTTGGCTGCTGGATAACAACCTGGAACTTGCAGACCACAAAACGGAAGCGGTGCTAATGAGCAGTCGGAAGAAAGTGGAAACCCTGGAAATTCGTGTAGGTGAGCACACGATAACGTCTAAGCCGTACATCAAGTACTTGGGGGTCTTGTTGGACAACCGGCTAAACTTCAAGGAGCACCTAAAATATGCGGGCGAAAAAGCGAACAAAGCAGTGGCCTCGCTCACCCGACTAATGCCGAATATAGGAGGCCCCAGGCAGCATACGAGGAGATTGCTAGCAACCGTCAGCACATCTATTATCCAGTACGCGGCGCCGATCTGGGCACCAGCAACCGAGACACCTTCCTACCTAAAAGACGTGGCAAGAGCACACCGGTTGGCATCACTCAGGGTCTGCAGTGCCTTCCGGACGCTGTCGGAGGACGCTGCCAATGTAATAGCGGGCAGAATGCCTGTCGATATAGCGGCACGTGAGGCAACGGAACTCCGGGACGCAGAAAACAAAGAGAGACAGGAGACCATCAAGACAAACAAAGCGAGAGAGTGGCAAGAACGATGGGACTCTTCAACGAAAGGACGCTGGACGCACACGCTCATTCCAGACATCGAGACCTGGCTAAACAGAAAGCACGGTGAAACCAACTTCCACCTAACACAGGTTCTCACAGGCCATGGATGCTTTAAGGGCTATCTCCACCGATTCGGGTACGAGGAAGACCCGCACTGTGATTATTGCCATAATGCATACGAAGACGCGAAGCATGTTGTTTTCGATTGCCCCCGATACCAACAACAACGAAGCCACTTGGCGGACCAGCTCGGGGTAATGCCAACGCCACAGACACTAATCCACAAGATTTTGGAAATGGAAACGTATTGGATAGCAGTCGACCATTTCGCATCGGAAGTGATGTCGCAACAACGGCGATACGAATGGGAGCGACGCGCGGAGGCGCGACTAGCAGATTGAGGTCTATCTAAGACCAAACCTGCCCCGCGACGTAATGCCGGGAGGCGGTCCCGCGGGGATAAAGGTCGACGATGGGGGGTTGGTTTTTAGCCGGTAAAAATCCGGCATGCTGGGCTGGAGCTCAGTATCTTCCGAAGATTTTCCACCTCCGACAGAGAAAAAAAACACTTGCAGAATCGAACACGGCCGATGTTGCAGTCTTGCCGACACGAGTGTTGCGTCGGCATGGACACGTACCGTAGACAATTACGAGCACATTTGTGCGGAAATTTAATTAGAAATAACTTGAGAGTGTGTCTCGGCTCGTTCGTTTATTTAATGCTTGCGTTGCCATGTAGCTGCTTATGCACAGCTGTGCATGTGTGTCGGCGGGCGGCATGTTAGCGCAAGTGCCATGTGCCCGAGACTCAATTTAATTTGCCATCTTGCGCAGATGTCTTCTGCCGCCGCCTACTGCACCCACACAACATGCGCTCGTCCGCGTGCACGACAACCATACAGGACTATTTATGTGCATGTGTGGGTCTGTGCTCCGTGCATAATGTTCATGCAAAATTGCAGTCGAGCTGCATCGGGAATCGTTTCGGTGTGTGTGCTTTGCAAGGCCGAAATTTCCACGCACATCCCAATTGCTTTGGTATCATCGATTAACAGTGCGCAGTGGCGTAGTTAAATGGCAGAGTTCAAAGTTGAAAGGTGGCAAAGAAAAATGACAATGCTGCAAGGGTGCTGTTGATTCTAGATTCAGGCGCCATTTAAACGGAAAACTTAAATATTTGCTACTTAATCTCTGTGCTGAAATGTAAACTTTAAACAATGTTTTGGAAATCGTTGCTTACAATCTTTTTCAGCAGACTTTCCAATCATTTCAGGCGTTGGCATCTACTTAAAAGAAGACTTGTAATAATATTGTCAAGTGTGATTTTTCAGAGCTGAGCCTCAGTTACTTAGTTGAGAGATTTTTGTTTATGCCTTTATTGAAATTTTTGCATAATTTGTAGTCAACTTTAAAGGGCAAAGAACTAAATGAGGAACACAAGGTCATAGTTTTGATTTTGACTATTAAAGCCCATCTAAAGAAGATGATTGAATATTAAAATCAGCTAAAAAAATATAAGTTGTAAAGTTAAAGTAGAGCTAAATAAAAGTAGCGATTTTTATCATCAGTGCGTTAAGGAGGTTTTTTAAGTTAAACACACAATCAGGATTATCAGAGGAATCGATGTGTTAGGTGTCAATTTCAATATAAATTTCAATTAAAATTTCTCTTCCTATTTTTATTTCTATTTCTATTTCTGTTTCTTTTTCTATTTCTATTTTTATTTTTATTTCGATTTCTATTTCTATTTCTATTTTTATTTCGATTTCTATTTCCATTTCCATTTCTATTTCTAATTCTATTTCAATTTCAATTTCAATTTCGATTTCGATTTCTATTCCTATTTCCATTTCTATTTCTATTTCTAATTCTATTTCAATTTCAATTTCTATTTCTATTTCTATTAGGGGAATTCTTTGTAAGGTGCCCCCCATAGCTTTTTTGCGCATAACTCAGAAAATTAACGTATCGCCAATGTTAATATACCGTTGGAAAGAGGGTTTAAAGAGCTATGATAAAAAGTAACACTTAATTTGAGTTTTTCGTAAATACGAACTTTATAGCCAATTTCCCAAAGTGTTCAAAATCGATACCCTAAAATGTTTTAATGTAAAGTGCCACCCCCTAAAAAAACCGCTAAAAACGTAAAAATCTCAAGTACAAATGCATGAATTAGAAAATGTATGAAAGATTATTGAATTTAATTTGAATTAAATATAAAATGACCGAAAGCAAAATGAAAATTGAATGGTAACGAATAAAACGGTAATTATATGGAAATTAATAAACAAAACTGAACTGAACTTTATTCCTCATGATAGGATTAGAGACAAATTTACTATCATAAGAACACTTTAAATTCATTTTATTGACGGTCCCGAGCAACAAAAAGGCATTTTACCGATATAGGATCACAAAACAATGAAAAAAGGGGGGGGGGGGTGGCACCTTACAAAGAAAAAAAGGTGGCACTTTACATTTGTATGCCATTTTGGAAATCATTGTATACATTTTTTCCTTTTACGATATGCTCGGATATCATTTCGGATTATGAAAAAGCATTACAAATTAAGTCCAACACTGATATTTACCTTAGTTTTTTATAAGTTTGTGGTTACTTTTTCACCGCAATAAAAAAACTTCAGTTTTTATTTTTAATTTTTTTGCTTAACCAAATTTGACATTTTTTTTTACCCAGACCGTGTTATTGCGTCTGTTCCCTCAAAAACCACATTAAAATTTATGTTGTCATATATACCATAAATTACGGTAGGAATTTTTGTGCTTGGATTGCTGGAACGTCGAAATCGAGCAGGGGTGGACTCTTACAAAGGGTGGCACCCTACAAAGAATTCCCCTACTATTTCTATTTCTATTGCTAATTCTGAATCTAAATTCCAATGCGTAATCAAGTTAATTGATGCGAAAATGGGCATGGTGAATGAATGAATTTTGAATTTTTACAAAAAATTAAAATTTTTTTAATCAATAAAACTTGTTCACTTGAAGAAATTTATAGCTTAAAATGGGTCACCAGTCAAACTTTAAGCCTTTTCCCCTCAGCATATGTATTTTTTTTACATGTATTTTGTTATAGTCCAATACCAATCCATTGAATTTAACTTTAGACTTCAACTTTAGAATAGTTTTTTTAGTTTCTTCAAAATTCCATCACTGTATAGGCAAAATATTCTTCGCAGAACGTTTTCTTGTTACATTGCCCACAATTTGCATTACACCCATACCTCGCTATACGGCCTAGATACGTTCCACGAAACTTGGCCGCAAAGCGAAAAGCCGTATAAGGAATCAATTATTTTAATACAAATTCATACAAATTCAATGGGATCGGTTCCAAATTTATTTTTTTTATTTTTATAACAATGTTATAATTTATTTTTATAATAGTAACAAAAATATAGAAACAAAAATGAAAGAACTTCATGTTACATAAAAATATTTTTTACGTTGCTCGGTAACGTATGAATCTGTTATTCCACCGGTGAGTGTGCTCGTGATTTAGAACTTGAGTGGTTCAGAACTTGGATAAGTTTTGCATACAAAATGCATTGGTGCCGGTATTTTCAACGTAAAAAATATATATTGCAAAATAATAGTTATCATTCAACGGAAAAAAAAAATCCCATTCACAATAGTTACTGCCAACGGAAAAAATATTTCCCACAAAATAAACGTTACCGAGAAACGTGATATATCGACATCGAAAAAATTTTTTTTTGGGCGTTATAGCGAAACATTTTAGGCCGTAAATCGAAAACGTGCCTTAATTGAAGAAGGCCGTTATAGCGAAAGGCCGTATAAAGAGCGGCCGTATAGCGAGGTATGGGTGTATCTAAACTGCCTAAAAGAGTGCTGCACTTGTCTCGCCACTATCTGTCACATTAAGCACTCAGTGGCGCTATAGACACATTTTCTCCTGTCATACAAAAACCAAGTGCCTGAGTGCGGCTTGCGCGCTCCAGCGCCTAAGAGTATGTTACAATTCGCAGCTTTTCTTACGCCTTTTTATAGTTTCCGCTTATCGCACAAGTGTTGCTCGTGGGCAAGTGGCAAAGAGCGTTTTTCTGGTTTCCTTTTCTGCATAATTTCCTTCCCTACTCTTGCTCGCTTTATGAAATCTTGTTCATGCACACAAATGATGAGCGATAAAATCGACACGAATTTCTTGCAACCGCATTATGGCAACGCGTGCCAGGAACATGGTGTGCTAATAGCACGATTTGCAGATACCTTTCCTTAGTTTATCTTGTTCGTTTCATATCTAATGTTCGTTCATGTAGTTGTAGTTTCGAACTTAAGGTTTTTCTTTATAGTTTCAATATTTAGGCCACCTTAAGGTGAGAAATACCAAAGAAAAAAAATCATGAATACCAAAGAAAAAACCAATAGAAATATTGTTTTGTGTTGATATCTTTTTATTCATATCTTTTAAATTTTTAAATTTTCTTTCTTTTGAGTCTATTTACTACGAACAGTTTAACCAATTTTAAGCCTTTAACACTAGAATGTCCGAAAATCTGACCTACCTAAAATGCCCATAGGTAGTCATTTTGACTACCATATTGTTTACTGACTTTTTTTAATTTTATTGGTTTTCAAGTAGCAAATATGAATAAATGCACATTATATTAAATTAAAATAAGTACTCCATTTTTATTTTTTATGGTTTACAAAGAAAATTCACGAAAATATAATGGCGTACTTTACACATCAATGGGATAAAATGGAATGAAACTTGGAATTTGTGAATGAATTTTGTGTGTGAATTTTTGATTGAAAAACTTGGGAATTGTCACAGCCTACTATGATATTTTTTTTTAATATTTGCAATTATTTGAAATTTTCATATTTCGCAATTGAAGATGCATATTTGTCTTTTTATCAGTAAGATTTGCTGAAAATTGTATATAGGTAGTCAAAACGACTACCTTTGGGCATTTAAGGTAAATTTAGCAAAAATTGGGGTAAACAATTTTTTTACAATATTTTTAATTTATTTATTCCATTCAGCTTTAAAAACTAATAAAAGTCACGTAAGATATTTTTTTAGAAAGCGATGCAACAAAAGTTATTTACAACAAAAGACCTCAAAGTAGTCAAAATGACTCCCTTGGGCATTCTAGTGTTAAGATTGTTGCTGTATTTAGTATTGCCTCTTTTTAAGCAGATAAGGGTTTCAAAAGTAAATTGAATCTCAACATACTTAAGAGGATGGATTGTAGTGGATAATGAAAGATTTTAACAATTTTTATGTCTTCACTTCTCGCTTGGTTAAGACTGCTTGAAAGGTTTTCCATACATCGCCTATTAAATATTTGACTCTAATGACAAGTGGTCATGACTATTAAGTGGTTTCATGTACTTTCATCCAAGTTCTAAAAATATAAATACATATATATTTACACATTGACCAATGCGCAGGGCGTCTGAAACTGCTTCGAAACGCAAAACAACAACAGATGAACGAAAATGAGCTCGAAAGGATACGTCTGCCTGCGCCAGGGCGGAAAGCTATGTGCAAGCGAAAAGCCAAAGCACCTACTCGTACAATCCAATTGTTGGTGTCGTCGTTGTTGTGGTGTTATTGTTTTTGTGCCTAATTTTTGCTGTTGCTGTCGCGGGTGCTGTACTTTCCGAAGAGGCTGCAAAGCTTTGTATGGCTGCGTACAAATCCGTGAACTCGTACGTAACAAAGCGAAGACGAAATGGAGACGAGGAAATGTGGCGTCAAAGCGAAAACGGCGAAACAGCGACTGGGGTATGTGGCTGCCAAGAAAAAGGGATAACACGCATGCTAAAGGATTTGGCCGGGGATTAGTAATGGCATTAACACAGTGCTTAGCAGCGGGTGAAAAGATCAAGTGGCGGCAGGAAAGTGTCAGAAGACAAAACACAAAAGCGAACACAAAAGCAAAGCACAGAAAGAGAAGGCATCTGATGAGGCCTCAAGAGGCGGTGCTTCGATGAACTGAAATACCTGGCTTTTAGACTAATGAGCATAATAAAATAGACGCTACAGTAAATTCATTAGCGTTGACGGCAAACGGATTGACTTGAAATAATTTTTTCGCTCACAGTAGTGCAGGGAATCACTGTCAACTGTCGGCGACCATTTCGCTCCGACAGTTCTTTGTTTTTTCCTTGGAGTCAAAAAATGCTTTGTCCTCAAATGAAGATAAACGAGGTCTTTGAGTTGTGGAAATGCATGCAAAAAATAACGAAATAAAGACAAGTCACTGTGTCACCTCGCTTACGCTGCTTCAACGCGAAGGGCCACAGAAGAATCAGCTCAAGCGGCTTGCAATTATTATACAACTTTCAATTATTCTTAATTAATTGCAGTGCATAAGTGTATCGTATATGTGTGTGTGCAACTTGGCCGCTGCTCTGCCTTTTCTGCTTTTGCTTCTTGTGCTCCATTTTGTGCAAGTGGGCAACAGAAAAATGTAGCAGAAAAAATAACGAAAGTCTCATCAGCTGCCGCAACGTTGAAATCAACACGTTAAGGGGTGGCGCCAATCCACAGTTTTACTTCCACCGCCCACAGCCACGGCACCTGTAGTCAGCCACCGGTCACCAGCCAGCGTTCACGTGCGTGCGCGCACTACCTGCCTCAACACATCCCGCTTGCAGTCTTCGCGCTCCGGCTCGCTTCCTCTTGACTGCTTTGACACCAACACTACCTGTCGTTAAGCTCCCACAGCTCAGCAGACTCTCTGAAGGCGCCAATTACTTCAACAAGTCAAACGTAAGATTTTGGTACATCATTATTGCTGTTGTTGTTGTTGCGAAAATGTCTCAACTTTCACTTCGCTGCGAATATTCTTCATTTTATTTAGAATTTTCTTTTTTGCTTTTGTTTGCGTTCGACACGTGTGCTGCTACGGTTTGTGCAGTAAAACGGAAAATTCATATACCTACACTACTTTATCATCGTTTTGCTGTTGTTGTTGTTATTGTTTTTATTTATGTTATCGCTCTTGTTGGTGTTTGTTGTTATTGCAGTGGGTTACCTGGGATCGGGAACGAATAATACTGTGCCACTGTGCTGGCATGTGGCGCTCGTTTGTGTGTCCCTTTCTTTCTGTTTCTCCTTTCCTGTGTCCTGCTGCAAGTCCGCGCTGCGCCCGCCCCCTGCACATGTTTCCTTCGTTCGTTCCCTACAACAAAAACAGATGAAGCAATTATGGGTTGAAAGAACGCTGAGCGAGCACCGCGGAGAGCGTGAGAGACAAGCAGCTGATATGGGGAGAGCCAACCTTTGCCATATTCAGTGGCAGTGCCGAGGCTGAGCGCCAACAAATGCAACACGCGGTGCCCAACAGTGATGTCGTTTGGAGATATTTGCCTTAAATGTAAATTAAACGGTAAAGTAAACATTTGTGTGTGGACCTTCAAAGGTTTGGCTGCTTGAACCACGACTAGGTGACGGATTCCGTTCCCTGATATATATAATAATACATAGGAAATGAAAGAAACGAAATGAAATGTTAGCGCAACGACAAACAAACAGCCTTTTATACTTATTTCAAAGGTCGTGTTGGGAATTGTGTTACTTTTGGAAGTGGTTCAAAGAAAGTTTCTTTAATTGGTGGCTGAACCCTTTAGTCTGTGCATCACAGTTCAATGAACTTACCATCGAGTCACGGCTACTATAATATGAGAGGAAGAAAAGCATTATTGTAGACAATTGGAGAATTTTTCAATTTTTCAAAATTTTTCCATTACATGCTGATACGAGTAAAAGAAGGAAATCGCTAAGATAATATTTTTTTTATTGCCATCAATGTACAAAAATAATATGAGAATGTCTTTAAATGCAAAGTTTACCATAAATCTTCTGGTTTCAATTAGCAATTCCATTAGCTTGAGTGATATCTTCATCAGGTTTTCAATTAACCTAACTGATACTTCAATCAGCCTGACTTCTATTTCAATCATTTTGTTTACATTCCAGTATTCTATATTGATTGTAATACGCCAGAATCCCGAACCATTTGTTAAATTGCATTTTTTTTAATTCGAACCACTACATACAAGTTTATTCAGCTAGCTTTCCTAATATTCCACATGTGTTTTTAAAACCATAACCGCCAGATATGACATTTCAGAACACATCTTCCCCCTTTCTTTTAAGCTTTTTATTCTCTTTAACGAAATCTTTCCTAGTTAATCTTCAGTTTACCATTAAAACAGACAAATTTATATAACAAACAATTTTTATATAAAACATCTAAAACGAAAGTCAATGGCAGCTAGCACTAAATTTACGAAACATATAAAATTATGAGTAATTTCAATTTTAGTTAATGATCATAATATAGTTTTTACAGAAGTGTTATATAATTGCAACTACAAAGTACTAAGCACGCCTTGAATGCCATTTAAACGCAATGCAACAACTCCTACAATGTGAAACGTGCGCGATGGCAACTCTGCTTTTTGTCTCCATTCGAACGCGCTCATTTTCCTCCGTTGCCGTGTTTCTCTCTGGTGCTCTCGGCCATTTGTGCCAGCTGCTGCTGCTGCCGCCGCTGCTATTGCCACGTTTTTCACACGTTTGTTGCCATTTTTCCGGGGTATTTTATCTCCAGCGTATCTTGTCGGCGACTCAGTTTCAACTGAGACGTGCGGAATAGCGGTCGATAAAAGCAGCTCCCACAGCAGTGCACGTGAACGGAGGGAAAACACAAAATCAGCTGAAGCTGGGAATTGTCAAACAAAACACCGAACAAAAGACATGAATAGAAAAGTGAATTCGTTTTAGTTGAAAGTCAAGCAATATACATACGTACAAAAAAAATTGAACACTTTAACGCGCGGGCTCAAAAGTGTTTTTGCGTCAGTGCACAAAGTGAATATTTTGACACTTTCCTCCTGCGCTAATTAAATACCGTGTAGAGAAATTTGCTGGAGAGTGCGTACGCACACACGCACTCACATATTCGTGCATGCACGCTTGCAGGCGCTGCAAATCAGACAACAACAGCGTCGGCACAAAGGACACTTTGCTTGTGTGCTTTGGGTGCGCGCTGGGCCAACGTGTCCGGCAGCGTTGTGGCAACCGCGCGTGGCGCCCGCTGTCCGTTCAGTGTAAAGTGGCACTTTGAAGTGCAATTGCGAAAGCGCGACTGGCAAACTTCCGCTTCCTGTTCTGGTTGACAAATTTTCCAGCGCGACAAGCAGGGGGAAATTTGGTTTTAAACAGCAAAAAGTAAATGGCTCTGGCCACATAAAAGCAAAAACGTGTACGGCGCTGTCGTTAGGCATTTGGGTTCTGTCTTGCCGTATTTCCGGCGCAACATTGAGGCCACTTCCGGCTACACGTTTGTGTGTGTGTGTGGCGTGAGCTGAGGTGCAGCGGCCATTGTAGCGGTTGAAGCGGCGGCTGAGCGGCAGGCAGTGTGCCAGACAAGGCAGCAACGGCGTCTTACCGCAGAATGACACGGGTGCGACGCATTGTGGTATGTAGCATGTGGCACTGCTGCTGTGCTGCTTTTTATGTTTACTTTACTACATATACTTACAACACAAACATCACTGTGTGCGTGTAACACTTAATGTTGATACTTCCATTACTCACATTGTTGGTTTGGTTGTTTTTTCGGTACATTATTTGTATTTTTGCTAAAAGGATTCAGAGTAACGACAGCAAAAAATTACATGGAAATTATTCATCATTCTTTATTGGGTTGGTTTTACCCACCAGCATTTAATTAATTTTGAGTAAAGATAATTAAAACAAAAATCAAGACTATATTACTAACGTTAAGGCACACAATGCACAATGCACACACTCGTACAAATCTTTGTGAGCTATGAATGCAAGAACATTAAGCAAAGAAATATTTAAATAAAAATGTTTGTGTCCTTATGTGTTTGTATCTCTGTGTGAAGGTATGTAAATAAATAAATGGAAGGTCACAATTACTGTATGGTGTACGTTAGGGTGGATCGAATTTATTCAAGTTTATATATATTTTATTTTTCTTTTTAGCGCGCCTGTTTACATAGATTAAGAAAGGATTTCTAATTATTATTTTTTTTTTGTATAATTACAAAAGATGACAACAAAATTAATGCAGTTAAGTTAAGCTCAAGTTGCTGTTAGATACAAATAATTTTGAAAGAATTGATTTACCCCTCGTGCAATTGACATCTTTTGATCCACCCTAGTGGACGAGTAGTTACATTATAAACAACCGCACAAAACATACATTTGCTTTACAAATACATTTTTTTCGCGAAATGATATTCTTCTTCTCTTGTACATATTTCTATTAATAACTATGTGAGATTACGTATGTAAATCCTGCTAAGTAGAACTTAATGTTTGCAACCCAGTGGTGCACGCAGGATTTCATTTTGGGGATTTCCGTAAACAACTTTTGATCCCAATACCATTTGAAATCGTTTTTGTCACATACAATGTTTGCAACTTGGAAATATTAAGAACCCCAAACGTTTGTCTTGCGTGCGCCACTGTTGCAGAACCATACTGACACACATTCTATATTGTGTCATATGATAATTTGTCGTTTGATGGTTGGTGTGAATTTAATTTTGTGCAGTCTATAATAATTTGTGACTATGTATAGCGTTTAGAACACTCAATGTTGTCGTGTGGTTTTTGTTTAGTATTTTTTTAATTTTATAATTTCTCTAAAATTTAAGTACATTAATATTTGTAAATATTTAATTTTTTATTTTAATTTATTTAACACAAAATTTCTTTAATTATGTTATTATATAATACTAAAGCTGTTGGACATAGCAGCACAAAAGTTATCAGCTGGTCCTTTTTTTAGTTTTATATTTAAACAAAATATGCAAAATGGGGCGCACAGTGCTTCCACTGTAAGTTTTTGTTAGCAAACTAAACTAATTAAACTAAAAAATATTGTAATTCAGACGAATTCGCCCTGCATCATACCTTAACCGTAGACCTACGTTAAAAAACGGGTCGAAAATGACCCAGATTAAAATTTTTAAAATATAAAATGGTTTGATTTCGATATATAATATCCAAGTAAGAAAGTCACGAAAAAACAGCTAAAAATAATAACAAATTTAAAAAATCTTAGAAGTACAAAAAAAAATTTGGTTGAAAACCAACGTAGGTCTACGGTTAAAAGAAAAAAATCGGTAATTTTAAATAACCGTACAAAACCTTACAAACAGCCTCACATTGCAATCAAAGCATCTAAAAAGGCTTCTACCACTTCGAAAGTGGTCAGTCTCTGTTAATCAGAAACCATGTGTAAAGGCAACTATGAGCCTGAACAACTCGCGAGATGAGGCACTAACCTGGCGCCAGTAGCCAAGCTTAAGTAGCCAAGGATAAGTCGTATAAAAATAGCTGTATAAGTAGAAGGCCCAGAATGCGATCAATCGATTATTTACTTTCATATCAGCAGAACAGAATCAATTACGGCAATTTGTCTCCTCAGAAATAAAGATGCCGTCTGTCCCACTAAGCTCGCTGGAGCATACGTTTTTTGAGGCGATAAATATTTATTATTGCAAAGCTTTAAAAAGGAAATAATACACACATTAAACAAATTATTAATTGAATGCACACAATTTTTTATGTGCGGGTGCGTCACTGATCGAGTCGCTTTTCACGGTGGCGCAGTCGCAGCAAATTTGCAAGGAAACACGTTCCAACTAAGTTTTGGTGAATGAGGCTTCTGCGACAGCTGTTTCGACAGTAGTAAGACAAGAGTGTAATCACTTCCCGACTTGCAAGGTAGACATAAAAAAATCGAATGTCTCTTCTTCAATAGTCTACATAGATGCCCTTCAATTAGTCAACTTTAGAACTGACTTACTGATTTAATGCCTATGGTAAGATTGTTGCCAGCTATATACTGAACATTGAAAGTCTTTCTATCAAATTTTGATCAGCGTTATCGATTAAGGTGGTTATTGATGAATAGAGCTCCGAGAGGTTTGTAGGCAATGACGCAACTGTTTGCTTTGTACTGACTTTTGAAATTAATGTGTTGATTATGCCATTACAAATGTCACCCACCCTAAGTGAAACCTGCTCTTCTCTTCTCTATAACTCTTCAGTTCTTCTGAGTAACTGGAACAAGTGTCAGTCATTGGGTCTCAATTTCTAGTTTATTGATTACATGTTTAGCTTTAATGCTTAAAAGCCGAAAATCCACAAATCAAATTGCAGACACCGTCTCCAATGTGAAAGAGTTAGGTGTTTTCAAATTTAAACTGTTGTTTATTTTTTCAAATTATGTAAAATCAACGCCTACAAGGGGAACATTTGGAAATGATGTAAATATCATTACGTCATTAAAAAATATACAAAAATGTGTATAAATTGTAAAAAATCAGCACAAAATTAGTACAAACTGCTTAATTAAAAACACTGTCTTCTAATCTCTGCACACTTGCAGAATTAATACAATGCCACGATGGCTTTAAAATAAAAAAAACACAAATAATCGGTAGATTTTCCGTACTGAACAATCAACCCAAATCACAAAAATCATTACATGTTCTGAACAAATCGTGCTGATTTCTGATCAAATCGATCTGGCGCTGTTGATTACACTACTGGACAAAAAATGGGTTCATCGCGTGCTCCTAAAAATAAAAGTATTTTTTAGACTAATCTTCGGCTGCTGAACACGAAACTGAAAATCAAAAAATTTTCTTAAGAAGCGTTTTCGAAAAATCTTCGAAAAACACGTATTTTCCCCTCTTATTTCAGTTATGAGCACTTATCTCGTAAAAAAAAAACATCCAACTAACACAAGTGGCCCGTAATTTAGAAGGTAATTAACTAACCTCTCCAACGATATATAGATTGTCCAAATCAGAATCAGAAATCAGTTTCGTGTTCAGCAGCCGAAGATTAGTTAGTCTAAAAAATACTTTTATTTTTAGGAGCATTTTCCGCGTCGAGTAGTGTTATTGGTTGGACTTCTAACGGGCACAGCTCCTTTTATTTACACCTCAGTGATTAATTGAGAAGAACTTATGGGGCGCAGATGTCTCGTAAATAAGATTATAGGCTTTTGATCACAATGTGCTTGAAACCAAGAAATTTAGTTCATTGTCTTCAAATACACTTGTTCAATTTATTTTGAAGTTGCACTAATAACATTTGTGCGGAACCTATGCTATTTATCATTGGACTTAAAAAAAAACATTAAATAGCAAAGGAAAGAAAAGAGAAGACGAAGTCTTTCCACCTCCTTTGCGGCTTAATAACTGACCTTCTTGCTGGTAATTTCTATGCCGCGGCAGCCACTTTAGCCTAATCCCGCACGTCTTTGTAATAACTTTGACTTTCCCAAGCGACAGCGCTTCTCAAATAGTAAAACCCTCCCCTCATGGCTTATACTTTTACGGTTATGTCTCCTTCATGTCATGGGTTGTTTAGCCTCAGCACTTGAGGTTTTATCACGCAAGAGTTAGTCTGTCAGTTTTTCTCAAATGTATCTAAGTCGTTTTTCACTTAAAGCTTACAGTTATGTATTAAGAAACCACTCGCGGAAACCAATTTTACCCTTTCATTGTTGCTTCTTTAGACTCTTCAATAGTCCTCCCCCTTGGACACTTTCAAATCAACCTGTAAAGTATGGAAAAAATTCAAATTCACACCTACAAGTTGTGACATTGGCAGCGCCTTCGACAGTCACGTTACATTTTTCCGTTAGTTGTTCACGCCTTTTGCTCGGTTCGTTTTGTTATTTGCATATCATTTGGCCGGAAAGTTAGAGATAAGCGCCTACGTTCAGCGTCAAGTTGTGCGCGCACTGAGACTTGGGTAAACAGCAATTTGCCTAAATTTCAAATTTAACGAACTGTGAGAAGAATTACGCGCCTTCATGTCAGCCGCCCGAAAAGACGAAGTGGAATAAAAGATAAATGTGCGTTAGACGGCGAGCTGCCTTCCACTCATACGCGCGATATGAATAACAATGCTGCACGTGTATTTTGTTGGTGAACTGTCAAGGTTAAGAGCAGCAACAACGACCATGAGAAAACAACGCAAAGGGCAGCACAAGGAAGCGGCCACATCTTTGCTGCCGACTGCGCGCAAATCAACTAATCCTGTAAATACTTATTATGAAAGCGGAGATGTAAGTCCGCTGGGCAACTGGTGGCAGGAAAGGTGAAAAGTGGTGGAGCTTAGGCGAGTCCGTGAAATTCGATTGAAATATTGTAAGTGTCCGCATTTGTTAGTGGAATTGTAGTAGCCGCTATCAGCAAGCAGTTGTGCAGCAAATCGTCAAATAATGTTGGAAAATGAGGGAGAAATGAAAAAAAAACACATATGTAAATAAAAAATTAGAGATTTAAAAAGCAAGGTGAGCGCCAGTCCCACTTGAATGTCTGATTGCAATAATTTATCTGCGTATGTGTGCTTGTGGTTGTGTGTGTGTGTGTGCATGGTGCGTGGGCAGCGCCATTGGCCTGCAATTCAAAATTCAATTTTGTGGAAATTTCGCGATTTGTTGCCGTGCTGTTTCCTTTTTGTTCGGTCGCCGCTTTGTGCTTTGCAAGAGTTCTTATGGTTGTTGTTGTTACATCGCAGTTTGTTCGTGCGCAGCAGTTGTGCATTAAGTCGGTTTGATTATACGGATTTCGTTAATGTTGATTACGCGCGTACGCAAGAGTCCGCATGAAATGTGTCCGCGGGGGCGTATGAGTCATATTTCGAACTTTGGGCTTTTGGCGAGTCTTTCTTGGGAATATTCTGAATAAATGTAGCGCTGTGTAATATTACATTTGCAATGCAAAAATTAGGCTGAATGGTGCTGAATTCGGTTAAAGGGAGAAGAAAATTAGCTTAATGCGCGCTGAATTTGACCAAACATTGAGCTGAAGGAATAATAAATGAAGAAAAGATTTTATGAAACCAAGTTCAATTAAAATACGCTTGGCTGAGTTGCGCTGAAAACAAGATTAACACTAATGAACATTGCTGACTATGGGTTGAATGTGAGAAATACAAGCAAAGTTCAGAAGGAATGTAGTGAGTTTAAAATTAATTGAGCGTTATTTCCTCAAAGTGAGCATTAAATTGACAAAGCATTAAAATAAACTTTGCTAAATTGTATCAAAATACGCTGAAGACGTTTAATTGCATTAAATGCGTATTCACTGAACTTAATTGAAGTGAATTGCTTGGTAAGTAAGTGGCAGTTTTCAGTAACAGTAAAAGATGTTTCCACAGGACTGAAGTACATATTTAAAATTTGTTTATTTTTAATATATAAAAAGATTATATAACATTAAGTGTATGTCTCTAATTGAAAATAATATGCATGATTTCCCACATTTGCTGAGAACAGAGCTATTTTTCTTAACTTGCTCTGAATTGCATTAATGGGTTTTAAAAGTAAACACAAATTAGTAAAATAGCAGATTTGAACTGTCTTCCAATGAGCTGAATAAAATGTAAATTAGCTGAATTGGTTTGTAGTAAGTCATTTTGTGTTTAGACAATTGATAAAAAAAGAATAAATTTGAACCTAATGCAGTTAAAACCCAGAACATATCCGTTTCAGCTCACTTTCTGAGGTCCTGTTGGTTTTTTTCTGCTTAACTTTTAAAATAGATATATGAACGACTTCTGCTGTGCTGCTCTAATATTCGATTTGCACATTTGCACAGCGGTAGCGTTAATTTAAAAATCCAATTTAGACAATTGCCCCAGTAAACGGTAGCAAATGGCATAGGGGAAAAGTGAGAAAGAAAGAGATTGACATAATCAGCTCGTTCCACCCTTGACCCAAGTCGGCCCGTATGGCACACAGGTTTGTGTGCCGCACAGAACGACGAGTATTAACATTTTCCGCTGCACAGCAGCAGCACATTCAAAGTGAAATTAATTCTCAAGTAGTTGTGTAGTAGTTCTTCGGGCGCCCGTAACTGTTGTGGCGTCCTAGGGGAGATGCGGAACGGAAGATGTTCATATTTAGCGCTGTTTGTGCCATAATGACTTTCACTAGAAATTTTAATGGCGCTGCGCTGTGCCAGAACCGCCGTTTGCTCCGCCTTCCCGGCCGCATTGGCTCGCGCCTGCAGCGTTTTTATTATTATTGTTTGTCGTTGTGTACATTGGCGAGTTTTCATTATCTTCGCTGAATACTTCATTCATTTTTTAGCTGCCCACTTCCACCGTTTTATCGGACTGGTGCTCGACTCGTCCTCATTCGCGTTGGCGTTGTCATAGCTGGACGTTGCGGTTACTTACAACGTTGGTTTTTATTTCGAGCAGTGCGGACACACCGGCGCTCAGCTTCTGGCCCAGCTGCTGTCGGTCGGCGCCTTTATTGCTTTCACGCCCCCGTCTGCGGGTCGCGTGCGCCTGCTGCTATCTGCTGGCCGTGTCCTTTGGGAAGTGACAGGCTCGCTGGCTGCGCTGGCGCACAGGTGAAGCCGCAGTCATTTCATTTAAAAGTTTACTTTTCATGTGGCTCTGCTACGGTCCAGTCGCCCATTCCAGTTGCTCGTTGCCGCTTGAAGGTGAAATTGTGCTGAATTTCCCAAATGTTTTCTTTTAATGTGCTCGTGTACTTGTTTACTCGGCGGTCGGCGTTGGCCGCTAAGCGACATTGTGCTGTTTTGTGTTAGCTGCTAACCGCAGGATTCATTCAATTTATCAACATTTCAGAGAGATTTCGCTATGTGCAAGCGGCAAGAGAAGCTTTAGGCTTCCGTTGAAATTTGTATTTGTAATGAGATAATTTTTGTGTTAATACTCAACGTAAATGCGCTGAAATATGAGCCCATCAATGTAAATGTTTGCTACACACTAATTCGAATTTTCTTTCAACTTAGTGCGAAACGTTCAAAATGCCATAAATATTCGTTTGATATATTCAGTCAGCCACAAAACATTTGCCACGCTTTCAGTAAAATAAAGATTTGATATTCGCTGACACTTTTCTGCGTGTGTGCGACATTTGTGCACTGCTTTCGTAAATAATTGTGGTCTGCGGCAAAAATAGAAATGAAACTGAGTGTAGGCAAAAAGATATGTAAAAACAATAATTTTCTTGCTATGTCACTGCGCACGTGTGGCACAAGTCGGAAGCCAGTAAATTATTTAAAAACTCAAGTTGACAAATTTTAAAAAAGTTCTTCCTCTACGGCTATGCATTTGCTGTGTTCAAGTTTTATACATAAATGCTAATTTGCGTTGTCATTTGAAGGAGCAAAATATACGAAAAGCAGAGAACCAAAATATAATAAGTTAAGAAATATTAAAAGCAAAAAGGAAGCACATTCAAACTGAAATTCTGCTGCTCAAACCGTATGCGTTGTGTGGTTACACTCACATACTCGTACATAGCTCTTATACGTGTGTTTGTACTATGTGTATGTGTATTTGTGTGTATGTGTCTACAAAGTACGTAAAAAGGTCAAAATTAGACAAACTTTTTACGACAGCGCAAAGCAAAAATTAACATAAAACAAGTCCCAGTTAGAGAGACGCTCTAACCGACTGATCCGTTGCACTAAAGGCGGGGCACTTATTTTAGTCTATTTTCCATTTAACTCTAATTTAGAAATGGGAAAATAAGTACATTAATTATTAAAGTTTTGAAGGAAAATACTTTAAAATAACTTTGGATAGGTTAGCTTAAATTTTGTTGAGCATGAAGTTTGTTGCTATTTCTTGAAGATACCGAGACAGCGGCACTGTTTTCCATAAATTAAAAACGACATCTTCATAGCGCTTAGCATTTGAAGAAGAGATGTTCTACACTTTCCTAGAAATCTCTGTCTCAGTATGTAGCTTCTGCAGAAATCTTTGTACAGCAGTGCCCGTCTGTTAGGTAGTGTCCAATTCAGATTCCGAAGCCATTTTGAGCTATGGGCTATAGCCCTCTATGGCTTTATGTGCCGTCACGTAGCAACACTGCATGTTGTATTGATCGGAGATCTCGTTTGTGAGGTACAGTTTTTGAGTCGAAATATGCGCTTAGTATGTCTTTTTTTTCGACGTTGGGAGGTGAAATCTTCAAAAGATACCGACGTCTTGCCGGATTTTTACCGACTTAAACCACCTCCTCCTTCTATTCTGGGAGATCACACCAACTTTGAGACAAGTGGCTGACTGACTTCTTTCCTTAAAAAAAAAGATGTAACACAAAGGATTGGACGAATTGAGTAATAACACTGCTGGTCTTATTCATAGAAACACCAACAATACTAAGTTTCATAACCATTTCAAAAATAATAATATAATTAAATATGAGTACTTCTGATCACTAATATATGCTTCTACATACCGATCACGCCTACTTTAGGGCGTTACAAGTTTAGTACCAAAGTGACTTTGGCAAATTTTTCCTTGCAGGTTATAAATAAAAATCGTATAAAAGAGTAGCGGGAAGATAATTATTAACCTTTAGGTGGCATGCAGGCAATGTTAGTCATGCACTGGTGGCTCGCTGTTTGTCTGTCGCTCTATAAAACGTAGCGGAATATTATAAACGAGTATGTGACTGGTTTCCGGCTGCCAAGCAATCTTTTCGCACTGTGTGTTTGTCTGGGCATGACAAGACACGAGCTTCCGACTTCCGACGCGCATGTAGCTCAGCACATAAAAAATTCAGTTGGTATGTAAATTTTGTGCATTTTGTGTCTAAGGAAACGACTTGCTGCCAGCCACCAGGGAGCGCTTGGCTTTTTGGACAGTGAGAACGAGGGTGCTGGGGAGGGTGCAGTTATGCGCCGGCGGTAGTCAATTAAGACGTATACATATCTTAGCTGCGGTAATGTCAAGTAAGTGCTATCAACACACACACACACATGCACACTCAGAACCTCAGTTGGACCACATTGGCGCACCGCACTTTTGTGTGGGTAACAGGTGGCAGTGGCGGACCGCGCGTCCCACAAAACTGGGCAACTTGCCAGAAAGCATCAACAACTGTCGCTTCTAAGCCAATTTCATTTCATTCGAAATTTCCGTTCGGCTACAATAAAACCAAAAAAAATACTGTACAATGCAAATACAAAAACGCCAAGAAAAAACGTGCCACAGCAATTACCATTATTTTATGGCGAACGAAATTAAATTTCTATTTTACGACTATCTCTAAATGCTAATATGGACGTTTGCCGCGTGCTCGCCAACTCGCAGCCATTTGTCTGTGTGCGAACGCGCTGTGTGTTTGCGCAGTCGCTCGTTTCGGATTTCAATTGGCTGTCATCGCCTTTCAGTAATCCTTTTTTTCTGACGGCTTTTTGTGTAATCGCAGCTGCAAATACGGCCAAAGCTCTGAATGCCTCCATGCAGAGGCGTAGGTTAATATCGATTTGGAGAAACGTTTGAAATGCTTTAACATCGAACACTTAAAGGACATGAATAGAATTGTGAAATTCTGGGCTTAGATGAATTAATTTTAAAGAATTCATTGGGTTCTTAATTATATTTTTTTCTGATTGTCCCAGCCTACTTAGTCCCTTTATTCAAACGTCATATTTGATGTTTTTTTTATAGAATGCAGATTGACCGGGAGTTTGTAATACAAAAATAAAAAGATGGGACCGGTATGAAAAATTACGTATATAAAATACCTATATATGTACACAAATGATCAGCATCGCTTATATAATCGATTAAGTAATTATTATCCGTCCACCGCCGGTCCATCCGTCCGTCTCTGCATCAAACAGCTGCACAGTGCTTCGAAAGTGGATAAAAATAAGAACAAAATTTATGCAGATTTTGACGAAGGTAGTATCATATTAAAGCTAATTGTTTAATTTAGCTGGATCCAAAATACTTTATCGAAAAATTTTCGAGTTTAGGAGATATAGCTTATCAATTTATTATATATAAATTTAAAAAATATATATATAAATTTAAAAAATATATAAATATATATATTTAAAAAAAAATGTATGAAGGGAAAACTGAAATTTAGGTGCTTGTATAAAAAAATTTTAGAAAATTTATTGTTCTACATAGATAGGCTACTGATTTTTTTTTAATATTAAAACTACATTGATAGGAGCGGGACCGCTGATCAGTTTTTTTTGTTTAGCGTGAATAATTTTTTTAGTACGAATTTTCAAAAATTTATTTTTTTTTAATCAATGAAAATGAAAAATAACTAAATTTAGAACAGTAATTAAAATCGAATGGCGTGATCTGGCGTAAATTCTTGTTATGACCTTTTTTAGATGGACTCTCTTAAACCCGTAAAAAAATCGGCGTCTTTGGAAAATATTCAGTTTTTTCGAAACTACTAATGTTGATTGTTTTACAGAAATCGATCAAGTTAAAATTGCGACCAAAATGTGTAACCAAGTCAATGCCACGAGTTATGAATGTTTTTTATAAAAATAGGTTTGGCACGCCTATTCAACCCACTATGAGCCATATTATCCAATTTTTTCATTATTATGGAATTTATTTGCTAAATTGTGATTTGATGCTAATATATTCTAAAAAAAGGAGGAATGTCTAATTTTGAAGAAGGTCTAATTTTGAAGAATATTTTTGTATAGTAGTCTCGCTGTTATAAAATGAGTTACATTGCATCTTCATGACTGTGCCATCTCCATGTTAAGCTCTAAGGATATAAAAAAAATTATTTCCTTTAAGCAACTTCACCGCCCTCTTTCCACCAAAGAGTCCGATAGTACTTAGCCCCACCGCCCGATGGTGCCAATATCGTAAGAGAAATTTACTATCGTGTAGTACATCCTCGTAGACGGCTACTGTCAAAATTTCAGCCATATTGGATTTGTAGTTTTGTTTTGACCGCGTGTGGAAACGAACGTGTCCGCGGATTTTACAAAAATGGAAAAAGAGCAATATCGGTCGGTGATTCGCCAAATTGGTCGCATTAGGCTACGAACATCTGCCCCATCCACCGTATTCTCCAGATTTGGCCCCGTGTGACTTCTGTTTGTTTCCAAACTTGAAAAAGTCACTCGCCGGGCAGAACTTTGGGTCGAATGAGGAGGTTATCGCCGCCACGGAGGACTCCAGAAAACGTATTTTTCAGACGGGTTAAAGAAGTTGGAGCATCGAGCTCACTTTCACCCCTCTTCCTTTCGCTTTTTTTGCTTTTTCAACCAATTCGCGCCTAAAATGCCGCCACACTCTATGAATTTTTGTGCACTTTGCACAATTACAATAAAAAAACCATCGCAATCGCAACAGCAATAGCGCCACCAAGAAAACTAGCAGCAGTCATGACTGTTGTCTGGCTGTCTAACTGTCCGCCTGCCTGTTTGTGCCTGTCACCCAGCGGCCGCTTCAAAGCAATTTCCGACGCCCATTTTTTCCGCCGTTTCGCTTTTTTCCACCGCTGGCACGTTTGCTGCCTTCAGTGCTGTTCGTTTGGTTTTCTTTCTTTTTTTGCTTTTGTGCGCTGCATTTTTTATTACGCTCAATTTTGGGCCTGCAATGCAATTTTCAGCTGCATATCCTGTGGTTTCTCCACTCTGACTGCTGTCTCGCCGTTCGGCACTGTCGACATTGTCGACACACACACAAGCACACAGAGCGCAACCGGGGAGCAAATCAACACCACGCCTTTTTGTAGTTGCTTGAAAAGTGCATTTTAATCCGCAGCACATGCCGCACAGTGGGCAGGCGCCAGTCGTTGCATACACACTTACACATATGCACTGAATACCATATGTTGGTGTTGGTGTTGGTGTGCGCAGGGCCGGCAGTTCATGGCTTAAACAGCGGACGAGTTTTTAAGTAGCATTTGGTGTGGTTTGTGCGAGGAAAGTTTTTAGTTGTTTTCGGCTGCCAAGGTTGGGTGGTGGCGGCTGTTTTTAGGCTGTTCTGCTTAAGAATATTCTTCCTAGCCATTAAAAGTTAATAGACATTCACTTTAAAGTTAAAAGTTCAGTGATTTAATGCTGCCGCAGGCTAATTTTATGGGTCTTCTGAGCAACGTGATGAAGCGGTGGGGTATGACTGAAGCAGGGAAGCTTAATTTTACTGCTGTATTTTTTTAAAACACAGCGGCAGCGCGCTGCGGCAAATATTTCGATACACTATAAATTTGGACAAACCTTGCATCAGCAATAGCCTGTGGCTATTATTCAGCTGATATGTGGGCAAACAGTTCATTCATTTGAGTATTTGTGCCGCACAGCCATCAGCAGCGCATCATGTTTCACTTAAGTGCGCGCACAAACACGCACGCCACGTCACCCACACTAATGCACTCATGCTCCCATGTATATATGGGATATAGTGTGTGTGTGTGTGTGTGTGTGAGAGCATATTAAAACTTGTGTTTGTGTGTGCGTTTGTGCGCGCAATGCATTATCGCTCCTCATACATCTTTTGGCGGATTTGTTGCTCCCTTTGGCTGTTATTTATCTCGCTGACACGCTGCGCTGTTTGCTTCACTACTTTTCATACTCCGGCTGGCGGCAGTGGCCACTCCTGGCAGTGTGCTTTAAACAGCACCATTCACCACTTCTTATTACGCGCCGCCGTCAGCGCCACAGCGCTTTGCATGCAAAGGGCACACAAACACGAACACAGCCACTCACACTCGCACACGCATATCGCATTTGCTGCGGCTGCTGCTAAGTGCAGTACTTGCCTCATTTAATTCCCTCCCTGACCCCTTAGCTGCTGCGTATGTAAGCTGGAACAATATGAACAATAACAGCAGGACGGAGCATGTCTGTGCTGGTCTTGACCAACTTGCTTGCACGCTATATCCGTCGACTGCTTAGCTTGTCCATGAAAAGAATAAAGTGTGAACATGTGATTGAGAAGATGTACATATGTACGCGTGGATAAGTTGATTGATGCTCGTGGTTTGTATGACAGTTCTAAGTGCATTAAGGTTGGATTGGCAGCTTTTCACAAATAATTACTTTACTACTAGAACTTTGCTATTGACTCCTGGGATTGAAATACCCGAGTGTTTTATTTTGAGCTGGTTAAGTCCGGTTTTTGAACAACTCCTTGTGATGCAACAATGAGTAAAAGTGGTTTCGCTTAATTTAAACTGACCGAAACCTGACTGAAGCCTGAGAAAAACATTAACGATATACTTCGATAGACTGACTGAAGTTTAATACACTTTGAGATAGTTTGATTTATTAATCTTGATTACACTGATCAACAGCAAAATGGCTTTTCTGGGTTTGACATCAGTTCTAGGGTAATTAGGGAGCGCTGATTTCGAATCCGCAAACCGTTTTTAAAACTTAGTTTCCGTTTTCGCAAAAAATGGGCGTGTCACTTTTTCGGATTTTCCCTGACTTTTTTCACGTTTTCAATTGTAATTTCCAAACCAATAGACCGGTTGATATGATTTTCACTTTGTGTCATTTACAACACCTCACGGCTTCTTTTCCAATGTATTTTATTTGTATAAGTTTTAAAAATCCGCGGCAATTGGACCTCAAAGTCGGAAAATATGGAATTTCATGGCGTTTGCGGACTCGAAATCAGCGCTCCTTAATTACCCTAGAACTGATGTCAAACCCAGAAAAGCCGACCAAAAGTCGAAATTTGTTGCCCTGTGTTATTTAAAAAAAAAATTTAATCATTCTGATCAGGGACCGAATATAACTGTTATTTTACAATTTTCAAATAAAAAAAGGCATAACGAAAAAATTGCCGGTGGACTTTTTCAAATGGCCTCAGCTTCACGAATAACTATTAAACGCCTTTTAAATTTTTGACTTTAACTATAAATGTTAAAATTAGCTGTTATTTTGTGCCTTTTATCATTTCATGCAAAAATAACTGTTACTTTTAACTTTTATTTTATTGTTTAAAAGCAACAGTTATTTTGTGATTTTTATTTTTTGGTCAAATATACTATATCAAGCAATTTAAATTTTTTCTCTGCGGTGAAAAAAAAATGGTATCAATAGTTTTTTAGTCGGTCAAACGGCCTTTGAAAAAATTCAAATTGCATGATATATTTGACCGAAAAAATTAAAGTTACAAAAAACTGTTATTTTTTACCGATAAAATAAAAGTCAGAAAAACAGATATTTTTGCCTGAAATGATCAAAGGCATAAAATAACTTTTATTTTTGTGGGGAAAAATAAAAGTTAAAAGAGAATAGTTAAAATCTGACTTTTGCTATAAAAACCATTACCGGTACTGTCCCTGATTCTGATATAACTCAACAAAGGAAATGTAGAAGAATTCTTGGCGTGATTAAGACCCAAGTTTGTCCCAAAATATGATAGCTTTCCCTTTTTAGCTGGGCTTAAAATAAAATGAAATATGAAAACGTCATGAATAAATTTTGAATAAGCAGTTACGATACGCGAAAAAGTTATTTGGTGGGTCACTCGTATTTTCAACGATGTCAAAAAAGTCATATAAATATGAACTTTTGCCAAATATGAATGAACAATGAAATTGCAGTTTTCTTCAAATTTTGGTTAGTTCTTTTCGTAGATAATAGATAAATGAATGTGTCATAGATGAATTGAAAACATGTAAACAGGGTGACTTTTTTGTGGATTAAGCAAAATGAAATGGGAAGAACCAAAATTAACTAGCAGATCGTCTAAATAAAAAGGATTGAAAGAAGACTTCTGTGAACCAAAAGCAAGAATTGGATTATCTAAATATGGATTGTTATGGATGCGATTTTTCGATTAGTGAATAACCTTATAGCAGTGGCTTATCGCTTTGAATACGTGTCGTGAGAAAGTTAAAAGTCAACTAGCATAACTAAATCTTGCTGAGAAAGATACCTGAACCGTCCTTAAGACGAAACCTGTGGTCAGACGGCAAGAAGGCAGCGAACCAGTGTTCGGCATTAACGAGAAGTACATTGTGCCAAACTTAGTTCATAAGAGCCATCAGTTGGACGATTCCTCTATGTGTATGAGGTAACCTTAGTCCGTAAAATTCTGATGATGGATCCCCAGTATATTAAAAATAAATTAAATACTGGTAAATTGAGTGAAGGATGCGGCGGATAAATATAAACGCGACTGGATGGGTGGGTAACAGCAAAGGTATATAAAAAAAATGAATTCACTGTTTAGTGACAAGACGGATGAATAAGTGTACATGAGAAAATTTTTGAAAATCCGAACAACCATTCAGTTGGATCAACGCTTAACATTACACTCTAAATTATTCCAAAACTTTGTTCAGTTCTTTTATTAAATCAATGAAACTTTGTCCCAATGCAAAAATGCAACAATGTGTAGCGAACTAAAAAATGCGATAAGCATTGGCAAAAGTACGCTCGCTGAAAGTTTTCTGCTCACTTTGTATTTGTTGTTGTTACTGCTGATATTTTTTGGTTTGCATACAACGCAACTAACGCATTATCCATTCGGGCTCCGTTTTCATTATTTGCGGTTAAACGGAGAAGTTCGCATTACAACGCCAGCAGCAGAGGTACCAACGAAAACAGCAGCAAAAACTAAGGCCAGCAGCGTCAAGTTAACTGCTGAAAAAGTTAACGCCAGTCCATTTCTGAGAAGCCTCTGTCCGTGCGCGCGCCGCGGCTGTCTCGCTTCATGCATTTTCATATTCTTTTGCTGTTGTTTTTCCTTCAGCTGTTTCCCTGTCCGTGTGGAACTTGTTTTACTTTTAGTTTTCATCATGTGCTGCTGTGCCCATTGTTGGCGCTGCTCGCTGCTGGCCACACTTCAGCGGCAGCATCAGGCAAGGACTCCTCTGCCATTGTTGTTGTCCGTCCGCGCATTGTTGTCTAGTTGCCCGATGAGTAGGAAAATAAGCGAAAGAGCGCCAGAGAGCAGCGGGATCGAGTGTGTGCGAGTGCTTGTGTGTGTGTGTGTAGAGGACACCACAAGTTGTTGCATTGTCTATTTTAGTATATCTCTCGCTTTGCATACCTTTCGGTGCGCACGCAAAACGACACTTTCATTGCAGTGCTGTGGCTGTTGCTGCCGCTGTTGTCAGTGTCATTTGCCACTGCCACTGTTCGTTGTTGCTGGCTGTATGTCGGTGTGTGCGCGCGTGCCCTCTGTAGTTTTTACAGTCGAGGTGACAGCGTCGTTTGGGGCATAGAGTTGTCAAAACTGCTGAAGAAAAAGTGGAAAACTGAGCGTCAGAGAAAGTAAAACACTTCAAACGCAGTTAAGTGTGATGCGTCCTGCTGCTTGTTTTGTTTGCACCAGATTTTAATAAATTTTAATGGCACAATGGCAGTGCATACTTTCGGGCGTTGCATGAAGAGGCAACGCACGCACGCAAAGTTTCGAGTGGATTTTGCAGATAAATAGTTTTTGTGAATTGTCAGAGTAGTTCGTGTTGAGTAGTAAAATTAAGTGAAATGAATTTGTCCCATGACAAGAAAAGCCCCTAAAGGAAGTGAAATGAATTGTGGACTTGTGCAAACCAATACGAAGATGCGATTCAATAGTTTCAGTTTGATTTATTATTACCTACTTATTATTATATTTTTAAAAATTTTGAAATACTTAGGTAATTTTTTTAAACTAGGTAACCATGTATGTATGTATATAAATTGTACATTGTACAAGTATAACCCGAAAGTAGACACGAAGATCTATGAATGCATTCATCAACATTTTGTGAATACGTTCACTGGTTCAAAATTTATGAATAGTTTTATAAAGTTGATGTAAATATTTGTAAAAGATTGGAACGTTTTTGCTCCCTGCATTAGTAATTATTAGACGACCGAATATATCTCATTTAAATTTTTTACTAACGAATGGCTTAAAGTCAATAAATATTTCAAGTGGGACATATTGTATTATTGATCGCGAAAGGAATAAGACTTATGTGCTTAAATGACTTATTGAATGTCGGGCAACTGTTTATAGTTTCTAAAAACTGCTGATCAGTCAGGCTAAAGGAAAGGGTCATCATTCAGACTGATGGAAATACTGATCAGTTAGACTTCTGATCAGTCAAGCTGATGGAAATACTCATCAGTCAGACTGTTACTGGAACTGAGGGATATTTGGCACATTTAACAAACACAGCGTGTTCCATCTATACCTGACACATGAGAACTATGAATAACTTTGACAGTTGCAGCCCGACTTGCTTCTTCTATAGCGTTTTAAAAACGTATATTCAGCACAATTTGTATTTAATTTTAATTTTCATTTCTTGTGGGAATCAACTGTGTATCAATCTATGCGAATGCATACATCGCGATGTTTGGAGAACAGGAACATAGAGGCTGTCCGTGAAGATGTCCGTAAGAGCTCTGGGACCTCCTTTCGACACCGTTCGTCACAATTGAACAGCCCGAAAACCACTTTCTGGAGAATTATGAAGAAAGATTTGCATTTGTTTGCAATTCCAACACAGATATAAGGGATCCACAACTTAATAATGATTTCAATCTTATGATTTCAATTATCATGCGGTATTCTTACTGTCAGAAATTTGCCATTTCACCGACAGAAGATTGTGTTTTTCTATATTTTGTTGAGTTGCAGCTTAAACCGCGACCTTAAAACTTGAGGTCAAAACACCACTAAACAACTAAGCCAGGCGGCTGCTGTGTTGTCTCTCTGAAGGTGTCATCTCCTTCACTTGAATCTACATATAACTTGACAAATTGATAAATATTTGAAAAATCAAGTGATCGCATTAATTAATTCAAATGCATCAATATTTATTCACTGACCTTAAACTTTCTTTGTAGTTCACAAATAATGGCCGAGTACTTAAATTCGATGACGGCACCGTTGTCGTTTGTCATTCTTTATGCTTGCTTCACTATCGCTTGAAATCATTGCACGCAATTTGCTTTTCTCCTCCTCTCTGCAGCCTTCCTCCGCTATTCAATTACCAGAAGGCGGCACATAAATTATGATCTGCTGTAGCTGTTAGCAAGAACATGAATACGCAAATACGGCACATAATAAAAATTAATTCTAAGCGAACTCGCACAATGAAAGAAGGAGAATAACCCAAAAATAAATAAAATAAAACTCGTAAAAATCAGTAGGCCAGACAAAACTGTGCTGCAAACGGGCAAAGTCATTGCCATTTCTGTTGTGCCTTTGGGCAAACTTCCTTTCGAAATTCGGTGTATGTGACTGTTTCTGTTTGTATGTGCGTCGTATGTAAAAAGTCAATAAAGTAGTGTAACAAAGCAAGAAACCGTCGCGTGAAATAAAACAGGGCATAGCGCAAAAATGTACAAATTTCAGAACGCCGCCATCGACATGCCGACTTCGCCGTGAAAACGCTTCAGTAATTTTTATTGCCCGCCAACAATGCAAACAAAATGTTTTGAATGTTTCGGCTGTGCTGCCGTTTCACGTTTTCTCTTCATCCCGCAAGCTTCGTCTGCGTTCTTTCTTGCGATTTTTTTGGCTGAAAAGTTTTACCAGTCGCATGTCCTGTGTCTTGGTGAAATTGTTGTCATTTTTACTGTTTATTTACTTTTTGTTTTTTAAATTTAACTACACGCAGAGCCGCTTTGCGTTCTCGTTCGCGTTCAGGTTTGCGTTTCGTTTTGGACGCCTTCGTGTTTACCTTCTTAGCGCTTTCTCTGTTCCACTTAAATTGATCAAGTGTGGCAGCACAGCGACCGTCAGCTGCCTGCGCGCTCATTACACCACCTACGCTATGTGGCGCGGCGCCTTGCAGTAGGCAACACATTTGCCTTTAAAGCAAAATTTGTTGTTTTGGTTTGTGTTGTGATTGTTGTTAGTGTTGGTTGTCATTGTTGTTGCCGGCAATGCCAAATATGTGCTTGAATTACCGTCTTTATGGCCTTTAGGTTACTTACTTGGCCCAAGCTTTTACGGGGACATTTTTTAGAAGATTTTGTTTGCTTATTTCTTCAGCTGGAAGTGAAACGACTCATTGTGGCAATGGCAATGGCAATGCAATGATGGCCATGGCAATTTGCAGGAGAGTGAAATGAGTGTTGAAATTAGAAGGGAATGTTAGTGCAAGTAATAAATGTATGAAGCCAACAAGCGGATGGTGAAAGGGAGCGGGGCTGTGGCGGGAATTCCAAGCATAGGACGTAAATTACGGGCTACATGCGAGGCCAAGTCATTAGCAGTGCTGCTAAGTGGTTGAAGTGTATTGTCAGCGAAAATTCCACAGACACACTCGCATAGATATACAAAACGGCACACCCAGACAGACTGGCAGTGGGACAGTGGGATCAAATAATGAAGACTATAAGTTAGGGGGTAGTACTATTGTACGATTTTGCAAAAATCGATTTTTTTGTTTTTTGGCTTAATCAGTACTTTGAAGTCATGAAAACAATATACAATTGTTCTTATAGCGAAGAAAAAATTTTAACAGATTCAAGTCTTGATTTTCCACAGCACGTTGGAGTACGTGCCCAGTGCTCACAAAGCTTCATACGCATTTTTTTCGAAATCACTTGTTGCAAACTTTCTAAATAAATTGATTTAAATAAAACTCCTAGATTATAAAATGGTTTCGTTTTTTTGTTTATAAGACAACGCTTCCGCTGCCATTTTTAATATTATAAAAAAATATTTTTTCTATCTAAATAAATAAATCTTGATGTTTTTCCCATAGTAAGAAGAAAAAAAAACTATTGGAAATTCCCAAAGATATTCAAGAAAAAAGTTTTAAAAGGACAAAACATGACATTTTCTAAGATTCTAAAGATTTTTCTCTTTCATTTGATACCCATAGTGTTATTCTACAATGCGCTCAATTTTTAAAATTTTTGAAATAAACATGTCCTTGAAATTTTAAAGCCCTTTAAAAACAAAAAACCTGACGTCAGAAAAAAAATTAAAAACCCAGTTTTACTACATTTGGCCTCTAGTTTCGCGAGTATATAGATGTTTTCGTGTGTAAAATTTGTTGTCGCACGGTGTTATAAAAAAAGTCTTTTTCCTATCTAAATAAATAAATCTTGTTACTCTTTCCATGGCCGCGAAATAAATCGTCAAATTCAGGCTTATTTTTCTGCCGCTAGAGTGGTGTGGTTCCTTAAGTAGAAGAAACGGATGACGTGCAACAGCAATAAAAGTGGTGCTGGCGGGACCAGCTAAAAGTGAGAGCTGGTTGGGGGGGAGTGGGGGCACAAGGTTGTCACAAGCGAATGCCACAAAAGATTTTCATATCTTAATAACTCACGAGGCGTTTGCATGCAACAAAAATAGACAAAATATATAAAACAGATTAGGCAAAGTTTTATTGAGTTGAGCGGTGGCAGATACTGTGGTGGGTATATATTTTTAACGTATAATTTTATCAACAACAAATTAAGTTAAATGTCGAGTCGTTAGGAGTTTTTTCAACTTGTGTGCTATTCCCCGCTAAGTATTTAGTTGAAAAATACTAATAAACCCAGTCGTATTTGTCACGCTGCCTGTTTGGCCCGCCATGGTGGCTCTCTCTAACCGTTACTCACACGCACGAACAGAACCATAACTATAAATACAAACGTGAACACAATCACAACTACCAGAACCATAACTGTAGCAACAACTACCATAAATAATTTCAGGCAGAGTTATAACCAGTTTGCGTGCTAATCGCACATTCGAATTTTGGAAGGAATTAAAACGAAAAGAAAGCATGAAGCCATTGCACAACGAATCAACTAATAACAACAGCACAAATAAGCTAACATTAACCACTACAAGCATAATACGAGACAATAAAACTGCAATCAAGTCAAAATGCAGTTTTGTAGTAAAAAATATTAGAGAAAAGTGAGATGAGACACATGCGGCACATTCGTTCCATGGTTTGCAAATCTAAACAAAGGTTTGCGTTCGCCAGAATTGGCGTGTTTCTTAACATTTTGCAGTGGGCTGAATTATAATTTATTAGAATTAGAGAATTATATAAATTAGAGAATAAATTCGAATAAATAGAATAAATTAGAGAATTTATTAGAATCTATAGTGGTTTTATTTTTTCGAATATCCACATATAGACCAACTGCGAAAGGGCTGTTTTTCCGTATTTAATTCTGTTCTTTCACAATATTTCAATCACAAAAATTAAAAAAGATTCATATAGAGTGGCGTTTCTATAAAGAATGTTTCGCAATAAATGAACCCTTAATTGTCGGCTATTCAACTCTATGAGCTCCTTGGAGCATTACACTGTGCGACAATTTTGGGGTCATGGAATCTAACCCGGAACCAACCAATACCAATCGATAGTACTCTTATAGAGTAACAAAACCCTAGCTGGGTTTTGCAAAGTTAGTTGCCTTTTAAAAGTTACAGCCGTGTAAAGTTTCAGTGTATTAGGGTTTTTATAACCAGATTTTTCTTTATAAGTCTTAAGATATTCAAAATTTTGTATTGTTGTCTTCAGCAAACTTGCTGCTAATGATTAGATGAACAAATTCTCTGAACACTGTGTAACAAAAATATTACACCTTATCGAAATTTTCGAGGCCAATGTTAAAAAAATCGACTTTTTTTTGATTGTAATTAAAAAAAAAGGTGTTTTTATTCTATTAATATTAATGCCAAACCGCATTTGTATTGCTAACAATAAAAAAAAAATATACTAAACCCTCTAACGCCACAAAGAGATGTTTTTTTGCAAAATAAAGTGAAAAAATGTTCAAGTCTAAATTTGAAATTTTATTGTATACATGTTTTTTTTTTTTAATTTTAACGAGGAGGAAGCATCAAAAGCCGAACCCCGTCAGTGTGCGACTTTAACACACTAAACCTCCTCATGTCACAGACCGGAATCCCCTCCGGACACTACCGTTAAGTATTACGTCAGAAGGCGGTTTTGAGCGCTCGGCTCACAGTATCGTCTTGCTGTCAGTGCAGTTAGTCGCTAGTTGCACTTACTAGGCTCCCCCACCGTAGGTCGTAAATAGGTCCCTCCCTATATTGTATACATATGTATTTCAGTGTGTTTGAAAAGTTTTGTGCATTCAGCGTCGTTTTCTCCTAAAAATCTTCCGGTTGCGTTTGCTGAGTACACCAACAAATTTCCGCCAGTATGCCTTCAGGAGATTTCTTGCCTTTGTATCTGAACAAATAAATTCGATGTTTACAATGAAAATTTTAATTTATTAAAATATGTGTTTATGGTAAGTACCTTGTCTCAAACGGAAGCGCGGTCTGATGATATCGCTCGCCTTGTTCGTCTGATTCTGTTGGTAGTTGTTGGCTGAAGTAAAGCAGATGATGATGCAAGTAATGGATCTTATGAAAATCCAAGTTTCGATACCGCGAGTAGTTTAGGTGTTATAAAATAATCGTTTAATACATTTTTCGCTTTAACCAAATAGCATTGTAATAAAATATCGAAAACTTCACTGTTATAGCCTCAAAAAAAAAAAACAGACTGAAACATGTATACCATAAAATTTCAAATTTAGACTTGAACATTTTTTCACTTTATTTTGCAAAAAAACATCTCTTTGTGGCGTTAGAGGGTTTAGTATATTTTTTTTTTATTTTTAGCAATACAAATGCGGTTTGGCATTAATATTAATAGAATAAAAACACCTTTTTTTTTAATTACAATCAAAAAAAGTCGATTTTTTTAACATTGGCCTCGAAAATTTCGATAAGGTGTAATATTTTTGTTACACAGTGTTCAGAGAATTTGTTCATCTAATCATTAGCAGCAAGTTTGCTGAAGACAGCAATACAAAATTTTGAATATCTTAAGACTTATAAAGAAAAATCTGGTTATAAAAACCCTAATACACTGAAACTTTACACGGCTGTAACTTTTAAAAGGCAACTAACTTTGCAAAACCCAGCTAGGGTTTTGTTACTCTATAAGAGTACTATCGATTGGTATTGGTTGGTTCCGGGTTAGAAAAAGCTGTCGCACAGTGTTATCAGAGCGTGGCATTCGTGACTCTGTTTTGCTTATACTTTAAGTAGTTTTCAACTGTTCCGTGGAGATGATAAATCTCCTCCAAAATCTGCGGTTAATCCTAGTTTTTTTCCTCACTAAACAATGAAGCTTCTACATTCCATGTTTACAAGATATTATTTATTTATTTATAACAAGTAACAACTTACATCTAATATAAAAATTCGCACAGTTTTTTCTTAAAAAAGCTCTCGACAAATCGATAATATTGCAAATAGTGTTACACAAAGATGTAAATTTGTGAATCGATTCATTCTGAGCATATTTTGTTCTATGGGCCGTATTATAAAAAATATATATATCTACCGATTACACCGTGCAACAACAAATTTTACACACAAAAAATTTATATACTGGCAAAACGAGGGGCCAAATGTAGTAAAACTGCGTTTCAAGTTTTTCTCTCTAATGTCAGCATTTTTTTTAAAAGGACTTTGAAATTTCAAGGACATGTTTATTTAAAAAAATTATTTTAAAAATTAAGCGCATTGTATCGGGTGTTTTTTTTAGAGGTATAGAACTTCGAATTGAAATAAAACACAAGAAAATCGTTTTAATGTCCATCAATTTGGCTTTATTGGAAGGATAATTTTATGCCATTAATGTTTAAATATGATTTCGGGCATGTGGCCGCCGCGGCTGGCTCGAATAAAGCCAATTCTACAGGTCCAATTTTCAACCAATTTTTCGAGCATTTGGGGCCGTATGTCGGCAATAACGCCACGAATGTTGGCTTCCAAGTCCCCTAACGTTTCTGGTTTGTTGGCGTAGACGAGCGACTTCACATATCCCCAAAGAAAATAATCCAATGGTGTCAAATCACACGATCTTGGTGGCCAATTGACAGGTCTATTCCGCGAAATTATGCGCTCATCGAATGTTTCCTTCAGTAAATCGATTGTGACGTGCGCTGTGTGGCATGTAGCGCCGTCTTGTTGGAACCACAACTCATCCACATTCATGCCATCCAATTCGGGAACAAAATAGTCGGTTATCATGGCTCTATACCGGTCTCCATTAACGGTAACTGACTCCTCTTCTGACTGGGTCCTCTTCAACATTTTGCTCTACAGCGGCAATTGTTTCTTCGGTGCGCACTGTTCGACGTCTCTGCGGATGCGTATTATCACATAGAGTAAACGTAGTGCGAAAACGACCCATGGTTAACCGATGGGCGATTATGTCGACCATAAAATGGACGGAGCTTGCGGTAAACTTCGCGAACTGAACCATTATTTTCGAAATAAATTTGCACGATTTGCAAGCGTTGTTCTTTTGTCAACCTGTTCATGATGAAATGGCAAACCAAACTGAACATAAATGACATTAGAGTTGCCAGATTTGACCACAAAATGCCAGTTTTATCTCTATTCGAAAAACAAACCTCTAAAAAAACACCCTATAGAATAAAATGGGTATCAAATAAAAGACAAAAATCCTTAGAATTTTAGAAAATTGTATGTTTTTGAGCGAAAGGACAAAGAGGTATTGAAAATGTCCTTTTAAAACTTTATCCTTGAATATCCTTGGAAATTTCCAATAGTCTTTTTTTTTTTTAAATATACTTCAAGGACTTATATGTATACTACCACATCCTTGAATTTCGTCCTTCTAACTTTATTTAAGATTATTCTTATTTTTACTGAAAAACCAATAAAATAAAAAAGTCAGAAAACAATATTGTAATCAAAATGACTACATAGGGGACATTTAAGTGGTTATAGAAGATTCAAAGTCATAAAAAATGTGATGTGATGTGGGTTATTTGGGCTCTGGATTCTTATTCTCTTATGTTAGACAGGTTTATAGCTTACAGGTTTATAGGTTTTCAAAATATAATTTGCGATGTAAGTTTTCAATAGTCATATCAGGAAATTGGGTTCACTTCTTCGAATTTAATGAAAGTGAAGTGAATCCTGTGTGAAATCCTTTGTGCACCACAGGAGGTCAATGAGAAATGAATATTTAAAATATTTCGAATTGCATTTTCGAAACAAGTCGATTTTTGCGCAATTCTTGTACCCATTGAATTATTTAGTTTTCTTCATATTGACGGTTATAGGACCATTAAGTTTAAAGTTTTGTGACAACATCTCCAATTATTCTTCAATTTGTAAATTTATACAAATGTTTACAACTTAACTGATTCACCAAAATTTAAACATATCTTTTTTTTAACAATTCATTCTTTAAACGAACACCTCTTCAAGATTTATATATTTTCTAGTATGTGCTACTCTCAGGATTGCTTTCAGCGATATCTCAGCCTGCACATTGATCCACATAAGCCAAGTTCAATAAATCGGCAAATCGACAAATATTCGAAACACCCTAACGACCCATTTGGTTCGCTTATTTTAGGCTACTAACATTTTGATTGCTTGTCACATTCATTGCTCCATTGGCATTACGATGCTCGTTGTTGTTGTTAATGATGTCATTGTGGTTGTTGTTTTCGTTAGTGCTATCGGCTCTGTACTGCAATTATTGTTGGCCGTATTTAAGCGGGATTTACGCGTTCGGTTCAATTCAGTTCGGTTCGGTTGGATTCAATTTAATGCTCGGCCGCTGCAAATCGACATTTGAGCGTTGGCATGTCGCACGGCTGATTGGATGCGTCTGGCAATGGCCTGATGGTTGATTGGCTGATGGCTGTGCGCTGAGCCATGCCACTTTGAGCATTCCATTACACACGTCCATTTCAGTTGAAAATTGCCATGAAAAACGCAATAAAAATTGCAACAGATAGTTGTGCTGATTTTCGAAGTAGGAATGAAATCCGAAAACGCATTGCATTCTTTGCTAAATATGTAGAAAGAAAAGAAGATATATATAAAAGTTGTAAAGAGGTTTGACAATGGCTTCGAAAACATAGTTTGTGAGGTTGTTTCTTCAGTTGCAAACGATTTTTTTGCTCTGCGTTGTTGCATTAGTGATTAGTTTCGTTCAAACAATCCATTATGAGATTTCTGCACAATTCGCTTTTGAATGCACGTAAAATATATTTTTTTCGAAAGTTGTATTTGTGGTGTGACAAGCTCATAAAAACTCAAAAAACAATTCTGTCACACCTTAAGAATTTACCGTATTAAATTCACACATAACACCTCATAATTTTGTTTACAACCCTCAGTATTTTGCCACATTGCACAGTGATTCGACTCCATACAACCGCGGGACAAAATTAGAAGGAGTGGTCTGTTCTTCATACAATTTGGTATATGGCATGGTCTGCTGAATTGAAATCTCCATTTTGTTTTTCTTGAACTTTTGTAGTTTGGCAATGCCTGCCGTCATTTTTGGTGAGCTATGGCAACGAGTGTGTTGGCTAGATTTTTCAAATTTTAAATTTAATCGGTAACGTCAACATTGATAATTGCAAAGAGTAACAGAAATTATCTTAGGACCCTTTAGTTTTGCAATACAAACGATAATAATAGACGTATGTTTTTTTTTTGCAGTTTTCCCCAATTTTTCATGCTGATAAGTATGCAATCAGGGATGAAAATTTGGAATGAAAAAAATAAATTTTGTCGAAAAATAGGTGTTTAGACCACATTTCAAATATAATTATTTTCTGCGATCGGTAGATATCGGAGGATGTAATTACATTATCCGACAAACAAAGAATGCTGCTTAAAATAAAAAAAATCCAGGAAAATACTTTCACATACTTTTTAGATATTTTCCTCTAAGTTTTGCCAATTTTCAGATTTTTAATTTAGAAAAATATTTTTAATTAAAAGTGATGTAAAAGCCTCAGCATTACTAATTTTGAGAAAATATTAAAAGCGAAAATGGCTACATTAGTTCTTAATCTATATTGAAAGTTTTAGTAACTTCTTCGTTACCATGTATTTTTACATTTTTTTTACTCAATAGACTAAAAAACAGAAAATATGTGTTTAAATTTTTTTGTGAAAAAAGTTTTAACTTTGAGCCGCTTTTGCACACACAATAATTAATTTTTGGCACAGATTTTTTGGGGTTTTTTTAGTTGGAGTTTTACCTTTCAAATGGCATCAAAATCGTTAAATTCTGAGACTGTAAATTTTGAATTTTGTCTATGGAACGAATCACTGTGCATTGAAGTAATTACAAGTTAAATTGAAAAATTGCACAAAATTTTACAATTTACGACGCCATTTCCATAGCGCACTAAATTAGCTAATAAATGATTTTCAACATGAATTTGGCAGCCTTAAATATGCAGCAAACAAAAATAAAAACAAACAAATTCCAACTACAGAGTCGCCGAAAGTCAAGTGCTGTGTGCCGCATAGACAATTTTGGACGAAAACCGGCCAAAGCTAAATAAATTTTGTGCCAAAGATAACAAGACACAACAACAGCAACAATGGCAAAGTGAAATATATAAATTAACAAAAAAAAAATCAATAAACAAAATGCGCTCAAGCTTTTCACATTGCTGTAGCTTTCAGTTTTTTTTATGTAAACTGCCAGATTGATGCGCTTTCAATTGTGAGTTATTAATAGTTCTTGGGAAAATATTTTTTGAAGACAGGAAAGCGCAAAGGGAACGAGTGCAAAGGAAATAAGCGCAGCAGTGGAAAATGGAAACATTGAAATTTTGTCTGGTTGTCCGTGGAATGTTTCAGCCAGCAAACAGCGTAAACATATTTGTTGTTGATCTTTTCTGTGTCAAATAGTGAGTTAATTTTGGCGACCATGTCCTATTTTTAGGGTTGCAATAGGCGAAAAGCTGTTCAAAACAAGGTTATTCGTTGATTCTTTTTGTGGATTCTATTTACTGAATTCAATCTGATAATTTTTCCAACTAGATTGATTCACTTTTAGTTTATTAACTTTTATGAAAAAATACTAAATTACTAAAGTACTAAATTAATGAAAGACTTCACCTTCTGCAACAGTTGATTCGTACACCAATGAATTGTTTCGTTTTATTGGTCACATTCTGTACACAATTTTTGAGCCCAAAATCATTTGAAATCATATTTGTCACCCACAATTTTTGTATCAAACAGATATTTAGGAGGGATTTGAACACCCAAACACACTCTTAGTGTGCTTCAGTGCTCACAATGATGTTTTCTTCTTTTTCCTTTACATTGCGAGTTGTTTCGTTGTAGTCTTCCGTAAATGGCGATTTTCATTTCTGTTGAATAATTTCAAGATTTTATCGAGTTAAATGATGGCTAAGTGATTTTATTCGTAAATTTGTTGATTCAAAGTAATATTTCAAGTTCCAAGCGCGTGCGTATTGACAGCTGTCTAGTTTACAGAGTTGCTAATTTGTAAAACTAGAATTCCATTACGGTTTACAACGTAAAACCATTGGATTTATGTTCCCTTGAGGTCGTAAAATAGCTAATATTAAAATGTTTTTGCTTAAAACCCTCGATAGAAGAAACAATTTTTATTTGCCTAAAAATCGGAATCTGCCGGTTTAAATATCTGTTGGAGGGCTCAGATAAAAACATGCCTGCCATTTGGCACAGCAAAATCCTCTGCCTATAAGCTTTTTTCAAAATTAAATCATGTATAGCGTTATCGATAGTTAGACATTAAAGGGTTAACAACACATGATAAGTGGAACGTACCAAAAATTTGGGCTAAACATTACGAATGCGAATTTGTGCTACTTGCCTTCAACTAAAAATAAACTTTCGTCAAATTATTCATAGTTTTCTTTGGAAAACGGACTGCACTTGAATGACCTCAAAGCAGCCGGCTCACGCTTGTGCACCGCCACCACTGCTCCGCTCTCCCCTCGAAGCTGTCACTAGAGCAACGAGCAGGCATAACATTCGAAATTGGCGCATTTTCATGAAACAGTTTTGTTGAGCATTTCCTCGGAACTAAAACTGAAAATTTACTAATCACTCATTAGCAGAATTCTTAAAAATTAATGCTGCCAAATTGTGGCGCTCATAAATTATTGTCAAAACCAGCTGAACTGTTAATTGTTTACAAGTATTTTATTTGGAATATGCAAACATAAAACAACAATAAATACAAATGTATAAAAAACATACATAAGTGAATTTATTAAGGCCATGAAAATTTGTGAGTATTATTTGGTGCTATTGTTGCGCTACGGCGAGCGGGGCAAAGTGCTGTGTCGCCACAGTCGACCGCCTGACGTTGCTGATGTGAGTTTAATTGAAGCTGTCAATTAAAAAGTTTGGTCGTCGCTGCCTGGCCAAATGATGGATGAACATAAATGGCATTTTTGGTACGGCAGCTGCGATGGCTGTGCGTCGGTCGCTGAAGCTGGCGTCAGCGGCTTTAGAGGCTAAAAGTTATGACCAATTGTGCTCAAACTCATTTAACGCGGCCGAGTTAATTTAATGCCAAATCAGATTAAATAGTTTCATAAAGATTTATGATCCACTTGCAGGCCGGCGTTGATCGGGCAGCAGTGCTTGTGCAGTTTTATTGCCCTAACGGTATAAAAGTAATGGAAGTGGCATAAAGACTCGCCTCGATAACTCTTTGCTGGCTACAAAAATATGCAAGCAGAAATCTGTTAAGCTGAAAAATAGAATGTGATTGTGATTCGGGCGCGCGTTCAGATGTGTTTGCTCTCAACTTCCGTCCAGGCGAGTATTTATGCCTTTTCATTTCTGGCCAGCGGCTAAGCTTCAGATTTGCTCAGGCACACGCGCGCAAATTCTCGTTAATGCCCAAGCGGTGTATGTATGTGTGAGTGTGTGTGTGTGTGTACGTGTGGGTGTTTGTTTTTGTAACACACCGCTGAACGCTTCAGTGCACGACATAAGCCAGAATTTTTGCAGCGTTTTATATTTGACTGGGTGCAAGTGGGAATTTACAAATTGGAGCGTGTTGGTTTTTGTAGATTTTGCAGCAGCCGTTGGGTATTGGTGGAAATGGAAAAATTTATAAAGGAACAGATGGAAAGTGAGCCTTAAATTGCTCAACACTAGTTTTAATTTTAGAATCCACAGAACATTGCTGAAAGTGCGAAAATGCTTAAATTCGTTCTAACAAATATTGAAGGAACCATTGCTAGCATTTTAAGTTCAAGCCTACAAGTATGCTTTAAATTTATTACTATAGTTTGCATAAAAATGCAAACAATTATGAATAAAACTAGAATACATGTAAGCAGTAGCGCACGCAGGATTTTGTTTCGCGGGGGATTTGTGTAACTTTTCTCAGAACTTTGAAATAGAATAAAATTTAGATTTATGAATCTACAGACTGAGATCCAAAACATGTATGTTTTCCCTGCCTGACATATTTTGGTCCTGAAAGTTCAAAATAGAAAATTTAGATAAAAGGAGACAATTTTTCTCTTTCATTTGATACCCATATCTTCATCATTGCACAACCGCAAATATTAAAAAAAATATTTTAAATGTGTATGTCCTTAAAATTTTAAAGTCCTTTAAAAGCGACTTTGGGTCAGAAAAGAACTAAATTTTCAATTAATTAACTAAATTTTCAATTTTGAAGTTTCAGGACCAAAATATGTCAGGTATGCAAACCATAAATGTTTTGGATCTCAGTCTGTAGATTCATACATTAAATTTTTTTTCTATTTCAAAGTTCTGAAAGTTCCTTAAAAAAGGTTTTTGGGTCAGAAAATGAAAACCTGACTATGCCAGGTTACTATAAATGACCTCTAGTTTCACGCCTATATCAACACTAGGATGGGTCTCGGCAAAAACATTTTTTTCGCACGGTGTAATAAATGTTAATAAATGTTACGCTTAAAATTTGCACAAATAATATATCTTTCATCTAAGATTTTAAACCCACAGGACATAATTTATTTTATCTAAAAAAAAAACATTAAAAAATTTATGATTTTTGAAAATGGTCGAAAAATTCACTTTTTACAACTTTCACCGTCGGTTATTTCTCCAAATCTGATCAGATTTGGACAATCTTTATATCCCTCGAAAAGCTAAGGTATTATCTTTTGACCGACGCACTGCTTGTGTTTGTCGGATGATTCGTTTACGAGATTTGTGTTCATAACTGAAACAACAGGGAAAATTGTTTTTTCGAAAACGCTTCTTACAAACATTTTTTTATCTTCAGTTTCAAGTTCAGTGGCCCAAAGTTAGTCTAGAAAACACTTTTATTTTTAGGTGCATTTGTTTTGTCGAGTAGTGTTATTGATGATTGCATATTAATGATTGAATTTATATATGCGACGGTTATAAATTAAATTTCTGTACTAACTTAAAGATATTTCGGGGGTTTAAACCCCCAAATCCCTCCCCTGGTGTGCGCCACTGCATGTAAGGCGTTTAAGCCCAAATACACCATCCACTACTGTAAGCAGATTGCCTGAAAGTATGCTTTAATGTGTGCATACCGTTTTTTACTGAAATAACTCAATCCTTGCCTTTGTCCTTTGAATAATTATTATTATTTATTATATTTTCCAACCATAAATATTCGTGCAAATAAAAGCGCAAGAAAAACAACAAAAAATTGCACTGGGCGAAAAATGATTGCATGCGATTTCCATTGAAACATTGTTATTATTTGTGCAAAATAAATTATTTAAAAGAAATTGCCATTTGCGTGACTATTACAGCAATACCAGCAACCGACATTACCATCGCCCGCAGCGCCAACAGTGCCAGCAACAACAACAGCCATTTTGGCGCATTGACAAACGCACACTTACACACACACGCACATTTCGTTCAACTGTTGGCAGCAACAGTGGCAAAAAGCCGTAGCGACCGAACGACCGACTGTAGAAATGCCTGCCGGCTGGCGCAGAACACGCGTTGCGCTGTAATGTGCCACAAAATGATGGTTGTTGTTGGCGTGTCTGAAAAATGCACGTATCTATGTGTCCATATGTCCTTTGCGGTGCTGTGAGCGCGGCGCTGCAGCTCTCGCGTTTTGTGTTTGTATTGGCGGGTGTTGCGCTTGTGGCCATAATTCATGGCGCATCAATTGCACTGCCGCACACACAGACACAGTCGCAAATATATTGTAAATGCGTCTGTGCATATGCAGCACTTGCGCGCCAGCCTGCGCTGACCAATGTTGAGGCGTTGAGGTTTTCCGCTTTTCATTTTTAATGCCATTTGCGAAAGCAATAAAACCGATAGCAACGACCGATGGCGCAAAGGACGCCCGAGTATGTGAATGCGCCATTAATGCGCTGTGCTCTTTATTGCTTGATGCGTCTGTAATATTGGTTTTTACGTTTAACCCTTCGAAGCCCATATTCGGGCACTAAGCATTGCATACTTTTCAACTTTAGTTTAGATACACAAAGCCAACAGTTATTTATGAATATACTTCGATTTAGATACTATAGGCACAATAGTATCTATCAGTCAAAAGGCCTAAATATGCAAACCCCAAACTATACTCATTGGTAAAACCTAAGTGTAACCTATGCATATTGCAGAGTTGAATTCTTCTAGTGATTGCCTTATTTAACTAGTAAAGATATTGAAGTTTTCAGCTTAACCCACTAAAAACTAATTTTTATTCCACTTTAAGGTAATTTTTCGATTCTAAATACGAATCTGAAACTCACTTTTTGATTCCGTAAAGTTAAATCCCCTCTAGGCGGGCTTTACTATTTATTGAATACAAAATATGGTAAGACGATGTGCATTTTTGCTTTTAGTTTGATTGCTAGTATTTGCTACTTATTAGAATTTTTATTCAGCTTGATATGATAAAGAAAACTATTTAATTTGAAATTTTGTATTTGACGGTTTACACCATCCGCAGCGAAAGTCCGCATCTATTTTGAAAGTTAGTCAGCCAGTAACTTTGTTGGTGGTGTGTAAAAAAAAGTTGATGAAATTTTGCTTTTATTTTTATTTCATTTCTTTAAATTAAGAATTAATAAAATATATATATACCTATATATATAGTGTAATCTGGTTGCAGTGAACTAATTAATGCAAGGCCAGTTCATAGAATCCAGATTGTTCACTATATCCAGATTGAGTTTTTCTGTTCACCATTACGTACTTACGAGTATACCTTATGATCAAAAAAGATATATAGGGAATTTTGAATTTAGAATTGCCGCGCTTATTTAATCGGTACATTTTTATTTTCTCAACGTTGGGAATACTTTTATTGGTGTTCTGTCAACTTTTGATGCATATCGTAGGATTAATATTTGATTGGCGTTTATAGGAAGAAGTCGAAAAATTGTTGTGTGGCGATTTTTATAATGGATGGAAAATCAAAACAACGCGCGTGCCTAAAATTTTGTGTTAAAACTGAACTTTCGTGTGCCGATTCGTTGAAAATTTTACAAAAGGCATATGGTGAAGCGTGTTTGTCGAAAACACGAGCATACGAATGGTATAAAAGGTTCAAAGGCGGCCGAGAGAGCCTAGAGCACGATGACATCCCTGGACGGCCATCAACGTCTGTTACCGAAGAAAAAATCGAATCGTCGAAGCAAATCGTATTTAAAAAATCGTTGTGTATCGATTAGAGATATTGCTGTGTTGTTGAGCACATCATTTGGATTAGCCGAACACATTTTAACTGATATTTTGAGCATGAAACGCGTCACTTCTCGGCTGGTGCCAAAAAAACTAAATTTCATTCAAAAACAGCCTTGATTATTTCGGAATTTTTGGCCAAAAATTCGAGGAATGTCATCAGCCAAGCACCATACAGCCCAGACATGGCCCGTGTGACTTTTTTCTATTTCCCAAACTCAAATTGCCATTGCGGGGAACGCGTTTTGAGACCATAGAGGCCTGAAGGCCTATAAAAAATGTATGGAAAATTGAATCAAACGTTGGCATACATTTTTTGACGCAGGAGGAGAGTATTTTGAAGGGGATAATAAACAAATTTATTAAAAATTGAAATTTTGCCTTCCTTTTTAAATTCCCGTGGGGAACATTTTTGAATGTCGGTAGTCCACCGGAATGTTGAAAGAGCGTGGTGTGGAGCGTGTTGGGTTTAAGAGTTGCAGCAGCTCAGAGCAAACATTTAAAATGACAATGAATTCACGCAATGCGAAAGGGTGAAGTTAAATGTGCGTGAAATTGTTGGCGCACAATGGGCTAATGGCAATTAATCGTTGCAATACATTGTTTGAGTAAGTGCAATAAATGTTGGGGCAAGCAACAAGTAGATTTATGGGTCGATTGCGTAAGACTTGCGTGTCTCTGTAATAAGTGTTCAATTTTGTCTGCAAAAATCAATAGTCATTTAAAATGTGATGTGGCAATTAGCAGCGAAACTAAAAGTATAACGAAATTAAAAGTATATAAAGCATTTGTGCAATTGTCGATAATAAATGTAAATGATGCATTTAAAATCAGCTTCATATAATTGCATACATTTAGAACGATGCTTATAATGATGTAAATTATGAATTGAAGTTAACAATTTATAAAAGTAAAAATCAATACAATTTCATAAAGTATTTCGATTGTCTTGGCGTAGCTGATGGTGTAATTGTTCTAGTACGCGTTGGACATAGAACTCAAAGTATTAATACAGTAAAATATTGGAGCAATGAAGTAGTCAGGTAAGACAGAAACTCGGAATTCACTTATGAGTCATGTCTTCTTACTAGTGGCAGGAACATCTGGTTTGCTTGGGACAAAGAAGATTACACAAACAACTGAAATCTCTAGTACGGCCTATAGTTAAAGCTCTGAAAACATTAGTCTCTTAGTTATGTCGTTCTTTGCTAAAATTTTAATAGACCTTTGACGAGACGTGATTTGTATTTGAATGAGTCATAGCTTTGGCACTAATAGTCGCACAAAATGAGACTATCAGTCCTGAGAAACGATCTTATCCTTAATGATAATTTCTTAGTTTTTTTAAATATCATAATTTTATTGTTAAACAAGGAGAGTGTGGTGTCTTCTTAATAATTGACTTTTGAATTGACTGGCACGACAGCCCGCTTACGCGAGACTAAGGCCTAGCTTCCCGCAACCACCCGTGTTGTGCGTGTGAATTTTTACGCGGGTTGAAGGGACCTACAGTTTAATGCCGGTTCCGAACGGCAGGTTGGGAGATTTTTCATAAGCAATTTTTACTCTCAGAGGTTTGCCATTTCCAGCTGAGAGGACAGCCACCGAAAGAGAAAACGAGTTTTCCCGTTATTTTTTTTATGTGTTATTACAGGCAGTATTTGAACCTGAGGTTGCTGCCTGCGACTCGCGGTCCAACGCACTAACCAACTGAGCCACGACGTCTTCTTAATAACCTGAATATAAATTAGCCGTACCGGGCATTAAAGAGCGCTTTAAGTTGCTCAATTCGAAGCTATAAGTTACTGAACAGTGGTGCTTGATAGTTTTACAGAAGTTAATCTGTTATTGCCAGAGACCTAAAATAATTATTATCCATATTTTTGGGAACAAAAACATTGTCCTAATTTAAGAAATTTCTATAATTATTGCTTTATAATAATTATTCCCAATAAGAAATTTTTGCGTCGCCTATAACTATTATCATGTAATAAATTTTTTTGAGTTGCATAATAACTCTTATAAGTAACAAGTATATTTTTTTTTGTCGATAATTATTATTTTGGGATTTTTTTTGTTTACATTGCTTTATAACTATTATTTATGACTTTTTAATTTACGTTACCGATAACTATTATTTTGAGACCTTTTTTTACGTTCCTTTAAAACTTTTATTTATGATTTTACGTTGAATTACTACATTTTGGATATTAATTGATTTTTAATTGGTTAAAATTGACAAACGCAAATTAACTGCAGAAACCAAATTTCCACCAACAACTAAACAATTAAAAATCAATTCATACTCAAAATGTGATAAGGCAACCTAAAAAAAAAATGTATTTCATAAAAGTTATGAAGCAACGTAAACAAAAATGTCTTTCAAATAATAGTTATCGGCAACGTAAATAACAAAAAATTATAAAAAAAGTTATGAAGCAACGTAAAAAAAAATTTTCTCAAAATAATAGTTATCGATAACGTAAATAAAAAAATCATAAATAAACGTTATGAAGCAACGTAAACAAAAAAACCCCAAAATAATAATTATCGAGAACGAAAAAAAAATTTGTTTCTCATAACAGTTATTACGCAACGTAAAAATTTATTGTCGGAAATAATAATTATAATCCACAAATAAAATGTATGTTGCATTGTAATAGTTACATTGCAATTATTTTCTTAAAAAACTTATAATAGTTAAGTCTCTGCTGATTGCACAAGGTGGCAAGTTACACCCAAGTTTGTGATTCGCCTGTGTACTCCATTCCTAAAAAAGAATCAGGTCGAAAACATATTTATTAACTAAGCTTTTAAATACTCTGTTTTGTCATTCAACGCCCATTCCAATATGAATACCAAACTTTTTTTTTATATGCATCCATGCAAACGGCGGCATCACAGCTCCATTTGGTATCATAAAAGTGGCAGCCATTAGATTCAGTTGCTGTCAATAATGACGAAAATCTCCTACTAAGATTGAAGACTCAAACTGGAAAAACGTAACTGTCAAATGTCTGCTGTGCGTTTGTGATTGATTATAAAGCCAAATGGCAGATAAGAAGTATTTGTGTACATACCATCATTGCGTCAAAAAAGAGTTAAAGGCGCAAAATGAATGAGAACAGAATCAGTGACATGAATAACATTCTGACACTTCAATTACCAATACAAAACAAATCATCTCAAATCAGCAACAACAGGAAATACATAAACGAGCAACGTACCAGGGGCGTAGCTAGAAATTGGTCATGCGGGGTTTACAAAAAATGATATTTGCCATTTAGAATTACATGCTTTTTAATTAAATTGCACATGTCAAATAGGGCACTTTGTGGTGGTATGGTTGTATGTGACTTAGTGCATTCAAAGTTTGAATTTTCACTGATTTTTGGTTACAATTTTACGAAATTCGGTTCACTGGAAGCGTAGTTATTGCATCTGAAGTGAAAGTATGTATGTATCATCGGCAAAAAATGAGCGTCGAACCAAGAGTCAATATTAACTTTTGTTTTAAAATTGTTAAAACTTTAACCAACACATTTCTATCGATGAACCAAGTTTATGGTGATGATCGTTTATCCCGTGGCAGAGTTCATGAGTGTTACACGCAATTTAAAATCGATTGTCAGGACATAAATCAACCAACAGAAATCTGCAAACACGATAGATTCCATCAAAACTGAGCGATAATTCATCAATCTCTCTCTTCCAAGAGTAATAAATAGTCTTAAGAATTATTGTTGAATATTTTAATTGAACTTTATTGTTTTGTAATAATCTAGTTTCATTGATGGTCTGTTAAAATTTACATATTGTTTGTTTTACTGAATTATAAATAAATAAATAAATCTCATCCAAAATCTTCATTGAAATTTTTGAAATTGGATTTAAGGACCTCAATAACATAAATTCATCGCATTTTAACTGAAGATTTGGCTATCAAAAGACGTAATTTCATCGATCGACAGTTTTGACTGATTTTGTGATTAAAAGTCACATTTTAACCATCAACCTTTCACCGTTTTCACCTGATGCGGCATTGTGAAACTTTTAACTTTTCAAAAAAATGCATTTGCCAAAGGAAAAAGCTGTTGAAGACGTAGAAACCCAGTGTTGCCAGATCAGGAGATTTCCTCCTAGATTTAGGAGATTCTTGGCCTTTTAGGAGAATTTTTAGGAGGAAGAATTGTTTAGGAAAAAGTTTAGGAGATTTACATTTTATGTTAGGGGATTTTTCGGATCCTTAGTGGATTTTCGGGAGATTTTCGGATAACGAAGTATGATGTATAGGGAACACTGGCAACAAAACTTATTTTGCCAAATATTTTAATATAATAGTCAAAGCACTCTATTGTGTTTAATATTTTTGAGCTTACTGCAAGCTCGTGCCTATCTCATTTATGTTTATCTCGTTCTCACTTATTGCTTTCACAATACTTCAAAGTGCATAATTTATGCAAGGAATGAAAGAATTTTACAAAAGCTGAAGCTGAATGAATAAAGAGGTTGAAATAAAAAAATATATATTTTTATGAATACATAAATATACAACAGTATAATCTCGATAATTCGGACACTCGCTTATACGGACAACGCGGTAATCCGGACACGTAATTGATTTCTATTGTAGACTCTTTAATCCGGACACCACAGATTTTATTTGACTCAGAAATCCGGACACAAATTTTTGGTTCCTTTTTTACGGGGAGTCCCCGTTTTCTATTTAAATATATGTTTTCATAAAATGCAAGAAATTCAAGTGAAAACCTATATGCTTTCTCTTCCTGTCGTATTTCCTGGTTCAGGTCTGAAAAAGGAGGTTGCATAAATTCAAGAAGTATTAATTATAAAAATTGGAATTTAACTGTGTAAACTACATAAAATATTAACCCTTTCGCTATTTTGTTGCCATATGGCAATATGCTACTTTGTGGACGTCTGCATCCTCTATGGTTGCAAGAATACATTTTTTGTGGGTCCTTAGAATAGTTTGAAGTTTTAGGAAAAATACGAAATTAATAAACTGAATATTTAAGTTTAAAGAAGAAAAGTATACACGTTTTTTTAATGGTATATCTTGATATAGTAAAGGAAGAAGAAGCAGAAAAATTTAGAGAATTTGACGTTTTGTTTCGATTTAGATACTTTTTTTTTTAATTTTGGTTGAAGTAAATGAACAAATATTCAAATTTTCGTTATGCGTAAAAAGTTTTATGGTTAAGTAATTATTACAGCCACAACGATGTGGTTTCTCTCATAGAAATACACTCTAAAATACAGGGTCCGAGTATAAAAATTAAAAAATTTCTTATGGAATGTTGATAATATAACCATATTAAAAAATTTCTTATGGAATGTTGATAATATAACCACATAGAAGCCTAAGACGTAACATTCAAAATTTTAACTTTGCCCAGTAAAAACCTGTACCGAAAGGGTTAACAATACACCTACATATAGTTAAAAAAAAACCGAAATTTTAAACGTTGGGCCAGAAAAAAAGAAATTTGAAAAAAAATAAGTCGAGAAAAGTCACTTCGTCAACTGTCAGTCACTGGAGTTCAATGTAGGCAATTCTACAATTTCTACAAACATGAAACAAAATTCTGCCAAACGAGAATTACTCATTTCTTTCAAAACCCTTAAAAATGTTTATAAAATATTAAAAATGAAATGCTTAAGGGGCCCGAACACTGTAAACTGCGATTTTTCATATGTTTTTTATTTTATTTATTAAAAAAAAACGGACGTTCCGATTTACATGAAACTTTACACATATGTTAATAAATGTCTAGATTATCGAAAAAAAAATTTTTTTTTTTTTGTGGCGGCCATGTTTGTATTCTGTAGCTGATCCAAAATGTCGTGTTTTTAAAAAGACCCTTGTCGCGTTGACAGCAAATCAGCATAACGGAGCCTCCTAGAGCAAAAAACAAAAAAGATTCTTGAAATATACATTACTGGCTACTGTTTGACGTAGGGGATTTTAAAAATATTGATTAGAAAAAAAATGGCGGCTGTTTGAAAAAAAAGTTTTTTTTTTCGCGTAAAATTTTGCACTAAATTATTTATAAAAAAAAAAGTTTGGCATATATCGAAAAACGGCTACGTCGAGCAGAAGCGACACTATTCCCGAATAGAATGCAATTTGAATCAGGTCGATCGGATAAAAACTTTTTCAGTTATGCTGTCAACGCGACAAGGGTCATTTTAAAAAGACGACATTTTGGATCAGCTACAGAATACAAACATGGCCGCCAAAAAAAAAAAAAAAAATTTTTTTTCGATAATCTAAACATTTATTAACATATGTGTAAAGTTTCATGTAAATCGGAAAGTCCGTTTTTTTTTAATAAATAAAATAAAAAAACATATGAAAAATCGCAGTTTACAGTGTTCGGGCCCCTTAAGCAAAAATAATTATATTCCAATAAAAAATAATAAGTTTCATTTGTGTTCCGTAGTTTTTTTATTGATTTTTTTTAATCTTGGTAATCCGGACATTTCGATATTTCGGACAGTGTTTGGTTTTTAATTGTATTTGTATTTTTCCATGATAAGCTGATTTCCTTAGTTTATAATGAAATAATTACTTATATACAACATTTTTAGGAGATTTTTTACATTCTTGTGAGGAAATTTCAGTTTTTTTTTTGTAATATAGGAGAAAGTCATTTCAGGTATTTGGCAACACTGTCGAAGCCATCCAATGCGTCACTGCATACAATAATAAAATAAATGTGCACACACAGCACTCAAAGAAATTGAAGAATTTTACTTTGTAGGCAAAATGAAAATGAAATTGAAATAGTCTATTTTTGGGCGCTTTATTGCTTTCACATGCGTAACTTTGGCTATAAAATTTATTTTTAATTTTCTTTCAATCAATTTTATTTGATCAATTTTTTCTTGCTCCAGTGTTATTTTGAAGGGATGTTAGTGAAGAGAGTGGCTGAAATAAAAATTATTTGGGAATTTGTTCAAGTGACTGACTGAGTGAAATTATATTGGTTGCTTCAACTATTGAAACCAAACCTGGGGCTGCACGAATCTCTGAAATAGGCCCCATGGGAACGTTTAGTGTATCACATCCGGCGGCCGCATCTCAAGCGTTCTTTGTCAACTCAAAATTCTGCTGACATTGGTTTTTTTTTAACTATGTGGAGATTTTAAAATGGTTTTTACCTCATTCCGACCTTTTAGCTAAGCGGCGCACAATGGCATCTGACCAGGCATTCAGTTACTCGCCTGAACGCCGCGATCGCTTTTCGCTCGCACGCCCACACAATGTTTGCGTGCTTTATTCTTGCATTTGTATGTGTATAATTTTTCATGTTGTCTTTTGTTCGCACGCCCATAAATATGCAGCGCATTTCATTTTTGCCTTTATTCATTGTTATTGCAGCATATTTGCTTTATTTATTGTTAAACTTGTATATTCATTTTGTAAATAAGCGCAACAATACACAAGCGCGCCTATAAAACGTTGTTAAAAACAAACAGAAGCGCCACAGAGGCTGCACAGGGCATGAAATCGCTGCGCAGGGCGACGGGCGACGGGCGGCAGGGCGAAAGTTGTATTCATAAATAAGCAGCTGAGCGTGTGCGCATAGAACGAACGGAAACGGAAAGGCAACGCCGAAAGTGATAGCAATACGGAACGGAAAATATAAAAACGCTTTTTTATGAACAAGGCACACAAACATACATGAAACATAAATACACACGTATAGTATATGGAATAAAATAATCAGAAAAATCATAAAAAAATCAGCAGCATAACATTTGGCCAGTGAAACTTTTTAATTTTTCATTGTCGCTTTGGGATTTTGTGCGAAACTTTCGAGTTTTGTTTTTTAGTTGAGTGGTTTTTGTTGGGATGTTGCGCGCGGGTTGGTTGGTTGTTGCAGAAGTGACAGCAGACAACGTAAGGGTCTCATTTCGAGGGTTTATCTGGCTTTCACTTTTTGTATATCGCACCAGCACAACTGCATTCGGGCTGGCAACAGCTGTGCGTCGAGTGATATTGCTTTGAGCGATTTCGCATAGCGTTGATGACGTTGAAGCGCGCAGATTGTGTTGGCTGGTGATGAGCGCTATTGATTTCGTGCACCTCAATTGTCAAACGTTGATTCGCGTTTGGTTGAGATTGCGGTAAGTTGGGCAGGTGGCGTCAATTGAATTTCATTGAATTGAATTAGAGCGGATCTACTGATTCGCTAATTAAGCAGCTTGAGGCTAATTAACGTGGCAAATATTTGGGGGAGGTGTAAATTACGCCAGGAACCGGCTGTGGGTATTTGCCGAATGTCATTTATCGTGATTATTCCTCTAGTTGCCCTTCAAGAAAACTATTATTACTGTTACTGCTGCAACCGAAAGTAAAGTTGTAAATTAAAAAGCAAATAATGTTGTACTTTTAAAGTAATTCTAAATTGTGCATGGAAGCAGTCTTAATGGTCAAAGGGTTAAGTTTGTTAGGTTTTAGGTTCGTACTAGTATTGGCTTTCGCAGACACAGCAAATTTTCTTTTCATGGATTACTATGTTTTGTTCGTTTCGGTTTATGCAATAAGCTCTAAAAAGTGGAACGCACATTTTGCCCAAAAATCTGCATTGGCTGTGATAACTTGCACTCTAGTTACTGGCAAATGGACTAACAACACTCGCACATAATCGCACAGCACACATCAGGCAGTGATGGACGCAACGCTGAGCGTTTTCACGATTCATTTAAAATGTTTATCTCAATTGTTCTTGTTGCTGCATGAATGGAATTTGCCATGTCATGTCGAATGAGAAGAATTCACGGCTTTTTAAGTCAAAATTTAACTCGATTATGTTTACCGAGAAAATGTTTGTCCCCCAGCTGAAGGAATATTAAAAAAAAAACCAGCATAAGTCACAATCTGATATTCCAAACAAAGCACAAACCAAATATTTATTTAAGGGGGTATTCTAGTCTAGAAATTCGAAAAAAAAAATCGATTTTTTATTTCATATTTTCAAGGTTTAGACCTTTAAGAATACGCCTCTAAGAGCATTTACGGAAATTTGAATAATTTTCGGAGTTATAGTTAATTTTGTGACGCGCTATTCAGACTGCCCGAACTGAGACTGTAAACTAAACTAAACTAAACTACATAAACACATTTTTATCGAAACTACTTTTTTCGAAACGGTTGACCTCACGTTCTAATGCACCAATTTACTTGAAATTTGTAACAGATTTTCTTAATACTATCAAAATTGTCTCGAAGTAGGAGTTTTTGTGATTTGTTTATTTTTTTACTATTTTTAAACAATTACCAAAGTTGAAAAAAGGAGGCAAAAAATTCCCTTTATTTTCAGAAAGACGCCATTTTGTGCAAAAATCTGGTTTTTTTCAAATAATTTTTTTATTTTAATAGGAATTAACCTTATTTTTATGTTTAAAATCATCAGGAGGATTGGAATCACGTCAACCAGGAGACACCTTTTTTTGAGTCCCCACTTTTGTTCTAGACTAGAATACCCCCTTAATTCATATTCACTAAAAAATTCAAAATACAAGTTTATTCTTCAGAATTCAATTGCCTCCTTAATTAAGAAACTTTCAGGACAAATATGTCTCAAATATGTACCCTTTCAAATATGTATGTATCCTTCGATATCCTTGAAGTTTTTTAACGAATCCTTTAAAAAAAAATATTTTTTTGTTCTCGGTCTGTAGTATATCTCAACATTTTATTCAATTTCTATTCATAAGTAAAAATTTCGTATGCAATACGCATTATTTTTTTGTCTATAAAATTAAATTAAAAAAAATAAAATTTTGAGGTATTTTACCACATATTATTTCCTGACATATTTTTGTCCTGAAGGTTCAAAATAGAAAATTTAGTCAAAAAGCAACAAACTTCCTCGTTCATTTGATATCCTCATCTCCATCATTAAACAATCGCAAATATAAAAAAAATTTTTGGAAATATGTATGTTTTTATATTTTAAAGTCCTTTTAAAAAGAAATTGGATCATGAAATGAAATACTGAATAAGTTATGTTACTATGAATGGCCTCTACTTTCACGTCCAGATAATCTTTTGGATGAGTCAAAAGCACTGTCGTACGGTGTAATAATAAATAATGTCAACGCTTGGCTCAGTTTTCAAAACATTTATGGAATTCGATGTCCATTAAAGTCGTCGTATTAGATTTTTTTATTATCTCCTCTGGAAGCGTTCCGCCGTGAAGTTTTTATAAAGGGAGTTAAATAAAATATTGCTGACCGGTGTGGTAACCCACAAAAAAACCCACCAGTCTAAGTCTCTGGCTCTGAAAACAGTTTGATCAAAGTTGTATATAAACATAATCGACATATAAATATGAACCTAAAGGTTCTCTGTTTGTCCTCTACTTTTGTAATGTGTGGTTTGCTCAGGAGAAGGTTTCTAGCTGTTTATTTTTAATTGATGGGGTATTGCACAGCCCATACAACTGAACAATTTTATATCGAACAGCTTTGAAATTATCAGTATTGAATTTTTGTGAGGCGTTATGATTCAGACTTTGAAAACATGACATTCGGTACGAATTTAGTTCGTCGTATTCTTCGGCAGGGGTGGGGTTTGAACAAAGAGGTGGCACCAGCCAAACAACTTAATTTGTTAATGTACAAAAAAGCTGTTCAAATCGAAAGCTAATAGTAGAAAAGCTTGATGCTTACGGTGTTTGGTATTTTAAGACTGAGGTGAACTAGAAATTTGTCTAATACATATACGTTAGATTTCAAAATTCTTTCAAGTTTTAGCCAAGAACTGCTTTTCAGTCCCCTTTAATTGAAGCAGTACACTCCTGACGTTTGTGCTTGCGTTCTCGTTGGTTGTGATTTAAGCAATGTGTACGTTAAGCACGTAAAAGTTAGAGCTTAAGTGTCTTGCAATTTTGTGGTTTTCAAAAATCTTTTCTTGAGCCATACGTGACGGAGATAGCGACGAGGAGTGTGTAAGGCAAGATACTCTTTCGTTGTTCAATTAGAGGTGCGTTAGGGCAAGTGAAATGACGCAAGAAAGCTGAAAGTGGTCATTATGGGGTACAAAAGTTGAGCACTGGTGGGCGACTAAGCACAACATTTGTCGAATTGGAGATATGTATAGAGCGCAATTGCGGCTCTTAAATGCGTAGTTGCAGTTTATAAAATAACAAACTAAATTAAGATAGTGAAAGAAATGTACGTAAGCAAAGCAAAATAGGGTAATAACACTACATGTATTTCCATTAGTGTGGTGGTTATTTAGAGAAAGATTGGTAAAATGAATTAAATAAATTTGCAAGTAAATTCTCATAAAGTATTGCAAGTATTTCCATAATTGGTTCCAATGAATTTTTAATATTTTCTATTCTGGCACAACTTAAACCGTAAATTACATAAATTGGTATTAATTCAAATGACTGCCAATGGCAGTTATTACCTGCCATTGCAATAACAATACATTTTAAATTGAATATAGATATGTTTATTGGCATTTAATTAGCGGCAAACATGCGAATTGTTAGTTAGTGACACTAGTAAATCACATTGAATTTGTTTTGGTTGAATTTTTAAAAAGCTTACCAAAAACTTGCTATTATTTATGTCCTACGCGCTAAAATTAATACAATAAGCATTCAGCACAAACCACGTATCTATGTATGTTTATATGTAAATATGTATGTAAATACTTCACAAAATAATAGCGATAACATGTTGCCATCGAATAACCTGTACAAACTGGCAATCAACCAAATTAACTGCACATAATTTTAGGCGCATATGTCCGTGTAAATAATTATGCCCCTATACCTTTGTGTTTGTGTGTTTGCCGTTTTATATGTCAGTGTTAATGTGAGTCTACAACCTTAGAGCATTTAACCTGGTTTTGCATGACTGCGTGTACACAACAACGAAAACACCCCAAAAATAATGAAAAAGTCAACATTTAAGCAAAACACACCAAAACCATTTTTAGGGCATGCAGCAACGAGAACAGAAACACTAACAAAACTCACACGTGTCTGTATGTATGTATGTTTACAATTAGTGTGATAATTAAACGAAAAAACAAAATGTTGTGAAAAACGCCTGTAAGCATACACCACACAAATAACAAAAAGTACGCAAATACACCAACAACACAACCTGCGGCAAAATTTATTAACAATATGGCAACTGCAACACTTGGCATGGCAATAAAAACAACATAGTCAAAAAACAATAACAATAACAACAAATTACAGCACTTAACGCATGCGAATACCCACACTTCCTCACACACACACACACACATTTCTACACACCAACGGCGGCTCACATGCACCGAACACGTAAATGTAATTGGAATGCTAAAAATAACACAACAACAACAACAACAACCAAAAAGAACTACTACATTCATATTGGCAGCACACAATAAAACTAAAACAACAACAAAAACTGCACGGGCCAGCACTTACGCACACTAATTACACATAATCAGAACCCCCGTCAGAGCCGCACGAAAGTCGGCGGCGAATGATGTGAGTGCGTTCGAAAGTATGCAGCATACACGTCAAACAATCGCATAACAACAACAACACTTCACAGCCAACACGTCAAACACTTGAAAACGCAATTTGTGTTTTGTTTATGCGTACTTTCTAAGCAAATTTCAATGTTCTCTCTCTCTTTCCCGCGCAACAACACCACAGCGCAACTAAAAAAGGAACGACAATGGGCGCGCCTGAAAGTATACATCATTAGCGGCGCAAAGTGTGGCACACAATTGGGCTGGAAAAAGAAATTGGCACAAAAGCAAAGCGCAGCAGTGAACAAGACAACTCAAGCATGTTAAAGTCGGCAGAAAGGGGCAACGAAACGCAGCGTAGTTAAAAAGAAAAACAGCACAAAAGGGAGAATACATTAGTGGCGATTACACAGAAAACGAGTGCAGGAATTGCGACATTGCGACGGCCAGGATAAGCATCGGGTTACTAAGACGGCTTTCGGCAGCAGCAAACGACAGGCAAAGGCACACCGACGCGGCGAGTGGACAGAAGGCAGACAAAGCAGCGGCGAGGCGAAGGGGCAGTGTTAATTACAGCACAGCACAGCGCAAATGTAGGAAAGTCAAGGACGCTACTGAGCAACCGTCAAGTAGACGAGACGAAAGCAAAAAAAAACACCATAACAACAACAGTAGCAGCAAAGAAGAAAAAATGCCGTAATAATGCACGAACAATGCACGAAAGCCAAATGCAGAGCCAATGCCGATGCAGACGACACTAACAACGAAGACAAGAGAATGCGTTGAGGCTGATGCTGGGCATGAGCCAAAAGACATGCAAATTGCAACAAAAACAACAACAAAAAAATACAAACAGAGCACTACAAGCGCACACAACGCAGCTGTTGACGAAAGACGTGGCGCAAAATTGGACTGTGGATGTGGACGTTACTGTTGTGCCGAGTACGCTGACGACGTTGACGTTGATGCTGATAATGATGACTATGACGATGATGGTGACGATAATATGGTTGCGGTTATTGATGCATTAGTGCAGCAGTTGCGCGTAAGAAATTAAGACAAGCTCAAAGAAAATAAGCAACAGATAGACGCTTCCATTTAAAGCTTTAGTGAATTGCACAACGGACTATTTGAAGAGATATTCAAAGCTCCCTAACCATTTGCATAGTCTGCGGCATGCAACAAATGCGAATTAGCAGCGCCAACCGTCAATAGTAATTGAGATATTTTACACAGCCACAATTGTTGCGCAGCTGCCAGCGTTAATTTATTTCACGCTACTGTACAAATTGTATTGTTTTGGCCGAGCGTAGCGCGTACTAGGTGCGACTTAAGCCGTAGACATGGCGGAACAGGACAACTATGACGATGAGGTAATTTTTTCCAAACAATTATTTCGAAACTCAAAGAGTGTGTCAATAATTTACGCACATGTTGAGCTTTGAAGCTAGATACAATTTTTTTAGAACATGAATGCAACAGAGAACAATTTGTTTTCGAAACGAATGAACTTTTATCAGACAGTTTTTGAATCGCTCAAAATTTACAATTACACAATTGTTTTTTAATTGAACAATTGCCTACAAGATTGCCTTGAACATTGCATTAAGTTCGGTAATTTGTTTAAAGGTAGTTTGAAACTGTTAAAATGTTAAAACTGTTAAATGTTAAAGAATATTGATTGAATAATCATCTTGCGCGGCGGAGCGACAACTGCGTAAACTCTAATATTATTTTGTTGTCATTTGGCACGCTGGAATCCACGTTACAAGTTTAAGAATAGTTTTAAGAATAAGTTAAAAAGAAGCCCCAGAATTGAATTTCTATGTGGCATTTCGCTGAGGTCTTTAAATGACCTCTCTCTTCTAGTGAACTCCGCAGGAGTTCCAGAGGTAAGGGAAAAATAAAAAATGATACTATCTGTGCCACTGTTTAGCTCTGAGGAACACCTACTGCGAACTCTTCGTGCCCGCCAACTGCATAGATACATGCATCAAGATTTCTGATAGACTTTTCTAGCGCGGTTCAAGTCCAAATTTTTGTGGTTTTTTTTTATTGTTATCTCCAGGAATAAACAAGATGAGAAGGGATTCATAATGGGCCATTTGGTTCCTAAAGTGGAAATGCGGCTCGCACAGCGGACCCTCTTCCTTACTAAACATAATTTAACTTCAAAAGTTTTCTCCCTTTTTTTTAAATCTTTGCTTTTTTAAAAAATGAAATATGTAAACTGTTTCGCAAAAAGGTGAAACAGTTTTTGCTTTTCAGATTGATTTTGATTCGGTAATATTTAACGCAGTTATTTGCATCCTTCTGGTGGACTTAGAATAGTGGACTTTCTAAAAACACAGTTCATTAAAACATCAACAGATCCAATATTATCAGATATTTTCAAATATTTTGTAAATTTTTAAAGTTTCACAATATCAGAGTACAAGGTGGCGTATGAGTAACCTTAATTTTTATTTAAAACCTTCATAATTGTATCTCAGCAGCATAGAAAGTGCTAAAAGGAGTGGAAAATGTTTTCTTTTGATCTCTAGTAACATTTCTAAATATTTGCATTTCAAGTAAACCATTCAACATTCTATAATAGAATTCATCTACACCATTTGTGTAGGTGTATTGCCAGCAGCAACATTTGCCTGTAAAAACCGATTAAAATAAGAATTTCTTCGTAGGCACAAAACAACAACACCAAATATTTGCTTTCTCATTCCATTTCTTTGCTCATTCGAATTTTATTGAAAGCCAAGTAATGAAAAGGAAAACTTGATGCTTTCCGACTGCAGCGCACCAGATAGCATTACAAGCGCAACAGAATGGTTGAAAAGTTGAGCCCTTGACGAACAATCTCGAGTACGCACCGTTGCACCAGCACAAAGGTGAAACTATTTCTCGCTACTACGGCGGCAAATTGAAAAGCTTAGCGCTATCCAACTAATGTGAAAGTCGCCAAAAGCGTAGCAAAATTAATGAAAATACTCAGTTGACATTGCAATGCCACAGCGACAGTCGGATGCGTTCACGGTCGCGCTAACAATGTCAAGTTTATTAAACGCTCCAACTAGCCGTAACCATTCGGGGCCCGTCAATTAAACTGTGGGGACACGCTTTCGACAATTTGTTACGCGTTCGTTGCTTTGACGTGTCCTCGCTCTGCAGACGCACGCCTGTTGCATGTCGTCGACTCGTACGTAGCGCGTGCTTTCGCTTTCGCTACTTTTTGACAAGCAATTCAACACTTAACGTGCCGCCGGGGACTCGTCGTCTATGCACGCGGGCGCCTAAACGTTGTGGCGTCTTTGGCGTTTCGTTTCCGTTTCCGCTTAATTAGGCGTCAATTCAAGCATGCCATACCATTATGAGCAACTAATTGACGGTGAAGTTAATTGAATTTTTAGGCTCAAATTGAGTGAAGCTCAGTGCGTGCTCATTCCTTTCCGGCAATTTGCCGCCAGTCGCAACTTGCATCCAACTGTAAAGCACACTGATGCAAAAAATTATGATAATCGCGCAAAAATCATCAACACTGCCATTGAGTTTTATTAATTGCAGCATACATTTAGGTGCACATGGGCGCCAGTGGCGAAAAATGTGCTAAAGAATGCGAAAAAAATGTTGTTTAAAGCAAATGCAAGAGCGAGATAGAGTTGAAAGAGTAAAAGAAAGCGAAAACAAGTGATAGCCTGCGTGTATGTCATGGCAATGTCACAAAGCCGCTGTCATTGCTTTTCTAACTAAGTATGGCAGGTCAGGGCGTTTCAATGCTAAATCCCTTTAATATTGCAGCGCCGAGGTGTATGTGTGCATATGCGACTGGCTGCCCTTGAGCGCCAAACCATTGTTGACATGTCACAAGCACACACACACACACACACACCTGCCCATGCCGATTCGTAGAGATATTGCACCCGACAGTTAAAAAATAGAGAACACAAAGGCCAGCATGGCTGCCTCATGTGGAGTGAAAAATGAAAGAATGCAGGAAAAGCAAAATACAATAACCATGATGACAAAATCTGAAAATTAAACTGAAAAACGTATATGAAAAGTAATGTGTGAGCTGTGCTTGGGGGAGCAAAGGTTTTTTGCCTCAAATCAACTCAACTGAAAAATTGCAACAGGCTGGCCATATGCGAGCGAAATGCCTTTAAAAAGAAAATGAATGCATACTTTAAGGATTACAAGTTGTCCTTTTATTTTTAACAATATTTGGCTATTTATAGCAAATCTTTTGTAAGGTGAACTAAGTATTTAAAAATAGATTAGAAAGTGTTTCGTCACTATTGCATTGAATTTCAACTTAATTTAAAGTTTACCGTGTTGCAAACATTTTGAAGTACATAAAAGTTAACATTCTAATGTTAATAATGTCTAATGTTTTGAGTTTTTCATAACATTCAAAAAAAATAATTAATATTTAGGTACCCCGATTCTTACAGAAAGTTATTGTTTACCTAAGAAAATAATTTGTAAGTAGTTTTGATTAAATTTGACTTTAGCAAAGCCTTTCAGTGCGAATAAGTCTTTGTTTAAGTAAATTTGCTTTAATTGCAGTTTATTATTCTTAAACTAATACTCAGTAAGAAAATACTCAGACATGCTTCAAGGAAACTAAGAATTACATAAGCCACAAAAATGCTTAGTTTTCTCTTGTCTTCAGTCGAACTTCACGAATACAACTTAATAATGAAATCAAAGTCAATAGCAAGTATTATTGTGAATAAAATCAAAGTCAACAGCAAGTATTATTGTGAACGAAGAATTTTTTTGTAGTCGCTGTGCGGCCGACAGCATGAAATCTTATTCGACTCGCGCTCGCGTTTCAATTTACAACTCGGCATTCACTTGCAATTTATTTTTGACTTAATTGTTTTACTTTAGCATTTTATGTAACAAGCAGTAACCGCAAAAATAGCAACACCAACAGCATCACAAAACAACCAACAACGCCACTGCGAGCAATACTAACTCAAACAGCTAGATGGGAACAACAACAATAACGCCTGTCAGTGCCGACTTGTATGCCACAACGTGGCCGCATTGTTTCGCCTTCATTGAAATTCCTTTTTGTGGTATTTGTGGCTTACACGTTTAACGTAATACAAACAGCAACAAAAATGCGCCAATAACAACAATAAACAAGTAAAGGTAAATAATTGGCGACCCAGTCGCTGGGGTTGTTGTAGAGTATTAACAAAAGCGACTCTGGGCATTGATATGGGCGCTTCGCGTTACGTTGCTATCAATAAACAACAAAAGCATTAACAATATTATCACAAGTAGAAGGAAATCTATGTTGGCTGATATGCTGGATTTTACATGGCCCAGGCTCGACGTCAACAAGCGCAATGAATAAGCTGGCCATCCGAGCAAATATTTTTTATGGCGCTAAGCGCTGGGAATACCGAGTTAAATGCTGCTCGGGCCCAGTCGACCTGAGTTAAATCATGCCCGACTAGAAGAAGATACGGAAAGCAGCGGAACGAAAGCGTTGTAAAAGAGTACATTGGAATTTCTGTGTTGACACTCGTGCAATGTGCTTTTAAGCCTAAGAGCGCCTACAAGTATATATAATATTTTAATTTATGACCTATTTTTAGGCGCACTGTTTTTGTAAATGTGTGCATACACGCACAGGTTCAACCACAGCGTACGCATGCATGCATATTAATGCGCTTATGACTCCATCGGACCGCGTGAACATAAACAGGCTGATTGAGTTTGCTTTGGGCGCGTGTGTGTTCCTGTTGGCTTGGAATTCACATTAAATTAAGGAAAACATTACCAAGCATTTACATGATCGAATTCGATCAATTTTTTTTTCAGTTATTCAGGAGACATATGGCTATGTTTTCCCGAGTACGATTTTTTTTATTTTGAAAATTTTCAAAACTAGGAGGTTTTTTGTAAAAAGTTTGATTTTCGACCATGTTTTTTGGTCTATTGGTGAGTGTAAAAATGGAACAAAATAAAAATTTCAAAATCGTACTCGGGAATACATAGCCATATGTCTCCTGAATAACTGAAACAAAAATTGATCGAATTCGATTAATATTTCTTGAAGAAGTCTTACCAACAAGTTTGAAAAAAGCAACAACCTCAAGGTCGTTCTAAAGTCGCGAGTGTGATGACTTTTAATTTCCAAAATTTTATCTTACAAGATAAAGCATGTATCAATAAAATAAAAAAAAAAATTACTGGATTATCTCAAGTAGTTCCTTCGCAATTTACTCCGAAAAATAGACTTAAATTTTCAGCTCGTAACCAGAAGACCCCCTTAACTTATGTACCTACTGAATGGTGCACATAGGATTTCATTTAAGGCGAGTTTGTGTACAACTTTTGAATCGAATACCGTTCGAAATGAATTTGAATTGCACTATCAATTTTTGTATTTTGGGCGGTTTCAACTCCCCGCTCCCCCTATGCGGTATGCGCGGTATTCATATAAGATTTGTTTTTATTTTCATTAGCTTAGTAGAAATAACAAAGTGTTGTACTTCCACTGTTGTACATGGCCACTGCCGAACTGTGCTGTCTGTGGGCACGTCAAAAATGCTCGCCCACAAATCATCACTAGCCGACGTTTCATCAGCTTGAGTGCAACTTAAAGAGATGAAAATGTTGGCTCAAAAATTTCCAAACAATTAAGTTGACATTAACGGTAACACGCTGAGTGCGTCAGAAATTTTTGTAATAAATTTGAGTGCTTTATGGTTGTTGCCTGCAGCAGCGCTTAACAACGTGGCCAACTATTGTTGCCCTCAGGCAACTCAGGCACCTCATACAACTACAACACATACAACTACGTACGTAAATATCTATTCTCCCAAACATCCAACCAACATTCACTTGTTCACCACAATTATGCGAAGTTTAAGGCTGTTCGGCAGCTCCACGGGCAGCGTCAAAGTGCTTATCCACCACATTGGTGTGTGTGTGTGCGTGTTGCCGTTGCTGCGCAATAAAATATTCAATTAAATGAAGTATGCTTTCCAGCGTAGTTCATTAATGTTTAATTTGGCCGCGGCGTTGTGGAGTTTGGAGCTGCGCTGGCGGCCTGTTGCCTGCGGCAGAGATGCCGAATAGGAAATGCGATGTAATTATTTTGGGAAATATCAGTTTACTGCCTAGTCTACCAAATCCTGCCTGGCACCCATAAGTATGCTTTAAAATAATGAAATTAAGTGTTGGACTAATTGAGTTATTTGTGTTCGTATTTTCGACGCTTTGATGTGGTCATTTGTCAGAGTTCGTTACTTGCAGTTTGACTTTGTCGATTTCCGCTTCGTTTGCTGTTGGAGTGCCGCGTATTTATTGCACGCCATGGCAAGTGCGAGACAAAAGTGAGCTGAGTGAGGTGCGAATGTAGAATACAAAATTCGATGGGGGAGCCCTGAGGTTAATTGGCATGAATTTGCCGATAGTTCATGGATTAATTTGGCTGCTACAGAAAGTGAAGGTATGGAGGAATCGGAATTAAGTGTTTTGGAACAAGAAAGCTAAATTTATAGGATTTTTGTTGGAGAAAATTGTTTTAGCGTGAGACATTGTATACTTTAATAACATTGTGTCTCTAAATGGTTGTATCTCTAATTGAAATAACCTGTGTTCTGTTAGAAAAGCAAAAGAAAAAAAGACAAACAACATAGATTTAGTCATAAATCTAAATCTTCTTAAAGATTTCCTGACCGCCAAAGTGTAATTACAGAAAGATAAGTTACCAAACTCTGAATACCAAAATTTGTTAGCCCTCTATCATGTTCGAAAATGTATTTCGTTTGACTTTTTACATCACTGCATTTGCTGTTCGTTATTAACTTCCGAGCATCGAACATTTTGCTTTGCTCCATCAGCAGCAAACGACCAATTTGTTATTCCAGTCACTTGGCGGGCATTAAAATGCTAAGCGCACGCCGGCTGGCTGCATTAAATGGACTAATAAAATAATTCAAGTGATTTAATGGTCAAATACATTGCGCCTGCCTTGTCCATTTCTGCTCGGCGAAAATTTTCGCTGGACATTAATCAGGCGGCAGACGGCAATCGCGCAAATCAAATTAAACTAAATCAACATAGAAAATCTTGCAAAATAATACAAATCGGATACAAAGGAAATGGTCACAAGAAATGGGCTAATAAACGGGAACAACGCGCCGCAAGAGAAGCGCTGAAAAGAGAAAACTGCAAAAACGACCCGACCATGCAGTCCGCAGCGAAAAGGTGTAGTCGGATTTAAGCGGTTTTGTACGTCAGTTGTGTTTTAAAGTAATTTACTTCTACTGCCGCTACTTCCGCTGTGCAGCGGAAGAAAACAAAAAAAAAGCGCAACGAAAACCAGCCGCAAAAAACAGGCCGCTAATGGTGGCCAACTTAATGGCCACAAATGCTGAAAAAACGTAAAAAAGGGTACAACAGCGACAGATGAAACTATAAAAACGACTTAAGGAAAGGGCGAACAGATAAACTGTGCACAAAATACAAATACAATAAATGATTTGCGAATATAAAACCGTACGGCCACCTCCGCTTGCCACTAACTCCCATCCTTTCGGTTCCATTTCGGTCCATTTGTTCGGGTTCGGGTTCGGGATCGGGATCGGGATTTCTAATTTGCTTTGTTGTGCGTCAAATGTGGCGTATTGTTTGTTGGCGGTTGTTTCTCTTTTCGCTTTAGTTCCTGCAAAATTTGCTCAGTTTTTTTGCTTGCGTTTTCAGCGTTTGTATAGGCCGTAAAAAGTTGTTGGCAAATACAAAAATTGCGTGCAATTTCAGACACGCGCACGCGTGGCCTGATGCTCGTTATTTGCAAAATTTCCGTTTTTTCGGTTGTGATGCTTTGTTTTATTTTTTCGCATTTCATGCTTATTGTTGTTGTTATTACTGTTGACTAAGCATGATAGCAATTTCACGCTCGAATTGTTTGGCAATTGGTCGGTTTTGGTAATTTTTAATGGGATGGGGGGAATGATTTGTGAAATAAAACCTGTTTGGTGCAACCAATTACGGGTGTTAATTAGTAAAAAAGAAGTCATTGAGATTTTAAATAATTATTGTTAAAGTTAGATGCAGAGGATGGCTACTGGGTTAAGTTGAGTTGTTATAAGAAAATATTCAAAACACCATAAGAAGATTAAGAGTTGTTGCAAAGACCACTTCCGAAATCCAGATAGGGAATTTTAAAGTTTTCCATGAAAGCTGGAACACCGATTATATTCGCCCAAATAAGGATTAAATAGACCGAAAAATAGCAAAGGTGTATTTTTTCCAGAGACCTAAAATAATTATTATCCATATTTTTGGAAATAAAAAATTGCCCGCATTTAAGAAAATTCTAAAAATATTGCTTTATAATAATTATTCCCAATAAGAAATTTTTACGTGACCTGTAACTTTTATCATGTAATAAACATTTTTGAGTTGTATAACAACTATTATAAGAAATAAAAATATTTTTCGTTGTCGATAGTTATTATTTTGGGATTTGTTTTTTTTTACGTTGCTTCATAGCTTTGATTTATGATTTTTTTATTTACCTTAGTTTTATTAACTAAGGTACAGTTGAATTACCACATTTTGGGTATGAATTAATTTTTAATTGTTTCAAATTGACAAACGCAAATTAACTGCAGAAAACCAATTTCCACCAATAACTAAACAATTAATAACACTGTGCGTGAAATTTGCCCTCAAAAATTTAGACATGGGGGGGACCTACTGGGTGAGTTTCCTATAGGTATACTGAGTTGAGATCCACCAGCCGTTTGGTAAGATTGGCTCTAGTTTATGAGAAATCCGACTTTGAAGTTTGGTAATTTTCGTCCAGTATGCCGCTTAAGTAGGTCCTAAATCGTTTCGAATATCGCTTTACTGTCTTCGGCAAGTTTGTAGATATTTTAACGACCAACAAATTTGCTGAAGACACCAATCCAAAAAAAAATATATTCAAACTGTGTAATTGCGATGTGTGCATTTTTTTGCGCAGCGCTACGTGGCGTATGAGTGTCATACGCCACGTTGAGTGTTATAAATAATGACTGTCAACTTCGCTTCCTAAATCGTTCTCAATGTTATGTGACCACCAGCAAATTTCACCAAGTAGTACGTCTATTTTCTTCCCTTTGTAACGCATTTCCATTGGAAGTGCCACCTATTGAAATCTGCAGTAATATCAGAATTAATTGAAGAAATAAATTTATGTGACCGACGTGCCTCCCTTTCACCATGTTCATCCGATTCTGTTGAAAGTTGGCTGGCCAGTAAATCTAAGTGATGGTGTAATAAATGAATTTTCATGTTCATGTTTACACCGATCCGTGAAAATGTATTTAGCATAGTGTTCACATGCACCGCATAATTGCGGGACCGTCTTTTTCCCAACAAACAATCACTCATTTTCAAATGTATTTTTTAATTCCACACAATTTTTATCTCGAGAATTGAAAAACGTGTCTCGCGGCGTGGGAAAGCGACAATTTAATTTATAAAGTTCAGTTTTTGGAATCAGTGCAAACTCATAACGGTAATGGCAAGTAGCGATCGGCTGATTGTTTATCGCTTTTGTCAAAATCGTGTTGCCGCATCGGTTGAAATTAAAATACCTGACTGAAAACAACTGACCTGAGCACTTTTCCCTTTTTTTTCACTCAAATACAGCACCGCCTGGTAACAATCACTTTTGTTTGTTTTCAGTTTCTCTCTCTCTTTCGTTGGAAAATATCAACTAATTTTGACAGTAGCGATAAACGATCCTACCAACAAAATACATGTGGTTTTTGGTATTGCGGGGATGCTATATCCTTATTATTGAGACATGTATTATTCGATTGCTTCCCACAAGTAATTCGAGCCCAATAAATAATATAAAACTAAAGAACAAACTAAAACTATGTATAGTTAATTACCGCATACAAAAAACTATGCTAAATATGATTCAAGATGTTTTTAGTAAGCAGCTCCGACATATTCTGTACATGAACGCATGAAAGTAGCAGAGTATAATTTTTGAAACGCTGTAGTGGCTTAACAGTGAAAGTGATTGAAATGAAATTAATATGCACTATAGATCTTTGAATGCTCTTTTGCCAGAAGTCACTTACATAATTTTAGCTCTCACGGTTTCCAGGATATTCAAGGATAAAAATTTAGTTGATGTCCTTGATGTCCTTTTTCATAAAATTTTTCAAAAAGGACATTTGTTTCTTAAACTTCATACCATTACCTTTCATTTGACGTTAAAATTATTCCTTTCTGACATTTGAGTCAAGAGATATGATTTTTTAAAAGTTTCAGTAAGGGGCACTAAGCCGCCATCTTTAAACCGCATTTAAAAAAAAACTCGAACATCCCCGGAAAAATCCCTTGGTACTTTTTCATCTACTGAGGTCCTCTATCGAATGAGATATGTTTGACCTTGTCCCTTTTTTTAGTGTTGCACAGTGTTATCATAAATTTCATTAAAGTTATGAAGCAACGTAAAAAAAATATAAAATAATTATATATAATTATAATAGTTATAATCAACAAACAAAATTTATGTTGCATTGTAATAGTTACATTGGAATTATTTTCTTAAAAAACTTATAATAGTTAAGTCCCTCATTTTTTCTGGGTAGCATTATTTGTTGCTCAAATATCTGTTTGAGCCGCATCTGTCGTGAACTTGCGGCACAACTTTGTAAACAAGTCCAGTGTTGGTTGCTTTGCGAATTTCGCTGAATTTGGCTGAATTTGTTGCAGAAAAAGCGTCAGATTGATGTCTTTAAAAAAATGCTTTCTTTGGACTAAAATACATCGCCGGCATCATTACCGATGACAAGTCATGGGTCAATAAATATGACATCGAAACTTTTAAATTAATCATTGCCAAAACTTGAAAATCATACAATAGTCGATTCAAAATGAAGGTTTTGTTGACTATTTGTATCGATTGCAATGGTAAGGTCCACTTTGAATTTTTATGTGAACGTATTTAAGTGTTTGAAGGAAAATGTTCGAGCTGACCTATAGTGGAGAGACAACTCGTGATTTCTTCATCACGACAACGCAAAACTGACTGGGCTCTGGTTTCAAAAATTATATTTCCCAGCCTTACCGATGTCGTAGAAGTCGAATTTATAGTTCTGAGAGTGCCGCTTTGATTAACTATAACATTTCTCTTCCCCTAATACCATCCATTCTATCTTATATTGCGTATTATTTTTGTCATAATCGGTCTTATAATGGCTTCCTTTATCGATGGTACAATCCTGGAACTAAGACCCATTACTGGGCAAACAATGTTTCTTTTGTTTTTGAGTTGACTTTGCGCTAAGTTTGGGTCCTCAAGTAAACTTTGTATTTTATATTTAAGTACTTCTTGTGTGGCAGCCGCCGTGGCTCAGTTGGTTAGTGCTTTGGACCGCGAGTCGCAGGCAGCAACCTCAGGTTCAAATACTGCCTGTAATAACACCTAAAAAAAATAACGGGAAAACTCGTTTTCTCTTTCGGTGGCTGTCCTCTCAGCTGGAAATGGCAAACCTCTGAGAGTAAAAATTGCTTATGAAAAAGCTCCCAACCTGCCGTTCGGAACCGGCATAAAACTGTAGGTCCCTCCAACCCGTGTACAAATTCACACGCACAACACGGGTAGTTGCGGGAAGCTAGGCCTTAGTCTCGCGTAAGCGGGCTGTCGTGCCAGTCAATTATTAAAAAATTATTACTTCTTGTGTGCCATGAATTGTATTCATCGAGCCTAATTAGTGTGCTAGCAATAAATAAATAATTAACTAAAAATAACTAATAAATAAATAGCAAAGTTTTCTAAGCTTCAACGTCCATGACATTTGTCGTGGTTAAAGAACTTAGAATTCAAAGTCGTATTGTATTCATAATTTATATTATTTTAATCTATGACTAAAATGATCAGGATAATCTGTCGCGTTTTTCTTTATCGAAAAGTATTTAGGAGTAAAAAACGCATATCTAATACTTCTGCTGACTTGGAAGAGCAACCTACGCTGCAAACACCACTGCCATACCCAACCTTACTTTTTCAGATCAGTTTCTAGGTATCTTTGCGTTATTGTTGGTCTCTCATGGTTAACGTTTAAGAGGTAGTGATAGGTTTGTTGTCTGTAACGTTGTAAAAGTCATTAATTAATATATTAAGTCATTGATTTAAATTTTTACTAATTCTATCTGTCTGCTTTTTAGTTGGTTTCCAGCAATCCAAATCAACGCAATTGGCGAGGCATTTTCATTGCGCTGCTGGTCATAATCATTGTATTAGCACTCATAGTAACGTCTGTGGTGAGTAAAAGACTAATTGTTTGCACACAAAATCAAACAAAAGTTTCGAGAAATTTCACGACAATTGTCAAACTGCATGCATTGGATACTAACAAAATAATTTATATAAATAAGTGTTGTGTGTGTTCGAGCGAGTAACACTTTTTGTTACTACCATTACCACTTTTTGCCACTTAGTTTTAATTAAAGTCTGGAAATATTATTATATTGGTAACGCTTGGAGTAGGGTCAGCTTAGTGTTGCTTTAGTATTGAATATTATATCGTGAGGTCTAATAAGAATAGAACTTAATACCAGCTAAAGTTCAAACAAATTTCTATAAATAAACTTTAAAAAACTTTCAAAAGTATGTCGAGTTGTAATCATATAAAATATTCAATTACTCTAACTATTTAATATTCAGCTCGTAACAATATTTGTTCTGTGGCTTGCTTATTATTTATTCAAGTCAGTTTCATTTAGATAGTTGAGGAAATATTTAGTAGCAAAAAGTGCATATTCTGATTTCATAAATTGTCTTTTACGTATAAGTGTATATATGTCTGTGTGTATTTTCTTTTTCTTTTTTCGCCCCCCTCTAACCAACGATTCTTCAATTCGATTGTTCACATTTGTATTTTGGGTGGTTTTGTTTGTGTTTTGGATTTTCGAAATCGCTACGTGCGCGATTTTTTCACTCTTCATTTTTGTGTGTGTTCATTTGTGTTGTTTTGTTCTTATCTCTTACTATTTTCGCTTTCTTTTTGGTGTCTTGTGGTGGTCGTGTCTTTGCTCTATCTTTTTTGTTTATAGAAAACATCATATAAAATTTCTGCATTTATCAAAAAAGGTACTACTCACGCCCCCCGATGAGGGACCGCGCGTCAAGGGGCAACGCATCAAATTGCAGGACATTGTGGACGGGCTGTTTATGCCGCAGCGGGCGAATGGCACATGGATAAATGGTAGGTTATAAACAACACTGTAAGGGAGAAACAATTTGTAAAAGTACACAAAAAAAATTAAGATGACACATTTCAAATAATAATGAATCAAATAATAATAAATCAATTTAAGAAATGAAATGAGATATAAAAATAGAATAAAATGATCGACATCAAATAAAAAAAATTAAAAAAATTGAGATTTTAAATTAAAAGTAAAAAATTAAAAAACCTTTAATTAAAATTGAACTAAAAATGAAATAAAATGAACATTAATAATTAAATCGAAATCAAAGCTGAACTGAAAATCAAACTTTTTTGTTTTTTATTTGTATAAATGTAATGTAATGAATTTATGTGTAATACAGCCTGATTCTGTGTATTCTTGACAAATTTTTTATCAAGGTATTTTTTCAAGATTTGTATCAAGCAAAAGCTTTGTTGGCATTCTGATGCAACATTGATAAAGTAAAAAGCTCATTTAATTCAACATAAGGTGAATATGGGATAGCTGTCAAATTATCAAAAAATAAGACAAATAAAAAATTTGAAGAAAAGTATTTTTTGAAATTATTTTTAAATTTTTATTAAAAATTATTATTTTGTGAGGCGAATGATTGGCTCATACGCAAATTACAGTTATTACCGATGGATTTTTATCCATGTCCAAAAAAATGCAATGCCGCCAGAACGCGTATGGGCAAAGATAGCGATGTTCTCTGTGTGTCATGTGGCGCCAAGTCTTCAATTAATCGATGCCCCAAGGATCGAGTCAGCCGGAAATTCTTCATGAATTCTTCTTCGCTTAACGAAGGCAAATTATTTGTTTTCTTTTGCTTCTGATTTCTTCTTTTCTATCCTCCTCAACCGCTAAAAGTGTTAACATGCACAATTCTTCCATTTTCAATAGGCAAAATTTCAATTTGTATGCTGTTGTCAATAGCATTCACACTTTTGACAATTTATCAAGAAAAGAGCTTTTATTTTTAGGAATAGAATGCCAATTCTTGACAAATAGTAAAAACTTGACAAATAGTCAATATGGTGAATTTATCAAGTGTACAGAATTGGGCTGATAATATTTTAATAGAAAATTAGATTTAAATTTCAAATTAACATCAAAATCCCACCAAAGTCTTAACCAAAAACCATATGTATAATATATATATATTTATATATTTATATGTACAAATAAAAATGTTTGAGAATCTTAGACAGAAATTTAGCAAAATTTACTAATGCAAGAAATGAAAATTAAACCATACAAAACTACTCAATTAACTCCTTTTCGCACACGTTATGCATACTAATTTTCTATCTCATTTCTGTTTCCATTGCGCCTCTCATTTCACGCTCATCTCTTACAGCCGAGGAATTTCTATACCAGGACCATTGGGGCCGCATCATACTGCTAAATGCGTCCAATCTAACGGAACGTGTACTCATGTCGAATGTGACATATGTAAGTGTGTTTGCCTTTGCGTTCCCGTTAACCCATTTATGCACACACGCACTCTCGCGACCACTCATTCACTTGAGCACACACACACTCAACACCAGAATAAACACAGCCACATAAAGCCACACTGATGCACAATACACAATTAACAACAACACAAGAACATTGCTGTCATTTAACATTTGCCATGGTTCCCTTTGTTTCCTTCGTTGAGCTGAACCGAGCTTGATGTGAGCGCCGCCGCGTTGCTTTCTGCTTATTGCAGTTATTTATTCATTTTTCGTTTATCTTTGATCGCACCAATTTCTGCGCTGGCGTTTTCTACATTTTTATTTACAACTTACGACAGTATCTAAAGTGTATACACTTGACTTAGCAGGCGCCCCGTTCGCCCCCACAATACGTACGACAGCCGGATTCGGGCAGCCCGTTTCGAACGAGCAGTTTACTATCACTTTAGTTGCCCTTCTGCACTCTTCACCGCTACGCATTCGCGCCGTCAGCGCTGCTCAATTTCCATTGAGTTTTCCAGCCAGTTGCGGCAGCTCCCAAGTGCGCCAAGTGAAATGGAAAATCAGTCGAAAAAACTCGGTAAAATGAAGAAAATGCTGAGCGATGGCTGAACGGTTGGCTGGCTGTTTGCCTTCAATTGCGAGCCAAAAACCCAAAACGCTGTTGCTGCCAAATGTTGCCCGCGTCTAGCGTCAAGTGAAAGCAGCCGAACGCATCTGGATAGACAAACAAAAATACAAACAGCTGAGTGAAAAAGGAATAGTTAAGCAAAACTGTAAAAGGTGCAGGAGTCAGAGAGCAAAAAACGGGTGAAGATTTTCATGTCAATGACTCGGTAAACAGTTAGTCTTACTGTTGCATTGGCAACGAGGAATTACAAGCAGACAAAAGCAAACATTTTCGAGTATGGTCAATAAATGTGAAAAATGAAAAAATTTTAAAATGTTGTCGACATTTATTGCTTATTGTGGCTTGTAATTTGAAAAACAAAGCACTTCAAATCAGATGCTGAGAAAAGAATAAAGTTTCGAAAACAAACATAAAATTATTAATATTATTGTAAAATTCCTATGAAAATTCTTTATGAACAGAAGTCGGATAGTTAATATTTCATATAATGTTATATTTTTATTTTAACCTACATTTTTATTAAAATTTTTAGCTATTTCAATATGAAATTGAATTCAAATTTTAATTAAAATCCATTTTTTGTAATTTTATATTGTTTTATTTTTAATTTTGTTTCAAATGCCAAATGTCGGGTTTCTCTCTTAGTTTCTAAATTATTCTATATTAAAATATTGGATTGCATAAGCCGCAAGCCACGCCTTCTTATGGGATTCTCGGCTCAGTTTTCTAATATTAAGACACGAAAAAGTACCAACTCGGTACTGAGTTTCATTGATGACTGACTCATAGTTCTGAAACTATGCTCAATTTTTGGTTTGTATACATATGTACATATATTTTTTTATTTTATTATATATGGCGCATGTTGTCATGTCACCCAGTGTGAATGAATGAATGAATGTATAAATGAATGAATGAATGAATGAATGAATAAATGAATGAATGTGTGAATGAGTGAATGAATGAATGTCAAAGCGAAACGTACTTTTGCCGCCATTTGCCAAAATTATAGCATTTGCCGATAAGGTGATGACTTTCCGCCACCCTGTATTTCACTTATCTTTTTAAAACTATTAAAAAACAAATTTATAAGAAATATTTTCAATAAAATTCACATTTTTGAAAAGTGCAAATTAAGCAAATAAAAAACAATACTTCACTAAATCCTGTTTTCTTCGAATATCTAATTTAAAGCCACCAACAACTAACTACTTTATAAATGTCTGCCTCAGTGTGTGTTTTTTAATTACTTGTGCACATTATGTTAAATGATTTTTGTTGTTGTTTCATATTCATAGCTCATTACGAATGCATTCAAAGAGGGAGTTAATGTCCTCGGATGAATGTGTGTGCTTGTTCTTGTTGTTGCGTGATTGCCACTTTTTCCCTTAAAGCTGTTGCGTTTACTGTAATTTCGGTGACATTTTTATTTTCACTTATTCGTTGTTTACATTTTTATGTTTGACATATTAATTTGTCAGTGGCAACAGCAGCGCTCACAATAACAACATCGACCGCCAGAGCCGGCAATGTCAGAGCGCAACAACAACAATGCCATTGCAATAATGAACCATTAAATTTGCAAAATTTTAATGTGTCGCCTTTTCCTTCATTATCCGCCACTCATCGTCGCCACAGAATTTACATTTTCTCCCCATTCCCCCGACACCATTTACGCATTACTCCATTTTACAATGTCTGATTTTTGTCTGCTTGCAGAAAACACTTGCCCCCTACACGTTCACCATTTCGGCCGATAAACGGTACATTTTGTTGGCACAAAATGTTGTTAAACTTTTCCGGCATTCATTCTTGGCACAGTACACGCTGTTTGACATTCAAACGAGGTAAGTATACAAAAATTAAGCCACAACAACAACAGCAAGTCTGACAATAGCAGCAACAGTCCGGCTTAGAGGACTTGTATGTTACAAGCACAACAATAAAAATAACATTATGCAACAACAATTGCAACGACGCCGCCAACAATGCGCAAAAGAAGTCGGGGGGAAATTATTTAGAGGACAAAGTTTGACATTGTGCGCAGTGGCGTGCGCGGCTGGAGGACACGTTGATGCGAAGTTGAAGCCACTCGAGCGCAACTGACACTGCGCCGACACCGTAAGCTCACTCGAAAGTTGTCGCGACCGAGAAGGTGAAGAGAAGGTCGCTCAAGAGCAGCTGGTTGCTGGCGCGCTTGGAGCGGCCACGCCGAGCAGTTGAGACAGTTGAGCGCTTTAAACTTGTAGTGCAAATACTTGTGGCTATGACGAGTGGAATAGTTAATGTTTACGAGTATGGCTTAACCCTCTCAGACTGTGTGCGCATAATTGGAAGCTCTTCAATGTGCTACATTGGCATACAATTAGCAAAACTACACACTTACGAAGGAAATAATGTTTACTCCCGCTGGTTTTGACAAATTGGTCAAAAATTTTCGAAATAAAAAAAGTTGTATTGCTTGGTTGAAAATCCATCTCGCTCAATTGGCAACTTTCAAACTAACTCTGACAATAAATTTTTGTTGTAAATAGTGAAGTGTTCTTAACCCTTTCGACCCCGAATTTCACCCTGTGTCTCGATATTACTTTTTGGTATTTAAATCATGAAACAATTGCCTAAGAAGTGTGCACATGAGATTTGAAGTCGCTACGCCTCTTTGTTAGAGTTCTAGAGCTAGTTTACTTTTGAACAATTTTAGCTTAAAACGGGTTAAATAAATTTTGCATCAATATTTTTTAATTATAGAAAAATTATTTAATATTCATGGAAAAATACAAAATTATCAAAGAAACAGGGTTTTGATTAAACGCGCCCAATTCGTAGACTTCAATTAGAACACAAACTTTCCCTGATATCGCTGCAAATTATTGGAAATTATTTTGTAAAATTTTTGTAATTTGCTTTGAATTCACTTCTAAAAATATTAATTTGTTGGTGCCTACTTAAATTAATCCCATAAATCAATCGTAGCTTTTGCTATAAGATGACAAATATTTAGGTGAAGTTGCTCTCAGGCAACTTTGGGATCGAAAGGGTTAAAAGCGCTTAAAAACATTTCGAACAGAAAGTTTTTAGAGTCTTGTTTAACCTTAACAATTATGCCACTGCCAAAAAAGTAAAATACATCTTAGTACACTGAGTCACAGGTCTGAAATGGTTAAATACTTCTATGAAATTGTCCAAAGATTTAATATTCGCCCAAACAAACATCTTCACGGTCACGCCACTGTCTGCATCCTTTGCCAAAGTGGCAATAAATGACTTTTCGCATTTTATTACAATCTTTACGCTTCCAGGACTATGCAGCTTTCCCACTCTTCTCTCTCACATTCTTCACTGTCCACATATCTGACTCAATGTCCGTTTGCGCATTTAAGCTGTTTTCAATGCAATCCCATCAGGCTGCCAAATACAAATTTCATTCAAGCTCATTGCTTTTCTCATGCCTGACAGCAAATCCAACCCGTCCCGCCGCTGAATAGCAACCCATGCTGCAGTTGTTGTTGTTGTCACCGTTATACCTTTGAACAGCTCAGCAGGCTGCAAATTGCCTTCGGCTTATCTCTCGTATATTTATGCAATTTACGTTCATATCTTCCTGTTAATGCCATCACTTTCCTCCACGCCTCCGGGCGGTTCCTCCTGCCTGCTTTCGCCCGTCAATCTTCCATTGTTGCCACTTGTCGCCCATGCCCGGTCTCTGCCTCTTCTTAAACTATTTCCAACTATCTTTCAGTGAGAGCATCAAATTGAAAATCGATGCACACGACGACGAGTGGCCGTATCTGCACTATGCACGCTTCGCCGCCGCGTCTGTCACCGTGGCGAACAGCAATGCGCTCGTGCTCGTCTACAACTATGACATCTACTACTGCCAGGGGCCGCGCTCCACCAATCACGTGTACCGGGTGACGCGCGACGCCGTGCCCGGAATCGTTTACAACGGCATCCCCGACTGGCTGTACGAAGGTGAGCTGGGCTAAAATTACAAAACGTAAAAACTATTTCAGAAAAAAGTTAAACGAAACAAAACAACGTTTCGCTATGCGTGGACGTTGTGTTGCAGCGTTGTGTGCGCGCGAGGGTGCTTGTGCATGTGTGTGCGTGTGGATGAGTGTGTTGTTGAAGTATTTCGCAAAATTAAATTAAATTGAATTTTCTTTTACTTTCTGCTTTCTCTCTTTCTCCTTCGTTCCCACTGGTGCATACAAATCATCTGACCACAAATCGCGACCCTCCGCGACACCGACGATGGTTTTTATGTTGCTGACGATTTTTATGTGCGGGCCACGCAGAGGAGATACTCCACTCGAATAATGCTATTTGGCTGTCGGACAATGGGCACCTGATGCTGTACGGCGCGTTCAACGACTCGCTGGTGCAGGAGCAGCACTTTGCCTGGTACGGCACGACAAGTGGCGGCAATTCGAATGCGTATTTGTATCCGGAAATCAGATCGTTGAGGTGAGTAAGTGCGCTGTTCGGAGGCGGGAACGAGGGGACGGTTTTGTGCCGTAAATGGTAATTGGAAGGTAAGCAAAGCAGTTCAACGCGTTTGAATGTGTCTGTAGGCGACGTCGGGACCTACCTACTACTGCGTCAGTCGAAATTGAAATTAAGATCGAATGTCAAAAGTAGACAGTTGGAAGTTGAATGTTTTTTGGAAATGTCTTAAAAACAATGGAAACATCTTTCCGAATCAGAAAATTTGCCTTAAAAATGTAATTTAACTTTAAGTGCGTATTTCGTTTGAAATGAATGTTCTTCCATATTTACACTTAAATGCATATTTATGAGCATATTTTATGTGTTGTTCCCATTAACTGCACATGTTTTTCTTTATTTAAAATACTTAAAGTGCACATTATCAACATTATTTATGTTTTAATATTGTTTTTGTCAGTATTCTTCCATTAAAAAAAAAAATGTAAAGGCAAATTATATGACACTACCAGTGAAGGCGAATATCAATGTGCAAAAAAGTTGTCAAGACAATTGGCAACAATTGAAAGAGAATTGAAAGAGAATTGGATTTCTAATGGTTTCGAAATGTTTTGCATTACTAGGCTCGGTTCATTATAGTCAGTTTTCCGAGTTCAAAGAGCATCTTTTAATATGAAAAAGAATTTAAATTATACGTAAATACGTGTATGAAGCAAGACTATCTCCCCGATACATCTGGCGCTGGCACATTTATAATGACTCAGCGATTAGTTCGATGGACAGCTAGTCAGAGACTCGTAAGCCATCTCAAATTAAAGCTTTCTTAAAATTTTAGGGACACCAGCAGCTGTCATAGTCGAAACTTTTAATTGGCTTAAGAAGAACAAAGAATTGCCATTCTAATTAAGTCGGATAGTCAAGCCGCGTATATATATTATAGGCCCCAGTGAGCCTCCTAGGAGCTATCCACAAAACTTACCTTAGGACACATAAATTTCCCTATTGTTACAATTACCGTTAAACTCAGCTCTCGCGCTTGGCATCTTCTTATTCTGTCTACAGTTTGCTGACACAGTCATGAAACTGGCAGCTGAATCGCAAAAGCCAAAGCAAATGAAACTCAAATCATAATTAAATTTTAATTGTTATTTAAATTTGCACCTATTGTAGCATTCCATGCATACCTACCGACACATAGGTTTAAGTCAAAGGACGACGAGAGGGCACACTCAGCCACTCAGCCACGCACAAACAGTGCAAAAGAGCATAGCACGAAGCGAACGTCAGACTCTAACATTGTTAAATTTCAATTAAAACTTACTGTTACTGTGTTAGTGGTAGTGTCGGTTCAAACTACGTACAACTAGTTTACAATAACAACGCGTGCTAAAAATGTTACAGTAAGAGTTAACTCTTGTACGCGGGCACACAGGTGTGAAAAGGCACAACGGCAACTGCCAAGTTAAGTGCAAGTCAGACGCACCAACACCCACACATGAAACATTTAAACTATCGCACACACACACACATATCCATAAATTAAAATATTGGGATACTGGGGCGCTGAAATTACAGCAACGTCTGTCTGCGTGGCACGCGCTTCCACTTGACTCGCTCTCTTCGTCCGTTGGTTACTTTGACCCGGCCCACATCTGACGCTCGTCGCTTTGCTATTCACATTACAAGCGGATGCTGCTCACTGACTACATTTAAATTGTTTCCGTTCGTGGCAACCAATACAGACGCACACTCGCACACATTCCCACACCTACGACCATTTATATTTAGTGGTGAGTGCTTAGTGCCGCAATTTGCTAATTATGCGTTCAAATGTGAGCTGATGTGTTGGAATGTTGCTGTTTGCGTTTCGAATACCAAGTTTGGCTTTACAATTCCACATACGCAAACACACACCTACCGACACATGCACCGGCGGTGTGGGCGACTTGTGCTGGCAAATGCAAATATAAACGTTGTCAAAACTTGAATTTAATTGTTTTCAGTTTCTGTTGCTAATGAACACCGAATGTGTATGTTGAAGACACGTGCAAAATGGCAAATTATTCAACCATTACAGGGTGCCATATAGTCTGTTCAACCCAATGCGCAGTGATTAGTTCCATAGACAAAATTCAAAAAATTTATAGTCTCAGAATTTAACGATTTTGATGTCATTTGAAAGGTAAAACTCCAACTAAGAAAACGCCAAAAAATTTGTGCAAAAAATTAATTACTGTGTGTGCAAAAGTTGAAACTTTTTTCACAAAAATATGTAAACAGATATTTTCTGTTTTTTAGTGTATTGAGTAAAAAAAATTGTAAAAATATATGGTTACCAAGAAGTTGCTAAAGCTTTCAATAAATATTAAGAAATGATGTGGCTATTTTCGCTTTTAATGTTTTCTCAAAATTTCCAAAACTGAGGCTTTTACTTCACTTTTTAATTTAAAATATGTTTCTAAAATAAAAATCTAAAAATTTGCAAAAATTAGAGGAAAATATCTAAAAAGTGAAAGTATGTTCCTGGATTTGTTTTTTATTTTAAGAAGCATTCTTTCTCTGTCGGATAATGTAATTACATCCTCCGATATTTTCTTATATCAGAAAATACTTCAATTTGAAAAGTGGTCTAAACACCTATTTTTCGACAAAATGTATTTTATTCATACCTAAAAGTATGCAATCAGCACGAAAAATTGAAAAAGATGCACAAATGCAAAACACACATCTCTTATTATAAAGTTTTTTCAAAAAATAAAGGGTCCTAAGACAATTTCTGTTACTCTTTGCAATTATCAATGTTGACGTTACCGATTAAATGTAAAATCTGGAAAATCTAGCCAACAGCCTTGGTGCTCTAGCTTTCCAAAAATTACGAAAATTGCAAATTTAAGTCTCGGGCATTGCCAAACTACAAAAGTTTAAGAAAAACCAAATAGATATTTCAATTCAGCAGACCATGATTAACTAGTATACCAAATGTTATGAGGAACGGACCACTCCTTCTAATTTTGTCCCGTGGTTGTATGGAGTCGAATCACTGTGCAATGGTTCGAAAATTTTGGTTTTTGTTTAAAAAGTTAGTGAAGGTGAGAGGCGTAGAAAGCAAATCGGATTTGAAATTACTTTTATTCACTGAGTTATTATTAAACTTAGTTATTATTAAAATAACAGACTTGAAGAGACATTACTATCAATGCAAGATTTATGAATATTTGTTTAGTTTGATATGTCTTCAATTCTTCCTAGAAACGAGTGTGTTATTCAATTCCAATTAACTTCGATTATATGTTGCCTCTTCTTAAAAAAGTAGAATTGCTCATAGGTCACCTTAAGGATATATTAGTTTACAGTCATCTCATGTTTCAGCGCACTACGCATTACAGAGAAAGTTCGTTTCTGGCCCGCACAGCGCGGTTGTGGAATGGTCTCCCTGCGAATATCTTCCCCAGCACTTATGATCTCAATGGGTTCAAGGCAAGAGTCCATAACCACTTCACTCTTAACCCTATCTCCTAACCTTTATATCCTTCCTGAACCAACGCAATGCCTCGCATTAATAGGGGTCATCCCCTGCGCGTTTGTTTGAGTTAAAAAAAAAAAAAAAGTAATCTATTCTTCATGTCTTGTGGGAGTATAAGTTCACTGTACCAATCTGAGGGCAGCCTTTTGATAATGAACAAGTTTATTGTCGTAAAGTTGTAGTGTGAAACTAACGAGAAACATACCAATGAAGAAGGAGGAGAAGAAACTAATAAGTAATAATTATTTGGGAGGGGTTGAATGAGGAGTTGCGTCTTTTCAAGCTTTATAGAAATAAAATGCGTTTGACTACTGACTACAGACCTCTATGACACAATGCTGTTTGTTGGGACGGCTTCTATGCCAGCTCGTCGTTTTAATTATTGTAATATTTTCAAGTTGATGTTGTGGCAATGCTGTTATCACACTCAACATAATATTTGTGCCTAATCCAGTAGTCCAAATCTGGTAAGCCACCCTGTAACGTGATAGCCTCATGTGATAGCCCCACTTCGAAGTGTGGTAACTTCTTCGAGTGGTTGTGTTAATTGACGGTGTGTTGTAGCTAATTAAAAACGTATTTAACTACCAATAAATATTCTTTGCAGCTGCGTTGGTCTCTTATCTGCTTGTTCGTGCCCACTTTGTCTGTTTGTAGTTTATTTTGATATTCTTATTTGCACTTCACTAATGAATTGAAGCTCATTAAGCTGAGGAAAATAAATAGCTTCGCATTTAAACCAGCACAAAATAAATAAAACATGTACCCAAACCCCTATGAAAGTTGCTCTAATCACAGTTTTACGCGCAGCTGTTTAAGTTCCCGCAACTAACTACGCTGAACATTTTTTACCAAACAAAGATGTCATGCTTTTGTTTTATTTTTGCAGATATCCCAAGCCGGGCACACAGAATCCCATTGTTACATTGCGTGTGGCGGATATGACGGATCCCAAAAAAATACACATACGCGACTTACAACCGCCGCAAATACTACAAAACGAGTAAGTAGCCGACAGATATTCAAAGTAAAAACTAGTCGAAATTTTTGTTTTAATTAACGAATACCAAAGGTTTGTTAAAATATTGCTGCTACTATCGACTTTTTCTAGTTCCCTACACACATAGATCGCTGAAAAACTAAAACGAATACTTATTTTATGAACTTTGCTTTGCTAGGATCTTTGATAAAAATCAAAATTTATGTTTGGCTATAAAATCTCCCCATGGCTGTCTGAGTCGTATGCTATACATTAAATATATTTGATATGATCCATTTATGGATCATAAGCATGTATTGATACTTTTGTTGTGTGTAAATTTAGGTCTTGTAAATCATTTTATTAAAATTCTTTGTTAAAACTTGTCGATATTTAATCATCGTTTAATTGACCAAACCCAAAGATAAGACTGTTATTTGAATTAAGATGGACTGAACTGTTCCAATGGGCTGAAGACTGCAATGGTTCAGCCGGTTAATGCATTCGACCTCGAGTCTGAGACGATACCGTAGTCAAATAAACATTTTTGGCACTTTCGGTGCAGTTGGATATAACATTATCTGCGGCAATTGTGGCTATTCGCGTTGACCTTTGTTACAATACCTATGAATTATTATTTTGCATTTATGGTCTTATTGCATCTCTTTCACGCCCTTGGGATATAATTTTCCTGTACAATTTTTTGCGATAGTAGAAGGATTTAAGAAACTTGGAGTGAAATGGTTAAAAATGGCACAGTCTTGAAAATCTTCGGTACTTTAAAACGCATAATCACTCGTTGTTTCAATCATTTATTATGTTTAAAATATTTCATGAAAATATGTATATCTCTCTCTTTTTTCTCGGTCATGCATAACGTCGTCGCAGAGATCACTATTTCAGCAGCGCCAGCTGGGTGAGTGAAACGGAAATTTGTGTCGTTTGGCTAAATCGGCCGCAAAACATTTCGGTGGTCAGCATCTGCAAAAGTCCATTGTTCGTGTGCGTTGAGGTGAATATAAATGTATATGTGTACAGACGAAAATATATTTGTGTGTGTGTCCGCCGTCACAAGCTCATTTATCAAAATGTTACTGTTTTTGACGTTTACGCTGACGATATTTGCACAATGCTCCTGCAATCGCCAACTTTCAACCAACTGCTGCCAACTCACTACCGGCCGCCGACTCGCTGTGTCCTTCTCACATTCGCAGACACATCGCGTGAGCGGCGATGGACGCGGCTGGGTGGATACCATCTCCGTGCCATTGTTTGCCGCTAATGCGACCTCATATGTGGCCATTTCGCCGTTGCGTGACGGCACATCTGGTAAGCACCAACACTTTCAACCCTTTCACCACCACCCACCGTCCGCCTCCCCACCACCCATCGCATTGCCTGTCTCTATAAATTGTGATTTATTTGGTCTGCTTAAAGGTTATTTCCGCCATGTGGTGCACGTGCACGTAGCCAAGAAGCGTGTGCTGCCGCTGACGCATGGCCAGTACGAGGTGAATCAGCTGCTGCACTGGGATCAGCTCGACAATTGGATGTAAGTGTGACACTGCATTCAACCCATTCCCGTGCTCATTATTTCGTTTTCTCGTTTCGACAGATACTTCCTTGGCACACCCGAACGCCTGCCTGGCCAGCAGCATTTGTATCGCGTGTCCGCGCTGCCGCCGCGTCACGGTTCGGCGCTACAGCCGCCCGACTGTCTCACCTGTCCCGCCCAAGTGGACAACGAACACCTGGGCGCCGAGGGCCAAACCAAGCCGCCGCCCAAGCTGGTCACCGCCTGGGACGATGACTGGGAGGATTCGGATGAGCGTTTAACGTTGCCCACGCCCACCTTGTCGCCGGAGCACAAACACCCAAAGGTCACACGACTGTCGTCTCTGCCCAACGAGTGTTTGTACCACAGCGCCAAATTCCCGACGGCGCTGCAGGCACGCTATGTCCTCATCGAGTGCCTGGGCCCGGTGATACCCACATCGAGCATTTACGCTGTCAGCGGCAGCAGCGACGAAGCTGCAGTGAAAAAGTCTACGGCGGTCAGCAAGAAATCGGAGGTGCTGGAGCTACTGATCACTGTGCAGAATAATACTCGTCTCAAGGAGAAAATGACGCGCACAGCGCTGCCTCAGGTGAAGACTTTTCCGGTCATGATCTCGGGCGGTTACCATGCGCAGGTGCGGCTGTACTTGCCGCCGGTGCTGCGCGAGGACGAGATCACACGCTATCCCACCATATTGCACGTGTACTCGGGACCGGGCACTCAGCTGGTCACCGAGAAGTGGCATCTGGACTGGAACACATATCTGGCGGGCACCAAAGACTACATTGTCATCGAAATCGACGGACGCGGCTCTGCCGGCCAGGGCTACCAGCTGCTGCACGAGATCTACAAGCGGCTGGGCACGGTCGAGGTGTCTGATCAGCTGGAGGTGAGCGAGTATCTGCGCGACAATCTGCACTTCATCGACGGCCGGCGCATGGGTGTTTGGGGCTGGAGCTATGGCGGCTATACGGCGGCATTGGCGCTGGCGGGCCAACAGTCAATATTCCAGTGCGGCATCAGCGTGTCGCCGGTGACGAATTGGAAACTTTATGGTACACAATTATCGTAATATATTTACAACATACATATATGAGAAATATTTCTTTAATTTTTTTATGGGGTTATGCCTCTATACAGTAGCATGATTATCCGTGGCATACTTTCAGGATGTCAGTCAATATTGTTGATGACTGTTGTTATGTCTCTTATCTGATATTTTCATCCATTCCCTCCACAGATTCCACTTACGCTGAACGCTATCTGAGCTTCCCGAATGTGACTGACAACTATAAAGGCTACGAGGAGGGAGACCTCTCCAAGTACGTGGACAATCTGCGCGAACGACAATTCCTGCTGGTGCACGGCACCGCCGACGACAACGTGCACGTCCAGCAGTCGATGGTGCTGGCGCGTGCGCTCACGAACAAGGGTGTACTCTTTAAGCAGCAAATCTATCCGGATGAGGGCCACAGCCTGTCCGGCGTGAAACGCCATCTATACCGCTCAATGACCGGCTTCTTTGAGGACTGCTTTAAGAAGCTTGTAAGTTAGTTTACAGCTCACAACCAAGTCAAACAGAATTGTAATATATTCCCAACGCATCATGAATACTTTAACATATGCGCTCGTTTTACCCATTTAATTTTCGTATTCAAAATTTGACACGCACACGCCATCCAACTCACATCTCTCACAAATCACTCTCTCTTCTTGTCTCGCTAATGCACACACACCCACTCACACGTACTAATTCTCTAATGTTTCTCTGCTCACTCCTCTACTTCTTCCTTTTATTACAAAATTATAAAATTATGTTCAACAACGCATTCAACTACCAGCTTGACCTGCAACAGAGCAATCAAACCGATTCTTCGGATTTTCTGGACTTTCACAGCTTTTACACAGCGAAATAAACACTCGTTAGTAGCTTTCGGCGAGAGAGTGCGAGTGCAACAGAGTGCGATCTGGTGATGCTACTCTCTCGTTCGTTCGCTTATATTTTCGCGCACTCGCGCAGAGTGCGCCGTATTCTCGATTATTCGCTTCGTAGAAGAATTTAAGTTAAGGTATCCACACGATATATTCAATATATATATGAAATAATTTTGGTGTCATTCGATGTTGTTTGTTGCGTTTAAGTGTTGTCTCTCTCTTTCTACTGACTAAATCTTACACACTTCAGTCACGTTGTCATTAGGCGGCAACATTGTAGTGGAATATTATAGATTTTTGAGGTCTTTTGAAATAGGAACGAAGTGGTTAGTGTTCACTTAGAAAATCTCACTTTTAAGCAATGCGTCAATGCATCCACGAAGTTCATAAATTGTTTGAAGTAGTTACATAGATAATAAATTAAACTACATGGTTAGAAGATAAAATTGCAGTGATCGGAAGTACATCGTAAATTTCGCCTTATCACATCAGTTTTCTATAAAGCTTTAAAGTTTGCTTGCAGTTGGCATTGACATAAACTCTATTTCAGAATCTTACATATATGTATATAGTACATGATAGCAAATCGATTTACAGCTAAAGTTAATGCTTCAATTAGGTTTCATTAGGCGAATATATCATAATTTATCGGACACATTTCGACACAAGTGATGTTTCCAGCTATATTCTGTATACCTTTAAGTCCCACTATAATACAAATACAATCTGAAAAAACATTACTATTGGCATGCGATTTGACTTAATATTTGAAATGGCTTCCTTTAAGCTTTTTTGTTTCATTTGATTTGTAATAATTTACCTCTTCAAGAAAATAAATCTATATTTTCTTTGATTATGTTTATGCATAATATTGACACTTCTTCAATGTCCACAATGAACACCAAAAGCACATGAATAACTCCTATATAATACAATAGTTTGCTATATAGTAAGTGATACAATTAAAAGTCATCCCTAGGATATGCCCGGAATTATGATTTAAAGGATGTGAGGTGTTAACTTAAATTTGTATCTGTACTGATTGTTTATTTGTGGCATATTTTTGAGCTGACTTTCAATTGATTGACTTTTGAATTGGCTGAATTTAAACCGTTACATATCTTTTTTTATATATTCTTGCTTAATTAAAGGCTTATATTGTTTTTGCATTGATTTGTTTTGTTTCGTTTTAGTTGCTTGTTTTGTTTCATGTTATTTGATCAAAGTTGTTGTTTTATTTGCTTTTTTCTTATAAGTTTTTCTAACAGAATTGTTTATTTGTTTGTTTTGTTCTGTTTCGTTTTGATTTGATTTCTTTAGTTTCGTTTTATGTTATTTTATTTAATTTTTTTATTTTATTTGATTTGATTTGTTTTGATTTGATTTGATTTGATTTGATTTGATTTGATTTGATTTGATTTGATTTGATTTGATTTGATTTGATTTGATTTGATTTGATTTGATTTGATTTGATTTGATTTGATTTGATTTGATTTGATTTGATTTGATTTGATTTGATTTGATTTGATTTGATTTGATTTGATTTGATTTGATTTGATTTGATTTGATTTGATTTGATTTGATTTGATTTGATTTGATTTGATTTGATTTGATTTGATTTGATTTGATTTGATTTGATTTGATTTGATTTGATTTGATTTGATTTGATTTGATTTGATTTGATTTGATTTGATTTGATTTGATTTGATTTGATTTGATTTTATTTTATTTTATTTTATTTTATTTTATTTTATTTTATTTTATTTTAATTTAATTTAATTTAATTTAATTTAATTTAATTTAATTCAATTTTATTTTATTTTATTTTATTTTATTTTATTTTATTTTACTTTACTTTATTTTATTTTATTTTATTTTATTTGATTTGATTTGATTTGATTTGATTTGATTTGATTTGATTTGATTTGATTTGATTTGATTTGATTTGATTTTATTTTATTTTATTTTATTTTATTTTATTTTATTTTATTTTATTTGTTTTTTGTTTTATTGCCTTGTGGTTTTAATTTAATTCATTTTTGTTGTTTGGTTTTTGTTTTGTTAAATATTGCTTTACCCGTTTTTGATTTATTGTTATACAATTTTAATTTTTGAGATTTATTCCATTTCATTGCTTTAATTTACCTTCTGTTAAAATAAATATTGCTTTCCCCAATTTTATTTATTTATATATTATTTTAATTTATTAATTTGACTTAATTTCATTATTTTAAATTAACAAAATCTCAAATTTTTCTTTTAAATTTGCTTTCGTGCTTTGTCCAAGTGCAACTAAAGCTTTCGTATTATGTTCGCCCACACTTCCACACGGAAACTGCCTTTAATGTTGTCAACATTTTAACCAAGATTTAACCATACTTGTCACCGCATCACATCTTCCGTCTTTCAAATCACAAATAATTGTTTTTCTCGTAAGGTACCGCCCGAGTCGAAGGCTGGCCTAGGCAACGGTGGCAGTGATATGCAACAGCAATAAACAAATTAATTGTGCGTCGAATCATGCAACAATGTAGCGATTTCTGTTTCTTCTGCATTTTGTCCGAACGGTAGTTGCGCGCTCGAAAGTATGCTAAACATTGGCCATGTCCTGCAGCAATGCAGTTGAAGTACGCTGAACACTGCAACAGTTCATAGACAAAGCACACAAAAAACAAAAACATAAAAAATGGTTGTGATCAAACAGCAGCAGCAACAAATAACAAAACAAGAAAAATTCGCTACAAACAACTGCAAGTATACTTGCTGCCTGCCATCTCAACACACACACACACACACACAGCGGCACGCAATAAAACATGAAAACCAACTGAATTTTGAACCGAAAATCAAACCGAATAAAACAAAACCAAAAAGTGAAAACTTAAAATAGAATTTTTGCAAACGAAATCAAAGTCACCACGGCAACAAGTACAACCATAGCAGCAGTTTTAATTGCGAAACAACTACAACACAAGTAGCAGCAGTTACCGAGAGAAGCGCAGCAACAGCAACGGCAACAGCAGCAGCCATGCACAAGACAAATTGGAGCAACTTGCGTAATGGATGAGCGTTGTGTATCGGAGTTGGAAACTAGGGAATTTCAATTTAAATTTCTGTCGCTTAAAAGGTAGTGTGATTTTTAACGTTTTTCTTAAAGAGAAAACACAAAAGTAGCAAACAAAAATCAACTAGATTAAATAACATAAGAGAGGAACAGCAAATTAAGCAATTAAATAATGTTAAGTATGTAGGAAAGCAACTCAACCTTCAACCTACAGAAATGCGCAAATACTCGGAGCATTAAAAGTACATTTCTAAAGTATTTAGAAATGTGAGTGAATTGGAAGAATTGATACAAATAAACTACACCATCTGATAAACTAATGACAACAGTGAATTGAAAACGAAAAGCGAAACAATTTATTTGATTTAATTAAACCAACTGTAAGTGAAGCTCAAAATTAGCTGCGATATTGTAACGATTCTTCGACTTGATAATCAAGAGCAAAACCATTTTAATATAGAATGCAGAAGCGCTTAGCAGTCTAGTAATAATGTCCCTAGTAATCTTGCGTACGCTGAGTAAATGCCTAAAAGTATGAGCTGAACTGTTAAGTGAATAAGTAAAAGTTATTGGCGACAATTACAGCCGCACTAGGAGCGAAATTAATTCATGCACAGCGAGCCGGTTAACTTTTGAACTGAACAATAACCCCAACGGGCACACAGCAGTGCTTAACTTACAACTTGGCGCGCCAATGCTCAATGTGCCGCTGCAATGAGCGCCCTCACGCATTTGTTTACCTTCACTGGTCGTCGGCACAATAGAATTGCCGCAAACCCTTAGGCATAGAAGGGCGGCCGAAAGTATGCCAAAATTGCAATAAATTCGCCATTAGCAACTGGGCCAACAATTTCCGCTTCGCCCCGCACTTTTTCAGTCTAATTTGCATATTTAGAGCCCGTTTCATAAGCAAACTGCAAAGCAATGACGTTGCCGGCAGCGAGAAAAAACCGCGTAAATTTGCATTTAAGGAATTGTGTTTTAATCTGCTATCAAGTTTTCAGCCTGCAAATTCGCTGAAAGCCCAACGGAATCCTTTCGCCAGATAAGGCGTCAACAATAACGCATAATAATAAATGGACTTTCAATTTGGACTTTTAGTTTTATGCTGCTTTAATGCATAATTGAACGAAATTAAATGCAATAAATGAGAATTAAAAAAGCGGCCTCTTAGCCGTTTCAGTGCGAAAATTCGCGTACATTCGTGACCTTTTCATTTTTTGGCCAACATTGCACGGACCAAAAAATGCCCGCACCAATATTTCCAATGTGTCTGGCACTTTATCACGCACACGCACGCATGCGAGCAAGTAAAAATACACGAAATGACGGCCGAACGAAATGGAATGGTTGCCACCTTTAGTGGCGTACAGTTTTTTGCACGCACGAAGCATTACGGGTATTTGTTTTCGCCAGAAAGGTGTCAGCAAGCGCACTGAAAGTAATGCGGGCACTGAGTGAATGTGGCGTGTGGCGGCAGACGAACCGCGCGGAAAAAGGTAGCGAGCAAATATGGGCGGGGAATATTATTCACGCACTAATAAATTTATGGTTGACATTTTTATACGACCAAGTAAAATGTATGTTATATGACTACTTCTCATTTAATATTTTTGGCGTGTGCAAAATGCCCAAAAAAATTAATTGAAAAAAGGGAAAGAATGGAACGGAAATAAAATGAAACACTCAAAGTGTTTGCATGGGTTTGTATTTGTCCGAATTTATTTGAGCTAATACATACATACGCGTATATAACGTTTTTCGATATAAATTGTGTTATGGATTTATGATTTTATTTAACAAAAGAGAAAACGTTTAAGTTTTTGAAAAAGTCCTGCGAGTCAAAGCGGAAGAGTTAATAATCTCAAAGAAAAAAGTGTAGAGGTGTAAATGATAAGTGCCATCTGGATGAAACCAGATGCCACCGATATTACAGTCTTCATTTTCAGGTAGCAAACTGTTGGTTTTAATGGGGTAATAGCAGCTGCCATCGACTGTGACGTATGAACGGAATTCAGTTTTAAATAAATATGAACCGATGATTGGCCTGCCTTATAAATCACACCAAACCGTGGATTTCTCTAGATACTCTTCTGGTTGTTCATCCGCCAAAATACAATAGATTTCTTAATTAATATTAAAATTGAAATTTACACTCATTCTGACTACGTTACTGAACAACACTCAGCGACAAAAGAATGGATCTTCATCGAACTTTTCGAGAGCCTATTCAGTGAAAACTCTGCGCAAATTATAGTCTTTGGCGCCTTTAATACAAGTACGAGTTGTACTTTGTAAGCTTTAGAACCAAGATTTTAATACATACGTACAATACGCCAAGTTGTTACAAACAGCGACGAGTATATTTAACGATGTTATCGCGCTCTCTCTCAACTTTATCCTTTATATTCTTTTCACTAAGTGCTGAATGTCAACTATGGTGTTGCAGGATTTTAATTTGGATTTGAAATTTGTTTGATTACGGCGATCGCAAGTGGTTTAAAGTGCTCGAAATTGTTCACAAAGCGCTGATTTCCTGTAATACAACTGCACAATTTGGTGACGTAGTGCCTGTGTTTTTTTTGGTGGAATGTCATGCGTCAGTATTGGAGTATTGTATCAAACTACTTGAAACCCCGAATGATTTATGAAAAAATCACTGTTGGAAAAGGAACATTCTGATGAACCACTCCTTAAACAATAAATTGAATGTGACGTGTTGAGACGTCAAAGCAAATCCTTTTCGTATTGCGTATGACTGCTATAGACGTTATGGAAAATACAAGTTACGACTCGATAAAAGGACTCAAAGTTTTAATAAGATCTAATACAAATGTCGTTAAGTACTTCATTCATTTATTCTGCTAGATATTTATAAAAAAAAAACTGAATTTTGTGAACTTGCCTTTAACTTTTCCTTTATTTTATTTATTTTATTTATTTAATTTATTTTATTTCTTTTATTTATTTATTTATTTATTTATTTTATTTAATTTAATTTTATTTTATTTAATGTTATTTTATTTTATTTTATGTTATTTTATTTTATTTTATTTTATTTTATTTTATTTTATTTTATTTTATTTTATTTTATTTTATTTTATTTTATTTTATTTTATTTTGTTTTATTTTATTTTATTTTATTTTATTTTATTTTATTTTATTTTATTTTATTTTATTTTATTTTATTTTATTTTATTTTATTTTATTTTATGTTATTTTATTTTATTTTATTTTATTTTATTTTATTTTATTTTATTTTATTTTATTTTACTTTATTTTATTTTATTTTATTTTATTTTATTTTATTTTATTTTATTTTATTTTACTTTATTTTATGTTATTTTATCTTATTTTATTTTATTTTAAAAATTGTAAAAATTTTTTACATTTTTTTTAAATATGTTTTTAATTTACATTCATTGAGTAAAAATTAAATTACATTTAAAAACTTGGTTTTTATATTGTTTTGAGATTTAAAAAAATTTTTACATTTTATTGTACTTTTTTAACACCTTCTTTATAACCGCAGATTCTTCAGCCTGCTTATAATTAATTTTAGCTTTTTACATTTTTTTAATCTTATTATTATTTAAATATTTATGTTCAAAAGCTATTCATGCTGCTAGTGAGCATTTTCCTACCAAATTCCTACATTGTCATCTGTATTTCTTACATTCGCGTGAAAAATTACATCGTTTATATAAATGCCACAATAGGCGCCTACATGTATACTTGCATAATTTGCAAGTGACATACTAAGCTGCCACTTAAGCGTTCCGCTCTTTTCTTTGGCAGTCAAACTCTATACTTCTCCGTTAGTTAGTCAATTTAGCTACGCTCAAGCTAAGTAAATACAAGTGCAGCTCGCCAGTCAGTTGCCGGCTTTAAAAACAAACACAACAACTAAAGCGACAACATGTTAATGCCACACCACCGCCGACGTTGACACCAGCTGGCAGTGTCATGCATAATAAATTGCTGCTAGAGGTGAGCGCCAGGCGCGTGCCCGGAGCGGGGCTGCTCGGCTCAAATGCGAGCAAAGTAAAGTGTTTTATAGTTGCGAATGTGTACGATGCAATGCGCAGATATTATGTAGAGTTGTGTTGTTCAGTGCTCAGCTTATGCCCTGCTGCCTTGGCATGTGCTGCGGCTGATGGCCGAAAGCGCTTTGGCAGCTTTTTTATTGCTCGTTTGTGGCTTCCTTTCACTTGGCCACATATACCTACAAAAGGTGTTTGCCTAAGTTGGCTTATTTGCTATTAGCCTTTGCGCTGTCATATCATGTGATGAGAAAAGCGAGGCAGGTACAAGAAGAGTGAAAGAGATTGAAGTGGAACATTGGTATGAATGAAAGTCCGCATTGAGTGAAAATTTCAAAAATTAAAATCCATTCAAGTTAGAAGGAAAGAATAAATAGTAAAAAAATAATTTCGAAATAATATAAAAATAAATTCTTCAAAAATATTTAAAAAAAATTAAAAATTGAAATATAAGGAACGGGTTTTGTGTCATACTTTTAGGCAGTTATTCCGCATATTGCAATTAAGCGCAAATTAACTGCGTTAACACACAAATGAATTGAATTCAAATTGACTAATTAATGTATGCCAAATTATTAATGCTGAGATTTTCTAGTTGAATAAGCCTGTACCCAAAAACTAAACATAATTCCCATACATACATACACACATATATTAACAATTATATATACGAGAACACGCGAATATTCTGTTTTCATACGCGCTGCATTTCTGCTGCCATAGTTTCAGACGTTAAGGTATGATGGCAGAATTCGAATTAGTTTTCCTGAGAATTATCCAATACGAAAATGCTGTGAGCAAATATTCGTTGAATCGTTTGTGCGCCGTTAAATATGCTGCAGTAATTATGTTCTCATAAGTTATGATATAGCAATTGGATAGCGGTTTTTTCGCGTAGCATACTAAGGACCAACTATGCGTTAATTGGAAATTAATATTTAATGAAAAGTAATAACAATAATTAATACCAATTACAATTTAGAAATTGAAAAAAAGTATGTTATAGTAAAAGAGGAAAATGAACGATTTCAAAGTTAAACTAGTGTTTACAAATTAATGAAATGACAACTAGAAACAAACTATATTTGAAAGAATTGTAAACATTACATTATACAGACATTTACACGTACAAACACACACTCGTAGCGCTCCTGCTGACAATTTTACGTTGTGAATACTCAACTAGTAGTCCTGACAAATTCTCATTACTAACATTTACAGAGGGAAGTGAGTAGTTAAAGCTTTTGTGTTATCTACTATTGTAAGCATTTTACATTCACAATTTTTGCATAACTGAAATTTTGATTTCAATTAGTTCAATAGTTGTTAAATAGAAACATTTGAGGTATATTTTCTAGTCAAATTTAATTTGAAATTAAAAACTTTTTGCATGCATTCTTTAATTTTCATTAAAAGTTGAATTTAACTTTTTTGAAGACGAATGTTTTAGGAAAAGTATGGTTATTGATTTGAATTATTTTTGTCATCTCTCCTTTTGCGGCCATGTCATGTTGTTCGATACTTTTTGGACTACTTTGTAATATTTGTAGTAACTTTCAGGGGATACCTTTTGTGCTTAGAGCTAAATACAAATTTTCATAGTTGTTAAGTTTCTCTACTATATTTTAAATGATTTTGAATTGGCAAATTAGGAGAGGCCTACAAAATAACAAAATTTTTTGATTTAAATTTTTAATGCTCTATCTTTTAATAGTTGAAATTGAACTAAGTAGAATTAGAACTGACATTAAATTGCAATAATTATGTACTAAAATACATCTTGTCATTCTACATACTACATTTCTTTCAAAAAATTATAGGTTTAGTATTCGAAATACACATCATAAAACTGTATAATACACCTAATTCATTTATAGCAACAAAACACAAACAAAATACATAATTCAACTTTTTCATTGTTAAACTTATAAAATATGAAATGTCAATATTTTCCTACGAATCCATAAATTAAATCCTAAAACCAATATTTACTATTTAAAAAAGAAAAGTATAGAAATCAAAATGAACTTTAAATAAAGCTATACGAGTAACTAAGAAAAGACCTTCCAACGCCTTAAAACGTAAAACTTAACTTGAACTTGAAACGTAACTTGAATTTTTAACCCAACTGTCGAGTTAGTCCAATGAAATACACACACAGGCACACACCCTGTAAATATAGGAATTTAGTCAACAATTCTGGCCACATTACTGAGCCATAGCGCTGTGCCAAGAGTGAAAACGGTAATGAGGTAGAAATGAATATTCAAATATGTACTTTTTTTAACTTTGCGGTTAATTGAAACTTCAATATTGAGGTTTTACAAATCGATTTATGGCATACTTGTGGGCGTGTGCCTTTTTAAGTCTAAAACAACTGTAGACTTGTGCAAACACTTGATTAGGCTAACAACTAAGAAATCGATAAATGAAATAAAAGTAAATTAAAATTAAAGTGTTGCCATCAGTGGCGGCTTAAGGTGCTTCGGGGCCCGGGGCGGCGACGGCTGAGGGGCCCCTGCAAACGGTGCAGAATAAGTTTGCGTACAAAACTAATAACTGGAATTTCCGGTTATGCTTTTTAATTTTTTTTTGAAAATTTGTATTTGTATATGTGCTTGAAATTTTATAGAAAGCAATAGAATCCCAGAGAAAAAATGAAAAATGGATAAAAGGATAATCTTACTAAATCTTTCCAAATTTGATAAAAACGTTCGTGAATTTAGGAAAACTTTTGGGAGAGCAAACTCGTCATATCAAAAAGCCATCTTAAAACTAAAAAAAAACAGAAAATCTTGCTTCGTTACTACGATCTGGCCATTATTTTAAGCAACCCGAGCAGGAGGATTAGATTGTTTTGCGATCAGTGCATCATTACACTATTCGACAAAAAATGGGCCAATCGCGTGCATAGTTAAAGTGTTTTATAGACTAACTTTGGCCGATGAACACGAAACTAAAAATTTTTTTTAAGAGCGTTTTCAAAAAATCTTCGAAAAACGAGTTTTCTTCCTGTTGTTTCAGTTATGAGCACATATCTCCTGAAAGATTAACACGATCTGTCCGTCGTTCAAGAAGAAGATAATACTTAGCCTTTTTAGTGATATATAGATTGTTCAAAGCAGATGAGATTTGGGGAAGTTACTGACAAGTAACCAAAGGAAAGTTGTAACAAAGTACATTTTTCGACCAAAAAATCATAAATTTTCGAATTTTTTTTTATGGATAAAAAAAATTATCTCCGCTGGTTTTAAAATCTAAGATGAAAGATATATTATTATTATATATTTTTTGAGCAAATATTAAGCCTAACATCAATAGAATTGAAAGAAAAATGACAAAGTTATGATGCAGTGAGTAAAAACACTAACTTTACAATTATTACACTGTGCGAAATTTTTTTTTTGCCGAGACCCATCCAAATTTTGATATAGGCGTGAAACTAGAGATCATTTGTAGTAATCTGGCATAGTCAGTTTTTCATTTTCTGGCCCAAAATATTTTTAAAAAACTTTAAAATTTTTAGGACATACACATTTCAAATATTTTTTTAAATATATGCGGTTGTGAAATGATGGAAATATGGGTATCAAATGAAAGACATCCTTTTAACTAAATTTTAAATTTTGAAGTTTCAGTACCAAAATATGTCAGGTAGGGAAAACATACATGATTTGGATTTCAGTCTGTAGATTCATACATCTAAATTGTATTCTATTTCAAAGTTCCAGTCTAGAAAACACTTTTATTCTTAGGTGCATTTTTCGTGTCGAGTGGTTCAGAAATGTATAGAAATATTTTATAAAACCCAGTAGCAGTAGCTTACTTAGAAGGAGCATAGAATTGCTTTCGTAAAAGGGTCTATCAAAGAAGAAAACCGGATTTCCACGACGTTGTGTTGTTATCCAACTAATAATTATAAAAATAATATTAATAACTGTAAATTTGTTTCACGTCTACAAAGTTTAATGAGGTTAAGTAATTGCGTAATTCGCACTCATTTACAAGCAAACTCTAAGATTGCGATATTTAATTTTTAACTTCGAATTTTTTATTAGCATACTTTGCACAAAATTTTAAGTTAAAAATTAAATATTGCAAAAAATTTTTATTTAGAAAGGATGTTTTCTTGCTTTTATTGAACTGAATTTGTTATTGCAATTTCAAAGTCAATTGTCGATAGTGTATCTCTTTCAATTGATAAAAGTGACAAACAGCCTTTCAACAACCATTGAGCGCAAAAAGTTTTTAACAAGTTTCAGTTTTGAAAAACTTTAAATTTTTATATACAAGCTTCTCTCGGGGGCCCCCCGCAGCCCGGGGCCCGGGGCGGTCCGCCCCTCCGCCCCCCCCTTTAAGCCGCTACTGGTTGCCATTCAACTCCGAGTTTCGGTGAACAATACAACAACATCAATCAATTCTCAATTAACTTCTTGTGAGACTTTACTTTCGGAACTTAATGATTTCGTATTTATGTATAGTTTTATTAAATTCAATTACGATTAAAAATCTTTTTAATTTTTACAAACAATTTTAGCAGAGGTCCCACAAATTTCTTTCTCTCATTAACTCATATATTCCATACAAATGTTAGCGCATTTTTAGGCGTTTGTCCTGCGTGTTTGTCGAGAGCTGGACAACTTTTCAGATATAAATGAAACAGCCAGTCCTGTAGAAAATATTTGCTGTATTCATTAGTTGTTGGACTAGTTCAAGTATTTGCGCATCGTTGATATGCCGGTCTCTTGTCGCTGATCCGACAAACAGCTGCATTGGCTATGGAAAGTACCGACTGCGCCTAAAACCTACCAACGAATTGTTTCAGTGTTGCCAGATCGCCTAAGCAGAGCTCAGTTTATAAATGATTTCGTCTGTAAAGAGTTTGGCCTATTTGTTTTCTACTTGGTAAATTGTTATACCCGTAAATAGCTGAAAGTTTTACAGCAAATGTTGACGCATAAAAACCATAAATATGTAATTAAATAGAAAATACAAATATCTAGCAACTGGCTGAGTTAATTTAGAACAAGTAATCCTAAACTTTGTGATCCACGACTTTCGTCTCTTCCATGAAAAGTGTGCAAACATTGATTTTCATTCACCAAATTTTGCTTCGATTCATGCTTATTGCGCACAAGCAGACAAGCAGAATTTTAGGCACATGGAATAGTTTTGACTAAGCTGATTAATTAATGCATAAATGTTGAAAGCGCGATTTAATTGAATGAAGTGCGAAGCAGAGAAAATGAAAGCAAATATATTCCAATGAAATTAGCTAAATCTGTTGCACACATATAAAACTATATACATATATAAAGAACGAGCAGCAGCCAACATTCACCATTATTATTGCCGATTACTGACATTAACTATTATGATTATAATTATGATTATTGCAATATTAGCATAATTAGCACATTTACGAACATAACTCGATAAAATGGAACTACTGAAGCATTGGAAGAGAAATAGCGAAATATAAGCAACATTGGAAAAAAAAACAAACAATTGTTACAAAGAAAATGCATGAAAATGATAATACATACAAATACATTGAAGAAAGTAAATAAAATACTTATATTCGAGAGAAAATTTCAAATGAACGATGTGTTTGATTTTATTGAAAACTCTGCGTTAGAGGTAAATAAATACTTATGTGTGTGAGACGACGTGAGTATGCTGTTGCATTATAATTTTGTATGAGCTTTTAGGCGCTTAACAAGTCGACTTTCTGTCATTTCCACTTCTAGCGTTTCTATGATATTAAATGATTTTTAATGACTATACCGTAACTTTTCTCGCTTGAAAACTGTGATATGTTACCTATTTATTCACCAGCGTTATTAAATCAAAAGCCATTGTGACAACATGTCGATTGTGGCGAGTTCTCCCGCGGTACTCATTAATAATTCAGTTGCCAGTAATTCGTTTCGGTTAAAGCTATGGAATATCCTTACAAGACGAAGGCAAGCAGAAATCAATAAAATTTTAAAGGAAAAATGTGAAACAATAAAAATTCAAATGAAACTATGGATAAATTGAAAAACGTTTTCGCCTGTTTATTGATTTCATGGCGTGAGAAATGTCAGCAGACAAATTAAGTTGGTTGGCCGGGAGTCGACGTAGTTGGAGCAAGAATAATTGAGGACGCTTTCGCTGGTCATTCTAGTAGAAAAATTTCTGAAGTAAAAACCGGCAACAATAGTTCGCAATGTTTCTACTGGAAATTATTTATCGAATACAATACCAAGCTACAATACAATGAAATCAATTTGGTAGCTAGTGACACCAACTGCCGGAGTAGTATTCAATTCAAATTGCTTGAAAGTTGCTTGTTGCTATCAAACAGGAGGGGAATAACTTGTTTTGGCGAATGTAGTTTAATTTGTCTCCTTCTGTTCAACTTTTGTTCATTAAAATAACTTCAATAATTTGCAAAGTAATTTTGTTAGTTTTTGATGGGACTTACTCAAAAATTATTTTGCATCTGAAATTATGAGAGCGCAATTTTTAATGTAAAAATATTTGTGTGATCGTAAGAAGCAAAGTCGATTTCAAGCTTTGTGAGAATTAGTGTCCGACCGAAGCGTCTTTTTTGGGCCGAAACCGAATTTCGGTTTTTTCGCAAACATTCTAGTTGAAATAAAAATCACCATATCAAGCATTTTTTTTCAACAAACGAATTTTACATTAAGTAAATAAAGAACAAACAAACAAACATAACATAAATAAATATATTTATTTTAAAAACAATTTATTAATTTTTTAAAAACATAAAGATGAAAAAATTACCCGAATAATATTCAAATTAAATAATTTAATAAAGAACGGTTCACAGTAAATCGGTACACATATAACGCTCTATATCTCAAGAATAAAAAAAGCCACACTTAAAGTTTTTGAGTACAATTAATGGTAATTTATTTATCTTTAAAATAAGGACGGGTCTGCCTTTTAATCGACGCCATCAGATTTTGAACATATGCTCTGTTGACTTTTGCAGCGTAATGGTTCCATTTAAGAAGCATTGAGTCGGCATTTTTTATTACACCCCCACTTCTTTTTAAGTTGTATTTCACAATAGCCCAATATTTTTCGATTGGCCGGAGCATGGGGCAATTGGGTGGATTGAACTCTTTTGGCAGTATTGGGACACGATTGGGATATTTTATGGCACGATATGATTTTTACCTCGCTCTTAGTCGTATTCGCCGAGCTGTGCTTTTAGAGGTTCCCAATTTTCTGGCCACATCATTCTCACGTATCACACGGTTGTCCAAAGAAAAGTTTCTTGTGCCGATTTTTTTAAACATTCTTTGAGCTCTATTAATGCTTAATGTATTCTTGTATTTTTTTATGACACTACAAACTGTCCTTTTTGGTAACTTCAACACTTTAGCTATTTTTGTTCCCGACTAAGTAAGATTTTCAACGAATTTGTTCATGATTCGTTTTCTTTGTGCGTACTCCATCGCTAATAACTTCGCGTAATGACAACAAAATCAAATAAAATTTCAATCACATAATGACACATTAATTTTCAACAGAATTTTTTAGTACACGAGTGTTACAACTCAGCAGTAGATGTAGTAATATGTAGTAGTAATGTGTGTACCGATTTACTGTAATACTGAAATGTAATTATGAAACTTGTTTAAAATTTAATTATTATGCTTTCCAAGTGATTTTTGGTTTAGAGTGAAAAACAATCTTAAGGCCCTTGCAGGTAGCTAATGATGACATAAAAGTAGATATTGTGTCTGAAAGTACGAATTTACGCTTTAGAGAAATAAATACAATTTTATAAATCCGACATCCCTAATGTGTGTTAGCCGTGCATTGACCTTATAGTTTTTTTTTCGAAGAAAATTATTATATTTTAACAAAAACTGTAGTGCTAAACTCATACAAAAAAGATAAAGAAAGCGTGCCAGCCACTGAATTCTGATTTCTTCTGTCATCTCCACCTCCAATTCGACGATATTCTTAACATCGCTTGCTTGACAAATAGCAATAGGCAAAAGCGCCTAAGCGTAAATGAGAAACTTGAAAAAAAAAACACATTTCACAACAACAATGCGCAGCATACCGTGGGAAAACAGCGTAACGCAAACAGGTGCTGCGCTGCTCGGCGTGGGAAACTCGCAAGCAGCGGAAGCGAAAAGAGAGCGTGCCCAGCTCAAAGTCTCATCAGCATTTCGTGCGTGCATGCAGTGCTGCCATCTCGTGTGTGCGTCTTTGGTAAAACGAAGCATGCTGACAAGTTCGCTAACAACAGTCAGCATTATTGTGTAACTACGAGCACATTTGTATGCAAAATAACTTGAATACACTTTGTGGCATACAATATTTATAATTGTTTGATATACAATGCCAAGTTTACGCTCGAAAGCAAAGACTTTATCGCGCAATTTGATTTTAGGTGGCAAGCAATGCGCTCTCACACTTTCTCCCCACATTCGCGTCAACTCACCATAGCAGTGGCGCAGGTGGCAACGCCATCGGTAAATGCAACAAAAAGCAGCGAATTTGTTGTGAGGCGCTCATTCGGTTTTTTAATTTTAAAATGAAATTAACCAAATAAAGCGGCGGATATTTAGCGGAGTTTGCCAAGTTCGTAGGCCACAAACCAGGAAGTGTGTGTGCAAAAGCGGTCAGCAGCAGCCAAACAGGACTGTTTGCGTTTGTGAACACATTTGATGTGTACGAGTTGCAAGAAGAAGAAGCAGGATGGGAGCGTGAACATCTGCTGTCAGTTTCGCTGTGGCTTTTCGCCGTGTGCAGTTGTTTTGTGAAGTTTGTATGTGTGTTTTTTGTGCGTTGACGTTTCGCATTTTTCGGCGTTTTTTTTTTGTTTTGTGTGAGGCCAAATGCGATAAATAAATAAAAGCGGCGGAAATTACAGAAAAATAACAGAAACTTACGAAAATCCATTTGCCACAATAAAACCTACTAAACTCCTGCATTAATTTATTTGTTAAAATCGCCAGGCGAATGCGGGAATAGTGTGCAAACTTCGCCGCAAAAATAAAAAAAGAAGTGCCAAAGAACTGCCGCAAAATTTGTACTGCCAAATTTTTAAACTTAAAAACAACAATACCAAATTACAAATATAAAACGGAACGCAACAAAAACGGATAAAAAACAAAACGCATCGGACAGTGCAAGGAAGACATTTGTGGTGATTACTGTCGAATTAGAAAGCCACACCGGAGGGACCAAGAAGCGTATAGAAAAAATGGAAATGCTGCTGCCCGCCCATAAGCGCATTGCGCCCACACACAAACGCTAAATGAAGAATTACAGCAATTTCCATATTGGCGCCCCGTCCAACATCAACGCCAACACCGTCAGCAACAGCGCCACTTTGGAACAGCTAGAACAGTACAGCAGCGCAACCAGCAGCACGCCCGTAGCACTAGCCAACGGACACCACCACCAGCAGCAGCAACATCAGCACCATCAACTGCAGTCGCACGCGCACACGCACGCGCATCAACAACAGCCAGCGCATCTGCTGGACGTGGGCGATTCACTGTCACCGCCAGCGTTACATTCCGGCGGCGGAACGCTGCCGCAAATGCCACACTTTGGCCTGGGAAGCGGCGGCTTGGGTGGCGGCGGTGGCGGTGCATACGCACAAACGCCGCCTAGTCCGCCGCTGCATCATGCCGGCGGCGGCGGTGGCGGTGTGGGCCTTCTGCCGCCCAGTCCACCGCAGCATGCGCACCAGCAACAACAGCAACACCATCAACAACAGCAACAGCATCATTTGGCAATGCTGCCGCGCGGCATGGGTGGTGGGGGCGGCGGAGGAGGTGGTGGCGGCTGTGGCGCACTCATGTCCACCGGCCTTAGTGCCAACGCCGGCGCGGTAGCCTCTGCTTACCGGCCGCATATTGAGGACAAGAAGCTGACGCGCGACGCCATGGAGCGCTACATGCGCGAACGCAACGACATGGTCATTGTCATACTGCACGCCAAGGTAAGTGCGCAGTGTAAGTTGTACTTTTTGTTGTATTTAAAATTGTGCACTTTTGTATTATTTTAGTAATTATTGCACTGCAAGTTCTTGTCACACACATTTTCTGTAGAAGCGCTTTCGGTTAGTGACAACGGCTGCTGCTTCCTTTTGTATTGCTTGGGGTGCCTTTCCATTTTTACCAACCAAACGACTAGCAATATCCTACCTTCCTACACTTCTTTTTCGAATCACAAAGAGATTTGGTATTAGGATGATTCTCAGAGAAATCGTATCCAACATTAATTTTCAAACATGCATTAATTAGATCTGTGAATATTTGTCTGGCGATTACTGCTAAAACTACATCACAATTTTATCGTCAGACTTACAGCTGTTTCGATAGTTAGGACTGTCATACAAAAATCTATTTGTATCTTTAATCACAATTCGAACACCCGCTACAACCAGCACTACGCGCCTGCGTACGCCCACTGCTGTTCATGCTGTATCATCGTCATTAGCAACCTTACACCAATCTCAATTCAAATCAAAAACCAAAGCAACCGCAACACTCAGTGCGACAAAAAAGTTGAAATGAATATGAAAAATCTGCCATGGAAATCAATCAAATCGGCAAGTGCAATTATAATGGCAGCATACTCCAACAGCAGCAACAGCAGCAAAAAGACAATTGCAATTTTAATTTTCTTCTAATTAAATTCAATTATTTTATTGTACACCGCAAAACTGCAGTCTTGGTGCAATTTTTAAATGCAGCCAAGTGTGAAGGATGTGGCCACATCTATGCACAGCATTAGCGTTAGCTGGCGAAAAAAAGCAACAATAGCAAAGTCGACAATCGAACATTAGTCAAGCAAGTTGGCAGCCCAAATGTAAAGCACCAACTGGCCGCGACTACTCGCCTGCTGCCCACATTTCAGGCATTTGGCGGCAATGCAATTCCAATTGCGTGCACACCAAATGAGCAAAAATCTGCAGCGACACTTCTAACCGCAATTGGCAAAGGCTTTGTTGTGAATTGCTATACATTTTTTCATAATTTAATAATTTTTGCGTTCGCTGACCAATCAGCGGTCATTTGTTTGTGGCTTTTTTCATGAAGCATTTTTTCTGTCGCTCGAATGTAACTCAATCGCTTTGAATTTGCAGCTTTTGCTTTCGTTGTAGAAAAACCGCGTGCTGCTCGCATTTTTTCAGTAAATTTTTTTTATAATAAGTATAATTTTTTGCAATGCCGCCTTTCGCATTTTTGTGGCAAAGCGGGGTGAAAAAAATAAAAATGTTGGCGGTTTGCAAAAGAATTATTTGTGGTTTCTGGAATTGAAGGAATTTACTAATGCTTACGGCGACACCCATAGAACTCTGCAAATGGCTTTATTTCTTAAGTAACCTATTCAATCAAACCAGAACTTACGCAACCTTAATAATAAATAATAAAGCTGCGATTTTATTTAAAGTTTAAGCCAACTAACCAAACTCAAACACTTATCCCGAACCCTATTTACCCAGCTTATACACACAGTTATACCGATTTCATGAACAAAATACTCATCAAATCACTTATGAATACCATAAATCTTTTTATTTATACTTTTATTATTTGTTGTTATTTTTTTGCTGCAGAAAACCCGTATCCCGCATAGCCCTACCAGCACCAGGATAATCAGTTCTTGCACGCTTTTTCTTTCAGGTCGCCCAGAAATCGTACGGCAATGAGAAGCGCTTCTTCTGTCCGCCACCCTGCATTTATCTGTTCGGTAGCGGTTGGCGTCGTCGCTACGAGGAGATGCTACAGAAGGGCGAGGGCGAGCAGGGTGCGCAGCTGTGCGCCTTCATTGGCATCGGTAGCTCCGACCAGGACATGCAACAGCTGGATTTGAACGGCAAACAGTACTGCGCCGCCAAAACGCTTTTCATCTCCGACTCGGACAAGCGCAAGCATTTCATGCTGTCGGTGAAGATGTTCTACGGCAACGGCCACGACATCGGCGTCTTCAACTCCAAGCGCATCAAAGTGATCTCAAAGCCTTCGAAGAAGAAACAGTCACTGAAGAACGCCGACCTGTGCATAGCGAGCGGCACCAACGTGGCGCTGTTCAATCGACTGCGTTCGCAAACAGTGTCCACGCGCTATCTGCATGTGGAGAATGGACACTTTCATGCGTCGTCGACGCAATGGGGCGCCTTCACGATACACTTGCTGGACGACAACGAGTCCGAGTCGGAGGAGTTTCAGGTGCGCGCTTGGCCCGTGTTCAAGTTGAGTAATTGCTGCTACTTTTTGTATTGGTGTCTTGCAGGTGCGCGACGGCTATATACACTACGGTGCCACCGTGAAGCTGGTGTGTTCGGTGACGGGCATGGCGCTGCCGCGACTTATCATACGTAAAGTGGACAAGCAGATGGCGCTGCTGGAGGCTGATGATCCCGTTTCGCAGCTGCACAAGTGCGCCTTCTACATGAAGGACACGGATCGAATGTACCTCTGCCTGTCACAGGAGAAGATCATTCAGTTCCAGGCGACGCCATGTCCCAAGGAGCCGAACAAAGAGATGATCAACGACGGCGCCTGCTGGACAATCATTTCAACGGACAAGGCGGAGTATCAGTTCTACGAGGGCATGGGACCCGTTTCGTAAGTGCATGCCAGATTGAATAAATAGAGAAAATCATAATGAGAGTCATATGTTTTTTGGCCGCAGCTCGCCTGTTACGCCGGTGCCTATTGTCAACTCGCTGAATTTGAACGGCGGCGGCGATGTGGCAATGCTGGAGTTGAGCGGCGATAACTTTACACCGCACCTGCAGGTGTGGTTTGGCGATGTGGAGGCGGAGACCATGTACCGTTGCACGGAGACACTGCTGTGCGTTGTGCCAGAGATATCGCAGTTTCGCGGCGAGTGGCTGTGGGTGAGTGGCGCTTGCTTTCATAATTTCACTCATGTTTTTCCAATTGTGAATTCAGATTTATTTTATTTTGCATTTAATAACTAATTTTGAATTTTAAAATTAAACTGAAATCATGGCAGGTTCGCCAGCCAACACAAGTGCCTATTTCGCTGGTGCGCAATGACGGCATTATTTACGCCACTGGCCTGACGTTCACCTACACGCCGGAGCCGGGTCCGCGTCCGCATTGCACGCAAGCGGAGGATGTGATGCGTTCGCGGCACGCTGGCAGCGGCAATGGCAATGGCAACAGCAGCAATAACAATAGCGGTGTGGTTAGTGGCGGCAACAATAACAACAACAGCTTAAACGCCATGAGCAACAACAACAATGCGCACTCGCCGGGCGACGGCGGCGGCAGCGGCGCCGGCCTCAACGCCAATCATCAGCTGCACCAGACGTTGCCCTCAATTAGCGAGGTGCAATGGAATACGCACGGCGGCGGCGGGCTGTCCTGAGTAGTAGCCGAACGGCGGCCACAGCTGCGCTTGCATTGGCGTGCTTTGATTCTCTAACAGTGCGGCATTATTTAAACAATATATTTTATTTAAATTGATTTGATTTCACATTAGCATAATTCATTTAGCTTAACTTTCGTCGGCTTGTCATGATTTTAGTTTTTAATATGTTTATGTTAAGGCTTAAAACTTCTTTTTACATATTTAATTTTTTTTTACTGCACAAACGTATGGCACAGACAGACATATGCGCACATACACTTAGTTTCGCTGCACGCGCGGTATTCACTTTTCATTCCTGTTGCATTTTAGTGAACTTGATTTAAGCAACTCGAAATTTAAGTCAGGTAGTTGCAAACTGAACTAAAGGGAAACACTGCAACTACAAATACAATTTTTAATACATACTTGTGCTGGAAGCGAGAAAACAAAGTCAAAGGACAAAATCTGATTTTTACACTGGCACAGTCATAAGTGGCCGTGCCGAGAGGTATTTGTACATACTCCACTTTTATACCATTGTATGCGCGAGAAGACAAACACACACGCATACATTAATATGCATGGTTTTGTTGGAACTGAACAAGACAAACGCGTTTCGCCCGACGCGAACACCGTGAAACGTAAATAACTTGTAGTGAACCTTTATAATGTTTGATAAATGAATATGTATACATATTGTAAGTTTAAGCTATTTATATACGAGTATATACCTATATAAAGATAGATGTATATGTTTACATACAAATGCATGCTGTAATGTTAGGCTTTATATAGGCAAAAGCAAAAATATGTAAAAGAGATCATTAAAAAAGACAAAAATTAGTTTAAGCAAAGCAACCGAAACATTACCAGAGAAATAAATTATTTTGTAACAAAATCATTTAAAACAATGACAATGTGTTTAATTTTTTTGCGTACAGGGAGAGATTGAAGGCATTAGTAGCGGTGGCTTTGAGGTCAATGAACGAATTTAATGGGAGCTAACAACTGACTGCGATGTAGTTGGTTGTTTGTGCAATTATTGGTTTTTATTGGATGTACAATTATATATATTTTTGTCAATATTATTTATATTTTATTATACAATTTCATGTATTTTGATATATCTTATAAAATGTATTTAGTTTTTTTTGGCTTATTGAATTTGTATATTTGTATATTTTTATTTGATTTAGTATTCAAGTCAACTAATTTCCAGGTTCCATTATATATCCTGAAAAAATATATTTTTTCCCTTTTTTGTGTTAGTATTTTTTAAACTTAGTTTTATAATACTTTATTCATTCAGTTTTTATTATACGCATTTCGTAAAACTTACTGAAGCTTTTAGTTCCCCAAACTTGCCATCCATTTAAATGGTTTGCCTATGATCAGTTAACGAATTTAATAAACCTAATAATTTCTACACATGTCTATTTTATTTGTGCTATTTGTGTTATTGTTGTATGTAACACCGCCCTTAAATTTTTATGTTTCAGTTTTCTACATTTCACATTTCATAAATTTTCTTTCTCAACAACCACCGAAAAGTGAAGTTTCAATACTAAAGTTTTGCGCATTTTTACACAGCGAAACGCAAGGCTGCAATTAATTTTGCTGCTGTTTAATTACTGCAAAATCTTATAAAAAAATGCTAAAATGTAAAAATTGTAAAATGGGATTTTCTCACCGTCTGACAGTGGCTGGTTGGCAAGATAAATAGTTATATGGCGCTGGCAGCGGGCAATTTCCATTTTCGTGTCATGAACGCGTCTATGTAGCTGCAAATTAAGAATGAAAAGAAAAAAGCGGATCTAAAAAATAGTTATAAAAATTTATGAGTTGAACAATTTGACATGCGGCGCAGCTGAGTGCGAAACAATGGCACCAACTTAATCTAGATTATGATGGGAAAATATTTTGCCCTGTCTATCTTACTTGACGTTGTGGTAGTGTGCTGTTGTGCAGCCGCAACTATATGTAGAAAGTTTGTAAGCAAATTCAACGTTCGCTGGCACTGGCGTTGCCGTTGGAGGTGGCGCAATAATAGCAACAACAACAATGAAAAGCTAAAGCAAGCAACGCAGTGCCACACTGACAATAACGCAAAACTAAAATCATCAACAATGACTACAACAAACAGCCCGAAATCACTGCCAAGCAGGCCGTCGCAGTTGCACAAAATATTCCCACCGCATCTGAAGCTATTAAAATGGGCAAAAAACTTAACTCTTCCACTAGAATCAAGAACAAACCGAATATGCTCAACTTTAATTATAGCCGCTGACTAGCAAACAAAACAACAACAAAGACAAATATATATACAATTTTTTTCTAAAACTATGACTTAGTTTATTTGGCTTCAAATAGAAAACATGCACTCGTGTATAGTTTGTTCTTTCTTAAAATGTCGCTTTATTTCTGTTGCTTCGTTTCATCTTAGTCAACTGTGAGAGGCGGCGGTGTAGTGCCGCAGTGGGCGGAGTTAAGTTGAAGTTCCCAGCGGCGGTCGGCTAACTGTAGGAAATAGTGTCTTTGACTGGAAAAACTGTACTTTGTCGCTTGTCAAAATAAAAAAGTTTGCACATAAAAATATAAGAATATGTACATATAGGTAGGTAGAATTCTTACACATTTTTGTAGCTTATTTATTTACGTTTTTCTGTGTTTTTTGCACTGTGCGAACTTTTCGTAAATTTAGCGCTATTTTATGCAAGCTTTGGTTTCAGTGTTGTTGCTGCAGCAATTTGTTATTGTTTACAAATTAACGCCAAATGTTGCGTGTGTGTGTGCGGCTAATGAAATGCTCATTTCCGTTTACAAAATGGGTTGTTGGTCTTATTTTTGGCAGCCTCTTTATTGCTGCTTAATCAGATTTTGCCGGCTATAATTTTTGTATTACAGAATTTATAATTTGAATTTGTGGACGAATGAAAGATGTGATGGGAAAACGAAAGACCTTAGCAGCGAACTTGCTTATTATTTATGAAAGAGATTTGAGTGTGATGAATATTTATTTGTTTGAACCGGGAGCAATAGCACCGAACGGAACTCGAAAGTTGAGAACGGTAAATTTGCTAATAATCAAAACAGAAATAATTAATTCTTGGGATTTGGAGTTCTTGTAAAAAAGTTTTAGTACAATCAAACTTCTCTAGAACAAACTTCCATACAACCAAATTTTGCCTATTATGAATCGACTTAGAGAATGCAGCTTTTTCATTCTACTATTAGTATATTTTCGTTATAATGAATTTTCAAACAGCGAATTTTTCTCTACAACGTAGAAATTTTGTTTCTAATAATTGAACTCGAATGCTAATTTATTCCTATATGACGGATTTTGTATGTAAAGTTTTGTTATGTATGGTTAGAAAATAACGGCAGAAAAGGAAATATGGTACAGAAATAAGTTTTATTAAAATTTTCAATAGTAGGCACCAATGTTCGGTGGTTTCTGTATAACGAATTTTCTATATAACGAAGTGATTTTCGGACCCGTTGATTCGCTGTAGACAAGACTTACTGTGGTATAAACATATTACAGTCGATAGGTATTCAATAGAATAAAATATGACAAGACAGGATACGATTAACAAAACAAGATATTATTGTGCTCTAGATTCGAAAGGGTGGATAAATATTAACAGAGCAGATGTCGCGTTTGCAAAGCTCCGAACACTGCTGTCATTGAAAATCTCATATATCCTTACAATCATTTTTATAATTGAAAAGTAGGTCTAAAGCAATGCTTGACTCCAGGTAGAAATCTTCATCGTACTCAACACCAAAATATAGAAAAATAATTTGTTTAAAGTTTGAATTAAACAACAATAAGATTGGATCGAATGAATATACAAATATATAGCATAAGTCAGAAGACAAAATCGCGAATTGTATTAAAAAGTGTACAACTTTAACCATTTTGAACTGTGCAATTATTTTATTAATGATTTTTATTGTTTAATTATTGCACAATTATCTTCTTGTGACTGCAGTTCAGCGACAACCCTCTTCCATCGTCTTAAAACCGCAAGAAAAACTCCACGGTTCCAATTTGAATTCTCACGCTCCCAAATGGAACTTAAGGCAAACGAGAAGTCATAAACAAAAAGCTGCCGCATATCATTAAGTGTCGCAACAACGACATGCAGCATGCCACACGCAGCATACAAAATGCTGCGAGGGGTTCTCCACCATAAGATTTTAAGAAATCGCAGCAAAAAACCGAAAAGTTCGAAACTCACCCTTCCCACTGCAAGAGCCATGAAAATGCAAAATGCACTCTAATGCGCAGGTTGGCGTTTGTTGTTGTGATTTTAATGCGCTCTAAAACTGCTTCCCATGAAGCGGCAGCGCAGTGCAAGTGGCAAAAGACGTCATCAAAAATAATTACCACGAAGATAGACTGACAACTGCAAATACAACAATAATGAGGGGGAGTGGAAAAGGAGCAGTAAGCAGTAAGAATAAGAAGTGCAACTGTAACCTCAGCGCCTGCTGTAGGTGTTTGCTGGCGTCTCAACGTTGCCTTATCGTGGCATGCATAAACAATATAATCACAATAACAGCAAGGTGCAACAACAACGACTGCAGACACTGACTGCCAAGTTAAGTCTAAAAATTAACATTTTCTTGAAGAAACCCGCCACCGCAAACACCGTTGCCAGCGCGGTGCACGCGTCGCGACCATTTAATTCCGATGGCGAGCGACCAGCGCAGCAGCTCCTCTTGTCTTCGTCTAGTGCGCGCTCTCAAGCGAAACAAATTTTAAAAAGTTTGCGCAATTTTCCCACGTGATTTGTGATTTTCTTGGCAGCGGCGTGTGAAAATTTTCGAGCAAAACAAAAAAAATTGTTTTCTAGTAAGAAAAAAAAGCACGTTTTCAAGTTAATTAACCGCAAAAAAAATTATAATGAAAAGATAAGCAAATAAGAAAGGTTGCATTCCCCTTCGACGTGTGGTAGAAGAACCTCTAAATGTCTTATAAGAAAGCGCCCAAGACGCTGGCATGCCGGGCAGGGGTTGTCCATTAGTTGCTCCAGTTGGAAGTCTGAAATAATTTGTAGAAATTGTTTGTGCGGTGAAATTGGTGGTTGTTTTGTGTGTTTAAATATGCAGGAAATTGAATGAGCAACAGCGAATTCCAGCACGCAATACGTATTGAGTCGACGAAAGTTTGTTGCTTCAGTCTTTTGTTTGCAAAGGGAGTGCGTACAGTTTCCCTGTGTTTGTGAAACTTTTTTATTTTCTTATTGGACGTGGGAACGCGATTTGCAAGAAGGGGGAATAAGGCGTTTGAGTGCTATCACATCAATTTGTGTAACAATGAGAAAGGCCATTCGTTTTCTTGGTGTAAGAAGTCAATTGCTGCGTCTCGTATTTCACAAATTTTTATTAGGGTATCATATGTTGATCATCGCAACGTAATAATAATGAAATAAAAACATAAAATAATACAAAAAAAACTCAAAGAAGAAAAAATTACTTTCAAAAGAGCCATAAAGGAAATAATTGTCCTTAAAGAATTACAAATTGTCACGATTTAACCTCAAAATTGTAAATATGTACAGCCTAGTGTTCGTTTTCTATGTTTATGGTCTAATATTTTTTGAGTGCTTTTATGGAATGTCAGAAAAGTCGGTGAGCGTAGATATTATAAATGAGCAAAATAATTTCTTCTTTATGGCAGGCAATAAAATAGTCAGTGGTGTGTACGGAACTGCATTTAGAAGTTCGAGGGATGGTTTGAAGACATTTTTATATATAGTATATTTGTATGTCAACATTTAAATAGATTTTTTACAAAATAAAAGATAGAAAACCAACAATTTCTGATATTTGTCGTATTTTATTATTTGAAACATCCAAAAATTGTTTCGGAAGTTTTATTTCTCAAAATATTGCACAAAAATATGTTAACACTAGTTTGTTCTTCCCTGCGCCAATGCGTTTAGTGTATCAAGAATTATAATATGTGAAAAGTTTCTAAAATGTTTTTGGAGTAGTTTGCTAATTATTCTACTGTGTTAACATTTTAGAATTCTGGAAAATTGCAAAATTGAAAGAACGTTAAATCATGCCTTTGTATTTAATTCTAAATCTAGTCATTCGGAACATATTTCCTTTGACTTGAATAAATTTTAATTAAATTTAATTCCAGACAGATGCCAAAACTTCTCAAGCAATAATTTATGGCTTTATAGTAATTTTTATGGTTCATGCACTCCGTTATTTATGCCATCCGTAGTCGATACAATAAGTTTTCGTTTCAACAATTTTGATTTGAACTGACAAGTTGTGGTCGCGGTTTCAGTCAGGCACCTGTAAAATAATTTGAATAAGCCGTCAATAACCCGCACATTTTGCATTCGCCGTATTGCGTTGCGTCTTTGCGAAATATCACGCAATCAGCGCGGAAAAATCTCCATTTTCAACTGCTACACACATACGAAAGCCTCCATTGCGGCGCTTCAATCTGATTGGCTGCACCACGGCAGCAAATGACCAATCAGCACATTGCCGAGTCGTGCAAAAGAGTGCAGCCAATCGGCATGGCGAGTAGCTGTAGAAGCAGTTTCACTCTGTTGAGTACGAACAAAGTGGTCACGCTACTAGCCGATAGGCCGTTTTATGAACAACATTTTAATTTTGTGCGGAAAGAAGTTAACTGTTGTACGAAGATAGAAATTTTAAATATGGATGAACGAGTAAACGAGAAGGACACATAACCTCATGTCATTAGAAATAATGGTTTAGTTATTATATTAAAGTGGGTGGTTTGAACTCCGACTCAGCTAATATCAAATATGGAACACATTTCCACAACAAGAATGTTTATAAAATGCTCGGTTTTGTAGTACCCAGTGGCGCACGCAGAATTTTGTTTCGGGGGGTTTTGTGTAACTTTGTTGAGAACTTTGAAATAGAATAAAATTTAGATGTATGAATCTACAGACTGAGATCCAAAACATGTATGTTTTCCCTACTTGACATATTTTGGTCCTGAAAGTTGAAAATATAAAATTTAGTAAAAAGGAGACAATTTTCCTATTTCATTTGATACCCATATCTTCATCATTGCAATACCGCAAATATTAAAAAAAAATATTTGAAATATGTACATATGTATGTGCTTAAAATTTTAAAGTCCTTTAAAAAGGACTTTGGGCCAGAAAATGAAAAACTGACTATTCCAGGTTACTATAAATGACCTTTAGTTTCACGTCTTTATCAACATTAGTATGGGTTTCGGCAAAAACATTTTTTTTTCGCACGGTGCAATAAATGTAAAGTTGGTGTTTTCACTCAGTGCATCAGAACTTTGTCATTTTTCTTTCGATTCTATTGATTTTAGGCTTAATATTTGCACAAATAATATATCTTTAATCTTAAATTTTAAAACCAAAGGAGGTAATTTATTTTATCTATTAAAAAAGGTCGAAAATTTATGATTTTTTTAAATGATCGAAAAATTTACTTTTTAAAACTTTCACCTTCAGTAATTTCTCCAACCCTCATCTAATTTGGACAATCTGTCAATCAATCAATATGTATCTGGAAAGACTAAGGAATTATCTTCTGACCGACGGACAGCTTGTGTTAGTCGAATGATTCATTTACGAGATATGTGCTCAAAACTGAAACAACAGGAAAAAACTGTTTTTTCGAAAACTTTCGAAAACGTTCTCACAAAATTTTTTTGGTCTTCAGTTTCGTGTTCAACGGCCCAAAGTTAGTCTAGAAAACACTTTTATTTTTAGGTGAATTTTTTGTGTCGAGTAGTGTTATTGATGATTGAATATTGATGATTGAATATACATATATGCGACGGTAATAAATTAAATTTCTGTACTAACTTAAAGATATTTCGGGGGGGCGGGGGGGGGGACGGAGTTTATACCCCAAAAACCCTCCCCTGTGTGCGCCACTGGTTGTACCGGTTATGTTCTATCGGATGAACCATATTTGGATTTTTAAGCACACATATTTTAACAATACCTTTGTTATATATTAATCGAACATTTGATTATGAAGTTAAACGACCACTGCTGTACCTTCAACAGCTGGTAGGTTCAAAAAGGCCAAAAATTGAAAAAGGCAATTTTCAAAATGTTTAAAGTTTCTTTAAATTCTTACTACGTAAAATGACTTACGTGGGTGGTCCGATAAGTACTTAGCCTACAAAAGAAAAACGAAAATTTTGGAAAAGTGGCGATTTATTTCTCAACGTAGTCTCCTTTCAACTCGATACACTTGACCCAGCGATGCTCCAACTTCTTTAACCCGTCTGAAAAATACGTTTTCTGGAAGCCTCCGTAGCGGCGACAACCTCCTCATTCGACTCAAATTTCTGCCCGGCTAGTGACTTTTTCAAGTTTGGAAACAAAAAGAAGTCACACGGGGCCAAATCTGGAAAATACGGTGGATGGGGCAGCTGTTCGTAGCCTAATGCGACCAATTTGGCGAATCACCGACCGATATTGCTCTTTTTCCATTTTTGTAAAATCCGCGGACACGTTCGTTTCCACACGCGGTCAAAACAAAACTACAAATCCAATATGGCTGAAATTTTGACAGTAGCCATCTACGAGGATGTACTACACGATAGTAAATGTCTCTTACGATAGTGGCACCATCGGGCGGTGGGGCTAAGTACTTATCGGACTGCCCACGTAGATTGGATTAAATCTTCTTATTTTGTAAATAATTTTTATTTTTGTTGAATATTTTTTACGCATGGAGCGGTGGTCCAGCTATCTATATCGTAAATGTGTTGAGGCAAAGCAACATTTGATGTATCAAACACGCACGATTATTGACAGCCGCCTAATTGTCAGAGTTTTCAACTCAGGAAACTTGAATTTGGTCCTAACAATTGGACTCATACATATATAACTGACGTGCCAGTTCAATAACGGACTAAAGTCCAGCTTAACATAGCCATTTGTGTTGTGCGAGTTAATTTTTGTACACAAACGGTAGGAACTAACAGTTTTAAGCCAATTTGGGATGCCTAGTTGGAAGATTTTTTAATGGCATTTTTATGGAACAATGCACTCCAGAAGTGTTTTCATAAACCTACTGGAAAATTTAATGATAAATTGATACACAAAGCAAACCCCTAATCACTTCTTCTTCTGCAACGAGACTTAATTGCTTAGCCTTCAAGGTCCATCTTATATAAATATAACACTTACGTATATACCCAGCCGTTTTATGGTGTGTGTGTGTGTGTGTGTGTGTGTGTGTGTGTGTGTTTTTTTTTTTTTTTTTTTTTATATTTAACGAGGAGGAAGCATCGAAAGCCTAACCCCGTCAGTGTGAGACTTTAACACACTAAACCTCCTCACGTCAGATACCGGTTACCCCTCCGGACACTACCGTCAAGTTTTTCGTCGGAGGGCGGAATTGAGCACTAGGCTCGACGTTTGTCACTGATCCCGTGCTGTTCGTCTCAAGTTGCACTTACTTGTCCTCCCATCTGTCATCTAAATAGCCACCCTGTTCAGTTCGTCAACCCTACCTCCCGATCGGCACTATGTCCCGTTTGTTTGTCTCCGTACTGGAAAACGTTCGTCTATGACGTACTCAGTGGTCTTCAGCTGCTTGGCCGGAAGTGCGACGTCGCTGTTCAGATTTCCTGAGCTCGTGGTAAATATGTACCGCCGCATCGCTCACCGCATCCCATCTTGACTGCGACCTTGTCATCATTGCCGTAAGATTTTGCGGGCTTATCTCCTCTTCCGCAAGAGAATTCACGCGGTCACGAACTGCTGCAAATCTAGGGCAGTGGAACAGCACGTGATTTGCGTCTTCGTATACCTGGCAATCTGGGCATAGCGGTGAATCGTCGTGCCCGAACCGACGTGTGTGTGTGTGTGTGTGTGTGTGTGTGTGTGTGGGTGTGTGTGTGTGTGTGTGTGTGACTTTGTTTATTTGCAAAAATATATCATCTCTAAGCTAATCAGCAAGAAATAATACAAACTCATAACTGTCGTTATAATTAAAACAACAAGTCGCTATAATTAAAACAAATATCTATGAAAGGTAAAAACTATTCTATTGTTTCATGATCAAGATTACACTGTCATCTTTAATCTTCGCAGACGATTTCACTCAATCATCTCAATGTCCAACGTTGGTATCAAAATGGTTTCGATACAAAATCAAACACAACTTTCCTCAATTTTTCTTTATTCATATATAAATATATGCCTAGTATATAATTGTAATTATGTTCGTTCGCCAATTTATATATAGTATTAATTATGTATATGGGTAAAATATTGCTATTAATTCTTGCTTGAACTGTTTTATGTTAGCAAGCAAACAAATAATTTGTCTTTCGTATGATTTATTTATAAAATTTGTAATAGTTGCATTTCATACGAAATGCTCAGTACGTTTTTTATGTTTCATATTTCTCGCACATAGATTTTGTTTTTATTCATTTTTCTTCAATTTATTAAGTAAATTTCATGGTTTTATAAAAGTTTATAAAATTCACAAAACTATGCAATTCGCATATATGTACTTGTAATATAAATATATGTATAAGTCGCCTTTGTAATCGCTTCTGCAACTTAAGCACACTTAAACGTCAACGTTATGCCAATGTTAATGTTTTTATCAAGTAGAGATAATAAAATATTCCATTTTACAACTAACGTGTCTTTCTGCCATTCGCTTTGATATTTCCATAATAAACATTGCTTTCAGTAATGTCAAGCAGCAGCAAAAGAGCAACCCATTGGTTGAATTTTAATATTATTGTTTTGATTGTTTGCTTTCTTAATAACTGGTTGGCGTGCAATCTAATTTTGTATTCTTGCAGACATTGCCAACTAGTGGCAACCGCCATTATTAATTGACAATTTAAATTAACATAAATACGAACAACAAATGCCATTACGAATGTAAAATACGCCATATAAAAGCAAACGCTATGGAGCAATGGAAACAAGTGGAATATGCCAACAAAAACGTGTTTCATGCTGCAGTTGCTGTTAGTTTTCATAGCTTAATATTTTCTAATTAGCTCTGATGGTGCGATTTTTGTTCATATTTGTCAGCATCAGCGAAATGTACGACGTCAGCAGATCGTCCATTTTGTAGCCCAATGAAGTCTCGCACAGCAGCTTGGAGCCGCGCACCAAATTGCCAATTGTCATGTGGAAGTAGGTGTTGCCGGAGGACCAGTTGGAGATGCGCGTGAAGGGGTGTGTGACTAAGATGTCCTGTGAAATACACAAATTTATGATTAAAAACGACACTTATGCAACAAATTTTGTAATGTATCCGTACCTTGGTGACCGGGTGTATTAGACTGACTCCGTGTTTGTTAATAGCTATTAGCAGCATTTCCGGATATTTTGGTTCAGTGGTCTGTTTGACTTCAAAGAAGGCAGAGCCGAATGTGGGCCATCTGCAAAGTTAATAATGACACCATTAAAAGAAAAGCCCGGATAGCAACTACTAAGAAGGGAATCGCTCCCCCACGCACCTGTACACGATTTTCAAGAATGCCACCTTCGCATCCTCAGAACTCATGCCGCCATCCTGATTGTATGATGCAACAATCGCGCGCTTCCATTCGCTGGAGCTTTGCATCTTCATCAAGTCGGAGGGTATCAGTTCGCGCAGCATTTGTCTGTAATAAAGCATCACCATTACTTATCTATCCACTGAATTTTCCACTAGCAAGTTTACGGTATGGCCTGCAGCTCCTGCTTGTTCTCTCCGTAGCGCACGCGATAGACCAGCGCTGCCAGCTTAGCTGCCTCCTCGCGGGAGCACTTGTGATAGCCGCGCAACAGCTTTGGCAGCTCCTGGTGGTAGTGGAATATCAGATCGGCATTGCGGTCCTTGCCCGGCACCGTATTCGTCCACAGCTTCTTCATGAAGAACACCTGATAGGTGAACTGCGGATTGGTTCCGTCGCGTATGGGTCGCGCTTTCTTAATCCAGTCCGTCAGGTGGCGAACGAAGTCAAAGAAAAAGTCTCCCTCAGGCACCGATATTACCTTGTCGGCAATTTTCACAAACAGCGAGAAGCCTTCGCTAGTGCGCAACGACAGCCGCTGTGAGATATTGTGACAGAAGTCCTTGGCGCGCGTCGACGAGTCCACTTCGAATGCCTCGTCAGTGTCGTCAGGGAAGTAGACCTTGTGGAAGATTTGCGTGGTCTTGTGCTGTATCGCTTCTACCTCTACCTGGTGCGGCGGGTATTTGCGTTGGCCGTTGCGTATAGTTTTCTGCAGTCGATGCATCGAGTCCTGTGAGATGGGATGACGGCGCGTGCGCAGGAACATCGTTAGTTCCTTGAGCAGGCTCTGCGAGCACGCGAAGAGGCCGGTGGCCAGCCACATCAGCTCCCAACCGCGCTCTTCCGAGATGCGGTTTCGGTTGTCGGTCAGTTGCTTCATGATCTGGCAGTAGATCTCGTCACGCAGGATCTCGTGCTTCAGCGGCCCGTCGAAGATGTGATCAGTGATTTCGTTGCCCATGCGCGGCCGCTTCGACGGCAGGTCGCCCATGTACTTAAGTATGGCAGCGAAGGCGAAGCACGCCTCCTCGGCGAGCTCTTCTTTGCTCTGCAGCTTGCGAAGCAGTGGTGCTTTGATGGGGTCGCGCGAATAACGCCAAATCTCATCGGCGCGCTTGGAGCTTAGTGTCAGCGTCTTGGACATGGTGCGTTTCGGCGGCAGGCGGAAGTGATCCATGGCGTACTCCATGAGCGTGTGTGGACGATCGCGTGCTTCGGGCACGCCATTCGAGACCATGCTCAGACGGCGCCCATGGTGCGCCTCCTCGATGTTGAACAGCGCCAGGATGTCCTGTGGGGGTTTGGTAAGCGTGGGCAGCACGTAGACAGTCTCGGCGGGAAAGTCGCCACGTTCTTGGGTACGTTCGCAGCGACCAATACACCAACCATTGTTCAGCACCGACTCACCGCACGATTCGTCCTCGAGTATGATGAGGTCGCCCTTGAGGAAGGAAACAAAACTGGTGCCGTCTGATGGAGGACGATAGTCCTGAATGGCGATCACGTAGCGCGAGCTGTGGAAAAGTGGAATGAATTAGAAAGAAGCCAGTTATGGGAAACGATTGGACTCACCGTTTTTTGAGTCCGTCCAGGAAGTATACGACAAGATCGCGGATGTCCTCTGCATTTGGGCTCTGAAAGGTAAATTCCTCTCCGCGTACTGTAGACAAACTGAAGGTCTGCGTGAACACCTTGTTCGTCTTTTGACTGGACACCGCCGTTATTTCTGGAAAGCTCAGCTCCAGCAGCACCTGCTCCTGATCGTCGACTACGTACACGCCTGTCCAGTTGACCGCTATAATGACATCATTCTTGGGCAGATTGGGGCCTGAATTGCGATAGGCCTCGTAGAAGCGCGAAAACAGTAATGGCCACTTCAGCTTCGCATAGCTGACAATGTCCTCTTTGATCTTCAGTGAGGGCATTTTGTCGCGCACGTAGTAAGATTTCTTGTACGCTTGCAGTACAAGCGCTGCCCAGCGCTCGATCGCCTTGTCAATGCCGGTCAAACAGAAGTCCGGTATGAAGTTGGGCAGCAGCGTGAACAGCCGCTCCATGGACATGTCAGTGCCGTATTCGATGAAGTACTGCTGCGCCGCTATCATGGCCAGATCATCCTCCTTGTCGCAGCGGTACTCACCGAACTTCACGCCGCGCACCACTTGCTGATAGATGAGATTCGTGGCCACCTGGTCCTGCGTGGGTTCGTGCCAGGGTGCAAAAATCTCCTTGCGGAAGAACAGACGCCACGGCGCATTGCGCTCCTGAGCACCTTGCTCCTTAGCGTATTGCTCGCATTGTGAGATGGCATCCATGACATGATCGCCGCCGCTGCCAAGCGACGACACCTTGTCGAAGAGAGCAATGTATAGCGAGAAGCCGAACTGGTCCTTCAACGAAATCTTCTCGGACAACTGATTGCAGAGCTCGCGTGCAGTGGTCGCCGAGTCGGCCAATAGTGTCTTGGTGTTGCCATCCATGAAGGTGATGGGCAGCATGATGGGCTTTTTCGACTTGGTCGCCTGCAGCTCCAGCCACGAAGGCGGCTGATTGCGTGTGCCATTGTTGAACGTGCGCTTCAAGCGCTCCTCGCAGTAGGGCGCATAACCGGGCGGGCCCTCACGGATAAAGGCGCGCAAGTAGTTGACAAACTTCTCCGATGGTGCAAAGCAGCCAACGCACAGCGACAGTAGTATCCAGCCACGTGCGTGCGACGACTTGAGCGGATTGTTGGTGAGTTGCTTGCAGATCTGACAGTAGATCTCATCGCGCAACTCCGCGCGCAGAATGCCATGGCCGATGATAAAGTGCAGCTTCTCCAGATTGGAGGTCGGACGTGACTGCAACCACGACTGGTAACTGTCGGCAGTGTACTCCTCGTCTTGCAGACGACGACGCACATCTTCGCCGAGTTTGTTTTTACGCTTTAGCGTTAAAGAAACCAACTTGTGGCGTATGGAGCGTGGCTTCTGCTTGAGGAACGCCTCCGGATCAAGCCCCATGAGTTGAGCTTCCTGGAATTCCTACAATTATACACAACATATTAGAATAGACACTCATTAGGACAATCGGAGCCTACCTTGCTGCGTATGAAGTTGCGTCCCAGGGTGGCAGTGACCTTTGACATCACCGACGTGGTGTCCATCCGATCCATGGTGTGATACTTCGGCTCTGGCATGTCGCCAGTAAACCGGAGTATCGTAATCCAAAGGGCCTGAGCGGCCAGTTGGTCACCCTGAGTATGCAATGGGAGCAACGGATGCTTCAGTGCCTTCTTCGAATACTGATGGGTCACATTGCCCTGGAAATAGGTGGCTGCGAATTTCTGGAACTTGAATTCGGACAAATCCTCCTCATCCTCCGATATATGCATGGGCCCAATGATGTCCTGTGCCAAAGAAAAAAATAAGACTATCACCCTAATTCATGGCAATGAAATATCCACCGCACTTACATCCTGATTCATTGTATTGTTGTTCGGCAGATCGTTAAATACCGATGTCTCGCGTCCGCCATGCGGTGTGGGCGCCTCACTACTCGAGTCGGGCAGAAAGTCGAACATCGCCTCTACTAGTTTGCTGTCATCAACCGGCTCATCCTGCTTGCGCGCCGCGTCGTTGATGATGTTCTTCTTCACCTCAACGCGACGCCGCTCCTCGATCTCCTTCTCCATCTCGCGCCGCTCCAACTCATGCAGCCGGTCGCGGTAATGTTGCTCGGCAATCTCCCGCGCATGCTTGTTGCCCTTGTGCAGCAGCTCCTGCTCCTCCAGTTTACGCAAATGCAGCACCTCGGCGAACTGCTTGTACTCCTCGCGCAATTTCCGGTATCTCCGCATTGCTATCATACGTCGGACGTGCGACTGTATCTTGATGATGGCCCACATCTTGTGGCCGTATTCGCGGCGCACAAGGTAGCCACGCGCGTGTGCCTGCAGGCCAACAATGTGGCCACGCAGGTGGCGGAAACGATGCGATAACACGCGGGAGCGTATCAGTGCCTGCAGTCGCATGTAGCCGACGCGCATTTGGCGGTAGCGTTGTCGCTGCGCGTAACCCTTCCAGAAGCGCTGTACAGTGATAACCGCGGCACGCATGCGGAGAAACCGGCGCCGATACACCCATCCGCGTATGGAACGCTGCAGAATGAGTATCTTGCGCGTGAGCACACGGTCGCGCTCCTGCTCCAGAAACAAATCGTGAGCGTCCTTCAAGAAAACTTTAGTGTGCCCCAGCTGATAGTCGGATTTGCCCAGGACGGTAGCGCAGATACGTGCCGTAGCCGCCTGACAGTCGGTGCGATGTGCGGGCGGCACGCCAGGTATCAGAAAGCGATAACGTTCGACGAACTCGCGAAAACCGTGGCGTATGGGATAGCCGGCGCGTCGTATGCGTATCGTCTCCATCATGCCGGAGTAGCGTAGCTGCCGACAGCACAGGCCGCGATCGAACATCATTGGCTTTTTCACTTCGTTCGGCTTGATGCAGCGGATGAAGAACGGCTGACAGGTGCTCAGCGTTTTCATGAGTGCGTCGAGACTTTTCTTGAACTGCGTGGAGAGCGTGGGCGTGCGTTTCCTTGTCTCGGCACCCATGTCAATGTCTTGCGCAAAGATCTGGCGTAGAAACTTGTTCGCGCTCTGACTAACAAGATGCAGCAGATCAGGACTGAAGGTGTCGCGATTCTTCTCGAGGAAGCCGCGTGTGTCGTAGAAGACAACGCCGGCAAAGTGGTTTAGCCCGAAGCTCGTGTTGATGTCCGACTTGGGCTTTAGGTAGTTCTTGTGCGCGCCGTGCGTCTTGTGCAGCTTGGCCAGCATAGTTTGGTCGGTGCCCTTCGGAAAGCGTGCTTCCTCGTCGATCAGCGCCATGATGTTCAACTGTTTGATGGCAATCAAGTCGAGCGCGTCCTGATTGTCGACGAACTCGATGTGCTGCCAGTTGATAGCCTCGTGGTTGTATTCTTCCTGCTCCAGCTTGAAAATGTGCTGCACGAAAAACTGCTGTAAATTCTCGTTGGCATAGTTGATGCAGAACTGCTCGAAGCTGTTCTGATCGAAGTTTTCAAAGCCGAAAATGTCCAGCACGCCAATGGCGTTGCGCGAAGTGGCGCGCGGCTTGAAGATGGCCGTGTTGATTTTGCGCACAATGTGCACGAATAGCCGGCCATAGATGCCCTTAACAAAAGCGTCGCGCACGTCGACAGATTGGTCGCGCGACAGTGTGGAAACGACGGTCTCGCCGTGAGCGAACAGTGTACGACGCGTCAATGCATCGATCAGCGGCTGCATGGGAAGGCCGAGCAACGCAGCAACACGCTCTACGTTTATGTGCTCCGGGATCTCGGTGGCGTCCAAGTTATCTACGACGGTGGCCTTGTACTTAATGTTGCCACAATGCAGCAGCGCCGCAAGCAATTTGATGATGTCCCAAATTTCCTGATCCGAGAAGAGCAGCACCTTCATAGCGGCGCGTATATCTTTGAACTCGGCTGCATCGTCGCGTCCTTCGCATGTAATGCAATCGCCACCGGTGAGATACCTGACAAACAAAGTTCAAAATCAAATAATTAGAAATCGGTTTTAGAAAATGTATGCTTGAGATGCTTACTTGTAGTCCGCTGCATTACCCAAATCCAAGCGTCGTTTCTCGTCGGCCGACAGACCAGCCAACAAGCAGTAGAACACATGATAGTTGCGTTCGCTATGATTCTGCGAAACTATTCGAGATTTCTCTAAAAGATATTGTTCGATTTTGGCGCCCTCAATGACGCCGCTAGAGCTAAAATGTATGTCAATGTATTTGCCAAAGCTGCAACGAAAACGAAAAAATTTTATTCTCATTTTACTCTAATACCACTCCCCCCAACTCACCGAGACGAATTGTCATTGCGTATGGTTTTCGCATTGCCGAACGCTTCGAGTATGGGATTGGCTTCGAGTATTTGTTGTTCGATCCACGAATGCTTGCCGCTAATCGCCGCCAAGTACTGCAATATAAGTTTTGTGCTCTCCGTTTTGCCGGCGCCCGACTCGCCCGATATGACGATGCACTGATCCTGGCGGTAGCGTTTCATGTGCGCGTACGCATTATCGCCAATGGCGAAGATGTGCGGAGGCAATTCGCCGATTTTGCGCTCCTTGTACAACTTGATCTGATCGGCCGTGTAGATGGGCAGTATCTGGTAGGGATTCACTGCCACCAGTATGGAGCCGGTGTAGGTCTGTAAGAAAGCAGCAGCGAGACGGTGCTGGTGGAACGCTTTCAGCTTGATTGCAGCAAACTTACGTATATCAAATTCTCCTTGTAGCGTATGAGCAGATTGCGCAATATGCCCGCCTCGTGCAGATCGCCCAGCGAGATCATATCCTCCACACCCTGCACCGAGGAGGCGTGCATCGCCTTGATGCGCCGCTCCGGCGACAGCCAAACCTCGTTGCCATCGTCGTCGCGCACCTGGATGCGTCTGCCTTCGGCCGAGATGACGCGCGCACCAATGGCTACATCGAATTCTCTACCCGTGCCGGGTTCTATCCAGATGTTGTCACCCTGTAAGCGAGGTAGAGACAGAGAAAGAGCAAAGTTAGTGTGCCTTACAAATTAAAAGTGTTGATAGCAACATTGCTGGGGCAGTGAGTTGGGCGGCAGTTAAATGAACTTGAGCTTGAAATTTAATTTACATGCCGTGCCAGTGGAAAACTATGCATCACGCCTCATTGAATGCCAACCAGACGCTGGCGGTAGCCAAGCACCAATCAACGGCCCAACAATGCACAAACTGATAGCAGACTTTGAAGCGTGGAGTGTGTTAGGCCAGTGACGTGAGAAATGAGTGGAAGGGTGTAATGGTAATTGTTTAGTGCGGAGAGATCAACCTAACCGGTACAGGGAAAGGGGATTTTAGGCATTGGGCAAAGAAGTTACTACTATACAGTGACAGGAAGTGTTGTTTTCCAAGTTTCTACATTGGCAGCATTTTCCGTTTCCCCCTTCCACACTACTTCAAATAAAATGCTTGGCTGATTTTACAAGCAACACTCAACTGTTTGTTGACGCGTTGCCGGCGTTGATTGCCACATGTTGTTTACCGCTCATCGCGCATTTGCTCAGTTGTTTTTGTTGTTGTCCGTCGGTTTTTGAGCGCCACAAAAGTGCGTACAGCGTGTGCCCAGCGATGGTGCGTTAACCCTACCAACAAGCAAAACGAGTAACTAACGCAGCCATTGCCATTGCTACCGTCACAACAGCAACAACAACGCAATCCATAATTCAGCTGTAATTACGCGTAGTAATTACGCGTGTTCAAATACAAATGAATACAGGGTGATATGCTCAAATTTTGTCTATTGGAAGTCAATAAAATTACTAAAATCACAATAGACGCGACTCCATGACTAACCCCACACACTCTGAACAACTTCTTTCATGGTACAAAACAAGCAGTAGGACTTTAGCTCAACTACTCTGCCAGTGGCTGACCCTGTATACAGCAGCGTAAAGGCCAGAAGTCGGCACAACACGAAAACTAATGAAAACTAAAAAAAAGTGCAAAGAATGCTGCTAAAAGACCCTGCGGTAAAGTATAATTTCTGCTTTTTTTTGTAATCGTTAATGCTGCTAAACATATAATTGTTGTTGCTGCAAAGCGTTGGAGTCACTTGAGCGTTACAAGAGGTATCCGTTCGCTTCCATTTTTCGTACTTAATTTTATAGACATTTTTCGTACAGTGTACGCTGTTCGTTACATATTTTCGGTTCTTGTAGAAAAATGTGTATAGTTTTTTGTTGTTGTTATTGTGCGAGAAATCGCTACTTGACATTGTTGACGCCGTTTAACGCCTCAAGTTATGCTCCACGTTTATCGTTATTGTTTTTGTTGTATTTTGGTTTCTGTGTAGTTTGCAGCTTTCTCCTTTTTTGTTTTGCACTTTTTCGCCTATTTTTGAGGTTATGTTTAATCGCAATGAGATTAACTCGCCGATAACTGCTGGGTATTTGCAACATTTAAATTGCTTGCGCCGTGTTAAAGTTGTCCGCTTGGAGCATGGCTGTTGTTATTGTTGTTGTTTTTTGGACTTGGCTGTACGATGAAATGATGTAATAACCGTGACCCGAATCTTATGTCAGGTGTAACGTTCCATGTTTTGTGGTCGAATGTGTGCTCCGGTTTGTTGCCGCATCACTGTTAATGTTTACTGTGGCCACTACTTTTGTTGTTGTTGTTGTGCTGGCTGCCCCGGTTGGTGTTTTTATGGCGATTCTTGTTGACAGTGGCATCAGATGCCGTAAATTTTCTACATGTAAATGGCATGTGCGATTGTGTTATATAAGAAAACGTCATTTTATAATGAAAACGATGACGATGATAATGAAATGCCAACTAACTCAGGGGATCGCTGCCATAAAACTGGGCTGCATCGAAGTTCTAAGTGCGAGTATACGTAATTAGTCCAAATATGGGGAATATAGCCAGCACATATCAAGCGGAAATTCAAGCATAAGGTGCGCAGAGAATACGATTGAAATATTTGTACAGGATCAGATAATCTATATACATATATATATGTAGAATTATTTTTTATGACAGCCTGACTGACTGACCAAACTACTGAAGCTGCAAACTTGATGATTGGTGTTTTGAAACTAAATATTTGTTGTTTGTCTGTTTTAAATTAACTTCTGAAGAGGTCCAACATGGGTTATAAGAATTATATCTCAAAGCGCAAAGCCGTTTCAACGGATTGGGTTTACATAATCAGGTGAAAACCGCAGCTACTGCTTTCACATCAGAATCCAGTATTACCGACGCCTTCTTAAGGGACTCATAGACTCGATAAAATTCTACCTCGACAGACTATCGGCCTACTGATAGGGTACCGCAAACTAAGGAAACGAAGGAAAGGAACTGAGGAAGGAATTACAGTCTGGACATTTGGAGAGCACACCACCTTCTAAATTACTCTCGCTTTAGAGTTCTTTTTTTGTACTTAAAACTCCTACTTTCAAGAATCGAATACTGCCGATTATTTTTAGAATCAAGTGCTTACTACTTTCAGTATCGGTTCTGCCAGCATTACTTATTAAAATCGGTCGTTATCCTTGCCGTCGGTCCGTTGCATTTTTCACTTCTGTGACACTATTTTACCATTTCTAACCTTCGTTTTAACCGAATCGGCGCAAAGCTAGGGCGTTCAACCGCCTCTCTCATGTTTCTTGTAAGTGAACTATTTTTCGCTTTATGCGCACTGCTTTACGCCTCATTCAAGAATTCTAATTGCGGGAAAATGATCCCATCTAATGCAACTAAATCATACAGTCGCAGCCATTAATAAAAACGAGCCACTTAAGTCATTCTTACACGTCCCACTGCTGCCGTGTGGTGACTTGCTGCCAACGCCACTACGCCTGAATGCCTCTTATCACCGTCCAACATGTTACCATGCCACCACTGCTCCTCACACAAACCACTGCACAGGTGTGCGGAGTGCGCCTCTTCCTGGCTGCCGATTTCCACACAACTACAACAAGTAGCACACTCTGCCACCGAATTAATGACACGTCGGCAGACAATTTAATTTATGGCATTAAGGCAGAGATTGCCGTGGCTCGATTGCAGTTGTAGTTGGCCGCATAAAGTGCCGGCTAGTGGGCCCCCAAGACCGCCGCACACACGATATACGTTCAACAGTTGTTGTTGACGTTCTTGCGGCTATGACAAGTGGCATGAGTGAAGCAATGGGGCAGCAATAAATGTGTGTAGCTGCAACAATTGCATTTCCGTTTAGCACTATTTCCCTGAGTGGTTCTCCCTCCGCTTCGCTGCTTATTTTTGCAACGAAGACCTACAGCGACTGAGGTTGAGGTTAAGTGCCAGCGCAACAAGTGCGCTCGCAGCATTTTCTTTTATTTTTTGTGTTTACTCATCACTTGGGCCAGTGAAGGCCATTTAAATTGGAAAATACTTACTCGTGTTACAATCACCATTTTTGAACTTCATTGACTGCTGTTAGCGGGGAAATTATACAAATTTCTCAAAGTGTAGTAATGGAAATGGGCGAAGAATTGTTGGAATTATTGTGAAAATGTGGTTGTGAATCTGAAAAAGAAGAAACAGAATATCTATTAGAGAATAAATTTGAATTTTAAGGATGTGTTATCTATGCTTCAACAATTATTAATTTTCAGCAATCAAATCTCGAGGAAATAAATAAAATCAATTAGTTCACTTTAAATCATTGATTCGAAAACATATTTTTGAAGCTTGGCGAGCGCCCTGTGTTGTTTGGCTTTAGCGGCAATTTGGGTAGAACGAAAGCAAAAAACCGGCCTTAGCGGTTCACTTGCAACAGCTCCGCATTGCTTTTCTCACTTTGTTGCTGTGTTTGTGTGGTGCCTTGAATTAAAGGTGAAGTTGAATGAAGTTTACGGTAAATTAACGATGTGCCAGCCAACCAGTCAGCGAAACCAACGAGCGAGTGCACCAGCTAGCGAGCGGCCGTGCCAGTGCTGCCAATGCCAAATGCGACCACGACCGGCAATGCAACATTTTTTGCGTGCAGCTGACCACGGCAGGCAGCAACATGCGGCATGTTTGTGCTCTTTGCTTTGCTGTTCGAATAGCTTTGGAAAAAAGTTTTGAGCATTTTCGCTTTGTGGCAGCATCGAAGGAAATTGCTATGCGACACGCAAACGCGTTCAATCGCTTATTTATTATTATTTATTTTCTTGCCACAACTTGCTGGCTGCAACTGACAACCATTGCCACATTTTAAAGTCAATTGCTGCCACTCGATGTGCCGCAGTGCGGAGCGTGTGCGTTTTCGTGCTAAATGCGGGTAAGCCAACTGGCTATCAGCCGCAGGCACTGACAACAACCACAACCACATATGGCCAGTAGCAGCCATAGACAACAGTAATATTAATTAGGCGCATAGTTGGTGCTGCAGTGCGCATGCGCGCTGGTCACAGCCACAGGCGATTGTGTAATTGTGGCAGCTTTGATAAAGTTTCATAAAAAAGTTTAAAAGCTGCGGTGCCATAAGACGGAGGGAAGAGTTTTCGGTATAAGTAATCATTTTTGAATATTCAAAGTCACTTTTAATGTAGCTTTTTTCATGGCCATTGTTGCTGATATATATCTTCACTGCCACTCAGTTTACGATTTACGATTTTAATAAAATTGTTACAAATATGAGCATAGGTATGTATGCCAGCCAAAGGAAGTGGGCATACAATTAATTGTACTAATAACTCAAAAAACAGTTTAAAGGACAAAGGTGCCCATCGATTATATAGCTTAGTTGTTAACTTCCTAGACGAATGCAGATGCTGTTTTTTAATGTTAGACAAAAAAGTTACAATCTATGATAAATGTGCTCCGCCGCAGGAACGTCTGAGATTAATATTGTGTACATAATTCTCACTCTATGCGGATGGTTGGGGGAAGTCTCATTATCGATTGGCCGTGCCTACAAACTAATTTTGGGGTTATGCCTACCCCGAAGCTTCTTAAAATATGATTTAAATTGCTTAGTACCCAAGCAGTAGACAAACATATTTAATATCCAGTATTATAGTATTCATACTTTTGAAAAACAAATATTTATCCTTTTAGAAAAACTGTTTCCTCAACATTGTTTAAAGTATCGAGTTATTTGATACCGATATTCCAAAAGTATCATTTGTTTGTAATTTTTTTATTATTATTATTATTACTTTTTTATTATCACATATCATATCATATATTCTGTACATATTTTTCAATTAATTTGAAATATATAAACTTCTAAGCAAAACAGCAAAACAGATATGACTAAGCCAATCTTTCATGGGGATGGTCTTTAAAGTTAGAACAGAGATTACTGTACAACGATTACTGCAGAAGCTGCAAAGACTGCAAGAAAAGGATACATAGAACATCTCTACACAAGACCAGCAATATAAAGAATTGGCTTGCGGTTTATGGAATCATACATTCTGAGTTGCCTAGGGGACCTGGAAAAGACGCGACTAATAAATCGAATACTATTCATAAGAGCTCATTGCTTCTTGAGCATTGGAAGCGACTAGGAGGGAAACCTTGTGTGGTAACAAAATGAGGCAAGTGATGCCTTCGGCATCCTCTAACCTACTTAACGATCCATACGTTTTAAGAATGAGGTTAGGTTAGGTTAGGTTGAAGTGGCTGCCTCTGTATGAGACACACTTAGGCCTCTTAACGGGCCCGTTGTGATACCACAGGATTCCACCCGTTTGAAATGCGTATGCAACACTGTTTTTTTCAACAAGTGATATAACACACATTTCAAACGGATGGGGAAAGGGAGGGGAGGGGACCTACAGTTTAACGCCGAATCCGAACGGCGATGGGCAGTTTTTTCTTTCACACTTGGAGGTTTTGCCATTGCCTGCCAAGAGCGCACTTGTGCGATTCTTGTAATTCTCATTCCCTTCATGTGGATAGCGACAGAAGTAGATGAGTGTTTTTTCCAGCCCTAGCCAGGAATCGAACCCGGGGCGCTCGGTATGAGAAGCCAGCGCGCTACCCGCTGAGCTATCGAGGCCGACAAGAATGAGGTTAGTAAAGCTGAAGAAAAATGAAAGCCTTGCCCAAGATCGAACATTCAGCTTGATGATTTTTAGTTTTGAATATGAGATTCTTAGCGACGCCATTATCTTCGAGGGTTTTTTGACACAACAATTTTATGTGCCCATCATTCTTATCATTCAATGCTATACACAACCAGAAACACATTCTTAATCTATCTGCAAAGTTTTTGTAACTGCTAGCCCCAACCGGTATTTGACCCAATTTCAGCGCGCCACAGCCTGCTTTTGCGTCAACTCCTGGTTTGGTCAATTAATTTGGGTCCTTTCATTTCTCAGCCAACAGCCTAACGGCGTGGTGAAAAACGCTCAAGCAATTTCACCACACACGCACAGCCGCACCGCCAACGTGAGTAAAAAAATTGCAAATATTTATTAGCTAACATTTTCCGGCATTTCAACGTCGTTGCTCCACATACGCAACGCGCCAGCCAGTCCCCGGCCGGGGGCGCAACAACATGCAGCCCGAACCTGTCTTGTGCAACTGCAACAAGTGGTAGAATCGCCGCACACAGTCGCGACAAACAACTGTTTTGGCAGATGGCCGCCGCTGGCCAGTTGGTGGCCGACGCGTATCACTGTCAGCACAGAATTGTTGTCATACTTTTACCGCTCGCCGAAGAAGAAAAACACCATTCAGCTGAAATAATAGCGGTGCGTTGATTTTTGGTGTGAGCGACCAACTGGCGAACTGCCAACCGGCTGGCTGCAACTTTGGTAACAAATAACAAGTTATAACGGTTATACGTGTTTGGTCGTTTTTGCCGCTCGCCTCTTGGATTTGAAGTGCAGCCGACAGAATTGCTAAACAAAATAAAATAAAAGCGTTGAAAAATAGACAACAACAACAACAACAACAACAACCAAACATGCAATCAGCAACTTGCGGAAGAACTCGAATGTAATATGCGACACAGAATGAGCGCAATTTATTATGTTGTCAAAAGTTAGTTGGCGAGCGGGTTGGCCGGCCGTCCGAGTGGCTCGGACGCTTAACCGGTTGGGCGGGTGCACGGCCTGGGTGTTGACGCCTGCATGGTGTTAATGATGGTGTAGGCAAATGAAGATGGCTGGCAGTGGCTGGTGCTAATTGGCGACTGTTGGCCGTGTGCAGTGGCGCAGCGCTTGACCAAAGAAAATTTTTTGTTTAATGGTTTACTGGAATTCTTTCGTTTTGTGGGAATATAATCACATTTCTATTAAATTCTGCGCTCAAAATTGCTAAAAACTGCAGTGCTTTTTCGCCTTATTCTCAGTGTAACATTTTTTTAACAAACTGCCCAGTAAAATAATTACTTAATTGTCGCAAGCTGTCTTCCGGCAATTACTTACTACTTTTTGCAATTTTAAAATAATACAAAAGTCAATCGAATAAAGTACAGATAATGCTGTCGAATTCCGCTGCCGCCGCCTGTCAGTTGCGCTCGAATGCAAATGACGAAATGCCGGTGAAACCCACTGCCTTCAATTCGCAACAGCAAATTCAATAAAGAAAACTGAAAAAACAGTGCATTGAATAAAGGGGAAAACAGCAACGTAAATGGGCAACAAGGCAGACCATTAAAAGACAACAAAGAAATTTATTTGACATGCAAAGTTATGCAAAAAAGTAGTGGGGAGGAAAACGCGTGGCGTCGAAAAGGAAGTCGGCGTAAAAGTGGCAAAAGGTAAAGACTTGACGACGCCAGAGCCGAAGACAGCGCATGCTGGTAGTTAGTAAAAATGTGTTGGGGCGCGTGCGCATGCGCAAAGTCAGCCAACTATTTGGCGCACGCTGTGCACGGTGCGCCACATCGGAAGCCGAACAATTGATAGCTTTGTTGTTGATTTTAATTGGCTTTGTTGTTGCTATTATGAGACAACGCAAAATTTGTTTACACTTGAATGAGGTTAGGCGAAGCGTCAAATAAGAAAATAAATGAACACAATGAAAAAAATTACTAGATAACAAAAAATATAATAAAATTGTACCTAATATATTTGAATAAAAATTTTATAGAACTAAATAAAATAAAATAAAATAATATAAAATAAATAAAAATAAATAAAATAAAATAAAATAAAATAAAATAAAATAAAATAAAAACTAAAATAAAATAAAATGAAATGGAATGAAATTAAATAAAATAAAATAAAATTAAATAAAAATAAAATTAAATTAAATTAAACAAAATAAAATAAAATAACATATATGGCGGCGTTTACTGCCGTCATATTCAGTTGTAATGGACCCCACCAAGAGAGCCCGTGCGAAATAAAATAAATTAAAATAAAATAAAATTAAATTAAATTAAATAAAATAAAAAAATTAAATAAAATGAAAATAAATAGAATACAATAAAAAAAATTAAAAAAATTAAATTGAATTAAAAAAAAATTAAATTTAAAAAATAAAATAACGGAATAAATTAACCAAATCTAACTGGATTAAATTGAAATACAAATTTAAAAAATAAAATTTTGAAACAATGACAATACTTATGACATTAAAAAGTAAAATAAATTATGTATTGAAAATTTACAAATTATTGAAATGCAATGAAAGCAAATAAGTTTTTGACGGTTATGGTCTAAAATCAAAAGTGTGCTTTCGTTGTTCGTCTAGTTTAGTTTTAGTTTCTTTTAAAGTTCATATGAGTATATTGTGGCTAACATGAACATTTTTAACGCCCCACTTGGCAAGTTTCAAAGCTCATACCCAAATAGAAACACTTACGTATTCCTAATCCAAAACGATATAAATAAAAACGCAAACAAATTAACTAAGTTTATGTGTTGTTTTCAGACTTATCCTCGTAATGTAAATGTTAATTTTAGTTTATTAAAGTTTTTAAAGTCATCGGGTAACCCTATAACTTTTGACAGAGCTGGCAGCTGGACTGTCAGTCGAAGGAAATTTATGGATACCATAGAACAGCACATTTCGAAAGAACGCGCGAAATTGTTCAGCTATACTCGTACATTAAAAATTACTTTCGTATTAACATTGTTTTCAACGACTAAAATTTAAATAAATAAATAAACATTTCGTGCTCCAGGTGATAGCTCCGGTAGTCTTAGTAATGCCAGCCACTCATACCGACAACGAACAAAAGGTTCGATGAAAATATCTAAGCCGCACGAGCCATTATTGAGGGGACTGATGCTCTTTGATTGTGAAAATGATATGGGAAGTTTCTGGTTTTAACGGAATGGAAACCTTGGCAAATGTGATGGAAAATTCCGAAAAAAGCACATTTAACTGTCAAGGTAAAAAGTTTCCATTTACGTGATATGATTTCCAGAAAGTGGTTGTAGAAAATCTCCTTGAACTCATATAAATATTTGTCCACATGAACAACAAAAAAATGTTTTTTTTTTTAATTTTTTACACCAGAAACAAAAACTTCCACTTAAAAGGCCTACCCCGTAATTGACAACTATAATGATTTCAGTAAAAATATCAGTAAAAATAAGTTTGACTACTGTTAAAAGGTTAAAAAAGATTTTTTTCAATGAGCACTTTTTAACGACCAATCAACACTTTTCACTTTTGTTTAAATTTGGTTAAGTACAAAACTCTTCAGTGCATTACTCATCACTTTCGAGCATAATATGAAATTATTAACAGCCAATATAAAGTTTGTTGTTTGCCAAAAAGGCACAACAAAATGCGGACATTATGCTTATACGACTTTTTTACGCATTTGTACACGCACACATAGAAGGGAGACACAGTTCAGCCAAAACTGGCCGCAACATATAGTCACGAGTTCTATTTGCTACAAAGAATTCACTTTCATTGCTTTTTATGGCGGGTGGAAGCAGTGAAACGAAAATTACCCCATTTCATTTTCAATTTCCGACGGTGCAATGCATTGCACGCGTGTGCGGCATTAAGCGTTTGACATTTACAACTGCCGTCTGCTGGCGCTGATGAAATCTAAATGTAGCATCACTTTCTTCTTCACTTTACTTCTTCTGGCATTTTGCGTGCTGCGTCTGGTGTTGTTCTTCTTAGCCAGTGGCAACTTTGAACCATTTCCACTTTGATTTAATGAGAAGACCATCGTAACCGCCTAACGTCAGCAGTAATGCGTTCAATCCCGAGCATTTTGGATAACTCGGGATTTCGGGATTTAAAATTGTCAATCCTGAGATCCAAGGAATTTTTAGTATTTCGTTGTGTGTAACTTTTTCAGCAGAAAAGTATAGAAGCTAGTCAAAATTTTTTTATAAACACATACTTTTTCTGTTAAGCTGTCCTTTTTATGAAATTAAACAGTATTTTATATGAGTTGTTTTATATGAAATTCGTATAACTCGCGAACCAAACCAAATCCAATAAAAATCATTCATCTCTTGTAAGCAAAATAATAATAAGTTAAAACCTGGTTTGTAAAAACCAGAGGTATGGTTTAGTGGCCAACTGTTCACTTTGTGAAGTTTTATGAAAAAATAAAAAGCTAAAAAATTAGTTGCTGGAGAAGGGGTAAATGACATTGCATTGTGTTCTAAGTTTACGAAAGTGCTAAAAAACTGTTCAGAAGCTATTCTTAGATGGTCGCTAGGGGCCCACACAGGATTTTATTGTACAACTTTTGAGCCCAATACCATTTGAAACCATATTTTGCGCAAGCAATTTTTGTATTTGGGGGGAGGGGTTCAACCCCCCAGACCCCGTGCTGTGGGTGCCACTGGTTAACGCAATCATATGTTTTTTATTTTTGATTTATTTGTTATTTCATTTAATTTTTTTGTTATTTGCCGAATTTCCTTTTGTTATTTCCGAGATTTCGGGATTCGGGATCCCGGGATTAAATGCTTTAGTCAGCAGTAACTGCCACCAGCCGGCGTTTAAGTCGTAAAATGCTTTTAAATAAACAGAAAATGTGAAACAATTAAAAGTTGAATTACGCTCACACTGCACTTTTGCCGCATACGACCACAGACTTTGTTTTTTATATTTTTTTTATACAATTTTGTTGATGTTTTGTGTGTTTTTTGCCACGCAAACTTTTTAACCATTTGTGAATTTTCAGTGTCATGTTCTTTGTTTTGTTTATTTTAACACATTTTTTAAACATTTTCTGTGCATTTGTGCGAACGCGTACAAAACATTGCAGTTTGCAAAACAGTTCTGCAGTTTACATAAAAAACAATACATTTGTTTGTTGGTTTGGTATTAGCAGCTCACTTTCGTTTTTGTTGTTATTGTTTTTGTTAGTTGTATTAGTTGTGTCAGCTATTCGCTTGTCTGTCTGTCTGCTTGTCTGTGCTCATGCTTTGTGCACTGTTGGGGTGTTAGGCAGCCGCCTAACGTTTCAGGCGTTTCACCACTTCGCCGCTTCACTCACTGTGAACTTTTTCTTTTTCCCCACCTGTCGGATTGCGGCGTTTTGCTTTTTACTGCCTTCAAAATGTTTTGAAAATCATTTAACAAAAATTATGAACTGCTCTGTTTTTATTGCTACTTAAATTTTGGTACATCGTTGTTGTTATGTTTTTTAATTTTTAGTGTCGCCTTTTGTGCGTGAGACACTTTTTTTGTTTGGCTTGGTTTGTGTGGTGGCTGAAGAAAGTTTTCTGCTTTACTTGGCGCATTCGTTGTGTATTTTCTGGTTGTGGCATCAATTTCGTTACTTGGTTTTGGACGCATGCGTTTGTCTGTCTGTCTGGCTGTGTCGAAAGCGGAAATTAAATCTGATTGTGGATAATTTATTTGATTTTTCTTGTTAGTAGAAATATTTATGCAAATTGTGCGTATGACATACGAATGGGGGTTTAAAATCTAAATCGATCTTCTTGCTTTACGATCGTGGTGAGGCGAAATTTCAGCTGTCAGCTTAACTCGTTTCTACTTTTGCAGATACTGTAACAAAAAAATTATAGAATTATAGATTTCAGTATCCGGAGCAAGAAAAGCTTTTGCTGCAATCCAACTAAATTTCCACGCATTGCTGGGCCGACTTGACTTAACGCTATAATAACTTCAAAGTTTTTTCAAAGATATTTTTCTGCTTACATTTTTACTCGATTGCTAATTAAGAAATTAGTATCAGGAATCCTCTAGACCTTGCTTTAATGCTAAATTTACGCTCCTTACTGTGCCCACTTGACTACCCAAACACCAAAAACAGCATTTAAAAACTTCGAAATAAATCTACTCAACTTCAGTTTCGACTAAATACCAGCAATTTTGACAATTTCTACTGCGTACAGTTTGCTTCCGCTTGGCATAACAATAACTACAACAACAATAACAACAACAACAAAACACACGCATCTGCATTTAGATAAATTTCAAAGTCTGCATTGGCTGTTGAATTTTTGCCACATTCATTTACCAGGGAGACGGCGAACAGCGAGAAGTGCCTCTTTTCCACTGGCATACGCGGTTGTGCTCCAGTGAGCAAATGCTCTACATACTCACACACAGTCACAGGTTTTTAGCGCTTTTCTGGCGCAGTGGCTACACCAACACAAACCAAAAAACCATTAATAGAAATACTAAAAAAAAAGAATTATAAAAATGGTTACAATCAGCTTGAATAGTTTTTTCCTTTCAAAAGCCAAATAAAAAATACGATTTAGTGGTTGTTGCATGCAGCGAGCAGCGTTGGCAGTGGAAATGTCTGCGTACGCGCGCCACCATGGCAATTGAACGCGAATGCGTGAGTCATTGCTGCAATGTTGGTCACCGCCTGGGCAGTGGGTGAGTTCAAAGCGTGGGCGGATGTGTGGATTTGCGGCCATTTCCGGCTTTGTGACGAAAGCGTGTGTTTTTAGTTTTCGAATTGTCAGTGAACTTGGGTATAGCTTTTACAAATTGTTTGTCATCTACATTTGTAAATAATCATGAAATGGTTTTGCTTAATACATGATCCGAGATAAGTTGTATTTTTGCCTCTGACATTGTGCTTACCTTATCTGCATTGTAATCAATGTTTCGTTTGATTTTTATCAGAATATTAGTAAAAGAACACACATATATACATACATATATATAGAAACAACTATCTAATGTATAGTATATGAGTTTATGAAATATCGCGACAGTTGTGAATAATCAGTTAACGCTTTATTAGGCGAAAGTTTGTTTTTCTTGTTGTTAGTCAATTTAACGCGTTCTAAATAAGCAATAGTCTGGCAGCAACAGTGGCATTCCTGCTTACCGCGACAGGCTAATTTTTGTTGGGTGGCCCAGAACTTGAACAAATTTATGTAATCGAAACGATTAATAAAACTCTTAACGTGGAGCGAGGACTTTGTAATTTAAACTGGAAATGCGCAGATTGGGATCAGAGAATTTGAAATTGAAATGTGGATACAATAAAAGAACGAAAGAGCGCTCCGATGCCGAGGTTCTGTAATCAGTCTCGCCAGGGTGTCACAAGTATGAAAAAGTTCAATTTTGAAACCGAAAATTTGCTAACAAAATAGACCGAGTACGAAGAGCCACGGAAATTAGCGTAGGAGAAATTACAGTATTCGCCAAATGTTCTCCTTCAACAGAGTGGTTTGCTGCAGTTTAAATTTAGAACAACGAAGTAGATGGCCAGTCTATCAAAAGTAACAAAAAGCTAATTTTAAAAACCGAAAAATTGCATAATTTCAAATATTTGCATATGCTTGTTTTATATTTTATATTATATTTAAAATTTAGAAGAAGCTGCATAAAATACTACTTACTCTTACTTGCAAAGCCGGCCTCGATAGTCCAGCGGGTAGCGCGCTGGCTTTTCATACCGAGGCCCTAGGTTCGATTCCTAGCTTAGGCTGGTAAAACGCTCGTCTACTTCTCTCACTATTTACATGAAGCTGATGAGAATTAGCAGCCGCCGTGGCTCAGTTGGTTAGTGCGTTGGACCGCGAGTCGCAGGCAGCAACCTCAGGTTCAAATACTGCCTGTAATAACACCTAAAAAAAAAATAACGGGAAAACTCGTTTTCTCTTTCGGTGGCTGTCCTCTCAGCTGGAAATGGCAAACCTCTGAGAGTAAAAATTGCTTATGAAAAAGCTCCCAACCTGCCGTTCGGAACCGGCATTAAACTGTAGGTCCCTCCAACCCGTGTACAAATTCACACGCACAACACGGGTAGTTGCGGGAAGCTAGGCCTTAGTCTCGCGTAAGCGGGCTGTCGTGCCAGTCAATTATTATTAAAAAAAATTATTATTAATTGATGAGAATTAGAAGAATCGCACAAGTGCGCTCTTGGTAAGCAATGGCAAAACCTCCAAGTGTGAAAGGAAAATTCCCAAAAAACCTCCGTTCGGATTCGGCGTTAAACTGTTGGTCCCCTCCTTCCCTTTCCCCATCCGTTTGAAATGTGTGTTGTATCACATGTTGGAAAAAACAGTATTGCATACACATTTCAAACGGGTGAAATTTGTGGTATCACAACGGGCCATATAGGCCTAAGTGTGTCTCATACAGAGGCAGCCACTACAACCAACCAACCAACCTTACTTGCAAAATACAACAATACTCATTCAGAGATGCAAATTCTTCCTGTCATTCAAATTGGCGTATGTAATCAAAGAATTTTGGAGAAGGCTCTCCGTACCCAGTCTACCTTGTTTATTGAATGATGGTTCAGAATATAAGTTCTAAATAAAAGACTTAACTTTAACTTTGTTGCATCAATTAAAGTAAGTTGTTCTCTACAAATATACAAATAAAATCTGAGTGAATAAACAGTCTGGTGACATCAGCTGCGAGACGTGGTAAGTCTGTCTTAAAAGCATGTCAAAACTGAAGTATTTAAAAGTTTACTATTTCCTGCTCAGGCCGAACGGAAATGAGTTTTTTCCTAATATTGGTAGCTACGGTTGGGGTTCAAACATGAGGTCAAACGTCGCAACAGAATCACGGTGAGATATTGTCGATATTCCTCTAAAATGAACATTAACCTTACCTGTATTAAACTAACCTTTTTAATAAGTATACAAAGAATGTATCTTTAATGCGTTTACTTCGATTCTAGCTTTAAATACTTTCATTGTTTTTTATACTACTGTCAACTTTATAGTACTGTCTTACATAATAAAGAATAGGTTAGGGAGTCACATAGGCCAGTACTGACCCGTTGTGACGGGCGCAATACGTCGTCTTCTTCATTCACAGAGCTGCAGCTACGGTAGAGTTCTTTGAAAGGGAGGCCCAGCTACTGGGTGTATCCGAGTGCTTTATCCTTATTGCCATAAGTTTGTGTTGTCAATGCTTCTTATACATTTGTAGCCCCCTATCTCCCATATTAAAATATAAATTGGTAGTGTGAATTTTGGCAGTCTTCTTTAGGGACAGAATTTAGGATCAATGACTTACAAACAAGAAAAACGTACAATATAGTAAACAAAACGAATATTTTGTCTGGTAAAACTGTAAGAAACGACTTTGTGCTGATGCTAGTAAACTGCGCTAAAATCTAAAAACTTGATTAAGTCATTGTGAGTGAATAAAATGAAAAATGTATCTTCTCAGATGCAGTAAATGATTTTTGGCGACTATTACGTCTGATCGATAAGCAACCAATATGCAGTTAACTTTCGAAATGTTAATGCATCGGTGAAAACACATATCAAGAACTATGTACACAATTAATTCCTGTGCGGCCTAGGCCACAGCTACCCGTCGCAATGTAACGTAGAGATAGCAGCTGTACACTTGTGTACTATTTGCTTACCGCCACAGCAATATTTACGTTTTGTGTTGTGTTGCTGGCTTATCACCACGTAAAAGTATGCGATAAGCAAATCGTTGATGGCCACATAACTGCCTTCAACTGAAAGCAAGAAAAACTGACCGGCTTTTGGTTCTTATTATTGTTTATGATACTATTGTACTTTTATCTGCAAAATTGCGTAAAGTGCGCGTATACAGACTTATGTATTTTTGTTGTTAAAGTAAAATGCTCACAAATATACATATTTCTAAAATTAAACATGCTCGTATTTGCCCGCACTTCTTCGGGATGTTTCTCAGCTGTTATGTCAGCAGATAACGTCGTATATAATTTTCATTAGTTTATTTGGTGTTTCGAATACACGAAAAACAAACAGAATTAGGTTAAGACCGCAGCATTGCATAAGCGGGCCGTCTGCTGGCGGAGCATGCGCGTTGCATTTGAAATCATCAAAAAACGAGGCACAAATAAATATGAAAACGACAGAGAAACATGTACATTGTTTAAGCTGGCATTTTCACTTTCAAGCACGTCGTCGGCGATAAGATCGTCGAATCGCATGCTCAGCAATGCAACGCACAGCCGGCTGGATGCGACCGAAATACCAAATAGTTTGGTTAAAGCAGAAATGAAATCAAAAGTATTTGCATGAGCTCAACGTGAGCTCAGCTCCGATAAAATTCGCAAAAATATTGTTTGCCTCACTAATCCGCAATAGTTCCCCGATACGCAAAAGTTTTTTGTTATTGTTTTTGAGGTTAGTTTTTTAAGGTTAGTCCAGCTCGAGGGATTGCAAGGCCAATATAACCTAGTATTGGAGTCCATAGTTCGGGCCACGTTTCGAAGAGAAAATAATGGCAGTCAGAGCTTTGGCAACACAGCTTAACAAACAACAAGTAAAGAAAGCTTCTCCGTCTTCTTCTAGCAAAGTTTCGAGAAAGTTAAAAAAAAATACTTTTCAATTGGTATGAATAGTATGGCATTTGCATTTATGTATGTATGCACATACATATGTATGAAATTACTAGTTCTGACATTTATCTATTCTCGGTTAATGTTGTTCTGTAGACGAGTGTTGGTAACTCGACGACGTCCTCACAACCAGTTCAAGAAGTTGATGAAGGCTTGTAAACTCTTTCAAGTTAAGGAAACAATATGAAAATTTTAATATTAACCAAGACAATCTGATTGTTTATGCATGTTTACAATTTCGAAAGAGTATAGCATGCCCCCTTAATGCCAAAATAGCCATTATTGTACATTTCTCCTCCAGAAACTTATGTTGCGACTATAAGAGTGATTACTGAGTTTTCGAGATTGAAAGATTTTTAAGAGATTCAGTAGGAATATTGAGATTTTTACAGAAAAAAGCACAGAAAATAGACATGGCCCATTTAGCTGCAAGTTATGTTTGAATCATTCAATTTCAGTCACACTTTTGTAATGTTCTGGCTGTACATATTTGCCATCGATTGTCAAGATCGAATCTTGTTCAATGCAACTCAGTAAATCTTATTAGGTGTTCTACTGTGGTATCTTGTGGTCGTAGTTTCATAACCAAAAATCAAAATGCCAATGCTACATTCGTTTTTCGCCTAACTTAAGTGTCAACAGAGCTCATTAGCGGCTCTGCTCCGCTCGCAACCCAAAGCACAGTCGTATAAACTGATACTTGAATTCATAACTCGTCGAGGTTCTCAGCGGCCATGATTGAGCGTTTTAATTTCACTGTTAGTTGCAGCTTTTTTGCCTACGCTTCCCCCAGCTCGCTTTTCTCAGCACGTTTTTATCTTAGTTCCCATCTTTTTTGCCTGCCGCCGCGTTTGTGATTTTTCAGTTTTGCTTTCATCTTGCATTGTTTGCCACTGATGTTATTGTTGTCATTTTATTAATAAAACGAAAATAGGGCGAATGAGCGGGGCGCGGCACGAGTGGAGCCGAAATTAATTCTTTTCAAATGATAAGCGTTATATGATTTCTTCGGTGGCGCGCTAGTTGGGTTGGCTGACACCCAGCCCGGGCGCATGACAGCGGCATTAACATCAACATTAATAGCAACAATGTGTATGGGGTAAAAGCAGCATCACTCAGCCAACGTCAACATTAAACTCGGCATAAACAACGATGCAGCCGCGGCATGTCACCAGTGAAAGTTTGAGTTGTATAGTGAAGGAGGCAAACAGTTGACAATCGCTGCAACAGTCGCTCTGAGCGGTACAGCTTCATCTCATACACACATGCAAACAAGTGACTGTTTGCTGTCATTTCTATAGCTAGAGACCTAAACTTTTGATTAAACAGTTATTGGCGTGTCTGGCTGCTATGCCTTTCCTTCTAACACGGCTTAAAGTGACTTGAGCGGCTTTTGTCAACTGTCAGGCTAACAACATGCATGCGTGTGTGTGCGTGCTGTGTGTGAATCAAACGAAAATAAAAGTGTGCTGTGCACTTCAGCTTTTAAGTGAATAGCAACAAATAAAATGCAAAAACCGAGTAAAAAGGTGAAAAAGTCACAAATCATCCGCAATCAATATGAAAACGGGTTTCTTGTTTTTCACCCGGTTTTATGGCTTTTTGCCTTTTCAATTTGTTGCCTCTTCTCTACTTTAATTTGACGGCTGCAGTAAACACCGGTGGATGAAGTCATGTGCGGCTAGCGGTGGCGTATGGCAGCGTTTTAGCTAAAATAAGCTTCACAATTGCTAAGCCGACTGCCTATTAAAAGGGCTCTAGAAAGCGATGTATGGTGTACATTTTAAAACTAAAATTGTGCTTAAGTAGCGCTTTGACTATTCGAATGATGCGTTTTAGGCCCAACTAAGTAATTTTCCACTACGGAAAACAGCTGTGCGCCGCCATAAAGAGCGATTTTCCATTGCAGTAGACACAACTACAAAATGAAGTTTACAGTCGATTTGCTAACAGTACAGCAACAACACAAATTTCATAAGCACAGCGTCCTATTGTCATATCTGCTAATTTCACAACTAAATATTCAAATCAATACTGATGAAACAAAAAGTTCATCTTAATCTTCATTCTTACGTCAACCAGCATTTTTGCACGTATCCACTTCGGCTCTCTGAAGTGGCAATTTTCGAATTATTGCACATAAAATCGTTAGCAATTAAACGCAAATTAGCTACAAATACGCGCATTTACACATTAGCCGCGCATCTACTCGCGCACAACCAATCAAATTCCAGGTATTTGGGGTAATTTTTTCGCGGTAATTTTACACAAACACACAAAGCTGCACAGAGCACTGACTAGATGGAGAAATCTTCTGTAGAAAAGTTGCTACAGTGTTTTCGACTTTAACTTTGATTCTACAGCTACCGCTGTCGAATTCCGGCATTGATAAATAATCCAGCCAGCCAGGTAACCAGTCAGCAAGACGAATGAGAGGCACTTGAAGCGGAGCCGGGGCTAGCTGAATAGCCGCTGGTGGTGAATGAAATGCTTTCTTGGTTTTTTAAACAATTTTTATTTATTTATTTTCCTCTATTCATTTATTTAACACCGAAAGCTGCTGGAGCCATTCGCTCGAGCATGTCTGCAGCATCAGTCTGTCATCACCAATACTGTCAAATTGGCCTAAATGCTGTACGCTATTAAAGCACTGCGCTAACGCTATGGTTTCAGTTTTCTAATTCTACGAAATTTGTTGATATTGTTGTGCTTGTTTTTTTGATTGTAGTTGTTGGAAGCGCAACGAAAATAAAAAAAAAATAAGCAAAGAGTACCAAAAAAGTTGTGTTCGTAGTAGTTCAATGTTTGGTCTTTGGTGGGATAAACTTGACATTTATGACTTGTCAAGTCAACTTGCAAAATGACATTTTTGTTTACATGTATTTCGAACAAGTTGCTTGGTAAATACAAATATGAACTAAGCGCAGATGGTTACCCCTTATTTGAGTTTGAATAGAACAAAACTGGGAGCTTTATTGGGTACAATTTTAAGGTAGGCTGTCTTCGTAAACGCATTAATGCAAGCATCAGTGTCTCTTATTTCCAGACCATTGTGAATTGACTGGCTAACGGAGTTGCGCATATTAAACCTTTCGATTTTCAATAGTTTGGAACTAAAAGACGCTGATGCTTTGCATAAATACGCTTACGAAGACAGCAGCCGTACACCGCAAACACTGCGCACTGGAGCGACAGTCTGTCTATATCCTGTTGCCCAAACAACTTGACAGCTCAGCTTCACCGTGATTTCACTATGTGATATCCTTCCCTTATTTTAATTTTTTGGATACAAATTTTCTGCTGGCACCATTGCTCAAATTACTGTGAATATCCCCAGGAAAATGTATCATCTATTCATACAACAAAATATTTAATATCGAAATATTTTTACTTACTTTTTAGTAAGGTTCTTTCCTTCACATTAGCTACTGAACTCCTTCGGTATTTGTTGGCTTACAACAACGGCGCAGACAAAAGACAACTGAAATATCCTTTTTCATCGACTAAAGTATCATTTTCGTTGCGAAAGTCGCTCGTTCTTAGTTTGTTGTCATATTTCTTTCGGCTCTGCTTTTAAATCTTCATTAATAGTTGCTCCACGAGCCAAAACAACAAGATTACAATAATGTTGCATGCATTACAACAACATGCATCACAACAACAAAATGGAATAATAAGGAATGCTGGCTTGGCAGCTGTGATTTCCTGTTTACTACAGCAAGCAGCACATAGCACCAATATGGAAGGCCATACGAGAAGCAGCAGCAAGGTACTACACCACAACAACAACAACAACAACCACCATGGTAAAGCCACATAAGCACACAAAAGCCACACAAGCGTAGTGCTTGTGTTGCCAGGTTTGTGCCCATTGAGCACGAAATGCCGCCGATCCCGTTGCGCCAACGGCCGAGCCGAATTGTGCCGACTTCCACTCGTAAAAGTCAGCAGTGACTGTTGTTGCTGTGGCTTGCATCGTGTTGGCAGGAATTCCTGGCTGGTTGCGGAGCGGATGATGCACCTGCTATGGCGCATTGTCCAACGACTATGCGTTCTATGTTTTATGTATACAAAAACAACAGCAACAACAACAGGAACCCAACGGCAACTTGTAGCGGCATAAGGCGACGACAAAATTGTAGCAAATCAATTGAGCTGAAACAAAGCTCGGATTTTGAGGTGGTAAGCGCGGGTTTAAAGGGGTGGGTAGGGAAGGGGCCGTTGCTGGCGCAACTGAGCAACGGAAGAGGAAGCATTGCAGTGGAGGGTTTGTTCTATTCGTTTGCTGTAAATCGGGTTACGTGCGTGCTTTGTAGTTCTTATTGTTGCTAGTGCTGTTGCTATTATTGTTGTAGTAGTTGTTACTTGTTGGTTTGCGTTGATTCACAGTCTGGAAAGCGCTCTGCTTTGCTGTGCTATTCTTGCTTATAACTAAGCCTTGACTGCACTAACAACGCTAGCAACAACAACAATCAAATCAACTTGGACTTGGCCGGAGATCGTCGCTGCTGCGCACTGTTGGCTCTTCAAAGTCGCATTGTTGGTGTTGCTGCTGTTATTACTCTGGCTTTTTCAGTCTTTTTTTTTGCTTTTTCCAGCTTTTTGCTTGCTTTCTTTTGTGTGCCTTTTTATTTCTTTATTCCCATTTCCCTATCTTTCTTCTAGCTTTGACTTGTTCGCGTTTGTACTTCAGTTGAGATTTTCACCGCAACGTCGACGTTTTGCGTTCGCTATCGCTGCTGTTACGGCGGCCACTTGTTGCTTTTGTTGTTGTAATGCTTGTCTTTTCTCGCTTGTAAGGTGAATGCACTCGCCGCGTTTGGCACGTCTTGTAGCACCGCACTTCACCGCACATTGCACATTTTCTTAACCGATTTTTCGAAATACCCCCATTTCGAATTGGCGCACTTTGCCCAGCCAAGGCAGGCACTTTGTTCTAAGTGGAGCAGGCGGCGTTGGTGTTGTTTTTGGCATTTACTGGCAATAGGAACAGGTTACATAAATTGGGTCAGCAGAAAGTCGAAATTCGCCAGCCGCACACCGCGCAAGCCTTTGGTGTCTTGAGCTAAATTGTAAATTTTCACTTAACACTGCAACGAATTCTTCGTACTTTACACACTGCACTGGGCGTTTTTGCACTTTTCACGAATTTTTACATTTTCGCTGCTTGTTTTTGCACGCTTTCGTATGGAACAGCAACCACTTATTAGCAATTGGAGCCACCCTACAGCGACTACACGGCGGTCTGCACGTCCATTGGTGCTCCCTTTTACTGGCTCTTAGCGTATTAACATTTTTAACAATTTAACATTACTTTCGCAGCCAACACACTAACCACCGCTGCTGCCAGCCACTTAATTTTCTCGCTCTCTGCCGACCGATTCTTTTCACTTTGCTGGCACTGCACTGTTGGCTATCGTTATTACCTTCTTTCAGCTGCCGCCTCTTCTCTTTCCCTTTCCCAAAAACACGACCAACTTAACTACTTGTATTTTTTCCGTTTTCAACAACCACCGCCGACAACAGGTAAGCGCAGACTGAACCGATTACCAGACGTTTACTTGGCTAGCGCCAGTGCAGGCGGCGGCGAGCTGCTTCGTGCCGGCCCTGGCTCGACGATCGTTGTCGCTGGAGTATCTCAACAATTCGTTGGTGTAGTTTGTTGTTTGAGCTGTGCAAAAGCAGAAAACGGGTAGAGAAAACCGGCAATACAAACGGCGTTGCCACTAAATTGAGGGATATACTGCTTCTTTAACGGTAATCGGATTTGGGCGGTGAACATTTTGAAAACATTTGCTTCGGAAAATGGCAATAGAGCCATTCCAAACAGATTTGGCTTGTTAAATCGTTTGCATACAGGAAACAATCCATGGCCAACGCAAGAGCAAAATGTCCTCTTCATATCACTTCACAATTATCTAAATACCCAACATTAGTTTACGCCGCTACTCCCCCTTTCATCACTTGATCTCAACCGCACCTCTCTTATGTCTCTTAGCTTGTATCTAAGCTGCTTTTGCGTTCTATTATAAGTATCCATTATATATTTCACTTAAAAGGAGTCGATTCGACCTCTACTAGTTTCAGTTATTCGTAACATTGTGCAGCTTGAAACGAATTTTGGGATGAACTTGAACTTGGAAGCTATTGCTAATCAACAACGAATCAACGAAAATCAACAGCGAATACTCGAAGCTTGGCATTTTACTTAGCGAGAACGAAGATTTTTTAAATGCCGTGATGAAAATGATCTAACGATGAGGCAAGCTCCGAGTAAGACATTGTTTACTTGGCATGTTTCAGCAGTTAAAAAATCGTAGTTGTAATCAACTCAGTTTGCTTTCGTCTCGTGTATGTTGGCAATGTTTTGCACTCTGTTGCTGCGTTATCAGTTTGCTGTCGTTGCAATCGTTGTTAACGCTTGCTGGCGAGGGCGGCTCTTTAAAAAAGCCTAAACGGTCTTTACATGCAATTTAGGTTCGAAATAAGCCCAAACAAGTTAAAAAATTATTTTTATAAATGCTTAAAAATGGGTACAGGGTAACATTTGTAAAATATTAACATATTCAATAGACAATTGTGACGATGTTTTGAACTTAGTGGTTAAAAGCTACATTTGCATTAAATACAATTTGACTTTCCGCACTTTCTTGATGCTTCCAGGCGCCCCACAGAAGGCAACAAAAACGCCCTTTATACGGATGTCATCTCAATTGACGGGCATTTATTCAAACTTCACTGTACAATAGAGCAGTTGTCTACCTCTGTGGTGTCCGCAACTGTTAGTCTGTCTGTCGCACAACTATTTACGGTCGGTCAGTTTGTCGACTTATTTTATACGCCTGCATATGTGTGAACGGTTTCACTTGCTTTTTTTTTTGTGTGTTTGTCATAGTTCCGGCTGCAATCGAATAAAATTTCAACTTCTTCATTATTAAAACTTTGTTATCAATTATTTTAAATTAAAAAAATAATAATAGTAATTTGAATTAAATGGAAACCGTGAAGTACGATACACCGTAGCGTTTATGATTTTTTCGTTTACGTTTTCTTCAATCTTTTCAGTGCAAATGTGAACAATAGCCAGCAATTAGCACGTAGCAGGCGTAGGGCAAAAATCGAAAAATTGGTAAAATCCAGACAATATGCAAAACGTGTTGGGCTGTGACGTTCAGCAAAATTTCCAGCGATTTCCGCATTCGTTGCACATGACGAACGTCGTCATCGGTTCATCGGAGGAGCGCGTCTGGAGCTGATTGTAGGTACAGTTTCGCTTTTTGCACTTGCCACACTTTAGCAGATCGGTCTTGGTGCCTTGCACCGTGGCCAGCTGTGCGTCGTTGATTGCCTCCTTCACGAATTTCTCACGCAACTTCTTCATTTCGTCGCTGGCCATTTCCTCGGGAGTCATGCGCGCCAACTGTTGCGCGGTCACGGCACCGCACATGAAATTGCCGCGCAGCGTCGGATTTTTGGGGTCCTTAAGGTTGGCAACGCGTGAGCGCACGCGATTCTTGTATTTCATGTCGGTATTTTTGAACTCGCCGTAGATGGCCTCCTCCAGTTCGATGGCCATATCTTCCGGCTCCGGGCAACCCTCGGGTATATCACCCACTTTCAGAGCATTGCAGAGCATCTCGCGGCACTTGAGGCGCACCGCATCGGTCAAGCCGGTGCCGGAATTGGGAAACGACGATTGTGTTAGCCTGCGTTCGTCCTTGACGGCCGTGGACGACGAACTTGACGTTGAGCTCTTCTTGCCGTCGTCATCACGTTTCTTGTCTTTGGAGGCGCTGCTGCTGGCACCCACCGACGATGACGAGCTCTTGTCCTTGTCCTTGCTGGATGCTGAAGAGGAGCTGGATTTGGTGCCGCCGCCGGCGGATTTGGATGCGCTGTTGCTGGTGCTATCTTTACCCGAGCCGCCGCCAGAGCCACCCGGCGCTGCCAGAAAGCGCTTCCAGTTTTTGATGAGCGTCTTGGCCAGCGCAATCACCTCCTCGTCTTTGCTGCTTTTGCGCAGCTCGTTCACGGTCATGCCGATTCGTGTTTTGGTCAGTATCTCCAGATTGATGTTGAGTGTTTGCAGCGCTTTCAGCAGATCCAAAGCTTGTTCCTGGCCCTGCGGAGCAATGCCAAAGCAAACGGTTAGCAAGTGTAAGCGGAGAAATGGTTAAAGTATATAATTGGAATGAACCCCAAAGCGCGCGCACTACAGCGCCCGGGCCGGTGCTAAACTCCGCCCCTAGGCTTTGCCTGAGCGTCACCTACCGTGCCGTCGTTTGTTGTGATTTTGCTCATTTTCTTCTGTATTTTAAATACTTCTTCTTCGACGCTCATGGTTGCGCTGATTATTGCAAATAAATTGCAAAGGTAAAATTATCGGTATTTTTCGCACAGCACAACTCCCACCAAATCCGTTTGCTCTTGCGTTCTGTTCAATAACCAAACTTTATTTTTTTCCAGTTGCTACTTGTTTTTCCTTTGCTTGTGTAGAGACAATTTCAGCTGACAACTTGGCTGCGGTTGAGTATGAGTGGTTAAAACAAAACGGCGCAACTTTGGCGTAAAATATATTGTTAAAGCAAATGATTGGAATAATGTTGAGATGTTCTATTTAAGATGAAATGTTTCGTATAACAATGGTTTGTTATCAGAAAAATAGTAAAAACTCTAAAATCTATATGAAGATATTCAGTACTGCGAGCGTGGTCTGGGAACAGTTTTGATGTGCAACCCTGCCTAAAAACAGCTGTTTTCGTTTGCACGAATCTCCATCCGCATTGCAAGAACGACGAATTCCGTTTGTTTGGTTATTTAATTATATTTAGCTAAAAGTTTCAATTTATCAAAGGAATTGTTAATAAATAATATGAATAGTCTGTGTGGACTGTTGCGACGGCCCGTAGCTCGGTTTGTGTGGGAGCCACTGCAGCTGTCAAAGCGTTTTTACGGTATGTTTAAGTTTCTTTGTGAAATACTCGCCAGGCGCTAATTTTGATTATTCAATTCAACCATCTTCGCCTGTTGCACATAGCGGCGCCACCCAAACGCTTCTACAAAAGCACCTCGGTGCTGTACAATGACGGCAAGTACGAAGTGACGCTGGACAATCGCAAGCTGAAGACACCCAACGGCACACTGTTTACCGTGAAAAGCGAACCACTGGCCATAGCGGTCGCCACCGAATTCGATAACCAACGCGAACACATCGAACGCTCGAAGATGCACTTGTCGGCGTTGTGCTTTACAGCCATCGACAATCCCAACAAGCACACCAAACTAGACATGGTCAACTACTTGCTGAATTATATAGCCACCGACACGGTGCTGTTCCAGTACGATGTGGGCACGCTTGCTTAGTTGTTGGTTACTTTGCGATTTATGTTATGGGTCCAATTGCAGGATGAAAAGGAGCTACACGAGCTGCAGTGCAGGGAATGGGATCCCATCATTGAGTGGTTCAACGAGCGATTTGAGACAAATCTGCAGAAGACAATGGTCATGTCGCCGCCACATATCTCTGCGGATAATAAAATGAAAATATCCAAATACTTCAGTTCACACAACGAAGAGGTGCTGCATGGTAGGTGGCGCTTTTCACTTTGAAATGCTTTACCATTTAAACTAAACAATGCTTTACCATTTAAACTAAACAATGCTTTACTTTCCACCGCTCTAAGGCTTCGTCTTCGCTGTGGACACACTAAAGTCTATTTTGTTGGCCTGCGCCACCATTGACCAGCGCATCAGCATCGAAAAAGCGGTGGCTCTGTCGCGTTTGGAGGAGGAGTATCAGCTAAAGTTTTGGGGGCGTGTGGAGTGGGCGCACGATCTCAGCCAGCACGAGCTGCAGGCGCGACTGGCAGCTGCAGTCCTCTTTGTACATTTTAGTCGTTCCGAGCATTTAATAAAGGAGAAATTAGTTGTTTAGCTGTAATTTTAGCTGCTGTGCGCTGTGAGGAATAAATTAAAATACTAAAAAAAATTGTTGGCCATAAATACGAAACGCTTTAAAATTGGTTGAAAATTAAAACTGCAGCAATATTGTTTTGCGTGCGTTTAAAAAGAACTTAATTTTAATTTTGCATTTTTTCTGCTGCGAATTTTATTATTTTGTATGTATTTTTGCATTAGGTATAAGCATTTTATTATTTTGCTTTTTGCTGCGATTTTTTGTATTACTCCACTGTTTCATAAATTTTACTCTCGTCATAAACTTACTTAAAATTGCTTGGTCTTTAAATAACAATGCGTTTGTTTTATGTCTAATGTTGTGTATCATAAAAAGTGTTTAATGTTTCATGTTATTGTTTTCTTTGCTTTTTAATACTCTTCTATGCCATTGCCATTAATTGCGTTTGCTGCATGAATTATAAATATACAGTACTTTTCGCTTAAAGCGAACTTCAAGGGACTGGGCAAAATGGTTCCTTTTAACCGAAAGTTCGCTTTAAAATGGGTCCGTAATAAACGAAAACATAAAGCGCGTACTTTTGAAATTGGTTCGTTTAAGGCGGAAAATCGTTTCAAACGGGTTCGTTATAAACGAAAAGTACTGTAGATATATGCATTTTTATATTTATTAAAAGAAAAAAACAAGGCGAGGTACTTAAATGATTTTTGTTGTTGCTTATTCACTTTATTTGCTTACTTAATTTCTTGCATTTGCCTTGATTTTTCCCGCTACTACTAGAATATGGTACTTTTTAATATAAAAAACGCACGCATTACGAAGCGAATATGTATGCACCTTACATCATGATTTGTTGCTATTGTATTTGTTGCTGTGTGGCTGAGTTTGCTGGCAGAGCGAAGCAATAAAAGTGTGAGGTTGAATGATTTCGCGCGGCGCTCTGCATTTGCGGCGAAGTAAATGCTGGTGGAATTCTATGTGTGTGCCCATGCAGTGAGTGTCTCTAAGCTTTAATTGAGCGCCGAAGGGTGAAATCGAGGGGCGACATGTCACGCGATTCAAATTTTATCCTAGAACTTTGCTTCCAAAGCGTTTCAAGTGATGTTTCAAATACGAAATTATGTACTTGTAAGCACATAAGCTGGAAAGGAAACGCGGCAAACTAATTTTTGGTCATGTTTTAAATTTGTATAGTTGAAGAGTTTCACTCTGAGGCTAAATACAATATTTTATCAAACTGCTTGTAAAACGCGTGTGTAAAATGCGCAATAATGTCGCTTCAATGATAGTATTTAGATGTAAAAGCGGAAGTACCAGCATAGACTCGCTCAAACCCGATTTCTCGTCAAAAACTACTACTTGTATACTTCAAGTTTTAAAGTAAACACTATAATTAGAATTAAGCAGTTTAGACATATGGCGCTTAGAGCAAATATAAATATAAATATCAGTATGCAGTAAAAATGTCAAATTTTCGACAGCAGAACAAAACAGGAACCGATTACAATCAAAACTGATGTGTTCTATACAAATTGCAAGGCTTCTCGGAAGCTACTAAATTTTTCGAAATGTTTAGCATATTTCACATGTTTTTCGCATTTTCAATTCTCAACAGATTTTATTTTGCAAAAACAATATTTGTATGGGTTTGCGTGAGTGTGTTGTGTGTGTAAAATTTCACTGTGGATGTACAGCTGCGGTCAAAATAATAGAAGTACGCATACAACGACAAGAAAATTAAGAAAAAATAATCTGCTTTTCTTTACAAATATTTTCTTTGTATTTTTTTTAACAAGTTGTATGTGTTAACAATGCAATCATAAAAGAAAACTTAAGAATTAAACTCAGTTTGATTTGATTTAAATTAAATGCGCCAAAAGCTCCAAAATATGGACGGTCAAAAAAATAGTAGTTCGCTTTACTTTCATAAAAATGAAGCAAAAATTGTGTTACATTTTAAAAGATTTAGTGGTTAAACAGTAACAGCGTAATTTTTCTTCAAATTAATATTTAGTTGCGTGATTGTTGTTCGCTATTACTGCAGCACAGAGCCGATGCATTGAATTAACCAAATTTGCATATCTTTCTCTAGGTATTATACAAGGTGCGTCCCAAAGTAAACAGGACTTTTGCAATAGGGACGTTTCTGGTGGCGCCATCTATGTGTGAGGACATGCGTTGGAAAGGTACATCTTTCATTCACATACTGTCTAAATTTCATGACATTTGGTCTAGTAGACGCCGAAATATCCCGCTCAATGTGACAGTATGTTTTTAACTTTGGTACGAGAATGTCGATCGAACAAAGAGCTAATATTAAGTTCTGTTTTAAACTTGGTAAAACTTTTACCGAAACGTTTAAATTGTTAAAGCAAGTTTATGGTGATGATTGTTTATCCCGTGGCCGTGTTAATGAGTGGTTGAATCGATTCAAGAATGGTCGTGAAGACTTGAATGACGACGAACACGTCGGCCAGTCGAAATTTGTGATTACTGACGATGCCATCAAAACTGTGCGTGATTTTATCAAAATGCAGCCAAAATCATCATTGGAATTGATGGAAATGGAATTGAACATCTCCAAAACATCAATTGATCGCATTTTAACCGAACATTTGGGTCTCCGTAAAGTGTGTTCTCGCTTCATTCCGCACACTTTAACCGACGACCAAAAAGCGCAAGGAATTGAGCACGCAAAAGACATCGTTCGGGGAGCCAGACGTGATCCAAATTTCTTGTTCAACATCGTAACCGGTGACGAAACGTGGTGCTTTCAATATGATCCCGAAACAAAGCGTCAAAGTGCCGAATGGAAGCACCCAGATGAGCCAAATCCGAAAAAAACCCGCCGTGAGAAGTCAAAAATCAAAACTCATCTCATTTGTTTCTACGATTCAAAGGGAATAATTCATCGAGAGTTTGTTCCACCGGGAAAAACAATTAACGCTTTGTTTTATGTTGAAGTTTTGAAGCGTTTGGTGCATCGCATTCGGCCAGAATATCGCGAGGAAGGAAGTTGGCGTTTATTGCATGATAATGCACCGGCTCACAGAGCCCTAGTTACGACCGATTATTTGACCAAAAATCGCATTTTTACCATCAATCATTCACCGTATTCGCCTGATATGGCTCCCTGTGACTTCTACTTATTCGGTCAGTTGCATTTGCCGATGAAAGGAAACCGTTATAAGGACGTTGAGGACATCCAAAAGGCTTGTACCAACATTCTGAAGGCGATGCCGGCCGATGACCTAAAACACTCATTCCAAATGCTTTTGGACCGTGCATAACGTTGTATCGAAGCAGAAGGAGAGTATTTTGAATAAATAAAAAGAATTATACAAAAATAATCATCCGTTTTCTTTATTTTATAAAAGTCCTGTTTACTTTGGGTTGCACCTTGTATATTCCTGCTTCTCAAAGTTGATTATTATTAGTTAGATTATAGTGAGCAACTGCTCTCTTCACGTCGAACCACAAATTTTTAATTGTATTGAAGTCTGGTGATTGTGCGAGCCATTCCATAACCCTAATACTGCTCTTGCGAAGCCCCTTTCGTGCGAACCTGCTTGTATGCTTTAGGTTATAATCCTGTTGAAAGACCCAAAGCAGTGCCGTTTTTTCACGGACATACGGTAGCACGATTTCCTGCACGATTCGTACACATACACATCGATCCATCGTTTTCTTGATCAAATAAATAGCGCCACCTCCATAAAACGTAAAACATGCACACTAAATAAATGCAACTTGTTAAAAAAAATACAAAGAAAATATTTGTAAAGAAAAGCAGATTATTTTTTTTTAAATTTTCTTTTCGTTGTATGCGTACTACTATTATTTTGACCGCAACTGTATGTGTTACTTATAAATTTTACTTGCATTTTAGACTAGGCGTGTCCAATTGATGAATGTGTGGCCTGTGATGATTTAATGTTATTCTCAGCTTGTTTTTGGATATTTTTTGCCTAAAAATTGCTTTCTAGCTTATTTGTGAAAGTTGTCAGCTGATTGATACCAGAGCTGTCTGAATTTTTAATGTCAAGAGGGTTCATGAGAAGTACCACGTTTTTTATTTTCTTTTAAAGCATTTATTATTGGCAAATAATAGATGTTTTGACTTTGATTATGACAGACGCTAGGTATTTTTGCGAAAAATTTAGTAAAAAGTAATTGGCTTAGAAAAAAATCGAATACCATACCGAACGCAATTCAAATCCCTCTTTCGTTCGTACGGCTCTTGCAGCGCCTTAAAGCATGCTATCAAAATTTGTACATTTGTGAGTATTGCTCCCGCTTTTAACATAACATTTTCTGTTAGACGTCTGCAAAACTGAGTTAACGCAGTTTTGAAAGTGAGTTTACGCACTTTGATACAAAAACAATTGTATGTGAATGTGAGCAATTAAATGCGATGTCAAATACATTTAAGCTTTATAGCCTATTTCCACCGAGCGCTTAAATGCATTTAAGGGCTCTGTTATAGCCTATTTCCACCGAGCCCTTAAATGCATTTAAGGGCTCTGTTAAGCTTGAGAACTGTCAAGCGTTTCCACCAAAACTGAGTTAACTCCAACAGCTGGTTTTTGTTTACATTTTCAGTTGGTCAAGCCAAATTCTGCATTTATTTTTGGGCAGCCACAGCTTACCCATCGCCGCCATCTCCTTGAATACGTATGTATGGTTTGTTGTAGCCCCTCTACTGCAAGAAAAAAAATTCGCTTTCCTTCGCAACAGTCTAGGAATGTCTGCGTTTTCATATTTGTGAAAATTTATTTCATTTGTCAATGTTTACTTAATTTATGAAAGTTGTCAGCTGATTGATACCAGAGCTGTCTGAACTTTTAATGTCAAGAGGGTAAGTCAGAAGTTCCACGTTTTTGATTTTCTCTTTCAGCATTTATTATTGGCAAATAATAGAAGTTTTGACTTTGATTATGACAGACGATATGTATTTTTGCGAAAAATGTAGTAAAAAGTAATTGTCTTAGCAAAAAATCTACCACACCGAACGCAATTCAAATCCCCTCTTTCGTTTGTGTTCGTACGGCTCTTGCAGCGCCGTAAAGCATGCTATAAAAATGTGTACATTTGTCAGTATTGCTCCAGCTTTTAACATAACATATTCTGTTAGACGTCTGTAAACGGCAAAACTGAGTTAACTCAGTTTTGAAAGTGAGTTAACTCACTTTGATACAAAAACAATTGCATGGGAATTAGAGCATTTAAATGCGGTGTTAAATGCATTTAAGCGTTAAATTTAAGCGTAAAATGCATTTAAGGCCCGGTGGAAATAGGCTATAAGTTTTGGAGACGAGAAATTTTGTATGAAAAATTATATGAAATTTAAACATGAAGTAAGAAATTAGAGAGATATGAATTCTAATTACAAAAAGAGTTTAGAAACGATTAAAAAAATAAATGAATAGAAAAATAAATAAATAAATAAAAATAAAAGAATAAATAAATAAATAAATAAGAATATTGTGAAAGTAATAGAACAAAAATAGAGAGAAAGAAATGATTTGAACCAACGCAACCAACGCGCGTTTGTTCGAGTAAAAAAAAAAAAAAGTTTAGTTAAAAATTATTTGAAAATGAACCAGAAGTAAAGTAAAAGTATTAAAATTAAATAAGGAAAAATGAAATAAAGAATAGACATAAAGCGAACAATGTATGTATATGAGGAATATAAATAAAAAATAAATATAAGAAATTAAAAAAAAAAAAAAAAGATAGCGAGATGTAAAAGGGAATGAATATGTCAGTGAATAGTGAATGAAGGGATAGAATCGGGGAAAATTGCGCATATAAGACGGGAAGTGAGCGTATAAAAATTAAGACGAATTGGGCACATTTTTTAAATTTTATTTTATCGTTAGTTCAAAGCGCGGAAGGTTAAAAAAGGAATATCAGCAAGAAAGGTAACAGCACGTGGAATAGGTTTTGGTAGGAAAGAAACAGATCGAGAAAGATTCAACCCATAAAAGTGTAAAGATAGATGATTTATAATTTTACATATGAAATAATGAATAGTGATAGATACAAGTTTTTAACATTTCGCAAGAGACAACGACAAACTGCACGGACGACTACGACCACACCAACAACGACCAATAATGACACCAACGACCATAAACGAACCGCGACGAAAGCACTGCTCACACGTCCGTTCCGTGGCTGAATGAGTGCGAGATTTGCTGCGTTACGTTACTTCACCTTACGCTACTTCTTTGCTTTGTTTGAGCTGAGATTTCCTGCTTGCTTTGCAATTTTCGCTAATTGTGCTGCGTTCGCTACTTCACTCTGCTGCTGGACGGCTGTGTGGTAAGCGACGTTTAGTGCTGCGCGAAAAACGAAAGTGACACTGACGGAAGCGATGGAAACAGTCAAAGTTTAGCACATACACACATACGCAAGGACGCACAACTGCAACTGCACATGCAGGCTGCACACAGAGCGGCGCAAAAAGTAATTTGCTCATTTGCCATTTCCCACTTACCGCTTGGCGCTCTGACAATTGACAGTGCATGACTGTTTTAGTACCTTTTCACGCAGCGCAACAACATTCGGGGCGTTTGTTGCTGTTTTTGCTTTTGTTACGTTGCGGGGCCAGCGGCATGCAGTCAGCGCTTCAGCGCCTGTGTGTATGCAAACATGTGCAAAGTTGGGCAACGTACAATAACAGAGCAGGAAAACAAGCGCGAAAAGCGCGAAGCGATTGCGAACACGCGTCCACGTGTGTTTGTTTTCGCGTCGCCAAATCGCCGCGTGAGAGTGTACGAAGAGTGTTGCCAGCTTTTGCATTCGAGATGAACGGCATAAAGCTTACAGAGCAGAGAGCAGTAGCCCATGGAACAAACCAGCGTCGTTTCACTTAGAATCAGATGAAAACATCTCACTTTATAATAATGAGTTGAATGGAATAATCCATGAGATGGATTAGCCCAACTGTTGGGATGTTACTTTTAAAATCAAATTTTAAGTAATATCTCTAGCAGTTTCACTGCTACCTAAAAATGCAACACTGCGCTAAGCTGCGGTAAAGCTTCAATGCTGTGTTAAAGCTTTATCCGTTGGCGCTTTCGAATTTGGCACCACCTGTGCAAATGAAAATACATTTAGCGAAGTGCCAATTTGTGGCGCTGTCAAGTACAAATTAATGCACGTTTTATGGGTTAACAACCAATTTTGAAAACGGAACTTTCTACCAATTTATTATTATATGACTGTAAGTATTGATCAGGATTATTCTTGGGTTCGCTTGTTGTAATAACGACTTCCATTTTCCTCTATCTCGCGCTTGATATCTTCATTCTCTTCGCACCTTGGCGCCCTGGATAGTTTCGTCATCATGGCATTGGCCGAAGAATACTTTGTGAGATTCTTATGTGATAATATAGGGATGTTCAAATAGTTACTGTAGCTTGTGGTTGTATTGCTTTCTCCCCACGCAGCTTTCGTTCACTGTCCAAATATTTTTCATTATTTAGAATAATTTTTTTGAAAACGAGAAATTTTTGCTCATCGTAAAAACAAATGATTTTTTTGGTCCACGGGCTTCCTTGAGTTTTAATTTAACGAACACATTTTTTTCACATTACTCCTACTGTTCAGCTTAGTCTGCTGGTTGACTAACTGACGTCCAAATTGCCAACTAACTATGTATTATATCTACTTTTTTATATTGTTACGAAAATCCAAGTTCGGTTTGATTGTGCTTGAAAATAAAACTCCTTCAGTTATTCAGCGCAAACGCAGACAAAAATCAACAATCACTTTATTTACAATTTTACACTTGTTACTACTTTACTACTACTATTGCATGTTTCCCCTTTGCTTGCTCAACTAAGACTCTCCTTGTTGCGCCGCGCAGCGCTGCTTATATACCAGTTTTCTTATCGCGCCGAAGTTTCTTGCAACTTCCAATTGGAACACGCTCGACCATTCTCGCACAGTTCGCGAACCATCCTTGCCATATCGGAATAACACCAAGCGAATTATACTTGAAAGTGCATGCCTAAAAGTATGCTTGGAAAAGCGTTCGTGCATAGACAAGCATTCAGCACATTGCTTCTTCGCAACACTGCCCACCACTTAGACTTGTTCGTCCCGAACAAGTACCGAGGCTCCGCCGGAGTAAGACGCCAAGCGCTCCAAATGGACTACTTTCAGCCTAGCGTTTCTGTTGCAGCAGCGTTGAACTCTGTACACCACGTCATTAATCTTTGTCACGACTTTGTACGGTCCTTCCCATGATGTTTGAACTTTTGGAGACAAACCTTCCTTCCACTGCGGGTTGTTGAGCATTACCAGATCGCCTTCCTTAAACCCTTCTGAGTTAGCCCGTAGACCATAGCTGGCGTTTAACCTGTTTCCGACTAGTTGAGTGCGGCTCCGCGATCTTCTCATCGGCCCTTTCGCAGCCGAACACCGATCACAGCCTCTTATCCACTCGGCGACAGACCCCTGGCATCCCACCCAATAGAACCGTCTTCTTATCTTGGCGACAGTTTTTGCGATGCCTAGGTGCCCTCCACTGGAGTCGTTATGGTTTGCTTTGATGACATCGTCGATCCGACCTTTCGGGACCACTATTAGGGATTTTCTGGTCCTGCTATCCCTGCTCTCCCACTCGCGGTATAGGCAGCCGTCTTTCAGACGTAGACTTTGCCACTGCGCCCAGTAAGCCTTCGCGATCGGGCTCTCACCAGCCATCTCCTGCCAGTCCGGCCGTACTCTCTGCGCTTTGCCTTTGATGATCTTTGCGAGATCCGTATCCTCGCGCTGGTCCTTCTGTAGCCTTCCCGCAGGCCAATCTTCCTCTTGTAGAACTCTTACCGACCGAACATCCACAATTTGTCCCTTGTTTTCGGCTTGCGAATCATGCCTGCGCTCGGTTTTGCAAGAATGATGTGGCAGAGCGTCAGCACATCTTGGCGACGTCTGTTGTCCGGAACGCTTCTCCCGCAGATGGCAGTCTCGTGATATGTGGCCTTGCTTGCCACATCGCCAGCAACTGACTCTAGATGAAACAGCCCGCGGCCTCGCTGGTGCCTCTGAGCTCACTGTCTGGCTTTGCGTGACACGACCATATTGGGCTCGGCGCCTTTCCGCAGATGAATGTCGAAAACTTCCCCTCCAGGCCGCCTCATACGTCAATGCGCTTGTCACCGTCTCACGGAATGTCGGCTTCATCATCATCAATGTACTTCGACGTGTCTCCGGGTCATGAAGACCTTCAATAAACGCCTCAATCTTCAGCCTTTCCAAACCGTCTATGCTGAATTCTGGGTAGGACAGTGGTACCAGCCGTTCGATATCTGCCGCATACGTCTGCAGCGCCCCGTTGGCTCTTTGTCTACGGCTCTTCAGCTCGCAATAATACAGCATTTTGTTCTGCTCGTCACAGTATCTGGCAGCCAGTGCCCTTATGACGGTGTCGTAATCACCTCTCAAACCTTCCGGAACGGTTTTTATTACCTCAGCCACAGGACCTCTTAGGGCCAGTATCAGCCTCCGACCTTTCCTAACATCGGTCCACTGACTCTCCAAAGCAGCCATATCGAATTGTAGTTTGAATGTGTCGAACGACGTAGTACCATCATAAGTAGGCACTTCTATGGCAAAACTTTCCTCAACTGACTGCACCCTTGCTCGTAGCTGTAGTTCTCTAAGTCGCTCGTCGATCTTTCTGTGCATCGAATCTTCCAGACTGTCAACTCGTTTGTTTAAAGACTCATCCAGGTCGTCAACTCGTCTGTTCAGAGAATCATCCAGGCCGTCGACTCGTTTATCCAAGTGCTCCACTTGAGCTCCCAGGTGCTCCACCTTCACATCGAGCTTGTTGGAGATTTCTTCCACTTTCTGTTCCAAACGTGCAGAATTTTCCTGCAGCTTGGTGGACAGCTCGCAATTTGCGCTTTCGAGTTTCGCTGATACTTGCGCCGAAAGTTCCTGATTCGTGGTTTCCAGTTTCGCTACCATTTGCGCCGAAAGTTCTTGATTCGTGGTTTCCAGTTTAGCTGCCATTTCTCGATTCGTCGTTTCAATTTGCGCCGACATGCCTTTAAGTGCAACCATTAGCTGGCTCATGTCCAATGCTTGTAGTGGCGCAGTGGCTGCAGCCGTACTTTGCAGCGACGCAGCACCAGCAGGCGATTCCTCCACCTTGGCCGACGCCTCTTGCTCCGGCGTTCCAAACTCGTGTGCAGCCCAATCGATGCCTCGTGATTCACACGCCTCTCGCAAGCGCAGCTGCAACTCCACCTTTCCGCCAGCAGTCGGCAAATTCCAGGCGGCCAGCTCCTTCTTCAGCTGGTCCACCTTCAGCAGCTCGAATTTAACCATGTCTGCGTTTTATAAATTTTGTCGTTGTTTACTTTCAGTAACACAATCCCACTTCTGACACCAAATGTTACGAAAATCCAAGTTCGGTTTGATTGTGCTTGAAAATAAAACTCCTTCAGTTATTCAGCGCAAACGCAGACAAAAATCAACAATCACTTTATTTACAATTTTACACTTGTTACTACTTTACTACTACTATTGCATGTTTCCCCTTTGCTTGCTCAACTAAGACTCTCCTTGTTGCGCCGCGCAGCGCTGCTTATATACCAGTTTTCTTATCGCGCCGAAGTTTCTTGCAACTTCCAATTGGAACACGCTCGACCATTCTCGCACAGTTCGCGAACCATCCTTGCCATATCGGAATAACACCAAGCGAATTATACTTGAAAGTGCATGCCTAAAAGTATGCTTGGAAAAGCGTTCGTGCATAGACAAGCATTCAGCACATTGCTTCTTCGCAACAATATCTATTATTCTTCCTAAGCTAATAAAGACGTGCAATGTGAACTTAAGCGCTACTGTGAGTTTTTCTGGTCTCGAAAGTGCTTGCCGTGTTGCTTGATACCAGACAATTCTCTGTCTATGTCTTCAGCGATCAGAAGCACCTACACACTGTTTTAAACTCTGCTAGCATATCGTTGATTAAATGGATGAATATCCTTCGTTCTATAGAGCTTAGTAGGACGTACGACATCTCTTTTCACAGGCGACAATATGTCGATGAGCTCAAATTTGTCAGCTTCGACAGCCGTGTAAAACTTTCGGCGTACTTCAGTCTGGAAAACGAGGCAAGATAAAGTGTCTTCTACAAATACACACACATTTTTCGCGTCTTAAACCACACGTCACCCATGCAGCAGAGATTTCGAAGTGTCAAAGGATCTTGTCCATCTTTCCACTGAGGAAAAGATATGCCTGGAGCCTGGAGATCGTACTGGGATCAAGTATTGCCAACAGGTTTTAATTTTTGCTGAGTAGATAATGAACTCGAAATGTCCTCTATCGACGAAATACATAGAATCCCCATATTATGGTATAACATCTTGGACACTGAAGAATATAGAATGAACATGATTTTGAGAAAATTGTATCATATTTTAAAAATTGTCATATTCGATGGAATAACGAAATGCATGAATTTTGTTATGTTATGTTTATTGTTTATTTAGGTATGTTTACTTATTTCAAGCACAACAACAATTTTAGTCAAAGTTCTCAATAATGAATAAGAGGTAAGTAAGTCTAAGATAAAATATATCATGTCATTAATTTGAATCGAGAAATTAACCAATAAAATTATTCAATAGGAAAATTAAAACATTAAATTCATTTATTTTCAAGGAAAACAGCCACAACTGTGTGTATGTATGTATGTATGTATGTTTGCCAATAGTCAATAGGAAAATTTAAAGATGAAATTCATTTACTTCCAAGGAAAGCAGTTACAACTGTATGCATGTATGTATGTGTGTATGTCGCATTAGGTGCAAACACCTCTGTGGTATTTAGTAATCACTGAAACACTTTTGCGATAAGTGCCGTCAGATTGGTAAGGAAGCAGCTGGCTGTTGCGGCCTGCGCGCCTATTAGCGTGAATAATGGCAGCAGATAAAAATCATCTGATAACCACGTTGTGCTATCAGCCAGATAAAGGAGTTTACTCGGATAAATAAAATTCATCTTTATTCATTTTCTCACTGCATGCTGCCAAATGACATTCTGTGGAAGTGAGTTCGCGTTGTCGAGAGTAAACATTAGCAACAACAACAACAACAACACCACTAAGACCAACAAGTGCTGTGAATCTAGTGAATAAAAAACTTTATCTGTATGGGACTCAGGTTTAACATTATCTTAATTTATTGCACCTTCTCCTTGTGGCACCGTAATTTGTGGTATTGTGTTGAAACGTTGCCAGCGGAAACATGAAACTCGTGTGCAATTCGAAAGTAACGGAACAACGAAAGGTTTGTTTTCCAACTAACGTGACGTATGAAATGAGTGCAACAAAGTTTTCTGATAACAAGATCTATTGACTGCTATTTCGATCGAAATAATTATTATAAATTAAAAAAAAAGATTTTTTTTTAAATTAACTGTCGCGCACCAATTCCAATCAATGAAAGCTATTTGTGTGAGAGGGGTAATCACCCCCTTATTTTATTATCGGTCACGTACATTTTTGGACCGAATAAAAACAATTGTAACTCAGCACATCCATGGGAGGGAGTACAAAAAATTGATTGCCTATTAATATATGAGTAAATGTGTATATATATGTTTCAACGATTAAGCATTAAAGATTTTTGCAGTTTTTAAATTGTAAAAGAGCTCTTTCAGACGATCATCTAAGTTGGTATAAGTGGGGTTACGTTAACCTTCTGCCTGTCCCTCGAGGCCTATTTGACCCCAGGCGGAATTAAAAAAACGGTTGAGCGGTTTTGTGCGCTCGTCTACTTGTTTTATTAACACTCCGATGCCCAACAAGGTCCGTAGGGACCTATGGCGTTTTTAAAAGCAATTATTTTGTATTTTATACGTTTTTGCCATCTGTCTGTAGTAAAAAATGCATATATGTTTACTAAAAAATATACACCAAGCTTAGCTTTTTGGCTTTCCAAACACATCTACACACATTATGTAACACTACATTACACAATTACAAGCCTTATATGCAATATTACAGAAGAGGTCCCTGGGGACCTTGTTGGGCTTTGGCCGTTTAAAAAGTTGTTGGGCATCCGAGTGTTAAGTGTTAATCGCGCTTACAACCCAATAACAAATCGAGAAAAACACTTTTCAAGGGTTTCCCCTTTTATTTTGTGATTTATGTGTAATATTGTTTCATGTTTTGTCTGTATATTATATAACTGTTTGGTTGGGGTCATCCTGACCCCAAAGTACAGCGAACGCAATTTTGAGCAAGGGACAGGCAGAAGGTTATGAAGTATTTGCATAGCACAAACCGCACTTTCACTCAAGTGACCAGAGAATTCATGCCTTAAATTGAGGCTTTTTCCAGATTTAGCTAATAAGACATTTTCATGAAGCGTTGCAGATCCGCAAGTTCAACTTCAGCAGCAGTTATGGTGAACGGTATAAATCTTAACTCCGAAGTACACAGTCGGTTATTCTGGTAAGGCAAGCAATGACTTAGGAAATATTGCACCGTTCTCGCTTTTTCATCTTAGCGATTACGACAGACATCGTTAAACAAAGGAGTAGAGAATCAATGGTACAGTATCCAATGATGACCTCCAATGATGACGCGAATGAGACGAGCTGACACCACCAGACAGTGGAGAAAGTGGGCCAGAAGGTTTGTCAATAGCTTTGCTGAGTCGCAGGGTTAAAATTCTAAACATAATAATTCATTACAGAAATAAAATACAAAAAAAGTTGTTCCGTTATTGTTTACATTGTTTCGAATCAACAAACAGCCACCTTGTCATCAAAATATTGTAAATCACAAGCACACTACATACACTAAAATACATTCTAATCGAATTATCGCTTCTCACTTTCTGCGCGTGAAATAGGTATTTTGTTTTTTCTTTTAATATTAATTTTTTTTAAATTAAAGGATATCTTTATTTATTGTAATTAATATCTTTATTTTATTAGTTTTACAGGAAACACAGTATGTATGAATAAACAGTATGTATATCGATCCGTGCCTGAATTGGCTTAGCTTAGGTCTACATATAACAAGTTTGGGATGATATAATATGTGAAAGTATAATGTGGATTATTAAGTATGAGAGAATATAAATGAGTAGAATAGAGATTTTGAAGTTACAATCATGTAACTCGTACGACCTTTGGTGTGACAAAGTGTTGCTTTCTCATATGAAGATGCGTTTGATCAAAATATTTATGAAAACTTGAAAAAATTGTAAGTGTTCTGAGACGTTAGTGTGCTCAGGCGCCTAAAAATTCGAAATTTTTGCCGTTTTTCTATCGTTGTCAACTGTCAGATTCGTATTATTTGTTAAATTTATGAGATTTGCTTCATTAAGCTTTTAGTAAATACTAATAGATTTTGCAAGACAATTTCCTTTTGAAAAAACATGCAGTTAATGTTAGAATTTTGAAAATTGATTACTACTGAAGTAAAAGTCTGACGCGTGTCTGAGGGAATCATGTTGTAATTTTTAGGCATACAAATAAACAGCAAGGTAACAAATTTTATAAAAACGTATGAAGTTTTTGTAAGAAAAGTATTAAAAATAGGTGAAAATATAAAAATTAATGAATGATGAAATGAATGATTAATGAAATCTTATTAAATTTTGGGTAATTTTTACATTATTCCACCACTTTGTTAGCAAACCATACAGTCTCAAGAAACCTATAGATATTCTTGATTTAATTGAATAGAATGATTTAATAGAAGGTTTGTCGAGTTTTTCAGAAAGGATTTACTAAGTACTTGAAAAAAAAGAATTTAAACAGATGCGCTTTAGTTATTGGTAACGTTTTTATAACTAAATTTTTATGTGTATTTACTTTCTACGTTTATCACAATGATTTATAGTTTTATTTAAAATCCATTGGTATTATGAAAATTTTGTCACAAATTGCTTTTTAACTTTAAAAATGTTCGAATATTTTACAAAAATAAACAAAAAAAAGTTGTTCCAAACTTTTTTCATTAGTACTGAAATCAGTGGTAAAAATAGTAATAGGTAATATTAAAAACGGCAGCCGCCGTGGCTCAGTTGGTTAGTGCGTTGGACCGCGAGTCGCAGGCAGCAACCTCAGGTTCAAATACTGCCTGTAATAACACCTAAAAAAATAACGGGAAAACTCGTTTTCTCTTTCGGTGGCTGCCCTCTCAGCTGGAAATGGCAAACCTCTGAGAGTAAAAATTGCTTATGAATTGCTCCCAACCTGCCGTTCGGAACCGGCACTAAACTGTAGGTCCCTTCAACCCGCGTACAAATTCACACGCACAACACGGGTAGTTGCGGGAAGCTAGGCCTTAGTCTCGCGTAAGCGGGCTGTCGTGCCAGTCAATTAATTAATTTAAATTAATTAAAATTAATTTTTATTTAATATTAAAAAAAATTGCGTTAATATTTATTGCCATTTCGCTTAGAACGTCGTTGGATGCCACCTGATTCATAAAAAGGTTTTTTTTCGAGTTTTGTATCGAGATTCAATTTAATTAAAAACAACACTTATGAAGTTAAGGGCAAAGCGAAAGTTTTTGAAACACCCCCTTCCTACCGCTAATCCTTTTCACCACAGCATAGTTGTGATTATAAAAATAGTAATCAAAAACGAAAACGGCGACTTTGGCGCTGTTGATTCAACACGGACGGCTGCTCAGTCACATTGCACACTGCTTGCTTTCAACTTTTTCTGAAAGAAAAAACTCATAGTAAGACCGGCGTCTAAGTGCCGTCGGCAAATTTTCCTTTACTCAATATAACACCAACACCAACAATAAACAATACACACGTCATGCAGCTGCGTACAGTTGAAAGTCTTGTCTTGTCATTCAAATCGTTCGCTCGAAGATCTGTGCGTTTAATTGCTGCACCCGGCTTGGAATTTCAGTAAAAGTATTACGACGTTTAATTGACATTGTCACACACAGCGCCACCTTTGTATGTATGTACGTATGTGCTTGCGTGTTTATTGTTGGCTTTGCACTTTTCACCACAGTGCAGCGAGCTCCACAACATCGCAGCAGCGTGACGGCGTTATCTCAAAACCGACGCCGCCCTCGCGCCCGGCTCCACTGTATGGCCGCTGTAACTTATCACTGCTTGTATTGTTGTTCTTGTGCCTTTGGTTTTGGCATGCGTATTAAATTAGCTGCTTGTCTTTCAGAGATTTCTATTATCCACTTGGACTGTCTGCTGCTCAAAAGGCTCTCGCAGCTACTACAATCAACTTAGTGTATGATTTCAGCTGGCGGCTACCACTACTGGACGGTACAAGCCCCCGAACCACACGCACACACACACACGCACACGCTCATCACATAGCTGTCGTTTGTCACCTTCAGGAGGAAAGGCGTTTTTCACAGACCAGATGCACGCACAGAGCACCGAAAATATTTCATTGCTTTCGAACACTGCCAACAAGTGAAACGTCGCATCAGAGACAAGTGCGAGCGAGAGGATTTTACGTTAAAATAGAAATCAAAACAGAAAATATTCAACTTTGTTCTTTAAGATTTTGTGTAATCTTTGGCAGACTGGCTGCCGCTTGTACACGCTCCACCTGACAGCAGAAAAGTGCAACAAAAGTGCCAAAAGTGTTAAAGTTCGACTTTCAGCTGTTTTCGTGTTGTTTTCGGGTTGTTGTTGTTTAACTGCAAGTGCTGAAATCGTTTATGTTTTTATTGTTTCTTTTTGTGTTTGTTTGAAAGAAGCAAAATTTCTGTGTGATAAAATAAACTGAAAAGTGTCGAAATACATTTTGTAAATAAACCAAAAGGACTCGGAGCAGCAGCCGAAACATGTCGAAGCCAGAGGATTTGCCGTTCGTGATGTGAGTGTCGGCGCATGCGAAGTGCAAATTTTTGATTTTCGAGTTGAAATTTTCAGGAAAATACTTTTGACATTAGCTCCCACCGAATCAAGCAACATTTCAATAGTTCATTATTTTGAAGGGCCCTGTATGAATGGGCGCACAGTTGGTTCGACTGACTGGTTACATGCGGCTGCGATGACCGCATGTTTAGTTGTTGGTGCGAAAATTAGGTTAGCGTTTTATTTGGTGTTATTCAACTGTTGTGGCTAATGTCTGGCGAAGCTTTAATGATTTGTAAATGAGATAAATGACATAAATTTAGGGAGAAGTTCGGAGCAAAAGGATATGTGAAGGCTTGAAAATGAAAACTAGAGGAAACTGAATTGTAGGTTAGAAATAAAAATCGGGAAGAATGTCAGAGAGATGCTTCAACGAACTGTGAATAAATAATCAAAGAGAGAGAAAGAGGTGCCAGAGGGAGACAAAACAAAATTAAAATGGTGGAAAAGTTAAGATGAGATAAAAACGTAGAGGGAGGTTACCAGGTTAGAAATATGTAAAACTTGATATGGATAACAGACAAGTTTCAACTTAAACTATAAATGAATAGTTAAAGAGGGTGGGAGAAGAGGACACAGGTAGACATGAAATATGGGGAAAAAGGAAGAAAACATGCAAAAGTTCCATGTCATAAATAAAATTTGAAACAAATGACAGAGAAACGTCTCAATGAACAATGGGTGAATAGCTAAAGAGAGTGAGAGAGAAAGTCTTCAACAATAATAGATAAATAAATAAAGAGAGAGAAAAGAACGAGATGATAAAAGCTAAAGAATAATGAAGAAGAAAGATACATTACATACAATTTTCAGATTAGAATCAAAACTTGAACAAACAACAGAAAGAAGAAGATGACAAATTGTAAATAGTTATTGTTAAATGAAAGAAAGAAGAAGAAGCATAAGTTAAAATTGGAATGAATGATAGACAAATAGCTACAGAGAGGACAAAAAAAAAAGAATGAAAAACGTTATTGAAATGCGAGGAAGAGAAGGAAGCATATAAAAGTTCCAGAATAAAAATAAAAGCTGAAAGCAATGACAGAAAGATGTTTCAATAAACTGTAGATTAGAATAGCAAAAGAAAGAGACAACGCGGTGGTGACGCAAGAAGATAAAACGATATTTAAATGAAAACAAAACGAAAGAATACAAAACACAACAATTTCTAGTTACAAATAAAATTTGAAATGAATGACTCAATAAACTTGCAATGTACTATGGAATGGAATAGATATGAGGGGAGCCGAGAAAAAGAGCCCTGAAGGACCGAATTTTTCAAGCACTCAGGCTAGATAGCTCATTATGCCTAAGGTTCGAGAGGCAAATGGGTTATAGAGACGAGTGAGGTGGGGTTAAAGAAAGAAATTAGTAGGAAAGCAATAGGGACTAAAAGTCTTCCTGCACGAATTTTTGGGATTCTTTAATAAATCTTCGGAGATCACGCAGGGTAATAGAATGGACCTCGCCAGGACCCTAGATGCGAAATCTCGTTCTAGCGAATTCAAGGTTTATAGAAATATAATTCGGAGTCCTGGATTTTTTTCGCCGTTCGCCCTTACACGTTTTGCAATTAATCACAAACAAAAACAAATGCTTTTTAAACTCCGCGGGATCCTTTAGTATTCTTCTGGCTATGTTACTGTAGAATAAAATGGCGAATTTACTGCATTTACTTACAGCCGTGGTGGCTCAACACCGATGTACCGGCTTAAAATTGCATTTAATTGGCAAGCAGGCAATCAAGAATTGACAAACCACTTGCTAAATGTTTTTTGTTTTATAAAAGTGGAGAAAATTTATCAACGGCTTAAAAATGCAGCGGCAAACTTTTTAAAATATCCACAAGACTGCAGTCAACGGGCAACAGCTGCAAGCTGGCAGGCAACTTGCGGCCGCCACTCGATGACGACGACGACGCTGGCTGCTGCTGTGCCGTTGCGCCGCTGCATTGCAAATCCGTTTGAGGTTGGATTATGCCAATCAAAAGCGCTTAAAAAGTCACCAGTGCCAGCGAAAAAGGAGAAAACGGCAAAATGAAAAAAATGAAAAAACGAAATAAAGATGGAATAAGGAAGATTGCATGTGATGATTTTCAGCGCGTGTCAGCGGCCGTTAGTTGCTTTTAATCCCGGCGCAGGAAAATCGCACCCGACGCAATGCTGGTTGCTTGTTGCATTTTAAATTAGCATACTTATAGGCGGACGATCGAGCAGTCACTCTGTCGGTTAGTTGGCTAGGCAGCTGCTAAGCAGCCAATGCATGTTTGTTGTTGGGTTTAAGCTCAAAGTGACAAAGTTGCATGGGGTTGAATGTGGCAAAGCGTGCCAGCTGATGTGGCTGCTACGTTTCGCATTGTAAAGTTGTTGTAGTTGTTGTTATTTGATAAAATTGGTTTTTTTGTGCAACCTTCAGAATGTACGTTTTCACACTGCATCGCTCGCGCGCAAAAGAGTCGCAGCGTTGCGCGCTCTGGCGTTTTGTTTTGTCATCGGTCGTTTCGGCAAGTCGCAAACTTTTGCATTTTCGCACTCGAAAAAGCGAAAAACTAATTTAAAGTTTGCATTAATCAACAAAACCAACAACACTAACACTAAAATAACAACAATAGAAATAGTAACAATAAAATGCAATAACAATGGGGAAGAAAGCAGAAAGAACAGTGCAATGAAAAGAAAAAGGAATGGTGGGGTGGGGGCAGAACTGAACGTAGACGGGATCAAATTGGGTGGCGGAGGGGGGAAGAGATTGAATGGGAGAAAAGTGAGGGCAATACTAGAAAATTGCGAGCGAAATGTCTAAAGGATAGAGCGCGCGGAAGCAAAAAGGTGGAGGGGGAAAGTTGATGAAATTGTGCGCCAAAGCCGCAGCTGACTTTGTCTTCCTTTTGCATATTTGGCGGCGTTTCCGGTCGAAAATTCTGAGAATTGCAGAAAATATAAAATCAAAAAAAAGTGCAAAATGTTTTTTTAAACTTCTATTTAAAGCGACTTAAAGGATTTCGTAATTTTGGTTGCAAATAACAAAATATAAAAAAATGCAGTTGTGTTAAAAGCTTTCGGGTTCGCAGTTATGAAGCAAAATTTTTGAAATAACATTTAATTACTTTTAAGTGAAGAATACTGTTTGTACTTGGAAGTATGCCAATGTGTGTGTATTTTTAAGGGAAGGCTCCCCTGGATTTGGGCAAAAAATAAGGCAAAGTTTGTAATTTTTTTGTGGGATAATGAAAAGGTGTACAAACTTCCGGTTTTGACTATTAAATTCGTCTATTATTTAGGAGTTTAAAAAGTTAAAAAACTTGATAAACTTGACTTTCTAAAAACTTCAAACGCGTGTATCTCGAAACCATTTTTTCCAATCTAACTGAAATCCCTGGACTTGATCTAATGATCCGATTTTCTTCATCTAAAAACTGCTCGAATGTATTTGATTTTCTGTATGCCTTGAACCAACAATTTGCATAAATAGTTATTTATTTTTAATTTTTAAATGTGGTTGAAATTAAAAAAAGGTGCAAAAAATTTAACTTTTTACTTCAAATATTCATTGTGCAAGAATTTTTCGTTTAAATTTTTTGAGTCTAGTTCAATGCATAGACAATTTTGTTGTCTTTAAGTAATGACAATGCTTTTTGATTTCAGTCCACTACAAGAGGCTGCAGGATTACAGTTCTCGAGCGATGTTTGGCGCGCAGAGGCCTACGGAAATCGCCATTTTGTAGCCGCCATTTTGAATTTCATCAAGTTTTTTAACTTTTTAAACTCCTAAATAATAGACGAATTTAATAGTCAAAACCGGAAGTTTGTACGCCTTTTCATTATCCCACAAAAAAATTACAAACTTTGCCTTATTTTTGCCCAAATCCAGGGGAGCCTTCCCTTAAGACGGTAAAAAATTCTAAATACAAGTTTATAATGCGAACTTTAAAACACAATAGTTGCATTTAATTTAGAATCCAATAGTTAGAGAAGTTTTCTTCATTTACTTTTATCAATGATCTCAAAGTTAGCTTCAGGGGAGCAAATCCATTTTATTTAAAGAATATGTTTAGTTTAAAGTTTAACTTTTAAGGGTTGACACTTGTAATTTAAACAGAACGCACAACAATTACAACAATCATTTGGATTGATTTGAAAAATAATTTTAAGATAGATAGTCTTGGCTGCCCCTTTTTCTAGTATTAACACACAAAAAGATTATCTTAAAAACCATTGTTATTATTACATATTGCTATGTCCCTCCCCTTGACTAGTAAGTAGATCTGGCCAGTCCCACAATTGGGTACTTCTGCGGCCTTCAAAAGGGCAGCCCTTGATATAAAGATTACCAGAGACTTGGATATCCTTTATGTGGCTTTTGCAAAGCAAAGAATGTTTTGCAAAGCCCATGTTTTTATAACGTCCGAAAGCTGGACATTCACTGATGTAGTGAGCAACAGTCTCAACGTCCTCTGGCCACAAGTCGGTTGACATACTCGTTACAGGGATGAATCTCGTGACGAGATCCACAATGGTTCTCAAACCACGCTTGCTCAGCCTGAGTAAGTAATTGGTCCTGTTGGATTAAGGCACAGTTGTGAACATCCTCGAAATACAGTGAAACACGCTTAAGTGCCTCACCTAAAAATACAAGATTTTTCAGGCACTTAAGCGGGGATGGCACTTACGCGTGGAGAAACTTAACCGAAACCGGATAAGATGAACTTCTTTTTTACATAAAAAAAAAATATAATAAAATTTCCGAAATAAATAATTCAGAAACTGAACATAAAAAGCGATTATATGAATTTATTGGATCTTCTTAACTGTCGCAGTTACTAAGCAAGAAAACAAAAAAAAAATTGTATACATTCATTTTTGGTTAGCAGTGCCGTTGAATTAGAAACATGAACCTGGTTTTTTAAATTTTTACAAGTGCACTTAAAAGGGGAAAAGTATAGGTAAAATTTGGATTAGAGCACAATAAATTGAGGTACTTATACGGGTTAGGTACTTAAGCGGGGAGGGACAAATGTTGGGCACTTAAGCGGGGAAAGCACTTAAGTGGGGAGGCATTTAAGCGGGTTTCACTGTATCTGGTAACCCATTAATTTTGTGTCGATCTGTTCTGAGCTCTGTTTCATAAGGCTCCGTGGCAAGTTAGCGAAACTTGGCGTCTACTTACAGATCACTACTTCGGTTTTTGGCTTATGGGCGAAGATCACCAGAACCCACTAGGCAGCATGCGACATAGACCTGTCTTTCTAAAAAACATTTCAAATTACGTCTATTAATACTAGAATGTCTATGAAAATAAAAATAATTCAATTGTGGTCTTTTATTGTTCTATTTATAATTTTTGGAAAATTCTGCGATGGCTTTTATTATTTTTGAAAATGAAATGAAATAACTACAAAACTGAGAATGTTTTTAATACAAAATAGTGACCCTATTTTGATGAATCTTTTTTTTTTTTTTTTTTTATAACACGAACAAACGCGCAGGGGATGACCCCTATTAATGCGAAGCATTGCGTTGGTTCAGGAATCTGATGCCTCTGAAAATGGAAAACTGAGTAGGATCTAGTTCCACGCCTGTATCAAATTTTCGATGGGCCTCAATAAAAGTAATAATAATAAAAAAAGAATTATAAACAATAATAACAAAAATAATAATAAAAAATAATAATAGTAATAAAACATATTAACAATAAAACATATTTACAAAGCAGATTGATGGCCATTCAGTCGGCTAACCGACGCAAAGCGAGGTCAGAGTTAGAAAAGATTATTTAAATTATACATTTACATATGGGGCATTCTTTGCATGTATCACGACCTTCCAGTTGTCGCGGCTACTTTTAGGCCGACATAAACTCTAAAATCGCACAGTTGCCTTCGGCATCACTTTGCTATCATTAGACGACAGCCATAAACTTGGTTTTTTTGTCAAGCATCCTAGACCCAGTGCCATTCATCAAGCATCTATTTCGTATGCAAATAAATTTCTCATATCTTAAGTATGCCATAAAATGCTTGTTTTTTGCGCTCTGCTTTAATGCGTCGAGTATTTTTGGGGGAATGTGCGGCGAACAGAACGCGACAGGAATTGCGGCGGACTTTATGTGGCAACAATGCTGTTTATTGTTTACTGCTCGTGTGGTTGTTGTTACTGTTATTTGCACTTCAATTGCTGCTCCACCGCAACTCTGGCCGACGTTTGTTTTGCTGCTTCGCTGGCGGCACCCGCCGGCACGGCGGCGCTCGTTCCAGTCTTTGCTTCGACGCATCTCCCCAGACGCATGTTGCACAATCACAGTAAATCACAGCGCACTTCAAGAGGGCACTTGCGCCCCGCTGACACGCCACTCCACGCCGCTTCATTGTGTTGCGTTGTCTTGCGTTCCGCTCATTGCTGTTGCACGTTGCACTCCAGTTGCCAGAGACGCCAGCATCTTTAGCAGTTTTTTTTTGTTACTACTTTTTCAACACTCACTTTTTCTACTAACATTTTTTCGACTGCATAATTTTTGCTACGTTTTGTTGAAATTTTTCTACTGCAAAATAATTTTTCTTCCATTTCTACTCTCTCTTTCCTCGACGTGCCTTTATGCATTTGTTTTTTTTATTTGTTTTGTTGCTGTGTTTTTATTGCAATTTGCATGCATTTTCCGCAACATACTTTTATTTGGTAGCCATTTGAAGCAAGCGAGCGGCAGGCAACCGACGCAGAACGGGAGGAAGAAAGCAGCGCAACTTTTCGATAAGCAGCTCTGAAGAGGGCATTGCTTCTTCAAGTGGAGTTTGTTTATGTGCTTTGTGCGCGTTGCTGGCGAAAGCAGCTTCTGCTGCTTTTGTTGGGTGCCATTGTGTGCGCACAGAAAGGTGTCTTGCATACTTTTGGGCGCATTAAATAATATCTTCGTTATTTTTATGCAATTTAAAATAACCTGAGCGAAGACGTTTGTTGCCATGTTATTAAAAGTTAGATGCCTGAAAATGTAGACATGCATAGCATATTTTTGGGCACTGCAGCAATTAATAAAATGGGGCCTTTTCTAGTATTTACATTGTAGGCGATATTTTAATCAAAATTTTCACTTTTAAAGGCGACTTGGTGGTAAAAAGATTGTAATGGTTTTCCCCCAGTAAAGAACTGAATTAAAGCATTGGACAGTGATTCGTTCCATAGACAAAATTCAAAAAATTTATAATAATTTTTAATTTTTATAATTGACTGGCACGACAGCCCGCTTACGCGAGACTAAGGCCTAGCTTCCCGCAACCACCCGTGTTGTGCGTGTGAATTTGTACGCGGGTAGAAGGGACCTACAGTTTTTATGCCGGTTCCGAACGGCAGGTTGGGAGCTTTTTCATAAGCAATTTTTTTTACTCTCAGAGGTTTGCCATTTCCAGCTGAGAGGACAGCCACCGAACGAGAAAACGAGTTTTTCCCGTTATTTTTTTAGGTGTTATTACAGGCAGTATTTGTACCTGAGGTTGCTGCCTTCGACTCGCGGTCCAACGCACTAACCAACTGAGCCACGGCGGCTGCCAAAAAGTCAAAAAATTTATATTCTCAGAATTTAACGATTCCAACTAAGAAAACCCAAAAAAAATCGGTGCAAAAAATTAATTAGTTTCTGTGCAAAAGCGGTTCAAAGTTGAAACTTTTTTCACAAAAAAATGTTAACACATATTTTCTGTTTTTTAGTCTATTGAGTAAAAAAAATTGTAAAAATACATGGTTACCAAGAAGTTGCTAAAACTTTCAATATAGGTTAAGAAATGATGTGGCCATTTTCGCTTTAATGTATTCCCAAAATTTGCAAAGCTGAGGCTTTTATTTCACTACAATTCAAAATATTTTTCTGAATTAAAATTCTGAAAATTGGCAAAACTTAGAGGAAAATATCCGAAAAATATGTGAAAGTATGTTCCTGGATTTTTTTATTTTAAGAAGCATTCTTTCTTTGTCGGATAATGTAATTACATCCTCCGATATCTTCCGATCTCAGAAAATAATCCAATTTGAAAAGTGGTCTAAACACCTATTTTTCGATAAAATTGATTTTTTTCAGCATGAAAAATTGAGAAAACTGCAAAAAAACAAAACATACGTCTATTATTATCGTTTTTATTGCAAAACTAAAGTGTCGTAAGACAATTTCCGTTACTCTTTACAATTATCAATGTTGACGTTACCGATTAAATATAAAATCTGAAAGATCTAGCCAACACACTCGTTGCTATAGCTCACCAAAAATTACGAAATTGCAAATTTAAGTCTCAGACATTGCCAACTACAAATGTAGTTTTTGGGAATATAACCTCCAATTTGAAAGTATCTATGTGGGTTTTTTGAGTGTTTCTAAGTAGTTCTCGCAACAATTGTTCAAGCTTTGTCAAGCTGAAAAATCATGTTGTCGCATTTCTTATAAAAGTTATAAGAGACCGCATATCCTACCGTGATCACCTTAAATGCATCAAAGGCAATCAGCAGCGATCTGCCGTAATGGTTTCATTAACTTTCAGCAGCTCATAATTTAGTGAATTAGCGCAGTTGATGCCCCTTACTAAAGAAAATGAAGTTGGAATCATAAATATTGTTGATGAACAACCAAACTTAATGTTTTTCATTTAAGCTTTTAGATCAGCGACAATGCGTATCGTAAATCATTTCTTAATACCTTTAAACTTTTAGAAATGTTTGTGTGATCAACGTGTTAATCAATTAGAATGTTCAAAACAATATTTATAAATTCATAACACAGTTGTCAAATAATTTTTTTATTATATGTTTTTCAGCAACTTGAAGTCTCAAAACTCTCCCAGCAATTATGGTACCACCGCGTTTGCTTCCACTAGCATCCCCCGTGGCTCTAACGGCGATCCTGCAACTAACATTCTCTCCAACAATAATGAGAGTAGTCATTCTGATGTGCGTCACACACCGTCCACCTTCTACTGTTTGTACGGAAAGTCAAATGTGACAAGTGAGTAGAATTTACATTATTTAAGATTTTAATTTTGTAATATATTATTGAATTTACTTAATTGTAATTAATTTTAATTTTTGATTATGTTTTAATTTAATTTTTTATTTCTTAATTAATTTTAGTTTCTTACTAAAACTAAAAAATTAAATAAAAAAATTTGGTTTTTCTTTAGTTTTATTTATAAAAATTTAATTAGAACGAATATGAATATAAAACTTAAACAATTTTATAAATAAAAATTAAATTAAATTAATTTAATTAAATTTTAATTAAATTTTTATTTTTTAATTCATTTTAACTTCTTACTAAAACTACAAAATTAAATTTAAAAATTAGATTTTTCTTTAATGTTATGTTTTATATTGAAATTGGTTGTAATTAAATTTTAATACAGATGAATTTGATTTGAATCAACTTAGAAATTTAAATCGGTTTAAATTTAATCTTAAAATAAAGTTAAAAATAAATTTAATAATTTAAACTGAAAAATTTATTCTCACACACACATTATTATAAAAATACAATTTTAAAGTAATTTTTAAACTTTTGTTTTATAAAATTGAAATTCTAATTCAAAAGTAAAATGAACGAAATGAAACACCTACAATTTTTATTAAAGAAATATTGAAAATTTTAGTAAATAATTAAATTTGTTTCATTAAAACACATTTTTAATTGGAAAACTTAAAAAAATGAAACTTTGTACTTGGAAATTTAATTTTTTTATTTTTTATATTTTCATTTAATTTAAAAATTTTTTGTTTAAAAATTTATCTTTTGATAATTCATGCTTCTTTATTTGAATATTATTTCAATTTCATTGCTAATTTTTAAATATCATGTTTTCCTTCTGTGGTGGAACCATGGCGACATTCCTGGCGGTCACATGTCTCAGCTGTGGATGTTCCAACCAAAAATTATAAAAAAAATCATGTGTCTTTCGACCGGCTGGTCCATCAGCAGGAAATGACAAACATCTGAGATGTAAAAACTATCTACTGACTATAAGAATGTAGGCTTCTAAAATACACGTAAAACACTGATAGCGCTAAGACAAAATCTTGGGCTGGTCTCCTATATGCACATATATGTATACATGTTTTTAATATATCGTACATACAAGGTGCAACCCAAAGTAAACAGGACTTTTATAAAATAAGGAAAACGGATGATTATTTTTGTATAATTCTTTTTATTTATTCAAAATACTCTCCTTCTGCTTCGATACAACGTTTTGCACGGTCCAAAAGCATTTGGAATGAGTGTTTTAGGTCATCGGCCGGCATCGCCTTCAGAATGTTGGTACAAGCCTTTTGGATGTCCTCAACGTCCTTATAACGGTTTCCTTTCATCGGCAAATGCAACTGACCGAGTAAGTAGAAGTCACAGGGAGCCATATCAGGCGAATACGGTGAATGATTGATGGTAAAAATGCGATTTTTGGTCAAATAATCGGTCGTAACTAGGGCTCTGTGAGCCGGTGCATTATCATGCAATAAACGCCAACTTCCTTCCTCGCGATATTCTGGCCGAATACGACGAATGCGATGCACCAAACGCTTCAAAACTTCAACATAAAACAAAGCGTTAATTGTTTTTCCCGGTGGAACAAACTCTCGATGAATTATTCCCTTTGAATCGTAGAAACAAATGAGATGAGTTTTGATTTTTGACTTCTCACGGCGGGTTTTTTTCGGATTTGGCTCATCTGGGTGCTTCCATTCGGCACTTTGACGCTTTGTTTCGGGATCATATTGAAAGCACCACGTTTCGTCACCGGTTACGATGTTGAACAAGAAATTTGGATCACGTCTGGCTTCCCGAACGATGTCTTTTGCGTGCTCAATTCTCTGCGCTTTTTGGTCGTCGGTTAAAGTGTGCGGAATGAAGCGAGAACACACTTTACGGAGACCCAAATGTTCGGTTAAAATGCGATCAATTGATGTTTTGGAGATGTTCAATTCCATTTCCATCAATTCCAATGATGATTTTGGCTGCATTTTGATAAAATCACGCACAGTTTTGATGGCATCGTCAGTAATCACAAATTTCGACTGGCCGACGTGTTCGTCGTCATTCAAGTCTTCACGACCATTCTTGAATCGATTCAACCACTCATTAACACGGCCACGGGATAAACAATCATCACCATAAACTTGCTTTAACAATTTAAACGTTTCGGTAAAAGTTTTACCAAGTTTAAAACAGAACTTAATATTAGCTCTTTGTTCGATCGACATTCTCGTACCAAAGTTAAAAACATACTGTCACATTGAGCGGGATATTTCGGCGTCTACTAGACCAAATGTCATGAAATTTAGACAGTATGTGAATGAAAGATGTACCTTTCCAACGCATGTCCTCACACATAGATGGCGCCACCAGAAACGTCCCTATTGCAAAAGTCCTGTTTACTTTGGGACGCACCTTGTATGATTCTTTTCTTTGCTGCATATTCGTAACGATTTTGACTGTAAGTGCACCAACCTGTTGACTTTTCGAATTTGTTACTAAGTTTCCCAAACTCTTCCTCCGTTGCTACCACTTCCGCACATTTTTTTACCAAACTTTTTCCATTGTTATATCTTTTTTAATTAGTCGCCGTCATGCATTCAACAAATTTTTTCATTTAATTTACAATTCCTGCAAACGAAAAAATCTGCAAAACATTTAGTCGGAAAAAAAGAAAAAAACATTAGAAAAAAATTAAAACTAAGCGCAGACAAATTGAAATTGAAATATCAAATGTTGCTGGCGTGGAAAAGTGCCGTCCGCTATTACTTTTTTAATCCGCTTGACTTAGTTTTTGTTGTTCTTGGTGCGGCATTTTCGGGGGTGTCTGGCATAGTTTGCCGTTTTTCATATTTTGAGATTTGCTTTGCCACATTTTAGTTTTAGTTGAGTTGAGCTAAAGCTTTGCCATACGCTTTGCCGCTTCTCCCATTTCTACGCAGTCAAATTCGGATAATTTCATACAGCACGTTTTTAGTTTTATTCAAATTTTTTACTTTTTTAATTATGTGTGTGTCTATGCGCCGGTGTGTAGCTAGAAACGGAAAATATGTTGATATGTCGTACAGTCGAAGCGCTCAACTAATTCAGCTCTCACAATGGATTTCGCTATAATGGCGAAGGGTTTAAAAATTTACGCTCTGGCATTCTCGTTTTTGTAGTAGCAGTTTTTAATTAAAATGAAAGCTTACTAAGGTCACTTTTCCACATTTGGTGGTTACAGTCGCAGCTGCTGTTGTTGTTGTTATTGTAAAATGTGGGTGAAATGTGAGTGTTGAAATTGCAGCAGATTAGTTAGTCGAACAGCGAGCGCGTTGACGACGTGCGTGAGCGCGGAAGAAAATGTGCGAGGCCAGTGAGGAGTCGAAAAACTGTCACGCAACATTTTCATTTTGCGTGACTCTTCTCAAGTTTTTGCTGTAGTTGTGCAATGTTTAGTTTTCGTTGCTTTTCCAATTAGACTCGGCATGAGTGTAATTGGCGTATAAACAGTAAGATTACCAAAGCAAATAACAAATTTGAAAGTTGTTGAAGGTAGTTGAAGGTAGCTGATTGCAACATGAAAGAATCAGATGTGAAAATTGAGGAAATTGCCTGGTTAGTGTCTACTGCAGTGTTGCCAGATACCTGAAATGACTTTCTACTAAATCTTAAAAAAATACTGAAATTTCCTCCTAAAAGTTAAAAAAAACCTCTAAAATTTTTTTTTTTATAATTTGCGTCATTTTAAAGGATTTAAACTTCTTATAAAAAAATAAAAATATATACATATAATTTTTTTTAATGCAACCTTTTTTATTTATATTCACCAACAACAGAAACTCAACAAATACAAAACATTTAACAAATGAATTATGTAAATAAAAAGTGCCATTTTTGGCGGAATTTCATTGTGACAGCAATAAGTGAGAACGAGATAGAAAGAGCTTAGATTTAGTAAGCTTATAAATTGTTTTTGACACAATAGGGTGCTTTGACTATTAAAATAGTTGGCAAAATATGTTTTGTTGCCAGTGTTTCCAATACATCATACTTCGTTATCCAAAAATCTCCCAAAAATCCACTAAGGATCGGAAAAATCCCCTAACATAAAATGTAAATCTCCTAAATTTTCTCCTAAACAATTCTTCCTCCTAAAAATTCTCCTAAAAGGCCAAGAATCTCCTAAATCTAGGAGGAAATCTCCTGATCTTTCAACACTGGTCTACTGTCGACTGATGTATAAGAGAGAAGTAAAAAATGACGAATTTATTAGCGGGGAAATTGATTTGATTTATGCAAATTGAGATCAGGACTTTTTGGGATGGAGGAGAAGGTAGAAAGCTTTATAGAAACTGTCAATTTATATATACCAGCCTGCCGGATTTTTACCAATAGGGTTGCTTTCGTCCCCAGGAAATTTGTGACTGGTCATTCGCAGGTCTGTCGTAATCATCGACCTTCCTCCTAGTTCCTGTGTCACGCGTTATATCAGAGGGGGTTCTGTACACAGTTTTTGAGCTCAATACCACATTAAATCATATTTGCTAATCGAAGGGTTTGTATCAAACAAATATTTGGAAGGTTTGATACTCAAAACCCCTCTTGCGTGCGTTAGTTTCTAGTAGATTTGTGTGACTTTTGGTTCATAACTTTATCTCTTTTATCTCAGTTCAAACAGCTAAAGTCGGACACTTGCACACAATGGTCACGGCTGTCTCGTCATCTCGTCACAGTCTACAGGTAACTTTATCGATTAGTTTTCACCTGGTGCTGGGTGTCTCCTGAAGTTAATGTGGCACGTTTAAGTGCAGTCAGTCATCTAAGAGCTCTCCGCCAAAGGCTAGAAGATCATCCGGTTTCGTTGCCCACTGGCACCTTTAACGCGACCATAGACTGCCTACAGTAGGGAATAAGGTGATCCCATTTGACCTATAACGGTGCACTGAGGTCACTCAATCGACCAGACCAATCATCTGCCAATCTCTTCTGCTTATGCTTGTCACGTTTATGGCACAACTACCGAGACTTTACCTTCTGAGCGATCTATTTAAAGCGGATGGTATGGTTTCAGTTAGTTAAATTTTCAATGCATCTTTCAATTATTGGCAAATGTATTGTTTGCAGATAAAGGATAACTCTTAATAGTAAGGCAACTTGCAATAGAAGTGAGAGAAGCAAAGAAGAAAGAATAGAGGGTAAAGAATTACGGTTAAAAAACATGTGGCAGTTATTTTTGAGTCTCTTCGAATCAATGTCAACTGTTGACTTCATTTTGTGTTTAGATTCTCTTCATTGCGAATCGTTCCGATTCCCATTTTCTTTCCAAAAATCCTTGTGGTGTCCAGGGTTCTCGTTGAGAATTTTGAAAAAGTCGCACAAAAAAGTCGTTTTTGTAAATAAAAGTAGCACACTTTTTTATTAAACCAAGACACAACTAAAAAAAAACAAACGATATAAATAGCTTAGAAATAATTCATTAAAAATGTGTTTGTATACACTTTTGTGTATTTATTTTACATTTAGTTTTTAATAAAGTGTTTGTATACACTTTAATATATTAATCATAAATTTAATTTTTTTGTAACTTCGTCTCAGTATTTTCGCACAAGTTCATTACTTGGCATCCAGTCTTCTATTTCAGTATCTAGCAAATTAAAGCTGATAGCATGGACTCGCAAGTTCCTACAATTAGCCTGCTGGTTGATTTAATTTTCATTAATCCTAATTTTGAAAAAATACTTTCCGCACACGCACTGCTGTGACTTAGAGTTAATACATGCGCTGCCATTTAAAACATTTTTAAGTTTCCTTCTGTATGCCAAAAATGTTCAACTAAATGCTAAATAATGAGCTGATCAATCGAATAAGGTTACCATATTGCGAGGAACGTCGTAAACTTAATTTATTTTTTTAAGCGCAAATATGTGTGATTTTGCAGTGTATGACTATAAAAAGAGGAAGAAGGATTTCACTTAACAAAAAAGGGGAACAAGTCGCACAAAGATGGAAAAAGTTGCAAAATTAGACAAGTTTGAAAAAGTCGCACAAAAAGTCTCAGAACATCAAAAAGGTTGCAAAATGCAACTAAAGTCGCACAACGGCAACCCTGGTGGTCCAGTCAAGTTTCCAGTGTAAGCTAAGTAAAGATTGAGATGTTCCATACTAGTTTTATCGGAAGTAATAAATGAGTAAGTGGTGAATACATACTTACTATGGTGAGTATATATATTTCCCACCCAAGTCGGTGCTCATCAGCATTTAGAAGTTCAAAATAGCTTTGAAAATTTTGCTAAACCACTAACTTCAACGTTGCAAAACAACGTTGAACGAGTATTAGACCTCAAACATGTGCACACATGTTGCTAATAAAACCATTTGCAACGCGCTGTGTGCTGCACTCACACTTACACTTGCATACCTCTCATAGTGCGCTTTGCCGTTAACCACCCCGCTTCGCCCCCTCCCCCCAAAAAACGCGCAAAGACTCTCGAAATGGAACATGGCAAATGTTTTCATTCATTTTTGCAATTTCCTGCATGCATCGCAGCGTCATTACTGGCCATTAGCACTGTCTGGTGTTGGCCAGCAGTGCGCCATATGTTCGTGTCGGCATGTGTGTCGGTTTGTCGGCGCTGCACTTACACAGCCGGACACAAATAAATTTCAATTTTGAATGCCATCAATCTGCGATTTTTGCACTCTTTCTGCAATTTGCGGCCATGTACGCAGACTTGTTGCCAATCGTCCCGTTGGTCATTGCCATGGCGGCCGTTCACTGGCGCTGGCGCTGGCCGTCGCCAAGCAGCGTGTCGTCGTCAGCCGTCTGCCGTAGCAAGACAGAACTAATCTGAATTTATGCGACAGTGCAAAAATGAAGCATCAGACGCTACGCTGGCGCTGTGTGCAATTTCTCATATTTAAAAATTGATGTCGCTTTTACCGCGCTGCCAGTTGCGTGTGAGCATGTCGTCTGCGGCGCGGCGAGCAGCACGACCAGTGTTGCAAGTGCAATGTCCAGCGTGTGCTTTGGTCGCATTTCTCTTATATCTGGTTATAAATCGCAATGGAATGCTCATAATTTACAGTTAAATGCATTTCGGGCCAGCAAGAGGGTAAGAATCCGTCCTGCGTGTGTGTGTGTGTGTGCGTGTTCGTGGGGAGGCAGAATCGTATGGCGGGTTGTGTTAAGTAGGATATGGGTTTGTGCGTTTTTTGTGTGTGAATTTTGGTTGAAAAGCGGAAAGAAATTTTGTGCAGAAATCAATTCCTGTCTACGCAGTGAGTGAGAGGAGGAGGAGAGAGGGAGAGAGGTAGAGTCGTAAATCAGGTGGCACAAGCGAGTTCTATCGTTTTATTTTTAACATGTGGACAAGTTCCGAAACTTAAACTACTTATTACAAATTTCTAAATTTTGCGTTTGCTTTAAATTTGTTTTGAGAAAAACCTGGGCCCATTTTCAAATGTAATACATTTTTGCTCAAAATTGTTGCTTTACCTTGTGTTCTGTTCAGACAGCCAAATAAATTGAGAAAATTTAGTTCTTAATTGAGTTTATCGCTTTTGCCGTTCAAAGAGTTCATTTTAGCTGTTATCGAAAATGTTATCGAATAAGCTTTTGTTTTGACGGAAGAAAGGTTTTTTGTGTTTGTGTATTAAACAATTCTTAAAAATTGTATTATTATTTAATTCAAAAATTTTTTGAAAACTTAGTAATATTTATTCAATATTCCGACTGATACATCAAATCCATTACAGAGTTCAATTTAGCTTTTATCGAAAATGTTATCGAATAAGTTTTTGTTTTGACGGAAAAAAGAATTTTCGTGTTTGTGTATTAAAAAAATTCTTAAAAATTTAATAATTTGTACTTAATTTAATAACTTTTTGAACACTTAGTAATATTTGTTCAATATCCCTACTGATGTACCAAATTTTTAAACGAAATTTTAATGCAAACATATGTTAACAAACGTCTTTCGCTTCTGTCAATTTTTCAATTTTGTTTTGTTTCAGTATATTGTGAATGAATTTGTTTATCGATAAAAGCCCGACTCAGGCTTGCATGGCGATTTGAGCTCAATTTATGGTTAGTTTAGCGCTAATTGCAATTAGCTAGATTGAGATTTTTGTATGACAAATTGAGTTCAATTTAAAACTAAATTGAGAAAATACCTTAATTGCGCAATTTAGCTGGTTATCTGAATAGGGTGTTAGTTCTTTGTTATACCGCTACATTGAGACATAAGTTTTATTGATCATCAGATCTAAACTGTGTGATTCAATCAATCAATTATTGGTCAGATCAACGGACGTAAGTTGCTTCCTGAAATTCTAAAAATAAAAACTACGTTAAGCAAGAATATTCAGTTTATTGATGCACTTTCATTCAGGATCAGCATTAATCTTGTATAGGTAAAGTGCCTTGATGGTCGCCTAATGGCGCTACTGGCGCATTGTCTTAGCTTCCTGCAATTATATTTAAGTTTTCTGATTGCGAGTTCATGCAAATCGAAAGCAATAAATTGACTTACAGTAGGCAATAACAAAAGGGTCCAGGTTGGAAGCTCTTAGATTCGAATGTATCTAGTAAGTGGTGCCCTGTATTTGTGTTCAGTCTCATAATCTCGACCAAATCTCATTTGCTTGTATAGGAGTATTTACTTGCTTCACTTATTTAGCTTTTCATCACAATCCATTACCGTTTACTGGGCTTCTTCATCTAATTTCATTCAGCAATGAAGTTGATTCCTCCACTTGATTCTTACGATCAATCAAGGTATCCCGATATGTTGTCTCCTATCGACGTTCGCATTGAAAACTCGCCTCGTTGACACTTCATCTTCCTTTTAAACGACACGGTGGCAGTTTATATGCAGAGTGTCACTTCTATCGGCGCTGTTTGCCGCTACACTGGCTTCAATTCCAGCTAATCTCTGCAATTACACGCCCAAAATTCAGCCATAAATTGCATTCAACATGTCTAGACTGGGAAGACTTTTGCGCCAAATTGATGCAAAATCTCGAAAATTAAGCGGCAAATCGTGTGGAAAACACAATGAACGCTCCGCCTGACGCCAACGTGTAGGGAATTTCTGTAAATTGCCAATTATCTGCCATGGAGGCGTTGGCGCAAAGAGGCAGCTGCGAAAAATTTCAATTAGGCGCCCATAAAGCAGAGAGCGGCAAAAAGAGAACCCAATGAATTTAGAATTCTACGAATTCCGGACTTCCACGAAACAGCAGTTATTTTGTTGCTGTCTTCAATTATATACCCACAAGTTATTACACAATAATTAGATTTCTCTAGCCTCAGCTTGTTAAATTTTCAGTCACTGTTTCTGTTTTGGAAATTTAGATTTTCCTAAAACAAAACAAATGGTTCGAGCTTCAAATTACACATTCTTCGCTTTTGTGCCGGCCTCATTTTGTATCTAATATGCGCCAGCCATTTCAACGTACTTCCGCTTCCGCTTTGGTCGCTCGAGTCGCTTTTGTGTGTGTGCGAGCGCGCGCGCCTAAAATGCTGCATTGCCGCATTCCGGCATCAGCGATTTTATTACTTCTAATGCCATTGTCAATAGCGCTGTCACAAATCAATGTGCACATACCCTAAAGTACTGACAACAATTACAGCAACAAAAAACCCATTACAGTAACAATGCACTAGAAATGATTTTCTCTCTGCGATGAAAGGCCGTCGTGCGGGCGGAGGCAGAGGGGCTGCCGTAGACAAAAGAATGCCAGCAGCCAGTGCCAGAGATAGCGTCAGCGTGGGACCGGCTGTCAATGGGGGCCGGTGGAGTTGTGAGTGTGAGGGTGGAGTGCGCATATCAATTTCATTGCCGGAAGCGGAAGTGGCAGCATATACATTTTTTTTCTCTCGAAAAATGGATGATTGTTGCATTCAACTCGGCAATGAAAGTCGGTTCGCGTCGCACAAATACATTCCACAAAATCATTTTAATGCTAGGGGAGAGTGGGGCGAATTTGTGTCATTGTTTGCCGCAGGATAATGCTGCATTGTTGCGATGATTTTGCACACTGCGTATGTTAAAACTCGTCGTTGTCGGCAAAAGCTATGAAGCTGAAAAATCTCCCCAAAACATTTGAGTGTTTGGGGTTTTTACATTTTCCCGCGCAAACAAGAATGAGTGGCAACGCTAAGGCAGTTGGCGTCTGGCAGATGGCAAAGCATCGATTGATGCCTTTTCAGTTGACAATATTGGTTGCTGCTGTTTTATTTTATTTGTTGCTGTTGCGGATGATGATGATGACGATGGCAATGCTATCTGTGCTCGGTGCTTCTTAGTTACCATTGACGTTGTCGCTCTGGTGCCTGTTTAGGGCGGTTGAGGCGATGACTTGCTGTTCGCATTGCTGACAGCGCCTTCACACGCTGTCGGCTGTCTGCCTGTTGGCCTGACTCTCTGTTGGTCCCGTTGCCTGTCTGTCACTTTGCACACTCGCCAGTCGGTGTCTTCGTCAGCTGGTTTCAGTTTCGTCCGTTCGTTCCTCTGTCTGTCGCTTTAACCATTACACTCCCCCAATTCCTGCCTCAGTTTAACGGCGTTGTCATTGTGTTTGTTAAATGCTTTCCTTTCGGCTCGCTTGCTTAAGGTTGAATAGCATCGGCAACAACAATAACCATAGCTGTCTACTGGTTGCCCAACAACATTTGCAAGTCGTACGTGTCTGTGCTGCAGTGCGGACGGACCTAAAGTGCTCGCGGGGCGTGACGTCGGTTGAGGAAAAGCCAAAAAATAAACCGAAAGTAACAAAAAATGGAAGAGGGAAGAGACGAAAAGGCAACTACTGTTTGCGAAAATGTCATTAGGTAAATGAATTGCACTTTTTAATGGATTTTCTGTTCCTCTCGCCGTCGCCGTCGCACCCGTTTACGCTCTCATCTTGGCTCCGTTCGCTGCGCACGTCTTCCTTCTCGCCGCCGATATTTTTTTTTATAAAATTTAATGTATGCGGTTGCCGCTGTTCTTGATATAAAGAATCGAGCATAATGGATTATTCAATTGTATGGAAAATTGAATTTTATTTTGCGGACAAACATCAAAATCAAGCCACATTGGATTATTGACCAATGAATGGCAAAGCGTTTTGATTGCCGCAATAAAGTGGCTAAACAATATTGAGCTGACTGTAAAAAAGCGGTAGGGATAATTTATTTTTGAGGCGGACTCAGAAGTGGAAACGCGGATTGTAATAATTGGTTCTTGTTATTCAAAACTGCACAAAAATCACTGCGAAAAACAGTTTTAGTAAGATTTATTTTCTTAACATTGTTGACAAGGCACTCAGGTGGAAAAGATAATATAAATGTGAGAAAGGTTGACGTTTTTATGAAGTGATGCTGTTTAAATCTGATTAAAAAATAATGTCGACAAGATTTTTGCTTGATTTTTTTTCCTTTTTGCTTTGTACATAATTAATTTATGTAATCAGTCTCGAATTATGTACTAGGTAGAGGTTGTAACATAAATAAATAAATAAATAAGTAAATAAATAAATAAAAAAACAATTAAATAAATTAATTATTTAATTACAAAAATAAATAAAAAAGAAGTAAATAAATAAATAAATAAAGTAAATAATTAATTAAAATAAATATAAAGAAATAACATAACTAAGAAAAAATTAAATAAATAAATGAAGAAATAAAAAAATAAATAAATAAATAAATAAATTAATTAAAATAAATAATTAAATAAGTTAATAAATAAATAAGAACAAAATTAAAAAAATAAATAAATGAATTAAAAAAAATAAAAATAAAAAAATAAATAAAGAAGGAAATAAATAAATAAATTAAAATAAATAAAAATAAATATTAAAATAAGTAAATAAATAAATTAATTAATTAATTCATTAATTCTTAAAATAAATAAAAATAAATAAATAAGAAAAAAATAAATAAATTAATGAATAAATAAATAAATAAATAAGTAAATAAATAAGTAAAAAATAAATAAATAAATTAATTATTTAATAAATAAATAAATAAGTAGGTAAATAAATAAATAAGAAAAAATTAAATATATAAATAAATTAAATAAAAATAAACAAATAAATAAAGAAGTAAATAAATAAATTAAAATAATAAAAAATAATAAAAACTAAAAATAAGAATAAATAAATAAGAAAAAATAAAATAAATAAAAAATAATAAATAAAAAAGTAAATAAAGAAGTAAACTAAACAAATAAAAAAGTAAATAAATAAATAAGAATACAATTAAATAAATAAATAAAGAAAAAAATAAGTAAAAGATTTATTCCAATATTTTTATTCATTCATCAGGGATTAAGCCTGTGGGAAAAATTTTAGGGAATTTTAGGAAAGTTTAGGGAAGTTAAGAGAAAGAAATGTATGTATGTTTTTATATGTGGAAACTGATTGAAACTGATCAAAAATGATTAAAACGTTTTCAAGAAATTCACGCAAAACAGACAATTATTACTTTTTTGTGAAGACTGTGGACTGTCGACTGGGTTGTCTTGATTACTTTATTATTTCCATCTGATTAACAACCACGCATAATGACAACTCTAGCAACGTTGTTGACAAGGCACTCATATCCTAATTACACATTTATCGTTTTTCAACACTGAAAATGGCAACTGTCAGTCTTTAACACTGCAATTATGGCCGCATTGCATAACTGCTCGCCAATCATTATTTATCGACGAGTAGATATATCTGGTATTTGTCGGCGGCTTTGTCACTGGCTCGCGGTGCTCGGTGCTTGTCCGCCTCTGTCCATCAATCAATTCGCACATTGCCGGCTCATCCATAATTCCGCATGCATTGCAATTGTAACACTCAATAATAACCCACATAAATAATTAATTAACCCGCACAAACGTCGGGCTGTCCTCACGCCGCCGCTACTCGATTGCGCACCGTTTTTGCGCACGTTTCCAGCGCCAAACTGCAGTTTGTGCCCTATGCTGTGCTGTCTTTTCGGGGCCATCATCGCGTGCGGCTAAATGCTGCGATTAAAGTGCAACCTTTCCGCAAATGCTCAATCGCAACGCTGAGCGCAGACGTGCCGCCACGTACGCAGTTGTCTTCTGCTATGCGCTGTGGGTGTGCGGCGACAGCAGCAACAACAACAACGGCAAAAAGAACAAACGTGCTGTTGGTTAATTTTTCAATTGAAATTGTCTGCTGTTGTTGTCAGTGTTGCGTTTTTTATTTACCTGCATGTTGGCGATCATTATTTACATTGCGTTGTTGTTATAGGATTTTTTTTTGCTTCGTTGATTGCAATCATTTGTGGAAACTGTCTGAAAGGTGCTTGACACATTGTAATGGAATTTCAGTTATTTACAAATTATCACAGTTTGTTTTGCTTTCACTATTTAATTGAAGTATTTGTAAATGTAGTCAAACATTTGTTTAGTTGCTGTCGACACACAATAAATCGAGCTTTACCATTTAAACATTTTTGCGGTCGTTTGTCTATGAGGAGAGCTTTGCAGTTTTATGATTTGTAGTTATTCTCATTGACGATTTACGCTAATTTGTGCTGATTTATTATCGAGTTAAATATTTAAGTGGAATAAAAGACAACGATTCATTTTCCTTTCGATAAATCAGCTTTAAATATGATGTAAAGTCGGGAAAGTTATACACAGAAACTTTCAGAATGAAATCCTGTGTGCGCCACTGCTATATTCTTTATAAGAAATAATTTTGTTGCGTAACATTTATTGTTAACATTTTTAATTACAGTGGTGTCTGGATATAGTCAACTAATTTTTGCAAGTCCTGTTCACTGTATTGAGGTTGTTCACTATATCAAGATTAACATTTTTGTTCAAAAACTCGTTTTATTTGCTCAAAATACCCTTTTTTTTTGCTTGAAAATTTGTTTCTATATTTAGAGGCTCGATGTCAAAATTTGGGTGTTCACTATATCGAGGTGTTCACTATATAGGGGGTTTACTATACCCAGACACGACTGTAACTTATTTTTACATGACTTCTAAATGGTTTAAAGTTTAGCTGGCTTCAAACGGAAGAATACCAAGGTTACTCGTGATGGCTTGGTTTCCAAGTTGGAAACTAATGTTTACAGTTTAAAACAAAAATCAAAAATTATTTAATGATGGTGGCTGCATTTGCCAATCAGATTCATTTGAAATTCTTGGAGGCTTTAATCGACCAAAAAACCAAAATAATTTTGGTAGAAATGATTCCATAGTATGAAATTTGGGGATAGAAAGTTATGTTGCATAGTTACAAATTCTGAAATCATTGTTTAATATGGATACAAAAAATTCGAATAAATATTTTGCGTCGCTCATAAAATCTGAATAATGGTTTCAGCCTCTTCGACGATTAAGTTTACGTACTGATGGCTCGTTGAGCTGCTCGCTAGCCTAAACTAATCTTTCAAGGTAGACCAGGTCTACTAGACTATGAGCCTGAAGTTGTTGGACTCTTCTTCGGACCAGATATACACAGCAGCGCCGTAGCGAGGGTCTCGGGGGCCCTTGTGCAAGATTTCGTAAGGGGCCCTTGAAAATGAATTTCTAAAAAAAAAAAAAAAGGTGATTTCGAAGCCTTTTCGAAGTCCATTAAAAAAAGGGTTCAAAGGTCGTGAGAAATTGAAAACAGCATTATACTTTGGTTTAAACAATTTCTTTATTTCTCATATGTGTGCACATACTATTACACTATATTCTGTATTAGGTAGATATTTTTACAGCCAAATATTCTAGACTGCACGTAATTATTTGTAACTTACAAATAACGAAATCACAGAAACATCACTCATGAAAATATACTGTTCCTGCACATTAGGTGTCTCCTCAGTCTCTTGCGTTTACTTATTTCTCGAAAATGACTTTTTTCTCGATTTCATGGCGGCGAAAACATCAATAATTTTCGTGAAATCAATTTTTCGTGCTCTTTCATTCTCGATCGACAGAACAGCTAGCCCATTTAATCTTTCCTGCCCCATTGAACTCCTCGAATAATTCTTAATGAGCTTTAATTTTAAGCTACAGTCACTGGGATAGTAAGGTACATTATACAAGCAGTATAAATATCCGAAAAAGTTGACATCAACGAACTGTGTTCAGTCATGAGAAAATCGGCTAGCTGTTTTACCGTTTTCATTTGCTTAATTTTTGAATTGAAAGTAGATTTCATTGATAACAATTGTGCAGGAAAAGATGGTGATATGTAATCAGGAATTTTTCGAACAAATTTTTCTGCCTCTAAACTTATTTCGGCTTCATTTGAATTGGCTATGAATTGAGGTTGTACAATTTTGTATGTATCCATAATTGAAATCATTCCTTCAAATCTGTGTTTCAATTGTACACAAATTGTATCAATCATTGGATAAAAAATGGAAACTTTGAAACATTTTTCGGGATCGCTGAGCCTTTCATCTTCGCAAAGTTCATCAAAGTGCTTTCTAACTTGTTTTCTTCTCTTTTCTTCAAATGTGTTTGCAATATTTAACTTGACACACAATTCGGCAGCTTCTGAGCGGAATTCATCGAAAGAATGGCGAATGTTCGTGACTTCTAAGTAAGCATTTTCCAAAAAATCTTTGGCTGAAAAAAGATCCAGTTCCTTTGCTTGAAGAGCTTGCGATGCAACGTTAACTTTCTGAAGGATTTTGCATTGAATTATAAGCAATAATATGAAATCAAGTCTTTCTAATTTTTTCAAAAGTCCTGCAGCTTCATTTCTCTCGTCTTTTTTTTTGCTCGTGAGTATTATCCGTGACAAACTTTTGAGAACATGTCCGAATCTTGCTTTGAGTGCATAAACAGCATCATGCCGACCAGGCCAACGAGTTGGATTTAGAGTTTTCAGGGTGATCCCGGGATTTTCTGAAAACTCATCATCATTTGAAAGTTGGAGATCTTTCCAGCGAACAATACTTTTCCCGAAAAAATTGTATACGTCCTGGATCACCTCGAAAAAACGGTTTATTTCAGGATTGTGTTTCACTGCATCATTCAGTACTAAAGCCAAGTTATGCGCTGCACAATGAACATAATAAGCATAAGGAGCTGAATCTCTAACCCGTTTTTGAACGCCACTTAATTCACCGCTCATGACAGCTGCGCCATCGTAGGTTTGCCCACAACATTTTTTAATGTCTAATCCTTTTTTTCAACTACATCAAGAATTTGTTCTGAAAGCTTGTCTGCACCTGGATTTTTTATTTCTAGAAACCCTGTAAATACTTCACATATTTTGAGCTCCAAAGGTTTACCAAAACTATCGTAAATAATTTGAACATACCGAAAAATTTGACTCAGTTGATCAACTTTACTTTTGTCTTGAGTTGAATCTAAAACTAATATACTATAATAACTATAATTTCTATGCACTGGTTGAATAAAAATGCCAAGTTCAAGAGAAATCGAACGATTGTATACACTTTTATCAGCATATTTCAATGATTGCGAATTACACGTTTCATCTCAGTTTAATTTTTCTGACTTGTCGACGTCCCAACAACCACTTTATTGTCTTTATCAAATTTTAAAAGATTCCTACAAGAATATGCAAAGTTATTGAGTTATTTTGTATTTAAATACAGTAATATTACTTAATGTATTATTTCATAATTTTCATTTTTGGGTATCGCATCCGTTGCGCTGTTTTCAAAGTTAAACACTATATCAAAAGCTTTTATCATATAATTACAATCCTGTGAAGTATTGTACGAACAGCATTTGGCAACGCGGTTAAAAAGGTGTAATTGTCACCTTTGCATTTGGCAACGCGGTTAAAAAGGTGTAATTGTCACCTTGGAACACAAGTGATAGAGTTGCTCACAAACCAAGGATATTTGATTAGAAATAAAAAACGGCAAAGACGACTTTTAGAGTCAATGTCGTACATTCGTTGTTATTATATTGTTGTTATTGTTAAAATCGGCAACGTTGATGTAAATTTCGTCCTTCGGCAATGTTTAGTTCGGTAACATGTTTGTCAAGTTTGTACTGGTTTTTACGATGCAACAAAAGAGAAAGATATATTTCTGCACTTGTCTGTTGCATTGGAAAAAACTTTACGCCCAATGCCTGACGCTCATCCCATGAAATCGCTACTTACTGCATGTAAGTAATAAAATTATAAGCTCTCAAACAAAGCAGCGTTCATAAAAAAAAGGGTTCTCGAAAACATTTTCTATTAGATACTAATAAGAGCGTTCTAGAAAAAAAAGTTTCCCAGGGGCCCTTTCCATAAAAAAGTAGATCCAATTTTATACAATGTTATAAAAACGTTATCGAAGATCTTTTCTAGCTCATACTTTAAAACGAATTCTAAAAAAAAAAAAAGAAATCTTCGGGGGCCCCTTAGGGCCGGGGGCCCTGGTGCGCCGCACCGCCTGCACATGCCTAGTTACGGCCCTGATACACAGTGCTGCTTTTCAGCTACTTAACCGCAGTTATGGTAATGGTTATTAAAATGGAGACCTGGAGCTGCTTAGTTCTATAATGAAGGTTTCCGTGGAAATACTGTATTAGCGTTCCATTGCCCACTATTTTTTTTTAATTAATTGACTGGCACGACAGCCCGCTTACGCGAGACTAAGGCCTAGCTTCCCGCAACTACCCGTGTTGTGCGTGTGAATTTGTACGCGGGTTGAAGGGACCTACAGTTTAATGCCGGTTCCGAACGGCAGGTTGGGAGCTTTTTCATAAGCAATTTTTACTCTCAGAGGTTTGCCATTTCCAGCTGAGAGGACAGCCACCGAAAGAGAAAACGAGTTTTCCCGTTATTTTTTTTTAGGTGTTATTACAGGCAGTATTTGAACCTGATTGCCCACTATTTGCTGGACGAAAATATGTCCATTTGACAATAAATATGACAGACGCCTTCAGTACGCCAATTAGTTCAATTGTGTGCGACAGCGAATTTCTTCTCACTTAGCTAGCTTGCAAAGCACCTAGCAAATAAAAACTCGCTTAGCAACATTTTTTGCATAGACACATGTTGCATAATAATGCACACGCTAAAATATTGCTCAGCGTGCTCGTATGTTAATTACGTAGGTAAATTACTAGTTTAATATGCTAATTGTCAACAATAATTAATTCACACCATGTTTGCACAAAGTGGAATTATTTGTTGGTTGCAAGTTATGGCAATGTGTGGGAAATGTTGCTGAGCTAATAATAAGTAATTAAACACTTTAATGTTTGGTACAATTAAATTATTAAAATACTAATTATTGATTTATTATTTTTTAATTACATTATTTTTGTATGGTGAAATGTTTAGAATTTTTATTCATTCAGTAAAGAAGAGAAGGTAATAATTTAAATTTTTTTTATCTCATGAAACTTGTGTTAAATGCGACAAATTTAAAATTGACTGACTTAGTGTGATAGCCAGTCGCTCAAGTCATACAGAACATTAAACGTAATCAAACGTTTGTTCTAATGTTCTCTGCCTTAAACGAAGCATTTTACATCCTGCACTGGGCTATTTGGTTATCTTCCGAGCTGATAAGGCAAAGCGGTAATACATATAAATATTTGTCACTCTTATCATCCGGCCATTAGATTTAGATTTAGGTTTAGACTTATATATTTGTTCAATTCATTTAATTTGTCTGATTCATCAGTCCGACAACTAGTTGCTATAGTAAGGATACAGTATTAAAATTTCGTATGGGTTGTGCTAAGCCCAATAGAGGCTTATCTATCTAGGGGCTTATCTATCTATCCATTCGGATGGCTTGTCACTAGAGTAGGTCTTGACACTTGGGACTACTGCCACAGTTGCCAATAACTGTAAGCCACTTCCTGAGTCACTGCTCGGTGCTCTCTAAACGGAGACCTGCTAGGATTCAACCTCGAATCAAACTGATCTAACCAAGCTTTCAAATGAGTATCACAAAGGGATCGATTGTGGCCTAAGTGTGTCCTGCGGCGAGGTCTCGTAGAAAGACTGGCTGTCTATAACGTAAATTAACCATTACTGGGACAAATGATAGGATTTGGGAAGAAGCTTGATGTAGTTCATCTACTTAATGTTTACACTACTAAAGTTCATCTACTTAAAGTAAAGTTGGCTTATCAAACAGAATTTTAAGAGTTTTATAAAAAATAATTTGAATGTTTTATAAAGAACTAAAGTTAACACAATCTTAAATAAACTAAACTGAATGCTTTAGTTAATTTCAATATATGTTTTTATTTATGTTGAAGTTAAACTTAGCGCTCAGACAGGGGTCTGACCATTGTGCTTTATGATGTTATTGATTTCTCAATTATTGGAGTATTTTAAATTCAGTATTTTAAATTCAGTATTTTAAATTCAGAGTTAAAGTCCTTATTGAAGGTAGGTTTAATGTTTTTAATAGCTCTAAAAGAGGGTTACCAAACAAGAGATTAAAGTTTTAATTGCAACTAAGTGAAACCACTCGGTTCAGTGGCGGCTTAAGGTGCTCGGGGGCCCGGGGCGGCGACGGCTAAGGGGCCCCCACAAACGGTGCAGAATAAATTTTCGTACAAAACTAATAACTGGAATTTCAGGTTATGCTTTTTAATTTTTGTTTTTGAAAATTTGTATTCCATTGAACAGTAAATTGACAGTAAAGGGACAAATTATTTTGAAACTTATATGTGCTTGAAATTTTATAGAAAGCAATAGAATCCCAGGGAAGAAATGAAAAATGGATAAAAGGATAATCTTACTAAATCTTTCAAAATTTGATAAAAACTTTCGTGAAATTAGGAAAAATTTTGGGAGAGCAAACTCGTCATTTCAAAAAGCCATCTTAAAACTAAAAAAAAGACAGAAAATCTTGCTTCGTTACTACGATCTGGCCATTATTTTTAGCAACCCTAGCAGGAGGATTAGATTGTTTTGCGATCAGTGCATCATTACTCTACTCGACAAAAAATGGGCCAATCGCGTGCATAGATAAAGTGTTTTCTACACTAACTTTGGCCGCTGAACACAAAACTGAAAATAAAAAAATTTTTTTAAGAAGCGTTTTCAAAAAATCTTTGAAAAACGAGTTTTTTTCCTGTTGTTTCAGTTATGAGCAAGAAGAAGATAATACCTTAGCCTTTTTAGTGATATATAGATTGTTCAAATTAGATGAGATTTGGGGGAGTTACTGACAAGTACCTTCCCCAAAGGAAAGTTGTAACAAAGTAAATTTTTCGACCAATTATTATATATTTTTTGAGCAAATATGCGAAAATTTTTTTTTTGCCGAGACCCATCCAAATTTGGATATAGACGTGAAACTAGAAATCATTTATAGTAATCTGGTATAGTCAGTTTTTCATTTTCTGGCCCAAAACCCTTTTTAAAAAACTTTAAAATTTTAAGGACATACACATTTCAAATATTTTTTTTAATATATGCGGTTGTGCAATGATGGAAATATGGGTATCAAATGAAAGACATCCTTTTAACTAAATTTTCAATTTTGAAGTTTCAGGACCAAAATATGTCAGGTAGGGGAAACATACATGATTTGGATTTCAGTCTGTAGAAGAATATAACCTACCTATTCTTCCTGACGCTGAATATAAAGCATTCAAAAAAGTAACCCTGGACGAAATTAGGCGAAAGATCAAGGCCATAAATAACAAAAAATCCCCGGGTTATGACAAAATCAATGGACATATACTAAAAGAACTACCTGACGATGGAATTATATACCTTAGAAACATCTTCAACTCTTCAATAAGAATAAAACACTTCCCTGCACCATGGAAAGTATCCGAAATCATTGCACTGCCAAAACCGAACAAAGACGCGACTAAGCCATCATCATACAGACCTATTAGTCTTCTACCCATCCTCTCTAAACTATTCGAAAACTTGATTCATGACCGCCTTGACCCAATAATACAAGAAAAGAAGATAATTCCCAGCCATCAATTCGGATTTCGACGAAAGCATTCGACAATTCAACAAGTGCACAGAGTGACCAACAAAATATTAAATGAAATTGACAAAAAGAACTTCTGCGCTGCAATCTACCTTGACGTGGCGAAGGCTTTTGATAGCGTATGGCACCCGGGACTATTATTTAAGTTAAAACAAATATTTCCACCTGACTATTATCAACTACTCCGAAGCTATCTTAGCGACCGCTATTTCTATGTTAAATATCAGGACGAATGCTCAGAGATATTAAAAATGGAGGCTGGAGTGCCACAAGGTAGCGTTTTGGGACCATTACTGTACATCATCTATACACATGACATACCCAATCCAATGGACGACAGAATGATTGCCACTTTCGCCGACGACACTGTTTTAATAGCGTCTGACAAAAGCATAAACGTTGCTTCATTGAAGCTGCAGCAGCTGATCAACACAACGATGACCTGGTTCACGAAATGGGGAATTGAAGTAAACGCAGACAAAACTGTCCAAGTAATTTATACAAACCGAAAATATGACCATCAAATCCTGACAATTAATAACACACCAATCGCACAAGACAAAAAAGCCAAATATCTGGGCATAATCATTGACGCAAAGCTGACTTGGAAGGACCACATAATTCAGAAAAGGAACGAAGTGAAAAACAGATTCCGACAACTGTACTGGCTACTCAACAAGGACTCAAAACTGTCGCTATTCAATAAACTATTAATATATAAAACGATGATAACACCAATATGGAAATACGGCATAGAACTATGGGGGACAGCCAGCAAATCAAACATACAAATAATCCAACGACTACAATCAAAAATTGTAAGGACTATCACCAATGCACCCTGGTATATAACGAATGACGATATCCACCGCGACTTAAACATAGAACCCGTCAAAGACGTAATCGAGAAAAGCAGTACCAAGCACGCACTTAGACTCCTAACCCATTCAAACAAAGAAGTGCAACGAATACCTCAAATGGAACTAACAAAGGAGAGAAGACTGAAGAGAACTACACCGACAGCATTAACAGACACAAGCGCTATAATAGCAGAAATTACTAAAACATAAACCTAATAATGTACTCAAAATCGTTAAACATATTACTTAAGTATTGATTTAATGTAGTAACTATCTTCCCACCCCTGTTAACTCAATTACTAAGTGCCCACGGGCAGATGTAATCAATTTGGGATGTAAAAAAAAAAAAAAAAAAAAAAAAAAAAGTCTGTAGATTCATACATCTAAATTTTGTTCTATTTCAAAGTTCCAGTCTAGAAAACACTTTTATTTTTAGGTGCATTTTTCGGGTCGAGTAGTTTAGAAATGTACAGAAATATGTTATAAAACCCAGTAGCAGTAGCTTACTTACAAGGAGCATAGAATTGCTTTCGTAAAAGAGTCTACCAAAGAAGAAAACCGGATTTCCGGGACGATGTGTTATTATCCAACCAATAATTATAAAAATAATAATAACAACTGTAAATTTGTTTTTTAATTGTTTTGCATTTGAATTTGTTATTGCAATTTCAAAGTCAATTGTCGATACTCTATTGAAATTGAAAGTTATAAAAGTGACAAACAACCTTTCAACAACCATTGTGGAGCGCAAATAGTTTTTTACAAGTTTCAGTTTTGAAAAACTTTAAATTTTTATATACAAGCTTCTCTCGGGGGCCCCCCGCAGCCCGGGGCCCGGGGCGGTCCGCCCCTCCGCCCCCCCCCCCCCGTTAAGCCGCTACTGACTCGGTTGGAATATTCACAGTTGCAGATGGACCTGGAAGAAAGACTTAGTGGGAGAAATATATATTTACAAAATATTTTTTTTTTCAAAACCTCTTAAAGGCATCCAGTAGCAAAACTTAGAAAAACATTTATGGTAGAACCACTATGTATTATGTCTCAACTTCTATCAAACATATTAACAGGACCAACTTAAACTCGCCTGTCTGTTTTTACTATCTTCGAAAGTGTTAAAAAGTTATAAATAGATCTGGAGAGGGTTGAGATTTTACACATTGCCAACATTAAGGTTCAGAATTAAAACTTAAGAGATTTAGTTTTATTGTAGGGCCTAAGAAAGTCGTTCAGTACTGATAAAAATTCTGCCGCGTGTTAAGTGCTTTCAGCAGCTGTCGGCGATTGCGCGCTGCCCGCCAGCAATTGCTGCTGATTTCGCGAGCAAATTGCACTGACTGTCGATTGCGGCGTTGTTGGCTGCGAACGGCGCCTGCAGGTGTGGCTGTGGCGGATGCGCTCGCCCAGTTGACAGTTGCATTTCAATTGTGCTGCGCGTCGAGTGTGCTCGAGCGGAAGGTGCGAACCGAGCGGCCAGAGTGTTGTGCGTCTATTGAACTATGCACCAGCGGGCGAGTATTTAATTGTGCGTACCCATGGCTGCTGCCGGTCATTAAAGACGCGACTCGTTCACTGGGAATTTCGAAATTGCGCGCAACTTTCAATCTTTAACTGTTCGAGTAGCTCAAGTCGGCACTATGGATATACACATTGAGTTGCGCGCTTCAAACGGTATGAAAGCAGAGATTTGTGCACGTTAAGAATTTACAAAAATTCAAATGGATTGTTCAGCGTCTTTTCAACAACTCTTTTCTTCGGTTAGACTGAATCAGATCGGATTGTTCTGTTGAAATTGTCAACTTTATTGTTGCTGCGGCAATTTGCGTTGCTGTTGCAAGTTTTGTTGCGTGCATTGTACCGTCGCTGACATGTAGTACATGAAAATTTACTTGCAACATACCAAAAAACAAGCGCCATTTCCGGCTGCGGCTGCGACCATTACAAATGGCCGCTGTTGCATTTCCGGTGCTGGTGCCGGGGTGCGCGTCGCATTCGCGTTCGCATTCGGCGGCGCTGCGTATGCATTGCGTTGCAAAGTGGTAGACAGGCCACAGCAGCGCTGTTGGCGCGCCAAGGGGGCGAGGAGCGCCGCTTTTAATGGCCATTCTGCGCTCATGTTGCCGCAATTGGTTTGTTCGGCAATTCGTTTTTCGTGCCCTTTTTCGCTGCTGCTGCTGTCGCGCCTCGTCGCACCGCTGCTGTTGTCGTTGTTTGCTATCCCTATTGCAGTTGTTGTTGTTGTTGTTGTTGTTGATGACATACTACGCTACGCTGTTTTTTCGTGCCAGCATAAATTTCGCCAGCAACATTGAAATTGTTTTCATGTTGCAGTCTATGCTGCACTATAAATAAAACTCAATTTGTTGTTGCTGTTTTTATATTCTTGTTTTTATATTTTTTGAGCTACTTTGTGTTGTGCTGTAGCTACTTGTTGTTATTTATTGTTGTTGTTGTTGGGTCACTTTGGAGCATTTCTTCTGCACGCTGGTCGCATGTTGTCGCTGCAGCCAGTGTTGCTTGTTTTCGGCGCATTTCTCTTATTTGCACTAAAGTTTTTTATTGTTGTTCTTGTGCATAAACAACACTTGTTCAGCATTAAGGGCCAACACTTTTTTCAGCGGCTCAACATTTTTAATACAGAATTTTTTAAGGCAACAAATTAATATTTATGTCAGCGGTGTACGCCTTAATGTTAACGATTGAACGAGTTTACTTTAATGAATTATTGACACACGATTAGCAATACGTGAAAAGCGTATCGCATAAATTAATTGAAAAGGGCAAATTATTGTCGCGTTGCTCCCAGCAAGCAAGTTTCACAGCTTTCAAGCGGCGTCTAGTGATGGATTTTGTTGTTGTCGTGGACTTTAGAGTAGGTGTATGATTTGCGCTGATCCATATTTGATTTGTTGCACAAACACAACCACGTTCCATATATGATTTGCTGTGGCACGAATGTTGGCGTTAGCGTCGAATGGGCGCGGCAACATGTTGCTGGAGAAGCAGAGCAGCGTAATTACATATGGAAGCTTAGTCTGATGTGGTTCTAACTATTTGTGGAATGCAAAACATTCAAAATATTGGTAGCAACGCGTATGTTAATAAGGTAAAGACAGATTTAGTTCACGTTGACGGCAGTGAAAAATCGTTTTAGCTTTTTTACTTTTAACTATTTATATGGAAAGTTGATGGGTTTGGAATGTGAATACATGTAGCTGAGCAAACAACGACTTGTGTTATAGTTACGTTATTAATAATTCTTTAAATACAAACTGAATTAAATTTTACTAGCAATACGTTGGTCGGGTATTCTTGGTTACAACACATGACACATGATGATAATGATTTAATGATATCTTAAATGGATTTTTATAAATTATTTTTGTGATTTTCTTCAACATTTGTTTAATTAGTTGATTGGTAATTTTCTATTATTTAGTTAAATTTTAAATTTTTAGGTATTTATATATTAAAACATTTGAATCGATTTTAAAAATGTGTTTACCAGTGGCTTTTTCACATAGGTGTGCAGAAGTTTTTTCATTCACTTCCGTTCAGAAATATGGGTTAATATTGAAAGTTTGACCACTTACCTGTTTCCATACAAATGGCATTCATTGGTTGCAATTCTCGCGTATAATTGGTTGAACTTCAACTCCAAAATAATATTTGTTTCACTAAAAGTTTGTACAAGATTATCCAAAGCAACTCACTTGCTCGCGTTCCTTTTCGATCTATGATCCCGTATTTGGTGACTAGCAGGGCCCCGCGGCTTTGTACCCAAATTTGAAGCATATGATATATATGTATATATTACACCGTGCGACAACAAATTTTACACACAAAAAAATCTATATACTTGCGAAACTAAGGGCCGAATGTAGTTTTTTTCTCCGACGTCAGGATTTTTTTTCAAAGGATTTTGAAATTTCAAGGACATGTTTATTTCAACAAATTATTTTCAAAATTGAGGGCATTGTAGTATAACAATATGGGTATCAATATGGGTATCCTTAGAATCTTAGAAAATTTAATGATTAAATTAAATTTTAAATTTTAAATTTAATGTTTAAATTTTTTATATCTTAAACTAATAAAGTTAGAAGGACGAAATTCAAGGATGTGGTAGTGTACGTATTAGTCCTTAAGATATATATTTAAAAAAAAACTATTGGAAATTTGCAAGGGTATTCAAGGATAACGTTTTAAAAGGACATTTTCAATACCTCTTCGTCCTTTTGCACCAAAACATTAAATTTTCTAAGATTCAAAGTATTTTTCTCTTTCATTTGATACCCATATTGGTATTCGACAATGCGCTCAATTTTTAAAATAATTTTTTGAAATAAACATGTCCTTTAAAAAAAATCCTGTCGTCAGACAGAAAAACTAAAAACGCAGTTTTACTACATTTGGCTCCTAGATTCGCGAGTATATCGATTTTTTGTGTGTTTTGAAATTTTTTGATTTTTGTCGCACGGTGTTAGCAACCACACTGTAAACCACAATGGGAGAATTTTCAGTTCTGCGAGTGACACATTATTTCATATTTTCATTTCCTGGTTTCATCAGTAAAAACTGTTTAGTCCAAATGTTTTTCATTTTTCAGGTGATACTTCAAAATTGTTTAATTATGGATAGCACAGAATTTAGTTGTTGTTGCTTTTTTTTATTATAATGGAACGAAAATTTGTTATTTAATTTGAAAAAGAAATTACTTTTTACAAAATATAAATTGTCATATAATCTTGGCAAGGTTTTGAAAGAAATTTGTTTTATTAATTAGGCCCATTTTTACTTTTTTAAATGCCAAATAGTAGATTTTGTAAATTTCTACAAAAAGAATTAATCGAAAAGTTAAATTTATTTCAAATGGATGAATCTGAACGTAGTCCGATAAATGAGACGATGATGATTATGAGATGATGATGAAAACCCAAAGACTTACAAGTCTTTTTCCTGGTTTTTTTAATTCTGTAAAAAATTGTCGAAGCGGATAAAGTTCCGAAACTCGTCAAAAATTTAATGTGTTTCATATTGAAACCAGCACGTGAAAATCATAATCAGATATTTAACTGGACTAGTTTATTGAAATTTGTATGATTACACAGGCCGACAAAATTAGAACAAATTTCAGACCCAGAAACCAAAGTATACTTTTCCGAAGGTTTTTGGTGCGCTGAACAAGAATCCGGCCTCAGAATTGCTCCCTCACCTCTGGTTTCCGAGATATCCTAACCTAAAAGTGCGAAAAACGTGGTTTTTGCACATATTTGAGGTTATGTAGTATAATGTTTTTGATTTTTACTTCAAAATCTTTTCCGGCATCTTAAAGTACAAACCTTGCCCTTTCAAACGCGCTTTAGTTCGCTCAAATATCTTTTTTTGTCTTTGAGATATCCTATGCTGAAGTTCGGAATACGCACGAATTTCTCAAGTTTCGTACACCTTCACGTTTAGTAAAAACAAAGTGTAAAACCACAACTCTTTGGAACGATAGATGTTTTAAGGGTGACAAGAGATCGCGCAAGAGTAATTATGAACGAAACAGTTGATAACGCCCCGTGCACGTTTAATGATTTTGGGTTCGGCTGAAAGCCGTAAGTAACAGTGGTAAGAGATAAACGCCGTAAAACTTTGAAAATATGATTAGGACTGAAAAATTTATTATTTAATAATTTGTTTACACCAACATGAAATGCAATATAGACAAATATTATTTCGAAGGTATTTCTCGCAAAGGATCTGATGTCGATGTTTATTTCAGAAAAACTGTATGTTGTGCAGTAAATTGTTTAAACAAATTGTTTAAACTAATTAATTCTCACAAACTGATATGTACTTTGGATTCGCGATGTCTTGTCACCCTTAAAACATCTATCGTTTCAAAAAGTTGTGGTTTTACACTTTGTTTTTACTAAACGTGTAGGTGTACGAAACTTGAGAAATTCGTGCGTATTCCGAACTTCAGCATAGGATATCTCAAAGACAAAAAAAGATATTTGAGCAAACTAAAGCGCGTTTGAAAGGGCAAGGTTTGTACTTTAAGATGCCGGAAAAGATTTTAAAGTAAAAATCAAAAACATTATACTACATAACCTCAAATATGTGCAAAAACCACGTTTTTCGCACTTTTAGGTTAGGATATCTCGGAAACCAGAGGTGAGGGAGCAATTCTGAGGCCGGATTCTTGTTCAGCGCACCAAAAACCTTCGGAAAAGTATACTTTGGTTTCTGGGTCTGAAACCTTGTCGGCCTGTGTTATACATCAAGGAAAAGTATGTGCAGGTTTCAGATAATATTACGTATTATTGAATGGATATGGAGGACTTAGGTAAGTCCTCCTTATATAGGAACTCACCAATGTACCAGTCATATAAAAAATAAAATAAAAAAATTATAAATATAAATAAATTATAAATAAATAAATTAAAAATTAATTAACAAAACCAGGGACTTAAATAATTGCAATGCAATGCAATGCAGCATACATTTTATTTGTTGATTATAATTATTATTTGCGACAATTAATTTTTACGTTGCGTAATAACTGTTATGAGAAACAAATTTTATTTTCGTTCTCGATAATTATTAATTAGGGATTTTTTTTGTTTACGTTGCGTCATAACTTTTATATTATTTATGACTTTTTTATTTACGTTACTTTTATTTATGATTTTTTGTTATTTACGTTGCCGATAACTATGAAAAAATATTTGTTTGTTATAACACTTATTATGCAACTCAAAAATATTTATTGCATGATAATAGTTATAGGCGACGTAAAAAATGTCTTATTGGGAATAATTATTACAAAGCAATATTTTCAGAAATTTCTTAGAGCAATTTCTTTATTTCCAAAAATACGAATAATAATTATTTTAGGTCTCTGAACGAAACATAAAATTTAATTAACATAAACTTGATTCCATTGAAAGCAATGTTTTTACTGGCAATCATGAAAAATATCTCTGACATTTGATCGATACAGGCTAATTATCTTAGGTTATTTTTCTAAAGGATATTTGAACTGAAATAAATTGTCATTGTGGCCAGAACGTTTTCAGTAGAAAATGGTTGAATTGCAACTGCAACAATAAATTTGTGACACAACAACAAATTTCTGATACATCATCGAGACTCGCTGATGCAGTTGGGACATTTAATTTCAATTATATTTAATTAAATATTGTTAAGTAGCACTTGAAGGCGCTTCTGTGCTTAGCAACATTTGGCAATGGGCTCACTGCTAATCAAATTAGCTGAGTATTTACGTTTTTGTGTTGAATTTGTACTAATTCGTAGAATTTTTTAATAAACACAAATGTCCCCCCACATAAAATTGCAACAGGTTGCCAATAAACTGTGGCATTTGTATTTTTTCCAACACCAATGTGTTTTTTTTTCATGCAAATCCCCAGCAACACGCCACCGGAGATTTTCGCTGTTGGTTTCGAGTCCTAATGCCTTTAAAGTGGGCAACTGGCATTAATTAAATTTCTCCAGCGCCAGTTTGTTTGTGCTGCGTAAATTTCAGCGCACAGCAAGCAGCAACAAATCAACAGCTCAGCAGTGGCACGCAACATTTCCGCCGGTTGCCATAAATGTCCGTTGCTGAAGTGCGCTGCGCGCCCGCCGCGCCGGCTTTACAACCGAAACAATTGAAATAACAAAAGTAATATAAAGCAAGCAAGAGAAAAAATGGCGAGCAAAATTGATTTAATTTTACCTTTACAAGTGAAGGCGTTCTTGAAGGCGTTCGGCCGCCCATTGCATACATTGCGTACCTGTAGATTTGCTCGCGCTTTCTTAGAAAACAAAGACGAAGCAGAAGAGGAAAAGTGGGAAGGAAACACAATAAGAAAATCAATTAAAAATTGCACTTTAACCCGGAACGGTGGATTGGGTCGGGTTCGGTGGGGTATGGTGAATGAATTTTCTGGGCCAGTGAGCGTCGCACAAACAACGTGGCCGCGCATAAAAGTCGCAAAAGTAGCCAGCGAAATGCGCATAAAAGTCACAAAACGTCGAAATTTTTACATTTCTTCTCAAACCACCAAACTGAAGAATTAGGAAATGGAATTTTGCTGCTACAACGGGAAGCGACAGCGGGTTGAGCGCTGCGGTCGCAGCAGCCGCGTGTGCACATGCAAATGTCGCCAATGCGGTGTTTGCATTGCGTGCGAAAATTGCCAAAGGAATGGCGAGTGAAGAGCGCCAAAATGAAGAAATACCAACTCAACAAAAGGGTAAACGGAAGAGGTAAAAAGTGGATGAGCTATGGGCAAAAAAACAACAAAAAACAAACAGCGCACACTGGGGTGGCGGCAGCAGCGATAAATGCAATAAAGGATTTAATCGACTACGATGACGACAATGTTGACGGTGGCGGCGGCGGTAGCGGCCAGTGGCAAACAAGTTGCAAAGTGCGCGCTCAAGCCAAAGATTACGAATACGCAGCGCTGGAGTTCGGCTAAGAAGAGCAGCGGTGGCGGATATTATTTGCATATGGCGCAGTAATTCATTTCATATTGAATAATGCCGCAAACGGATTTAAGCTGGCGACTGTAGATTATTGAAATATTGCTGATGCGCTCAGCAACATGTTGCTGTTTGCAATGGCGGCGTTCACGATATGGTTCGAAATGACATAGTTTGGAAGAACAATGTTTAAATCAAGTTATCGACGTGGTCGAGGGTTGAATTTAGGTCCAGTGAACTGATACTAAAAAACTTCTAATTGAATTTTGTATAGGAAACGAATACAATTTTGTTGTTGTTAACAGGAACAGGCACTTGCTCAAAATTGCGTTCGCTCTCCTTTGGGGGCAGGATGACCCCAACCAAACGGTTATATAATTTACTGACAAAACATGAAGAAATGTTACACATAAACCACAAAAGGAAAAAGGAAACCCCCGAAAAGTGTTTTTCTCGATTTGTTATTGGGTTGTAAGCGCGATTAACACTAAATAACACAAGTAGACGAGCGCAAAAAACCACTCAACCGTTATTTAAATTCCGCCTGGGGTCAAATAGACCCCAAGGGACAGGCAAAAGGCTAAGAATAAATCTATAAATATATACAAAATAAAATATACAATAATTAATAATAAAAATATCATGTTTTTAGTAAACATTGGAATTAGGGTGATCAAAACGGGTTTCACAAGTTTTTTCTGTGTTGTGACCTACAGTTTTTTAAATCTGCATTTTTCGACTACCGAATAGTCTGGTTTTCTTGGTCGCAGAACCCGGGTTTTTCTTTATATCTTTGCAATAAACGTTTACTCGTTATAGCAGATATGGCAACGAAAATTGGCATGACTGATTTTTTATATTATTTTAACCGATAACCGGGTTTTCCTAAAATTTAAAATACGCAATACGAAAGATTACGTTAATAGAAGTAATTGAACGCTTATATTTTTTTTATAAAAGCACCATTAATTAGTGTTTAAGCTTTTTTAATACAGTTGTATGAAATATTTTTTGTATGTTACGAAGCAATAAACTGTTTGAACCAAATATTTCATTTATATTTTTAGAAATCCGGTTTAAAGGTTTTTTCTAAAATTTAAAATACACAATCGGCTTTTTTCAAAACGCTACTATTCGGAGCACCGAAACACCGGTTATTAAAAAATGTCGATTAATATATCACCCTAATTGGAATGTTAAGTTATTTTGATCAGCATACAGAAATGCTGCTAAATATACAACAAATACTGTTTGTCATTTTTAATAGTTGTAAATTAATGCTTAGCAACATTAGACAGTGTTTACAAATATTTCTGGCTGGCACTGGGTTTTTAGACGAACCAACGAACTTTTACTAGAAACTTTGATATATTTTTCCCATTAGCATTGAACAATATTGTCCACTGTATAATTTCTGATTTTCATTATTCCAAACAGCCTTTTGTAACTGATGTAAAACTGCATTTAAAATGAATGAAAACTTTTTTAATTTACTATTAATGATTGCTTTGAATATTGAAAGAAATTTTTCATATTTTTTAATTTTGCTTCGCTTTCTTTTTATGTACTTTCATACATCAAGTGCGCGATCATTGTCATCGTCAGCGCAGCGAAGGTGTGGACGTCAAGGCGCGCAAAAAGCTCATCGTTGCCAGTGTGCTGTGCTTGTTTTTTATGATTTGCGAAATTATTGGTGAGTTAAAGTGATGACAAAATTGATAATTAAATAACTAAAAAAAAACGAATATAAAAAAACAAATATTCGCAAGGCACAAATCGCAGAGCTTCAAAAAAAGCTCGAAAAGTAATTCAAAATTAGTTAATTAAAAGTTTGCAATTAAAAATAAATTTTTTTTTAATTTTTGGTTTTTAACCTTAACAAAATGAAATGGGTTAGAAAAAATTAACATCAATTGACAGTAAACTAGAAAAGGTATGAACGCCTACGCAGTCTGTTCCAGGGGAAGTGTCAATGAGATTTTCAAAGAGCATGTCAAACCTTTTGAAATACCCCTGAAAGCTGCTTTAAATTGTGAAAAACGTTCCAAGCGTTTTCGATGGGGTTTGCGTCTGCAGATTGGGAGGGCCAATGCCATTTTCCTTCTTGCAAGTGCGGCAGAGGCAGACTAGTTTGCAGGCTAGGCAGGCTAGTTTGCTCTGACACGCTAAGGTCTGCATTGCCTTGAGATACCACAAATTCCGAAATTTGCATGTAAGAAATATTATAATTTTTAAAGAAATATCTATTATAACTTAGAACTTAACTTAACTTAAATTATTTAAATATTATAACTTAAATTTCAAATTTCAACAAATACAAGGTGCAACCCAAAGTAAACAGGACTTTTATAAAATAAAGAAAACGGATGATTATTTTTGTATAATTCTTTTTATTTATTCAAAATACTCTCCTTCTGCTTCGATACAACGTTTTGCACGGTCCAAAAGCATTTGGAATGAGTGTTTTAGGTCATCGGCCGGCATCGCCTTCAGAATGTTGGTACAAGCCTTTTGGATGTTCTCAACGTCCTTATAACGGTTTCCTTTCATCGGCAAATGCAACTGACCGAATAAGTAGAAGTCACAGGGAGCCATATCAGGCGAATACGGTGAATGATTGATGGTAAAAATTTTTGGTCAAATAATCGGTCGTAACTAGGGCTCTGTGAGCCGGTGCATTATCATGCAATAAACGCCAACTTCCTTTCTCGCGATATTCTGGCCGAATACGACGAATGCGATGCACCAAACGCTTCAAAACTTCAACATAAAACAAAGCGTTAATTGTTTTTCCCGGTGGAACAAACTCTCGATGAATTATTCCCTTTGAATCGTAGAAACAAATGAGATGAGTTTTGATTTTGACTTCTCACGGCGGGTTTTTTTCGGATTTGGCTCATCTGGGTGCTTCCATTCGGCACTTTGACGCTTTGTTTCGGGATCATATTGAAAGCACCACGTTTCGTCACCGGTTACGATGTTGAACAAGAAATTTGGATCACGTCTGGCTTCCCGAACGATGTCTTTTGCGTGCTCAATTCTCTGCGCTTTTTGGTCGTCGGTTAAAGTGTGCGGAATGAAGCGAGAACACACTTTACGGAGACCCAAATGTTCGGTTAAAATGCGATCAATTGATGTTTTGGAGATGTTCAATTCCATTTCCATCAATTCCAATGATGATTTTGGCTGCATTTTGATAAAATCACGCACAGTTTTGATGGCATCGTCAGTAATCACAAATTTCGACTGGCCGACGTGTTCGCCGTCATTCAAGTCTTCACGACCATTCTTGAATCGATTCAACCACTCATTAACACGGCCACGGGATAAACAATCATCACCATAAACTTGCTTTAACAATTTAAACGTTTCGGTAAAAGTTTTACCAAGTTTAAAACAGAACTTAATATTAGCTCTTTGTTCGATCGACATTCTCGTACCAAAGTTAAAAACATACTGTCACATTGAGCGGGATATTTCGGCGTCTACTAGACCAAATGTCATGAAATTTAGACAGTATGTGAATGAAAGCTGTACCTTTCCAACGCATGTCCTCACACATAGATGGCGCCACCAGAAACGTCCCTATTGCAAAAGTCCTGTTTACTTTGGGACACACCTTGTATTATAACTTACATTTCAAGCGGATTGGACAAGGGGGGGCGGCACCTACGCCGACTTCGAACAGCAGTTGGCAGTTTTCCTTTGACACAAGAGCGCTCTTGTTGTTCATTTCTCATAACTTTCTTCTACCTTTTCTGAATAGCGTTAAAAGTAGACGAGTGCTTAATCCGAGCCTACACAGCATAATTTTTTGATCGCTATTGTTGTAAATTTTTTTGTCAAAACTCTCATAGAAAAATGTGCCGTAAATGCTCCTTTGACACATCCATCATTAATCTTAACTTTTCCCTTTAAAACGCGCGTTTGAATTTTTCAACTGATGGCGAAAAATAACAATAGATTGTATTGAAAAGTTTATGAAAAAATCGCATTGATAGCATGAAATGACACATCATAAAATTTGATTAAAAAAAAAACAAACGCATTTGTTATGGGATGACAAAATATAGGATGAGAATAAAAACTAAGAAACAAATTAAAAAGCAAAGAAATTTAAAATTTAAAGTAAAAAATTTATAATCAAATAAAAGCTTAAAAATTAAATGCTAAAGTCATAAATTAATCACTATTAAATCACATTGATTTAATTTACATACTTAGTTATATATCCACAATTCAAAGTCAGCATACAAAATTATATTTCATTCTCTACAGCAAACTGCAAAGTCAACCTTAAAGAACAAAAGTTTATATATCGACAGAATATTTAAGAAAAATGCCATTTGAATTTTCATAAATTGCTACAACAAACGAAAAAGTGGAGCAAACTTGTTAAAAGTTGCACTTTCATTTCTCGCTTCCTCGAGCCGCCTTTTTGGCGTTGTTTGGGAGACGAGCAGGGGGCAGGGGGCAGAGACGAAGACGAGCGTTTGACAGAGTTATTAATTGCGTGTAGTGGCTGTGTGTGGCTGACAATTTTCAGCAATTTTTTGTTGCATAATTTTAGGATGACTAGCAGTTTTGACTAAGAAAGAAGGAACGCAAGCAGCAACCAAGTTTCCGGTTTTGCTGTTTTTTCATTGGATGAGAAAACGAGCGAGTTGATTTTCATTTGCATTTTTAATCAAGATTCGCTGTGCGTCAATTTGAATGCAGTTTAAAAATTTGCCAAAACTTTCGTTTTCATTTTACGAAATTTAACAGAGTTGAAGGACAGACTTTTGTGTGTTGGCAGCTGGCCAGCCAATTAGTAAGTGAAACTAAATTTCAATATTTATAAAGAAAAGTCGAACAGATTCGGGTCAAGTTGGAGCATGTCAAACGAAAATATTCGAGCGAGAAAAGAAAATACCATGCAGGGTTTAGTAGAGGAACTGTGAAATATTGCATGTAGTCAAAATTCGTAAATAAATTGCGGCTGCTGGAACTTTTATAGCCGGCGGCGTCTGCATATGCAAGTTACAACTTTAAATTTTAAGTCAACAGTGCGCCATGCCACATGGAAAAACCAATATGGCAGAAAAGTTGCGCAACTCGGGTCGGCAACATGCAGCGGCAGGGAGTCTAGTGAAGCGGCAAAGCAAACAAATCTGGTTAGAGCTTCAATAAAATGAAAATGAACGTTGACCATAGACTCCTCGGCCATGTTCTATTGCTGTGCGTGAGTGTGTGTGTGGGCGTGTCTGTGTATTGAGTTGCTTCTGTAGTCTGGATGCCGGAAGTGGTTAAGTGAAGGAGTGCAGCGGCTGTAGCCGTTTGCTGCTCACACGCACACCGAGCGGAACTTCATTGATATGTGTGGCCAGAGTGCAGTCCACATCATTTTTTGCTGCCGCTTTGTCTGCCTGTGCGGCTGCAAAACAAAAAACCCAACATACAATTACAGGGCTATGCAAATTGCACGGCGTCTGTCGTTTGCTGGCCGTCAAGCAATTTGCGCAAACTTTATGCTAAATACTGACAGCGAAGCCGGCTCACCCTATACTCTGGTTCGATGCGAAAAATGTGCCAATATACCCGAAGCCGAGCGCGTACTCAGGTTGTTAAACCAATAGATAGGAGACTGCCAACGCATGTGGCATGTAACTAGAAACGGCAACATTTTGCAGCACCAAAAAAATAAGAAAACATGTTTTACTGTTAGGTGTGCCGTAGTAGGCGCTTTCGATGTCAAAAGTAGTTTCGTTCGCATGTCACAATTTTTTGGAATACAAAATAAGAAAAAAAATGGGTGTAGCCTTTGTTATTTCAAATGCCATGCACGAGCAATGGTAGGAACTCGTGAAAGCAATGGAATGAATTTGTACTTTTTGCTAACTGAATGCTGTCCATATTGTTTTGGATAAAAATGTTCGAAAACAGGAATGCTGCTCTGTTGGGATTTGCGTGGTTCTCCGATGCTGGAATTGACTTTACATTTTGCATATTGGATAAACAAAAATGCAGTGTCAAGATCTGTAAGGTCGATGTTATGTTGATGGTCATTTGATAGTCAACCATTACTACAGTTTTTGCTTACTTTTACTACTTTTTCCGCACGTTTCATTGGAACTTTGCTTTTATTTCCATTGCTAGTCACACTGTCTGAGCAGAGTAAGGAACTTTTGTGAAATTTAGTGAGAATAAATAAATAAAAATGGAAAATACTAATATTGGCCTAGAAGCTCTAAAATTTGACAATGCTTATAAGAATTTTTTGCGGATGCCCGAGGAGAACTTTAGCATTTTTTACAACTTGTTGGACCCTGTTTGAAGAAGAGTGAAACAAATTTCCGGAGTGTAATTTCGCTTTTGCCAGAAAAGTTGTGTTTTGGCGGAATGAACAAAGAGAGGTTATAAAAAAGTGTTAACAAATTTTTGATTACGTCACAATACGAGAAACCTTGCGCAAAAGGGGATCCTGTACAGCAAAATTATGGCGTAAAGAAAGAAAAAACCAAGGCTCCTTTGCTTTCGTGTCACGTATACTTAGGCTAACGTATACGAATTTTTTGCGGGCGGATGTTCGAGGAGAACTTTAGCAAAATTGTTCAACTTATTGTACCCTGTTTGAAGAAGAGTGGAACAAATTTTCGGAATGTAATTTAACCAGAGTAACAACTGTGCATTATGTTGAGATTTTTAGTGACTGGAGAATCCTAAAAGAGTTTAGAATATCAAGCAAGGATCTCTCATACACTTCACCTCTCTTTCTTTCGCGGCACGCACAGAGTGGGATATGTGAGCCCATAATCCTACAATGTCATCAAGTGGAGAGGGGGGAGCGACCGAGCCGGTTAGAAAGTTCAGCAGAGTAGGCTTCGGCTACCACCTGTGACAGCAGCGTACGGACGTACAGCTTTCTTTGCAAACTAGTCTGTGCGGTCAACGCTGCGCAAAGGCGAATACGAAGAGTTCAGGCAAGTAGGCACTACTTTTTTTGTTTTGTTTTGATCAGCATATGCGAAGTTACGTTGCTTTAAATAAGCACGCTCTGTCTAACGGAAAGTGTGAAAAATCGCTAACTTTGGCAGACGATAAAAAAAGCTTCTCTCCAGTGATTAGGGCAAAACAAAGGTACAAGTACGGTCTTTCAAATACAAAAATTAGCTGCGTCGAGTTGCGTCCCCACCTAAAAATTTATTTTTTGTAGTGGCACCTACAGTAAAAAATTGTGATTCGTTCGAAGTATGGCTTGCGACGTAAGGTTGGCACTCATTTAATAACGGAAAAGAATAAGCTGAAGAGGTTAGAAGTGAAATTCCGGAGGCTGTGGAATGATTCCCACAGGATTAGAGGCAGGTTCAATGCAAAGCATTTGAATTGGCTGAATTCTTGTTTTAAATTAGACAGCGAAGAAATTTGTGTAAGTGGTCTTATGTCTGTGAAGTTTTAGCTTGAATATAAGAATATGTACTTATTATAGGAAGTCGACTCTAGCACCCATGGACAACCGCAAGAGCATGATGATGACGTGAATTTGCACGAAAGTGACGTCAGTTTCCAGAAAATTTGTATATATTGTTCTTTAGCAACCTAGTACGAGTAGAGGTAGACCAACTTTGAGGTATGAACAATCATCGGAACACAGTAAACGGCGAAAAGTTGAGGACCTAATTACCAGCACCTCATCAGATGAAATCAAACGAGCTGTGAATATATTAGAAAAACGGGAGACTGGGACTAATGCATTGTCTGTGCGAAAATTCAATATCTTAGGGGCGTGAATGCTATTCATCCCAACTGCTTTCCGAGCTACTTAGCCTTAAAGCACGCGATGGATGAACTATGGCCACAACCGATCATACTGTCGGAAATATCAGCAGAACTGCCACTGCAAAGCTTACTTAATAGAACAGCTCAAAGCCTTTTAAAATTAGCTGATATTCAATCGAATTTGTGAATAATATTTGAATGCAAGTGGGGATTTGATGGTAGTTCAGGCCACAGCATTTACAAGCAAACATTATCCAATTAAGGCGACACGTATGAGTTCCTTTTCGTCACGGTACTAGTTCCTCTAAAAATATATAACACCGAAAATGATAATCAAATTTGGGTTAATAAAAACCCGTCATCCACACTGCCGCCCTTTTAAATTTATTTTTATAAAGGAAAGCCCGGAGTTAATCCGCGTGACCGAAAGAGACTTAGCGATTCAAATAGATAGGCTTTTAGAATATAATATTCAATTACATGACTTTACTGTAAAAGTGACATATAAAATGCATTTAACAATGATAGATGGAGCGGTAACAAATGTGCTATCAGAAAATAAGTCTGACAGCAGATGTTATCACTGCGGAAGTCGTAGTAGCAAAATGAATTCGTTTCATGCCATTGAGTCTTCAATCCAGGAAGATTGTTCGAAATACGGTCTTTCCACTCTACATGCGTGGATAACAGTTTTTGAATGTGTATTACATATTTCGTATAGGATTCCAGTAAAGTGTTGGCGCGTTTGTGGGAATGATAATAAAAAAAATTGTTGATCAAAACAAAGAAAGGATTTGCAAAGAATTCAGAAAAGAAATGGGATTAGTTATTGATAGAATTAGAACTGGCTACGGCACATCAAATGATGCAAACACTGCTTAACGACTTTTTAACAATGTTAACGTTTCCGCGAAAATTACCAAAATCTACATAAACTTGATTACAAACTTTTCCATTATATTGCGAACCTTGTCCAATGGAAGACCAATTAATACCATTAACTTCGACGTACTCTTAAAAAATACATTTAAAATATATATGGATAATTATTCCTGGTATAACATGCCCGCGACTGTACACAAAATATTAGTACATGGAATAGATATTATTAAATGATGGTGATTAACTTGCCCTCCCTCGAGGTTAGAAGATTCGTTCAATCTGTAATGTTCGTGTTTGATCTTGTCTCCAATGTTATTGATTGCCCTTGTCTTCTAGAGAAAATCCAGTTCAATGTGTCTTGTAAATCACTGCGTTACTCTCCGGCTTTTTATGTAAACACAGTTAAAACAAACTTCCTTCTTGTAGCACCAACAACTTTAATAAGCTTCAATTATCTTGGATCTGTCTTAATAGATCATTCTTCAAAAGGCAACTCGACAAAGTAAATCTCATGGCACCTTGGTCATTTTTGTTTTTTGTACTGAATTTATTATATATTTATGCTGTTTAACTTTGATTTAATTTTAAGTGTTTTATTTATATTTTCTATATCTAATTGTAAATGCTAGTCAGTATGACTCTGTTCTTTTTGACTAAACTGTTAATAAACATAAACAAAAACATAAACATAAATACTTCACCATTCCAATGGGAATGCTTTCGAAAGACACACTAGAAACACGTCACAAAGAATTCCGAAAGTTTTGATATAGCAGTACCAGGAAAAACTCAAGAGAAACATCAAATAGGGATCTTCTCTCCGTCATGTTATTGTCTTCAGAGCCTAAAATTTCTGCTTATAGGAAACTTCAACATAAGAGAAATAGGGATTTTAAGGAACTTTCGCAATATATTCAGTTGAAGACATGCAAATGAAAGAACATTCTTTAGATATCGATTTAGCTAATTTCATTTCGAACGATTCATCATCCGACTACGAATGTGAAAGTGAAATTGAACAATAAATTGTAAATTTTGTTTGTAAATATTGCATAAAGTTTGTTATACAAGAAATAAATATATATTAGTTTTTTTATACAAGAAATGAATATGTGTTATATGGATGTTGATTAAGAACTTTGTTCGTATCATCAAAAGTAGGCAGAATGCCAGGCCAACTTTAAAGTTTTAGAACGCTTACCAATTCAAATCACATCGTAGAACGAGTATCGTAAACAGCCTTCTAACAATACAGTTGTAGTAAACTGCGAATATTTATCCCGTCATTCGCGTGCCAGCTGCGGCCTGCTATGGCGCCGCCGTTACGTGCACGTGTTCTCGGAATGTCGTTGCCTGCTTGTCGGGATGCAGACAGATTGTGTCGCCACACCTTGCGGCTGGATTGATCGAGGGATAGCCAGGTGGCCTTATGGATGTCAAGGTGCTGGAATTTGGTGCTACTAACTAAAAAGTTTCGTGTCGCGGCGAAATCGATCAGCCTCAGACCGTCGTTCGAAGTGGTAGCATGGAAGCTGTGGAACCAAATATACCTTCTCGCCCGACCTTTGCATTGAAAACGTTTTCGAGCTTCGCATGGAATTGTATTAGGAATTTTATATTTATTAGTTTCATAGACAGCCGCCGTGGCTCAGTTGGTTAGTGCGTTAGACCGCGAGTCGAAGGCAGCAACCCCAGGTTCAATACTGCCTGTAATAACACCTAAAAACAAAATAACGGGAACACTCGTTTTTCTCTTTCGGTGGCTGTCCTCTCAGCTGGAAATGGCAAACCTCTGAGAGTAAAAATTGCTTATGAAAAAGCTCCCAATCTGCCGTTCGGAACCGGCATAAAACTGTAGGTCCCTTCCACCCGCGTAAAAATTCACACGCACAACACGGGTGGTTGCGGGAAGCTAGGCCTTAGTCTCGCGTAAGCGGGCTGTCGTGCCAGTCAATTATTATTATTATTTTATTAGTTTCATAGGATCTAAGTACAACGAACTAAGTTAATTTTGTGATATCACCAAAAAAAATATTAAAAACAAAAAGCACTCGTTTTAAAGTATTTAATGACAATAATAATTCAGGCACTTTGCCACTATGTTATATGAATTCAATTGCGTTATAATGGAGTAAATGGCAACAAAAGGAAATAAATTAATTAGTTTAAATAAAAAAATTGTTATAAATAAACGTCTTCGTCGTCAAGTATACCTTGAAGCGCTTGTGTCAACAAATTGTTAGAATTTCTAGGTCTTAATATTGCCCCGTCAACAACATCTTGGTTTTCCATTTCATTAAGTGTGGAGATTATTTCTTTGCCAAGCCATTCTTACATGCGTTCCTGTTATTTTTCTGAAACCTTCATGAGATCTGCAAAACTGTGCAGCAGTATCCTTTCGGGCTCTTTTTCTTGGTACTTGTGTCGACATACTTGGTTCCTTCTTGATTATTTGTTCGCCAAGCCATTCATATTTGCGTTCCGGTTGTTTTTCTGAAACCTTCAATCAGATCTGCAAAACTGGGCAGTAGTTTCCTTTCGGGCTCTTTTTGATTACATTTTTCTTGGTACTTGTGTCGACGTACTTGGTTCCTAAAATAACAGATATCTGTCATATAACGAAATATAATAGCGCATGCATTATTATAATTGTTCTTCCAATTTCCAAGCTCACCTGAACAGTGGGAAGTAATTGTCGAAGATTTTGACAAAAGATTGCACTTTCCTTTATGGCCTGGGGCATTAGATAAAAAAGACTTTAAGATACAAACCAATTTAGCTTGATTCAATCACGTCTGGCTGTTACTTTTATTCACGTAAGAATGGAATGTTCGCTTGTCAGCACCGAAGCCCAGGGTTGTATTTCCTGAACTCCGGTGCTGCCAAGTTATTATACTTAAACATACAGTGGTGCCAGACTAATAAACATCAAGTCTTACAAGACATTAATTTTTTAGTTTATTTGGCATCTGTCAGCATGAATTCCTATATTTTAAAAGCCCATAAATCTATGTAGAGTAGGCTATTTATAAATCTATGTATGTATGCCTATCTTAGAATCGAATGTCATATCCTTTTTATATGAAATAAATCATTCATCGACTAGCCGTTCAATACACTACATTTGGCGACGAGGATCAAACACAAAAAAATTTTTGTTTTGTCAGAAGAAAAATTTTTTTTTCCCAAATTTTTTTTTTCCTGATAACAAATTTAAAATGCCTGGAAATCATTCCGAAGCGGTTGCGTCACCAATTTCATCATCAATTCAGGAGTTCCGGCCAAACAGGGACAACTGGAGGAATTGGAAGGAAGTCCTGGACGCCCATTTCGACGCAATATCCTGCAACGAGGATAAGCGGAGAACTTAACTTTTATTGAAGACCATAGTGTAGTGGTACCACATGACCACTGATGCCAACACCATAGCGTACAGGCCAATCGGCAAGACCGACGTGCATCGATCGGTGCGCACTCCACTTTTGTTTACATTACAAGTGTCAGGTGTCGCATGCACAAGAACGCCGGCGTCACTCAAGTGGCCTGCACTTGCACAAGCGACACATGTCACAACACATGTGGGCACTTGCACCGATCGCGCATGCAACGCGACCCGACCTACCGCAGGTCAACGCAGTGCGCTGGCCCACTTTGGGAAAATGCCGCGTTGTCGGTTTTGACCCGCGTTGTGATTGGCGCAATGCAAATGCATTGGAAATAGAGGGAGGAGCACTGGAATTGCCCCTCCGTATAACACTTTGTAAAATTAGTATTTAAGACGGCAATTTGAAAATAAAGGACAACTTCTCGTACTGAGATCAAGCGACGCAATCGTCTGCTAGTTTCATTCTACGGGAAAACATTTCGGCCTTTGTGGCCAAAAATCTTGGCGTGCTCTCGCCTCCAAAAAGGAGTAACCCGGACTTTGACGAACAATAACACCACCTATAGGGCCAAACCTATTACAATAGGATTGGAGGCTTATGGATTGCTACGTGATCTTTGCGATCCAGTTTTGCCTTCAGCAAAGAAATATGGCGATTTGTGCTATTTACTGGAGCGACATTATGCCCAGCCAATTATTATTTTTCGCGAGCGCCAAAAATTTTTTGATGCTGTGAAAACCGCTGAAGAATCCGTTACAACATGGTTTGCTCGGATAAAGAAAATAGCAAAAGAATGTAAGTTCGGACAGCAACTCGACGCGTTCGTCCTTAATAAATTCGTAACTGGTCTCGATGGCAAAATTTTTGAACGTCTTTGTGAGGAAGATGAGCACTTAACGCTGGAGGATGCGGTAAGAAAGGCCATGATGACGGAAGCCAGAATTCTAAGACAATATGCTGACACGGACGTTAACGTGATTGCAAGACGTAATCGCCGGCAAAACGAAAGCTACAACAACAACAACGACAAATACCACCACAACAACAATCAAAATACCTACAACAAAAATAATTACCACAACAATAAAAACGAGGAAAATAACAACAACACGCAAAAGAAGAAATGCAGCCATTGTGGGTGGAAGACACACGAAAGCGATAAGTGCAGATACAGAGGGAGTACCTGTCACAAGTGCAACAAAGTGGGACACCTGGCAAATATTTGTACCAACAAAAATGTTAATTTAGTATCAGGGTCAAATTTTGATATTGATGCTGTTTGTAAAAGTAATTCTAATGATTTTCATGCTATTACAGATTTTTCGGTCTACAGTGTTGCGAAAATCCTTTTTATATGAAATAAATCATTCATCGACAGCCGTTCAATACACTACAATCTACGAACTTATTAATTTATTTACGTCTACCAGGCTTAGCCCTCACAGATAACTTAACTTAAGCCCAGTGTAAATGAAAATGTTCCTTCACCGCCTTTTTTAAAACTTCACAACCTATACTTATATCGATATATTTACAAACGTTGTTACACAGAGCTGTAAACTTGGTAATTGGTGTATTTTCACCATCTTTAGTTCTATGGGCCGCGCAATAAAAATAATATACTTTTCTCTTAATGATCTTCCCGGCAAATGAAAAGGCAGAAGCATTAATAGTTCCGGCGAATCTATTTTGTAGTCACAAATGTCTTTGATGAAAAGAACTCTAAGTATTTTTCTCTTGCTTGCGAGGCTTTCTAAACTCAAAATTCGACACCTGAGTTCTTAGATTCAAAGGAGTATAATCGGCGAAGAGCGAATCTGGTAAACGCCTTTGGATCCCATGTAATGCATGCATATTCCCTGTATCGAACTAACTAAGCTAGTAAAGAGGCTTTTCAAAGTGAGTGGGTCCATGAAGTCCTTAGAGTTGCGTATCAATAAATTACATAAATTTCTAATTTTGAAAATATTGAGTGCCCAAATAATATGGAAATAAGCGGCGAAAACAGAAATCAAGTTAGATATGAGTGTATTCGCAAAAAATTTATGGATTGTTTTAACGAAGAAGGCAGATTACAGAAGAGGAAATTGCACACTTACCGCAAAATTAGTCTTCAATGTTTTCCAGCGTATTGTCCTCTTGCATGTTGTATTGCTCCTATTAATAACAAATATTTTAAAATGACAATGTAAACATTGTGTTAGTTTTTGCTAATAACTTACAGATGATTATCTGAATTCAGTATTCGAACTGATCTGTCGAATTTCTACGGATGGCCGTAAAAAATCGAAGAGATGGAAACACCACAAACGGGGAATTCTCACATCATTAGCCCCCGCCCCACTACGTTTGTCTTGCATTTATTTGTCGTAATTCCTTTCTGTATTGTGAGCGGATGCTTTGGATTTTATTTTTCACATTACCGAGTCTCAAGCCATTCACATTTTTCTTTAAGTTGTTAAATAAAATGTGAAATACTTTTTCCTCCTTGCACCGGACTTGGTAGTTCAAATTTTTAACATTCCATAGGCATTCTAGCTCCTGAAACATTACTATCAGCTCTTCGGTATTCATTTGGGTCCAAATTGCTGGCATTGTAAACTTAAAATTTATAAATTGAGTTAATATACATAATTTATACCAAATAGCAAAAATTTACCATTTATTTTTCATTTCTTCTTTCCTTTTGGTACAAAACACGAGTATAATATATATTTATTATATTATTATATATACATATTTGAATACAAAAGTACTGTAAGCACTTTACTTAACCTGATGCCCTAGTTACGCCCATGAGGGTTATTTTTTTAAGCCTGGCCGAAGGCCGTCCTTACAAAAGGTATAAAAACATAGAAAAACCGCGGTTTACCCTTTGTTTAATGAAAAAATACCGTTGGGTATTGAGAAATGGGTATGAAGAAAATAAGTGCACTTTGCATATTGGAAATAAAATTTTTCGCATTCGAATCTTGTTATTTATTACTAATTATGAGCCACCTCAACGTTTTGAAACTCTATAAGCTCTTTGAAAGTAAGGAAGAATCTCAAATTAGTGAAATTATGTTGTAAAAATTAGTAGACTGGAAATTGATACCTAGGGAAGGAAGCTATTGGTGCCCCAATGGCCACGTCCTGCAGATATGCAAATCATCCGATTCTCTCGATGGCTATATTTGGAGGTACTTATCGTAATATGGATGTTTAACATTTTATTAAAAAATTACATTTTAGATGTCGTAAAACCATCAAAAAGGGAATAAAAAAACGCATAAGCGCAATGTACAAATTTCCTTAGAAACACATACGTTTTTTGAAAATTCCAAATTGCCGGTGATAAGGATCCTAGCATTTTCGTATCTGTGGCTAAAAAATGTTACGCTGGGCTTCATCATGCACGAACTGAGCATTGCCAAATATACGGCCGGTGACTGCGCAAATTTTTGTAGAGAAGTGGCGTACGATGGCATGGTTGTACGCAAGAATAAAATAGGAGGGGTAGCCTATACCTCCTATTTTAACGGTGGAAATTGACGAGAGTAAACTTGGAAAATGGAAGTATCACCGTGGCAATGCTGTAGAGGGGCAGTGGGTGTTTGAAGGAGTAGAGCGGGAGACAAAACCGCTGTTTCCTTGTCGCAGTAGACAAACGCGACAAGGACCATAATATCGGATTTTTGGAAGGTAGATTTAAATCTATATATATAAAAAAAAGTTCACTTCTTGTGTGTAGCCAGTGTTTGCGAAAACGGTTCATTCTTTTGGGAAAATTTTTTTCGTATGTGATAGAAGATGTTAATGCGGTGGTTTATAGCGATATTAGATGTTTATACGACAGGTGGGCGTGGCACCTCCCATACAACCTAAAATTTTAATATGGTATATCTTCGGAATTATAAGTCGCACTGCATTGAAATTTGGTACAGCGTTATGGTGTAGACGTGCCGCTCCACCGGTAAAATTTAATGGGCGTTGGGCAGGGGGCGTGGCACTTTTTTGATTCCGGTGTAACTTTTGAACTATAGCATTCACATCAACGACACTTGGTACAAACTTATTATTTAGTCGTGTCCTTCGACAGGTGGAATGGGGTGGGTTTTTGACACAGGGGCGTGGTACCGCCTCCATTTTTTTATACATAGATTGTTTATCCTGACTGACTGACTGATTGATTGGTTGATTTATCATCGCCCAGCCCAAACCGCTGAAGCTACAAACATGAATTTTGGACTGTAGGTACATCTTGAAGAATTAACTTTCGCCAAGACGGGATTTTTTGAACTTCGGGGTCTAAAAAGGCAAAACATGGGTTAAAGTGTTGTATGAAGAAACGTGATTTAATAAACATATTGAATTTGAACTTCCTGAAAATATTCTAGATCAAAACTTATTCGACACGTATTTTATAATTTTTCGAAAATCAAAATTTAACTGGCCCAACAATGGGTTAAGGTTTATTTACGGAAAAACTCCGAAACAAAAAACACGAACCGATGGGACTATTGACTTCAACAATTGTAAAAATAATTGAAATAAATAAAACTAGAAACGTGTTTCTCATTATTTTCAATATCGAAGACCAACTGGATCAACGACGGGTTAAAAGTATGTATGTATGGAGAAAGAAATTTTGCTGAGCCCTTTCGACTTCAAACTTTGTGAAAGTACTTCAAATGTAAAATAACTCGATACGCAATTTTTCCGAATATTAAAATTGGACGGGGTCAGCGACGGGTTAAAAGTTTGTATGGAGAAACTGTGAAATGAAAAATATGAATTAATGGGCCCATTGACATCAAACTTGGGAAAGTACTCTTTGTGAGAAATAATTTGACACGTGTTTCTCACTTTTTTGAAAATCAAAATCTAACGGGGTCAACAATGGGTTAACAATTTGTATGGAGAAACAAGATTTATTGGGCGTTCTGACTTCAAACTTATCAAAAGCAGTTCAATCGGGAAATAATAAAAACGTGCTTTTAATTTTTTTTTAAATCTAAATCTACCATGGTAAACCAAGGGTTAAGAATTTGTTTGGAGTAAATGTGAAAACATATGATTTAAACTCGAAATCAAAGATAGACACATGTTTTTTTTTAAATCAAAATCTGATGGGCTCAACAATGGGTTAAGAATTCGTATCGGGGAAACAGGAGAGCTTGCGTGCAAAGCCGCAGGGCCCAGCTAGTTAAGTATATATTTACTAAATTTAGAAGATTCATTTTTCTATTAAAGGCCTATGACTGTCTGGAAGAGGAGAATTTAATACATTGCAAAGTAACCCACTCAATTAACTTCAAAAACCCGGAGACAAACCAACATACTAACACAATTGAAGATTTGTGGCGCCATGTAAAACATTCTATGCCACAATATTATAAAAGTAAAAATTTTTTTAATGGATATCTGGCAACATTTATGCTGTTGAAAAAATGTAAAGCACAAAATGAAGATTTTTTAAAAACTTTTTTTTAATAGGGCAGGTATTTCGTACAACCCCTTCAGCCTTCATTGCCTGAAAATGATGACAAAGGGGATTACGAAATTTTTTTGGACCAAGAAATTAGAAAAAATTAGAATTAGAATTAGAAAAAAATTAAAACACGCATTGAAAAAAAATATGTTTTTAAACTTCATTGAAAAGAGAATTCCACACGCTATAACATGGTGCACAATTTTTTGTACCTTAATTACGAGGGGTTTCGAAAAAAAATTTTATATAAAAAAAATATTTTTTGCTCATACATATAAAATATATAATGTACATCAAAATAAAGATATGAACAAGACCTTACGTTTGATACCCATATCGTATAAATCGATTGAAAATTTACTGAGTTATTTTGATTAAAGTTTTGAACTTTGACTCCGTGCTACACCTTTTGTAGTCGTTTCCCAGGCAAAATTTTTAGTTTGTTACATTCACAAAAACAAGATCTATACAGCAAAATTTATCTTTTTTTCACGAGGGTACGCTATTCTACACTTGTTCAAAAAACGCTGCCGAAACCGCACCAGAAATAAAACACAACTACTTCGTACCACGTTACTGACCACAATGATCTATTTTATTTTCGCTTTCAAAATTGAACATCACCCGCATACAGCGGATGACACGAATGATACAATAACAAAACATTGACACAGGGGTAATGAATAGCAAATAACAGTTAAACTTAAAACTAGCGGATCAGTCGGATTAACCCTTAGAGGCTTTGGTGTTTTTAAATCGGCTCTTAACTATTTATATAACATTACGGAGGTTAATATAAAGTATAAACACTTATACATATATTGCTTCAATATATATATATATTTTCAATATTACAAGTAATATTGAAAATAAAGAACGGTTCACAGTAAATCGGTACACATATAACGCTCTATATCTCAAGAATAAAAAAAGCCACACTTAAAGTTTTTGAGTATAAAGAAAGGTAATTTATTTACCTTAAAAATAAGGTCGATGAAGGAATTATTCTATTGCATTATGTATAAAAATTCGGGTCTGCTTTTTGATCGACGCCATGAGACTTTGAACAGATGCTCTATTGACTTTTGCAGCGTAATGGTTCCATTTAAGAAGCATTGAGTAGGCATTTTTTATTACACCCCCATTTCTTTTTAATTTGTACTTAACAATAGTCCAATATTTTTCGATTGGCCGGAGCATGGGGCAATTGGGTGGATTGAACTCTTCTGGCAATATTTCTACATTATTTACATTGTACCAGTTCAAAGCTGCGTTTGAGTAGTGAATAGTTGCCAAGTCTGGCCAAAATGTTACAGATGAATGATGATAACGTATAAAAGGCAATCATCTTTTCTGGAGACATTCTTTGATATACATTTGGGACGTCATTGTACCAACCATCACGAACGCCCTACTCTTCAGGCCACAACTGCAAATTGCTTGCAATATCATCACTTTCTTTGCATATTTGTCGACTTTCTTATATTTATATTTAGTGCTAACACCTCCACGGTATAATGCAACATCAAATTTGTGTCCTTCAATTTGATTTAAATCTAGCTTCACGTATGTCTCATCGTCCCCCAATACAGCCTTTAAATTTCGTCAACACTTTATCATAGAGCAAACGAGCGCGTGTTTTTGCGACACAGTTCTGTTTATCGGAACGATTGGGATATTTTATGGCACGATATGATTTTAACCCCGCTCTTAGTCGTATTCGCAGAGCTGTGCTTTTAGATGTTCCGAAATTTCTGGCAACATCATTATCAGACAACCTGGGGTTATTTTTTAGAGCACGTATCACACGATTGTCCAAATAAAAGTCGCTTGTGCCAATTTTTTTTATACATTCTTTGAGCTCTATTAATGCTTAATGTACCCTTGTATTTTTGTATAACACTACAAACTGTCGTTTTTGGTAACTTCAACACTTTAGCTATATTTGTTCCCGACCAAGTAGGATTTTTAACGAATTTGTTCACTATTAGTTTTCTTTGTGCGTACTCCATCGCTAATAACTTCGCGTAATGGCAACAAAATCTAATGAAATTTCAATTATATAACAACACATTCATTGTCAACAGAAGCCTATTAAAATTTTTTAGTACAAGAGTGTTACAACTCAGCAGTAAACGGTAATGTGTGTACCGATTTACTGTGAACCGTTCTTTATTTAATTCGTACCATCGCTAACAAAAATGTCTTTTGAATTTTTCCTTCGAAATTTGGTACTGTGGAGAATTACTTAAGAAAAATACAACTAAAAAGTATCGACTAGACTAATTTTGAATCGCTGAACAGGAAAACAATTTTGTTTTCTAACAAATGACCATATCGCACACCCAATTCAAAAGTGACACAACTCAAAATTTTTAATTTTCGGGTTTATGTGTTAATACTGTGCACAATGCATCTCTCTACCAATAAGCAAAAGCTCAGTATATTTTGTTGTTGTTAATTGTTGCCAAAATACAGTTAAGTCTCTCTTCATGTCGAGAAGTTTGATGCTACTTGATAGCTGCAGCTCAATGCAAAAGAGTCTTAATTCAAATTATGACACTTTTGACGAAATACATTTTTGTTGAAGTTAAGTTTAAGTAAAGTTGTGACAATTTTAGTATATATTTTCAAATAAAAAAATTAATTTGGAATTTTCAAAATTTTTCTTTCAACTTTTTAACTGTCATTTATAATTATTCAATTCAGAAAAAGTGGCATAACTTAAAATAATTCGGTAATTATTGAATTAAAATAACATCAAAAAAGTCACTACACATGGATTTGGATTTTCTAGTGTAAAATTAAAAAAATCTTTGTAACTTATCCTAAAGCATAATCTGTAGGGATTTTCTACTAAACGGTCTATACGTTATTTTAGAAAAATGTTTATTCAGCTCAAAAACAGTTTTTGCGTCTTGAAAAATTAAAAATTTTGAGTTGTGTCACTTTTGTAGTGGGTGTGCGATATATCTCATAATGCCTTGTAGTTTTTAATGGTATAAGGTTTTCCCAAAGATTACTTGGTAGAGTTACAGAAAAAATTCTGAAAAATTTTGAATTTTATTCTTATTTTTTTTCCTTGTTCACTCCTCTCTGGAGCATAGGGCCCTCACAAGACTATTTGCCTTGTATTGGTTACGTTAATCGGTTGTGTTGTTCTGATTGGCCTGCCGCAGGTAGTTCTAAGTTATGAGGCTTGTTGTGTGAGGAGGTTACAGCAGAATGGTTGGGGACCTCGCTAGATCAATTTGGTGTGCTGTTTTCGAAATTGTTCGCTTCCCCTTGCAGGCGTCGCTATTGCATGTTTACTTTTTACAGCCGCACAGCGCATAATTGCGCGTAATATTGCGTGGGAGTGAGTGGGATAAGAGTAACTTGGGTTGGGAATCATTGAACTTGGGTAAGTTGCAGGGTTTTTTGGAGAATTTAGAGAACAGGAAAAATCGGAAAAATTGATTGGAAAAATGCGGGGACCGTGCAAGGGGTGGGATGACAGTCTAGTGAACTCACGCTAGGCTATCGAGGCTGCATATAGATAAACAAATTCTATTTCTATGTTCTTAAGGTTTGGGTTGAAGGATAAATTATTTGCGTACATCACCAAAATCGGACAACAAATTAAAAGATTATAAAACACTAATGAAAACATTCACATTTTCAGTTGAAAATCCAACTAACAACTAAATTATTTTAGTAAGATTTTCCAAAATCGAATGAGATTTAAAAAAAAATTAAATTAAATTAAATTAAAAAATCTCGAAAATAATGGAAACATCCAAATCCAAATCAATGGAAGATTTTTAATTGAAATTATTCGATAGTTGGAATTCGATTTTTCTTAAAATTGTTCAGATTCAAGGTTCGTTACCCGGAATTGTTTGAAAAAGTTTTCTATATGTGTAACCAACCAATCATAAATCAAAAAACTTTAAGTTCTTTTCTTGCTGTGTCTTTTCTACGTAGTAATGATGTAAAAGAAGAAGAAGAAAGCAAAAAGGTCTGGCTTGAATGTTTGTATCCAAAAACGTATAATGTTTTGTTCATTAGATTTCGCTTGCAAAATGCTATCCAACAGAAAATAAAGCAACCAAGTAACCAAACGGGGAAAAATTAACTTATTTGGGTTAAAAGTAACCAACTGTACAATTGTGATAAGATACACACAAATCCAAGTAGATTTCCTATCTTAAGAGATTCAATTGGATTTTCAATTGAAATGATTGGATTCAAAGAAAATTTAATTACAATTTTTGCAGTTTTGCATTCAGTGATACAAAATTAGTCAAGAAAATATCAATTTTTTAAAGAGAACGAGATAAACCCATAACACTGATCAACAGCAAAATGGCTTTTCTGGTTTTGAAATCAGTTCTGGGGTAATTAGGGACCGCTGATTTCGAATCCGCAAACCGTTTTTAAAACTAAGTTTCCGTTTTCGCAAAAAATGGGCATGTCACTTTTTCGGATTTTCCCAGACTTTTTTCACGTTTGGGATTGTAATTTCTAAACCAATAAACTGGTTGACATGATTTTCTCTTTGTGGCATTTGAAAATGTTGAAAAACATGCAAATTTTTCATTCACCATCATTTCATTTTTCAACTAACGAGTTAGGTGTTAAATAAAAGCGGAAACATCAATTAATACAACACAGCCAAATTATTTAGTGTATGTCACATTCTCATCGAAACAATAGCAAAAATGTACCATAGTCATTATTTTTCATACTTTTTCCTTAAAAAATTAAGAGCCTCAAAATATGCTCTGTTATATGTTCCATTTATATTCTGGAATACTAGCAAAAAACAAAACAATTTTGTATTGCTCAAAACCAAAAAAAAATTAAAACCTTTGCATATTTTGTTTTAACCCGGCATTGGTGTGGTGGGGTATACCATACCCCAGAGGTTGTATTCTTGTAAATAATAGGGATTTCAGTTTTATGTGGGCACTATTGCTTCTAGTAGCTGTTTATAACAGTCCAACCATACACATTTGCTATCTAAAAACAACTTAAGTGTTACCAGATTTGAGTCACATCTCGCTAAAGTTCGTTGGGGTATGACATACCCCACCACACCAATAACGTAACTTTTTGTGTAAATGATTTTGAATTAAAATTGTTATTTTCGATGGTCTAGTAGTCATCGATTTGTTAAAAAATTCACCGTACGGAAAAATAAGAGGCAAATACCAACTGCCCAACTCCTACGTGCAAGAAAAGCTCCCAGTTCAGTATTCGCATTTCGTCGCCGTAGACAACGAATGTCGAATGTTCCATTGAATTTAATAGCACATACGACAGTCGTTTTCATCGTACCATATGTTCCAAAAAATATCATTAATACACAAAAATATCATTATTCTGTAAATCCTTGAAATAAAGTGAAGCTGTAGCAAAACGTCGTCAGTACAGCACTCGATGTTCGGTTTGTCCGAGAGCAAAAACCTTATACGACTTGGGAAAAATGCGCTAATTTTGAGACCCTGTAATTCGCTCCTCTTTCAGGGTAGCTATCAAAAATTTAATGTCACATAACTATATGTATTTCATTTTTAAAACGGACAATATTTTTTGGAAAATTATATACAGAAATGTTTTTAAACCCCATTATATGAAGTCAACTTATAAATATCGGTACTTTTCGTTTATTTTTGTTATATTTGATATTTTCTTTCACAAATTGCTTGCACATGAAGTGCTTTTGTATTTACTTGCATAAAAGTAAATGCAGAATAATATAAAATTGCTATCTTTTATATTTGTGTTATTTCGTGAGGTTGCTGCTATATCAAGTCTTGGGGTATGTCATACCCCACCACACCAATAACGTAATTTTTTTCCACCACACCAACGACGGGTTAAAGGAAAAAAAGCTGAAAAGTGTTGAAAATTACTATGGTACATTTTCGCTATTGTTTCGATGAGAATGTGACATACCCCAAAAAATTTGGCTGTGTTGTATTTATTGATGTTTCCGCTTTGGTTATACACCTAACTCGTTAATTGATTTCCGAAAAAGGTGCATGATTTTTAACATCAAAGAAAACGCCTTGAAATTCAATATTTTCCGACTTTGAGGTCCAATTACCGCGGAATTGTAAAACTTATACAAATAAATTACATTAGAAAAGAAGCCGTGAGGTGTTGTTAGAACTGATGTCAAATCCAGAAAAGCCTACCAAAAGTCGAAATTTGTTGCCCTGTGTAATTTGTTAATCAGTGTAATCAAACCTAGTTGAAACTTTACACATGTCGATTTACCATTCAGGTCCACTCACTTCAATTGATTTTGACTACAAAAACAACAAAGTTTGGTAAAAAAAAGTTTTCGAAATTGAACCCGAAAATCGAATCCTAGCTTTCTTTCGCCTAATAGCGTACAGACGCTGGGACGGACAAATAGCTCAGCACAATCGCTGCACATTAAGCAACTAAATGCAGCAATTGTCAGCTCAACAGTTAACTTGCGTCGTTTTTGGGGAAGTGTGCACTGCGTTAGCCAAATGATGCAGCTGTGCAAATTCGGGCATTTCAAGCGTTCAACTCCGCCTTTTAGTTGTAAATGTTGCCATTGCCACAGCGGCTGTCGGTGCTGCCGTTCACTGCAAATCGGCAGCCGTTCGTTTTGGGCTATTCCACGGCTTTTACTGCATGTTTGCGCATTTTTTCATTTTCTTTCTTTCTTTTTTGGTTTTTCATTCTGATATACATCGACGACAACAACAACTGCACACCAACAACTGCACACCAACAAACAGGTGGCGTCCTATCGAACAGTTTGGCCATTGCAACCGATGCTGCTCACTTGCTCACAGATTTCGCTAGTTTTATGATATCATTGTTTGCCATCTGGATAGCTGGACGACCGTCAACACAGCGGTAAGTTGCAGCAACAACAACTATGTTATAACTGTATTTATGTATGTCCCCATATGGTCGACACAGTAAATCGTCGCCGCAGAAAACGAATGTCGTATGTTACATTGAGTTTAATAGCACATACGACAATCGTTTTCTCAGGCGACGAAATGATGGCGCGCGCAGCTTTTAAAGCGTGAATGCCGCCCGACATTCTGTTAGTTTGTGTTTTTATATGGTCTGCTATGTGTATATGTGTGTGTGTGTTATGTGTTATGTGCAGCCGCTGGTAGTGCTGGCATTGTTGTTGGTGATGGCAATTTAACTCGACGTCAAACTGAATGTTCACTGCAGCAACATGGCCACCAATATTTATTAACGTTTCAAATGTGGCAAATGTGCTGCACACATACATACATTCAAGTGTGTGTGTGAGTGCGCGCTTAAATTGCACCCACATACACGCACAGCTATGCTTTCGAGCGGCAGCATTTGTTGTAGCGACGGGTTTTGAAAAATCACTTTCAATTATTTTCATGTTGCCTTTTGCCAGCCATAACAAATGTGCAATTTAATTGCCGATTTAGTGAAAAGGCAAGGTGGAAGATAGAAGGGAGAAAAGGTGAGGTGCAGGAACGAAACTGACGTACACTGCATTGCACATTCAGGCACACAAAACAAAATAGTGGCAGTAGAAATGTCAGTGCAGCTAACAATGTGGATAGGCGTGTGAGAATTTCCCGAGCTGGGGTCTTGTCGAAGTGCGAGTCCTTCTCCGAGAGCAGTTACAATTTTCTAGTTAGAAAGGAGCTGAAAGGACTGTAGAAAAGCAAGTCTGTGGTTTATAATGTTTGAAAATTTCTGCAAAGTCTTAGGAGTCGTTTTCCAAAATCTTCCAAAAATTGATAACAAATAGTAAAAAAAAACCGTGAATAAATATTTTAAAATATTCATATCAATATTAGTTTTTGGTCTTCGTTCAAAGACAACCATTTTTTAGCCAAAATGTTATGCCTAAATTTTCTGGTTTTTGTCTGAAAAATCATAATTTGTAAATTTTTAGTTCTATGCTCAGCAAAAATGGTAAGAAATAAGGTTTACTTTCGAATAAAAAAATCTAAAATAAAAACAAAAAGTTTAATCACGCAAAATAATTGACCAGTTAGTCGAGACGTAACCGTAAACTTGGAAAATGTGAGCGATTACCCTAAACTTAGTTTTCGTAAACGTAATCCTAGAAATCGGCTGATTTTCCTTGTGGAAAATCACACGCAAATTAAATCTTTTTCCGTCGTATTTTCACTCAATATTCTTGAAGGTATGAGCATCCAACTACTTAAAATATAAATCTGTTTACAAAAGTAATAAGAATTTAATTCAATTTTGTATATTTAACAATTACTGGTAAAGAAATTAATCAATTTAATAAATTTTTTAATTACAGTCGTGTCTGGGTATAGCTATACAGATATACAGCTTATACAGTCGTATCTGGGTATAGTGAACACCCTATATATTGAACACCTCGATATAGTGTACACCCAAATTTTGACATGGAGCCTCTAAATATTGAACAAAATTTTGAAAGCAATTTCAAGCAAAAAACAAAAAGTGTATTTTGAGCAAATAAAACGAGTTTTTGAACAAAAATGTTAACCTTGATATAGTGAACAACCTCAATACTGTGAACAGGCCTTGCAATAATTAGTTCACTATATCCAGACACGACTGTAATTTTAATTTTAATTACTTATATTAATTACATTTTTTATTTTAATTAATTTTTTCATTAGATATTTTTTAGTTATTTTTTTTTTAATTGTTAATTTTAATTTTCAATTTAATTTTTTTAGTTCATTTTTTCATTTTTCAATTCATTCAGTGGCAACATTTTTCTGAGCGAAACCATCAGCTGATTGCGTTTTCCGTAAACGTTAACTTCGAAATTGAAACGAAACAGATTTCTAAGTTTATGGTTTAGTTCTAAGTTTACGTTCTACGTCTTGGGTAACCAATTGAACAGATTTCGGGTTTGGTAGGTCGTGTCAGCTGACACGTCAAACTAAGTTACGTCTCGGGTAACTGGCCCATAAGTATTTCTAAGTAAAGAAAATACGTACGGAAATAATTAAAAATTTGTATTTTACTGTAGGTATGCAATATGAAGTTTTCCGAACTCTTAATTTGATTTTAATATATTTTCCTTTTTTTTAACACCCACTATAAATTATAAACTATAAACTCTACAAAAAAACAAATTACTAGAAACACCTAAAAGTAGGCAATATAAAGTAAAGAACTTAATTTCCCGCAATAATAAATTGGTGCATAATGTCGAAAATAATGAAAACGTAGCGCGTCATATGGGCAAAGGGCCTCCATTTGCCCCCGTTGGCCGCACCCCACCACAACAACAACGACAGACTACTTAGAATGCCGGCAAATAACAAAGTCATTCAGTAATTTTCGCTTTGCACTTTAAGAAGTGTTCGAGCATTGTTTGTGCCTCAAATGGCAACAACTGGCATTTAGTGCACTCCCTGACACACATCCTTACTCGAAAGCAGGCGCGCATCCATGCTGCCTCAATGGGGGCTTCGAGTATTTCTAATATTGCTTCATTTAGTAAGAAAGTGCACGAGCCCCTCTGGCCCCTCCCAGTCTCTGCACATGCACATACATAAAAACATATATACCTATAGGTATATATGTATACATATGTATATACGTTTTTCTTTGTTGATGTGTATGTGTGAATTTTTTTACAGTAAAGATTTAAATTGCGCGTTTTTTATTTCAAGTCGACTTTTGTTGGTTTGTTTTCTTGACGGGCTGTTGCGCCGCATGTGGCGCTTTTCATTACAAAAACACCACCACACATTTTGCAGTATGTAAAAACACTTCTACTACTTCAGAAGTAACTGCACAATGATGCATACTTTTTGGCGTGCCAAGCTAAATTCGCTGCTTTACACCGACGCTAAATGCTCTAACAGCGAAGTGAAGAGGCAACACAAATACAAGCAAAAGAGGAAAACGATGCATGAAAGTGCCACGGCGTGTTTGTTGTTGCTGCTAAAGTAGTTTGAGCAAATTGCGCCATTTCAATTTTCATTTATTTGATGCCTTTTCAAGACGCAAAAAACAGAAATGCAAATATGTAAAGGTTTATGGCGCAGTGTGGCGCAGTGTCGCGACTTTTAGGTCTCAGGTATGTTTGCTTATGCACAACAACAAGAATAATGAAAACAACAAGCACTCACAACAACAACAACAACAAAAACACCACCAATACTAATCAGAACAAGAACAAGACAGCAAACCAGGAGCATAGCGGCAACATTCAAAACTGAACCACAACAACAACACCATCAACACAACAGTCACTACGGAAAGTGTTTTATTGCCCGCGCTCGCCTAAATGTATGCAATGAGTTTTGCGCCTTTTCCCGTAGGCCTCTAACGAAAGTTGATTACAGCCGCGCAGTTGCTTCGCCTTATTCGTCGTAGAAAAAAACAGATTGAAAAGAGAAACAGTGGCCGGGTTTTAGAAGTGTGCCGACTGAGGTCTGGGGGTGCAGCCATTGGTGCACTGATGGCCGGATTGCATGTGTGTGCCAGCTGTAGCGTACCTAAATATTTTCAGAGCGCAGACAAAATAACAAGCACACATTACTTTAGCATGTTTTATAATTTTCAAGTTGAGTTTTCGCCGTACTGTTGCTTATTTGAAGCCACTTACGGGCGTCTAGTGGCAGCGACGCCTCAGCGCATGCAACACTAAATGAATGAATGCTTGCGTGCGGGCATTTGTCGAGCGCGGGTCTCGTTGTGTTGCTGTTGTTGTTGATGTTGGTTGGTGGCAGTTGTAAGTTGAAGCATGGTTGCTGCCATTGCGGCTGCTGCCAGCACGTTGTGTGGTTGCGGTTAAGCACAGAATTTGCATTGCATATGAAATAAACATACACAGTCAGACACACAATTTGTTGGCTTCAAACAGTTATACAAATAAATGAAAATGAAATTTCGCCACTGGCGCTCCACCAGCACTGACAGCGCTGGCAAATAATGACAACAACAACATCTAATAACAACATTGCAAGCACATTTGGCAGCGCGGCTGCATGTATTTATGTCTGTGTGTGTATGTGTGTTTGTTATTGCAATTGTGTGCAAATTGCATTTTTCACCCCCTTCCACTGCCCATTCACAACTTAACCCATAACAGTCGCACACACACACACACACACGTTGAAAAAATCGCCTTGTCATCTTTGGCGCCGTGGCTCATACAGCAGGTGTCTCGCCTCAAAGTATGCTAGAAGAAAATTTAAAAAATTACCACTTCGTAAATGCAGCCCATTTGCACTCAACCCGCATAAAAATATTTAAAAAAAAACCTAAACATTTATTTACATTTGTGGCATTGCAGCAGGCAGCTACAAACTGCGCAAATACAACGCACACTGTCTTTGGCGCTCAAAAGTAGGCAACAAAAATTTCGCAACGTGGGTGGAAATGTGTGGAGCGCTGCCAGGAAACGGAAATGTGCGAAATTTGCGCCAAATTAGTTGGGGGAACGGTTAGAACGGCGCGCACCGTCAATCGCAGTGTTGGTGGCGACACAGGTTGGGGGGGTGGCAGGCGTGGTGTCAGAGCTGCCATTGCAGCAAAGTTTGAAGGCTGTTGCCTGTTTCTGCCACACAATTCCCAAGCAGAAAACTATTTTTTTTGGCCGCTAATTTCGCATAGTAATAGAATTTTGCATTTTTGTTACCTGCTTTTCGGTGTTTATTTTTTTATATGAATTTTAGATGGGTGCCTGAAAATGCAATTTGTTTTTTTTGTTGTGCAACTTTCAATTCGACTGTGGCTGACTGTAAACTGTCGAAAACAAACTTTATGGGGTAGCAAAAAATGTTTTGCATACTTTCAGGTGTATATTAGCGGCCACTGATTGCAGCCAGCAGAGGGAGACCAGTTCGAATGCATCAAATTTATAAACTTGCAAACTTAAATGAAAATGTGCAGTAATTTTAATAAAATATTGCATGAGAGCGCCTCGGTCCTTTTCAGTTATTGTGCACTTTTGTTTGGTATAAAAATACGCTGCCAAATGGGTGGAGAATTTACCGGTGCAATGCGTTGGGCCACACAACAGAGGAAAATCTGTTTTTTCCGCTTGCGCAACCATTGGGACATTCTTAGACATTTTGAACAACAATACACCACAACATTGGCATCTAAAAAATAAACCAATATCGTTTTCATGAAATATTCATAGGCACTTTGAAAAAAGAGTTTTGCTCGCGAAAAGAGGAGCGAGCAGTGTTTACAAAACATACAAAAATGAGCACGAAAAAGAAGCGGGAAGTGAAGACACGTCTGCGTTTGCTTCATTGGCACATATTCGCCGCTGAAGTGTGCAATAATCGAAAATAAAGAAAAATAAAGAAAAGAGCCAAAAGGGCGAAGAGTAAATAGGAAGGAAAGCGGACATAAATGTGAGTGAAAGAAAGCTCAGTTGCAATCAAAACGATGCCCACTTTGGCATAAGAGTGACATATGCTAACGAATTGTGGCGGCTGAAAAGTAGGAAGGAGGCGAGTTGACACTACTTTTCCATCATTTCCGTCAAGTCATCATCAAACTTGATTTTTCCTTCAAATGTCGCTTCTTTGCTCTTTTATGAGCGCTAAGAGTTCAAGCAAATCACATTTACTTTTGCCATTTGCAGTCAGACAGTGTTAAGCGAGACAATGTAGGAGGAGGGGAACGAGTGGCAATTGCCAAAGTGGTATTTTTCTGTAATGCTCAATTGTGTCAGTCGCGACATGCCATGACAGGCGCCAAGAAATGTCGCAACTTTGGGAGCGCAAATGCGTTAGCAAATAAACAACTCAAGCACTTAATGGTGTTGCATACTTTTAGGCTGTCAGTGGTGTCAAGTAACTGTTTGGCGTTATTATTGATATTGTTTTTGGGTGTTAAAAAAGTGCACTAAAATGCTTACAGAAATGATGCAAAGTTATTTTTTGGTTTTATTCTAAACTTGATGATTTTTTGTCCAAATATTTTTTTATTTTTTTTATTTTTATTTTATTTTTTCTAATGTGAAACTCATAAAAGTCATTTACTTTAATAAATTATTATTATGAAACTATAAAACCTCATCAATTTTTATAGATTTAATGGATTTTTGTTTGTTCAGTTATGATAATTTTCATTAATAGAATAATTTGTTTCGATTTTCTATATTATTTGCAGTATGTCGTTTGGCTGGTATCGCGCCGAAGTCATTGGCGCCATGGCTTCCGTCGTTATGATTTGGGTCATCACTGCCATTCTGGTCTGGTTAGCTGTGCAGCGATTGATTAATCGCGACTTCGAAGTCGATTCTGTCATTATGCTGATAACATCGGGCTTGGCTATTGTGGTCAATTTGATGTAAGTACTTGCAAACTTTGCTGCCCCTTCCACCACAATTCTCTGCACAACTAGCCCAATAGACGTCTTAGAGCCACATGATTGTTGTATGGTGGCATTGTTGTTGCTATAATTGTAATGGTATTGATAATTTGTGCTTCTGTGCTGTAACCGTAATGAAATATGCAACGGAAATTGCGCGCTAAGTGGGCGCCAAGTACACGCAGACTGTAAGTGGGAGTGGATATTAGTTTCAGTTTGGCGTGTGGCGGTGGCATATTGAAGATAAGCAAGATTCTTGGAAGGCGATAGATACTGAGAAAGCGACTTCGAGAGGAAAACTCTTAGCAATCTCAGAGTGTTTACAAACTGATATCAAAATTCAGCCTATACATATGCAAATAGGAGAATATGTATAGTGGTTGTACTATTAATTAGTAGCTGACGTTTGGTTGCAGCAAAATGTAGCATACTTTGTGGCTGCCGTATTGTTTTAGTCAAAATATTGTTTCATTGTTTCGCTGACCAAGTTTAGTGGTTGGCTTTTAATCTAAACAATTCAAATATGCTGTTTTGTAATTTTTTTTTGTGTTGATTTTATGTGTTGGTGCCAATCAGTGAGTGGCTTTTGGGCAACAAACTTACTTCCTCCATCAAACTAGGACCAACACTTTATATGGTTCTGGTTCATGTATGAACATTCTGTTGGTTCTAGAAGATAGGTTAAAGAAGGATAGCGAAGTACAGCAGTAACTTCTAAGCAGCCCGTTTGAATTTTTGAGATTTCAAGTGTCAGGGAAAATGTCCACAGGGAACTTATTTTATAACCGCGTGTCACGACTGAGAAACGAACTCTATCTGTAGTGTGTTGTATGTTGGAACAATGTGGAAACGAGCTATGTGTGGGCTGTAGTTGATATGTGTGCTAGCCTCACAAATTTAGGGAATTAGTTGGCTGGTTTGAACCGAGCATCTACTCTAACATATGCAACATTGAGACGATGTACCAGGGAGTTAATTAAGCAGATAATCAAGAAGTTATTATGAGGCTTCTGGCTACAAGTGCGAACTGAACGCCATTTTGTGATGGATGCAGGTGATTTAGTTCAGCCGGAGATTAGATGGAGTGAATTATTTCCTACACCGCTTAGAAAGCCACTTGGCCGCTTCTTTCGACACACTAAAGTTGTGTTCAATCCAACGTGGATCATTTCTTAGGAAATCTCCCTTATTGGTCCGACCCCACTCAGTGAATATTTAAAAAATTTTTTTTTTTGATTTTTTTCAAAAAATTTAAATTCAAGTTTTTGTCATTGAGTCAAATTGGCTTTCAGACTTCATAGGAGGCACTCCAAATATTTGCAGTGGTTTTTAATTTTTCAACTACAACTAAGTGCTGGTTTATTTCGTAAAAACAACCCCTAAAAGTATGCCATAAATGGCATAATCCATTACATGTTCAGCTATGGTGGTAAAAAATAACAATTTTTACAACTTTGTTTTCGAAGAAATGATGTTTATAGCCACAACTATGGTGTTTTGCACACGTGAAAACATGCCATAAATTTAGCAATTTATGATCTATTTGGCTACTGCGGCTGAATGTTGGCTGCTAACATCGAATATTTGCATGAAAAAAATTTTTTACATTTAATTGTTTTTGCAAAACGCCATTGTGGTGCCAGTTTTTTAAAACAAATGGCACCTAAAAGTATTCCATAAATTAAACAATTTATTACATACTTGGCTACTGTTGTTGAAAGCCCAAATTGTCGCACTCGGAGTGAGCGCCAAGTTTGCTCAAATTTGTGCATAACAAAAAAATAAATAAATAAATTTCAACTGTCGCTGCTGTTGTGAAAATTCACAGCTTAGCTGCTAGCGGCGCTAATGAAGGCTTGGCAGCGCTCAGAAAGCGGTCAACCAGAACAACAACAACAAAAACAACCACATGTCGAGCAGCATGTCAAAAGGCAATGGTACACACCGAAGATAGCAGCAACAACAATGACTGAGGGAAGTGGGGAAAGCGGAAAATCACACACACACACACACACACACACACACACACACACACACACACAAATGCACTAAATGTGTTTTTGTTGTGCGCCATAGGGGCAGCGAAACATGCTGGCAAAAGGTTGCACACATTTTTACGTCACCAATTTTATTTCTTTCCTAAACAGCAGCCATTTTTTGCGCAATGCTGTTGTTGTTGTTGTTGGTTGCTGGTGGCACGCTGTGGCAGTTTGTGTCAACAATGGTTAAAATGTGAGCATGTTTGCACTGCACCGCAGCGGCAGACAAAAACAACAGGCAGCCGGAGAATGAAACAAAAACCGTAGCATAGTTTTTGGCGCATGGAATTGTAGTAGTAAAAGAGGAAGAAATTGTCGAATTTCCGGTTGACGTTAGCGCATTTTACGGTGTTTTGGCGTCACTTGAATTTCTGTTTGATTACGTGCAGTGATTGCGAAAGTGCAGACAAAAGGCAGCGCAAGCGGCGGAAAGCGAAAAGAAAACGAAATATTGAAGACGGAAAAAATACGTTTGAAGAATGGCAACGACATTCAATTGAATTAAATGTAATGATTCTCAGGCCAGCACTGTGCACTTTCGGCACTGCGGCGAGTTGGTGCGAAGGCGCGAAGAGTTGGGCGGGGAAGGGAAGGAATGTTGTGTCGTCGATTGCCAGCGCGCTAAATGCGGCGCCAGCATAACTCAAGCGAGCGCCAATTTGAGGCATCTGAAAGTATGCTATAAAAATGTTTAGTTGCACGCCAAATGCGCCACTAAAATCAGACAAGCGTAAGCGCGTAAAAAGTGGCAGAAGCGCCAGCGACGCGTACAAATAAAAACGATCGTCAATGCCAACACAAATGCATAAAATTGTACAGCAAAACAAACAACAACAACAATTACGCTGTTTGTGTGCCATAATAACAACAGCGGAAGGGCCATCAGCGGCAAAAAAAATATGCCAACAACAACAAGAACAACATCAACAAACAACAAAGCGGCAAGGCAGTGAGGCGGCGCGGCAGTCTGAAGCGCGAAGGTTAGCGACGTGTGCTGCTCGTTAAAACGTACACTTGGAGCGCGACGATTCGCGCCATTTTTCGCCGCCGTTTGCCCGCCAACTGTAACTCAGATTTCAGCCTTTTCAGCGCTTTGATGTTTTGCGTGCCATTTGGATTTGTCGCTCGATGCTTAACGATGGCATTCAAGACATTCCTCATCGGATTCACCGCGCATAGCGGCGACTAACGTAAACACGAAAACACACAAACACACACGCACACATGAACATGGCCCATACATGTGCGCAGTGTGGCGTGTGTGCGGCCAACTACAACTACGGCCACATACAAACTTGTATTGTACGTATATTTGTATATATTTGTGTTTTGTGCTCAAAAGCGCGTATAACGACAAACGCAGCAAAAGTCGCAGCTCCCTTGGCCTTTGGTTTGCTTCCAATGCTTTTTTTGTGTTGTGTGCCATTGCAACATTTATGTATTTCTTGTCGTTGTAGTGGCTCTAAAAAAAATTCATTTGTTTTTTGTTGTTTGTTGACATTTGTGCCACTCGCATGCTATCACCCACAGCAACAGCAACAACACAGCCACCAAATGACAACCACACAATCATGGTTACAGTTGTCACAGTTGGCCGCTGAAATTTACCAAAAATCTGGCAGCTTTTCTCATCATGGTCGTTAGACGTTAGCAGCGCGGAGAATACGAAAATTTTCAACACTCTAATTGTTCATCGTGGTCGATTTCGATTGTTGTTGTGTGAGAAAGTATGTTTCTTTATATTTAACGATGGTCGTTTCGAAGCTGGAATACAGATCTTTACACTTGATTCTTATGGTTTCACTACTAAACTTCGGCGGCGACGGCAACGAAACAAAATGTTGTGAAAAGAGAAGAGAAATGTTGTGAGCGGAAGTGTTACTTAATATTTCTAGTTTTTGTTGGTAGAAATACCGTACAACTCAGCTTCTAGGGAGGTGCCAAAACAGTGGTGCTGTGTTCCGAAACAGATGGGATAGTCTGTCAAGGCCGACCTAGTCCCAAGTATCGGCCAGCAGAAAAGGATGTGGATCGCCCTAAGTAGGGCGATGGAAAAATTGGTGAGCAAATGCAGTACAGCAAACCCTCATGAAAAAAAAACCGAAAATTGGGCTATATAGAGCTTATTTGTGTAAACCTAACAAACTAATAATGTTGCCTGGGAAACGCCCACAAAAGGCGTGGCTTGGGGTCAAAGTTCAAAGTTTTTATCAAAAAAAACTCAGTTTATTTCCAACTGATTTACACGATATGGGTATCAAACGAAAGGTCTTTATCATATCTTTCGTTTGATGCACAACATTAGATATGTTGTAACTATGTACTAATAAGAAGTTTTAAGCAAAAATATTTTTTTTATTTTCAATTTTTAAAAATGAATGGCTTTTTCGAAAAAAAACAATTTTTAAGTTATAATAAATTTATTACCATATTAAAGCATGTAGAATTCCCTTTACAATGAAATATTAAAATGTATACTTTTGTTTTTTATGAATATATTTTTTTAATTTTTTCTAGCTCGACCCTTGGTCCGAAGCTATTTCGCATTCACCTTGGCCATCGCTTTCGGACAATAAGGGTTGAATAAGGGTTTTACAAAGTAACTGCAATATTAAAAACCGTTTTGAAGATCTAGATTTCTAGCCTTACATAATTTTAAAAGCTTAAGTTTTGCCAAACAGCCGTTAAAACCGTTTTTGCTTTTATGGTATTATGACATTGGCAATTTTATTTGTGTGTTGATTGTATTTTTCCATCACATGGAGTTTTTCTGTATTCAAATACCTTTTATGTGGGCGGCCTTCGGCCGGGCTGCAAAAAAATAACCCTCATGGGAATAAGTTAGGCATCGGGATCAATAGAGTGTTAACAGTATTTTTGTATTCAAATCCTATGATTGTAACAGATCGCAATAATCAAAGCAATAATCTTCATAAGCGCCATTACAATATTGCAAAAAAGTGCTTTTAACTCAATTTAAAATAAGTATCAAAGCAAAAATACAAAATTTGCAAATGTTTTATATTTCATTGTAAAGGGAATTCCACAGGCTATAATATGGTGGAAAACTTATTATACCTTAATGATGGATTTTTTCGAAAAAAATCCGTTTTTGAAAAATTTGTACAAAAACAAAAGTATTTTTCGCTTAAAACTTCTTATTAGAACATATTACATATTTAATGTTGCACATCAATAGAAAGGTATGAAAAAGGCCTTTCATTTGATACCCATATCGCGTAAATCGATTAAGAATTGATTAAGTTAATTTGGTACCAACTTTGAACTGGGCATTTCCCAGGCAAAATTTTTAGTTCCTTAGATTCAGGAGCCAAACCTTTATGTAAGAGCATACCTATTTTTTTCACGAGGGTTCGCTATACTGCATTTAAGCCAAAATTGGGAACAAAATCAGTCCACTGTCACTTTCTATTCTAAGTCATTGCACAGTGATTCGACTCCATACAACCGCGGGACAAAAGCAGAAGGAGTGGTTTGTTCTTAATAAAATTTTCTAGTTAATCGTGCTCTGCTGATTTGAATTCTCAATTTTGTTTTTCTTAAACTTTTCTAGTTTGGAAATGCCTGAGATTTAAACTTGCAATTTTCGTCATTTTTGGTTAGCTATAACAACAACTGCGATGGCTATATATTTTTCAGATTTTGCATTTCATCAGTTACTTCAATATTGATAATTGCAAAGAGTAACAGAAATTGTAGGGGGAAATTGCATTAGTTTTGCAATAAAAATGATAATTATAGACGTATGTTCTGCACTTATGCAGTTTTTTTTTTTAATTTTTCACGCTGATTGCATACTTTCAGGGATAAATAAAATATATTTTGTCGAAAAATAGGTGCTTAGATCATCTTTTTAATTGAATTATTTTCTGAGATCGGAAGATATCGGAGGATGTGTTTATATTATTTGACAAAGAAAAAATAATTCTTAAAATAAAAAAAAACCAGGATACTCTCACAAACGTTTTATATATTTTCCTCTAAGTTTTGCCCATTTTCAGGTTTTTGATTTTGAAAAATATTTTAAATTAAAAGTAAAGTAGAAGCTTCAGCTTTTCAAATTTTGAGAAAACATTGAAAGCGAAAATGGACACATCAGTTCTTAATCTATATTGAAAGTTTTAGCAACTTCTTGCTAGCCATGAATTTTGAAGAAACAGAAAACATGTGTTTAAATTTTTTGGTAAAAAAAGTTCCGAGTTTCAGCAGCTCTTGCACACACTCTAATAAATTTTTCTCACAGACTATTTGGGGTTTTCTTAGTTGGAGTTTTGCCTTTCAAATGATATCAAAATCGTCAAATTCTGCGATTATAAATTTTTTGAATGTTGTCCATGGAACGAATCACTATGCATTGTTACGATTGAAAACTGTTCTTAATTATTTCACTAAGCAATGGCTGAATGGGTAGTTTTGATGTGCATTTATTTCGACGTGTGAGTGTGTGTGTGCGTGTCTGCGCGTGTTTACGTTTTCTTTTGTTTTTAATGTAGCATAAGAACTTAAGAAGCGTAGCGAAAACGCTTTACACGTTATAGTCAAGCAGAAAGCTGAAGAAAGCAGTGGAGCCAAGGAGGAGCGGAAAGTGCAGCATAAGTGTTGGTATCGAACGAGTAGCGGAGGCAGTCAGGGCGTTCTAAACGACAAGGGGAATTACAATAGGAAAGCAGCTGAAGAGAAGCATTGCAGCAACGGGAAGCAGAGGAATGTTGGTTGAAAAACGGGGTAACGGGAAAAGAAACCCCAAACATTTATAGCACTTTTTGGAAAGCGTAAATGACCAAAAAGGTGAAAGTGTAGGATACAACAAGCAATAACAAAAGCAAAAAATGAATAAACAGCAGCAGTTGAATTTAAGTATTGCAGCTGCGTTGGCGAAAAGAATTTGTTAGACGTTGTGGTAGAAATTAAAACTGTGGTCAACGATTTAAAACGAAGTGCACTGCACTCGCATTGTTTAGAATTAATATCTAGCAACGGGGCAGTGGTTTACAGAAGAAATTAGGCAAGGAACATGAAGTGAAAAGTCTTTGTCAGGGTTGCGTAGCGCTGACAGCTGAGCTGCACTCAGCCTCAGACTGCGCTCAGCAGCAGTTGTGATCTATTGAAATCAAAATGATTATTACTTTGAAATTCACATGAATTGTTCTTGGAATTACAGATATTTTTATGAAATGTTTGGGCTTCAGAAGACTTTTCGGATATTTAATTTAACCCATTTTCGACCGCTACTAGTAATTGTCATCAATATTTTTTGAATATCTTATGAATATTTGTTAAAAATTTTTTGAGGACTTGCATTTAAATCTTCAACTATGGATAAATGTTAAAACTATTTTTTTTTGGTGTTTTCACATTTTAATGATTAAAATTTGTTTTTCCAAAGATTCGAATACTTGTCGATAAAAGCGAATGCATGATTTTTGCGCACATATACAAATCGTTCTTTTTTCTAAATTAACAAAAGACCAAATATATATTATTCAATATCAGTACTTGAAATAAATAATTTTTAATGTGCAATGGGTGTAAATTCAACCTTCCAGAACAAACATTGCTTCTGTACCTTAAAACTGCATCCTGTCAAGTTTTGAAAATTTAAAAATTTCGAAATTGAATTAGTTATTTAACTGCAGAAAAAAGCAATACAAGAATTAAATTAAATAATTTTTAATAAATAATTAAATAATTTTTTCTTAATTAACAAAAGACCAAAGTTATATTATTCAGTAGTTGAAATAAACAATTTTTAATATGCAAGCGTCTAAAATCAACCTTCCAGAACAAACATTGCTTCTGTACCTTAAAACTGCATCCTGTCAAGTTTAAAAAATGGAATTATTTAACTGAAGAAAGATAGAAATATAATAATTAAAGAATCGTTTGTCATGTGTCATTTGCACTACACACACACACCCTCAAGCCACTCGTTCCATGGCTGTCATTTGACCCATCGAGTTGTTGAAAGTGCTAAAAATAATATAAAAAATGCCAACATCATTTATCTGGTTGCAGTCTTCAATTAGTTTGTTGCCTTCCTGCTTTCATATTTTCCAGCGTTGCTTCGTGCGCGCCAATGCTTTGACATTGTTTACTTTTCACTGGTGTAATTTTCAGTATTTTTCTGTTGTTGTTGTTGTAATTGTTGTTATTGATGCTGCTGTATCTTTCTTTACTATTATTTTTTTAAATCAGCACTAACCAAAACGTAAAATAATAACAACCGCAACGCGCCGTGGTCCGCTGATGGTGTGGCCATAACAACAAATACAACAACAAACCATAGAAGAAAAAGCAAAAAATACAACACTGACGTTCGCTTTTTGCAACAATGTATCTCTGCGTGTGTTTGTGTGGGTGTGTGTCACTGTGTGCATTTCCGCTTTTGTTGTTGTGGCTTTTTGCCGCTGGTTTTGCCTGTCTTTTTAATGGATGCGCTTTCAGCTTTGCTTCCGCATTTTCTCGCTTACCTCCTCCAGCGGCCGCAACAGCGACAGCGAGCAGCTTCCACATGTCTGCTTGCGTCGTTGCTGCTTTGAGCGACCGGCCGCTGATTGCCCAAGACTTTTATCGATTGTGCGGCACGTCGCACACGTGCCCCCTCCGTCTTCCAGGCCCGCGTCGCGCTGCTCAACAAATATGTACAATAACTTTGTGTCCGTGTATGTGATTTTGCGCTCTTCAGCCATAAAGCGAATGGTTCGCTACAGCCGAGCTGGCTGCAATGTTGGTCAGTTGCCGTTTCAGCATGCAACACGCGGCTGCCTCAACGTAATTTGTAATATGAACGCGGCGAGCGGCGCTGTTGCGCGCAGCACGAAAGGCCAAACGAGTGCAATTGGGTGCGAAGCGCAAGGCGGCGTGACGGGGTGGGGCGTGCAATGAAGCGCTTGTTTACAATTCTGGCCAATGCTGTCACCTCGTTAGCGCCGCCACAGCTTCGCATTGTTGTCGCTCGATGTTGCTTCCTGTTTTCTACGTTGCTTGTTATGCGGTTGTTACGTTGCTGTTGCTGTTGCTTTTGTTGTTGTGCTACTGCTGCTGGTCAGCGCAATAAGAACTTGTCCAGTATGTTCTGATTTAATTGACAGGAACATAAATATCAGCGCGCTGCCCTTTGCGTTGCTGTCCGTGCATCCTTTGGCGCCTAGTTTGGACCAGCTTTGACTGCTTTAATGTGTAAGTGTGTGTGTGTGTGTGTGTGTGGGTGTATGGGAGTGCTGTGTGCGTGTTCTGCTCGTTAACGCCGCACATACACCCATACTCACAATCGGTCTGAACACTTACGCGCTTTTAATGTGCGTTTTGTGCTTAAGTGCAGCACGGCATCTGCTGGTTAAGATGCATGTTGTGCGTTGTTGCAAGGCCATTTGTTGCACGTAGAAGTGGCAGCACTGTGCAGACTTGAGAGAAAGTAAAGATTGCAGCAGAAGTGGAGGGTAATTAACTGGCTGTTAGACATGCACTTGTGTGGAATTGGCCAGAGAATGCGTAGAGTTACATTCGATTGGCGGGAGGGGGGCTTAGATGGCGCGATGTGGTTTATGGCTAAAAGGATATAACTAGTCGAAGAGCTGGATGTAAGCGGCTTTATGTTGACGATTTTGTAGCTAACTAAAATGAAGGAACATGAGAAGAAGGCAGTGAAATGCCGAGCAATCCGTTCTCCTCTAATGCGTTTCGCCTGTTCACTTTTGAGTCAAAACTTGGGTTAGTTCAAAGGACTTTTTGCATGACGTGTTATAGGTAATGAAAAGGGTATGACTTATAGTGAACAACAGATCACAGTTGACTGTTTCAACACTCCCTACATTACAATTTCAAGTGGGTATTTGATGCAGTGTTGCCAGATACCTGAAATCACTTTCTCTGAAATCTTAAAACAATACTGAAATTTCACCCGCAAAAGTTAAAAGATCTCCTAAAATTTTTTAATAATTTGCATCATTTCAAAGGAATTACACTTCTCATAAAAAAAGAAAAATATACGTATACATATAATTTTATAAATGCAGCCTTTTTTTTATTCATCTTCAGCCTAACAACAATTAACAATTCAAACAAATTCAGCTAAACAATGAATTAAACAAAAAGTGCCAGTTTTGGCGGGATTTCATTGTGACACGAACAAGTGAGAACGAGATAGAACGAGCTTACATTTTGTAAGCTTACAAATTTTTAACACAATCGGGTGCTTTGACTATTAAAACAGTTGCCAAAATATCGTTATCCAAAAATTTCCCAAAAACCCAAGGATCCGAAAAATCCTCTAATATAAAATATAAATCTCCTAAACTTTCTCCTAAACAATTCTTCCTCCTGAAAATTCTCCTAAAAGGCCAAGAATATCCTAAATCTAGGAGCAAATCTCCGGATCTGGCAACACTGATTTGATGAGATCAGAAGAGTCTCTACAACGAGCTGCTGCCGACTCGTTACATTTTTAATTCTAGGCTATAGTGTTATCAGTTAACAACAACCTTGAAAGAGTAACCAAAGTCGATAGAAAGTTTGGTTTTTTCCAATAGGATAACACCAGGTCATCGAGGTCTGGGAGATCTTAGTTTTATGTTCTTTACACCATAATTTGCACTGATTATATGTATTTTATTTCCGTTACTTTACAAACTTTTTTCTCACAAAAACCACTGCTTGAGCCAGAAATCCCAGAATAAGAAGTTACAAATTTGCGTTGTTGAAGAAATTTGAAGGGACCCTTGCTGAGGACTGAATAAAACAGAGTAAGAAGTTCACAAATTTTGTGGCTTAACTAATTCTAAGGGATTGCCGACCCTTGTTGAGAACTGTTGACACTTGGTTGAGAAAACTTTGTTGTAAATATAATTTTAATATTTGTAGGATCAACGATTTTTTCCATCATTCTTTTTGTGCAACAATGTTTACTAAAATGTTGACAGCCAACTGGACTTTTGCGAGTGTAGCTTTATTGACAGATGTTGGTTGGTTATTTTGTTGTTATTGCTGCTTTTATTGCTTTGAGTGCAGCCATCGAGGCGAATATGTGGTCTGCCACTAACAGTTCCGGCTTTATATGCCGTTCACGTCTGTGTGCATTAATGTGACCAGCGTTGTGTACTTTGGGATTCATAAAGTCGCCAGTAGACAGAAGACAGCCGCGTCCGTTGACTTTGCTGTCCCGACAGACCAAAAATATTGCTCGTCTTTTGCTACGGTCTACGGCAGCACGTGCACTGTTTTTGCTTGGCGCGCATACTGAGTTCTTTAAGTATGTTGTGTGAATAAAAGTTGATGGCATTTTTTCCACAAGCATTGCATTTTGATTAAGTGTTGAAGCTTCTCAGACTGAAGACAAGCTTCCCATAAATGCTTCCTGTGCTACGTTTATAACTGTGGCGATTTTTTCCTATTCACAACAGTTTGTTTTTATATGCTCTACCGCAGTTTTGTTTTTCCAATTTTTCTTCCTTTCGGCCTTTTTTGATTGCTCTACTTGCGTTTCAATCGAGTCGGCCAAATACTGCAAATCGATTGGCTTAGGCGCCGCAAAGGCCGCTTCACAGATTTTCAAATTTCACAGTTAGTTTCTTTTTTCAATTCATAGCTCACTCCACAAAAAATGAGTTGAAAAATCAAATGAAAGAACACCGAGGTACGTTGAGAGGCCGCACTTTTTACCAGCCTAATCGAATTCTACCACTTTGCTTGTCATTTCCTTTAGCGCCACCGTTCGCGCCGCACTGCGTCCCGCCTCTTGGCTTCCTCTAACTTGGCTACCTTCTTCCTTTGGACGAGCACTTTGCGTCACTATGGTGCAGCTGCTACTCTGGCCACAGTGCAAAACTTGTGTGTTGTATAAAAAAATACTGCATACTTGGTGGCGCATGCAGCTGGCTCTTCGTTACTGGCAAACATAGACACAGCTTGCGCTTCACTATTTTTTATCATTTCTTATGTTGGGTTTTTTGCAAGCTCCTTCGCCTCACCAGCTTTGCTAGTTTGTTGGCTCAGCCACTTGACGCTGGACGCTCGTTTGGTTTGGCAATTTATGGCGTTGTATATTTGCGCCAAAACAAAAAAATTCACAAAAAATAAAAATACCCAAAAAAGAAACAAGTATGAGGAAGCTGTTAAAAGCAGCGCTGCAAGTTTGCAGTAGTTGCTTTTGCTTGTTGCGCTCCTCCGCAGTCCCACAAAACTAAACGAAAATTGCTGCTGTATATAAATATTTCCGTGTCTGAAGTGAAATTTTACTTGCTTGTCATTTTTGTTGCCCACTGCACAAGCACACCAACAACACTTCAACAATGTTGTGTTATGCTCACTCGGTGCAGTGCGAATGCGAGTATGGCCACGTGTAGAGAGGGTGGCGGGCGAGGTGTGGGCAAACAGATTTCGAAAAACTGCAAAGTGACTTTTGGCTGTAGGCAAAAACCGGAAGCGTGTGTTAATAAATTTCCAGGCGAAGCATCGGAATTGCTGCCGAGCTTGTGGCTGCAGTATTTATGGGCCCAGCTGTTGTGCTGCTGGGGTTTTGAGATTTGCAGTTGTTTTTCGGCCCACGGTCGAAATATGCCACCACAGCGACGTGTTGCCAATTTGAGAAAATTGAGACAAAAATTAATGCACAATGTTTTGCATTCGTAATAAATCAGATGACAGCAAAACACTGCCAATTTGTTATGTTTAGGTGTGGAAAGCAATAATATGGACCACAAGTTTGTACAAAATCTTGTTGAGTTGGCCTGAAAGTATGCTACATTGAATGGGGTTTTTACGTTTGAAATTTTATCCCGAAAATATTTTTATAAAACAAAATATTTGTATGAAAAACGAAAAGTTTTGAACAAATATTGCAGATTCAACCTTTAATTGGTTTCACTAGAAACTAAAGCTTAAAACATAGTTTAGAACACGTATTCACATAAGCTGTACGTTTTTAGAGTTTTGAATTTTTTTGTTGTCCCAAAAATTGGTGCCAGCTTCTCGAGTGCAACGCGGAAAATATCAACTCACACATGTCGAACTTTTGCTGTCATTCCATATGCTGCAAGCGGACGCAGCTGTTTAAGTTTCCGTCAACTTTTGCACTTCGAATGTCTTGCAACAACAACAACAAAACGTACAAGTACAAAAACAACATTAATGCCAACAAATCCCTGCTGTAAATTTTGTCATCAACCGAAACTTCCTAACAAATTTCCTATTCCCATTGGTCATTCATCCATTTCAACTCCAGCTTCAGCTGCAACTCAAAGCGGCAAAGTGCTCCACCCTTCGTCCCCCTTCCATATCTCACAATGCCCGTGAATCAGCGATTTTCACATTGTTCTGTGATTTTCTCCATCACTTTTGGCGCAGTTCAAATAATTGCAAACCAATTCTTAGACATTTTTATCTGCTTCTAAAACTTTTTCTCCCCTGCTGGCAGGCAGCGACAGCGATAGCAACAACAACAACAACAACAATAGTGACAACAATAAGGTGCGGCAACATTCAGCCATTCTGCAAGATTTATTGCAGTTGTGCAGCAAATTTTCAGGGACAATTGCGTTCACTTTTTTATCGCTGCTTTATTGGTTCTTATTTTTGTCTTTGCTGTTGTTGGCAATTGTTTTGCCGTTTGCCACTCTTGTCACTTTGACACTTTATTTCGTTGGTTTTTTATTTTCGCCAACTTTTTTATGCCCCGTTCAATGGGTTTGCAGTTCGATAGCCCAATTTCTATGGGGAAATTTAATGTTTGCCGTGTTGTTGTTGTTGGCTGTATGTTTTATTGTTTATGCGTGTTGTGGGTGATATTTTCACTTTTCCCTTGAATCACTGCACCCATATATTTTGCTTTTCATCGCTGTTATGCTTTGATTTTGGCTGTTATTCTTGATGTAATTTTGATTGTTTCTTTAGAGTTTCATTCATGAGCGTTGGTGTGTGTTCCATGTTCGATGACTCTCAGAATACGATTGGTGTCGTGTTGGTCATTTAGTAGACATTCATCTAGTAGACATTCATTGCCGTTGCAGTTATTGTATCATTAAAGTCGTGTTTGTGACGCCCTCCAATCTTGAAGTGTTCAACAATGAGAAAAGATGGCCCACAACACTTTAAGTATTTGCGTTAAAATTTTAGGAACATTTCAGGAAAATGTAATTTCTTTTCAACAAACAATTCCTTTTTGCTTTGTTTATATAGAATTGTAAAAATGTTTAAATACATAAGTATATTTTAAGCTGAGGTACTGTCCAGCCTATGAATCTAAAACCTTTGCGACCCAGTGCAATTTTTTGCTTCGACGATATTAATACTAATATGTTACGTATTCAATTTAATTAAATTTTTTTCTTTTTTAATTTTTTACACAATAGCGGAAGAACGATTGGCGAACGACATTCGTTCGAATGCCGAAATGACATCAATTCAAAAATGTTTGTAAATTCAAAATTTACGCTACAGTGTTTTTAAAGTTAGATGGCACAATTGTGCATACTGGGTCGCAAAGGGTTAAGAATTTCATTACTACCATCAAGCAAAAGGAAATTATGCGCAACATTGTGCTGCATATTTTTAGGCGGCCGTGTAATTATTGCATTTCGGCGCTATTAATTTCAGTTCTTCTTCACTGCTTGAAAATCTCATAAATACTGGAATTTTTTCCTATTTGAATGATTCAAAAACACACCACAACAACAACATCCAATATTCAGAATATTCAGAATAGCCAAAGAAATACGAAAAATATGCTTGGCTGCACACACAAACTGGAGCGCTGCACTGAAGCGTGCCTTGCCGTTTCTTGGCGTTTATTTATTTTGTGCGGCCCGGCGTCGAGCGGCGCCCAATGCGTCGCAGAACGTATTCTGCGCAGTGAAATATGCAACGAAAATTGCTTTATGAAAGACAGAAAAGCGCGAGCCAAAGGCGTCGGCCCGCGGAGACTCGGGCAAGACAAGGCCGTGCAAGGCTGCCGTCTAACGGGTTGACGGCGGCTGCGGCTGCGGGGTTAGAAGGAATATGAGATTAACCAAACAAACAGCGCGAGCGACTCGAGTGGAAAAACGTAATTAGGCTTGATTTGAAGCAGAGTACAAGTTGGCGCTATGCTGGTTGCCGGTTGTTTGATGTAAAAAATGGCTTTGTTTCTGGTGAATTACGGGTTAAAGTTTAAACAAAAAATATTAAAAAAAATTATTAAATGACAAAATTAAATAAAACAATATTTATGTATGTAAATGAAATATTTTTAAAATATTTAATTAAATATTTTAATAAAATTTAATTAAATAAATAAAAATAAAATAAAATAAAAAATCAAATATAAATTAAATATATTTAAATATATTTAAAATTAAAATATTAAAATAAAAATATTTAAAATTAAATTAAAAATAAAATAAAAATAAAATGAAAAAATTAAATACCTATAAATTAAATATTTTTAAAAATATTTAAAATTAAAATATTAAAATTAAAATATTTAAAATTAAATTTAATTAAATATTTAGCAAAAATCTATATATATAAAAATGAAACGTGGTTCGTTCGGCCGCTTAAAACTCGAAAACGACTGGACCAACTTGAATACTTCCTTCGGCGGGTTTGTTCAAAATGTTTACGTGAAGGTTTATAAAAAAAGAAAAGTCGGGAAAACGGGGCGTGGCGCCACAAGAATACATTTTTAGACAATAACTTTGGAACCATAAGTCACACATCAATTCAATTTGGTACAAACTTTCTATTTAATCATGTCCTTCGACCGAGGGAATGGGGTGGGTATTGGACAAGGGGGTGTGGCACCGCCCATACAACTCAAATCTTTTAAGTGGAATAGCTTCGGAATTGTAAGTCGCACAGCATTGAAATTTGGTGCACCGTCGTTTCATAGATGTGTCATTCTACTGTTAAAATTTTATGGGCGTTGAACAAGGGGCGTGGCACATTTTTTATGACAAAATTTCAGCAGAACTGTAAGTCGCACATCAATGAAACTTGGTATGAATTTACCATTTAGTCATAGCTTTCCACAGAGGGAATGGGGTGGGTATTGAACAAGGGGGTGTGGCACCGCCCATACAACTCAAATTTTTTATATGGAATAGCTTCGGAATTGTAAGTCGCACAGCATTGAAATTTGGTTTGACATACTCCCATAGAAGTGTAATTCTACTGTTAAAATTTGATGGGCGTTGGATAAGGGGCGTGGCACATTTGTTTGACCCAACATTTCGGCAGAACTGTAAGTCGCACATCAATGAAACTTGGTACGAACCTACCATTTAGTCATATCTTTCGACAGAGGGAATGCGGCGGGTATTTAACAAGAGGGCATGGCTCCACCCATACAACTAAAATCTTTTATATGGAATAGCTTCGGAGTTGTAAGCCGCACATTCCTGAAAATACTCTAAATCAAAAATAATTCGAAACGTATTTTATAATTTTTCGAAAATCAAAAATACTTGAAATAAAAAAAATTGGACACGCGATTCTCATTATTTTCAAAATCTAAATCCAACTGGATCAATGACGGGATAAAAGTATGTATGGAGAAACAAATTTTGTTGAGCCTTTTGACTTCAAACTTGGTGAAAGTACTTCAAATGTAAAATAACTCGATACGTGTTTTTCATTTTTTAATATTAAAATCGAATGGGGTCAACGACCGGTTAAAAGTTTGTATGGCGAAACTGTAAAAAACATGAATTAATGACTTCAAATTTTGTGTAAGTACTCTTAGTGAGAAATAATTTGAGACGTGTTTTTCACTTTTTTGAAAATCAAAATCTAACGGGGTCAACAATGGGTTAACAGTTTGTATGGAGAAATACGATTTATTGGTCCTTTTGACTTCAAACTTAGACAAAAAGCACTTCTATCGGGAAATAATTAAAATGTGCTTTTCATTTTTTGAGAAAATCTAAATGTACCTGATAAACTAAATGTGAAAACTCATGATTTAAAGGGCTTTTGAGTTCAAAATTTTTGGAAATACTTGACATCAAAGATAATAGACATATGTTTTTTTTTTAAATCAAAATCTGACGGGGTCAACAATGGGTTCAAAATTTGAATCGGGCGAAACAAGAGAGCTTGCGTGCGAAGCCGCGGGGCCCAGCTAGTAATATATAAATAAAAATTAAAAAAATATAATTAAAATTTTTTTAAATATTTTATTTAATTTTAAATATTTTAATGATTTTTTATGTGTATTAATTTATTTTTAATTTCTCTTTTATATTTAATTTAAAAATATTTATTTATATATATTTATTATTATTTATATATATTTATTTATATTTATTTTTAATTATATACTATATTTTTTTAAATATTTAATTTAATTTTAAATATTTTAATTTTAATATTTTAATTTTAAATACTTTTAAAAATATTTAATTTATATTTAATATTTTTAATTTTATTTTTATTTATTGTGATTTATTTTTTTTTTTTATTATTGTTATGTAGGTATTATATTTAAAAAAAGATTTAATTTAAATAAATTAATTTATTTGCAGCATGGGCATTCAGCTGCAACACGGCCACTCGCACGGTGGCATGACTTCCTCTCACGGTCACAGTCACGGCTCCGATAGTAAGATGATCAAAACCATTAAAGGTCCCCAGAAAGAAAATTTTAAAACGTCTGCGGAAACGTCGGGCCTCTCGCTGCGCGCCGTGGCCAACAAGGTTTCTACCACCGAAAATCAAATTGCGTCTGCCAATGGCCCGGTGCCGGACTCGGAAAAGCCAGAAGTTGCCTTCACCGAAATGGACGCCGTGGATGCGGAAATGCCGGCGTCCGGTCTCAGTACGTTTTCCTATCAGAATTCAAAATCGGTGAATGAGGTGCGCGCTGAAATCGCAGCCGTTATGGCGGAGACCGCACCCGGCGCCCATCATCACGGCGGCGAGGCGGGCAAAATGGCAGTCAACATGAATGTACGCGCTGCCTTCATACACGTCGTTGGCGACATGATACAGAGTATGGGCGTATTTGTGGCCGCTGTGGTTATATACTTTCGTCCCGATTGGGTGATTGTCGACCCGATTTGCACGTTTGTCTTTTCGATTATTGTGCTGTTCACCACGTTTGCGATTATGAAGGATGCGCTGCTGGTAAGTTATGATTCCATTCATGGCATCCAAAAGTTATATGTGGCCGCCCACGTGATCTCCATGAAATAATCTCCTATCCAACTTCTTACAAATTGAGCTTTTTTCGTTACTTTCAAATAATTTTCAATTTAACATTTTCCTATTCTTCTCATCTTTTATTCTCATTAACAATTTTTAACACAACAGAGCTTTGCATCATCACTCTATATTCTCTTAGCATTCCTTCCATTCCAGCATTCAACACTTTGTTTACAGTCCTTTTTTGCAGTGAAAATTTAATTGCACTACTAACTTTAACGTTCTTCTCTTTCCCCTTCGCTCTTCTGGACGTGCCACTGTTTCTGTGCTCCAACCAACCGCCAATATTTTGCTCTCCATTTCCGGTCGCGGTGCCCGCTCGCCGCTTCATCTTCGCTCGCTTTGACACTGGCGGCCGCATTATGCTTCTGGCTCGCTGGTTGCATGGTTGGTTGGCTGCTTGACTGCGCTGCGCTGCTAAATGATAAATAGGTGCTGATGGAGGGCACACCCAGCTACATGCACTACACCGAGGTGCGAAATATCTTCCTGGACATTGAGGGAGTGGAACAGGTGCATAATCTGCGCATTTGGGCGCTGAGCATTAATAAAATCGCGCTATCTGTGCATTTGGCAATTGGTAAGTACAAACTACTATGCTGGCAACAACAATCAAAACAACAACAACAACAAAACAACAATAAGTGCAGCTTATTTGCAACAGCAACCAGGCAGATAAATCAAATCAGCATGGCCGTTTGTAAATGTTTGTTTATGTGTGTGTGTGCGTGTAGTTGCGCTTGGGGCCTGCTGTGGTGCTTGCCAGTGTGTGTGTGTGTAGGTTGGCTGATAATGATCATTATGGATTTGTGTGTGTGCTGGTGTTGGCATTAGCATTGCATTACTTGTTTATGCTGTTTGTTGTTGTTGTAGTTTTGTGTGTAATACAATGCTTGTAATTAGTTTAATTATTTTTGTAATGATCTGTCAAAGAACAACAAATTTTATAAATTTTATAAATGGCACAAAGTCGACAAAATATTGTTAAGAGCTTAATTGACATAAATGCATCAAAGTCTTAAGAGATGAAACGAAACGGCAACGTAAATAACAAAAAAGTCATAAATAAAAGTTATGACGCAACGTAAACAAAAAAAATTCCAAAATAATACTTATCTAGAACGAAAAGAAGATTTGTTTCTCATAACAGTTATTACGCAACCTAAAAATTCATTGTCGGAAATAATAATTATAATCAACAAATAAAATTTATGTTGCATTGTAATAGTTACATTGCAATTATTTTCTTAAAAAACTTATAATAGTTAAGTCCCTGATAATTAGTTAACAATAGTTAACTCACAACGAATTTGCAACAGAAATGAATATAAATGATGACAATTTAGGATTTTCACTTCTAAAAGTTTTCTCGAAAATGTAGTTTTCTTCGAAGCAAGAAATCTTTTGATCATAAGCGATATTAATTTTAATAGTTCTTTAAAAATTACTCGCATCTAGCAAACCACAAATTTTGAGAAATGTTTTTCGCATATAAATACGTTTTCTCTCTTGGCGCCAAAACTCTTTTCGTGTATCTTTCCAATTTAAATTATCTCATTAAATTGCAATGAGAAAACTTCAGTTTTTTGCCGCTCAACAACACAAACTCAACGACCACATCGACCCGCATAGCAAAACAAATTCCCCCCTTCCCGTCACGCCACCTTCAGCTATTTATCCATCGTACGCTTTGAAGACACTCCAACACCAACTACAGTCATAACCTCAAATGTCCAACCCAAATGCAGCCAGCCACCCACTCGCCATCATAGACACAAACCACATTCAGCTAACTAATGAAATTTTTGGTTTAATTTTGTGCTTAAAAATGCAAAACCACTCGCTGTTGATGCGAGCGATGCGATGCGGCTGGTGCGGGCGACAGGGGGTAAGTAGAAACGTGATGCAAACGCGCCGAATTTAGTGTGTGGATGGCAACGTTAAGGAGGAGCATCGGTCACAATGCGCAGCGTGATGAGCGACGTTTATCATTAATGCAGCGAAAGGAAAATTGCTTTTTTAATGTGAAGTGAGGGCAAAAGTTTGGGCATAGAGCTGCCGCAGATGAGAAACAGCAAACATGGGTAGCGACGAGGGAAAGCAAGCGGACTGAGGTTTAAGTCTAAGGCACTGAGGTGGGAGTAAGAGAAATTGGTCGGGATGAGACTCAAGATGGGCTTGAAGGCCATAAACGGGAGAGTCGGAGAATTAAACTTTTTGCTCGAGAAGCATGTTTTTCAAACGATTATCACTCCTCGTTAGAAAAAGATTAAATACTGACAGTTAGACAGTTAGACGCGAATCGTAATACGGTGATGCGGGCTTAACGAAATTGGACCCTAACCCAAATTGTATGGCAAAAATGTCAGCAAAGGAGTCTAAAAATCAACGATAGAGTTGAAATGCAAATGAGCTGAGAACGATTTCGGCAATTGATAATTTGACGAGGGGAACGCAAGCCGATTGCAACACTGTAAAAAATTTATTATTATTAAATTTGAGCGAGCTAGGCGGGGTGAGAGAGAGAGAGTTAATGTGTTCGCCAATTCAGCGCAAATACAAACGCGTTAAACATAATTTTCGCTTCTTGCGTTACAGTAGCAAACAAAAACAATCTCACCAAACTTCTGGCGAAATTGCGTAGAGCAAATTTTGAACGCAGCCAAATTGCAGCGTCAGCGTTCGCACTCGCACTCGCACGCACACACAACGCCCCCGTCGCCCGCAGCGCGCAAACTTCAAAGTAAACAGACCAAAATGCTGCCGTAGCGCGGCAGGTGTCGCTGCATTGCCGCCGTCTGTGGGTTTGTGCGGTGCAGCGGAAACGGAAGTACCTGACGGTGCGCTGCTACAACCGAATGAGTATTGGTGTATGTGTGGCTGTGTGTGTAGTTATGCGATGCCGTTAACTTTGATTGCATTCAAAGTGTTGACGCTTCAAATTTTAACTGCACGCTGCTGTCGCATCTGCCCTTTGGTCGCTCACCCCGTTCGACAGTCTATCTGACTGTCTATTTGTAGTTGTTGTTGGCGCGCGCAGGTTTGCTTAAAACAACTTTCATTCGCGCTAAACGCTTCCTACTGCCAACGCCACTTCATCTCTTCTCATTGCAATTTAATTTTAAATTGACATTAAAATTTTATTTTAATGCCTAGAATTTTTTAGTTTGTATCTTTTTTTTGTTTTGTTGCTCATCGCTATGTCGTTCGCTATTCATTTTTGCCATTAAGCATGTGACCCCAAAAAAAGGTGATTAAATAAACCATTACATAGTCGAGCTGTAGTGTGGCTGTCAGTAATGGCTGTTGTTGTTGTTGGCGTTGGCGTTGTCGCTCTTTCTATTAGCTAAAGTTGCGAGTGCACTTTGCGGCTTTCGGACAGCTTTTGCAGCTGCTGCGACTGTTGCTCATGAGGCAGGCGGGAGTTGGTGTGCTGGTGTTGTGGTGTGGCGAGAGAGAAAGGAGAACAGCTGCCTGCGGCTGCAACAACCTGATTATAAGTTGGAATATGATGACATTTATATGCAGAATTTGTTATTGTGCTCGCTGTGTTGCTAGCGAAATGCTTTGGACAGCTGTCAAGTGATTTTTAGTGCTTTCGCAGTTATGTAGGGCAAATAGCTCGTTGGAATAGGGGTTGAGGTGAGGAGCAAAGGAACTGCATGGAGTGAGCGGAGATGCTTCAACTACAGACAAAAACAAACATAACAATAATTAAAGTGTGGTGAGTGCATTTGAGGAGTTTGGTAGTTTTGAATAACTCATCCGAGTCACTGCGAGCAATTAGAGATAGAAATAAAGAGAGTGTACTATTAAAAAGTGTAGATGACATTGTTGTTGATTGTGTGGGGTGTTGAAAATGTCGCAACTATTGGGGTTAGTTCATTGTATTACAAGTTAGAGGACAGTAGGTTCAAATGTAGACCCAGTCTGTGTTAAGACCTTATTTTGTTGTTTCTATGATTGGGAAAATCGAGCAAAATAGTTGCAAATCGAGTGGATACTTAGGTCTTCTTTTCTTTCGTCAGGAGTCTTTCTTAAAGAGTCAAGTTCCTGCCATTTATATATCATTGAAACAATAAACAAATAAATTAATTCAAATAACAATTGAATAAATTTACATTAAAATTAAATTAAAATGTAAAATTGAAATGAAAATGAAATTTAAAATGAAAATTAAATTTTTAAGTAACATTAAAATTAAAAAAAAAGAAAATGAAAATAGAAATTTTATTTAAAATTAAACAAGAATTAAATACAATATAAAATCTAAAAACTTAAAATTAACATTAAAATTAAAATTACAAATAAAATTAAATTAAAATTGAAATTAAAATTACAACTAAAATTTAAAATTAAAATTAAAATCTAAAAACTAAAAATTAACATTAAAATTAAAATTACAAATAAAATTAAATTAAAATTGAAATTAAAATTACAACTAAAATTTAAATTTAAATTTCAAATTATATTAAAATGAAAATTAAAAAAAAAAATTAATATTAATATTCAAACTAGAATTAAAACTAAAATTAAAAACTAAAATTAAAAATTAATATATTAATTAACCCTTTAAGTGCCGGAGGCCGATATATCGGATCTTGCTGCATTAGCGAGAAGTGCCAGAGCCGATATATCGGCCCGCGTCTTGTAGCGCTTTACTATTCGCATTGCGGGACAACTCTATCTCAAAATAATTTTGTAATACGTTATAAATGATCTAATTTCATTACGAGAGAATAAAAAAAAATAGTGTTTTGTTTTAACTCTTTGTGGACGTTTATGTTATCGCAACTTTTCGGCAGCGTGTTATGTAAACAACTGTTTGAAGACTCTTGCGAAATAACGTTGCATTGCCGCAGCGAGACGTAGGATCAGCTATTGTCTCCTCGATCGTTGTTGTATATTTCGTCCCAGTTGCAGTTTGAAAGCATCATTTTTGTTATTGCCGTTGTTTTACGCTTGTGTCAAATATTGTTGTTTTTGACAAACCACCAATTAGCAATACAGAATTTCGAAAATTCTTTTTATTCTCTATTTTATCCTTAGTATACTGCTTTTTGAATCATGTAAATATTGTTTCTCGTTTGGTTTTTATGAGCATTTTCCCAAACCCTAGTAAAACTGTGAAATTCGGCCGGTTATTCTCGCATACGCACCTCTTTTTCGCCCGGCACTAAAAGGGTTAAAATGAAAATAAAACAAAAAAATTAATATTAATATTCAAACTATATTAGAATTAAAACTAAAATTAAAAACTAAAATTAAAGATTAATAATTAATAATTAAAAATTAAATTAAAAATTACAAATTAAATCTGATATTGAAATTGAAATTAAATGTAAAATTATAACTAAAATTAATTTTAAACTAAAATTGAAATAAAAATGAAAACTGAAATTGAAATTCAAAATAAAATTATATTACAATTAAAATTTAAAATAAAATTCAAATAAAAAAAAAAAATTACAAAATAAAAAGTAAAAATTAAGAATGAAAAACTAAAAACTAAAAAGTAAACTTGAAATTCAAATTAGAATTAAATTCACTTTAATTCAATTCACTTTAATTCAATTCAATTAAATTCAATTAAATTCAAATCAATTAAATTCAATTCAATTCAACTCAATTCAATTCAATTCAATTCAATTCAATTCAATTCAATTCAATTCAATTCAATTCAATTCAATTCAATTCAATTCAATTCAATTCAATTCAATTCAATTCAATTCAATTCAATTCAATTCAATTCAATTCAATTCAATTCAATTCAATTCAATTCAATTCAATTCAATTCAATTCAATTCAATTCAATTCAATTCAATTCAATTCAATTCAATTCAATTCAATTCAATTCAATTCAATTCAATTCAATTCAATTCAATTCAATTCAATTCAATTCAATTCAATTCAATTCAATTCAATTCAATTCAATTCAATTCAATTCAATTCAATTCAATTCAATTCAATTCAATTCAATTCAATTCAATTCAATTCAATTCAATTCAATTCAATTCAATTCAATTCAATTCAATTCAATTCAATTCAATTCAATTCAATTCAATTCAATTCAATTCAATTCAATTCACTTCAATTCAATTCAATTCAATTCAATTCAATTCAATTCAATTCAATTCAATTCAATTCAATTCAATTCAATTCAATTCAATTCAATTCAATTCAATTCAATTCAATTCAATTCAATTCAATTCAATTCAATTCAATTCAATTCAATTCAATTCAATTCAATTCAATTCAATTCAATTCAATTCAATTCAATTCAATTCAATTCAATTCAATTCAATTCAATTCAATTCAATTCAATTCAATTCAATTCAATTCAATTCAATTCAATTCAATTCATTTCAATTCAATTCAATTCAATTCAATTCAATTCAATTCAATTCAATTCAATTCAATTCAATTCAATTCAATTCAATTCAATTCAATTCAATTCAATTCAATTCAATTCAATTCAGTTCCTGCCATTTATATAGTTGCGGACACTTCAGTCTAAGTAATCGTCATCCACAACTTTCCACTTTTATGGTACAGCAAATTTCGTCGACACATTGGGCCTCCTTGAGACTGGTTTGAGACCTTAAAGAAGTCAAGTAAATGGTAATTATGTGGTTCTTACTTTGCCTAAATGTGCTCTCTTCCAAAGCTGCCACTTCTCCCCCTTTTCTATACTCATCAATATTTTGTTACTATTCAAAAAAACTAAATATTACAACTTACTTAATCGTCTTCTCATTTCGTCTCCCTTTTTTACATTTCCAACATATTCTTGAAGCACTTGAATTTGGATATTATAAATCTGCTTTTAAACTTTGCAAAGTTATGCACTTTTTGGCATTTTTGTTTCCTTTGCGAGTTACGAAAGTCGTGTCCCATAAATTGTTCACTGCCTAGCGCGTAAAACTTTTACTTTCCACATGACTTCAGCTGTCCGCTGACTTCCGCAATTTATCATTTTACCTTTCCCCGCCAAAGAGTGTGTGCCGCATTTGCGCAATGCAGTTGAGTTGTTACTGGTACAATTTGGGATAGGGGGATCGTTCCAGGGGAAAGAAATTATTTTCAAATACGAATGCAATGATTTCGACATAAAATGTGGCTAAGTGAATGATGACAATGTTTTTGCTTTGTGCGAAGCATGTAAACATATATAAGTAGAAGGGATGAAAAAAATGGAAGAGTTAGAAAAGGGCACCGAAAAAGAAAGTTATGAAGAAATTAAGGTAAAAAACATGGAAAACATTTTAGAAATGTATCTGAGGAAAGGACTGAGAAAACAAGCTAAAAGATGAGCTGACTAAGATGAACTTCTATATGGGTCCCAACCGAGGATTCGATTGAGCAATTTGATGTTCAAAAGTTTGGTTCACAACTGAATTATTTGGAGACACCAAAGCGCAAAAGTTGGATTAAGACTATAATCTATAGAGAGAAGAGGGCTGCACGCATAGTGTTTCAGAGTCCGGCGTAGGTGAGTAAAAGACGCGTTTTACTGGGACAGCCGGCAGTGTATGCACCCTTAGTCATAAAAACCTATTCAAAGTAACGAGAGCGAAATGTAGATGTGGTCATATGAAAGCGTAATTAAAGTCGAAAATTGAAGTTTGCAAGGCATGTGCACATACGATTTTCTGATCAATGGATATATTTATTTTAATTTTTTTTCAACATTTTCATTGATTACTTTAATTTCGTATTTTCTTTATATATGTAAATTTTTAAAGATATATAAAATCGGCAACATTTAAACGTCTTTTGTGTTGGCATTTTTCATTCTATGCTGCCTTTTATTCCTACGCGGCCCTTGTCTGCCTGCAGTAGACTTGCAAACTCAATCTCTCGCTCCCCCTTCGCATAGCTCACGCTTCATGGCCGCCTTTCAAGCCGTTTAACAGTCACCTGCAACTCGAAAGACCATGGCCAGCGATGCGTATGCGGCCAATAAATCTCACTCACTTGACACAGCGTGGCACCACATTTCGGTTTTTTGTGTCCAACTAAATGTTCAGCTGTCTGTTGCCCACTTGGCTGGTTTTTAGAAAACCCCTTCCAGCCAGTAAGAAGTAGGCAGCGAGGCAAAATTTCTATTTTGAAACTACTTAAGTATTAAATATTTAAATTCATTGCAAATGTTTGTGCTCAACATTTGGCTTGGATTGTAAACCAACCTGAAAGTATGCTACAGTTCAAGTTCATTGTGTCGTCTTGACATTGGCATTGACAGTTGTACACTGGGTCCACTTCATACTTTCAGACTGTCCGTTAATTGTGAAATTCGTTGGCCGGTAGAAACGAATAAAATGCCAAAATGTTGTCAACATCAGCAGTTGACACTTGACTGCCGCTTCTTGTGTAACATAAATGGTGACTTCTCTTCTTCTTCGTTCACTTTACTTTCCTCGGGAGCGGCCACATAAACTGGTTAATGTTGCTGAGCGCGTAAAATTCAGCGGTGACGTTCATAAAAAGCAACAGCCGCACAGCAGTTACCAATGCCGGCTATGTCGTTAAATACGCAAGGGGTGAACAGTTGAGTGTTTCAAAGGGGGTGTCGCATAAACTGGCATTTTATGCGCGATGCCACCATTGTGTGTGTGTGTTAGTGTTTGTGTGTGCCCTTTTACGAGATGACAGCACATTAACTGCTCAGGCTTTTGCATACTTCTTGGTGCACAACAGTCGGGTTCATTAGTGTTGCTGAAAAATTTAGTTGGTTACTTTAATTGTGCAAAAAAGTATTTCTAATTAAAAAAATTGCAGCTTTAAATTGCAGCTTAAGGCAGGTTTCTACCATGTGCGGCCGAGAAAACATGTTTTTTTTTTTAAATTTTTGATGGGAAGGTTTTTAAGATAAACACTGGAAAATTTTTTCAGATGTAGGTATATGTTTATTGTACAAGTAAAAAAAGTTTCAAGATAAAATATGCAAAGGGGGGGAGGGGGCCATCGAGCAATGGCGGCAGGACTTCCTTACTCGCGGAAGTCCTGCCGCTGTTTGAGATGACTTGAAACACAAAAATGAAATTTTTTCTTATTCTGTATCCTTTTGTCTATGGCTGGAACTAGGATTAAAAAAAAAATGAAAAATGAAGGATATATGCGATTTTGACTAAAAAACTCAATTTTTACCTACTTTTTTCAATACAAATTTCAATTTTTAATGAGAAAAAATTATTATTTCTTGAAGATCCTAGTTCGTGCCATAGCTAAGACCTTGATAAATTACTGTTTAAAATTTCGTAGCTATTGCTCAACTCGTGTGGCCTAAATCACTTCCGCAAGGTCAAAAAATGTAGTTTTGAGAAAAACGCGTTCAAAGTTTTGCTTCAGCGGCTCGGCGCGCTCGACACCGCTACCTGTTTCGATAAATTGCTTCCGTAATTCGAAAGATTTCAACTTCAAATTTTGGGAGCGTATTCTACAATCATGTATTAATCCAAAAATGCATGAAAAAAAAAATCGATTTTTTTAACCGCACAAGGTAGAAACCCCCCTTAAATGTAAACTAAAGTAAAGTAAAATTTTCAATAAAGGAAAAATTGTTGAAGACCGTCGCAGTGAATGTTGTGAATGTTTGTGTGCGATTGATTGTAATCGCAAGCGCGAAGTGTGCAAATAGTTGGCTGGCACTTGCGCAAATTACGTGCGGCATGACAGCAAAACGACGACAAACATCTAGCAGACAGTTGAGAATTTGGATGGGAAAGGCGTACGGTGCCAAGGACAAACAGACGTCAGCCAGTTAGACGTAGACGCTGTGCCAATGGTTTGACAGGTTTTGGCAATTGCAATGTTGACAACTTGCAGCAGTGCTTGCTATGCTACTCTTGTTGTTGTGTTGGTATTTGCTGCTGTCATTTGCTTTGGCATTGCACTGCTCGATGCTTATTTAAGATGGCATTCGCTGTTTGCACGTGTAAAAATGCAATTTGCAAAGCAGCCAAAAACGGGATAACGTTAGCAGTTCGATGGGCTTCGGTAGTGAGAGTGGGGGAAGAAAGTTTGTTTGTGAGATTGAAAATTAAGATGGCACGAAAATGTTGATAATGCAAATAAGGCGCAAGTAAAATGGATGCGTACGCCCAAAAGTATGCTAACAAATGTAAATAAAATAAACATAAAGTAGAATCGTAAACGTACAGTAAGAAAAAGAGAAATTGATGTAATGAATATAAATAAAATTGAAACAATAAACTAATACATTAGTTCAAATAACAATTGAATAAAATTATATTAAAATTAAATTAAAAGTAAAATTAAAATAATGTAAAATTAAAATTAAACTTAAAAGTAAAATTAAATTAAAATTAAACTTAAAATTAAAATTAAATTAAAATTAAATTCTAAAGTAACATTAAACTGAAAATTAAACTTAAAATTAAAATTAAAAATACATATAAAATTATTGTTAAATTAAAACTTAAATTTAAAATAAAACTAGAATTAACATTCAAACTAGAAATAATATTAAAATAAAAAACAAAAAACTAAAAATTACAAATTAAAATTAAAATTGCAATTGAAATTAAAATTAAAATTAAACTTAAAATTAAATTAAAATTAAACTCTAAAGTAACATTAAACTGAAAATGAAACTTAAAATTAAAACTAAAATTAAATTAAAATTAAAATTTAAATTGAAATTAAAATTATAATTAAAATTAAAATCAAAATGAAAATTACATATAAAATTAAAATTATAATAAAATTAAAATTGAAATTTTAATTAAAACAAAACTGAACATTCAAACGAGAAATAATATTAAAATTTAAAATTACAATTAAAATTGAAATTATAACTAAAATTAAATTAAAATTAAAACTGAAATTGAAGTTAAAATTTAAAATTATATTAAAATGAAAATTTAAAATAAAATTCAAATTCAGAATTAAGATTAAAATTTAAAACAAAAATTAAAAATTAGTAATTAAAAATTAAAAATCAAAAATTATAAATCAAAAATTACAAATTAAAAATGACAAATTAAATATTAAAAATTAAAAGTTAAAAGTAAAAATTAAAAATTCAAAATGAAAAATTAGAGACTTACAATTAAAAATTAAAAACTAAAAATGAAAAACTAAAAATTAAAAATGAAAAACTAAAAATTAAAAACTAAAAATTAAAATTCAAATTAGAATTAAATTCACTTTAATTTAATTGAATTCATTTAGAATACCGATAGAATTTGATACTTTGTTGTTAAATAAATAAATAAATAATTTTAAACTAAATTGAAACTGAAGCAAAATGGCCTTGTCTGAGTGAAGGGTTAGTTAGTTATTGAAATCGTTTGCCTATATTTCTGAACTAAGGAGGATATTTGTATGATGCTGCACACCTATGAGAAGTGTTTTCTCTACTTTTAGAACAATTTGAAAATCTATTATTTTTACAATTGTTTTGTGTTCTCAATTTTCATAGTTTCTACATTTTTTTATAATCCCTGCAGCTCCCAATGCCGATCCAAAACTCATTCTGGACCGGGCTACTACGGCGGTGCATAGGCGTTACAATTTTTTCGAGACCACCATTCAAATTGAGGATGTTACACCGGAAATGGAGAACTGCAAGCAATGCAATGAGCCCGACTTGTTGAGATGATTCGCAAGTGTCCGAAGAATGTTAAATTTGTCATACTTGTGTTAGTCTTAAATATATAAAAAAAGATTTGAGTGTTTACATTGCTCGAACATTTGCGACAGGTAGTTAAATTTCAATGCGCAAAACGCGCCAAAATTACAAAAACATATTTTCGCTGTTTATTTTTCTTTGCGTGTATTTAGTATTAAATTTAAGTAAAAATATATGCATATACAATGTTATATGTAAATAGAGGTACTTGTAGAATTTGTAATAAAAGCCGTTTATAACAATACTACAAGTACTTGTATATGTATATCTGCTACATTTGTATAGTTGGAGCGTAGGACGTAAGTATACCATGGAAAATTTCTTAAGCGTTGAACATCAATAAGCTGATCACAAGAAAATTATTGCAAGCTCAATGATGTATGTTTAGTACCACATATTTGTTTCTAACAACGCGCCCATAAACATGCAATGCGCAACGAACAATTTTATGTACTTGGCTGCGTTTATTTCCACTTTACACGCATTTTCGTACTTCCAATTTTTCCGCTACTTTTAGCGCCAAGGACTGTCTATGAAAACCAATCTTGGATGCGTTTGTGCGTAAATCAACGGCTGAAATTATGCTGCAAATAGACGCACACACACTCACACACGCTCACACACACACTGACACGTTTAACCTCAATTTGCGGCAATCACACAGGCCGCATTTACCGGCCGCTTTGCCCTGGTTGTCGGCCTGTGTCACCACCAAATAGACAGTGCCTCGTCAGTGAGAGCACAACAACAACAACAACCAACACAACTGCGACATGTTAGATGTAGCCATGAAAATAAACTATGCGCCCGTCAATATGCACACATAAAATTATTAACGCACTAACGCAGCGCCACAAAATTTTACGCGCACGCACACCAATACGAAATTATTTATGCGGGCTGCGCGTCATATCGCACTCACACGCACACAGTTACATACAGACGCCGGTGCTGCAGGCGCGCGCCAACGCATTAATGACGCCAAAATTTATGTCAGCGCGCATTGTGCGTTGCACGCGGCAGTGCGTCCGCATGTGTGTGCATATGTATACTTTCAGGCGTTAGATAATAAATTGTTGAGAAATTTTTGACAGCACGCAATTAGGGCAACAACAACATCAACAATGCACATTGCAAAACCACGCAAATTGACATATTTTGTGCGCCAGGAAAAAAGATTCCAAATTTGAGGAAATAGCATGCAATGTTGTTTTAAACGCCTAAATCTATGCCATAAAATCATGCAAAGTGAGATAAAATCTAAAATGCGTGAAGTAATAATTTGTGGCTCAAAGCTTGCCAATTATGAAAATTTTATTAATAAATCACATCGCCCCGAAGCCTACAAATAGGCTTTTAAAATTTGCCTAAAATTGGTTAAAATGAATTTTGCACAAAAACGCTTCAATGTATCGGCGCGTGTGTGACAAAAAGACAAACTCACACTCAGTGACAGACGTGCGAGTGTTTCCACGAGCGTTTGCATATTTTATGTGCTCGCTTTGGTGTCTACCCGCCACACCGAATGCCACGCTGTGGTTACTTTTTCATGTTGCTGTTGTCTTGTGGCTGTTGTGAGGGGACGTGAGCGTAAATACTGCACATCATGAGCAACGCCACAACAATTCTGAATTCAACAAAAGCTCATAAATAATAAATTATGCGCCACAATTTATGCAACCATCAAATGTACGAACAGGTAAACGTGCACCACATGGATGGCGGTGAAAGGTAGACGAGGGTACAATACGAGTGAGAAGAAAAATTTGTCGCAAGAAAAATCAACAGCAGTGGAGGCAAAATTCACTGGGGAATAGGGAAATGTTTATAGGAAAGCTCGTGGCGATCCCTTCTGTTGTTGAGGGAGTGAGGGCGAAGGCGCAAAACGAAGACGACGAAAGGATGAGGGATGAGGTGAAGGAAAGGGTGTGTGAAGCGAGCAGAGTGGGATTAAAAGAGGAAGACAAATGCATTTATAACTTGGTGAGCTATGTAAAAAAATATGAAAAGCAAATAAAAAACGATAACAGTGGGAAGAGGAATGACGAAAAATGCGAACAATGGTTAGTGGGAACGCAAATTGATGGTGAAACGAAGAGGTGAGTTAATAAAAAAAATGCGAAAGAAAGAAAGAAATGATTAAGTTTGGCTTCAAATGCATGTATTTTTCTTTTTGTTTATTTAATGAGTGCAGTTTTTCTTTTTAAGCTATTATTTAGTACAAATCAATTATGAAAAAATATTTGCTAAACACTAGCAAGAAGGTCTTTGGGTTTAAAAAAATTAAAAAATTATAACTATATATTGTTTTGAAAAGTTATGTCGGAGTTTAATTTAAAGAAATGTTCATATGCTCATATGTGACTCTATGGGGACCCATGCATTTGAGGGTTAAGTTGTAAAATAAATAAAGAAAGGAGGAAAATAAAACAATTGTGAAGCAAGTAAAAACCCGGTAATAAAGAACAAGGAAAGTAAAAGTGAAATTTAAGAAAATTGCAAATTAGGAAACGCCAGCAAAGAAAGTAAGGATAGATAAACATGAAAGAAAATATAGCAACAAATGAAAAATCAAATGGAAATGCAACAAAGTAGTGAAATAAAAAAGTGAAAGGATCAAATGGTGAATGAAAAAGATAAGGAGTAGTAAAAAGAAAAACCATTGGTTTTGCATGAAATTAAAGGCTATATTTGGCATAGTTAGAATGATCAGGTTTAGCAAAAATATTCATCCTTTATGCCTCATAAAGCCCTCGTTCCTTGTCAAAAAACTGGGATAGTCGATTTCCAAAAGCTTCTCTTGAGTCAAAACTTTCATTTGAAATAACTAGGAAGAGGTAGTTATCACGTTATGTCAGGTGCATTGGCAACGCAAAACCCTCCTAAAATGAAATCCTGTCCTGTGTGCGCCACTGGGTGGATGTATAAGAACCTCCCAACTCAGCTCCCGCAGCTTTAGGTTATCGATCTGCGCGTCCTGGCGTTGTCCTGATGGAACATAATTCCTCTTCAATTGGCCAAAATGCTGGCTACCTCTGGGCGATTGCTTCCTTCAGATGATTCTATTGTTGACAGTACAGATCCAAATTAGGAGTTTGGCCGTAGACGAGCAGCTCATAGTAGATGATTCTCTGCAAACCCCATCAAAACCTTCTCGACCGTCAGTCCTACCTCAGCAATCATTTGCGCTTTCGCTTAACGCTACCGTAAGTGGTCCACTTTCCACGTCATCCATCACCATCCGCCACAGTTTGTTGATTTTGTTGGGATTTAGCAGCAATATGCAGATGAAAATTCGGCCTAAAAGGTTTTTTGCGTTTGCTCATGTGGCACCCATTAATTGAGCTTGTTTTTGCATCCAGTCTTAGTGAAGTGGCTCCAAAAGGTTTTTCTGCAAAGTTAAGCTAAACATTGCTTACAGGACGGGCGGAATCGACAAGTTCCATGATTTTATGGATATTTTCGACAATTTCCCTTCCACGGCGTAATGCATCTATGGCATCAAAAATACCGGAAGAGTGTTCAGATGGAAAGACAGAGTTTCTTAAAAGGGAACAAACAGGAAGACAAGAATGGAAGTGATGCAGAAGATAGAGAAAGGTAAAATAATGCAAGGATAGAAGGAAGGGAAAAGAAAATATGGCCAACCAGAACTAAACAAATATGAATAAATAAACAAAAATTGGAAAACGGAAAAATAAAAAGCAACGAATGAAAGGTCCATGGACTGAAAAGGACAGAAACTGAAATATAGGTAGGAATGGTAAAATAAAGAAAACCCAATGATAGAAAATACAAAACATAGGATAAGCACATAAAAATAAAAGGACTTAAATGACTATGAAATAAAAAAAGATAATAGAAAAGAGTAAAAAAAAATTTTGAAAATTAAAGGAAAAGTAAGTATTGGGGAAAGATACTTAAAATAAAAGGATAGGAGAGAAAAAAGGAAAAATTTGAAAGAAATAGAAAGTAAAGAAGAAAAAGTTGAAAAAACCAAAAAATTATATAATGTGACGATTAGGCACCCTGTCGCTGTGCAAGGCACTAGAATGCTTTTACTGGCATGCTTTTAGGCGCGTACTTTTAGAATACGGCCGACTTGCTATAATTTCGCTAGCACATTCACAAAGATGACTCGCGATGGTACTGGAAATTTTGAGTCCAATTGGAATGTGCGAGAACAATCTGCGCCACAAGCACACAAGTACACATAACAGGCAGCCGGATACAGCGCAGAGGGAAGAGGTTTGTTTTAGCAAGCAAAGGTAAAACACGGAATAGTTCAATAAGCAACAAGTGTAAAGATAGTAAAGTGTGAATTTGTAAATAAAGTGATTGCTGGTTGTTAACAGCGTTTAAGAATTGAAGTGTGTTTTATTTTTAAGCACTATCCAGACAGACGAAAAAGCCTGCAGAAATAATTTTCGAAACAATAAGCAAAAATTAAGGAATTTTTATTATTAAAATTGTATTTCCCCAATAAGTTTGTCTGCAAGCAAAGACTGCGACGAGCGATTTGGACTACTTACAATAGCTAAAGGACTAAGTAACTAATGAGCAAAACTCGGACAGACATATGCAGATTAACTTGCTGCTGCTGGGCTTGCAGGCCGAGAACTTAGATTTACCTGCAATGCCTACTGTCGCAGCCACAAGGATTAGAATGAAAAAGAAACAGTTTTTTATTATCTCTGTAGCTCTTCCGCCTTTGCGTAGGGAAAACTCTTGTTCGCAAATATGAGTGAACACTCATTGAGACAAAAAAATACAAACAAGAAAAACTCCCTTTTCTGAAGATTACTAGTCTGTGAGAATTTTTCTGTTGACTGAATTAAATAAATAAAAATTAAAAAAATACATCGATAGAAATATTCACAACTTATTTACTTACTTAACTGGCCATAACAACAAGTTACCGGATTTTTGGTAAAGAAAACTAAATGCATATAACTCATTTGTAAGATTAACCAAGTTTACGTACTATTTTCATCACTTTAACTTATTTGCAAAGTATATTCTTTGAACAAACCTATAAACTTGGCGCTGACTACTTTGATTTTTAGTCTAAAAAGTCTAAACATAAAAAGGAATGCAATTGAACTGAAAGAAAAGAAACGAAAGAAGTGGATGCGGTTAAAATCGTTAAGAAATAAATTAAAGAAAGAAGAAGAAGAAGAATAAATAAAGCAAATTAACTTTGTTTATTTAGTCTTTTTTTATTTTAGTCTTCGAACAATTTAAGAAAAAATCAAATTGAAGAAAGGCGATCGATCGAACTGAAAAAGACAAAAATCAAATCAAAAAAATTTTAATTGATTGATTTTTTTGAAAGACCAAACACAAAACACGACAAACAAATGAAAATAAAAATATGTGTGAGACGAAGTAGATTTCCAAAGAAATTATTAAAAATTTCAAGATAACACTGCCAAATGGTGTAAGTGCATTACTGCAAAATGAAGAGAATTCCAATCGAAGAGTCGCTAAATGCAGGTAATCGACGTGGCCGCGACGAAAGAGAGAAGCAAAAATGTGTTCTGTGGTTTTGCTGAGTTGCTGATGTTTTGTGATGAAAAGCGTGACAAAATTTGGGCCAAGTAAACAGTCATAAAATGCTTTCGAAGACAGACTGCGAGCGAGTGCAACGAAGAGAGTTTACAAACACTCAGACGAACCATGCTCTCGTCATGCGCCTTAAATTTTTAGTACAAAGAGTGAACAGTTTTCGAAATCGAAATAACGATAATCGCAGAAGTGTGTGTAGTGATGGTTTGTAAAGGGTTTGTAGTGTACATGAGGACATACAGATTTACGTATACATATACATACATACGTACATATGTGTGTAAATGTAAGTGGGTATTGGTAAATGTGATAACCAAATGAACACAGATTGGCGATTGAGGAAGTTAAGTATTAACGGGAAATCAGATGTGTTTTTTTATAATAGAAAATTTATTCAGATTTTACTTGAAAATAATTTAATTTAAAAGCAAATATACATAACTGAAAAAATAAATTATGTATTTTAAAATTATTCAAAATTAAGTTCTGAGGCTTCTGAACGGTTAGAGAGTCAGCCAATTATTATTAAAGGAATAAGATTATACTTTGAAGTTTTACAGTTTTTTTTAACCATTTTCGTGCTATCATTGTTTAATTTTCATTGACTTGACAAGCAGTCATTTTCACTTTCGAGCCAAGTAAAGAAACGCATTAACACGCAATGCTCACTCTTACCATAATTTAGTGTTGCTTTTTAATTCAAGTTTAATTCCTTTTATCAGAACCAAAGACTCTCTTCAATTTGTGTTGCTCTCATTTGTTGGCAGTTGTGCTCTCATTAACCCCTCAGTTTCAGTCTGTCAAAAGCGAATGTTGACTAACTGAGTTTGACTGCACAACAGCAACAAAAAAAAAACGAATAATAATGAGGAAGGAAATCTTATGTTAGCAAACAACAACAACAAAGCACAGCTGCCATACAACTACATTTTTCCTACATTGCGTTTCGTCTTTGTGGCACTTCGTATGGATTTTTGGTGCCTCGACGTGGCTTTTCAGCTGCGCTGACAGCTGGTCACTAAGACTAGCAAATTTCTGTTAGCATGCAAAATTGCGATGATGAAATTTTACACGGCACAGGCAACATTGTTGTTGTTACTATTTGTGGGAGTTTTGTGAATTTCTGTGATTTATGCAGTTTGAGCAATGAAAATTTCACAGAGATTTTATATGGTTGCAACCTTGAAGCAGCAGCAAAAAATGAAATGAAATGTAAACGCAGCAGGAAGAAACGAAAGAAAGGCGAAAGCAACGCAAAAATTAGATCAAAGTCAAAACGAATGAATTTGCTAGCACGCGAACATGGAATTGTTTTTTGCTTTTTGTTTTCGGCAATCAGCAGCGGCCTGCTGACTGCTGCCACTTGTGGCGCCTCTAATATTTTTTTCATTTGTTGGTGTTGGTGTATATTTAACACGAAGCCAGCCCATTGCGTGGTGTTTGCGTTTGTTTGAAGTTATGTTAATAGGGAATTATTTCAACGCTGGTGTGTGACAGCAGAAATTGTGGCAATCGGCTTTTCTCGACTGCGTGTCATTAATTTAAAACATTTCACACTATGCGCACACGCCCACTTGAACGCACCCACAACGAGAATGTGAACGAATGTCAAGACACACACTCACACACACAGGCAAATATAGCGATTGATTCACAACTGCCCACTTTTGCGCCTTCACTCAACACCGCAACTCTTTGATTGCTGAACTTTCTTCTTCTACAAACATGTACGTATTGCGTGCGTGAGTATCCTTTACAGCCAGGACACGTTTTTTCTTATCGAAAACGTTTGCTACTTTAACTTTTCGGTTTTGCCGTTTTCCCCGAAAGTTTAAGTTTTTTTCGTGAATTTTCTATTTTCCAGTTTTTTGTAGCTGCACTTTTCCGTTTCACAGCGTACGTGTCCTTGAAAATTAATTGGAATTTCGCTTGGAAATTTGTTGCAAATTGAATTGTGATTGAAATGACGAGCAGACACGCAGCTAAACGAGCAACGTGTCGCCCTTTTTCGGTTTCTATTTCTCGCATATTCTCGAATTTAATTTTTGCTTATAAAACTTTTGAATTTTCGTCGATTTTCTTCCATGTAAATGAGCGGTTAGTGCGTTGCTGCGTGGTGAAAAATTAGCTGGGAAAGCGGAAAAGTGCAAAATTAGCTGAGGACGAAATTTCGCTGCGGGTTTCATGGCCAAACGTTCAAACAGAAAATGCCGTTTGTGGTGCTTTTCAACCTTCTAGAATACAATTTTATATTAACATATTAAAAATATTCATTAGAAATGTGATGAGTTTATTGGTGAGGCAATTGGTCGGCTGATTGGTTAGTTGATCGACATCAATTCTTAAACTATTGTTTTCTGAGAAGGAAAACTCGCTGCCCGGATTGATGGCTTCTGTTTGGGTTTAATACGTGGGCAGTCCGATAAGTACTTAGCCCCACCGCCCGATGGTGCCACTATCGTAATAGAAATTACTATCGTGTAGTACATCCTCGTATACGGCTACTGTCAAAATGTCAGCCATATTGGATTTGTAGTTTTGTTTTGACCGCGTGTGGAAACGAACGTGTCCGCGGATTTTAGAAAAATGGAAAAAGAGCAATATCGGTCGGTGAGTCGCCAAATTGGTCGCATTACGAACAGCTGCCCCATCCACCGTATTTTCCAGATTTGGCCCCGTGTGACTTTTTTTTTGTTTCCAAACTTGAAAAAGTCACTCGCCGGGCAGAAATTTGAGTCGAATGAGGAGGTTATCGCCGCCACGGAGGCCTCCCGAAAACATATTTTTCAGACGGGTTAAAGAAGTTGGAGCATCGCTGGGTCAAGTGTATCGAGTTGAAAGGAGATGGCGTTGAGAAATAAATGGCCACTTTTCCAAAATTTTCGTTTTTCTTTTGTAGGCTAAGTACTTATGGGACCACCCACGTAAAATTATAAAAAAAATTATATTTAAAAATTTACACAGTTGGTTTGGTGTAAATGGCACCAACAACAGTTAAAATATATGCATATGAAACATTCCATATTGCTGGTACTTGGTGGAATCCTTTCTAACTTGGCACATTTGCCTTTGCAGTAATGCAAAGGTGTGGTTTTTGTTGTTGCTTGAGTGCAAGAGGAAATTTAATTCCATTATATGTGCATAATGAATTCATGGTGCAGGCATACATTTTTGCATTTGTCTTACATATAAGTAGATGCTCGCTATTGTTATGGTTGTTGCTGTTATTGCAATTCGTTTGGCGTCAACAGTGCAAGTAGCGGCAAAAAGTTGTAAACAACATTCATGTTAACAACGACAGGTACTGCAAGAACAACAACAACAAACACTATGGCAATAAAGTAACAATAATTGCAAAAACAAACGCAACAACATCAAGCAATAACAACAACATGAAAAGCAACAGAAAACTTGCAGTACAGCAAAAAAAGCAAAGAAAATGCACAAAATTAAAAGCAACAACGAGAACAAATATGTATTACTACGACAAATACATGTCACAACAATGTATGAAGTGCAACAAAAGCCGCAACATTAGCACTTCATACGTTCCGAATGCAAACGTTCGCTGGTAAGAGTACAGTCTGTGTAAGAAGTACGTGGAAATGTTGAATGAAAAAACTAATAAATTATAAATATATACAATCATTATTTTGATAAAAGAGTTTAGTTGTTGTATAACACCGTGCGACAGCATTTTTCACACCGGGAAAATCCATAGACCCAAAATCTCCTTGGTCACGTGTCAAAATTTCATTATTCTCGCTTCATTGATTTTGTATCTATTTATTATTTAAAATACTGATACTCAAATAAATTAGAATTTTTGTACTTCATTAGAATTGTAGCTTCCGCCTTTTTTTATTAACTTTCGAACCAATAAAGTTAGAGTAATGAAATTTTGACACGTGAGCGAGGAGATTTTGGGTTTTAACATACTTACTTTTGAAGAAAATTCTATATAAATTTTCAAGGGTATAAAGGATTACAATTTTCAAAGGACCTTTTTCATATCCTTTTCTTACAAATTGATAAAAAATCAATTTAATTTAAATTCTTGAGCCTTTCCTCTTTCATTTTATATACATATCGGCATATTCTAACGAGGTTAAGTATTTTTTGTATTTTTTATATTTTTTTTTATTTTTTATCCTCTTTAAAATTTTGAAGTCCTTTTAAAAGGACAACGGATGTAGAAATAAAAAACTGAGTACGCAGTATTACTATGTTTGGTCTCTAGTTCCACGCCCATATGGATTTTTCCGGTGTGAACAATTTTTTAATTTTGTCGCACGGTGTAATAGAAGGCCCTGAGGGTCTATTGTGATGCCCAAAGAACATTGAAAACTTCTTTGTTAGAGTGCTGTGAATGAATTGGACGATCTGACTGACTGGTACAACAACTGTCACGCCGCCTAAGTTCACAAGAGACCCACTGTTCAATCTATGTGAGATTCTATAAGCATAGACAATGTCAGGTTAAGTTCCTGAAGAGTTTGAAAAGTGTCAAACAAGATCTGTAGTCCGGTTCTGGTCTAAATTCGGTCACAGAGCGCATGAGATATGAGATTATAACCGATTTTTAGACCCATTATAGCCGATTTTTTACAAAGCCAGATCGAGTTTACTGATATCGCAACGTGATAGTTAATACGTAAATGCCACTCAGTAACCCAATGCAGTGTTGCCAACTTACAGCAAAAAAGGGCGTTGTTGCATATTTTGCACTCGCCTTGCAAATTAAAATTTCCATAAAATGTTCACACAGACTATTGACAAATGTGCATAGCTTTGTGCAAGCGTCTGTTCGTGACACGCACTTTGACGATTATTAATATGTGTGCATGTGTGCGTGCGTGTGTGTGCGTGCGCGCCGCTTGCAATGCGGACTTGTAATAAAATATCCCATTACACGCCGCTGCATCCGTTTGTGTGTGCTTTCGGCTTTGTTTTGCACGCGTCACACAGTACAACACTTTCACGTCGATGCGTATGCAAGGAACTATGTTGTAGTTGTTGTTGGTGTTGTTGTTTTCGTTGGCCATGTGCGTGCATTCGTTGCATTTGTATGCGTTTCCTTTACATGCTTTGTTTTTGCTATGCTTTGACTATTTGACTAGTTTTTGTTGTTGCTTTATATTGTTGTTGTCACACGCGTGCTGTGTTGTTGCTGCGTTTTATTGCATTTTTTATGCTTTTGACTTTTGCGGGGTTTTTTGGGGGGTTGATTTGTTGTTGTTGACTTGATAATTCTTTAATTGTTGGTGTTGTTTTTGTTTTGCTTTTAATTATTTTGATGTTGTTATAGCTGTTAGCCTGCCTTTGCCAACAACAAAACATGAGATTCTTCGTTTGCTCCTTCGACCAAAGCGTTTCAGCAGCTTTTCAATACGTTTGAACATTTTCGGTCGAAAGAATGTGTAATCAGCATTGTTGTTGGAAATGATTCAACTGAATTACATCAGTCTGCCTTTTTGTAATCTGATGATTTATTTGGCTTACTAAAACTTTCCTATGAAGGACAAAGAACACAGACAGATGCAATTCTGTTATATCCTTTTTCAACAGTGATACTAACCAAGAGCAGACTAAAGTTGCTAAAGTCTTCGTCTGACACTGGCTTAGTCGAGCTTTCAGCTTTCATTTTTATTTAGTGATTCAAAATCGTAGTTGAATTGGACCAAACCGTGTTGATATAAACAAATAAATATTGAAATGGTCACTTAGCCGGCCTCGATAGTTCAGCGAGTAGCGCGCTGGCTTCTTATAACAGAGGCCCTAGGTTCGATTCCTAGCTCGGGATGGTGAAACATTAGTTTACTTCTATTGTTATCCACATTAAGCAGATACGAATTGCAAGAATTGCACAAGTGCGCCCTTGGCAGGCAATGGCAGAACTCCCAAGAGTGAAAGGAAAAATTGCCAAAAAAACCACCGTTCGTATTCAGCGTTAAAGTGTAGGTCCCCTCCGCTTCCCTCATCCGTTTGAAATGTTTGTTATCACACATGTTGGAAAAGCAGTGTTGCATACACATTTGAAACGGGTGGAATTTGTGGTATCACAACGGGCCCATATAGAGGCCTAAATCTGTCTCATACAGTGACAGCCACTGCAACCTACCTGCCTGCCTATTCAGGTGATTGTTTGTAAGGCGTCCTTTAATCTTGTAGTTCATCTGAATTAATAGAACGCGATCGATATAATAAATGGAGATGTCAAAGCCATATTTGATCTAAATACATCTTCTTTTATCTCTCTCTCTTTCCATTAATGCTTCATAAAACTTCCATTGAAACATCATAACTTCAAATGGATATTTTTGGCCCCTACACAGTTATTATATCTGGTTAGCTTCGCTCAGCAAACAGCTTTACTGCACCTTAAAGTATACCAAAAGTGCTTTAGTAAAATTTGTCACGCTCCTCACAACAGTACGACCGACTTCGCCATGACATGCTTAGGCTTTTAACTACGAAATATTGAAGCGTAGACTTTACGCTGTCCTTTGCGCTACCCTCGCCCCCCTCACCGGACAAACTGCCAGCGACAATGTCGAAGCGTGTGTTTGCTGATTTGTTAAACTTTTTGTTTTGTTGCTGGTCAGCTCTTTGAAAAACAAAATGTTACCAAAATACCAACAGCAACAAGAAGAACAAAAACTACCGCTACAACCGACCAAGTCGACCAAACATGTAGCACAAAAAAGCTGACATTCTTTGTTGACATGCTGATGAAGTTGGTGAATGCCTTTTTGTTGGCGTTGTTTTTGTAGTTGGTTTTGGGCTGCCTTCTTTTGCCGAAAATTTGTTTGTTTAGCACACAAATTCAGTGAGTTTTTTAGTACAAAAAAAAGTTATGCCTGCTGGTGGCCGGAGCGACGGAAAATTGCAGAGAGTGTATGGCGGTTGGCCAAAGTCTGCCGCTGGCATAGGGGCCAAAGACAAATAAATGCTGAATAAAAAACAAAATACTTGTCGACTGCCGAACGAAGTCGAATGTGTTGGCCAGAGGGACGAGACGGGACGGGAAAGACGCCGAAAAGTTGTATTGGTCTTTGTGTCGCTTTGGACTGCTGTCGGCCGTGTACAACAAAGCGTTGCGTCGTCAGTGGGTTTTTGTGCAGCTGACCGCAACAGAAGTGGCGCGCTTGGTTGTTGTCTTTCTTGCTGCTGTTTTCGCTACTAAAGTTGTTGCTGTTGCTTTTGTGCTAACCAGTAGTTGCTGGCTTCTATGTTGAGCATAGCTTTGTTTTTGTTATTCTAATTTGTGCGCCGCAGTGAAATTGTCAGGGCAAAGGACAAGCGGCAAACCAATGAAGTTGTTGCCGCTCGGTGTGGGTGTCACACGCTGACAGCCGGAGCGGGCAGGTGCAAAAGTTTTTTAAGGCAAGTAAAAGGTTGACTGACAGTTGGGGGCACTGCGTGGACAGGCAAAGGCGACGACGACAACTGTGTTAAAGTGCAGAAAAGTGAAATAATTCGAGGTTAACTGGTGTAAAAAGCGGGTCACAGTCCAATGGCGACGCGGTGGGCGGCAGTTGTGGTAGGTTGAGGTTCAAAATCAAAATAAACACAGCTTAAAGTAATGGCGGCTTATGGCGTTAAACACAACAAATTCAGTCAAATGCGCGAAAAGTTTACTGAAGTGTCAACGTGAAATTTGTTGACGTTCAGTGTCAAAGCGCACTTTTCGACTTTGTACAGAAAGAAATTACAAATATTGCTGTTATTGCTTTTGGCTGTTGTTTTTTTGGCAAAATATCAGATTTTTTTTTGTTATTGTTGTTATTTAATTTTCTTGGCAAGAAGTTGGTAGTCGTAGTCGTTGGTAGTTTGGTCGCGTAAGACTAAAAAATATTGCTTAACAAATTACGTTGGCGTTTACTGCTTCCTCAAAGCTTTTATGTTTATTTGTGCGGAAATGTAAAAATTATTTTAAAATTTTTGTGATTGTATAGTGCCGAATATTTGTTGTTGTTGTTATTTGACTACGTTTAGAGTTATTTTCAATTATACGCATACATTGTGGTAGAAAAATTAAATGATTGTAATTAATTTAAAAAATGTACTTGTCGCTATGCATTGTATACAATTTTATTCCGAGTACATTGGGTCGTATGAGTGATGGACAATTAATATTTATGCAACTCAATTCAAAAATGTGCTTGTCGCTACAATTTTATTCAGAGTACATTGGGTCGTATGAGTGATGGATAATTAATATTTATGCATTTATTAATTAACTTTTAATTAATTACTATAAGTATCAAATAAGATTGAGAGAGGAACTAAAATCTTTAATTTTCATAATGTTGGAAAATTTTTTTTTGCTATTTTAGTGTATAATTAAATAAACTTAAATAGTTCCTATTAAATGTTAAGGCTTTTCCAACATGCCGTACACAGATGCTTAGACAGTCAGGCAGCTAACTTTGGTAGGTGTATCTTTCAATCCAATTCGAGGCTGGTTCTTGACTGCTTTGGCTCCTTAGGCACATTATCAAGAAGCTCGAGTGCCATGATTTGGTATCTAGATTGCAGGACATGGATCATTGCGGGCAACTACGAGGCTGGCGAGCTCACCAGGTAGGACATCTGTAGTATTGCTCAACATTAGGCGCACCAATCAACTGCTTCACCTCGGCCGTAGCTCTATCAGCATCACGCACACGGTTCATTGCTTGATTGATAAGTATGTGGAATTTTAGGACTGCAACATAACGATTTCTATCGAGAATGCGATAGAAGATTTCATCAGTGGACCGTTCCCTACCTCAATGTCCATGCCCTTTCCTTGTCTTGAAGTAGTCAACAAGTCTCTTGAGTTTCACTGTTCTTTACAGGACTGATCGAGCTATCTTCACTGTGCATCAAGGACGTAGCCAGATTAATAACGGAATCCCTGTTGTTACCACCGCGGTAACGGGCGCGTCACTACCAAAATTGTTGTGTTTCAATGCGCTGCGTATGTGTGCATGCAGAAGGGTGTCACTCCAAACTAACCTAACATAACTTAGCCTAATCTGACATAGCCAAGGACCTGAATGCAAATCATAAAAGTTTTGAATGGCAATTACAAAAAATACCAAAGCCTAATGAAGACGAAAAGGGAAATAGTGAAGACGAAAAAGAAGAGGCCTTTAGTGGTCTTTAGTTGCGATATGTTTTCTCACGCACTCAAACTTTTCGTTAATTAGTCGTATTGCTTCCAGCTAGACTCTGCTTTGCCTCACAAAGCAAAAAAGTTAGAAACAATGAACGCTTTGTGAAAAATATTACAGTGAAAGTAGAAAATATATAAACAATTTCAAATCAACTTCAATAAAATAAGTAATAAAAAACATTTTTAAAAACTCGATTTCGCATTTCAAGCATTGAAACATTTGTTTAAATCAACATCTGCATATGTATGTATGTGTTTGTAATAAGGTGCAGCAACCGAGAGCGACGAGAACCCCCAGTGTGGGTTTAAAATCGCTGCCCACTCACCGCTAAGTCTCCCCTTTTTAATTTACTTAGTGCGCCCAAAAGTAGGCAAGAGGGTAAACAACAACAAAAAGGAGTTAGAATGGCAGAATGTGTGCAGCAACCAAGTTAATTTATATAAAAATAATAGGTATAAGCAAATTTTCAGACTCGGCGCATAAATAAAATATTTGCACAACCCAGGCACAAGTTGTATGTGTGTGTGTGTGTGTGAGTGAGTGCAGCCAAAGCTCAGGAAATGGGCATTTTTGCATACGTTCCTCGCCTGATGTGCCGGGGCTAAGCAACGGAAGTTGCAAGTTTTTGGCTTGTTGGCTGCTTTTTATATGTGTGAGTGTGTGTTTTGTTATGTTTTTTCTCCAAGTTTTGTAAATTTTTTTGTAATTTTTGTAATATGTACATTTATTTTGTGTGCAAGGTTTCGAGTTGTTCGCCAGCACAGTTGCAGCAGGCAATTTTTGCTTTTCAGCCATAGGAGAATTTCTGCCAAAGCCTGTTTCACATTCTTTTTGTGCCGCTCTAACTAGCAAACTTTTGCAACGGGTGTGCACCAAAGCGCTCATGCATGCGGCTGTATATATTTTTTGATGCAATTTTTTTCGCAAACGCTAAGAATAATAACAACAACACAGCTGTGGCAACGGTAAAGAGTTGGGTGTTCTTGTGTGACTGGAGAAAAAAAGCAACTTTCGGTAGGGAAATATGTTGCCGACAAGTAAGTTTATACATAGAAATTGTTGTTGTTGTTATTATTTTAATAAAAATAAATTTTAATTTTTTACTTTTTTGGTTTAGTGTTCTTGGTTGCGGCGCATGCCGAATGTGCATAATGGATTTCGTTTGGCGGTGAGGCGCCCGCAAGTAGGCAACAAAATGGAGAATACAAAATGCTAAAGTGCTGCCGGACTTTGGAAAATCGTGTGGAAATAGAGCTAAGTATTGTGTGGAGCCGCACTGGTAGAGAATTGGAAATATGTTGCAAGTTGAAGGGAAGGAGTGCGGGCAGGGAGAGTAAGTGAACCATTGCGAGGAATGGGAATGGGTGAAATGAGAGTGGATGGCAGACGGAGTTGGCAAGAAGGACTAATTTAAAGAAGAGGAGAAGTATGAAAGTAAGGTGAGGCAATGGTGGTAGAAGAATTAGGATTTAGGAAAGGAGGAGAGGAGAGGAGAGGAGAGGAGAGGAGAGGAGAGGAGAGGAGAGGAGAGGAGAGGAGCGGAGAGGAGAGGAGAGGAGAGGAGAGGAGAGGAGAGGAGAGGAGAGGAGAGGAGAGGAGAGGAGAGGAGAGGAGAGGAGAGGAGAGGAGATGAGATGAGATGAGATGAGATGAGATGAGATGAGATGAGATGAGATGAGATGAGATGAGATGAGATGAGATGAGATGAGATGAGATGAGATGAGATGAGATGAGATGAGATGAGATGAGATGAGATGAGATGAGATGAGATGAGATGAGATGAGATGAGATGAGATGAGATGAGATGAGAGATGAGATGAGAGAGGAGTGAAGATGAGATGAGAGAGGAGGGGAGATGAGAGGAACACCAATGAAGAAAGTTCACATTCATCTGAATTCTCTGAATTCAAAGTTAAAATATCAGTAAATTAATTCTGTTGAATTTCATTCGAGTAGCCATCGGTCATCGCATAACTCAAATACCAGCGAAATTCGTGAGATAAGTATTATATATATATTCAACAGCTGACTGCCGCAGCTCATTTACCTCAGTTGCGTCAACGAGTCACATGCCGCAAGCAACGCTTTTCGGAGTAAAATGTTTGCCACAAGCGGCCAAAAGTAAAGCGGCAAATCGGCTTAAAATTTTTACCGCTGCCTTTGTCGGCCCCACGTGAGCTTCCAATGTGGACTTCAGCACTTTGTTGTTGCTGATAGTCTTGTTGTTGTTACAAGCGGCAAACGTACACAATGCGCTTTCGTTCTCTCCGCGCGCTCATAATTTAATCGAGTTAATAAAATGCCGAAAACGTTGCGCCACGAATCGAAAAACTTTTAATTGCCAACTGCGCTCATGTGGCGCTGCTGTTGCGTCGACTCTGTGTGCAGTTGGCGGCCAAATTGGCTGACAGTAGGCCGCACTTTTTGCATTTCATTTTGATTATTTTAAATGTTTGTTTGTTTTTTGTGGCGCAAAGCGATTTGGGCTTCTTATTGTCGCAAATGTATACATTTTTGTGCATAGCGTTATTATTGTTGTTGTGTTTGTTATTTTAATAATGCTTGCATGTTTTTGTTATTGTTGTTATTATTGATGTTGCACTTAACAGCAAAACTTTTGCTATATTATATTTTTATTTACGAATATTTTCGAGTTGCCAATGCGGCCGCAATTCGCCAAATTAGTGAGCGGTGAATTGTAGTTCTTGTTATTGTTGCTGTTGTTTTTCTCAATTTATTTACAAATTTGCAGCATTTTGCAAAAAAATTGCTGCAACATGCTGCTGATGGTGGCCGTTTTTGCATTTTGGGTTTTTGTTGTTGTTGTGCTTTTTTGCGCTCACAGCAGCGTGGGTTTTTGTTGTTGTTGTGCTTTTTTGCGCTCACAGCAGCGTTCATGTCCTGCACAGAAACGTATGCAATGATGTAAGCAAAAAAGAATAAAAACATGCAGCGAAAAATTCAGCGAAGCAACCGAAACGGAATATTTTTTGCTACTTTTTGTGTTTGCTATATTGCTGTTGGTGTTGGTCTTGGTGTTGCTATTGTTGTAGCGCCAAATTTAAGTGAAAAACTTTGGCGAACACGAATTGGTAGTTAAAAATTACTTTTTTAATACGGCCAAAATACGAAAAATAAGACAATAACAACAACAATAACAACAGCAATTGTAGCAGTGAATACAACCAACTACAAAAACAGCAACAACAACAACAAGGTGCGTATTTTCACACTGCAGCGCACTAATAATGCGCTGCCGTTGAGTGGCAGATGTGAGGCGCGAGCAAGATTGCTGTTGGCCCGCAGCAGGTGGGGCTGCGGTGAAAATGAAAAGTGGCTGCATTTCATACGCCATCTCGCCGAGGCACCTGCATTGCGCTCATACCATGTCCTGCCGCGTGTTGTACGTGAAAGTTGCTGGCAGGCAACCTGAAATTGTTGTTTTGTCCCACTTTTTTGTTGCTTCTACTGTCAATAATTGCACACTGAAGTGTTTACTGAGTTGAGTACTTTGCTGATTTTCTGTTTATTAATTTGTAGTTTTTCTTTTCGCTGGCTTTCAATGATTCATTGTAATTTGTAAGTAATGCGGGGCGTATGAGTGATTTTTATTTACTTAAATGATTTTATACTGATTTAAAAAGTGAATTGCGGCAATCGAAAGAGTGCAGAATTGATATGAGTGCGCGGCGCAAAAATGCAGACTATTTACACTGTCGGTGCAGTGCACAGTGTTTCGACTCCATACAAAATTGGGACAAAAATAGAAGGAATGCTCTAAATTCCCTGAAAATTTGCAATCTGAATTATTTGGGGCTACTGACTTCAAAAATGATGTTTGTTTTTCAAAAAAATATATAGTTTAAAAAAAATCGAATATATATAACCAAGTATGCCATCACCACCGAGCACAAACCGCTAGAGCTATAATGATGAAATTTGGTCAATAGTTTTATTTTAAAAAGTCAACCTTTAAAAAGAAGCAATTTTAAAAAATTCGACCTTGACAGGCCAGAAACGGGGTGGTGAAGCTTATATGGACAGATATTGTTTTTTGGTCGGATTGTTTTAAAATTTTGTATATATATACTTAAAGAAAAATAACGAAATACGTATTTCGGCGTATTTATATATTCGACCTTAAAAGGGTGGAAAAGGGGCGATGAAGTTGTTTGAAAGAAAGCTATTTTATTTTTATTTCCGTAGAACTAAACAAAGAGATGTCATAGCTATGGAGATGAGATGCTATAGTAAAATTTCCAGGATAAAAGAAAATAATTGCCATTTTCCAAAAAGTTAATTTTATTCAGTATCACTATCATCAACAATAGTTGATGATGCGATTGCTATTGTCGAGGTTTTTGATATTCATTTTTCGCGAAATCACAACACTTATTTCAAGAATGATGTTTTCAATCCCACACAGACAGTTCAATTGAAATAAAACTATCTTACAAATAGCTTTCCCCCAAAAAAAACCAAAGATTGCTTTAAAGTAAACAAGTGTAAACAACGCAAGGTAATTTAAACAAAATTGCCTTCCTTAACTTAACTTAATTTCATAATAATAAAAACAAAAGTAGAATAATATGGCTCTAAACGGGTTAAATGGGTAAACAAAACCCATTTTTTTATAAAACGTTACTAATTTGTGACATTGGCTTTGTTAATATAGAAATTTTCATATTTTATAAAAGACTTCCGTATGGCAACCCTGCCTTTAGTGGGTGGACCATGCCCATTTTTAATAGCGACTGTGCTACTATACTTTTTCTTTCCAGTTACATCACTTTCTGGGCGTTACAAGCTCCGTACCAAAGTGAATGTACCGGTGGGCACCTCAACGTAGGGTACAAAAATCCATTTTTTTCAGTTAGAGTAGTTTACAAAAATTCTATTATTTTCCAAGATCGCAGGAAATCGCAGAATTTTTTTGATTGACCCAAAAGAAGAAAGTCCATTCTCTAGGATTGTGTAAAAAAGTCGGCGTAATAATGCGCAATTCGACAATTGCGATCTACAAAAATATATAGTTTTTATAGTTCTAAATAAAAAAAAATGTTTTGTTTAAATAACGTACAACCCCGTTTTTATTTAACTTTTTTTTCAAAATAGCTCATGAAATCATTTTTTGGACTCTTATAAGTGCATAGCAGTAACATTTGCTCCGATTGAATCGAAAATAGTGTTTTGGTTACGTTTTCAATTGGTGACGCTCCAAACAGCATTTTATCACAAAACAATTTTTCTAGATTTTGATCAACTTGTAAATGCTATAACTCTCTCAAAATTTACCCGATTAAGAAATAATTTAAGATCTTGCTTAATGAAAGTATTATCTTTCAAATGACACCAATTTCTTTGAAATCGGTGACATGAAATTTTTCTATTTTTGTCCCACTTCGGAACACTGTGCAGTGGGCTTAACCCTTTCGCTACAGGTTTTTACTGGGGATAGTTAAACATTTAAATTTTACGTCTTAGGCTTCTATGTGGTTATATTAGCAACATTCCATAAGAAATTTTTTAATTTTTATACTCGGACCCTGTATTTTAGAGTGTGGATATAACAACGATGTGGCTCATATAAAAACACTCTAAAATACTGGGTCCTAGTAAAAAATTAAAAAAAATAATAACTTAAACATACAACTTTTTACGCATAACGAAAATTTTAAAATTTGAATATTTCTTCATTTACTTCAGCCAAAATTAAAAAAAAAGTATCTAAATTGAAAGAAAACGTCAAATTAAAAAGTTCTCTAATTTTTTCTGCTTCTTCTTCTTTTACTATGTCAAGATATACTATTAAAAAAACGTGTATACTACTCTTCTTTAAACTTAAATATTCTGTTTATTAATTTAGTATTTTTCCTAAAACTTCAAACTATTCTAAAGACCAACAAAAAATTTGTTCTTGCAACCAAAGAGGATGCAGACATCCACAAAGTAGCATGTTGCCATATGGCAACAAAATAGCGAAAGGGTTAACTATGAATGGAATATAAATAATGAGTGAACATTTTAGTGCACAGTTTGAAATAATAAATTTATTTGAAAATTCAAAGGGATTGAAAACTTTAATAAAAATTAAGATTTTGGTAATATGAATTAAATACTTTGGTTAGACAGGTTCGCCCGACTAGTACACTGAGTCCTATTGTGATGATCCAAGAGAGTGTGGCAAACTCCTCTTAACCAAAAAGAGGTTGTAGTTGTTTAGTATTGGTGTATTTATTTGCCAGTGTAGTTGTTCTCCAATGTTGTGTCACCATAAATTGTTTGCTTAAATAAAATTTAATTTTTCTCCCCGCTTTTAACTGTCTCTGTTTAACAAAGTTGCCATTTGAACTCTATTTGGCTCATTTGCAGCATCATAAAATATCCTAGAAAACTTTCAACCACAAACTTTGGTCACTTATTTGAAATGAAAATAAACTAAAACATTTTATGCAATTTAAAAATGTTAATGTCCCGATTGCCCCTTTCGCCGAGGCGTATACGCAATGAATGCGCCCACATTAAACGCTACTCATACGCCCCGTTGCGTTTTGTATGAAATTAAAAAGTTGCACTCTGTTGTTGTGCAGCGGGCGCGTTGAACATTGCGCGGACAATGCCGCAAGCAGTGCGCAGTGCGGGCAGAGGAAACTTACCACTGCTGCTGTTTCGGCACCATGTTCGTTACCGTTATGAGGGTAGTGGTGGCTACTGGCCGCTAATTGAGCTGGAAATTGTGCAGCGGCGCCATGGATGCGAGGCGAAAAGTGCAAATGGGCTGAGTGCAGTGTCAGGTGGATGCTGTGCGTCGGAGTCAAATGTGCGGAGGAGCACTTTAATGGGGGCATTTAACTGCTTTTCCGCTGATGACGCATTTAACAGCGCGTTAAGCAGACGTTCTAAACTATCTGCGCGGTTTTGTTGCACTCGTAGTTATTTTGTATTTTTGGCAAATTTTAGCCACAACAAAAACGATGTGGTAACGTGGAAATTGGTTGTACTGCAGTTGTGTGCAATCAGACAGTTACGGTAAGGAGATGAGAATTGGAAGGCGTAATAGGTAAGTTTATTGCTAAAAATAAGAAATTTCGATTGCAGATTCTTAAAGTTCGGAAAATATTACGTCAGAAAACATGTTTTTAGAATTTTTTGATTTTCGATTTTGTATCGGAAACAGTCTCTAAGACAAGTGAAAAAGTAATCGTTTGAATGCTAATCCTTTAATTTAAAATATAATGGAGAAAAAATATGATTAGTGCGAATAAGAACGTTCGAAAAAAGATTTTGGATGGAAAATCACTGGCACTTGGTCTAATTTTTGTTCATTCAGAAATAATTTCTAAGGAGTTCGGACGGTTTTGCTTGTTCTTGCTTAAGTCTTGAATTGCTATATTCCAAGCTCTTGGCTCATGTGAATTTTTTTATTATACCTTAAAACGCAGGAGCGATGTAACGCAATTGAAAATTTCTTTAAAATTTACAACCGAAAAGAGCAACTTTGACTGTCAAAATAGAATCATAAATGGGCCACGTAAAAGTTTAAACTTTCAGGACCAAAATATGTCAGGTATGGATACATACATGTTTTGGATCTCAGTCTGTAGATTGATGCATCTAAATTTTATTCTATTTCAAAGTTCTGGAAATTCGTCGAAAGTTCAAAATAGAAAATTTCGTTGAAAGGAGACAAATTTCCTCTTTCATTTAATACCCATATCTCCACCATTGCACAACCGCAAATATTAAAAAAAAAAATATTTGAAATGTGTACGTCCTTAAAATTTTAAAGTCCTTTAAGAAGGTATTTGGGTTAGAAAATGAAAAACTGAGTATGCCAGCATACTATAAATGACCTCTAGTTTCACGTCTATATCAACATTTGGATGGGTCTCTTCAAAAAAAAAAATTGTTTCGCACGGTGTCTCATAACTTCATAACTTTCACTCAGTGCATCATAACTTTGTAAGTTTTTTTTTCAATTCTATTGATGTTCGACTTAATATTTGCTCAAATAATATATCTTTCATCTTAGATTTAAAAACCAGAGGAGATCATATATTTTATCTAGTTATAAAAAAAAAATTTGAAAATTTATGATATTTTAAATTGGTCGAAAAATTCACTGTTTAACAACTTTCACCGTTAGTAACTTCCCCAAATCTCTTCTGACGGACGGACAGTTTGTGTTAGTGGGATGATTCCGAGATACGTACTCATAACTGAAACAACAAGGAACAACTGGTTTTTCAAAGATTTTTCGAAAACGCTTCGTAAAAAAATTGTTTGATTTTCAGTTTCGAATCCCGTGGCCCAAAAAGTTAGTCTAGAAAATACTTTTGTTTTAAGGTGCACGAGAATGACCCAATTTTTTTTTTCGAGGAGTGTTATTGACAAACGGAAGTCAAAAACAGTTTCATTTGGCAGCACAGCAGAAGACGTTTTCTGTGGGATTTTGGAAAATCTGACAACTACAAAGCAACAATCGAATATTAAAAACAAGACCAAAATTGACACAAAAATCGCAAAAAAACCCTCATTCCTATTCTTATTTGGGAATAGTCAATTGTCTTGAATACAATAAAGTAGCAAACTGAAGACATGGATGGAGATTTGGCAAACAACTTTCTGCAGCCATGCAAAAGAATTGCGTTGAGCACAGTGGCGCCCAATTTATTGCAACTTTCATTTTCTCTGATTTTCTCTAATTTTCTTCGACTTTTTACTTGTGGCACGAATTGCACCAATGCGTGTTGTGTGTCTTTAATGTTGCCAACCACACGCAGCAATTGTTGTAAGTGACTGCTCTCATGAGTTTTTGGTGCGTGTTTGGAATAGTTTACACAATTTTATACAAGTTTTGGTCAGATAGAAAACATACACAATTTAGTCCGTAAGTTCAACCCTTCTTGACTTGGCGTTGTGTTTTGTTTCTGATTAAGATTGTTTGTATTTTTTTTGGTTGTTCTACGGCACAAGAAACCAAAGACTGCAAATTTGGGTAGTGCACTCTGATGCGTGTTGCTTTGGCCTCCTCACCCTTGCTTCTTTAGTGTATCATTGCTGGTGAGCACTGAATACGACAGAGATGAAATCGGAGTAGCGGACAAGCGCACAGCCAGCCAAATTGCAACATCACTGCAGACAGCCAGCGAGGGCAGTCGGTGCGTCCAATGGGCACACTCAGTTAAATTCACTTGATTTCCATCTCCATCTCCGGCTCCTTGCTTCCGTGTTGCCTTTTTTGCCTGCTGCTGCACTTTCTTATTTATGTTTTTAGTGCTGGCACATCCTTCTGGTTCGCCTCTTTGCTTCGCGTGCGCACTTTGAATTGTGTCAACTTCTCGCTGCTGTGTGCCACTACTTTCATCTGCCACCACAATCCCTGCCTGCCTTCGGTGACGTTTTAATTTCATCCTGTGCCTTTTCTTCAGGCAATTAGTGTAGCTGTGATTTGCTGGACATGATTTGTCTCGCTCCGCTTTTGTAACTGCGCTCCAATTTCTAAGAATTGCTCCGCTCCATAGGGTCAGCATACTGAGTGCAGATCGTTGCCGTTGTTGTTGTTGTTGTTCTTGTAGCACTGCCCTTTTGCTGGCTATAGTTTATAATTAAGCACACACGCCCATACAGAATTTCAATGGTTTCAAATTAATATTCCGCATACGCCTCAGTGTTGTAGCCACTTCAGGTTTAGTGCTTCAATTTGTCTTTGTTGCTCGAGCAAGTTTTGCGTTGGTGTTGAGCTGTTAGGGTCAAAATACGATGTGAAAAAGATTTAAAGAACGTAAATTAAATAGAAATTAAATAAAAGTATATATTTCAAAGATAGTTTTTACATTGCAAATTACAAAATATAATAAATTTTCTATGGAGAAAAATTTCCTATTTCAATATTTTACATACGTTTTTTAATGAAAAATATTAGGTATTCAATGAAGTATAAACTAAAATTATATACAGTTTTTTTTTAAAAAGTGTGAACTTTTTTGAAAACTTACACAACATAATTTCTTTTTTTATTTGTTAGAAATCTCTTGTATAACAACAATAATGACAATATTTCGTTATTCAGAAGTTCCAGAGTTCTTATATATATGAGTTTAACAATGTAATGTAGGACAATCTTTTCGAAAATTTTTTAATGCAGTCGACCTTCTTTTTGCCAACGAAGTCTAAAGTTTATTAACAGCACGTCTAATTGTTTACCTAGATGACGATTATAACGACCATACAAATCACGCAATTTTCTATACGTTTCATGAACAGAAGATCAGATTTCATAATAAATTTGAATGTTTAAAAGAGTTTTTTTTTTTTTTTTTTTTTGTTAAAAGAGTTTGGGAGTTTTTAAAAAAACAAAATGGAAAACTACAATCAATCAGTGAAAACGCATATAAAATGAGAAACAAATAGTTTTCTATAGGTTTTGAAAGAAATGTATGATGTTAAAAAAAATAGCGAGAAAACTTCACCATTTTTAGATTTTATGTTTAGTTACATTGACCATCACCATTGAAATATTTACTCAATCTTCATATACAAATTTTCAATATTTATAGCAATAACACGCAATTTCTCTCGTGCCATTAGCAATAAAGTGAATAGAAACTTATAAATATTACAATTATACAATTTATTTTAAACTTGTACAATCAAACATTTAAATAAAAATAAATAAATACTTTCACTGAAATGTTCCATCGGAATTTGTAGCCTTCACCGGCACGTATGGAATTTTCAGTTTTTGTTTTAACATAACGTTGGTTGGCTCCGAGGTATTTTAAAAATTAAAATACTCCACCAGCCAAAAATGTTCCCACCTCATAGTCCAAAGCAGTAGAGCTCAAACCGATAAAACCAACGCCAAAACCAAAAACAGAAAAAAGCAAAGTAAAAAAATAAATAAAATATTGAAAATTTCCAGAAAAATCGAAACCGTGTTTATTGAAAAAAAAAACACGTAGGTGGTTGTGCCCTCGAAGCGTCTGTACGCGTAGCGGCGCAGAGTCGTCTGCGACGGATGTGGCACCGTTGCACTCGCTGTGCATTTGCTGTTCATTTATTTTGTTGCCGTTGTTTCGTGTTGGCTTTTATTGCAAATGTTGGCAACATTTATTGATAAATTGCAAATGTCGCCTTTGGCGGGGCAATTGTCGTTGTCGCATTGTGTTCAAAAATCCAATAAAAAAACAACACGTATCGTGAAATGAAAGTGAAAAAACCGCACGCGCCCAAAAGGAAAAATATATAAAAAATAAAATTAATGCGGCAACAACATGCAGAACAGAGTATAAAAATTTGTAGCTAGCGAAAATAAATTCGCTACAACTTCACATCCGTTTCCGGCGCTTTCGGTAACGTGCCCGAAAAATTTCAATATCAATGCAATGCACTGTAGCGTGTCGCTGTTGTTGTTGTTGTTGTATTGTGTTGTGCTGGTTGTTGTTATTGCTTTGCGCACTTCTGACAAAGTAAAGCAACCGCCATAACAACTCGGCGGTGACAATAAGCGCAAAATTGTAAATGCGCCTGAAAGCAGGATATGAAAAAGCGCAAAAATCGAAAGTGTGCACGCGCTACATATGGATTTTTTTTTAAATATATTCCAGCATCGGGTGTGGCAGCGTAAATTTTAAATTGAATGACATTTTACACAGCGGCGGTTATGCAGTTTGCCAGCGTCGGAGCAATGAAGGACGTGTGGCTACAGCGGAAGTGGTATTTCGTATTGGTTTGAGGTTAAGTTGTTGCGAGTGCAGAAGTTTTATTAAATTTTACATATGAAAAAATATTGCAATTGCTTTTGCCGTTGTATGCTTTCGTAATGCATGCGCAAAGTGAAAGGCCTAAAAGTAGGCATTGAATTTGTAATCTATGAGTTCGAAGGTGTATGTAGAGGCGCAGGCATCACCAATAGCTGTTTGAAAGGGAATGCCAACTCCATTATCCTTCTATCTGATGGATTTTGGGAAAGAGCCTGGTTTTTAAAAATGTGCCATATTCAAAGTAAAAAAAAAAAATACTTAAAGTATTCATTCATAAGTTAGAATCTGTATTCAGAATGCCGCAATTTAAGAGGAGCAGTGGATGGGTGCGATTTCTCAAACTCACTCAGTTTGCACTACTCTTCCCAACTGCCGGGCGGTCAAGTGAAACTCGCAGCCATTAAAGCTGCCCTAAAATAGAGCAAAATCATCATTTTAATGAAAATGATGTGATATGTGAAAGTGAAATGTATGCGTGGGAGAGCCTGAGGTCCTTCAGCTCTAAAGCTTAGGGACTAAATCTCTGACATCAAAAACAGTGCTCACCTGCCGCAAATCTTCTGCTGACGTTAACATTCATCTTGTGTGAGTGTCTGATCGCAAAGAAATCCCAAAGAATTTAGACGAACTGGTCAGACAGATCGCAACAAACGAGCTGCCCTCAGAATTTGTTGAGCATCAGCCAGTGGACGATATATTTTTTACATTTTGAGATCGGAAGATATCAGAGGATCTAATGGAAAGAATACTTTTTAGATATTTTCTTTTAAGTTTTGCCAATTTTCAGATTTTTAATTTCGAAAAATATTTTCAATTACAAGTAAAGTAAGAGACTCAGCTTGCAAATTTTGAGAAAGCATTAAAAACGAAAATGTCCACATCATTTCTTAATTTACATTGAAAGTTTTAGCAACTTCTTGGTAACCATGTATTTTTACAATTTTTTTTACTCAATAGACTAAAAAACAAAAAATATGTGTTTAAATTTGTTTGTGAAAAAACTTTCAATTTTAGCCGTTTTTGCACAGCCACTAATTGATTTTTAGCACAGATTTTTGAGGGTTCCCTTAGTTGGAGATGAAATCAAAATCGTTAAATTCTGAGACTATACATTTTTTGAATCTTGTCTATGGAACGAATCACTGTGCGCTGCGAAGGTCGACATCATTGGCTCGATACAAAAAAATTAAGTTCTACATGGCTCGAAACTTGACTGGGACTACATTCTGGTACTATGAAAGTATCCTCACGTTGGACTCAGTGTTTTGTCTTGCTTATCTAAACCGAAGTAGGTTAAGACTGCTAAACTAACCAAAACTCTAGTAGAGTTGAATGCTACGCGCCAGTGTCCAGCATAAACTCGGAATAATAGACAACTCGCAATGTGTTCCTAGGCATTTGTGTCATCACATGAAGCACACATAAAACCCACATTATTATGAAAATAAATATACAATTTTAAGGACCTCAGACATGCACCCAACTAGTCAGCAAATGCGAATAACTCGACCATAAAAAATTAAATTTTCCTTTTTACAAAAAACAAGAATTAAGTTATGAGTTGAAATGGGCAATTTATAAATTACTAAAAGCCCAAGCACAACCACACACAACCACAGCTATGTAAGTGTGCAACGTTCAACCTTAGCAAAAAAACACGTTAGCCCAGTTTCCTGCGAGTTTGGTGTGCATTGAGGCGCACAGGCAAACGGTAGTTGGGTAGACAGTTCCGTTGTCACTTCCGTTACAAATGGCCGGCCGGATCGCCTGCCAATGCCATTTGCAAACTTTCACCCTCTTCAACAGCTAACTAACCCGCTTTCGGCGCCCCTTTTCCCGTCGCTTATTGAACTCACTTCACTTTCTCCAGTCTGCCTGAGCGACAGTCGCACGCTTTTGTCTTTACGCCTACGCCAGGCACTGTGCCAATGTTGTTGTAGAATTTCTCACTGATCTCATTTCAGCAATGATTTTATTTGTTTGCTGGCAAATAATATGTGTAAAATTTGCATTGAGTTCAGTTGGGGCGCATGAAATGCAGATTTGCCAACGACACCCGCCAGCCACCTCTTTCCAAATCAATTTTTCGTCTTCTCTTCACCACGTCGGCGCCGTGCAATGCCGTTCGCTCTGTTAGGGCCGCAATAGCCTCGTCAAAAGTTTTGTGTATGGCCTGCTTTTAGGCGGCAACACTTTCCGTATTTTTATTTAAAGTTTTGCCGGCGGTCACTAAAGCAGCCAGCAGGTCTGCAAATGCGACAAAGCTGATTGTAATTTGCTGTCAAATATTCGTATTTTTATTTAAAGTTTTGCCGGCGGTCACTCGAGCAGCCAGCAGGTCTGCAAATGCGACAAAGCTGATTGTAATTTGCTGTCAAATATTCGGCATTATGCGGCGAATGGATAATTCTACTTAGACCAGGTTGAGCGCCGCGATGGCATCGTATTGAAATGGAAATGTGCTTGAAAACGTTTATTGCGCCCGAAAATAGTTTTCCAATTTGCAAAAGTCCAAAAGTGTCTCATGATTATCTCAACTGCATGCGAGTAACTTTTCATTTATTTAGTTTTCTTTTATTAACACCAGTTATAATCTGTAATTAGGTGCCCTGTTTTGCCGATTGTGTTTCCTGCAGTTGCCCAAAATTATGCTAAGCAACACGTTTTGTTAGGTCGCTGCATAGCAAATGCGGCGCACTCCGATTCATGTAAAAATTCTTGCAGCTTTTTGCATTCACTCTTTTGAGGTCTTTCATACTCAGTTTTGTTGGTACAGCATGCTGCGCCTGCAGTTATGCAATAGAATCTACATGTGCGTTAAATATGCAAAGTTGCTTCATAAAAAAGGAAAGTTCTCATTGTCTGTTGGCGTACACGAGATTCTACAAGCCGTGCATATACCCAGTAAACATTGAAGCAAGCCTTTGATATATTTTTGAAATTCAATTTGATAACAAGCACTTGATAACAAGTTGATATCAAGTTTGAATTCTCAAAGGTTTGCAAAAGGCTTGCCTTCGGCTTGCTATCAACTTGCAATCAAGTTGAAAAGTTTTGAATTCTCAAAGGTTTGCAAAAGGTTGCCTTCGGCTTGCTATCAACTTGCAATCAAGTTGAAAAATTTTGAATTTTGAGAGGATCGAAGAAGGCTGTGAATTTCCAGTGAATTGAATTCAAATTAATGTGAATTTTTACATTCAAAATGTCATATTGTTCATTCGTGTCGTCGCTAAGGTATCGTAAGGATCGTCGTAATTTATAAGATAACTTTATAACATTTTATAACTTTTTAAAGGAAATAAAAAAATAAAAAATAATAAGAAAGAAATGTGTGCATCAAAAAAAGTGAAAAATGAGTGCGGTCAAGTGAGTCAAATGAGTCCGGCGCCGCCTCTCAGCTAAAAACGGAAGACATTGCATCACCGATTTACTCATCCTTCAGCGAGGAAGACGATGAGGTGGATGAGGAGCTGGAAGATGTTGCGGGAAGCAAAAATACGCCATCCATAAGGAAGTCATTGACAGAATTGGCTACAAAGCACAAAGTTCCAGTGGCTGCCATAAACGACCTGCTTCTCATACTCATCAATATAAAATACTTCCAATTCGCCAAAGTACGGAAGGAAAGGAAAGATGCATACAAAACGAAATTACAAAACAAAGTTGACTACAATTAAATTTTATTTATGAATTTACAAACAATTGTTAACAACTACAACTACATTTACTTCTGAACTTATGCAAATTAATTACAAAATAAAATTACAAATTATTAATTACAAACAAAGAGTAGAAATTTCAACAGGTACAAAACTGATTGGGAATAGTGGAATTGGAACTGTTGTCAAAAGCTTACAAATATACTTGAAATCAATATTGATATCAAGCCCTGTAGCTTTGAAAAGAAGTTTGCTCTCAACTTGCCATACGCTTGCTATGAATTTGAAAACAATAGCAATTTCAAATTGTTAAACTTCTTCCCTTTTTATTGAAAAAGCTATTGTTTGCAAGTTGATATCAAGCCAAAAGCAAGTGTTGATTTCAAAGGTAAGTGTTGAGAAACATGCTTGATATCAAGTTGCTAGCAATTTCATAACAAGCCCAAATGTTTACTGGGTATGGTGGTGTGTGTGTGCGAGTGTGTGTGTGAGTGTGGTGGTATTGTTGTTGTTTGCGTAAACTTTGCTTAATACCAACCAAAAAATGACACGATGCTAATTTACGCTCTCAACTTGTTTGCTTGTTGAAAGTTGGTCGAAATCAGAACAAAAAACGAAAGTTAGAGCGGATTGTAGTAACTGAATGTGAGAATAGAAAGGATTGTTTGAAATATGTGGGTAAAGGGGAACCCAAAAATGTGTTTTTTGTGTTGGAATTATTATGAAAATTGTAGACTTTTTAGTAGAGTTATGGCTGTCACAATTGATTTGGTTGGCATTAAAATTAACACTAATCCATTGCATCAAATTGTGTTTTTATATTTTTCAGGATCCTCATATCTTTTCACCATTAATATCCGTTTTCCTTATTTCTACTTCCACTGCTAGTAGAGCTAACTTTCGTTGCTACATATATCTTCATGTAAAACTATTCTATAACTCCGAAAACACAATTCCAATTTTTTGTTTTTCTAGTTATCTTCTATTTTTGTTGGTTCGTTGTAGTAGCTGCCTCTGTATGAGACACACTTAGGCCCAGATATGGCCCGTTGTGATATCACAAATGTATGCAACACTGATTTTTCTAACATGTCATACAACACACATTTCAAACGGATGGGGAAAGGGAGAGAGGGGACCTATAGTTTAACGCCGAATCCGAACGGCGGTTTTTTTTGGGCAATTTTCCTTTCACTCTTGGAGGCTTCGCCATTGCCTACCAAAAGCGCACTTGTGTGGTTCTTGTAATTCTCATCTGATTCATGTGGATAGCGACAGAAGTAGACGAGCGTTTTACCAGCCCAAGCTAGGAATCGAACCTAAGACCTCGGTATGAAAAGCCAGCGCGCTACCCGCTAGACCATCAAGGTGGACTATGTTCTATTTTGCTTTTTATCAATTCTATATAACAATATCTGTTCTCGCTTGTTCTTATTTTATCATTCATATATCACACTCATGAAAAACTGTTTTCCTTGTTCACTCCCCTTGGAAGCATTAAAGTACTAAACAATGTTAAATAGTGTTTGTTACCATAAACGGTGAATGGTTTTGCCAAGATGGCTGATTGGCTGCGGTCTTAGGTTGTGCAAGTGTCATCTAACGGCACTCTTATACGATCAACTGCATATTTTTACACGAGTAACATCATCTATGCTTTTATCGGAAGTCTTCGGCCTAAACTACAACCATCAATCATATTTATTTGCACTATATCTTTTGTTATTTCCACTTTCACTGCTACTTTTGAGCTCTCAACATGTTTTTTCTGATTTCTGATCTATTTTCCAATACAATGACCATCAGTTTCATATTTTGCCCATTCAATATTTTACCATTTTTACTCCTTCCATGTTTCTCTCGTATGATCTCGTTTCGTTCGTTAGTCACATTTCCATCGTCACTTTTGATTTCTCAACTTGTGTTTTCTTTTCTCTTTTGATTGATCTCTAATTTATTTCCCAAAACAACGCCCACCAATTCTATGTTCCATTCTATGTTAGGCCCATCAATTCTATATTTATTCTGGTTTTTTTATATGCCATTTGCTGCATTACTGCTTGTCTCTTACTTGAGGTCTATTTTGAATATTTTCTGATAAGCTTCTGTTTCTTACCTCCTTTGTGATTCTATTCATATTTTGTTTTATCTTGGAACCCTTTTTCCTTTCCTTTAATACCTCTTAGTATGTACACACTTTAGCCGATGTTATCACTTGTTTGTGCTTTTACCATCTTATTTACTCTCTTTATTTTTTATTTTTTTCTGTCTCTTTAATTTCCAACCGATTCTTATTTTGAAGACGCGACAAGTTAAAAAGTTAAAACTGAGATACTTTTACTTGTAAAACTGTTCTCTTCTTTGCTTTCGAACTTCATGCCTAATTCAGAATCACCTAAGAACCGCAAATTAACACGCAAACGACAACAAACTAACACCAACAAAATCAACAATTGTAAACTATAACACAATTTAGCGTAAAAGTATGCTAAACGAAAAGAGAATGAGATCGGGGAATAGGAACGAAAAGTGGGGAAACGTTTTTCGTTTAGACTGCAACGATGACGCGCATTGCGACAAAACGGCTCGGCTCGGGCGACAACAATGTTGGATTCAGTAACAACTACAACTAAAAACGACAACAAAACACTGTGCCGTGATAGAACAATGAAACAAAGCAAATTGGAAAATTTTTAGTTTTTATAAGAACAGACAGAAGGGCGACACAGCCACATGTTTGCTGTCTGTCTGTCTCTTTGTATGTCTGTCTGTCTGTCTCTTTGTATGTCTGTCTGTCTGTCTCTTTGTATGCCTGTCTGTCTGACTACTGGTTTGTCTGTCTGCTTTCCGGCGTATTTCTGCATCGCATGCAACGTGCGGTTTGTATGCAAAAATATTGCACACTTTGCACTACCAAAATTGAAATAAATAAACCAAACAACAATTTTCAAAAATTGCAAAAACAAATAAAAATCAAAAAGTACTGCAAAACTTTGCCTTCACATGGACGTTCTTCTCTGCTCAACCTCAATGCCGGCGCGTGTGCAGTGAAATTTGTGCGCTGCCGGTTTGGCCGCTCCGCTGCTCGTTGACTCGTTCGCTGCCAGCAAGTAAAGTGTTAAGTTCATTCAATTATTTTGTTTGGCTGACTGTGTTGCTGTACAAATACATACTTACATATCTATGTACATACGGCAGTGTGTTGAATAACATGCATAAAGTTCATTTTACCACCAGCAACAACAACAACAATATAATTTTAATAACGAAAATATACAAAAACACACATATCTACATTTATGGTCGTAGAGTAGCTGGGAAAGTTGGGGCGCATTGGGTTGGTAGAAATAATTGAAATGTTAGTTGCACGCTTGCTGCTTCCTCTTTTCTTTGTCGCTATTCTCTCTCCACAACCGCCCTTTTCAACTCTTTGTATTTGTATATTTTCGGCTGTGTGACAGTGTGTTAGCTTCGGACTAGTAGTTGGCTTCGGACTGGTACAATTAATGGTCAGCCTAAAAGTGCACTAAAAAGTATAACAAAACATTTTCAAAAATAATTTCTCTGCTAACCATAGCTGTTATTAAAACCAAGTTACTATGGCATATTTTTAGGCACGCTTTGTAATTAGTAGTGGTTCAAGTGGCACAGGGCACTGTGCTTCACTGCTATTCGCTTTCATCGACTCTGCTCGTGTGCTTCTGCTCATAGCATCCCTTTTGGTTTTACGCCTATGCGAGTAAACCCCTCACTATGAGCCCCCCACACACCCCTTTCCGCACTCTTTTCGCTTTCGCGCTCTTCTGTAAATTGCTTAACGCTTTGCAGTTCATATGCAAAAATGTGTAAAGTTTTTGAATTTCACTTTTTTCATTCGATTTTTGGTAGTTCGAAATTTTGAGCTGCGGCCAGGGGTTAACGCAGGCAGCGGCTTAAACTTTGTCGGCATACAAACAAGTTGGCTAATGTACTCGTAGCCAGTTGCCGTGACGCTGCCAGGCGTGTGTCTGGCTGCATGAGCCAGAAGCGCTTCGAGAACTGCAGAAAATTACCAACCATTCGAATTTTATGCCGAGTGTGTGTCGTACCGTGTGTGTGTTTGTTTGGTGAGTGTCGTCATCGTGTGCGCGTTGGAGCGCATCAAGCGCTCTGGCCTACAACTTGAGTTGGTCAACAAAAGCACTTTTCGCCGCATTTGCCTGTGCGCCATTAAAATGCTAATTATTTTCGCTTTTCAAGCAAAAGTAAACAGCATCGTAACCAACAACAACAACAAAAAACAAATATTAAGTAATGATCGCAAAAGTTTTTCAATCTCTTGGCCGCATAAATTCGTCGCACTTTGCCTATGCAGCTCAGAGGAATTTGGCTCTTCGTTGTTGCAAATTTGTTGTATTTGTGAAATTTGTGCTGTGTGATTTTGCGTTTTACGCATAACAAGCAGCAATAACAGCAATTACGATTTTAATCACACTACACAAATGTGGCCGGAAGGCGTGTGCCTGCGCCTAAATGTACACTTGCAACATAATTAAATGTGATAGAAAATACGGCAGCTTAATGCAAAACACTTACGACACTTGGTTTTGCGCCTGAAATTGTGTCAAGTGGTGATGAGTGCTGGCTGTGGCCGGTCGCCGCTGGCAATGACTTACTGTCGCACACTCTGCGGCGTCCGTATTAAGTGTAATAATATTTATTAAGCATGCAGAGCCAAGGCGACGGACAAAAGCGGCCAGTGAGCTGGCCCGGCAGCTGCATTTAGTTTATTTGTGCGCCTGGACTTAGGCTACACTTGTGCATGTTTATTTGCACGCATGCACAGTGATTCTTTCCATAGACAAAATTCAAAAAATTTATGGTCTCAGAATTTAACGATTTTGATGTCATTTGAAAGAAAAAACTCCAACTAAGAAAACCCCAAAAAATCTGTGCAAAAAATCAATTAGTGTCTATGCAAAAGCGGCTCAAAGTTGAAACTTTTTTCACAAAAAAATTGAAACTCATATTTTCTGTTTTTAGTCTATTGAGTAAAAAAAAAATTTTAAAATACATGGTTACCAAGAAGTTGCTAAAACTGTTAAGATAGAATAAGAAATGATGTGACCATTTTCGCTTTTAATGTTTTCCCCAAAATTGCAAAGCGTAGGCTTTTACTTCACTTTTAATTCAAAATATTTTTGTAAGTTAAAAATCTGAAAATTGGCAAAACTTAGACGAAAATATCTAAAAAGTATGTGAAAGTATGTTCCTGGATTTTTTTTTATTTTAAGAAGCATTCTTTCTTTGTCGGATAATGTAATTATATCCTCCGATATCTTCCGATCTCAGAAAATAATTCAATTTGAAAAGTGGTCTAAACACGTATTTTTCGACAAAATTGATTTTATTTATGCCTAAAAGTATGCAATTAGCACGAAAAATGATAAAATCTGCAAAAATCCAAAACATACATCTATTATTATCGTTTTTATTGCAAAACCAGAGGGTCCGAAGACAATTTCTGTTACTCTTTGGAGTAATCAATGTTGACGTTACCGATTAAATGTAAAATCTGAAAAATCTAGCCAACACATTTGGTGCTATAGCTTTCCAAAAATGACGAAATTTGCAAAATTAAGCCTCAGGCATTGCCAAACTACAGCAGTTTAAGAAAAACAAAATGGAGATTTCAATTCAGCAGACCATGATTAACTAGTATACCAAATTTTATGAAGAATGGACCACTCCTTATAATTTTGTCCCGCGGTTGTATGGAGTCGAAACACTGTGGCATGTAATGTAAGCATTTTAAGGCCTATTAGGGGAAAGTGATTGTGTCAAAGGTTTACTTTGGTCCAAGCGCCTGAATACTTATATGCACAATTTTTTTCCTTTTCAATGGAAAATAAAAACCTTTGACATGAAGGAAAGGATTAGAAACATGCAGTCGGGTGAAGAATTAAGTTGGTAGAAATAGTGAAAATAAGATGAGGGTATGGCAGAGGGATGAACCGTGGAATGTTATGATGGAAAGCAGAAAGCAGAAAACTACAGCGTAAACGGTTTTTTTTGTGTGGAGATATGAGATATCAGGAAACTAACGGAGCTAAATGCAGAGATCACGAAGGTACTGCATGGTCAAATGGAGACATGATGAGTGGAACTTGTTAGATGGCAGATAGAGAGAACTGAGGAAATTAGTGAAAGCAAAATGAAATTAAGAAAAAAGGGTAAGAATTAAGGAGTTAAGGAATGCAAGTAAATATTAAAATTGTAATAAATGGGCGACTGAAGGTAGATCGTCTGAAAGGAATGATGATAAAAGAAGAAACGGGTTGGAAGGGAAAGTTAGGATGAAAGAAATGTGGTATAAGAAAGAAGAGAGACGGGAAAGGAGAGCGCATTTTGTTATTTTTTTAATTTTGTAATTGATAGATTTAAGTTTAATTCTGATTGGAGAAATTTAATTCTGATTGAGGTGTAATTAAAAGACTTAGTTCTTACTGCACTTAATGTATCCTATTCTAAAATAAATAAACTAAATAAATAAAATTAACGAAGACGAATAGAAGAAAGAAGAAGCAGGAAACAAACAAGAAAAAAACGTAGAAAAAAATTAGAATGGATGATTTGAAGGAACTAAAGAAAATAGTACGAAAGCCGGATGGAAAGGAATTAGCGAAAGAAGAAAGTAAGGCGAGTGACAAGGAAAGAATGAATGGAGAAAATAAAGAATGCAGAAAAGAACGGCGAAGAAAAAGATGGATGGGTGAATGGATGAAAGGATGTAACGAAAAAAGTAGCGAAGGAAATAACGAGGGAAAAATGGAAAGAAAGAAAGCAGAAACGAATGGCTGAAGTAAAAATGGATAAATGGAAGGCAAAAAGAAGGGAGTAAGGAAGAAAATAAAGAAGAAATTAAAGAACGAAAGAAAGAAGCAAATAAGGAAGGAAATACAGAAGGAAGGCCGGAACACAGAAGAGATGCAAAGAAAGGAAGAAAGGATGGACGAGGAAAGAGAACGGGGAAATTTGGAACTAAGGAACAAAAAAGTAAGGAAAGAAGAAAGGAAGGCAGAGAAGAAGGAAGAAAGAAGATAGTTAGGCAATAAGGAAGGAAGCAATCTGGGAAGGAAAGAAATAAAAAAAAACAAAGAAAATAGAATGAAAGAAAGAGAGGAAGCAGGAATATATTAAAAATCAAGGACCGTACCGTTTATGCTTTTTATCAAAAAGGTCAGATTTCAACTGTAAAGCAACTAAAAAAGTAAGGAAAGAAGAAACGGGGAAGAGACGAAGGAAGAAAGTAGATAGTTAGGCAAGAAGAAAGAAGCAATATGGGAAGGAAGCAAACAAAAAAAGAAAATAGAATCCAAGGAAGAAAGGAAGCGGGAACATATTAAAAATCAGGGACCGTACCGTTTATGCTTTTTATCAAAAAACTCAGATTTAAACTGTAAAGCAACTAAAAAAGTAAGGAAAGAAGAAGGGGGGAAGAGACGAAGGAAGAAAGAAGATAGTTAGGCCAGAAAGAAAGAAGCAATATGGGAAGGAAGCAAATGAAAAAAGAAAATAGAAAGCAAGGAAGAAAGGAAGCGGGAACATATTAAAAATCAGAGACCGGTTATGTTTTTTATCAAAAGATAAAAAAAGGCAGATATGCGACCGGATATACTTAAATTGAAGCATATTTTTATACGCCGGAAGAAAAACTATTCTTTTTATCATAAATTATGCTCAAAGGCATCTGCATTCGCTTTGATTAGGTCCTCGTTGTGGCACACTCATTCGAAGCTAATTAATATTTCGCACAATTAGTGGCCGCTGTCACGCCTAAAAGCATGCATTATTAATGTCGTATCGGGTGTGCACTCGTTTGTGGCAGATTCTATTTCTGCCACTCGATTTGGCTAATCAGAACCAACCGCATGCAAAATTCAGAACACTTAAGTGCAATTTTGTGTATTGCGCCTGAAAGGCGACCATGATAATTTCACTTTTAATTGCCGCTGCCTAATAACTAACTGCACTCAGCTGCCATACGGTCATCGAGGCTGAAAGGCCACTTGTCGCGTATTGTTGCTGTGACAATAGTCAGATAACATTTTAATGGAACACTTTATTCGGTTAAGCTTTTGAAAATGCCAGCGGCCTTCGAACTGCAAATGTATACATTTTTTGTGGGCATATTTTGCGCTGCTGCTCGCATATGTAAAACACAATTAATTATTTAAAGTCGCCACTTAACAGCCAACAACCGTTTGTATTACACAATTAGTTGTTGTTGTACAACACAATGTGCTGTCGTTGTCATTGGTGCTTTTATTTATTTTTCGTGTGTGTGTGTGTGTGGTTTTTGTTGTCATGCTGACTTGTCGCTGTTAGCCGGGATTAACTTTGTCTGATACCCGGTCGCGTGTACTGCGCCAGCGGATTGATTTAAAGTAGTGGAAGCGTAAAAGCGGCTGGGGGTGTGTGACGAGTGCGAGGGCGTGAACGAAACGTAATGTGAGGTTTTGCGGTTTGGCAGCGTATTCGAAGAGCGCAGAAAGCCACGCTGCACTGTAAACTTCTGCGTGACATAAAATGACAAAATCCACCCGGAAATTGCAGACAAAGTTACGAGCCGGATTTTTTCACTCCTCCCATTCGACTGTTCGCTGTTTGTCGCATGTGAAAAGGCCTTTATTGTGTTTGGCTGTTATGTGTCAGCGGTTGCGTTAAAGTGCGCAACGCTGCACCATTGTCACAATTGTGACAATTTAAGGCAGGTTCTCACCTTGTGGATCCGAAAAAGTGCACTTGATTTAGGAATTTTTTTTGAGAAAATGGTTAAAGATACAAAGCTGAAAATTTGGATTCTGGATATGAACACACATTTATTTAGAGAATACAATTTTTCAAATTGAATGAATCAAAAAACGGGGGCTACGGGGCTTCCATCAGTGGCGGCATGTCGGCGAGGAGGTGTCCCGCTACCGGAAGTGATTCCGTCAAAACCCGTCATCCGAAACACAAAAATCGAACACATTCTTAATGTGTACCGTATTATCTATTGAATGAACCTCGATCATGAAAAAAAATCAAAATTACAAAAGTTATGAGGTTTTGAAAAAAAAATTAAGATTTTCGAATTTTTTTGTTCACTTATTATTTTTTTAAATAAACAATTTTCAATATTTTTGGCTGATCGTGGTTCGTTTATTAGAAAAAACCCTAAGGAACATTTTAAAAAATTTGGTGACGATTGGTTCATTCCAGTGCCTTCAATCACTTCCGTAAGGTCCGAAAATGTGGTTCTCAGAAAAACGCGTTTAAAGCGCGCTCGGCCGGTGCTCGACACTGCGCTATGTAACGGCCTGTAACTTTTGTAATTTTTCAGATTTTGGTCTGAAATTTCTGGAGCACATTTTTGAAACATATATATACACGATAAGTAAAATCGGTTTTGTTTTTCCCACAAGGTGAGAACCTGCCTTAAAATTGAAAGCTTTTGGGTGCTGCATTATGGTAGGTGCAGTGCACATTGTCCGGCAGAGTGGCGGGGAATGCGGTGAACAAACCACGGCATGTGTGCTATTTCTAGTATGTGACAAGAAGTGGTGCATACTTTTAGGTGCTCACACACATTCACACGGGCGAGTATTAGCTGAACGCACAGTAATGTGTCGGCATATAAAAAATGGGCATAAAAAGAGGAATGATTAGTAATTTTAATAATTGACTGGCACGACAGCCCGCTTACGCGAGACTAAGGCCTAGCTTCCCGCAACCACCCGTGTTGTGCGTGTGAATTTGTACGCGGGTAGAAGGGACCTACAGTTTTTATGCCGGTTCCGAACGGCAGGTTGGGAGCTTTATCATAGGCAATTTTTACTCTCAGAGGTTTGCCATTTCCAGCTGAGAGGACAGCCACCGCAAGAGAAAACGAATTTTCCCGTTATTTTTTTTAGGTGTTATTACGGGCAGTATTTGAACCTGCGGTTTGCTGCCTTCGACTCGCGGTCCAACGCACTAACCAACTGAGCCACGGCGGCTGCAGGAATGATTAGAGTTTGTTAAATTTTGGATCAAAAAGGAAGGAAGGAGATTAAAAATTAAATAATGTTTCTGTATACGTAAAAAAATTTAATATTGCCAGTATGTATTTGCTTTGTTAACCCTCCACTGCCCATACGGCCTTAAGGCACGGTCCATAAAAACCTAGAAAAGTCCACATAAATATTCATTTTTTTTAATGCAATTTTTAGGGCATGTTTTAGATAAATTAAGTTGTCATTTCTTTAATGTTGCAAGGCTGTAAACATCACATGTTTCCCAATATTATCAGTTGAAAGTTGAAAGTGGACCGTGCCTTAAGGCCGTATGGGGCAGTAGAGGGTTAAATATTACGTAACGCTCAAAAGAAGGCGTGATCCGTAAAAGAACTTATAGAAATAAATAAGGACTGGCGCGTCGGTCTTTATAAACTTTTTATGTTCATCTGTCTGATCGTTCCTCCGTCTGTTGGTCCGACTACGATACATTTTGAAAGAATTGAAATATCGATATAAAACCTGGAAAAGATTTTACTGAGACTTTAGTTTGAAACTATCGCAGCGCATACACAATCCAAAATAAACTCATCAAAGACACCAACCTCCAGCACCAGCAACGGATGCACAGAGAGATCTCTACACAACCCAGAATTAAGCTTTCACATTCCGTAGCAATGCACAGTGATTCGACTCCATATAACCGCGGGACAAAATTAGAAAGAGTGGCCCGTTCTTCATAAAATTTGGTATACTAGTTAATCATGGTCTGCTGAATTGAAATCTTCATTTTGGTTTTCTTAAAATTTGTAGTTTGGCAATTCCCGAGACTTAAATTTGTGCTTTTCGGCATTTTTGAAAAGCTATAGCAACAATTCTATTGGCTAGATTTTTCAGATTTTACGTTTAATCAGTTACGTCAACATTGATAATTGCAAAGAAAAACATAAATTGTCTTAGGACCCTTTAGTTTTGCAACAAACACGATACTAATAGACGTATGTTTTGCTTTTTTGCAGTTTTCTCAATTTTTCATGCTGATTGCATACTTTTAGGGATGAAACAATTAAATTTTGTCGAAAAATAGGTGTTTAGACTACTTTTCAAAGTGAAATATTTTCTGAGATCGGAAGATATCGGAGGATGTTTTTACATTATTCGTCAAAGAAAGAATGCTTCTTAAAATAAAAAAAATCCAAGAACATACTTTCACATACTTTTTAGATATTTTCCTCTAAGTTTTGCCAATTTTCAGATTTTTAATTTAGAGAAATATTTTGAATTAAAAGTGATGTCAAAGCCTCAGGTTTGCACATTTTTGGGGTTTTCTTAGTTGGAGTTTTACCTTTCAACTGACATACAAATCATTAAACTCTGAGACTATAATTTTTTTGAATTTTGTCTATAGAAGGAATCACTGTGCAATGGACTAATTACTCAGGCAGAACTAAAATCTATTCACGTAGCCAACACAAGGCGTTATACTTCTTGAGGCTCTATGCTCCCACGCAGAGAAAGTAAGCAGGAAAAAATAGCTTAAAATGGGAGCTAGCGAGCCACTCTGTGCCTGACTGTTGCCGCATAAGATTAAGTGTTGCAAATAAATGGCATGTCAAGTTTTAATAGATACTTGGTCACATCGATATCAGCAGACAACTGCAATACTGATAAACTGTCAAGGATGGGAAATCTCACTGAAGTCACTTCCCCTTACTTTGCGTTAGCGTTTTTATTGTGCCAGTTGAATATGTCTTGAAGAGCTAATTTAACGCAAATAATCTCTGAGTAGAGGAACACATCTGCAGCATTGCCAGATAAACTTGACCATTACTAAACAAGAGGCGATCTGGACAGTTACTCTACCAAGGCCGGTATTCCATTAGCTCAGTGCTTGCTAATGGTGAGGCACACTGAATAACTGGGGTTGCTACTTGACAACATATGTCATGGCTGTCGTTCTAAAGAGAAAATGAATGGGTCCTCCACTTTATGTGGCATACCCGTTCCTAGCCAGGAGAGGAATAAAATTCCTAGGCTTCTTGTTGTACGCCAGCTTAATTTAACTTTAAACTTTAGCTTCATCGTAGTTCTAAGTGTATCATCCCAATGTCACAATGAATCGTCCTTTTGTGCTTAGTAAGCTTTTTTAGATGATGGCTGTCGCTCTAATCTAACGTAACCTTGGTAAAAGTTGTTAAGAAATGAACATCTTTCGATCAATTTAACGCAGGATGTTCATAAAATGGTTTCTTCGAAATATTTAAAAAATTTGGCACATGTAGGTATCATATTTCCTCTTGAATCTAATTAACCCGAATTCCGAAGTTGTTAGTTCCAAAATGATTCAAAATTGATATTACAAAAAATAGATAGTTCATAATTTCAAATTCATACTCCTCAACTTTGCACAGCATCACTCAAAACTAAAACCTCTTTCTCTTTAAAATTAAATTAAATTTTTATTAAATGGGACTTTTTTCATTCATAATTTGAACGACTTTTGCCCACTGACTGAGCAGTGTGGTGCGGTGCATTTCAATGTCGCATTGTTTGTGGTGTGTTCAACTGCTGGTTGCATTTTTCTTGTTTTTCGTTGTCGCTGCAGTTGCATACATTTAGGCGTTTGTGCGTTTTTTTTTCACAAATTTAAACTAACAACGAGCCACTTGAAGCCCCTACATGCATATGTGTCAGGCCGTATATGTAAATAGTGCAAACACTGCTGCACATCGTATGAAATTTCATTTTCGTAGCATTTGTAGTGACATTCAACGAGCCGTAATGCGCCTAAAAGCGCCACTTGACATGCAATCGAAATGTTTTGTTAAGCCGTGGTAGCCACTTGGGCAGCGCTGATTGTTTGCTGTCCATCCCCTTCTGGCTTCCTTCTCTCCGCTTCCTGCCAATGATGTAGCGTTATTGTTGCTGCGCTTGTTGTTGTTGTTTTTGTTGTCGCTGTAGTGGCTCTCTATGGCGATGACAATTGTTAGATAACGCGCATTGTAGTGGCATTTAGTGGATATCGGTGTTTGATGGTGTTTGCCTGTTGTGCGCTGTTGCTTTTACTATACACGTTGTGGTTGTTGTTGTTGTTGTTGCTGTTACTGTTGTTGTTGGTATTGGTATTTTTGCTATTGTTTGCTGTTGTTTGTTTGCCATTTGTTTGTTGTTAGCTGGCTATCGCACATTTGGCGAGCTTGCAATGTGCGTGTGTGTGTGTGTGTATGTGTATGTATGCGCGTACGGTTTTACTTAAATGCCTGGCATTATCGCTAACGGCTAATAAGATTTGTGGCTGCCCATTAAAATTCAATAGTGCCTTGTGGCCGGCAATGAGAATATTCTGGCAAAGGGGAGAGACTGTGCAGCGCTTCGTTGAGTTGGTATGCGTGTTTACAACATGAAAATGCACAGCTTCAAGATTGTGTGTGGGTAATGGGTGCCTGAAAGTATGCAATGAGCAGAAAATGTAATTAAGGCACCGCTTAAACTCAACATTTAAAGTTCAAGTGTTGAAAGTGAAAACGATATTTTGGGCCCATAAAGTCATCTGTTTTAAATATCGATTTTGTGTTAACAACCGTAACCATTTTCAAATTATTAAACCCAAATGTGCCAAATGTAAACGTGCCAACGTCACATAAACGATTTTAAACGGGTAAACAGATTTAATAGGACTTTATTTTTTATTTATTTATTTTCTATTTATTCGTCTACAGAGGTTCTTACAGATTACTAGATCAATTAAATACTTACTGAAAGAATTTATTAAAACAATTTTTTAAATTTATTTTTAAAGAATCTTAAATGTTTTAGTTTTAAGTTCGGTTTTTTAAAGGTAAATTTCATCACGTTGTGCCGTTTTTATATTTAAAACTCACATATTTTCTAATTATGGAATTCATGACACTCATACGCCCTGTTGAGTTGTGCTCTTCTACTATTTGCAACTTACCTAAACTGCAACTTATCTAAAGTGATCCTATGTCCCGAAAGGATTTATTAAAACGATTTTTTGAATGGATTTTTAAAGAAATTTAACTGTTTTAGTTTTAAGTTCGTTCTAGCTTTAGGTTTTTAATGGAAAATTCCATCACTTGTGCTGTTTTTATATTTTAAATTCACATATGGTATTTTCCAATTACTAAATTCATGACACTCATACGCCCTGTTGAGTTGTGCTCTTACTTCTACTATTTGGAACTTAGTCGCTTCTAAAGTAATCCTATGTCTCGTTTGTAAATTGATTTAGACAGAACAACTTATTAAACTGTAAAACGACTTCCACTTGTACTAAACACGTTTTAATTTGTACCGAAAATGTTAGCAGTTCTCATGTCTCAACAAATTACTGTCACTGCTACATCTCATTAATAAAAAATCGTTTACGTTTTATTTTTCTCATCAATTTGGCGGCATTAACCCCTTTTAGCACTCAAACCGCCATTACATAAATCGTTGCCAATCTCATTGGGTGGCTATGTAATAAAATTCAATTTTAAATTAAATTATTGCAATCTAAAGCAATTTGCTGCCTGTTAAAGGAATGTTTGTAGCGCAGCAAAAATCTGCCACGCAACAGCAGTCTGGGTCGTGGTCCTTCATGGCTCATGAACACGCAAGCATATACTTAGGCGTTCTCTTTGTGGGCCTATTTTCGGAACCCCTTCTCCCACTGCTGCTCTATATTTATTTTGTATTTTTCTATTGTGTTCTTTTGTCAGGGTCAATGCGCGTTTTTTGCTTGGCAATTTTCATAATTCGCCATTTGCTTTTGGGTAAAGCTATTTGCTTTCGCAAATGTGTATGTGTGTGTGGGTTTATCTATGCGAGTTCCGGTTGGGCAAGCGGCGTTTTCGTGCAGTCGAACGAGCGCGCGCGTGCCAATTGCTCCCGCGGGTCCACTCATTCGTGTGGGGGCCAAATCGCAGGCGCACAATGCACGCATAATCATAATCAGTTTTGGGAGCGCGCTGCGCGCACACGGACACAAAGGTAAACCTTTGGCGGTGGTGTTGAAGCGGTTCCCACCCACACATGTAGTAAATGCCAGTTTTTGTAGCGTGCTTTTAGGCGCATTTAATTTTTGCTCTCGAGTCGGCAGTATCGAAGCCGCTCGATGAGTGATAAGTAGTGTAGCGGGAAGCAAGGGGTTTTAGCGTTCGTGCTGTTGTTGCGTCTAATGAGTGGGCGGCTGTAAGCTGGCAGTAACATTGCCGATATGTGAAAGAGATTAAGTTGGCACACATGCGACTCGTGCAGGCGATAATGTAGATTTTTATGTGCTGCTGCTTTGTTGTTGTCTATGGTTTGGTTTTCTGTTGAACAAAAAGGTCTCGGACAGCACAAATGGGGCACAGTGCTGAAGGAGATAGTGAAAGCTGGAACGTAGCATAGCGAAAATGAAATTTTAGTGCGCTCTTACAGAGCTGAAAGTAGTGCAAGAGACGATGTAGCAGACTTGAGTTCAAGTCAAGTTTAATTCACTTATGAATGTCCTTATCAAAGCAAAGTGATCAGGCTGTGTAGTATTTGTCTACATTCAGTGAGTTAAACAATTTTTGAATGAACTAAATATTTGTCAAGGACATGCTGAAGTACATTTTATTACACATGCTTTGATGCTTTGGACACCGTAAGCCGAAAAATAAGTTTGAAAATTTAAATTCAAAATTTTTCTAAGAACACTTTTAGTACAGTTTGAAGTTCGATATTTTGAATTTAAAATTTTTATAAGAAAATTTTTAGTATTTCATAGGAGCTGTAAGAAGTCCAATTTCCGAGAAGTTGGACTAGAAGTCCATCTTTTCCGTTTTGACAGATCCTGATAAATTCGCCTGTACCAATTTTTAGTTTGATAAGCTAAAAATTTACCCTGCATTTCCCTGTCCGGACATCAGTCATAATCTGGACACTATTCTTCATTCAACTCATACAATCCTTGTAATCGTAAGCGGCCTTCTTCACAAACCAATTCACCGCTTAGCTTGCAATATCAAAATTACCTTGCATCCAGAAGACTCAGACCTGATTATAAAGACCAAGCATGTTCAATTTTTCAATAAGTACAGTGAAATTCTTCATAACCGGACACTCACCGTCGCAGTGTTTTTGTCCGGTTATGGGAGATTTCCGCTTATGAGCGAGACGGGTACAATAATTTAGTTTAAATTGTATCCAAGTGGTCCTTGTTTATTTATTTAATATTTTTTATGAATATTTCATTAATATGTATTACATGTATAGGTAAAGTACATAGATTGTACAAGTTTTTATTTTTGAGTACTACTTGGGTAGAGCAAATTTTGTAATAGTTGATTGTTTTAATTTCAAATGTTAATTTTCAAATACGTGTGAAACAGATTTTAAAAAAACTGGTTTGGCATTTTTTTGAATAATGTCCCTTCATGAGAAATTTTTAATCAAAATGGTTTGAAATATTACACCGTGCGACAAAAAATAAAAAGAATTTTTCACACCGGAAGAAATCCATATGGGCGTGGGCTAGAGATCTAACATAGTAATACTGCGTACTTAGTTTTTCATTTCTACATCCTTTGTCTTTTTAAAAGGACTTCAAAATTTTGAAGGGGATACAAAATAAAATAATAAAAAAAATTTAAAAAATACTTAACCTCGTTAGAATATGGCGATATATCAAATGAAAGAGGAAAGGCTCAAGAATTTAAATTAAATTAATTTTTTATCTATTTGTAAAAAAAGCATATGAAATTGGTCCTTTGAAAATTTTAATCCTTTATATCCTTGGAAATTTATACAGAATTTTCTTGAAAAGTAAGTAAGTTAAAATCCAAAAACTCCTTGATCACGTGTCAAAATGTCATTATTCTGGCTTCATTAATTTTGTATCTTTATATTATTTAAAATACTGATACTCAAATAAATTAGAATTTTTGTACTTCATTAGAATTGCAGCTTCTGCCTTTTTTGTTATTATATTATTGGAATGGTACTCGTATGGAAAACTGAATGAAATAGCTGTGTCTGCGAAATTTGTCCAGCAATTAAAGATCTTCGCTTATAAGGACTGTCCGTAATGAAGAATTTGACTGTACTTCTCAGCACCAGTCTCGATGCCTGGTGTCGCCTGGTATCGCCGCTCAGCTATCAGAGAAGATTGCAATCTTACGGTTTCGGTAATTTCGTGTAGATTGAAGTATTTCTGCCTGAAATGAATGTTGTTGTGTGCTTGCCCAACGGCTTCGCGTATCTTATCTTCGTAGCAGACAACCATCGTTTACAAGGCTATCATGTAGTGGTCAATGACATGTGTTCCTCATATCCCACACCACTCCATCTAAACAATGAACGATTTCTGACGACATGGATTGCGCTTCTCAATTATTCAGTAATAAATTACACAAAGTTTGTTGCAAAATTAATCGCTGTCGCCAGCTAAGCTACAATTCTGATCCAGCTTTAGCTGCCATTCAAATCAGAGTTAATGCCCCTAAAAGTATACTTACACTTGTGCTAAATTTTCCACACAATTACAGCATATTAGTAGGCGAATACCAACACCATTCTCTCTGTGCATTTGCCGTATTTTCTTGACATTTTCCCGCTTTTTACTTAAGCTTTACTTGTATTAGATTCGGTTTTTTGTATTCAGCTTTTTGGCGCATAGTTTCCAGCTCTCGTTCGAACACACACCCACACATCTGAACCCATCGAGTGAGAGGAAAATATTACACACACGTTTTTAATACACAGCGCGACATGCAGCGAGCACCAGTGCCTACGCCTGTCACACGCGCATTAAGATACACACACACACACACCAACGCAGCAACGCTGATATCGTCAGCATTAAGTGGCTGTAGGCATGACACGCTTTAGTTGCCTTGCTGCCTTTCAGCCGCAGGCTTACGAAAGCGCCATGTGTGCCAGAAAGCGCTGAGGAAAGTCATATCGGACGATGGAGGCCGCACAGTTTGCGCTGCGTTGGTCATTGCCAAGATAAGCGCGTACAAAAATATGCTACACATAAAAATTACTATTGGTTTGTCCGTTGGTTTTTTTTCGCAGCGCGGTTTTAGGCGCAAAAGCGAAAGTTGCAAGCACAACAAATGTGAGCAAAAAAACTCAAGTAAGTGGGCGTCAAGAATTGGAGTAAAGCAAGGCGCGCGGGTAACGGCAAACAGCACGCAGGAAATCACGTAATGATGCTGTATACAACCACTCACTCACACACACATATATATGCGAGTGTGTTTACTTGGCGCTTATGTTTACATGCTGTGTGCGTGTGTTAACAGGCGCTTATAAAAATTTTGCTTTGTCGTCTGCTTATTGCCTCGATATTTTCGCTTTTTGTGCTGTTTCTCTGGCTGGTTCGCTTTTACTCATTCTGTGTTCTTCTATATGGCTCGTTTGTGTGTGTGTGTGTGGGTGGCGTTTGTATTGCGGCATTTCGTCTGCTGCCTACATCCTTCCTGTATCACTCAGCAGCCGCCGCTTGCTATTATTTTATTCATCCTAAATTCCTGCCGTTGATGTTGTTGTTGCCATAGTCACCGCCACCGCCGCGCGCTAATGCCATTTTCGTTTTCCTTTAGATTAGAACGACAAAGCGCACGAGCGCTGCACGTTAAATGCTTTGTTTGTCACACACTTTGCGTGCGTTATTAGATAAACACTTGTTAAGCATGTAGCGGAAAGCGACGCTAGGCAACCGACTGCAGTGTGTGCGGTGTGTTGGAGAGTGTTTTTAGGCGTTGGCACTTGCTAAGCGACACACTGACAGCGGCTTTGCCTCGAAGCGAAAAGACGTGCGAACTGTGGACGGTTTTCAGCGAAAGTGTCATTTTCGTTTTATGTTTAATCTATCAGCAAATATTTGCATGGATGGCTGCATGGCTGGCAAACGGAGCGGGTTGACGCGTGGCAGTGTTATTGAAGTGTCAAATGCGTTGATTGGATGGAATTTGGAGGGCACTTAAAAACACGTTGCTTTAATAATGAACCATTCTGTACAGAATATCGTTGTAAAGAAAAGGGGTTTCAAGAGAATTATCAGTATTTAAAAGGTTATTATGGTTTTATGGCACTTAGGCTGCAAAGGTCGGTTCTGAAACATTGTAATAATGTAAGGGGACTCAGTTCTTCTTGAAAGGATGTAAACGAACCAATTTTTTTCAATAGTAGAATTCATTTACTCACACATATTATACAAAAAAATCTACAATATCTAATTTGAATAAAAAAAAGTGTTCTTAAATATTGCCTACAAGAAATATTCTGAGCAAATTTTAAATTATGACAAGTCAATGATTAAGTCTATCACATTTCTCTTAAAAATCCCACTAGAATGCGTGCTAGCCGGCCAAAACAAACTATTACCAGGATTCATCATATTTCAACATTTAAGGCGCATTTGCTGCGTCGCTTCCTAATTCGGACAGAGTTTCCCCTATTTGCAGGTTTCGTTGTCGACATTTATGTTGTTCGCCTCCTTTTATTTTTTAACACTCTTTTTGGAAAGCATTTGCAACAGCAGCTCAATAACGAGACTAAACAAATGGTATACGAATTCACCAGTTGTTCCCACTCAATCCCGTCCAGGCGTGCCACAGTGTTGCGCATAGTGACAAAAATGCCAAAGTGCAGTGTTATAACTACAAAAATCTGAGTATGAGGTTTTGTTGGAAATATTTAAATTAAGAGAAATCCCAAGTTTTAAGAAAAAAATATTGAATAGTATAGAAATTATGAGCTCTTAAAGAACATTCTCACGCGTTGAAAAAAATTGTGTACAAACAGCACATTTTTGCTTTCACTTTGACGTTCACGGCAGCCGCCGTGGCTCAGTTGGTTAGTGCGTTGGACCGCGAGTCGAAGGCAGCAACCCCAGGTTCAATACTGCCTGCAATAACACCTAAACAAAATAACGGGAAAACTCGTTTTCTCTTTCGGTGGCTGTTCTCTCAGCTGGAAATGGCAAACCTCTGAGAGTAAAATTGCTTATGAAAGAGCTCCCAACCTGCCGTTCGGAACCGGCATTAAACTGTAGGTCCCTTCAACCCGCGTACAAATTCACACGCACAACACGGGTAGTTGCGGGAAGCTAGGCCTTAGTCTCGCGTAAGCGGGCTGTCGTGCCAGTCAATTATTATTAAAAATTATTAAATTATTAATAAATTGAGGTTCAATATTTTAAAATAAATTGTGAGCGGGTCCCTAAAACTTACTGTTGTCTTAATTTTAATACAATTTAAGTATGGCAAGACCAAAATTCCGCTGACTCTTCTCACCTCTGAGCAGTACCGTTAGGGAGAAAATGAAACAAAGAAAACAAGTGACTAAAAACTGAGTTAAAAGTTTAAAGGTGATTAAAAAAAAATACTTTTTATCACTTTCAAAATTTTTTTATATTTGATTTTGGCAAGTATGTAGGTACATTATGCTGTAAAATTTTCAGCTGCGCATATGCAAGTTATTGTCATTTTCGGTGAAGACTTGAGTGCAAATTCACGATATTTTCACCGTTTGGTGGAATGCCAATAGCAATCGGTCAAGTAATGCTCTGCTGCTGATGGACACATTTTTTGAAGATAGCTTCGGAAAACCAATTACGATTACTATTATATTCGAAATAGAAGAGTTAATGGAGTTTCGACACTACACTTTGATTTGTTTCGTACAAACCCAAAAGTTGACAACCTAACTACTTCACTTGTATGGGAGGCGCCCTCTGGTGGTGAATTTATGAACTTTAATACATTTTGTATTTTTTGCACTCAAGAATGTTGACGATTGTTGAATAAATCATTCAAATTATTAAGTAGTTTCCCAGATACGTTGTTTTCTCGCTTACTTTACTACATTTACAAGTGTGGAGCCAGTTTCATTGAAAATTACTAGTTTTGTGTGGCAGCCACCTTAAGAGTTGGATGTAGAGGTTAGGTGTGTATAGAAAAAACATTGGGAAGGGAAAATAATTGGGGGTCATTCTTACATATGGTACATCTGGGACCAACCTGAGAGCAGCGGGAGTCCACTTTCTAAAAACGATAATTTTGTATGAGAGCCTCATTAAATGTTGGAGATAGAGGGAAGGTATGTTCGAAAGAAATATTGATGAAGAAAAATTTGTGGGGGTCAGTCCCAGATTTTAACACTCTAAGAGTAACTTCTGAGCTGCTGTGGAGCAATTTATCGAGATTTGATTTTTAATCACTTTTGAAATAAGCGTATTTTATCTATATACACATTTATAAATAAATTTGTATTAAAACACAAATATTATGAACGTTGTATTTGTGACCTATGAAAATTTTTATTGTTAATATGAAGTTTTTTCAAATTCGGTTGTATGGGAGGTGGTCGTAGTTTTTGTCCGATTTGATTGAAATTTTGCCCAGTATTTATAATATATATATATTTTTATTTATAAATTAACTGTATACCAAATTTCATTTATGTACGATCACTTTTTATTTTTGTCACTCCGCTATATGAACTCGCAACACTGTGCGAAATTGTTGCTGAATCGTTGGCAATATTCAAAACAATTTTTAGCAATGATATCGCCTACGTTACCATTCGTGATAACAAAAGAAAAGGTGTGTTAAAATGAGTAGAACAAACCCAAGAGCAACACCGAGAAAAAGGCAGTCCTTTGTCGCTGAAAGAGTTTCATAGATATCCTGGCATCTTACTGTATTCGGGTGTTATGGGTCGATTTAAAACCTATAAAACCTATAACCATACTAAAGGTGCTATATAATTATATATATCCTCTCTGATCGGGCCCTGTATGTACTTTATAATGCAGTAAACAATATCTTTCATGTTTGACGCATAACTCCTTTTATTAAATTTTAAAGTTTACACATACTTAATGAAAAACATTTTAATTATACACTTTCAAACAATTAGAAGGTTTCCTGCTTTGAAATTTATGCACCGACTGTACCTTTCTTACAAAATGGTATTGTATGCACATTCATCTGCAATAAAAGTGTCTTTCATGTTTCACGCATAACTCTTTTTATTCAATTTAAAACTTCAGACACACACATAATGTAAAACGTTTTATTTATACACTTTTAAATATTAAGAAATAATGCAGTAATTCAAAACTAACAAATTTTTTCAGCAATTCTGCTAAATGATTAACAGAATCGTTGCAGCAACGGCGATGTCACAAAAAGTTTGACGATTTTCGAAAATATTTTCACTCATAACGTTGGCTAAATATTCAAGTGGTACTTTTAGTTGGTTGTTAACTTGTCGAAAAGTATGCAGGCATTGCTGTAACAATTTAATTTAGTAAAGCTTTTGCTCCACAAAGGTAAAATGTCAAAGCCATCTGCATGTCAAAGTATTCCCTCATGAATATTTTCAACGTTGCCTTGAAAACCAAAAAATACAAATTATCTCGACTAACTCTAATGATAAGTAAATGCGCCAGTAAGTATGCAAACCATTTCTAAACAAACCACACCATCGTTTGTTCAACGGTTCGTAATTTCCCCAAGGCGGCGCTGGCGGCAGATGAGTCACAGACTGTAGCCATTTCAGGTGAGTGTAAATATTTAAAGTATTTGCATACTTTCAGGCAGCGGTGTATAGTGGGGAAATTGCGTTAAGTGGTCTCATAAAAAAATTAACTTTGCTTACCAGCTGCACTATTTACTTTTCAACTGCGTTCAAAACACTTTTACGATGCCCAATAAATATGTGTAAACGCCTGAAAGTATACTTTAAAAAGCCAAACAGCTTACTGGTTGCCTGCTGCTTGACTATTTGTCATATGTTCAATCATAAAATAATACAACTTAAGTGCGCTTTTACCAGCAAACGAGTCGCAGTTTATGTCGTGCGCGACGAAGTATGCTACGAAAAATTTATCAATACAACAAGAAGAATTCGTCGGACACATGAAAAGCAAGAAAACAAAAATTCACTGAACTGTAAACGTTTTAACAAAGCAAATAAAAATCACATAAATCGAGTGGATATGGGGAAACAGGGGAAAAGGCAAATAGAGACAATTGCAGTAAACGAATAAAATAAATTGTCAAAATTTACAATACGCACAAAAGGCGAAATGGCACCAAACAAAATGTTGTTACTATTGTTGTTTGTTTATTGCAAAACAAATACGACCACACACACACACACACATACAAAGTAAAAATGTTATTAACTTTAAGTAAATAAATCATTGCAATAAAAATGTTGCAGCTTTGGGTAAAATGCTTTACTGCTCTTTGGCAGCGGCAACTGATATCCTGAATATCCTGTCAGGCAGGATGTGCGATGGCCGAGCACAAAGAATGCAGCAAACACCTGCAAATTGCGGCAAATAAAACGTACGGAAAACAATCAAGAAATGGTTTAGCTTAAAAATGGTGAAAAGTGAAAAATGAAGATATACAAAAATAACAACAACAACAACAACTGCACAACAATAAATACGACAGCAAACGAACTGCGCTGCGATGCAGCTAAATGCAAACATTATTTTCGATTATCCTGTTTGCGAGCATAACACAGCACAACAGCAACAACAACAACAACAACAAAGGCCATAAAAGCAACAATGCGAGAAGGAGAATGATTGCGCGGCTTGCGATTGCCCCGAAGGTGGCAAAGCGTCAGACAGCGCGCGGCAAGCGAAGATCGCTTACAATTGTACAACGAAATGTGAGCAGCATACGGCATGCGGCACGCTTCCAGTGGCCTCGCAGCGGTTGCGTGCGGCACGTAAAAAATTGCCAAAGCCACAGCGGCAGCGTAAGGAGTGCGCGAAGAACATCGTCTGCCGAAGCAGCCGGGCAGTGCTGCACTGTTGAACATTGCATTTGTCGAGCGCGTCGTTTGCCTTGCGGCCACTCCAATGCCATTTCGAAAGTTTTTGGTGTAAACAGTACAGTTGCAAGTTGAGTTGGATGAGAAGAAGCTTCAGACTCAGTGTTGGCAGTATGGAATGAATGAATGAACAGATAAAAGATTAGATGAATAAAAGGTCAGAAGATTCAAAATTTTGTAGGCTAGACTTAAATACCACCTGACCTGATTCACAAACTAGAATTTACTAACTAAATGTCATTTGTTGAACTGCTAAGCTAATTTTCAGATAATTGCGGTGAATTCATAATATCTGAGAGAATATCTATTGAAAAGGAGGAATATCCAATTTTGGGAAGATCAAGCAAAATTGTTTTGAACAGATTTTTAAGTCTTCCTATTGACTTGCTCGAACGCCTAAAAGAATATAAGCGGACTTAACGTCCTGTATGAAAAAAAATATTTTTTTAAATTCAGACACTCTTTTCATTGTTCTCTTACTGATTCTTAGATTCTATTTCATAAACGTTTCTGATAAAAATTTCATAACAAAATCTTACTGTCATTTCGCGCTTTGGAGTCTGAACTCATTACACAGATTGCCAGATAAAGATTTGCGTAAATACCCATAAAAAGTTTTTGCGTAAAAATCCAAAGATTGAAACTGGTTAACCCTTTCGCTACTTTGTTGCCATATGGCACATGCTACTTTGTGGACGTCTGAACCCTCTATGGTTCCAGGAATACATTTTTTTATTGGTCCTTAGAATAGTTTGAAGTTATAGGAAAAATACGAAATTAACAAACTGAATATTTAAGTTTAAAGAAGAGAAGTATACACGTTTTTTTAATGGTATATCTTGACATAGTAAAGGAAGAACAAGCAGAAAACTTGAGATAACTTTTTAATTTGACGTTTTCTTTCATTTCAGATACTTTATTTTTTTTAAGTTTGGCTGAAATAAATGAAGAAATATTCAAATTTTCGTTGTGTGTTAAAAGTTTAATGTTTAAGTAATTACTTATTACAGCCACAACGATGTGGTTGCTCTCATAGAAAAACACTCTAAAATACAGGGTCCGAGTATAAAAATTAAAAAATTTCTTATGGAATGTTGCTAATATAACCACATAGAAGCCTAAAACGTAAAATTTAAAATTTTTATATTACTTTCCCCAGTAAAAACTTCAAGCGAAAGGGTTAAAGATAACACACTGGTTTCTTTGCACAACTTAAGGCGCAATTTTTTGTTTGTCTTTTCAAGTACTCGCGCGCAGTTGATATCTCTAAAATGGCTAACACTTTTTGCATTTTTAGAGATATCACAATCATTTCGACAAGCTTCCAGATGTCTTCAAAAGTTCGCAAAATCGGCCAACACTGTCCATTGCCGATATTGGTAACTAGGAAGGAGAAAAATTACTGACATTCTTATTGCAGTTGTGCGATAATATTTGCCGCCATATTTCGAGTGTGCAAACAGCGGCCGACTGAGGCCAAGGAATCGGCGCACGCACAGAGAGACAGACAACAGCTGAGGAAGTAAGCAGCAAGCAGCGAGAAGCCGACAGACAACTAGTCAAACAGGCAGGTAGTTGCAGCAGAGCGTATTTCCGCTCTGTTTCCGTTTTGCTGCATTCAGCCGGTGTTTGCTTGTTTGTATTTTTCTTGCTGCTTTGCAGCTGGCTGCTTCTTCGTTTTCCTCATGTGCTGCTACCGCTTGTAAATCTAAAGTGAGCTTTTACTTTACCCATTTTACACATTTTAGCCTTTATTTCTTGTTCTTGGCAGCGTATAGTGCAAAGAATTGATTGCTGCAAATAAAGAAAAAAAGTAAGCAACAAATAAACACGATATAAGAAAATGTTGTTATGCTTCAGTGCAACGCAAAATAAAAATACATGGAAGAACAGCAACACTGTATGCGCTATGAAATATGTTAGTAAATAGCAATATGAGGCTGTGAGGAGAGTGGGCAGGGTTCAAGAAGAGATATCAGTCAAAAGTAAGTTAAGAAAATGAAAAAAGCACAACACTTGTGTAGCGCACGAGAGACAGCACTCATACGCCTCGGTGGCTGCAAAAAGTTGAACAAATCGAAAAGCGCTTCCTTTATATAAGAGCGAGCGACATACGTACGTGCAGATGTGCATAAATATATAAATATATATATATATATGTATATATGTGTGCATGTATGTGTGGGTGTATGTGATTATGCGCTTGTTGGGCTTTGCTGCAGCAATGACAAGTCAAACAAGCAAATTTGTTTTGCCATTGCCGGACAAATATCGCGCTTGAATGAATGCGACAACACTACAGAGGGAAACCGGGGGGAATGGTGTATTCAGAGGTCATAAGTCAACTGTCCAAGGTGGTGTAGTAGAGCGAGAAGCTGCGCAAATTCACATAATTGCACGGGGGTTTCGATAAGTGAGCGAAAGTAGTTGCCAGAGATCGAGGCAATCGCCACAGGAGATTTGTAAAGAAGATATATTTGTTACTTGCTTATAGTACAACAACCTGAAGTGACATTGCAGCGAAGATAACAGAATATTAAAGTCACTTTATGGCATTAACTATATTAGAATTTTAAGTTACAAGTCTTATTTCTTGTATAGTTTTATTTATTTTTGTTTACAAGTGTGTTGCCTTTATTGCAGCAAAACGTTCAAAAAATATTTCCTTAAGTATATTGGCAACTCAATAAAAATTTCAATTTCATATCTGTCGGCACAGTCAAGTGTTAAGCCTTGCCCTCAGCACTTATTCGTCCCGTGTCTTTTCCATCGTCGCTGCAATTCAACAACATTTTCCATTTCGGTCGCCGGCAAAACTTTTATGGCAATGTTGTTGTTGCCATCAGCGTTTTGTTGTTGGCGCTAGTTAGTTGTTGTCGTCGTTGTTGCGCTGTTGCAAGACAGCGCTTTATGTCTTCATGTTATTGTCACAAGCAACTGGCCGAGGCCTGTTACCAACAAATTCATTTCCCATCAAAAAAGCCTCAGATCGCTTTGAGGGTCATTGTATTGTTGGCCTAAAAATACTCGTTATTGTTATTGTAGTTGTTGTTGGTATTTTTATAGTTGTTTTTGGTATTGTTGCTCGGTCGTTTGCCATTAAGTTTGCGTCAAGAAGCGTCTGGATGCGTTTGTGCGTTGTTGCCGAGGGCAAACTTTTTGACATTTAATCGAATTTCAAAAATAGCGCACAGATTAATTTAATGACATTTTCCGGGCTCGATGTGATTGCCGACACAAAGGTCTGGCAGACAATGTGCCTGTAGTGGTTTGGTGGTTACCACCACCGCTGATAAGTGATGACATCTGGCCGGCTGGTTTCTACGGTTCGACCTGACACAACCGCTTCACACGCCGTCAGACTCAAAGAGCAAACGGATTAAAAGTTTAACAAAACAATGTCATTTTGAATTTTATTAACGCCAGCTGTACGCACTCCCGCACTCGTCGCATCGTTCTTTGGACAACCAGCCAAACGGGTTAAGAGAAACTCGCAAGCAGCCCTTCGAGAGACATACAAATGTCGTTTTACGCATTTTGTGGGTCATAACTCCATTTCGAATAAAAAATATTTCAAATAAAAGTGTTGGCAGCGGCCGAAAAGCACAAAATATTTTATTCCGTAGCCGACATTCAATCATACTTTGAAGGGTTGCTGCGAAATATTGTACAACAGCAAACAACAAGCGATGCCAACTTAAATGTTTGTAGCAGCAACAACAGTAAAGCGTTACATAAACTTTTTTTATGACAAGACATTAACTTAAGCTGATTTATGCTCGACGATAGACGCTACACTGCAGTGAATGGTGCTGGTTGTTGCTGTTGTAGTGGCTGTTATTGTTATTGCTGGCCATAAGCAGTAGTGGCGGGGTGTGTTGAGCGAGGAGGAGTGAGTGCGTGTTGCCGTAGAGTGAGTTGTTAACGCTTAAGCGTTGAAGATTAACAGCAAATGAGAAGCGGTCGAAGTGCACTGTGATGGGTGAAAGTGAAAGTCAGAGATGGCAAGACACATGAAGGGGATGGAGGAAAATTGGAATGCAAAAATATGTGTCAGCGTTTATGATTGAAGTAAGTTTCGGGTGATTTAGGCGTAAAAGTTACTCAGATTAGTGCGTACTTTTTGGCTTAGTGAATGGGCCGTTATATTTGTACATGTGGACATTATTGTTCAAAAGGATTATAGTTAAATTTAGCCTAAAATTGTGCTACAATTAAACCGAAAATGAAAAGAGCAAAAACTGTCGAAATAAAAATTCGACGAGTACAAGAATGGACGGAAGAGGCTGAACACAAGCAAAACACAGGCTGACTGGAACTTTTGTGATACCTTAGGTCTTAGTCCTGCTTAGCAATAGAACACCCGAAAGAGCCAAATTGACTCCTTTGAGGTTTTTATTATAACTTGTTTGCATTAAATTTTTTTTTTACCGAAACATTCAATTTGATGAAACAAGTGTATGGTGATGATTGTTTATCTCGTGCTAGAGTACATGAGTGGCGTAAGCGGCTACAGGACAATCGTGAAGACATAAAGGACAACAAACATCCAGGTCCTTCCAGTACCGTGGTTACACAAAGTACCATCGAAAAAGTGCGTAAATTCATCAAAAATGAGCAGAAATCGTCATTGCGATACAAGGAAATGGAATTGAATATGTCCAAAAATTCAATTCATCGTGTAAGACCACAATACCGTGAAAATGCAAGTTTGCTCCTGTTGCTCGATAACATACCGTCTCATCTCTTGATAACCGATTTATTGGTCAAAAATGTTTCATTTTTACCATCAACCACTCGCCTTACTCACCTGACTTGGCTCTGTGTGACTTCTATCCTTTCGGTAAAATGAATTTGTCGATGAAAGGACAATCATATTTTGATGTTGAAGCAATTAAAAAAACGACGACATTTTGAAGACGATGGATACAGATGGCCTCAAAAAATCATTCGATGATCTAAGTCATCGCGCAAATCGTTGTATCGAAGCAGAAGGAGACGATTTTGAGTAAAATGAAGAAATTTTGCAAAGAACATATTTGTGATTTTGTTATTTGGGTAGTTTTGTTTTCCGTGGGTCAGGCCTTGTATTTGGCGATATTCCAGAGGCACAGGAAACACATCGGTTTTTTCTACTCAGGGAACCTCGCCTCAATTGTCTCAATGGCAGTGTTGCCAAATTAGGATAATTCCTCCTAGATTTAGGAGATTCTTGGCCTTTTAGGATCATTTTTAGGAGGAAGAATTGTTTAGGAGAAAGTTTAGCAGATTTACATTTTGTGTTAAGGGATTTTTCGGATCCTTAGTGGATTTTTGGGATATTTTTGGGGAACACGGGCAACAAATCTTTTTTTACCAAATATTTTAATAGTCAAAGTACTCTATTGTGTTGATCACGTTGTAATAGATGGACGGCATGTTTCCAGTGTGCTAGACGTACGTACGATCCGAGGAGCCAACATCGACTCGGACCATTACCTTGTTGTAGCCAAGGTACGCACGCGCCTATGCGCAGCGAAAAGCTTACGTCAACGCACACAAAGAAAGCTGGACGTCAAAAAGCTACAGTCACAACGGATAGCCAGGAACTTCGCAACTCAACTCTCACTCCAGCTTACTAAAAGCACTCCTTTGCTCGATAGCGACGTGAACACGCAGTGGAATGCTATCGCCTGTTGCATGCGTTCAACAGCCGAAGCGACGATTGGCTACTTCCGCGAGACGCGCAACGCGTGGTATGACGACGAGTGCCGAGACGCCACCGTAGCGAAAGACGCAGCATACAGAGCCACCCTGCGGATGGCCGCAACGAGAGCCACAACGGAGCGATACCGCGAGGCAAGGAGGGAAGAGAGACGTCTTTTCAGGCGCAAGAAACGGGATGTGGAAAGACGCGAGTGTGAGGAGCTTGAGATGCTGGGAGACAGGAATATGACCCGAAAATTCTTCCAACAGGTCAAGCGCCAGACAAATGGTTTCAAACCCGGGGTCAGTTCTTGCAAGGACGAAAACGGTAATCTGGTGACAGATGTCCAGAGCATGCTTGGGTTATGGAGGGATCACTTCTCGCAGCTGCTTAACGGTGGATCTAGTGGCGTCGATGAAGCTGAAACCGAACCCCCAGTCGCTGACGATGGGATAGTCATACCACCACCCGATCGTAATGAGGTACGAACAGCAATAACGCGGCTCAAAAACAACAAGGCCGCCGGTGCCGATGGCCTGTCGGCTGAGCTATTCAAAGCCGGAGGCGAGGAACTGACAAGCCGCATGCACCAGCTTCTTTGCAAGATATGGTCGGAAGAAAGCATGCCAAGCGACTGGAACCTGAGTGTGCTCTGCCCAATCCATAAGAAAGGAGATCCTGCAATCTGCGCCAACTACCGCGGGATCAGCCTGATTAACATCGCATATAAGGTCCTATCCAGCGTGTTGTGTGAAAGACTGAAGCCCATCGTCAACAAATTGATCGGACCTTATCAGTGTGGCTTCAGACCTGGTAAATCCACCATCGACCAGATCTTCACAATACGCCAAATCCTGGAGAAGACCCATGAAAAACAGATCGACACGCACCACCTTTTCGTCGACTTCAAAGCCGCTTTTGATAGCACGAGTCGGAGTTGCCTCTACGCCGCCATGTCTGATTTTGGTATCCCCGCCAAACTGATACGGCTGTGTAAAATGACGTTGAACACCACTACTAGCTCCGTCAGAATCGGGAAGGACCTCTCCGAGCCGTTTGATACCAAGCGAGGGTTCAGACAGGGCGACCCCCTTTCGTGCGACTTTTTCAACCTCCTGCTGGAGAAAATCATACGCGCTGCGGCGCTGAACCGTGCTGGCACTATTTTCCACAAAAGTGTCATGCTACTGGCATATGCCGACGATATCGACATCGTTGGCCTCAACAGCCGTGCCGTATGTTCGGCGTACTCCAGTCTACAGAAAGAAGCAGGCAAAGTTGGTCTTGCGGTGAACGAGGGCAAGACAAAGTACCTCCTGTCAACACACAAAGAGTCTTCGCGTCTTAGACAACACGTCACTGTTGGCAGCTGTAATTTTGAAGTGGTAAAAGACTTTGTCTATCTTGGTACCAGCATCAACACCAACAATGACGTCAGCCTGGAGATCAAGCGGAGAATAACTCTTGCCAACAGGTGCTACTTTGGGCTCAGTAGGCAGATGAGAAGTAGAGCCCTCTCTCGACGAACAAAACTGACGCTCTACAAGGCACTTATCATCCCCGTCCTTTTATATGGTGCAGAATCCTGGACGTTGTCGACCACCGATGAACGTGCCTTGAAAGCGTTCGAGAGAAAGATACTCCGCAAAGTCTTCGGTCCGCTCCGCGTGGGTGATGAGTACCGTATTCGATGGAACAACGAGCTGTATGAGCTATACAGGGACATGGACATAGTCAAGCGCATAAAAATACAGCGGTTACGCTGGCTTGGCCATGTTGCCCGTATGTCTGAAGATGCTCCGGCAAGGCGAGTCTACGAGACGGTACCCTCAGGTGGACGCCGCGGAAGAGGACGTCCTCATCTACGTTGGAAAGACCAAGTGTCGCAGAACCTGTCGGCGCTTGGAATCTCCAACTGGCGCCAGCAAGCACAGGACAGAACCGGCTGGCGCGCTCTTTTGGATTCGGCCAAGACCGATAAACGGTTGTAGCGCCAGCTAAGTAAGTAAGTAACTCTATTGTGTTTGATATTTTTGAGCTTACAAACTGTAAGGTCGTGGCTATCTTGTTTATGTTTATCTCATTCTCTTATTGCTTTTACAATGCTTCAAAGTGTATAATTTATGTAATGAATGAAAGAAGTTTACAAAAGCGATTTTCATACCGATCTCATTTTTTAAAAGTTTTGTTTGTGTTAAGTTGATGTTAAGTTGAAGCCGAATGAATAACGAGGTTGCATTAAAAAAATATATATTTTTTATGAATACAGTTGTGTCTGGATATAGTGAACTAATTATTGCAAGGCCTGTTCACTGTATTGAGGTTGTTCACTATATCAAGGTCAACATTTTTGTTCAAAAACTAGTTTTATTTGCTCAAAATACACTTTTGTTTTTGCTTGAAAATTTTTTTTAATATTTAGAGGCTCGATGTCAAAATTTGGGTGTTCACTATATAGGGGGTTCACTATACCCAGACACGACTGTATATACATATAATATATTTGTATTTTTCAATGAAAGGTTGTATTCCTTGGTTTATAATGACAAAAATTATACAAACAATTTTTAGGAGATTTTTTACATTTTTGGTAGGAAATTTCAGTTTTTTTTTAATATTTAGGAGAAAGTCATTTCAGGTATGTGGCAACACTGCTCAATGGCTTGATGCGACTTTTTCGCTTTTAAAACAACTATGTATAGAAGTCAGATGCCGAGTGGCTTAGACCTAATTTATTAGTACGAGAACTGAGAATGCAGGGAACAATAAGAAAGCCAAAAGAAGGTTTAACGATGAGATTTTCTTATAAATTTCGTAAAATATTTTTAAATGAAAAACCTACCTAAAATTGGGCCAGTTACTTGAAAATTAATTCTTGTAAGCTAACAAATTTCAAAATATTTACAATGTTCCTATGAGGACCAACCACAAATTTCGTTCTAATTTACACAATAATTAATTTTTTTGAAAAATTCCTTTTTATTCACTTCCGAAGGGTTAGTTGTTAAATAGTTTAAGTAACTTGTACTTTGTAATTATTAATATTTCCTATAGTCAGTAAGGACATTTGTTCATTGGCTAAATAAATAATTAAAAATAAAAATAAAATAAAATAATAAGTCATTGCTATTGTATCTTTAAAAATTATAACTTTGGTTCGTTTCAGTATTTATGCTTTTTTTTTAATAATCTAAAAATGTTTGTATAGAAAAGTTACTTAAACCAATTGTGTGGCAAATTACACAATTACACAAAACTTACCGCTTTGAGGGGTATACAAATAATAATAGGATTCACTCTGCCGCTTTCTCCATTTCATTAGAGGCCATGGCAGAACTTTGCTTTGCATAGAAAAAGCTGTACAGTTTTTGATGCACTTTGTTGGCTTTGAATAAAGATCGCAGTCAGCAAACTGCCCCGCTGCTTTGAATATTATCAACGATATCTCAATACGGCCACCTCTCGGCTCATTCCTTTTGTCATTGTCCCAAATATGTCGCAGTGACCCGGCGTCCTACTGGGTTTGTTGAGCAACAACAACAGTGCACAGATATTTATTCCAATGAATTCTGTCAGAGCAGAGCACAAAAACACACTTTATCTATTTTTGGTCAGACGAACACAGTTTTAATGTCAACTAAAAGTTTGTGTTCGACAGATAAATACATACACACACATACATAGGTATGTCGTTAAAAAACGAGAATGAAACTTATCTTGATTGTAAAGTTTTTTAAATACGAAGACCACCTTCCGCCTGCGTACAGCCAAAACGACCTCAGCTGCAACGTGAGTTGAAATTTAAAATCAACTGATTCTAAAGTAAAACTACAAAAATTTGCTTATCGAAAAATTACACTCTTGTTTCACACCCCATGTTATCTCTTCACTTTCGCTGCACTAACTGAAACAACAGAAGAATCGTCCAATAAATGTGCGCCTCAGTTACAATTTGAAAGTTGTAAAATTTATGGGCGCAGCCCTTTGGGTCAGCGTTGTCGCCAGTTGATTGCCGCCAGCAGTGTAACGGTTTCGGTGCCGGTTTCCATTGCCACAGCACGACCAAAAGTCAATTTTGTGGTTGTGCCCAAGGCACAGCAAGCAACGAAACCTCTCCCCCTCTGCGCCGCCTCTCAAGGCATTCACCTTTTTGCTGTTGATAAGCCGCAGCCCAATTGCCCGGCCGCCTGGTCGCCATGGCCAGCGCTTGGCGGCGGGAGAGGGTGACTAGCTGCTTATAAGATTTATGCGCCTAAAATCATGCTGACGGCATCAGGTGATTTAACACTTTAGATAGAACGGCATACAGTCGGCACCAGCAACAAATTTACTAAAAGTGTAACTTTTTTTGTTATTTTATGATTTTCTTTTTTCGTTTTGTCGTTGCCGCCGTCGCGTTAGCCTTCGCGGTTGCTTGAGTGTTGCTTTCTGTTTTGTCAATATTATTGGTCGTTTATTATGCAGCAACTGGTGTGGGTGGCGTTCGTGGAGAGTGGGTCTGAGGGCTGACTCAGGCGTTTTGCTGCGCCTTTGGGGCTCATAAAAATGACAACAATCTCGGCGAAATTTCGAAATTAGCTCGGCGCATACGTTGGGTCACATAAATTAAATATTGAATTGCGAGCGCTTCAAGCGGGCAGCGAATGGCGTTAAAGGAGAAATTAGACAGAGAAGAAAATCATTTTTCAGGTGTTGAAATGTATGGGAAAATGTTTAAGAAAAATAAAATGCGCATAAAAAAAAGTAGACTTTGAAAAACTCATTAATTTGTTGAATTTTTAACTTGTTAAATTCGTAAGTTGTTGAATGAAATTATTTGTTAAGCTTTAAATTAGTTTATTGCTTCTATCAGTTTTAAATTTTGTTGGCTAACTGCAAGTATTTACTTTCTTTATTTTTCCTTAGCTGAAAGAAAAAAAATGGAACAAGCTGCAAAGCCAAATCCGTTTCTACCCTACAAATAATTTCTCGATATAAATTTTTAGCGACAAATTCTCTAAATAATATCGATAATGCTTGAATTTGTTGCCGTGAAGATTTTGAATATTTTCAAGTCAAATTAAATATTTTTTTGTCAAACAAAAAATTGTCATTCCATGAACGTGCGCGCACTTAAAACCGAGTTAACGTGTACTTATAATCGTTATTTGATTTGAATAATGGACTGGCCATGCGACAGTACTATAAAATATGCGTTTTATTTCAATTTTCAGAAAGAAAATAAGTTTTCGTAATGGTATCCAAAATGCTATTGAGAACAAGACAAATTACGCTGTCGAAATGATATCGAAATTTTCAAAATTTTCGACATCGTTACGATATCTCGGATAAGATAATTTCAATATCGCAACGATATCGAGATTTTCGAAATTCTCGACATCGTTACGATAGTGTTATTTTTCTTGTTCTCGATATCATTTTAGTCATTTTAGCAATACTCGAAAACGAGAAAAATTCTCGCTTTAACGATATCGTTTCTATATCGTTTCGATATCGTTTGGTTTGCTGGGTATTTGCTAACATATATATTTATCTTAATTTACTCCAATTTGTATGGGGGGGGGCACCAACAAAATTAATTTCCGCACACTTTCAGCACCTGCTGTTAATTTTCTTGAAACAACCAATTCAGTTGCGTGAAGCAACCAAACCCAAACCTTAACCCCACTCACACACACACACACACACACACACACACACATAGATACAATTTCAATTGACCTTACGCTGACCGAGACGCAAACCTATTCGCTGGCAGCTGCGTCAAGCCAGACCGCAACTTCATCAACGCCTTGGCAACTGACCACACAACCTTTGCATAAATCATTTTAAAGTATCTTCCAGCACATTGCACCCACTAGGCGCACATACTTTAATGTCATTGCACGCCGATAAAATGCTTAAGAAGAAGGGTCCATCGAAATTTATTTGGGTGCAGAGCAGATGCGAAAAATTGCAGCAATAGAAAATAGATTCAAACCGCTTAAGCGCCATAATTCACGCTACATTATTTTCAATTTCATACAATAATAAATGAACGAGCCATACCTGGGCTACGAGCTGGGCAGACAGACAGACAGACAGCTATTGGCTGCGTGCTCAGCTGTTTGGCAGTGAAGTAAAATGTTGCATATTTTTTGGCTAAAACTGATAAATGGTCAGCCATTACAGTCATTGGCAAATTCACACTCTTTGCCAAACCAAAGCAGCAACGTGAGTGGCTGCCAGTTTACGAATATTAAAGTGAGTGATCCAAAAATAAAGCAAAAATCTATGAATCGCCGAGTGAAACCCAAATGTGAAACCGTAAAAGCAAAAAAACCCGGTTTGAGCAAAGAAGACAGCACAACTGTTGGGTGTTGCGTTGCGTGTCAGTTGTTGTTGTTGTTGCTAGGCACATTTCTCGGGTCAATGCTGATATTTCAATTAATTTTTTAATACATTTGACTTGACCCTTTCGTGTCAGCCGTCCGACCGCGTCAGCGCCACCAGCTGGGCGGCCGTCGCACATTTTGCATGCTCAGCGTGTTGGGCCGACTGCTTAAGTGGCCATTGGCCGCATTCATCGACCAAAGTGGCTATTTTTCATAGGGAGTGGTGTGAAGGGGCACACCGAAAAGGCAAATGGGTGTGGCGGTTTCAGCACGTAATGAACTTGTCGATGCCCGAATAAATGAAGATGTGGTTGGCTGGTCGGTGTCTGCTGAGAATTTGTAACCTTTGCTCAGAATTTGTAAGTACGGGTATGGCATTTTTAGGACCTATTCATTTTAAAGACAATCCTCGGAGTATGCCCATTAAACATTTATGGTGGCCTGTTCGTGATGAATGTAAGGCGCTGAGCTGAGTCGTGTGAGGTGCAAAAGAATACAGAATAAATTTCACACAACTATCTTTTTTGATGCAGTAACATTTGTGATGTAGTTGGAACGTTGAAATTTGAAGTGTGCTTGGAAGTAGCACAACTTTTCTTTTAAACTTGTGTACCTAAGATGTGGAACACAGGATGTACAAGGCGCCAGATGTGGCCAACCTTAAGTTCTGTGGTTTTAGAGAACTTTTCTCACTGAAAAGGGACCAGATGCGAACAAAGATTGGTAATCTAACTGGCCACTCTGTAAGTGGCAGAAAGTTGTGTTTGCTTTCTAATGACTTTTGCATTATCTGTCAAAAGGAAGACTCGACTGAGCAACTTTTTCTTCGACAATGTGGGGGATGTAGCCGATAAGACTATTCACGGTCCACTAGGCTTTCCGGTAAATTTCCGTATTTCTTGAGATAAAAATTGTTCCTTAAAAATATTGACTCTATTGAACAGTTTAGCAAAAAAATAAAAAAAGTCTGAAAAAATATTTGGGTTGATAATTACAGCTTAATTAATTTTTTACGATATATCGTACAATTTTTGTTTCGTTCATTTAAGTTTTATGAACAATTCATTAATTTTTTTGATAGAAAACATAAATTATAACAACAAAAAATCAGAACGCGATTTCATTTTGATCGAAGGTTATATAAATTAAACAATTATATAACATAAACAATTGATTCACATTTATTCGGCGTTATATAACCGTAGTTGTTGTTGCAAAGCCCTTTTCCCCTCAATTAAACACAGAATCAATGAAAATTCATATAGTTTAACAGAAAGATACTGAATATAGCCCATTCTTATTATCGTAGTGGGAGTGGCAAGTACGCATGTGTAACCTTACATAACCTGTGTCTGCCCATTTAAACACAGAATCGTCTAGTAATTCGTATTTTTAATCGAAAATTGCCGAATAGTTGAATTTTATTAGTCACGTGGTTTGCAGATGGGCGTGACAGGCATGCAAATGCAAATTTCTATTACTAAACCCATAACTAAAAAAAAATTTCAAACATAACATGTAACCTTTGTCTTCCATTTGTACAAAACTTTGTGCAAAATATTTAGACGCAAAAAATGTTAAATTTATTAAGTTTTATAAATCCACTGAGATTCAAACTTTGAAATTGTTTTGCTTTCTGCTACCAAAAAGTATTTAAATATTTAAAAATTTCTCCGCAGAAGCAACGTCATTTGCTGGTTTTTCAAATTCTTGCAAAAAGCTGCTTACAAAACTCACTCATACTGTGTAGCCACGGTTATTATGATTTATGTTTTTAAACAGAATAATACAACACAGCCTGCTTAATAAGAATTAAGACGCCGTTCCATAAAAAGTGCATTCTCTGTCAAACAAAAAATCTTCGAAAAAATTTTACGATATATCGTACAAATTTCCGGAACGGGTTAAGGAGCTCAAACTGATTCCTTGAGTGACACGCACACAGGGGGGATGGGGGTTCAAATCTCCCCCACCCAAAAACAAAAATTGCTGTTACAAAATATGGTTTAAAATTTCATTGGGCTCAAAAGTTGTACGCAAAACTCCCCAAAATGAAAACCTTTGTGCGTCACTGTCTATCTATCTACCTACCTAACTACCTGTGTCCTTGCTTCTCTCACTTGAGGGCTGATACTCGCTTTAAGGAAATTGCTTACCATACAATTAAATAATTATGTCATTTATCGAATTTGATATGCCAGAAATGGTTCACCCAATTTAAATTGTTTCACTGTGTTGTTGGTTAACGCTAACCTTTGAAACAACCTTTTGAAAATTTTCGCCTCGACTTTTTTAAAGTGGCAGCGATGTAAAACCTCAATTCACACACACACACACACACAAACATCTATTCTTAGTACACATTTGTATGCGTATTTACGCTTAGAAGCACACAATTGACTAATGCAAACAAGATTCTTGGCACAAAAAATAATAAATAATATGAGCCTTGTCAAGCGTGAGTGAATTGCATTCTGCCGCGTTGTTGCACTGTTTGTGCTTTGTGTTTACAATCATTGCAACAGTCACCACTTATTCTTTCCTCGGCATGTTCACCACACATACTTCAATTTGTTTTGAATTTTTTTCAACACATTTTGTGTTCACTCGTTCTCTCGTGTTTCCCGTTTCCTAACAAAAATTTACTTGAAAAATATTTTTTATGGGACCTGCTTTGATTTGGCACCACATTGCAAGCAACAATTGCATTCCTCCTCACTCTCTACTCTAAGTTTTTTGCTCTGTCATTGCAACACTTGTTGTGCGCTCTGAAAGTGCTTCGTTTGTTGCATTTCCCTTCGAACTGTAAGTTTTCTTCCCCCACTGTCATTATATCTGTAATACATAACCTACAAAAGAAGTTCTCTTTTTATATTTTTTTTGGCAATTGTGTGCTTTTGTATTATTTGATTGCCTGCAAATCACTGTCAATATTGCTTCACTATCTGCTAGTCTGCGTTATAAGCTTTCTTGCCTTTATTTTCTAGAAATTTTTTTTTATTACTTAACCATTTCAACAAGTGATAGTAGTAAACAGCTTATTCTGGGTTTCAAATATTTATGTAAATAAATATAAATTATTTGGCATACTTTAAGGTGCAGCAAGTTATTTACTCTGTTTACTGTTTTACTGTCTCATCGACATAACTTTTTAACTGCCCATTGTGTCTTTATGCCCCTCAAAGTAGGCTCCGAATTTGTTTGGCAACATTTTACAGCGCCAAATTACTACCCGACGCACTTTAAGCGCAATTTTACACACCTTTCAATTCTCTCTCGCCCCTCTCTCTCTCTATAACAGTCTCACACACACATTTGTCCCTGTTATAAGCGCCTGTAAGCATGCAGCATGAATTGCTTTTGAATAACAAAAATCATATTCCACACGTCAGATTGGCACACAATTTTCTTCTTGTTTGTGCTTATCTGTGCATATTTCACATTTTTTTCTCTGCTCCGGTTTCAGTGCGCCTAACCCACCGTTTACTCAGCCGTAGCGAAATGCCATCGAACTAAATGAAAATTTATGTAGTTTTCAATTTATTTTGCAAGCCGCATTGAGCAATGTGAGCGAGCAGCAACGAGTGGTGACAGGATAGTGGGTGGGGAGGACACATTAACATGCCTGTCAAGTGTATATGACAGCTGTCACATATAGACCGCCATATGCAGAGCAGCAAACCGAGGAAAAAAAAACACCTTGAGTTGGGGTTATGGAGAGAATAATAGAGGTCCACAGTAGTAATAACAACAGCATAACACATTTTGCTTTTCTCGTTTTATTTTGCTTTTGTTGATGTTTTTTTTATGAGCGAAATTAAAAAGGCAACGCAAATAAATTTTAATCTTATTGAAATTGAATTTTTCTGAGGCACAACAACTACACAACTATGTGTTTTTGTGTGTTAAGCCGGGCAGGTACAAATATTTACAGCGAATATAAATTTCGTGCATATTTTTGGGCGTTCTAAAGTCAAACGATTTACATGCTGCGTTGACTAATGATAAAGCGCTGCCTAGTACAATCAGTGCCTAATATTTACAGACAAATGTCACCCTAAAAGTATGCTAGCAAAACCAGCGCTTAAACCTAATAACATTAAACGGAAGAGAAGAAAATCCAAACAACGCGCAGCTGTTTTCGTTTGCAATTGGCACTAAACATACGCTTAACCCTTCAAGGCCAACAGTCAAATACCAATCAAAATCACGTTGCGCTGTCCGGACCTCAGCTGGCTGGCAAATGGACCGTTCCGGTGTTGGGCTGCTGCGCAAATATGGCCCCATGTAATTAGTTGCTTTAAGTTCAAAAATTATTGATCCCTTTTATTGTGCGCCCATTTCGGCCAACAACACTCGCCGCCGAGCATGCATATCAAATTTTATGATGCTGTTTTGCACTTCCGAGCGCTGCCCGGGCGCGCCGCAGCCGACCCACACGTGTCCCGAGCGCAATTTGAAATCTCATATAAAATTTAATATGGGTCACTTTTGCTGACATTTTCATGCCACTTTACGCTCGCCACTGCCACTGCCGCTGCTATTGACAGACGGAGACGTTGCGCTGGACAAACGAACGGCCGGACAGACATCCGGACAGCGGCCCGGGTCAGCGGTGTCGGTGTAGTTGTGCCTTTTTTTGACACACACACATTAACTGTCTGTAAATTGTCCTTTTTGGTATTTCCGTCGTTTGTTATTTTTTTTATACAACTACGTAGGTGGACATTGCTGTTGTTTTAGTTGTTGTTTGGCAAGGACATGTCCCAAATTAAAGCTGGCAAAAATCATGTTGCATGTAGAAAAATTAATGTGCAAAAAGGTCGCTGCGTTATTTGTGGTTTGTGGGTCGTTGGTTGTTGCTGCTGTTGTTGTTATATTTATTTTTTGCGCCTGACTGAAGCGCAAATTTTTGCATACTTCCTTCGTTAGGTGTGAAGTTTGCTCGAGTTGTTACTGGGGTCACCAGTGTTTGATGAGTGTTGGGCGTGGGCGTCTAATTTTGCTTATTTTTAGGCGTGTTTTCTAAAAATATATACAATTTTTTCAATCATGGACCAAATTAATATATAATAAGGCAACACTTTTGTAGGAATTTCAATACAACGGTTTTTCTTATGCACAAACATTCTTAAAAAATCGAGCATCTAATATTTATAAAAAGGTTCTAGTGTTACTTGGTGCGTTTACAGTTTGATTTTTCTTATTTAAAAATGGAACTAGCCGATTACAACGTTATATTTATTTTAAGCCATCAGGCCATGAAAGCAAATGAGTAGGGCGACAAAGGAATTTCAGAAAGTTTTTAGATTTAGAAGAAAGTCATTTTAGAAATGTGGCAATGCTGACTGTAAGACTTCCTATGCCACTGTACGATTCTGTCAGTCGAACTATTCCGCGCTTACTAGAAGCAATCATATAGATTTAGATTTCGTTGTAATCTGTACGAACTGCATTAAATTTCTGGATTACTTTAAATAAATACATAAATAAATAATTAAATAAATAAATAAAGAAATAAATAAATAAATAAAATTAATAAGTTGAATTAAATAAATAATATAAATAAAATAAATAAAATAAATAAAATAAATAAAATAAATAAAATAAATAAAATAAATAAAATAAATAAAATAAATAAAATAAATAAAATAAAATAAAACAAAATTAATAAAATAAAAATATCAATAAAATAAATAAAAAAAATAAATGAAATAAATAAAATAAATAAAATAAATATCATAAATAAAATAAAAAAAATAAATAAAATAAATAATTTAATTTAATAAATAAAATAAATAAAATTAAAAAAATAAATAAATAAATTAAATAAAATAAATAAAATAAATAAAATAAATAAAATAAATAAAATAAATAAATAAAATAAATAAAATAAATAAAATAAATAAAATAAATAAAATAAATAAAATAAATAAAATAAATAAAATAAATAAAATAAATAAAATAAATAAAATAAATAAAATAAATAAAATAAATAAAATAAATAAAATAAATAAAATAAATAAAATAAATAAAATAAATAAAATAAATAAAATAAATAAAATAAATAAAATAAATAAAATAAATAAAATAAAATAAAATAAAATAAAATAAAATAAAATAAAATAAAATAAAATAAAATAAAATAAAATAAAATAAAATAAATAAAATAAATAAAATAAATAAAATAAATAAAATAAATAAAATAAATAAAATAAATAAAATAAATAAAATAAATAAAATAAATAAAATAAATAAAATAAATAAAATAAATAAAATAAATAAAATAAATAAAATAAATAAAATAAATAAAATAAATAAATAAATATTGAAAAGATTTAGACCATAAAACCAACGTGACAACTTCTCCAAGAAGAATTGGACCATCATTTTTCAACTGCCACTAAAAAATGTAAATCCTTTCTTCATTTCCTCTTCAACCTTGTTCCCTGTAAATTGTTTGTATGTCTCATGCGTTCATTGTCCACACCATAGTTTGCCCGAATTTTATTTTATTTTGATCATTCAAAAAGTTGTGTTATTGATCCCATCAACTGCGAAGAAGGCCAAGTGAAATTGAATCATGCAATATGAATTCGTTGTTGTCTGCGAAATGTTGCACTGTCGATTGCCGCAACTTAAACTCGTGAAACAATCAAGTTTGTGCACAGACTTTTTGCGTTCATAAAATGCGTAACAGAAGAAAAGAAAAAGTAAGAGCGGAAGCCGCAGCCGCCAGCGCACGCGCAACTTTTACTAGCTAAGCATTTAAGCAGACTTGGACGGATTTGTTTGGCTTCTTGTTGCTTTTCAGTTTAACGGTAACGAATATGTTGTCGACAGAAGTTGCCAATTGGCCCAATTGAATTCGGGCAAAGTTTCGGCATGTGAACGACGAGTTGGCTGCGTGTGTGTGTATGTGTGGGGAAATAAAAATAAAACCGTTGACAATGTGTAAATTGTCCAGCTGATAGTTTCATGTTTGCGCCATTGTTGAGTTTTCGTTAATACAAAAGAAAGAATGCATTAGAGTGCCAGCGGACAAGAGAGACATAATACTTTTTGGTTAATAAATTCTATTTCTATTTCTATTGTTCTCTTTGGCTCGGCAAGTGTTGTTTGTTGAGTTCTCAAAGTTGCGTTGTCATTTCCTGTGCTTTGCAGCGAGTAATGACATTTTTCTGTAAGCAGCTTTATGTCATTTCGATTAGTTGGAAGACGAAAGGAAAAAATCCATCCACCATCTACAAGCTGAAAATTAGTTCATTGTAAATTTCTTAACAAGAAAGATTGCTTTCAAGGACCAAAGAGATTAGTTTGTTTTTATTAGTCAAATGGTAAAAGTAAGAAAATAGTTTTATTTTTTCATGAAACTTTTTTAATTTTTAAAGCTTATTAATTTATATATGGATATTAGTCTATAATTTGAGAGAAACGATCAAAATAACAATAATAATAATCGAGATAGATAATCAACCTACAAAGCAACAAAGCAAAGTCATCTCTTCCTATAGGCTACCATCTTCTAGCTACTTCCCGCTTTATTCTTCTCTGCAAATGCAATCTCCACATATATTCGCATATACCAAAATTTCTCTCAGTACTAAAATTACAAAAATGTTCACACGCAAAAACGTCTTCCACTTCCAATTTTTTCCTTTTCTTTAAAGTTAGTCATAACCAGCTAAACATACAAACAGACGGCAAAGTAACAAACGAGCAACGAGCACAACAACTCTAAATGCCATAAAGAACCAGAAACAATAGAAAATGCAACTACAGCAGTAAAGTTGCTGTAAAAAAATCCAACAAGCACTGAAAATTACAACTGCACAAAGAAGAAAAACTCAAATGCAGTGCAAAGGGGATTGAAATGAAATGAAATAAAAATAAAAGAGCAGCACGCGAAAAGCGGTAGGAATGCGCTTAGGAAATGATTGTCGTGCTATTGTAGTTGTTGCTGTGGCAATTGTTGGTTTATTGTTGGCAATGGCAGTGCAGAAACTAAATTTAAGAACTGCACACAGCCGCGCCAAAGCAAAAGTAGATAAAACAAAAATGGTAAATAAAAGCGAAAAAGATGCAAAAATTTACACAAACATAAAATGGAGCAGCAAAGAAAGACAAAGGTTCACAGCAACAGCAGCAGTTGGTGTTGCTGTGGAAAAAGTAAAATTTCTAAGTTATTTCCTAACAAAATGCCTGAAGAGAAGTATTTTTGTATTAAAAGCCACAATTCAATGTCTCACTCACAGCCAACTTTGACATCTTTCTTGCACTTTTGGCCATTCTGGTGTTGCCTCCTAATGCCACTTACCTGCTGTTGGTTTGTTCTGCTGCCACAATCTCCCCCCTTCATTCCTTATACGATTTTGTCTTCCAAAAATTTCGCTCTGCCATGTATGGTTTCAATTTGTTGTTGTTCACCGTAAAAGTATGGCAAAAGTCACCCAAAGGGCACGCAAAAATATGCGATTATGTGTGCCATACATGTGCAGTGGCATATACATATGTACAGATATATGTACACATATGTATGTATGTGGTGCACATTTATGCAATTTTATTGTATACGTAATGCAAAATGTAAACAATTTTCATGTCATTTAATTTTGTGTTATGTTGTTATGCAACAACACATTCGCACACAAATACATAGGCAGGAGTATTTTTATATTCTTAAACTTGTGTACTGTTCCGCGCTGCACCTACGTTTTGCTTTTCGCTGGCTTGAAGTGCATTTATTTTTTGTTTATCCTACGCGCGTTTGTATTATTTGGGTTAAGGACGCCGCCAAAGCAGCGTTTGGGCAGCATTAGTATTGCGAGTTTGCATTGAGCATGCGGTGCTCTTTGTTGCTGTTATTCTGACTGGCTACACCCACTTCACTGTTTGGCTGTCTAAACGAATTGCTGCAGCGTTGCAGTTGGCATATTCATAAATAAATATAGCACACTTTCAGGTGCTCTGAGTTATGTATGAACAGGCGCATAAATATGTATATAAATTTGAACATATGTTTCAAAACAATTTTTTTTGCTCATAAATAAATAAATAAATAAATACATATGAGCCTCTGCCCATCAGTGTGTCGGGTTTGAAAAAAAATTGTTTCTATAATATTGTTGAAGTATTAGACAACTTCAACGACCATCTGGTCGTTTCTCATTCCCATTTGTCGTACTTCAGTTGATTAGTGAAAGTCTGGTGCGATTCTTAATTCAAGTTTAAGTCACTGTGGTGGCCTATACCAAAATATAGAAAAACAAGATTGCTATTCTCATTGGATAATGAAACATCTCTGAGAGAAAAATTTTATTTGAAAAGCTTCTTAAGCAACTCTTCTATTCATGTATTAATTCGTACGCAGAAAAAAGCTGGTTCGATTTAGAAAACTAAAATTATTAGCAGTAACATTTTTTTTATAATTGTGACCATAGCAATCGGTTAATGGCTAATCAATCAGTAAGTTAATCCGAAAAAAGCCGCAAAATGTACAAATCCTTTATTCTTTCTGGGATGCTCGGAATAATTTAGAGTTCCAAGCAAGACGTACGAGGGGACTAATAGGTAGCTTAGTTGGGCACAAACAAATTAGAAAAATAATTTCAATTTCATAACTTTCATTTTCATAATTTTTCAATATAATGTTTATTAATTTCTTTAAATTTTGAACGCCAGTTTGTTTTCCCAACAAATTTTCAAAACCTTGTGGTTAGTTGTTTCAGTATCATTTCTTGCTGACTTCGGTTGCCTGGGTGGATCAACAATTGCTGGGCTCCATAGTAACGACTGTTGTTTTGTTACTGAGTCGTACTTGCAGAGCCAAGCTTCATTCGCTGTTAAAATTTTACTAAAGGTGCTGCCACTCAAATAAAATTGGACCCTCTATTATCAAATACATTCAAGTCTAGTTAATTCGCAACTCAATTCCTGGGTCAATATTGGATCTTCATCAATTTTGGACTTAACCAGACACTTACATCATTGATAAAAGTTTTTGTGGACATTTGCAAGATTCTTCCTCCAGAGAAAAATTACCAGTCTGGATATCCAAAACCACTTCGAGACAATTAAATAAGATGTAACATTCCCTCTATATGCTTTTGCCACTCAGTTTTGATTTCCGCAGGCTTAAGGTTACGTCGAAATTCGTAAGGATTGGTAAATAGAATCTTTTTATGAGATGGCGTTGGAATTTACACCGACTTTGTCATCAAATGTGCGTTTTCATGCTTCCAGTGACTGCTTGCTGTCAAACTTCAAATTAAATATTGCTATGTCAAATCAGCTGAAATGTTTTGATTTCTTAACAATTTTTTCTCTGTACATTAGGGATTACAATCTCGGAATCTCAAATCGGGATCTCGGACAATTTCAGTCCCGAAAAATCACTGCATTCACAAAAATAGCTTAATTTTTTGTCACCTTAATTTGTAAAAAGTAAAATCTTCTTATTTCATACAAAAAATAACTTATATATTGCCTGTGGTTTGAATATGTTTGAATGCAACAATAGGTCTGTTTTTGTATGGATATTGTATACAAACAAACTTTGTTTGGGTACTTGCCCAGTAAAAATTTGCCAGAAACTAAAATCGGGAGAGTAGACAAGTTTAAGCTCCCGAAAATGAAGCCATCTAAAAAATTAAACAAACAGAAAAAGCTTACAAGTTTAACTCTTGTTTACTCCAGTGCGACTTGTCACATTTAGAATGCACGTGGAAAAGGGTGTAAATAAGAGATTCATTTCACTTAAGGATTAATTCATTTCATTTGAGGTTCAAATCCATAAGGGTTCTTGAATTATTGATATTACTCATACAGAACTTGATTTATTTTGAAATAGCAGAAGCCGTGGCCAATAAAACCAAATAATATACGAAGATTTCAGCTACTTCTTAGTATTAAACCAGAGAGTAAGTATTTTGGTAATTAAACAAATTTTTATGTTATTCAATTTATGTTATTTTTCATTAATATTTTGTTGTTAATTGTAAAGTAAGAACAAATAATTGTATTTAATACCAAAATAACATTTATTTTATTGAAGAAGACGTCTGATTTAGTTCCTTAAATAATCGATTCAATTTCGAAATAAATCCCGGCGTTCCGGGATTGCGATTTTCAGTTCCAAAAATCCCGGGATTGTAATCCCTAATTGACATATAAGACGTAGAGTCCATCAAAAACTATCTTGAACTGATTAACTGTCACAGAAAATGCCACAGAAAAAGTGGAAGTTAAGTTACATTATTTCTCGCAATTTATAAAAACCGACATGTTTTCATATTTTAAGGTTTTTTTTTATAAAAGTTCAGCAATTAAATTATGTCACCCAGTAGTTGTTTGTAGTTAAAGGATCTATACTTTGACATTTCAAGTGTATGTAATTTTGGTCAACTGTGTAACTTTCTAGTTGTTTAGTTTCTTTACCTATTTTTTGTAATTTTTTCTTCGAATTTCTTTCTTATAAGTTCTACTACACATTATCTTTATTCTCTTCTCGCATTCTTCAAATTCTGCTCAACTCAGTAAACACATTAGCTACTTGCATGGTAATTTGCATACTTAGAGGCGCTGACCGGCATCGATTAAGGTCAACGTGTTCAATGTACATTTTCCTCGTTTCGTTGCATTTGCAGCTCGAAAGTATATCGACAGGCAACTAAATAGATTGAAAGTGGTGCGGGTGAATTTCACATTTTGCAATGTGTTTGCATTGATTTGAAATATGCCGTTACACGCCCCCCTTAAAAATGGTTGAAAAATGCAAAACGCGCAGAGAGAAAAGCACAAAAACAAATCCTATGCGAAACAATGGCATCTGACCGTTGGCTGTTGTTGAGCAGCACCGCCCAATGCTTCGATTTATTTATTCATGAATTATTTTGTAATTTTTTTTTTTTTAAGTTTTTTACTAATATTTTGTATGTATTTGGAGTGTTCATTGATTTGGCTGCGTTTTTGGTAATATTTTTAGTTTTTATGCAGCCGCTGGTTGTTTAGCTGGCTGGTTGTTAGTCTGGCTGTTGTTGTTGTATTTGTATAACGGTCAGCACTGAAGCGGCATTTACCGTTCAACCGCATTTGCACATTCAACGTGCGGCCGCTGTTGTTGCGCGCTCTGAGGCGATTGGGAGCGCACAGTTATTTGGCACATATGCACAACGCATTTCAATGAATGTGTGTGTGTGTGTGTCAGTTTATGCATTCGTGCATTTATCATTTTCAATATCTGCCCCCATTTTTATGTGCTGCATTTCATTGCATTGAATTCTATTATTTTTAGTTTTTTTTTGAGTTGTGTGGCTGCTGCTTGTTGCCGTCGAAATGGGTCAAAAGCGCAAAGCAAAGAGCGCGCACATTGTTTTGTGTCGCGGTGTGGCTGCGGCGCTGTGTAAATGTTTTAGCGTTAACATAAAAGCGCCGCGTTGTCAGTGGGCCAATGAGTAAAAGTTTTTGCTTAGATAAAGTAGACGCATACTATTTTATTACATTGCAGCTGAACATGTTGCCGGTTTTTAGTTGTTGCTTTGACATCGATGTTCTGTAGTTTATTGCTATTGGCTGCACAAATTTTGCAAATGCAAGTTTTTATATAAATTGCCCAATATTGATGACTTCAATTGCAGCAAATGTTGAACGTTTTATATTTTGTATATATTGTACACATATACATAGCTATTTGTTTGGTTTTTAATAATTGTTCAGCTATGTTTTTAAATGTGAGCAGTATTGAAAGCGATTCATTTCAAAATGGCCGCCTGACCTCAATGAATCACTAGAAGCAGAGAACGTTTCGAGCTTTTAAAATCGGCCAACATGAAATATTGAAACAAAAAATCAACAGTTTTGCTTCCTCAGCAGACAATGAAAAACGTGTAGGGGTAAAACAATTAGATATGTAGATACATTCAAAACTGGTACGACAGACTGATTACGGAGCTTTCCTTTTCTATAGAGCTTTTTGTAACCCTTTAGCTATGTGCTATCCATATGGATATATGATGTTTATGGACGTCTGCATCCGCTATGGTTGCAAGAATACATTTTTTTGTTTGTCCTTAGAATAGTTTGTTTTTTTAGGAAAAATACGAAATTAATAAACTGAGTATTTAAGTTTAAAGAAGAGAAGTATACACTTTTTTAAGGGTATATCTTGACAAAGTAAAGGAAGAAGAAGCAGAAAAAATTAGATAACTATTTAATTTGACGTTTCCTTCCAATTTAGATACTTTTTTTTAATTAATTTTAGCTAAAGTAAATGAAGAAATTTAAATTTTCGTTATGCGTACAAATTTTTATGTGTAAGTAATTATTACAGCCACAACGATGTGGTTGCTCTCATAAAAAAACTAAAACGACTTTAAATAGCTTGATCACCTGTTGACTTGATTTCCGGGATAATTGAAAAAAAAAGTTTACTATGTGCGTAATTCCTCTCTTACAGAATGTGGGACAGTGCCATAGAACGTGAAGACCGCTTTCGTATTCTTCGTCCTTGCAACTTCTGCAAATCGTTTAAGAATGCATGAAGTTAGTTTCATGCATTCATGATTGTAAAAGTAATTTCCAGCCTTTTGCTTGAGTAGCTATCAGATAGTGACCCATATTATAGGAATAGAATAGAATAGAATAGAATAGAATAGAATAGAATAGAATAGAATAGAATAGAATAGAATAGAATAGAATAGAATAGAATAGAATAGAATAGAATAGAATAGAATAGAATAGAATTGAATTGAATTGAATTGAATTGAATTGAATTGAATTGAATTGAATTGAATTGAATTGAATTGAATTGAATTGAATTGAATTGAATTGAATTGAATTGAATTGAATTGAATTGAATTGAATTGAATTGAATTGAATTGAATTGAATTGAATTGAATTGAATTGAATTGAATTGAATAGAATAGAATAGAATAGAATAGAATAGAATAGAATAGAATAGAATAGAATAGAATAGAATAGAATAGAATAGAATAGAATAGAATAGAATAGAATAGAATAGAATAGAATAGAATAGAATAGAATAGAATAGAATAGAATAAAATAAAATAAAATAAAATAAAATAAAATAAAATAAAATAAAATAAAATAAAATAAAATAGAATAAAATAAAATAAAAAAATATTTTCTCACCACATCAACAACTTGTCGATTAAAATAATTTCGCTAAATTTCGCGCGCCACATAATCAATTGCAGCCTCATCGGTGCACGCACACACTCACACCCCGCAACATACTGCGCCCGATTGTTTATTGGTGGCGCCCCATGAATTATGCAGATGCGGTGTAAATCTGCATTAGACGTGGCAATTAAATGTAAATTTTGGTGTGCATTAATTATACCTGCACCGACGGCGGGCTGTCATCTAAAAAACAAGAACCAAAACTGTAGCACACTGTCGGGCGCAGCAGTTAATAATGCAATTGAATTGCAGATTCGATTCAAATGCAAACCGCGCTGCATTAGACGCTGCCTTTCACGCCTGCACTGCTCTGCACTGCACTGATGAGCAAATGTCTATGTGTGAGTGTGTGCGCGTCACACTTTTGCAGTTGTAAATTTTTTGTGCGCAATTAAATTTTAATTTGTGCCACTTACGTGTGTTGTGCATTTGATTCGAGTGCGTGTTGTCTGCCGCCACTTTGCTTGTGCGTATATTTCTGTAGCTGTGTGTGTGTTTGCGTTAGTGTGCCGACACTCATTTATATGTACATAGCTGGTAGCTGTAGCGGCGCATTTAATTATTTCGCTTTAATCGAGGCGCACAATTTGCATATTGCACGCAACAAAAGCGACATTTTTGCGCTGTAATTCTAATTAATTGCGTAATTAATTCAATTGAAATTTAAATTTAAAACAAATGTTTAGGCGTGCGACTGCCCAAATTTCGAATTGTGCGCGTTTAGTGTTTGTTTTTTTTATTTCGTATGCTAATCAAATGTGTGCGCTGGAGTTTGCGGCAGCAAAAACCGATTTATTTATATGCGCAGCCAAGTGCCCACAGCGCATTTCGTTTACACCTCAATTACCGCAACTAATGCAGAATTCATTACACTTGATTTGTTGCTCTTTTTGAATTTTATTTTAAAGTAATCAAATACATATTTTATAGCAATCAATTTGTTTGATTTTCTGCACAGATTGCTTTGCCAACTAACATCTCAAGGTAAATTTATGTCATTTCCGGTTAATAGTTAAAAATAATCCTAAACTTGCACGCACTGATACACGATAGAAGATGGAAGATGCATACATAGAAGAAATGAGATGTGTCTCCATTGAAAAACCAATCTGGCTTACTGTGAGTCTGTTTTAGAAAAAAGTATGGATTCAGCCTTATGCTTTCAGTTTTATTAAGGGAGAGTTGTCTATAGTGGGACCGGTTTGGGGTTTTCATCATAATTTTTTACAATGTAAATATTTTCGAGCTCCAATTAATTTCTTTAAATAATAATTAATTTTTTAATTTTTTTTAATTAATTGACTGGCACGACAGCCCGCTTACGCCAGACTAAGGCCTAGCTTCCCGAAACTACCCGTGTTGTGCGTGTGAATTTGCATGCGGGTGGAAGGGACCTACAGTTTTATGCCGGTTCCGAACGGCAGGTTGGGAGCTCTTTCATAAGCAATTTTTATTCTCAGTTTGCCATTTCCAGCTAAGAGGACAGTCACCGAAAGAAAAAATGAGTTCTCCCGTTATTTTTTTTAGGTGTTATTACGGCAGTATTTGAACCTGGGTCGCTGCCTTCGACTCGCGGTCCAACGCACTAACCAACTGATCCACGGCGGCTGTCGTTTAATAGGTTCAGTAGGTATTCTAAATGACTTTCGTGTTGCTGGAATTCATAGTTTTGATGGTAAAATTTGTTTTCATTCAAAAACCTGAAAGGCTTAAAATTGGCTTAAAAATTTGTTGTCTTCTTATGTGGGACTCTATCACACATTTAATAAATTAAGAAAGTGTAGTTGTTTAGTTGACCTTGAGCATAAATAAAATAAAAAATATTCCTCAGATTCAAAATATAGAGAAATTTCTATGTTTTTTTTCGAGTAGACATAATAACTATGAATCTGATTTTGCAAACAAAACCCAGAAGATTGCACAAAAATCTGTAACAAAAACCCAAAAACTCCCACATTATAAATTCATGGACACTTTGATATAGGAACAGAAATCTTCTTTTCGCAGCATATGAACAGAAATTACACTAAACTTGTCAATGTGTGTCTATTTCCATATGAAGGACAGAAATCTACCTACATTGAAGAAATTGAGTGCTGCCGAACTGGTCGCTGCTGAGAATTTGCAAATAACCCGCCATCAGAAAGCAAATTAAAGAGCTCAATGTGCTCTTTAGAATGCAGTCAGTAATACTCATAGCTTTAATTTGCAAGTTCGGAAATCTCTCTAGTCTTAAAAAAGTGTTAAAAATCCCGATTATTTCGTTGGGTGCCAGGTTATTGTGTAACCTTGGACCACGAAATGGTAAATGAATGAGGTCTCAACGCCTCACAGATGGTACAAGAAGGCGCCTTGATATTCATGGAGGAAAAAAATTGAGTGCCCAACTGAGTCAGTATCTAAAGCGTTTTGTGGCCCAGGGTAGATCAGCAACTCGACATTTCAGCAACAACAGTTTAATAAAGCGACTTGTGTGTTTCTGAGTTTTTAAGGAATCTGAGCTCTTATTGACCTTCTACCACTTAGTTTTCATCAAAATTAATTCTAAGCTACGTGAATGAGGAATGATTTGAATATGTGGTACAGATATTTGATACATTGGATCCCTTGAAGAAGTAGTCACGATAACAATTGTAATTCTCACTCCCTAATTAAATTTGAGGCTCGAGTCATCTGAAGCTTAAAGTGCTTTCGATCCTATTGCCCCTATCAGAATGAGGCCTTTAAGTAACTAATTGGTTCAAGTCAAGTGCCCATAAAATCTGCTTTCATAACTCTGTATTCAAGCCTTTGTATCCTTACAGAATCAAATAATGTTTTTCATTCAGAGGACATTGAATTGCATAAAAAAGTGTCACCTCCATTTCATCAACAAGCTTTCTGTGCACCATTTTTCAGCTTATTTACCCTCAGAACCTGTGATTAAAAGTTGACATATTCAATCCTAAAATATCAAAATTTATTACCATCACTTCTTGGGCGCCCAATAGGATGAGAACATATCTCGTTTAGCACACAACTTAATGATAAAATTGCACAACAGCCTAAAAGTATGCTGTCATTTTTTCTGCAGTTTTTTTTTCGCCATGCACATAGCTGACATGCTTGGCACACATAATTCATGCTTAGCATCGATGGCATCATAAACGGCAGTGAAGGACCATGAACGGCCTGGCATGGCCCGAAGCACATGTCATCAGCGAGAATTGTGTCAATAGCGCTGGACCTGCTAGGCATCCACTATTTTTCTTATTATGTTAGCATGACAAAAACTGCATAAATAAATAAATACAAAATTGATGAAAATATGCAAAAATGTGCACAAACCATTCAACAAAAAATTTATAAATTGTGAAAAGTGTTGCGTCATGTCGAGCAATTTGATTGGGTCAGCGGTTGGTGGGGAGAATGTGGGCAGCGAAAGTAAAACTGAACGAAAAGAGCGCAACATAAGGAAAAAATGATAAATAAATGATGAGCAGGAAACAATTTTATGAGCATTTATAGTTTTTGTATGAAAAAGTGGGCAGTTAGAGTGTGACTTGTCGATAAGCGGCAGCGCAGTTCGACTGATGTTGGGGGTTTGGCTAATGGAACCATGGCCGGTTAGTTGCAGTTGCGGCTGTTGAAAGCATAACGAATTGGTTCGAAAAATTGCGCTGTGCTGCATTTATTTTCGAATATTTTTTAATTGCAGCTTAAGCATGTTTTGTGACTCGTTTTTATGTTCAGTGTTTTAGCTTAAAAAAGCAATCATTAAATTGTATAAACATATAATTCAAAATCCTTAATCTAATAATAAAAAGAAATAAATAAATATAGACGTGATTTCACCATTTTGCCATCAAGAACCCAATTTGGTCTCATTCTCCTGAACTTCATCAGCATATAAAATGTCATTATGCTAGTAATGCACATTTGCCACTCGACGGCAGATTTCATAAATACGTCATAGTTGCCAAAAAGTATGCAATGGCTGTTTTAAAATTGATTAAAAACTGCCAAAAGACAGCTGAGACGACAACTGATGGCAGGAGTCGACAAAGTTGTGCAATTAACTGTCAGAATATGATTGAAACTATTTACCTATGCAACTTTCTGTTGTACAGTGTTGATGTGTCTGTAAGAATTTCTGATTACTCGCTGAGTGACAGTTTTGCCCAATGACTTTGCTTAATAAAATGTTTGTTATGCGAAAACAACTTTAAGTCATCTAAAGGTGCAGTATTTCTGTAAATATAATTTGTGGACGTGACTAACTGACTGTCAAAGTACTACCATAAAAGTTGTACAGTAGTTTTATAATGAAGAAGAAATATCGACTAAGAATAAAATTTAAAAAAATCGGCCTTCAAAGGGGGCAAAAATTTAGTCAGAAATAGTTTAGAAAATCATGTTTTAATTTTTTTAGTTTAGTTTCAATTTGCCAATGAATACAATACAAATTCTTATAGGCTAAGTTGAACACATTTTAAATGTACATTGTATGTATATACGTAAGAATTAAGGAAACCAAATGTTAAGCTACTTATAAAAAAGATTTAAAGAAAACATGAATCGATTTTTTGAAACTAAAATTCAATCTCAACTTTCTTGGTGATTCTATTGAACTCAATTAAGGCTCTGGAGATAGGTGTATTTTGCGCATACAGAGCCTTAAAAACACCTACATGGAAGAGCTCTGAGCAACGAAGAGATCTGCTGGAGTATTCAGAAAAATCCTCTTGAGGAGTCTGGGACAGTCAACCACACCACGGAGTACATCAAAGAAGAAAGGCAATGACAGGATTGTTCTCCTACTTTGTAAAGATTTAAAGATTTGTGGCATAGTCCTTGATGAGTATGAGAAGCTTCTGGTTAAGACAAGCATTCTTATGAAGGATAGGTATAATCATTTGGAGTGAGGTCAATGATGAGTACGGAAGACTTCTTTACGACTAACCTTTTGTGTATAGTGAACACATTGGGGCACCGAATAAGCCACTTGTTTCGGCATATTCCCAACCGATGGTGTTTTTATCTGTTGGAAATCCGGCATAACTGTCAAATACACTGGCATGTTTTCATTCTACAGCATTTTATCTGCCGTAACAAATATTTTTAATATATATGGTGAACACTTTTGAGAGGGTTTATCAAGTTTCTGGCACATTCAGAGTCATGTTGGAACTGCGTGCTGAACTTATAAGCAGTCAAGTTCAAATAACCAACCATCCTTAACCCGGCATTGGTATGTCATATCCCGTAGGGTATACTTTAATAAATAATAGGTTGGTTTTAGAAGAAGGAAGAAGGTTCAAGAAGAAGGTGGGGACGTTAAAAAAGTAATTGTTCATCGATTTCGAACGTTTAGTGAAGTGCATGCCGGGTTAAGTTTTGCTTTAAATAACCCTTCGGTGTGGCTATAAGGAGATCAACAGAGAGTAAACCACCTATAGTAACCAGGCGCTTGAATGCCATAGCATACCAACTTCAAACAACTCCAACTCCAGGTTAGGATAGGTGGCTGTCTCTATAATGAAAAACACTTAGGCCTAGATGGCTCATTGTGATACCACAATTCCACCCATTTCAAATGTGCTTGCTTCAATGTTTTTCCAACATGTGTTTAAACACACATATCAAATGGATGGCGGAAAAATAAATCATACTTATATCAGTTTTATACGCACACTATCGCTTTTAGTAAAATTTTGTATCTACCAAAACTTGAGTGGAACCAGGTTCAAGCCAGATTGTGACAAAATTTATTGGAATATCCATTGCCGCAATTGTCATTGCCGCACTTACATATGTACATATAACGAAACTTTGTGTGTCAATAGTTTGAAATGAAAATTCGTTCTGCGGTAAATTTTGTATTCAAAAATGTTTAAAAATTATTTTAATTTAGCTTCAAAAAATAAATAGTACAAGTTACTGAAGATTTTCTCTCAGAAAACAATGCAAGGAAATATATTTATGATAAAATAGGAATTCTAGTGTTAATAGACTGATCAAAGTTACTCGGAAATGTAGACTTTGGCATCTACTCAGAAGAACTTAATTTCAATCTTCAGCTTCAACTGTCGCTCGATGCATTCAGGCTGAGGTAAGGACGCCTGAGTCCAATTAACTGCAGTATTAAAACAAGACTTTATGGTCTACCTACCTTCTTTATATGTAAAATATGATTTGATAATTTTTAACTGTGTTAAAATAATCCAAATACAAAAATTTTGCGAGAGAACTGTCTTTCGAAAGGACATTTCCATATTAGTTACCTGATCGTGTTTTGTTTATATCAAAAAAGTTCTACAAGGCCTATAAAGTGGTGCTGGATTAAAACTAAATCTGTTAGTGAGTTGCAGTGGCGTCCCCAGGGGGGGGATTAGGGGGATGGATCCCCCCCCTTGGTGGATAAATTCATTTATCCAATTTGATGTAACAATATGGAATTCTGCAAACATTTTTATTATTTGCGTTACCTGTTCTGTGATCACCCACTTAAAACCTAGTAGTAGCTCCCATGATCTGGCCATACCATGATGTAAACAAGAGGATAGTCGAGGATTGTTGTTAAGGATATAAAAAAACCAGAAAGTGTGAACACATTGATTTGTTTTGCTTGCCTACATTTTATTTACGTAAAACGGTACAAATATGCTAGAATAATTAAGTAACTAGCTAGTTTCAACTTCAAGGAATTAATTTTGAAATCCAAAAAAAAAGGAAAAGAAAGAAATTTTAAAAATGTAAATCTGCTTCAACTGCTTGACCAATGCAATTATTGCAACGATATAATTCAGTTACATGCGTCAAAAACATTGAGATTTTACATTGGGCATTGGATTCCTTGAACTGTTGACAATGCTGAACTGCTTTGCCAAAGAAAAACATGCAGAACATGCTCAACATGTTATTGTTCAGGTTGAACTGGCCGTTTTCTTTGTCGCCTTCGTCGTCGCTATCTTCACATTGAACTATTTAAACGACCATTTTTTCTATCAGTATCAGAAGCTTCGTTTTGTTCAGGGCCAAATATTACTTCTAGCAGCAAATTAATTAATATCTTAATTTTATTGCTCTTAAGCATTGGTTTCCGCTATTGCTTAGGCAATTTTTTCAGAGAAATTGTCCTCTCTGATTTTTACTCCAGTGTCGAGGTTCAAAAACCAAGTCTAATCCTCAAAACAGCCTTCCCTTCTTTCCATCTCTGCCACAGAAAACAATCCAATTGATAAAAACCGGAACGACAAGACAACAAATACTTCCTTCACATCTGGAATGTAATTGACACCAAAACACGAACATAGCCATGAGTACAATGGATAAATATTAATTTTGAATATGTTCAGACAATATTTTCCAACGAAAACAATAATTTACTAACCCAAAAGAAAATAAAAGCCAAGGCGAGAGAAAAACACTTGGATCAGGTAGATTTTGCGCCAACTAACGTATGTCACGATTACATGGGATGGCACGAAATGAGGGTTTCAAATCGAGTCAGATGGAAAAGCCTAGTTGAAGTCCTATGCTCCGTAAAGTACTGAATAAGGAACAAACTTAAAAATGTTTTAAGCCATTCCACAGTGATTCGTTCCATAGACAAAATTCAAAAAATTTATAGTCTCAGAATTTAACGATTTTGATGTCAATTGAAAGGTAAAACTCCAACTAAGAAAACCCAAAAAAATCTGTGCAAAAAATTAATTAGTTTCTGTGCAAAAGCGGCTCAAAGTTGAAACTTTTTTCACAAAAAAATGTAAACACATATTTTCTGTTTTTTAGTCTATTGAGTAAAAAAAATTATAAAAATACATGATTACCAAGAAGTTGCTAAAATCTTCAATATAGATTAAGAAATAATGTGGCTATTTTCGCTTTTAATATTTTCTCAAAATTTGCAATGTTGAGGCTTTTACTTCACTTTTAATCAAAAATATTTTTCTAAATTAAAAATCTGAAAATTGGCTAAACTTAGAGGAAAATATCTAAAAAGTATGTGAAAGTATGTTCCTGGATTTTTGTATTTTAAGACTTCTTTCTTTGTCGGATAATGTAATTACATGCTTCGATATCTTCCGATTTCAGAAAATAATTCAATTTGAGAAGTAGTCTAAACACATCTTTTTTGACAAAATTTATTTCGTCGTCCCGTCAACATGAAAAATGAAAAAATCTGCACAAATGCGAAACATACGTCTATTATTCTCGTTTTTTGCAAAACTAAAGGGTCCTAAGACAATTTCTGTTACTCTTTGGAATTATCAATGTTGACGTTAACGATTAAATGTAAAATCTGAAAAATTTAGCCAACACACGTGGTGCTGTAGCTTTCCAAAAATGACAAAATTTGCAAATTTAAGTCTCAGGCATTGCCAAACTACAACAGTTTAAGCAGTCAATTCAGCAGACTATGATTAACTAGTATACAAAATTTTATGAACGGACCACGGTTGTATGGAGTCGAATCACTGTGCATTCTGACAATAATTTCGTGGGAAATAGCAAAAAAAATTGTAACTAACTGGCAAATTTGTATGAAAATACACCATGGTCTGGCGAGGCCATGGTTTTTGTACTTAGAAAGTATCAGTTGAGGATATCATGAAATATGAGCTCGATAGCTTAACTAGAACATTACTAAAGTGGATCCGAAGTTCGATGTGGTCTGGCCAGAACCGGATGCCTGCAGAAAGGTTAAGAATAAATGAATACAAAAATCAGTATTGCACTTGTTCTCGCAGAATAGTTGTATTTTCAGTGTTCCCAAAAGTATCGACTATTTACCAAAGTAGTAGTCAAACACAGGCTTCATGCCAACCCTGCATTAATAATTTTAATTGACTGGCACGACAGCCCGCTTACGCGAGACTAAGGCCTAGCTTCCCGCAACCACCCGTGTTGTGCGTGTGAATTTGTACGCGGGTAGAAGGGACCTACAGTTTTTATGCCGGTTCCGAACGGCAGGTTGGGAGCTTTATCATAGGCAATTTTTACTCTCAGAGGTTTGCCATTTCCAGCTGAGAGGACAGCCACCGAAGGAGAAAACGAATTTTCCCGTTATTTTTTTTTTAGGTGTTACTACAGGCAGTATTTGAACCTGAGGTTGCTGCCTTCGACTCGCGGTCCAACGCACTAACCAACTGAGCCACGGCGGCTGCCAACCCTGCATTAGCTGTTGAAATTTGACAAAAATGCAGGTACATTTTTTTGGTGAATTGTGTGTAAACATGGAAAACATGTTCACCTATATCATAATTAAATTTCGGAACGTCATACATTTTAATATTTTATTTTTTGGATTTATTTTACATAGCTGGTGTGTTATGCTTTTTAAAATAGGTCTTTTGAGTTTTTCGTAATTCTACTAGAAGAAGTTTTCAAAATTTCATAACTTAAAACAAACTTAAATTTTTTAGTTGGGATTTTATGACCTAAAAATACGTGTCACTTGAATTTTTCGTTTTAAGAATTTTATTTTAGTATATGTACATATGTATGCATATATGTATGTATGTGCATATGTACAATTTTATGCAACATGTATTAAAAATAATACGCAAAAATTAAAGTATAAAAATGGCGTTAAGCTGAATTTTTTTGAATATCCCCCCTCTTCCCGAAATCCTGGGGACGCCACTGGTGAGTTGTCATACTTTAAATGTTAGTAGAGTGGATATTATTTCGAGGCTTCTTTTTGTATACGAATTCACTCGAATGCATTCATTCATTCGTCTGTTCGGACATTGCTATAGTATTTGCAGAGAGTTGTGTTTATTGCATTTTCAGTGCATGTTTGGTTGAAGCAGCACCTGTGTTTGTGTATGAGTTTTGTGTCTGTGTATGAGCGACATATTTTGTTCATAAGTGCGGTAAACACATTTTGCCATTTGCCATTTTGTCAACGAGTACAGTCGCACTCAAATATGCATTTGCAATTCTGCACACATAAATTTTTTCGATTGTGCCTGCACTCATGAAGGCATGTGTGGGAGTGCGCCTGTATTGGTCTGCCACTGCCATAACACAAAATTGCAAATCAATCAACAGCTAAATGGAATGAAAATCTACATTCACACTTGCATGCGCGTAGCTTGTCGCAGTCGTACGTGCATGAAGCGTAATGGAAATGTTCGAATATATTTATGTGTTTGTGTACACACATACAAACATATCAACGTTTTGTGGTTGCGAGCAAATTGCGAAATTTCAATGAAATATTTATGATTTTTTCCATCAACCAGCACACACACACAGACACCCACATATTTTCTTCAGCTTTGGCTTTGCACTACGTAGGCGTTTCTGTTTCATATTATGGCTGATTGTTGTTATTGCGTTCGCTGTAATGACATTGCAATCAGTCATAAAAAATATGGCAAATTAATTACGAGCAAATTGCAGAAGAAGCCAACGATATGCTGTTGTATTGTTGTTGTTTTATGTTAATTTGTTCTGCAATGCAAATTTTGTTTGTATTGTTGTTGTTTGCAATGCAAACTCTTGCAGTATGTTTGTGATTCGTTTGATGTCGTGAAATTTTAATTAACTTTCTTTGGTTCTAGTTCCATTTGAGGGCGTTTGAGTTGTCCCGCTTGGCATCTCTTTCTTCAGTGTTTTCGTTGAAATATTCTGCTTCTGCTTTTTCGTTTGTGTGGTAACTGCTATTATTTTTGTATAATCATGTCTTAGCAGAGCGTCATTGTACGCAAGATGTGCTATTAATGAGCTTCAAAATGCTGCCTCAACACTTTTCACTTTTTGTATCGCATGCGAGAAAAAATATTGACCCAAAGTTGCATGCGCTCTAAGCGTGCAGTTTTTCAATAGTTCTTCTTTTGAAAATAGTGAATATTTTTACAAGTATGAATGATAAGGCCTACAATATTCTTGTATCCTTATTTGTTTTAACTGCAGTTAAAAGCCACGAAAACAAAAAATATTAATGCTGATACTGTCATTGGGCTTCTACAGCGACAACCATACATCCGCACAGAGCTATTCGCTTTAAAAGTATGCTTGTATATATATGTGTGTTGACCGCTGTACACATGGTTACGCCACTTTGAGCGCAAAAATCCAATCAAGCTGTGGCACCCATTGTATGCCGAACCCGCACTCGACATGTGTGCGGCGCCTAAAACCATGCCACATGCCTTGCAGCAAACACGGAATTTTTAGCGCCGGCACCGAGTGTCGCTCAGTTGCGTTTTGATGGTGCGGCGCAAAAAGTGCGACAATGCATGCAGGCGCTCAGCCGCAACACACACGGCTGTCTATATGTGTGTGTGCCTGAGTGCGCATTGGTGTGCCCTCATTTAGTAGTCCGCCGCTTGTTTGTCTGTTTTTGCTCGCCGTTGAAATATCGCTGATAAAGTTGTACCTGTTTGACTATTTAAAAGCGATCGATTTGCAGTGCATACTTTCAGGCGAGAACAACAAATTCAAAATTCACTATTTTCTTTACTTCTAATCGCCTTAGAGCACAGTTCATATTTCTGTTACTCTGCCACCGCAAAGTATGCAGTAAATACGTTAAAGTTATGACTGACATGTTTTAAAAGCGTTGCACCGTAAACTCATCTCAGTCGATCGCCTCAAATTTAGCAACTGCACCTCACACACTCGCACAACTGACGAAAGTTTTCATTCATGCCCCAAGCAAAACTTCCCATGTTTTCCTACGTGCACACACATACACATATAAACGACTCGACTGAGCTTGCCAATTGCGCGCCCAAATGAGCGCACACCGCACAATTTTCCAGCGCAAAGCACAGCAACATCGAAAGCCATGGCTCAAGCGCTGTCGTTGCGCTCATAAAATGTTGTCATCATTAAGAATCGCGCGATGCGCCCACAGCCGTTCGGTGCCGTCGTCAACGCCGAATGCCAACGGCAGCGCGAGCGCGAGCGCCAGTGTCAGTGCCACCGCAGCGAATAAACGTTTAACAACATTATTAACCGCCATAAAACACACAAATCATTGTTAATTTAGTGCGAGCGCCTAAAAGCGCGCAATGACAATGGCAGCGGCGGCGGCCGCGTGAGGCGTTAGTGCCGGCGCGCCTGTCTGCCGCCTGCCTGCTTCGTCGGCTAATGTGCGCGCGGGTGTCATAAAAATTTTTCAAGCGACACTGATTGCACAGCAACAACCAACACAACATGCACAACAATGAATAATGTGAAAAAACAATAACAATAACAACAACAATCACAACGCCAACGTCATGTGTGCTCGTTTGCATATACAAATTTGCATGTGTGTGTGTGTGTGTGTCCGCATCAAACGCGCTTCATTGCCGTGCTTGCTATCCGTGCTGTTGTTGTTGCTGTTATTTCAGCACGTTGAACGTCGAACGCTATTAAAATTGCGTTGAAAAGTGCGCTCAAAAATGTCTCATTGTTTTTGTTGTCTTTTAGTTTGTCTGTTTGTTGTTGTTTTGGCGTACACGTGCGCTTCGGTGTGGGTCGGTGCTTTTGCTGACGACAGCGCAGCGCCTATTATTATGCAATGTTGATGTCGAAAGTAATGCAATTTTGAGGTTAGGTTGGCAGTTTTTGATTGACTGCAACATTTTAACTTGCAAGTTTAATACTTGCGCGAGTTATATTTTTTCTTTTGAATGAAAATTTACTTGTTCAACGCGTTCCAAATTTATTTCAACTAAACTAATTTCTATAAAATATTGATAACAAGTATTTGTCAGAACTAGATTATAAAAATATAAATGAAAACAAGTGAAATTAAACAAGTAGTATATATGTACATACAGTCTGTCCAGTAGAAGCGTGATCGTCGTAACTTGGAAACTATTTGTCCGATTCGTTTCAAACAAACTGCATTTTATGCGCTTATAATATTTATTGTACGCAATATGTTTAATAACAGGTATAGTCACCGCCATTCGCTATTATGGCCTCAAACCTCCGACCCATACTTTGCGCTAAGTTCTGAGCAAGTTGCCGAGGCAATCGACTTCAAATCAGCCGAATTTGTCTCGATAACTATTTTGCTGTCCATATAGTACTTCCTCTGAGTTTCTGCTTTACAATTGCCCACACATTTTCTATAGGGGTGGCATCAGGCGACTGTGAGGGCCAATCTAACACTTCTATCCCATTTTGCTGTTTCCACTCAGCACACATTCGGCTGTGATGTTTGTGGTCGTTGTCTTCTTGTATAATCCAAAAGAGTTCTCTTCTCCCGAACATCTTCGCAGCTGATGGTAACAAAGCTTTTTCATAAATTTTGTTCATCGAAACCGCGTTCAAGTTGGTGGTAATAACGAAAAGTCGCCCAAATCCTTTTTCTGGGAAGCAGCCCCAAACATGGACCTTTACTGGGTCTTTAACAGTTCGTTGGAGCAATCGGTTGATGGCAGGACACAAAGATCGATGTATGCTACTATTTGCCCAAAATTGGGATTCATCCGTGAATATTACATTATTCCAATTCTGATCTGAATTGGCATAAGCCCAGGCAAGCCGTTTTTGAACGTGTGATGATGAAAGCAACAGTTTTTTCGAAGAGCTCCGGTATTCAACGTCGTTAGTTCTTAAACGTCCTCAAATCGTCTCTTTTGATATTTGAACACCACTTTTCTCTAAAACTGCTTTAGCTTTACGCAACGATAAGCCCGGCTTCGTCGGAAACAAATCAATGATTTTCTTGTCCTGTTTTGGGGAGGTCTTTTTTCAAGGCCCCGCCCAGCCAAATCGTCAACATTTTTTGCTTCCATATACCGATTCGTCCAACTCGTTACGAATGACTTCGACTTCTTCATATATTTTGCTAAAGCTAAACGTGACATTTACGGTCCTCTAGGGTGTAGACGAAGGAATACGGCTTCAAGTCGCTTCTCTCACACGGAGCTCATCTTGTTAAAACACCCTGTACTTTGTAATTGTTTCACGGGACTGACAATTTTTGCAGTGCGTATTACAAAAATGATGAGGCTGCTTAGGTGCATTCAAATTTTTCTGATAACGGTACTCTAAGTGAAAATTTGGTCGATCACGCTTCTACTGGACAGACTGTATATTTGTGTGTGTGTTCTTATCAAAAATCTCAATTATTTCAAATTTTCATAACACTCAACACTGAAAACAGTTTCATCAAGTTATCACTTCTGTGGCCCTTTGAAGAAATTAAACAAAAACCACAATTACGCGTTAATTACTGTCACTTCAGCATTACGATCTATCAACAAGTCATTACAAGGTAAACGCTCAAGTGAAACAACGCCAGCGCTCCCGGCCAACGCCCCACAAATCAAATCAAAGCGAAATCACTGCAATACGAGCGAGTCATGGCTCATATTTTTTTGATGCTTCCTCTTTGTAATTGTGCTTTTTGTTGTTGCCAGTAAACAAGCCGGCATGTTGCCAGCAATCCCGCAAAATTGCCAAGAAATGAACGGCACAATAACGCAACAGTGCACAGTGAACGAGGCGAGACAGCAGCGGCGGCAAATTACGAAGAACGACAACGACGAATGGCTCATTTGTCACAATGACAAGCAGCTGTCAATAAGTTGAACATGACCAAATGTAAATAAATAAGTAAAAATACGCCGCATGCCAGCGGCTTCGCCTGGAAATATGCAAGGCGGGGGCGAAGGGAGCAAGAAGAACAGAACCGAAATGAGACGCAACGTGAAAGAAGGAAAAACGATGAGTGCCGCTGCAAGTGGAGTTGACGCATGAATGGGGGGCGATTGGGCGGTGGCAGGGGTGGGGGTGGGCGGAATTGCAAGGAGTGCGTAAATTTAACGTTGGCTGGGATTGGGGGAACGCGATATAATATTTGCTCTACTGTCAGTCGCAGTTTGGCGTGTAAACAAATCCCAGACGTGTGCTTGAGCTGAGATTGCCGCTAACTGAGTGATGTCGAAGGGGCAAAAGAGGGCAAAAGGAGGCAATAGCAGGTAAATTCAGCAAAAGAAGCCAAAAGCGTACGTGAGACTGTGCAAGAGTTATTTGAAGCCTGCTTCGTGGGCGGCAGTTGTTGAGGGCCACGTTGAATTTAGCGAACGAAGGTAGTTTTCTTGCGCACTTGGAGGGCTGCCCACTTAAGAACTTGTTCAATAATTTTCCTATATTCATTTCCTACCACTTATTGCGGTAACCCACAAAAGCGGCGCAATCGATAACTGCGAGAACGGGATTTATAAATAATATTCAAGAGCAAACAACTGTAGGCGCACACTTAATGGGAAAATCAAAGAAACTTTAACATTTCATCAAACTTAAAGGAGCCATTATTCAATTATTCTGTATTTTATGCATTTGTATTGGTAAAGTTTTTCTTTCGAAAAATGATTACAAACCGTTATTACCGTTTGTCTATGCAGATTATTGACCCCTAGTTCAAATATCTAAATTATAGGGAAACAATTTTTTATTATTATTATTAATATTTTTTTTTACAATGTCCTCTCAACAGGCCTATTGTTTTTTCTCAGCGTCAGTGATGAGAATTTAAATTATTTTAGATGGCATAGCTCTTAAATATTGTTTCGACTGTATTAAATTTGAGTTCAACTGTCTTTTTGGGGAGAGGGTTACCCCAGGACAACTTTAATTTACCAGAGTGAATTTAAACTACCTAGCGTAGGTATTATAGCCCAGTTACACAGTGGAACCTGAAGCTCATCGAAACTTATGGTTTCAGAAATGCTACTTGTACTCACTCCACAGAAAGACTCCAGTCTCGGCTACTGAAGCTCTTTTATTTTACAAATGTTTAACAATTTGTTCACGATTTTTCGATTACAGCGATGAAGAACCTCTTATTTTATGCGGTTTAGTGAAAAAGTACATGGTTCATGAGGTTAAAGTTCAGCCAAAAGCTGGGAAATTCGACAAAATCATCTACACCTGCTCAGAAGTTGATCCTAGGGGGTTAAAATCTAAGACTGACCCCACTAGTTTTCCTTACTGAACATTTCTGTCAAACATACTTATACCTTATCTCCAATCCTTAAGGGGACCCACTGTGACGGGTCAAAAAATTAGTGATTTTAAACATTTTTTTTGACCGAGTAAATATAGGAATTTTTGGATCGGGGTTTTTTAATTTTATTAATCACACATCTAATAATATTTCCACAAATTTTTATTAAAAAATATTAAATAGTTTAAACAATAGAGATGATCCCGTAGCGCTTGAAAAAAAATTCCGCCTCCATGGCAGCATCGATTTCTCAAAAACCGGTACCTACTCTGAAAAAATAAAAACAAATAAAAACAAAACAAAAAATAAAAACACAAAAATATTTCCATTATTTTTAACTTTTTTTTGGTTTTGAGACAGTTTAAAAAATAGTAAAAAACCAAATTTTCCAAATCGGCTACGCTTAACCTTTACCACTACGAACCAAACAAAAAAAAAATTTTGAAATCGGTTCATAATTGTTTGAGTTATTGATGCCGCCAGTTCAAAAAAAGTCGTTTCGACTTTAAACGCGTTTAAAGTTTTGAGTCCATTTCTCTCGTAATGAAATCATGTATGTTTTAAAATTTTCATACCTATATTAAACTATCGAGTCCTGGACCATATGACTTGAAATTTTGTAAACATATTTTTGAATATACTATATAGGTAAGCTTTGAATTAAAAAAAAAGCGTCACCGTGGCTATCCCTCTTAATGGGGCTCCCATACAATATAATTGTTTTTATAAAATAGGTTCCAACTGCAACCTGGGAGCCCCCCAGATGTGTCAAATGTAAGACCGACACTCATTTATTTTCCATTCCAAATGTTTCTTCCAAACTTACATACCCGCTATCTCCAAGTCTTAAGGGGGCTATCAAACAAAACTGGCCATTTTCTATGCAATTGGCTCCCCACTTTTAAATTTAGTAGTTAATAGAAACATCGTATCTCGAAAACTACTAAACCGATAAGAATGATTTGTTCAACGATTGGAAGCATTTTTAAGTACAAAATATACGAAATAAAATTAATGTTCAAAATTCACCAGCAGAAGGCGTCTCCCATACAATCGGAGTTGTGAGGTTGTCAATGCTTGAGTTTCTGCGAAGCAATAATCGAAATGTACTGTCGAATCCCATTAACCGCCCAGCATCGAGAAGCCATTATTAAGAATCTCCATACAACACTAAATAATGCTTACAAGGCATATAAGTTGACGAACATATTCAATGATAACCTTGTTAGGTAGATGGGTAGGTAAATAGAAGAGACAGCTCTAGCGAGACATTGTCCACGTAGACCACGTCGACTTTTTCGCTTTTCCGGGGTCTCGAGGAATTGTTGAGTGAAACAAACAAGTTTAGATTAGTAAGCAATGCCAATCAAATAAAATGAATTTAGTGCAAGTATTTTAAGGAAATTCATGTCGTTTCAGACCATAGGCCGATTACAATGAGAAAAATTAAATCTCAGTCTCTTAAGGTGTATTTCACATTCAAAATACACTACATTCAATGCAAATTGTTTTAGTTTCTTTTGTGTTTGAGGTCTGTTTTCATAGTTGATATGCAAAACATTTCGAACTTTGTGCCAAATACATAACTCAAAATACAAAATTTAACGACAAAAGCAATAACATAAAAAAATAGTAATTCAAGAACTAATGTTACCACAAAGAAAATATTAAAATTGTCTTTGTTTTACGAAAAATTTTATAAAGTTCATAATTGATCAAAAATGCGCTAAATTTATTTACAAATCAAAACAGACACAGAAACTCACAATCATTTACAAAACTGCTGCCAACAATTTCAAAATTACCAAAAGAGCTAATTAAATGTCCAGTTCCCACTCACGACAATCTGTCAGTGCTGTCAACTTAATTGCCTCCCCCGCTCTCCACCTTTCACAGCCTAACTATCCGCACTCCATTGTCAACAAGCATTTTATGTAGAGTTGTTGTTTTTCGCAACACAATAGACCATAATAACCTTGAAATAAAAATCGACTTGACGCTGACCGCTGCTTCGTAGTCGCGTCCATCCACCATTGTAGCGGCAATTATTACAGAAGTCGTCTGCAGGCCGACTGTTTGTCTTTCAGTCGGCTGGTGACTACTTCATTTATTAATTTATTTATTTTTTCTGGCATTTTTATGCGCATTAGTGTCCTAATTACCATAGCCGTGTCAAAAGCACATAAATGTCACTCAAATCGATGAATTGGAATATTGAAGTCAGTGCGAGTCAAGTGGCGTCAAGGCTGTGTGGTGTCTTGAACAGACGGACACTATTTGTGACTGCTAACGCAGACACACACACACCCACCAATGTGACGCATAACGTTTGTTTGTAAAGTAGATTGCTGCATTGCCAGTAGTTTTGTTGTCAATTGTCAATTATGTGATAATCTCAGTTGCCTTGTGTCCAGCCAGTCGATTTTCGAGGCATTTGGCGGGACAGTCATGCTTAGCACGTTCACTGCTGCGCTGTCCCCAAGGAGAAACGATCATGTGTTTGCGGAACTATCTACCCGTCTGCCTCCACAGCAGAAGGTTTTGCTAGTGTGTGTGTGCGCTTTGTTGTTGGCGGGCCCTACTCTCAATGCGAGTTATACTTGATGTATCGTTTATGCCCAAATGTGCAGCTACATACATATATAGTATAGGAATATCTATGAATAGACATGCATATGTGTGAATGCGTTTAAATGTGTGTGTGGGTTGACAATTGATTAATGAGCACAGATACGGCCTATATGCTAGTAATTGCTGTTTGCTTAAATCAACTGTGGAAGATTTGAGCATTTATGGCCATACGTGACGTATGAGTGACATTCGAGTTTTTGCTCGTTTTTGCATGGTTCGCATTGGTAACAACGACTTTGGGAAAATGTGTTAAACTACGATATGCTGTTTTGGTAAATATTTGCAATTGGTTTATGTGTTATTGAATATTTAGCTGCATTCTTTGGCACTTTTAGTCTCGATTACTGTTTTATTTTCTTTCTATTTTGAATTCATATTTGTTTGGATTGCCTGCTTATTTGGTGTTGTAATTATACTCTATATTAAGATGTCATTTGAGTGTTCGTTACTTATTTAGATGGATGTGTAAAAATAAATCTAGCACTGCTCGTTTATTTGTCCTTTTATTTGACTGTGTTAACGTTAATTCGCCCGCCTTCCCGTCTGTTTGTCTATGCGTTTGCCCAACTGTTCTCCTGTTCGATTCCTGTATTAGAATTTAATATACTACTAACTAGTATATCTTTTTCAGTTTATTTAGGGGGTTTGCATTAGCTACGTCTAAACTTGGACAATCATCTTCAATGATGAAGCACCTTTTTGGTTCAACGGTTCAGTGAATTGCCGTATTTGGGGAGAGAATATTGCACAGCAGTAGTAAAGGGCTCTACTGAAACCGGCGAAATTTACTGTTTCTATTGTAGATTTTTGTCAGGCGGCATCATTGGGTCCTACAGGTTCCGAAACGAAAATCACCAAACAGCGACTGTCAATAGCGAACAGTTTTGGGTCATCATAATTGATTTCTTTGTACTGAATTGAAGGATATGTAACTAGAAATTAAGTGACCCCAACAAGACGGCGCCAAGTGCCACACATCGTTTGTTAAATTGGTGCAAGAAGAAGTCCTAGTATTAATTATTTCCAATAGAGGTGATCTGACATGGATGCCGTGCGATATAAAGTTTCTTAGACTGTTTTTTCGAGGCTACAGAAGTCGCTGGTTTATGAGAAAAACCAACAACAATTGACTAATTGACGTCGAAATAAGATTTTTCTGGAACTAATGACATCTTTAAAGTACAGGAAAACAAAATTTGGCATTGGTTTTACTGTGCACCAAAAAATCTAAAAATTATCTGAAGCCTTTCTTACATGAACAATACAAAGAAAAAAATTTCGCTCCTGGGGACCGTGTTCGAAAAAAATCGTCGTCTCGAATGGGTTAACCATTGGAGTGAGTGGTGTAGCCAAGCGGAGAAGAGGTTGGGTTCAGAAGCCCCTCATAGCCTATAATTAATATACATTTTCGGTCATTATGCCTGCTATGCATATTGTTACACAAGCAAAAACAATTCAAAGAATTCAACAACAAATGTCGTTATAATTCAAAGAATTATAACGACATTTGTTGTTGATTTGTTTTTCTTTAAATAGTCCCCTACGGATTTGACTTGGAAGGTCTCAAAGCATGTTGTAGATCGTTGGAGGGATGTCCTTTAGGATGACATTATACGCCTTTTATGGCTTCTAAGTCTTTAAAATGCTTTCCTTCTGCCGGAAAATGCATTTTACTAAAAAAGCAAAAGTCGCACGGTGCCTAATCGGGCGAAAACAGGGAGTAGTTGATGGTTAAAATGCGATTTTTAGTCAAAAAATCAGTCACAAATGTCGATCAATGAGATGAAATTAGGAGTAATTTTCAACTTGTTCAAAATAAACCGTACACATACAACCTGTTCGATAGCCTAAATATTCCGTTAAAATTGTAGCAATTGATGCTATTGAGATGCTTCAATCCAATTCCAAGGACTTCAATGAAGATTTTTGCTAATCACAGGGAATCTACTGTGTTCGCGGATTTCAGTTGGTCACCATTTATTCCTTCACAATCGTTTTAAAGCACAACTCATGAACTCTTGGACTGGATAAACAATCATCACCAAAACTTGGTTCATTCATTGAAATGTTTCGGTTAAAGTTTTAACAATTTTCAAACCAAACTGAATATCGACTATTGTTCGATGCTCATAAAACACACTTAATACTAAATTTTCTATAAAATCAATGTTTAAACCCCCATGACTAAGTTCGGGCTACGCTCCTGGAATCAACAGAATTATACAAAATTGGGCTGCTCAGAAAAATGAAGCCGCGAAAGTAATTTGACTGATATCCTGACTGACTGATATTCTAATCCAAAACGAAAGTGTCATATCTCTAATATGATATGATGTGAGATATCTCATGTGTATGTCTCTGCGACAGGCCAATCACCAACCCTGGCAGAAAAACACAACCGATAAATGTAACACAGTCAATGTTTTGTGGAGGCCCCATGTTCCCGAGCGGAATGAACAAGAAAAACATATCTCAAATACAACTATTTTTGTTTAGTTTTAAAGATGTGCTCCTCATGGGGCCAATGGGCCACCATGGACAGAAAAATTAGTATTGTTAAAATTTTAGTTGTCTTTTTAGATTTTTTTAAAATAAATTTGAACAGACGTGGGGGCTTGCACTAAATTCATAGTGCACTATGCTTTTTACTACCACTAAATACATTTAGTGATAACTGATTTTTTTCCACTAATCACTAACTTTATTTAGTGACAGTGGTGAAAAGTACCACTAAAAAAAATTAGTGAAAGAAAATTGCACTACCACCAAATAAAGATTTGTGACTTTTATTTTTTCGGTCGGACATATAAAAGTCAGGCAATTTCAATTTCTTCCAAGGTCGTTTGACCGACTTAAAACTATTGATACCATTTTTTCGTGTTATAACTCAGAATGTGCCGTCTGCTGAAACGAAAAAAATGGTATCAGCAGTTATTTAGTCGGTCAAACAGCCTTTGAAAAAATTCAAATTGCCTGATATATTTGACCGCAAAAATAAAAGACAAAATCAACATTTAATTTTGCCTGAAATGACAAAAGGAACAAAAAAGCTTTTATTTTTGTCGGGAAAAATAAAAGTTAAAAGAAAACACTTAAAATCTTTTTGATAAAAACCATAACCGGTACGGTGCCTTGTTATTATGCTGACCATAAATGAGTTGGCCAAAACTTTAACCAAACTTAATAACTTTAATAACTTTTATGCTCGTTTTGAATTCAATTTAATTCCCTTTTCCTATTGGAATTATGTGCTTGCCCTGGGATAACGTTCGGAGTACACTGAAATTCAATTAATTTATCACTTACTTGCATAGCACTCAGGCTGGACTAATTACTCGCCTCATTGCTCATTGCTAGCGTTGCCTCTCGTACCAGTTTCTCGCTGGCTGCCTTTCGGCATTTCGTTGTCGCTACCCTCGTCTCGGCCACTCCGGTCACTACGCTCAACGCGTCTGTCGCGACCGTTTGCCGCGTGCCACGATGCCAAGCGTTGATATTTTTCACTCGGCAGCAAATAAGCATTTGTGTTATCCTGCCAGCATCCCATTCGCCTGTGTCGACGTTCTCGGCGGGCGCTTGTTTTTCTTATTAAATTCCCAATTGAATGGATTTATGTCAACAGGGCTAAACGCCAAAGCATTCGCTGTTCAGCACGCGAATGCCGTTTCCGCATATAATTTTTTGCCTTGGTGCTGATTTCACGCTGACTGCTTCTGTTGGCTGTTGGCTGCTGGACGGCCAAAAGCTTCAACGCTCAAAAATGTCAGTCACGAATTGCTGTGGTGTGTTGTTGTTATTGTTGTTGTTACCCTTGTTAGCTGCGCTTGCTGGTTGTCTTCGCTTCTGGCTCGCGCTGTCTCGATGTCTCGTTGTCTGCCTGATCGACAGTGACGTACACATACGGAACACAATTAATATTTGCGTCTCTGTTGGCATCTTGGCAAATCAATTTTTCCTATCTCCGACTCTACAGCTCTTTATGGTTTATTGTTTTATTGTTGTTTTGGTGCGAATTTGATTGATTTTTTGTGGCGTTTTGTGTTTTTTTTGTTACATGCTGGCAGCGTTTCGCTGCTCGATTTTAAGCCATAAATGCTGCCACATTATTTGGTTGGGGTGCACGTTTCGCTGGCATATTATGTTGCACGTCGCTGTTGCTGCTTTTGTTGCTATTGTTGTTGTTGTCTTGTTTTTTGTTATATTTTTGTTGTATTTGTTGCTGTTGCAGTGCCACGTGTTTGACGTGAAGCCAGGCGCGTTCGTTGCTTGTCATTTGTCTCACGTTTCTTAATTAGAGTGGCTCACTTGGCCGTCGCTGTTGTCATCGTTGGCGCTGCCTGCCTCGCCACTCATAAAGAAGCTCGCAACCAGCAGCGCGGCACGTGCCTTCAATGCTTATTGTTGCATGTTGTGTTGGATGTTTCAATTTCAGTCTAAGGCCAACACAGACACAAATGCAGACAATTCCGTCGAGCGGTGCAATATTTTCTCATTAATTTTTACGCATAATTACGAAGTAATTGGCAGCGGTAACAAAAACAAAAACGACAAATTCAATTCAAGTTAAAGTTGTGATACTGTTTGTGTTGTACCGTTGTACAATATGCATACATCTGTACTTACATATAGTTGAAATGGAATAAATACAAAAAATATGAACGTCAGCGTCTGGCAACTGCGCAACGTTTGTTCTTCTCTCGGAATTCAATTTTTCACCTAATACAACACCAACATACACAGCAACGATAACATTCTCGAACGTAAAAACGATGTCACTGACTGCAACTAGTGCCGGACTCGTATGGCTCGTATGGCATTGCACGACTTTAAAGCGCCAAAAATGCTTCGCTGCCGTCGTCCGTAATCTTATTAAATGCCACTTTAACCTTTGGTCGCCCTTTGCGCGGCCTGCTGCAGTGTTGCCGGCGGATAAGACCGCTTAAGCGCGGCACAAGGCAAGGCAGCCAAAAGGACGCAGTGCGATTTCCATGGCTAAAGGGCAGACTCTGTGCATGCCAAAGAACGGGATAAGGCAGCGGTAAATCCGGGTGAACGACGCAGAAAAAAGGAGCAGCAGCAATGAAGAAATTAAAATACAGTCAAGCAAGGAGTAAAAGGACTCTGCGGCAGTGCGCCGATTGATAGCAAGGGACAATATGTGTGTGTGTGTGTGTGTGCACATACTCGTACATCATGTGGCATTGACATCTTATCTGGCTCAGACGCGTGCGTGAGCGTGCGCGTAGCTGCGGGCCAATTTCGGTCGGTTGCTACGCGGCCGATTGATGAATGAGGCGCAGCTCAATCCCTACCCGGCGCCCACATGCGAGCACTCGCAATTAAGCACGCCTCCGCCGACTGACAGCCACAACAACATTGACGCGCGCATCGAACTAAATTAAAAGAACGGACATTGTCCCACCTGCCGATGTCCAACGCCTGCAATGCTGCAATGATTACGCGCAAATAAATATTGGAAATACTCGAAACGATGGCGGCCATAATTGCAAGGAAATCCGATATTTAATTAAAATTCTGCCGCTTACCCCTTCGACACGACGCCCACGAGCAGAAACGAATGAAAGCAGAGCGGGGCGCTGGCAGAGAGAGTGACCCACACAATTTATTGCAGCAGCTAAAAATAGCAGTCAAAGTCACAATTTGTCCGAATTTTGCAGAAAAATCAAAAGCAGAATGTCCAATTGTGGACCATGTAAGTTGTGATGAAACCAAAATGAAACAAGTTGAATTAAAGTGAAAAACAAAAACGTGCCGCAAATTGAAAAGGCGAACAAATGAAAACCTCCTCTGAGTGCAATAAACCATTTCGATGAGTGCGAAACGAATGTCGATTGCTGTTGCCGACTGCTTATAGATAGCATATTTTTAGGCGCACTTGCTTTGTGCTGAAGGAAAACGGAATTTGGGACTTTTTCAGACGCCGTTTCAATGTCAACATGCGCAGCGTACAAGGTCGTGGAGCCAATAGGGGGTCGACACAACGCTGACTTTTGAGTGCGCATCAGTGCGCGTATGTGTGAGTGTGAGTATGTATTGGAGGCTTTTTTCGCAAACTCATGTGTGGCTGTGTGGGTGTGCTCAGAAATTGCTTTTCATCAGCGCGTGGGTACGTGTTGAAATTAATTTTGTGTGTGTCTATAATGGGAAAATTGAAAAAATTTTGTCAGCAAATTTTATTATAAGTGGAAGCGATTTTTCAAATTTCGTTAACGGCTTAACAATGTTTTGGAGCGTGAACTTTTAGGAAAATGCTTAAATGCTTAATGCAGACTAAGAATTGTAGAAGGGGTTTTTAAATGTGATTTAATAAATTCACATCCTGCAAGCTTAGAACTTTTTCTTTGTAGAACTTCTTCATTTTGCAAAAATGGTGCAGATGCTTCAAGTGCTGTTCAGTGGACGGTAATTAATTCCACCCCAAGTCAGATGAACGAAGCTAGCTTAAAGTATTAAGAACTTATCTTGGATCCGGCCGGCCTCGATAGTCCAGAGGGTAGTGCGCTTGCTTCTGATACCGAGGCCCTAGGTTCGAATCCTAGCTTGGGCTGGTGAAAAACTCGTTTACTTCTATCGCTATCCACATGAAGTAGATGAGAATTACAAGAACTGAACAAGTGCGCTTTTGGTAGGGAATGGCAGAACCTCCAAGTGTGAAAGGAAAATTTCCAAAAACTGTGTCGACTGCTCTATACACTTCAGAACAAGTTCCATACCAATTACATTGCAACCACTTCGGACCGGGGGCACCAGTCTTCACTAGCGAATGTTGATTACAAAGGTCCTTCTCCTATCTTCGACGGTTCTTAGATTTACTACCCACTATTCTCAGCTTCGTGCAATGAATCGAAATAAGGTAAACGCTGAAGACTTCATTCACATCTACACAAGCGGTTCTTAGTTAAATCAAAGTGTTGGATGTAAGATATTCTCAAGTAATGCGGGAACTTTGGGATCTTGCCACTTTTGCGGTAGATCGTAATCCCACAGCCGGTTGTTATGGCCAATTAAGGAAACCAAAGAAACTGGGAATACGATTCTCATTGACTACAGCAGCTTTTTCAAGCTGAAATTATAGTTATACTGCCGCCCTCGCAGTCAGACATTCGCATTAACTCTTAATTCAGACATCCAAGAAATTCTTTCCTGGTGACTCTCGAGTAAACCGTTTTTTTTTCACCTTGTTGACTCCGCTTCGGACCCTATAGTTCCCAACAATGCTAATGGCTTGGGGTGGTTACATTAATCGATTGAAGTTCTGTCAGGGTGGGTGACACCATGCGACAAAAATCAAAAAATTTCAAAACACAGGAAAAAAATCTATATAAGTACTCACGAAACTAGGGGCCAAATGTAGTAAAACTGCGTTTTTAGTTTTTCTCTCTGACCTCAGGATTTTTTTTAAAAGGACTTTGAAATTTCATTTTATTTTAAAAATTGAGCGCATTGTAGAATAACAATATGGGTATCAAATGAAAGAGGAAAATTCTTAGAATCTTAGAAAATTTAATGTTTTGGTGCAAAAGGACGAAGAGTTATTGAAAATGTCATTTTAAAACTTTATCCTTGAATATCCTTGGAAATTTACAAACAAATTTTTTTAAAAATATATATTAAGCCCTAATATGTACACTACCACATCTTTGAATTTCGTCCTTCTATCTTTATTAGTTTATGATATAAAAAATTTAATAATAATAATAAAAATTTAATAATTTAAAATTTGTTGTTGCACGGCTGTGTGACGAAGCTGTCATCTGACGTTGCCTAAACGGCACTTCCGTACGTGAAAGTTTATTACTGGGCTATGTAGAGCGCTCTCTGTAGATTTGTTGCTTCTAGGTGGGAGATATTCTTGAAAAACGCATAGGTTGGTGTCTTTGATGAGCCTAATATGGATGATGTATTCGCTGCGTCATATTTCCATTAGTGCGAACTGGCACTGCTAGTGGTGCGCTAGTACGGCTATTAAATATGAAAATCTTCCGCGAGTTACACATCACAACTAATTGAAATGGGAAGGACAGGAACATGCATTAAAAAATAATTTGATTTGACTGGGTAACGCTGAAGAGAAAGAATTAGAAAGAAGGAAAAAAATTTAAAACTTCGGAGTTTGCCGGACCCAGCAAGGTTGAAATTGAAAACATAACTTCTGGATCGGAAGGTTAAGTTAATAATAAAAAAAGTTAGTGATTAAATATATTTATGGAAATTTATTTGTGTTGATATTTATGTGTGCGGGCTAAGAGGTCACTGAGTGAAAAGTGAAAACTTGAGTATGTTCGGTGTGTTGATAAATAGATTTTTCGATTTAAAAAATCGATTTATACTTAGTTCACCGCAAAACACTTTTCCGAACAAAAACAAATAATCTTATTTTTGTTTCTGGATGGATTTTGTTCGCCTTCTTCTTGGCGTATGAAAGCAAATATACTGTGCTACCTCTGGAAAAAAATGAAAACGCTATTGAGGAAAAACGATGCATTGAAAGTTTTTTAATAAATACCCAGCACAATCCACAACCAATTTCTGATTTTTTTTGTTAATGAAAAGGTAAGTATGGAGAAACTAACCAGTTGGCACATTATCTCAAACACTTGGACGAAGAGACGTGGCCAAATCAATAAACAACTATGCCGGCAATGTCTGCTTCGCGCGCCATACAAAGTAAATCTCCTGGATATCCTGAGAAATCTATACAGGGTATTGGAATGTCTATTTGAAAACGCTGTCACATTACGAATTTACAACAATTTCGAATTTAATCAGCTGCTATATTGAGTCAAGTCCGTCAACGTTACTCTCCAGCGCTGCCGGCGCTCTTCATGCGCTCTTTTAGGCACGGCTCATGCGCGCTCATTCAATACGCTCTCGCTCGCTGCTCTTTGAAAAGCATACCTTTACTCGCTCTCACTGCCAATGGTTCGAAATTCGCTACGTGCATTTCGAACTCGACTTGTCGCTCTTCGAAACGTGGCCAGGACTAGGCCAACAAATTTCCTGGTCTACCTGCAGAGTCGTCTGTCAAACAGAAATTCCTTTGCACTCAACTCGGCCGCTCGTCGACTACATTCGAATAGGCCAAAATTCGAACATAACGTAGAAGGTTCGCACACTGAGATTCACAACATACAACTTCGTTGTACTAAAATTCAACCGCACACACGAAGTGCAGCGAAATTTGCGTTTGTCGAATAAAATGCGACAATTGTCGGGCGGCAATTTCAGTATACGGACGTTATTTGCTGCTACCGCATTTGTGTGGTGGTGGCATCGGTGTAGTACGGCAACGGAATTTTTTGCTATCCGCAAGCGATGCAACGTTGCGTTGATGTTGCGCCTCGAATTGCAGTCAGCAGTCGGGCGGTTAGCAGTGCGCGGCGATTCAGGCTCGAAAAATTGTAATTGTAGCCTCGGTGATGTGAGTGAATTTTGCGAAAATAAAAATTAAATGAATATGGTGATGCCAATGAAAATTGCGCCATCAAGTGAAATACGCTAAAAGTGAAAGAAGGCCGTGAAAAGTTGCACACACGAATAAATATAAATCTTGTGGAATAGTATTTAGTGTGGTGGTGTTTAAGGCGCACACAAAATTGCATTGCAATCACAAAGTTGCCACAATGTGTTCGGTGTATGGCGAACATGGTAAAATGTGACCTAAAAGCGATCTAGAAGCAGCACGCAATGTGCTTCTTACATAACGTAAACAACTGTAAATACAGTAAGTGGCAATGCGCCCAAATGTAGACTACACTTTGGCATGCTTAGTATCAACAGACGCTGCAAAAATACAAAGTAAGCAACGCTCTAATGGGATCTTGAGCACTTTATTAGCTTTGAATTGAGAATAAGAGTGTTTAATTGGGAAAAGTCCTAAAAATATGCTAAATTTTTGGTGGCCATCAATGGCAGTTTTAGCTGCTTACAAAGCTGTACACAAAACTATGAAGTTTTGTTAAAGTACAAAGGTTTAGTTAAGGTATAAACTTTGTGACTGCGCCTAAAAATATGCAATGTGTTTTCCCTTTTTTTTGCAATACACTTTGCTGCACATCTGTTTCATTTCTTTTAGCTTAAAAGTTTGTAATTACTTTCAATTTACGCTATTCACACTGCTGCTCGTCCTTGTTCCCGCACACCGCTTTCCCAAATTTCGGGTAGTTGGCGCAAAATTTGCTGTGATGTAGATTTGACGCTTAGAATTGTGTACGACTTAAATGTTGCGATGAAGTGAAATTTGTTTACATTTGCTGTTGTTGTTGCTGCCGTTTGTGGTTGGTTAGTAGCTGTCTGCTGTTGTTGTTGTTATTGTTGTTGGTGATGGTGCTGCTGTACAAATTATAGTAATTAAATTTCGACCTTGGAGCAATTTGTTTGCTGCTGGTTGCCATTAGCAATGCCAAGGGGGGAGAGTGCATGTATTCGCATGAAGATGTTCTTTGAACGTTATTACAAGTGTTGTATGTAAGCGAAAACATAACTAAAGCTTAATTAGAGAGAACTGTTTGCAGTAAAAGAAGATGTGAAGGCGCGCATTCTCTGATGTTTACACCAGTGCGAGTGTTGTTGTTGCAGTTCTACTCTTAACATACTTTGCAATGCATAACCACTTAAATTATGCCAACTATTTTTTCGATAGTCATTACCCAAATTAGTCGAGGTGCTCGGCACAAAGCAATCTGCTAAATGAGTATAATTTTCGAAGAATGTCGATTGGCGGAAATGATGAATTGATTGTTGAATGGTGTTTGAGTGTGAATGGTGTGTGAGTAAATCGAATCGAGTTAATGTTTTGCCTTATATTAGAGTATTTGGAAGTGTTAGTATAATCAAGTATTGATGAATTATCGGTAGTTGTTGGTTTTGTTTTGCTAACAGACATCAGATACTGGATGATGAAAGCGGTGCATATTATCAGTTAATGTATTTTATCTAGTAATGAGATTTTAGGAAGAAATTAGCGTAAAATTTCGACTATTATGTCATCAGATTGCTTTGTGTGCAGTTACAGTGGTTTTGATATTAAAACTGGTCAAGAAATGTAAAAATTCTCAGTTTAATATTAGCTAATTTTGTAGAGCGAATTTGTTGGAAATTTGTATTAATAAATAAATAATAAATAAATAAATCTCATGGGTGTAGTGTGTTTTCTGCGCGCTTAGTATTTTTTAGTTATTGATGAAAATCTTCATAGATACCCATGAACCATGAACCCATTGGCGCACAGTACTTTGTCATGTCATAGCCAAATTCAACGATCTTGGTCTCATTTTTAAAAAGAGAGTCATACTTTGTACAAACATGTATAGTCTTTGAAAGTGGATCGAAAGTGAATCAGTTGACAAAGATTTATTAACTTCTTCTGAAAATAGACCGTTTTTCAAAAAAAGGCCCAATTTTATCGATTTATTTTGCAACTATGAAAAATCTTAGAAGATTTCTTTTCAGAGATTTTATTCAACAGATACTGAGGTACAAAACCAAAATTTGTTATTGTTAGTTTTTTTGAAAATGACTACGGAAGCACCTGATGGGTATATGGTAAACGACGTTTAAAAAATCGTTAGTAAAGCGAGTGTTGACCTACAAAACTGTTAGGAAATTCTTATTGCAGATGTTTACTTCACATGTCTCAAATTAAAACAGAAATGGTTCCATTATGGGTTTGCAAATTTTTATTATAACTTATAAAATAAACACTCTCAAGCGGTCAAATTGTGATATTCCACAATGAATACCCAATCGCTTGGTGGGTCTTCCAACGTCCGGAAGCAGATGCGGCTGGCAACCGTAAACGCACGTAACTGTTTATGATTAACATTAAGAAAAATCGTTTTCCACCCTTAATATTTTTTATCATTTATTTTCTAGATAATTAAGTAGAAAGAGTTCGTTCGACAAGTTACGATATCTGCAAAAAAGCTGGCATGGAGTGTGTTCAGTGCGATGTTGCAAATAAATGATTTTTTATTGTAATTACGGAGCTATCTGCCTGAACATGTTCCTAAAAATGAAGTAAAACTGATGAAAATTGTTTCTTTTCATTATTTAAAATTTACTGTCAGGTTCATCATTTTTACTCTCAAAAGTTTTCCATTTTCTGCTGAGAAGATAGTCGCGGAAAACTTCTTTTTCATATATTTTGGTGTATGTTACGAGATGAAATCGAATCTGAAGTTGGATTAAGGTTAATTTCTCTATTCAGACAGCCAAATAAATTAAAGCAATTAAATTCTTAATTGGGTTTATCACTTTTTCTGTTCACACATCTCAATTTAGCTGTTATCAAAAATGTTATCGAACATAAAAAAGTTGTATGTGCTTATGCACAAAAAACGTTGTAAAAAACATTTACTGAACTTTTAGTAATATTTATTCAACATTCCTTCGGATAACAATAATATTTAATCTAGATTTAAATTAAATTTCAAAGCAAACAAATGTTAACAAACGTCTTTCGCTTCTGTCATTTTCTCATTTTTGTTTTGGTTCCGTCAATTGTAAATGAATTTGTTCATCGATAACTGCAAGACTCAGGGTTGCATGACGAATCGAGCTTATTTTATGGTCAATTTAGTGCTTACTGCAATTAACTAAATTGAGATTTTTGAAAAATGAAATGAAAAATGGAGTTAAATGTATACATACCTAAATTGAGAAAATTCCTTAATTGCGCAATATAGCTGGCTGTAAGGATGTAAGACTCCCTGTGTGATGCAAATCAAAAAGCCCTATTAACCCTTTCGTCCCCAAAGTTGCCTGAGAGCAACTTCACCTATTTGTTATCTTATAGCAAAAGTAGGCAATTTAAGTAGGCACCAAAAAATTAATATTTTTAGGAGTGAATTCAAAGCAAAATACAAAAATTTTACTGTTATCCCTAAAATTGCTGTCTATGAATTGAGCGCTTTAACTCTGTTTCTTTAACTCTTCAATTCCCCGTGTCACCTGTACGTGACAGATGCTTAATGTTTTTTTCCTACCACATAGGTTTTTATTTTTAAATTCTAACACTTGTATAGCAAAGTCAAGCCTATCTTTCAGATTATTAACAATTATTAATGCCCAGTGTCACCTGTAGGTGACCCCCCCCCGTAAAAAATGAGGGTAGTTTAAAAATTTTTAATGTATTTTTTTGTCTTATTCAAACGTATCTAAGCTATTTTATTAAAAAAAAATTTTTCTTTTTCACTATTTTGGGCATGGGAATTGAAGAGTTAATAATGGTTAAATAAAATAAAAAAAAAGATAATTTTGTATTTTTCCATAAATATTAAATAATTTTTCTGTAATTAAAAAATATTGATACAAAATTTATTTAACCCGTTTTAAGCTAATATTATTCAAAAGAAAACTAGTAACTAGTAATTGAGCGCGTTTGATCCCTGTTTCTTTAATAATGGTTAAATAAAATAAAAAAATTATAATTTTGTATTTTTTCATAAATATTAAAAAATTTTTCTGTAATTAAAAAATATTGATACAAAATTTATTTAACCCGTTTTAAGCTAATATTGTTCAAAAGAAAACTAGTAAGTAGTAAGTAAACAAGTAACCGATTTGGATCCGTTTAGATAATAAATTTTGAAAAATCCGATTGATGGTGAATTACTCACTCAGTCTGTTAATAATTTAATTTACTACAAATTAAAACAATTTTATTGAATTACTCCTCATTTCATTAAGTTATTTGAATTAAATTTAATATTAAATTTTTATATTGACTGTGTTGATTTTTAAAATCCAATTTATATTGCCCCCGCCCCCGTTGTTAATGCCAATTTGCAATTTCCTCTAAAGCCCGCAGCAAATACCAGGAAAGCATTTGTCATTCAACGCGCGCAACGGATGTGAGACAATTTTCTCATTCAACTGTCTCGCTGCAGAGGTTGACGGCTCATCTGACAGCAACACGATGTGATGTCATTGCACTTTTGTCCACAGTCGACTGCTGTCTAAGCTGGGCGCGCTATGTTTTGCACTTGCCGGTAGCTAGTTTTGCTGACGGCAGCAGCTCGTTGATATTGGAGGGCAATTAAAATGGCCGTTGCTGGCGTTAGTTGCTTCCGGAGGCGACTGTTTGTCTTCATATTTGTCTGTCCGTATGTTGGCGTCGCTGTCTGCCCACTCGAGTACAATGTAAACACCGGAAATGTGCTAAGTTTGCGCCATTGAACATATTTTCCGGCACTAAAAACAATAACAACCACAACAACTGCGACAACAACGAATATGTGCAAAAACAAAACAAACGTGTCGTCACTTAAGTTTACCTTCTTATGACTTATCTAAGTTGCACACAACACAACACAATACGAGTGCCTCGCGTCCGCTGCATACGAAAGTGTGTATGTGTGAGTATTTGTGAGATTATTGTTGTGAGTGTCCTTTTTCCATTCACTATCTTCCAGCCAGTGTTGGGCAAAGTGCACGAAAAACACACAAGGAAAAGCAAAGCAGCAAGAAGACAGCTGCAAAGTAGTCGAATGAAAATGAAGAAAGTCGAATGAATGCAAACACAATGCGGCACTAACCCAGTTCAGCGTTGTGTTGTTGCTTTGTCACTCGATTGTACACTCGCTCAGGTCCTGACAGGCGACTGACTGAAGGTGTGTGTGTGTATGTGCGCAAGTGTCGTGCACTGCTTTGGCGAGCGCTTGTTGGTAGGAAAAAAAATTAATATCCCTTTTGGCTGGCTGAAACAAATTTCTCCGGCTGCCGCTCGAAGAAGGCAATAAACTGAGACGTTTTAACAAGTTGTGCCGGCATTTCACTTAACGCAAATGTCGAAAGGTACGCGAAAAGAGCAAAGTTGGCAAAGTAAAAGAAAAACGAAAGGCGAATTCGTTATTATTGGCACGTAAATCCGCCAAAGTTAACTGCTCGCGCAAACACCCAAACACACACACACGCACACAGATAAGTCGGGAAATATGTATTTTTGCACAAAGCGTAGGAAATCATAATTTTAGGAGCACTTAGGCAACGTAAATTACATTAAATTTACTGCACATTAAATTTGCACGCTAACTTTGGCGTCGAAGGCAAATGAGGGGCAAATGTTTGTAGGTGAACTTGGGGCTGGACTAGGGGGAAATGTGTAGGAAGTGATGCGAGTAAGTTAGTCAGAATGGGAACAAGCACGTGTTGTGTTGGAAATTGGCTACTAATGCCGGCGAGGGAGTAGTTGGACCGCCTGGAAGTACATAACAGAAATGTGTTCAGCTGTGTATGCAATCGAGTTTTTAATGGTCAGTAATGATAGAAGGGTGTGAGTTGAGCAGCTTAGAAATTCAATAAAATTGTTGTTAAAATGCAAGCACAAAAAAGTTAATAGCTAATAAATTGCCTTTCAACAAAAAGTCATAAATGAAAAATCAATAAAAATTACGTTCATATGATTAACACTGGAATGTGCGACTGGGCTTTTCCAGGCCCATTTTAACTTTAAATAGTCGCTAAACGGAGCGGCCAATTTCCATGGGGTTTTTTTGGTGGATTCGTCTTGAGTCAGTTCAGTTTAATGCGAAAAGAAAATTCCGGAAAATCGATTGGAAAATCCCTGCAATATTTGACCGTGAATCTTTTGAGAACGGCTGCACCGATTTGGGTGGCTTTTTTTTGGTTGTTGGTTGGTTTGGTTGTTCGTAGTTGTCAGAACAAGGTGTGTATGAAAGAAAATTTTAAATAAAACGGGGCGCGGCACTTTTTCATCTGCTCAAATTTTCAGACGATAACTTTGGAACCATAAGTCACACATCAAACAAATTCACTACGAACTTATTATTTAGTCATGGTTTTCGACAGAGAGAATGGGGCGGGTATTGGACGAGGAGGCGTGGCACCACCCATACAAGCAAAATTTTTATAATGGAATATCTTTGAAATTGTAAGTCCTACAACAATGAAATTTAGTGTCCCGTCGGAAAAGGGGTGGGCGTAGGAAAAGGGGTGTGGCACATTTTTTGCGACCCAAATATTCCGCTGAACTCTAAGTCGCACAGCAATGAACCATTTTCTTTTTGGACAGAGGGAATGGTGCGGGTATTGAACAAGGGGGCGTGTCGTAAGTAAAAATAATAAATATTGATATTTGAAATTGGCATGGGTCAAGCGCAGTCCATTTCTTTGCTGAAACTTAGCAGCAACGTTGCTGATTTTTTGACCCCAATTGCGTTAATCAGTAAGTCTTCCTCTTCCTTTAGTTGGTTTTCTTCGTCAATTTGCATCGCCATAGATTCACCATTTTACAAAAACTGTGGCTGACACATGTTGCTTCAAATGGTATTAGGCTCAACAGTTTTGTACGGAACTCCCGGTTTTCCCCCAAATGAAATCCTCTGTGTATCACTGTGTATGTGTGAAGAATTTGTGTACACTTTACAAGTCTTTTTATCGTACAGCATAAAACTGTAGGTCCCTTCCACCCGCATACAAATTCACACGCACAACACGGGTGGTTGCGGGAAGCTAGGCCTTAGTCTCGCGTAAGCGGGCTGTCGTGCCAGTCAATTATTAATTAATTATTATTATTACAAGTCTTTTGCTTTAAACACGGCTTGGAATTATTGCGTCTGAAGTAAAAGTATGTCATTGGTACGAGTTCGGTTTAAGTTTCTGAATCGGCCGTGAGAACATAAATAATGACCAACCGCGATCAATGCAGATTCCATTAAAACTGTACGTGAATTGATGAAAGATCAGACAAAAGCTTCATTCATATTCTAAAATAAAATAAAATAAAATAAAATATAATAAAATAAAATAAAATAAAATAAAATAAAATAAAATAAAATAAAATAAAATAAAATAAAATAAAATGAAATAAAATAAAATAAAATAAAATAAAATAAAATAAAATTAAATAAAATTAAATTAAATAAAATTAAATAAAGCAAAATAAAATAAAGTAAAATAACAAAATTAAATAAAATAAAATAAAATAAAATAAAATACAATAACAAAATTAAATAACAAATAAAACATAAATTTATCGATTTTAACTAAACATTTGGCTATCGAAACCATCAACCACAGGTACTCGTACTTTTATATGCCAGCTTTAAGCAGAAGACCAGGTTTGGTAGACATTTCTTCGTTGGAACCAACCATAAAGTCTTCCAAATTTCATTCCGAATCTGAAATCCGCTGAGAGCTCACATGCAAAGCAATCGGCGTGTTTTATCTAAGTAAATTAATTTTCGTTCTGATTTTACAAATTACAAACATACAAATGTACAAATCTACTTTTCTCTCCCGGTCGCGCCTTCTTTAGTGCATTGAAAACTTTATTCAGTTCACGGAAACAAAAAAAAATATCAATGAAATATGTATGTCAAAGTTAATTGCCCTTTCCACATCTGCCTAATTGTTGTTTGGTTTCGCTTTCGAGTTGTCGCAACTTTTTGTAGTTCATTGATGACAGATGGCAGTGGAAAAACTTTTGGTAAGTAAGCATTATTTGTTTGCAAGTAAATACAACAACAACAAAAAAACAAAAAAAAAGTGGACAAATCGAAATTTATTAATTGAATAAAAAAACACATTTCCTGAAAAAATATACTGATTGATTTTTAATTATTGTTTAATGAAATGTTTAACAAAAGTCACATAGCTGTTCATAATTGTTTCGTAGCGGCGCGTGTGTCTGTGATTATTCGTGTTTGCTTGCGATTGCGTGCACATGACTGCGCAATGGCGCCGATTACCAACCAACTCGAGCGTGTTTGTGCAGCTGATTTTGGGTGGTTGGGTGGTTTTGTGGGAACTTTGTATATAACTTTGTGTGTGTGTGTGTGTGTGACGTCTGAAGGACGTCTAATGATTGAGTGTTTTTTTATTATCGCTGTGAATTTCACGGCTATTCAAGATTTTTATAATTACTATGTACTTGTGTAATAAGTGCTTGGCCTGCTATATAATTTTTTGTTGACTAGTTATATAATTTTTCATTGAAATCCCATCACAATTTGAAATTAAATAACACGGAACGTAACAGTTATAAGTTTTATTATAAAAATCAATGTTTAAGAGATATTTTTTGATTTTTATTGAATGACTTAACAAATAACAGTTATTTTTTAATTAATTAATATGATTTTTTAATTATTTAATATGATGTTTGAGTTGGTAAAAGCACTTCATATGAAAAATAATTTGACGCTGGTTTCATTTTTTCGAAAATCAAAATCTGATGGGTTCAACGACGCGTCGCGACGGGTTAAAAGTTTGTATGGGAAAAATGTAAAAAAACATGAATTAATGGGCCCATTGACTTCAAACATGGTAAAAGTACTCTTAGAAAGCAATAATTCGGCACAAGTTTTTTACTTTTTTGAAAATCAAAATATAACGGGGTCAGCAATGGATTACACCGTGCGACAAAAAATTTTACACACGAAAAAATCGATATACTCTCGCAACTAGGGGCAAAATGTAGTAAAACTGCGGTTTTAGTTTTTCTCTCTGACGTCAAGGTTTTTTTTAAAAGTACTTTGAAATTTCAAGGACATGTTTATTTCAAAAAAATATTTTAATTTCTAGAATAACAATATGGGTATCAAATGAAAGAGAAAAATCCTTAGAATCATAGAAAATTTAATGTTTTGGTGCAAAAGGACGAAAAGGTATTGAAAATGTCCTTTTAAAACTTTATCCTTGAATATCCTTGCAAATTTCCAATATTTTTGTTTTGAAAAAAATATATCTTAAGGACTAATATGTACACTACCACATCCTCGAAGTTCGTCCTTCTAACTTTATTAGTTTAAGATATACAAAATTTAATACTTCTCTCTATAAAACAAAGATATATTGTTTTTTGAAATAAACATGTCCTTGAAACTTCAAAGTCCTTTTAAAAAAAATCTTGACGTCAGAGAGAAAAACTAAAAACGCAGTTTTACTACATTTGGCCCTTTGTTTTCGAGTATACCGATTCTTGTCGCACCGTGTTATCAGTTTGTATGGAGAAACATGATTTGATGTGTGTTTTGGCCTTCAAGTATAATGCATTCTAAAGCATTTCAACTGAGAAATAATTATAGAATTATTTTTCATTAAAATCTGGGTTAAGAAAGGATTAAAAGAAACTCAATTTATTGGGTTCACTGACTTTAGACTTTCGGAAAGTACTCAAAATTAGAAAGTACTCAAGTACTCAATTTATTGGGTTCACTGACTTTAGACTTTCGGAAAGTACTCAAAATTAGAAAGTACTCAAGTACTCAAAATTAGAAATATTTCAACGCATGTTTTTCGGTGTTCAAAAATCAACATCAACGAGGTAAAGGTAGGTTAGAAGTTTATGCTAATAAACAGTGGCGCACACAGGTTTTCATTTTGGGGCGGATATTTTGTTACTACTTTTGAGGCGAATACGATTCGAAACCATATTGTGTACCAGTAATTTTTGTGTTTTCAGGGGTTTGAACCCCCAATGTGCGCATTGCTAATAAACATAAATTAACATTAGATGAAATCATTAAGTTAGTAAAGGTTATTATTTAATTTATTGTCCTGCTAGATTTTAATAAATACGAAGGCTTGCGATGCTATCTGGAAACTCTTTACTTCCTCGTTCTTTTGTTTTCTATTAAGCGTGTTATTCCGGCTTTGTAAAAGTGCACCGAAGTTCATTTCTCCGAATCCGTTCATTTTCCATGCCATACACAGCAACAAGTCAATTCTCTTATTTAACTCCTTTTCCGCCAGTTGCCTCTCGTTCATGTAACCCCTTACTGTTCTCTTCACTTTTACTTTTTCATGCAATATTCTTTGCGCCTCCTCTCTATTTTTCTGCCCTTTGTTTTTCTTACCTCACTCACGAATTTAACACATTTTTCTCCATTGCCATAAGTCCTCGTTCCCTTTGAAAGACACGTAGCTTCTTCTTTCTTTACCCAGTTCCTATTTTCACTTCATATCCGACCTGATTTCGTTTTTTGTTAACTTTTTTCTTTGCCCATAAACCATACACAGAGGTTAGGTCCAGGCAAATGTTTGTGCTCCAACGACATTCAGCGGCCAAATCAGCCAAGTTACACACACATACACTCGGAAATTAACAATTCCTTAACACAATCATAATGCGCACGTGCCGAAGGTTAAAGCACTCACGTACCCAGGTACCAAAGTGCTTGGCCCCACGTAGAAACGCTCGAGTGAACCGTGTCCGCTTGCGTTATGTCGCTGTGGCTGTGGTCAGAGACCGAAGTGTGTAAAAACACAAAGTAAAAATTAGCGAAATGAAATGAAAATGCCGAATTCCGAGGCACATAAAATGCGCCGCTCATGTTCGCACGTAAAAAATAACAACTCATAAATATTTAATTACCCTCAGCAAGGCAATCGGACCGACCGAGGTGCTTGCCGACAACTGATTAGTTGTGCGGACGCCGGAGTGCGTGGAGGCGGTGGAGAGCGACAGGAAGGCGACAGAGCGTGTGGCAAAGGTTCAACTTCCGCAAAGTGTAGTCCGGTTTGGTGGCCCAACATGACGGCACGACAACCCAGTACGAGAAGGGAAAGCCGAAGAAAGAGTGACAGGGAGAGTCCAAAAGTGAAATTTACATTTATGTTTCGCGAAAAAAAGCACATAAAACAACCTCAACCAAGTGCAAAATTAATCAAATAAAATGTAGACGCTTCACAAAAGCTGGCTTGTAATTTATGGCGATTTTTTTCTGTTGCTGTGCTTTTTGTGTTGTTGAAGGAGTGGAGGCGCAGGCAACCAAAACCATTGCCGCATAATTTATGTAAATTTGCAGGGAAAATGCGCTCGTGCTGCCACGCCTACGCGCTCAGCCTGCGCATTGAAAGCGCTGCGAGCCAACTCTGTCAAAATGTTAAATGTGATTTATTTCGTTTGAGGCAAAATGAAAAGCGCAAAAAATCAGACGACGACAAAAAAACCGGCAATGGACTGAAGTTAAGCCAAATTGACATTACTTAAACTTTTTCGATGTGCCATTGCAATGCAGTGATAACTCCAACAACAACAGCAACACCAGTAAGAATAACCAATGCTGAATGCATTATGCGCGGCTTGCTTATCTGGCGACTTTTGCTCCGTGCAGCCACTTGCGGATTATTTTTGCATTGTCGCTTCAACTTCTGCTGCAGTCAGCAAAAAGTGCCTTGAAATTGAATTGAAATCGAGCCGAGTAAAATTGACTGTTCGTTGGATTTTATCGTTTTGCAGTTTTCTTGTTATTTCTACTCATTTTCCTAATTGGAATTCAAATTGGTACCTGAAGTGGTTGTTCATTATTTTGACAGCTGCTGACACGCAGTCAGTCATCAAAAGAGTGAGATGGTTGTTTAGAATTTATTAGTACATATTGCAATTTTGATTTTGTATTAAACATTTTACGTGGAAAATTGATAGCTGGGTAAACATTTTTTATTTCATTGGTTTGTTCAATCTAGGTATCGGTTTTATATGAACACAAAATATGCAAAATATATGCAAAAAATATTCAAAAAATATCCAGACCAGCCAGGTCAAACCGTTGCAGCTACAAACATGAAATTTGAAATGTTATTGAAAAATGAACCTTCGTTAAGAAGGTTTTTTTTTTAAATTCGGGGTCTAAAAGGGCAAAACATGGCTTAAGGTGTTGTAGGAAGAATTGCATTTTAATGAACCTATTCATTTCAAATTTGCTGAAAACACTTCAAATAAAAAATAATTCGACACTTATATTTAATTTTTTCAAAAATCAAAACTTAATGGGGTGAACCAAGGGTTTAAGGTTCGTATACGGAAAGACTACGAAAAAATTTGACTATTGACTTTTACTGACTTTTACTCTCGTGAAAATCGAAACTTAACGAGGTAAACCAAGGGTTAACAGTTTTTAACAAGATTTTTTGTCCGTTTGACTTCAAACTAGGTGAAAATACTTCAAATGCGAAATAATTAAACACGTGTTGCTCAGATTTTTGAAAATCGAAATCAAACAGGGTAAACTAAGGGTTAAAATTTTCATAAAGAAGAAATCAATTTCTCAGAATTTTCTTATCTTTCACGTTATTGTGAAATCTCAATAGCATTAAACTTTTAACAAGATGGCAATATGAACACTTTACGGCATTGGTTCTGACATTGACTACACATCTACTCCTGACTTTATTTAGTCCACTTATCGTCTTGTTTGTACACTCACATATAAGATGATTCGTTCTGTTTGAGGTCCGTCTTAATAGCTCATTTTCATATAACCACACAGTGGAGCATGCGATTTCATTTGGGGGGAGAGAGGTCCGTATTCAGATTCCATATTTGCAAACCAAGTTTTTTTCGCAGACAAATATTTGGGGGTTTGAATCCCCAAAAACTATCCTTAAGTGCGCCACTACAACCATCCATCTGCCCATAAACATTGAAGTATAATAAATCTATTCATTGCTGATTTAGATTTTCAATATGCATTTCTTAATGCAGGCAGCTGTTTTACATGAATGGGAAGGGCCCACAGTTTTGTGCTGATTTCGAACAGCGATCGGGGTTCTTTTCATTGCCATTTCCTGCTGAGAGCATAGCTATTGAAAAGGTCTTATTCGATAAGATGGTTTAGTGGGCTGAAAAGTCAAAGGCCAACATTTCGGTGATAACTATTCACTATTTCTTCAGCAATTCATTACCGCTTCAGGGAGTTACAAAATATTTGATTATGTGATGTAAGACTTTTGCTGCCATGGTTTGCTCTATGGTTTGTTATAAGAATTTTTCACAGAAAGTGAAAATTCGGTATCGAAATTTGAAAACTCTGGTACCTGGGTCATCTTTTGTTTTGTATAGCAAATGTGCTAAGCACAAAATTTCACTTTTGGTTTCAACAGCTCGTCCATCGTAATCACTTATCTCAAAGCCAATTAGATCAAAGAAAGAAACAAAGAAGAGTTTCTTATTTGTCTGCAATTCAAAAATTCAAATTTAAAAAATTTAACTTTTGGTTTCAACAACTCGTCCGGTAACAGTAACGTTTCATTAGTAATCACTGATCTCAAAACCAATTGGACCATCAACAAAAAAGAAGAGTTCTATATTTGTCTGCATTTCAAATATACAAATTCAAATTTCAAAATTTCAAAAAATTCAAAAAATAAAATTTAAAAAAAACATGAAAAATTACATAGATCACAGAATATTCTCGAATTGGTTCTCCGAAATGGATATTTTGTAACTTTCATTTTAGTAACTTTGATTCACTGTCACATAGGTCTCTATGTTTTTTTATACAATTTGTTTATTTATTTGTTCCTTTACAGTTACAAGAATTGTGTTCAGTACTTTTGTTCAAGTTCATGTACGTTTGTTTGTTTAAATTCTCCAATCGCAGATTTGTCCATGCATGCTTTCACTCAGCCATTTATCATTTCCTGTGCTTGTTTATTTTTCATCGTTTGGATACTTGTTTGTAGCATTTAATTATTTCTGCTTACTTCAGTCTCTCACTTCACCACTTGGCCAAATATTTAATTTCTTGAGTTCGTTGATTGCCTACACGGCAGTGCTCGGACCGGCTTCGTTATTGGCCATTGTCCTGCTACGCCCCCACACTGCAAATGCCGCTAACGAGTTGATGGATTGTTCGGCGCCACGTCCAACACTTTGGTAGTCAGTCGCTGCCAAAAAGGTTAGGAATTAATTGCTCTGAATATTCGTTGCGCCAAAGGTCACTTGGCTTCACATTTGTGCGTTTACTAAAAATATTACATAGATACACAAAGAACGAACTTGTGCCAGTCATTTGCATGCGTACGTTAGTACTGGCTGTGTCCGTCTCCGTCTTCTGTGTGTGTGTGTGTGTGTGTGTGTGAATTTTTAGCGCCCAATGCGAGTAGTTAATGATTTATGAATATTTTAGCTAAATCATGTTGTCCTGTCAATGAAGTGCGCCTAATTAATTGCATTAGCCATTAAATTGCACAATTAATTTTAATTTATAAATGTTAATGCTATTTGCTGGCAATTTTCATAAAAACGTGCAACCATTTTTTACGACTGTATTTTTAACGTTTAGTCATGCGGAAGGGTTAATGAAACAATTAGTTTTATTTATGCTGCAAAGCACAAATAAAAAAAAAGTATTTTTAATAACAAAATCGGAAATTCATGCGCACAGACAAACAGGTCAGAGGTGACATGTGAAAAGGGTTTACTCATAACTAAGTTTATGAGTAAACTAGTAAATTAAATAAAATGCTTTATTGCCAGAGTGAAATACAAATTGTACGGTAATTTCAAATGGCACACAACTTACGTATGTAAATTATAATTAAATGACACGGCACAAATGCACACAGATCTGTGTGTGGGTGTGTGCAAGTGTGATAGAAATTTTAGTTATTGATAACAATTAATCTGAATTACATGCAATTTAATAGCGTGACCAATAATCATTAGCTATCTTTATGTGAGTGCAGCCACGGTCGGTCACAGTTGTTGCTTGCATGTGTATGTGTGTGTGTGTTGCGTGTCGACAAAGCGCAGGCAAGTAAAAGGCATTTAATTAAATTCTGGAAAATCAAATATATATAAAAACGCCTGTGAATAGCAACAACAGTGATTTAGCTGTGGCAAACAAAAAAAAAAAGAAATACGCAAATTTCAGATTTTTTGTGTGCAGCATTTTAGGCGCATGCCAGTGTGCAGCCATTTGCGTAATTTGTAGGCTTTTAATTAAAAACGGTGCAAAAAGTTCATACTAAAAGCGCAGCATACATAGCAATTGTTGTCAATTTCCAACGCCTAAAAATATGCTATACATTTTTTTTCATTACTTTCTTTTTACAGCTTAACGCACTGCGCAATCTGAGGCAAGCAGCGCGGACACTACATTTTTGCCAATGAATTTTTCTAAATATTGCAAAACTGTGAAAATCGAGCCAACACAAAGCAACGCATTAAAAATAGCTACAAGTCGCTGCAATATCACGCGGAATGTCAGAGAGTTGTGCGTTTGGCACATTATTGCTTACAGGCCATGACTTAGCAATTTATTTGGCTTGCCGCAGCAATTACAACGAATATGTTTCTGTGCGTGTGTGTTTGAATTGAATTTTGAATTGCAATAAAACCCAAACAATAGCGAGAAAAAGTGGCAGCCGAAGAGTGTCTGGAACGAGAGAAATTGTGCGTGTGGCAGTGCCGCTTTGAACAGACTGACAGCGACGGCAACAGTGCCTGTGACACAGTGACAGCAGCGAGCGCAGCATCCATGTCAACAATTGCCAGCCAACAACGCAACACACATGAAAATATTCAACGTTATGGAAGTGTACTTGGTGGCTAATCATTTCATGTAAGTGCATACTTGACTTGATTACATTTTAAAATTGATGACATCAGTGGCGTACGCAAGGTTTTGTTTCGGGGGAGGTTTTGTGTAACTTTTTTGAGAACTTTGCAATAGAGTAAAATTTAGATGTATGAATCTACGGACTGAGATCCAAAACATATGTGTTTTCCCTACCTGACATATTCTGGTCCTGAAAGTTCAAAATAGAAAATTTAGTTAAAAGGAGACAATTTGCCTCTTTCATTTGATACCCATATCCTTATCATTGCCCAACCGCAAATATTTAAAAAAATATTTGAAATGTGTATGTCCTTAGAAAGGACTTTGGGTCAGAAAATGAAAAACTGACTATGCAAGGTTGCTATAAATGACTTCTAGTTTCACGCCTATATCAACATTAGGATGGGTCTCGGCAAAAACAATTTTTTTTTCGCACGGTGTAATAAATGTAAAGTTGGTGTATTCACTCAGTGCATCATAACTTTGTCATTTTTCTTTCGATTCTTTTGATGTTAGGCTTAATATTTGCATAATGTATCTCGCATCTTAGATTTTGAAACCAAAGGAGATAATTTATTTTATCTTTAAAACAATCATTCAAAAATTTATAATTTTTGAAAATGGTCGAAAAATTCAGTTTTTTACAACTTTCATCGTCAGTAAATTGCCCAAATCTCATCTGATTTGGACGATCTGTATATTGCTGGAAAGGCTAAGGTATTATCTTCTGACCAATGGACAGCTTGTGGTAATGGGATGATTCGTTTACGAGATATGTACTCATAACTGCAACAAGAAAAAAACTGGTTTTTCGAAGATTCTTCGAAAACGCTTCTTACCAAAAATTTTTGATTTTCAGTTTTGTGTTCAGCGTCCCAAAGTTACCCGAGAAAACACTTTTATTTTGAAGTGCATTTTTTGTGTCGAGTAGTGTTATTGATGATTGAATATACATATATGCGACGGTTATAAATAAAATTTATGTACCTACTTACTTAAAGATATTTGGGGGGTTTAAACTCCAAAAACCCTGCCCTGTGTGCGCCACTGGATTGCATACTTTTCGGGTGGTGTTTCCTGTGAACTTTGTGAAGGGTTTGGATTATTTTTGGATGACAGTCATTGACAATTTTCACACAAATACAAAACTATTTTCTGAAGCGATAAAGTGGGCATAAAAATACAAAATAAAATAGTGGCTAAAAATATTCTTAACATTTGAATTCTTCAATGCTTGCGAGCAACGAATTTGGCAAAACTAAAACGTTTTATGGAAAAGGTGCACGCAAAGCAAAAGCGCCTGCATAGAATTTTGTGGCAGGCCGTAACCTGGTAACAGGTTGTTATGGCCAGTTAAGTAAGTGAGTAAGTAGTAAAACGTCTTGTTTCGAAACAACTTGAACAAAAAATGGTAATGGGAATTTTTTTATTAAATCAAGACTAAGCATTTTATTAATTTTAGTGTTTTGAGCTTCTTGTTTTTTGTTTCTTTTGGGAGTGGAACATTTTTCATAAAATACATTTCTAACTATAGATATTTTTATGATTTTCGTATTTGATTTATAATATTTACAAAACTTTAACACATTTTCATTATGGTAACATAAATATTTGAAGAATTGTTTTGAAATACATGGCGCATTCAAGGGTTCGCGCATGTTTATGACAATCCCTGAGTATTAATTTTATTAAAATAATTTCTATACTCTCAAATAACATATCCACCTCAAGATACTTTACACAACGAGTTGCACATATTTGAATAATTTTTAAAAGCAGATGGTTTCATAGTGGTTTCATATATAAAGAGACGTGCAGTTTCTTATGCCGATTCTAACTATATGGAATTTTTGTATTCACAGTTGTGCCATTTCTTGTTCAAAGAGCAGCTCCCTAAAGAAAAACAAATTTTTCTATTCTTTGGTATTTGGTCCAGCGAAGTCGCCTCAGTCCAAAAGCGCAGGACAGTTACGGTTATGTGTGAAATAAATTGAGGCGTTACAATGAGCAGCTTACTATGCTTGAAATTGATTTACATGAATTTTTTTGAGGTAACATTTTTCAACAATGCAGAAAATGTTTTACAACTTCGCATGACATTTCTATGTTGCAAATAGGTAGCAGCTTTGTTCTAATCAGCTGAATCCGATCGTATTTCTGAATTGTTTTTTTTGGTGAAACTTTCAATGCGGAAAATTAACTGCAAGGATTTTGCCATTTCAGAACTTTCTCAAATAATTTTCTTGAATTAAAGTGGTAGAAAATAATATGAACAATGTGAATAATTTCGGGACTGAATGGTGGGATCTCGGAATTCAACTTTTTAGTTTCGACAATGAAGGGATTGGAAAAGAGTCAAAAACATGAATTCCTAGAAAATCGTGATAGGCCATCATGGGTTGAGCGACAGTATACAGTAGACCAGGAATTTGCCACTGCTTCATATTACTTCATAGATAGAAAATATCGGGTGTTTTTTTTAGAGGTATAGAACTTCGAATTGAAATAAAACACAAGAAAATCAATTTGGCTTTATTGGAAGGATAATTTTATGCCATTAATGTTTGAATATGATTTCGGGCATGTGGCCGCCGCGGCTGGCTCGAATAAAGCCAATTCTACAGGTCCAATTTTCAACCACTTTTTCGAGCATTTGGGGCCGTATGTCGGCAAGAACGCCACGAATGTTGGCTTCCAAGTCCCCTAACGTTTCTGGTTTGTTGGCGTAGACGAGCGACTTCACATATCCCCAAAGAAAATAATCCAATAGTGTCAAATCACACGATCTTGGTGGCCAATTGACAGGTCCATTCCGCGACGTGCGCTGTGTGGCATGTAGCGCCGTCTTGTTGGAACCACAACTCATCCACATTCATGCCATCCAATTCGGGAACAAACTAGTCGGTTATCATGGCTCTATACCGGTCTCCATTAACGGTAACTGACTCCTCTTCTGACTGGGTCCTCTTCAACATTTTGCTCTACAGCGGCAATTGTTTCTTCGGTGCGCACTGTTCGACGTCTCTGCGGATGCGTATTATCACATAGAGTAAACGTAGTTCGAAAACGACCCATGGTTAACCGAATTAATTGCTCTGATGGACGATTATGTCGACCATAAAATGGACGGAGCTTGCGGTAAACTTCGCAAACTGAACCATTATTTTCGAAATAAATTTGCACGATTTGCAAGCGTTGTTCTTTTGTCAACCTGTTTATGATGAAATGGCAAACCAAACTGAACATAAATAACATTAGAGTTGCCAGATTTGACCACAAAATGCCAGTTTTATCTCTATTCGAAAAACAAACCTCTAAAAAAAACACCCTATACATGACAAATATTTTGTCACGAAGTTTTTCCATTGCATTAACTCAACACCTCTTAAATCGCTCCTTGATTCATTGAAGTGCGGCCCACACGTCGGAACATTTTTCGCATCTCACGATTGTAGCTTACCGCGCTGGCTACTACAAAAGTTGTCATCTAGAATCTAGTCATTCTATGTTTCTTGTTTTAAAAATTTTCTTTAAAATCACACGTTTCTCGTTCAAGTTTCTAACGATTGTGGGTCATGTTGTTGTGAGCATTTTGACAAGTCATTTTTTAATTTCTTCCTTTTTGCTACACAAAAAAAAGGTCGTCATTCTACAACTAATTTTCTTATTTTCACGATTTTATTCAATTTTCAGTTTTTTGAAATTATCAATCGAATGCAGCTAATCTATTAAATTCATTTAATTTTCTTTACAAAACTCCATTTTTTTTCTTACGATTTCTTTGTTTCCACTTTAACCTATAATAAAAACACTACCAACAATAATTGCAATAAACAACCACCGCACGTCAGTGGGCAACCCTAATCGCAGTATTGCCTTAGAGCGCGACATTTTTCTTAGCATACATTTCTGCGCACTGTCTTTGTGTACATTTGTCGCATAAACAACATGAATGAAAAATGAACAGCAACGACAACAACAAAATTGCCATATACCGCAATCATTGTGCAATTACTATGCAAATATGCGCACAACATGCAAGCGACAGCGACAACAATAACAGAAAATCACTACAGCACAAACGCCAAACAACTGGTGACGACAAATTACAGGGCACTTGCAAATTGCAGCCCGAAAGTATGCTACAGCCTTTACTTAACGCTAGACGAATGAAGCCTTCGCTTACTGCGCGCGCAGGTTCTGCTTGCATGAAAAAGCCGCCGCTCCGTTCAATTCGTTAATTTATGTGAAAATGAAAATTCGCATAAAAAGTGTGCCAATAAAATATCGTTTACAAAGTTGGCAACAAAATCAAGCAACATAAAGTCAGCGAAAGTGATTGCCGTTGGCGGCGTCTCGCGCCGAGACACAATGCGCTGCTTGTAGGCCTACACACCAAGTGTACATGTGTGTGTGTGTGTGTATGTGTGTGAGAGTAAATATTGAAATTATGTTGCACATAATTCAAAAATTTGATATTACTTTCCACAGCTGGAGGTGTGTTTGTGTTTGGGTTTTTCGAAGCGGCCTCGGAAGCGTATACGCAATTTTTTTCGGTGGATGCGTTGAAGTTTGCTGCCTGTGCCTCAGTTGTCTTATGTACCTAATTTGCTGTTGTTTCTTCAACCAGCTGGCTGTTGCTTTGTTATTTTTGCATTTTGAGTCGCACATTTTTGGAGCAGCAGTAAGCAGCTGCCGGGAAGGCGGTTACGCTGTTTAAGCTGTGCAGCAGCGTGTAAAAGTTTCATGAAGTTTCGTGCTGTGCGCAACTTTGCGCCAGCAAAACAATACACCCAGAGTTGGTGAGCAGAGATAGAGCCGACAAAGCGTAGCGCGAAGGGAGCGTGAAAAGCGAAGCAGCCTTCAAAAGTTTCTCATTTAATATCCTTCTAGTTCGTCGTAGTCGGTAGGCAGTGCCGAGTTGAAGGCGGACAGACAGAATAGTGGTCGCATGTAGAGCCGAAGAAATGGTTGACTGAACAAAACGACAGTGAGACAACGCGGACCAGCAGCTGCTTTGCGCCCAGCCAGTTCAAAAGCACACAATACTCCTCGCCGGCCGAAGCATTTAAATGGCGGAAATTGAATTAAATTGTCCGCCGTTCCGGCGCAACTTCCATTTTTTGCACCAACGCTGCTGCTGTCGGTTTTGTCTCCAATGGCTTTTGTTGCTATTCAGCTCCGACCGCGTGTTGGGTGTTGCTATTTAACTTGTTGTTGTTGTCATTTGTTATGACAACAATGTGATTACTATGAAATTAAGTGAAATTAGAAAGATGCGCACGTACAAGTTAATACAGAGACGACTCTGCGTTTTAGCTGACTTTTTCTTTTGCATTTGTAATTTTCTTTTGCTCACGTTGCCTGCCGCAGACGAATTTGCTATCCAAGTGGTGCATACAATTTCAAAGTTTATACGAGAACAGCAGAAATGGGTTTGCTTCTGTTACTTGTGGCAAGTTTTGAATTTTTTGGCACTCAACTTAGTTGTTTAAATACGAACGAAAATAAAACCGAATGGAAAAATACGTAAGAAAGGAAACAAGGCGAGGAGCAAATTGAATCTTGCGGCAATTTAATTGAATTTTTCTTAAGTATTTACAGAAGTTTTTTGGGACGCTTGCCAAATGCGAGGCCCGAAACTTGGTCTGAATAAAGAGATTGAAATTAATGTGTGTGTGAAATCGTTAGGTGAACGAAAATTAGGCACACTTGAAGGATTTTTATTTTGTAGGCTAAACTTTGCGGTTAAAGAAATACTTTAAATATTTAATTAAATTTAATATTGAATAATGAAATATTTCTTTTTGTAAGATGAATAATTACTTGAATTGAGGAATTTGGTTTTGGCTACACAAATCAGCTGATTGCTGCGCATTTTCCTTAAGTGTTGTTTGGGTACAAAACAAGTTTTGAGATGTTGTTTTTGTAACCAACTAATCAGTTTAGTTGGTTCAAGCATTTTATTTAAAGTGTTTACATTTTTAGCTATGACTTTTCACTATATTGCGGCGTCATATGTACTCCGCGTTGAAATGATTTCCTGTATGCAAAAATATACAAAATTTTTGGCTTCTTTGTAAGGAGCGAAGTTCTGCTCGGCCAGGCTATGAGTCACCGACCGGAACAAATGATAGTCGAGCAATGAGCAATGTCTGGGGAATAGGGCAGGAGAGGTAGAACATCCCATTTAAGCGCCTTCAAAGATTCCTTGAAGACTTTCGCAATGTGTATGCGAGCGTTGTTCTGCTGAAAGATTAATACTTTCCTCAAATTGCACAAAGAATGGGTCTTGTTTTCAGTTCAGTCAAACGACACATACAGTTTTAAGAGGTATGTGATGACCCCTTAACATGAATTGGAATTGGAACTTATTTAAAGCTCAATGCAATATATTCAATGTTTTTTAAAGACTCGATCTTCGTGCTTCGCTTCTGTCATAAGTCCAAGTCGAACCTAAAGACTGATTCGGTCGAACATGTGCAGGAACGCTTAAAGTAATCCCAAGGCTGAGCTGAGTGTGCTGGATGTCGATCAGCATACTTTTTAGTTTTGTTTTGTAGACAATTTATAATACAGCTCAGTACACTCAGCTCCACAGTACCAAGGATAACAAAAGATTATATACGAGTTTAGAGTTTCATCCCTTCCATGTTGGTAAGAACAGTGTTACAAACATGTATCAAATTGGTCAATCAGTCAGAAGTAGCCACCTAACCTACTGCAGTTCAAAGACTCAAGTTCTTCATAAAATGATTATTTTAGATTTTTTAAAACAGATCCATATATCGTACAGTCGCAGAAATTTGGACCAGAACCTCCTGAAAGTCATTAAAAATACAAAAAAAAACATTAAAATAACAATTGCAAAAATCTTCATTTGTTTAAAATTCAAACACATTAAAAATACATAAAAAGAAAACAAAGTTCAAATTTTAACTGCAATTATTAACTGCCTAAAAGTATGCCACACATTTGCGCGTCTAATAGCAATTAAACTTTGCTCTTCTTGCTTGTGCTTCATAATTTATTGAAGCATATTCATGAAAAATTTTCATTGAAGATTATAATCCTGCAGCCTTAGTCAAGCATTTTGCCTTCTTTAGCTAGCAAACAATATTATAAAGTGCAACTTTTTTTGCTCGAAATATTTTCCGACATGTCCTTCTCAGACAAATCCTTTAATGCGCAATTATTCGATGGCCCTAACCTACAATTGCGTTGCCAACATTTCTTTGAACATTCAACACCCAATCGAATGACACATTGGCGACATCGAAATCGAATTCGGCAACCGACAATAAATAAATAAACCCAAACCGAATGCGAGCAGAACGCAACTAAGCAATGCCGTGCATGCATGTGTGCGTAATTTCAATTATGCCTGAACGCACATACGAGCATATTTTTCCGCACAAAATTTGCCTTTCAAAAGTGAGGAACATGCTGAAAGATTATGCAAAAATATCATACAAAAACATGTGCCAGCAGAAAAAGGACATGCAGATGTGTTGAAGCAAAGCCATCCTTTAATGCAAACTGACTCAGCTAGGGCCAGACTGACAGCCAGCATTTGCATATAAAAAAAAAAGTCACAATTTGTGACAAATATATGAACGAAGGGACAGACAGATAGCACACAACGTCTTGGCAGGCACACAAAGCATGACACAGTTTTCTTGCTGTCAGCATTGCCTCTTTTCACCAAATATCCTTTTTAGTTCGATTACGCGCCGGCATGTCTATTTATTGAATTTATTCAAAAGCGCATACATACACATAACATGTTTTGACATATAAATTGGCATGTCCGCACAAAAGCAGACAACACAGAAGAGGAAATAGCAAACACTGAAGCAGCCATTTACAAATTTTGAAGAGCAAAAAGGAGCTGCGAGAGGATGATGGAAAAAAATTGTATTCTACATTTATGAAATGCGAAGGCATTATAGTTCGAAGGGAGGTGGGAGGCGGTGCACAAGAATGAAGTGCGAAAGCAATGGAAAGAAGTTAAAGTGGAAGCAAGTGAAATTTAGTTTCAATCGGCATTGATGGACCTATTTGTACGCTGCAGGTCGTTTTGAAATAATGTTTTTGCATATGCTTTAACCGACTGATAACCGAAGGGACAGATGAATGGGTAATAGCACAGATTCAAGGGCGAAATAACTCGAATAAACTGATTCTTTTGTTATTTGTAGTCTGCTTCTAGGCGTTTTTGACCCCGTGCGGCTATAGAAAGGGTGAGAAACATGTGTGAGTAGCTCTAATTGTGACGTAACATTTCGAAAACTTGCAGCCAAATAAACTTATAATCCCTCCCACACACACACACAAAAACTTTTTTACACTAACAAGTGACGTAAAATGCAAAGCAGCGTTTTATTTAGCATGTTTCTTGCGGGTGATTTTGCGTTGGCCGTCAACAAACTAAAAATATAAACGCACTCACGCACACATTGGCAATCAGCTGTGAGGAACTTAAATGCTTGACTGCGCCTCGTTCTGCTGTAGCGCCAAAAGGTCACATGGGCGTGCCTACCCCGCACAGGCGAAACGCAGCCCCAGCCACAGCTTCGGTGGCTTAATAATTTTGCAGTGTTTACACTTAAAATTTGTAATGCAAAAGAGTTTAAAAAGGCAAAGAAAAAAGAAAAAAAGTAAACAAGGCAACCAGGAGAAATAGGAAAAAACTCCAACCAGTTTGGGCAGCGCATTGAAGTGAAATTTCTCGCTTGGAAAAATTGGTCAATTTGCTGCGAAATCACAGACACAAACACAGACACATGCTCACATACACTCAAACACACCCACACACACACACACACACGTATAGCTAAAGGCAAAAGCAGTACTGGCTGCGGAAGCGGTGCGGCTCAGTCAGACTAATTCTGCCTAACAAGCAGTGGAGATCAGCCAACAGGCGTAGAAAGGGTTTATTTGCGATGCTGACAATGTGATTGTGTGTGTGCGCATAAATATGTGTGTTTAAATAAAATTACGACAGCATTATGTTTGGGTACAAAAACCTGCAAACAAGCAGCAACCAGAGCAGCGCACGGCAAAAAAACCAAAGCACATTATTTGAATTGTTTCTGTTGTTCGTTGATGATTGCTTTCTTTTGGGAAAGCGGAAAATTGACGCTCGTATGTTAGGCAGCAAATTGGCTTATTTGCGTAAACAGATCTTTTTTTTTACAAAAAGGCAGCGAAAGCAACTCGAATAAAATTTAGATTTATGAAACGGAAGAATGAAACAAATTTAACTATGTCGAAATTTTAAAGGTAAAATTAAATGATTTTTTTTTAAATAATCATGAAAATAAAATATTGATTTTTTTGCAAAAAGGCATTGAAAACAACTTGAATAAAGTTTAGATTTATGAAAAAGAAAAATTAAACATTATTGAAGTAATATTTTTAAATATTTTATATATTTAAAATATATATATATTTAAAATATTTAAAAAAAATTATTAATTATTATTTAAAAAAAAAAAAAAATTATTAACATATTATTTTATTATTTATTAACTTGTTAACTAAAATATTAGAAATAAAATAATAAAATAATATAAAAAATAAAATAAAATAAAATAAAATAATATAAAATAAAATAAAATAAAATAAAATAAAATAAAATAGAACAAAATAAAATAAAGTAAAATAAAATTGATGTCTCCAACACAAGTTTTAATTCAATGAAGACCTCTAGGACCAAAGTAACAAAGCGCCTGTTTTGTCCTCTTCTCAATTATAATTCTTCATTCTTGGAAACAACGGTTTATTTTTGACACCTCTCATGGGCCAGTTGTACTCGTAGAACATAGAACGTTGGTAGAAAATTGCTATTAAATTCAATGACAGCAACCTGACAGCTCATGACTTCCAAAACTAAATTTTACCATCATTGCCATACAAAAGAATAGCACGAAAACATAAAATATTAGGAAGATCGGTAATTGTCGGGGCATATCATCAAGAATAGAACTTGAGTAAAACAATAAATTTTCCAGTTATTATTTCTCCTTTAGCATTGCGTATTAGTTAGGTTTACCTTAACCCTTAAGTCAATATGAAAATTGTCCACTTTTCATCACCACGAAGGTACCTGGGTAGGCAAAAGTTGTAGCGTAAGAACCTTTAAAGAACTTCTTGAAGTCGATGGCTTCGATCGATTGTACTAAATTCGGAATATGCTTGCTTTGATTCAAGTATGAACAAATTATTTTACACTGAAAGAATAATGTTTTGCGGTATTTTGTATGAAGGTACCCGGGTACCTTCGTATAGATTAATCAATAGATTTTTAGGACTTTAGGACTCAAAAATGCAAAGGGTACCCATGTACCTTCGCATTGACAGAAGTGTTAAGCTTGAAATGAAGTGTGCGCAGTCATTGCACACTGAAATTATATATTATTAGGAGCCATTACGCGACATAACCTTAGTAACTACAAAAATTCTCAAGGCTGTTCCAGTCAATAGGAAAACAAAAAAAGTTGTAGAGACAACGACAAGCATTAAAGAGAAATTATGTAATAAATTATGAGTTATTAGCCACTCGAACAGCCAATAACCACTCACCTGGCCAATGCTCGCCACCATAGTAGAAATCATTTCGAACAACTCGAACGCTTAGCACATAAAAGCACACAATTTCACGCAATCACTGCCCACAAGTGTGCTTTGTGTGTTGGAATCACAACACGCCCCGGCAAGCGTCCGCCCCATAGCTCATCGTTGATTTATACTTGAAATTATACATTCTTGCACTGATTTCTGTCGCGCTTTCAGTCACTTTTTGTGTATAATTTTAGTTGCTACTGTGCTGCCTTACGCCCAGCATTGCATGTCTCCAATTTGTTTGGGCAGATTATGCTCGCTGGCAATTGCTGGAATTGCCGTTGGACAGCAAATGCTGATCGAAACACCAAATTAAATGTCCTTTTGATTGTTTTGCGTAAATTAGACGGTCGCGCATTAAGCGACAAATCAAATATGCATAAATTACCAGCAAATTTAATTATGAAATATTGTGCATACGTCGTGTGTCTCTGGAATTTAAGCACCTCCTTCATTATAACCTTGACCTCATTAGGCAAACAATACTTGTCGCCGTCATCTTCGTGAAAGCATAGTGGCTCTTCCCACTAAATTCCATACGGATTTAGCATCAATTAAGGGGTAACACCACTCTAGGGGCCGAAAAAAGGCCTAAACTTTACGTTTATTTTGTGACTATGAAAAAGCTTAGAAGATTTCTTTACAGAGATTTTATTGAACACTTACTGAGGAACGGAAAATAATTCTGTTTTTGCTATTGTTTATGTATTTATATTCAAAATGGCGGCAGAAACGCCTTGGGTGGGTTTAGGCAACGACTTTTTTTAATACTCCTATGACTTCAAATTATAAAAATCCTTGCATTCGTGGAACCAAAATGACATGCTGTCATATGGCAGCCAAACATTGCATTGGTATATAAGAAATGATTTTAGTTTCCGTTGCCTGCTGACACGTCACTTAAAGCTAAAAGGAAACCTTATCTTTTGATTGCAGGGTAAACAAATATATGAACATGCGTAGCTTGGAATGTTGAAGGGTGAGGTGGTTGTCTGAATCTCAGAGTAGCCGAAGGCACATTTAGGTCACGCTTGAGTTATGATACTACGAGCTCTGCCTGCTATGTTTTATATTTTGATTAATTTTCAAGCCAGCCATATAGTTGGAAATGTTCAGCAGGTTCTTTATTTTGACCGATTCGAGTTCATATAAGTCCCGGAAAGGAACTCACTCGAAGATGTTTCTTTGTGCTTTGAAGATCATTGAACAATGGCAATGGCAGGGGATCTGCGGTCTATTAGTTCTTCTCATTTAGGTAACAGGTTACAGCTTAGTGAACCACAATTTTAATAGTTTTTTATATAAGATAGACTTAGACCTATATGACCCGTTGTAATAAAAAAATGGTTGTTTATTTGGTACATTTCTCCATACAACCCATGAAATAATCGTTTGTTCCTCAGCTCATCGCATGAAACGATTTACGCTGCTTGTAATGAACCCATAACACGGTGCATTCGATTTTGTAATTTTTACGTTAGCTTCTAAGGTTTTAGTGTAATTATTTTTAACTTTAAGCTTAAACTTATTGAATTCTCTGATTGATATTTAATCTGTAGACTAATAAGTCAATAAATAAATTAATAACGACACTGTTTTTTAAGTGCTTTACACAAACTTCAACCGGAAGGGAGAAGGGGGGAGTGGACCTACATCGAATATATGCGAGTTTTTCATACACACCTGGAGATTTTGTCTGCCTAGTGCGCACTTAGTGCTAGTGCGTTTCTTAGAACTTGCATCTACTTTTTCTGGATAGCGATAGCGAAGTAGACGAGTGTTTAACCCTTTCGCTATTTTGTTGCCATATGGCAACATGCTACTTTGTGGACGTCTGCATCTTCTATGGTTGCAAGAATACATTTTTTTGTTGATCTTTAGAATAGTTTCAAAATTTAGGAAAATACGAAATTAATAAACTGAATATTTAAGTTTAAAGAAGAGAAGTATACACGATTTTTTAATGGTATATCTTGAGATAGTAAAGGAAGAAGAACCAGACAAATTAAAGAACTTTTTAATTTGACGGTTTCTTTCAATTTAGATACTTTTTTTTAATTTTGATTGAAGTAAATGAAGAAATATTCAAATTTTCGTTATGCGTAAAAAGTTTTATGTTTAAGTAATTATTACAGCCACAACGATGTGGTTGCTCTCATAGAAACACACTCTAAAATACAGGGCCCGAGTATAAAAATTAAAAAATTTCTTATGGAATGTTGCTAATATAACCACATAAAAGCCTAAAACGTAAATTTTAAAATTGTCATTTTCCCCAGTAAAAACCTGTAGCGAAAGGGTTAACCAGCTCGACCTTGAAACTGAACTTAGAGCCATTGTCATATTGATTTGATTGTCGCTTTTAGTCAGTCGTAATTTTTCATCTTAGACATGCCATAGTCAGGAATCAATGTTATAATTAATAATTTTAATATAATAATTGACTGGCACGACAGCCCGCTTACGCGAGACTAAGGCCTAGCTTCCCGCAACCACCCGTGTTGTGCGTGTGAATTTGTAAGCGGGTGGAAGGGGCCTACAGTTTTATGCCGGTTCCGAACGGCAGGTTGGGAGTTCTTTCATAAGCAATTTTACTCTCAGAGGTTTGCCATTTCCAGCTGAGAGGACAGCCACCGAAAGAGAAAACGAGATTTCCCGTTATTTTTTAGGTGTTATTGCAGGCAGTATTTGAACCTGGGTCGCTGCCGTCGACTCGCGGTCCAACGCACTAACCAACTGAGCCACGGCGGCTGCTCATCAATGTTATACTTGTAGCTGTAATACGAAAATAATATGTGATATCCATTTAAAAATTTGCACTTTTATGTCACAAGCTAGGAATACGGGTGAATTATCTAATTGAAAAAAATTTCACATATATTTATGCAAATTTGCTAGACTTTTGAGCATAACAAATAATAAAATCTGCAACTCAATCATAACTCAAATTCGTTGAAATATATGTTCGGGATTACGGGGCGTATGAGTGAAATTATGGTATATGAGTTCATAGCTGAAATGCTATAAATTTTCAATGTATACATGCATGCTTTATAATAGGCATACATAGTCATATATAACCTCGACACATTGTGATAATTTATTTATTTTATTTATGTGCCAGAAGCAAAATTTTTTATTTATACACATTGCGTCTCGTAGAATTTCAGTGCGTGTGATTGTGCGCATAGGCAAGAAATGAACATGTACATCCCAAAGCCATAACTCATGCTGGTAATCACATTAACAATAAAACGCCTCAGTCGCACAAATACAGAAAACACACGACATCAGTCGGCCTGATAGGGGAGATTTGTGCTCAAACCGAAACTGGGAAAGGCACACAATCAAATCTAAATTCATTATTTAACTTTATGCAAAACACCAAAAAACAGAATGTACCAAAATAGCAAAAACCTAAATGCATAATGTAAAGTGCACGAGTGTGTGTGCGTGGGAAGACCATGCGTTGATGAATGACATGCGTATGCAAAAGTGATAATGTTAAAAGCAAAAGTTGGCAAAAGAAATCATTGAACATGAACAAAAAATGCCACTTACATACCAACAAAGCGTAGCGTGCGCGAGGCGAAAAATCTAAAAATTGCTATACAAAAGATTTTAGCAGCACGCACTTTGCCCAGAGCCGATTGAATGGACTCACGTGCGGTCAACGAAATACATTTGTCGTTAACAGCAGCTGAAGAGCTGACAGCTGAAGGCAAAAAGGAAAAGAAGAAGCAACAAATTGTGAGCGTAAAGAACGCAGGCCTAGCGAAAAGGATAACAAAGCACAAATAGGATGCAGTGTAGTGGAGTAGAATAGAGTGAAGTGAAGTGGGCAGACATGTCCGGAATCGAATTGTATAATCGATTTTCGTTATATGCTTTTGTCGCACGCTCACTAGCAGCTCTCGCCGTCTGACTACAACTAAAGCCCACTGCATGCGGACACGTCACTCATACGCCCCGTGTGGCCGGACAGGCTGTGGGGATAGAATGGCAGTGGGAGGATACTAGGGCGGACGGAAGCGACTATGAACACAATTGGGAGCAGCGGTGATTTTGTGAAAGCGGCTGCAGTGTAAATGTGGCCAAACCAGCGGGACACAATTTTTCGCTATTTGTATTGCGTTGGCATTTTCCTTTTTTTCCTCTGACTGACATAAATTTTAAAAGGATTTTGCACGCCGTATGTGATTTGTGGCTGTGCGTTGTGTTTTTTTTTGGTTCATACAACATGTTGTTTTTGTTGTTGTGGTCAGGATAGTTGGCATGTGTCGTGGTGCACAGTCTGACGCCAGTACGTGCAATGCAAAAATACGTAAAGTTAAAGAGTGGAATTCCAGCAGAAACTTTTCATAGCTGCGGAAGAGTTTAATTTGCACAGATAATGTATCTGTAATCTGTTAAATTCAATTAAAGCATTTTTCGCTTTTTAAGCCGTAACATACACTTTTCGAAAGCGCTCAATGTGTGTGTGTGTGTTTGCCAATAAATTACAAGCGACATTAATACATTAAAGCTTAAAAAGATATCGCTGGCAATGGTGTCGGTGGCGCTTACGCGAAGCTTTGTCACTGCAGCCAAAATGACGATACGTGTGCGCGTGTGTGTGTGTGTGCCAAAGTGTTGCTAAATTTATGAGACAACATACGCTTGCGGCAGCGACATGTCTGTGTGCCTGTGTACCTGCCTTCTTCCCACCTCACTTACTGCAATCGTTCGGTGTGCGTTTGCTTTCGGCTGGCGTTCGTTTTTTCAGGATGTTGGTGCCATTATAGAAATTACCAACACACACAAATACTTGACTACCAGTACATGCGCCTATAAATATACCAACAAACGCAGAGACACCACTAGTACTGCGTGTTAGTTTCGTTGCTTCGTCGCCTAACCACATAACGACGCAGTGGCAACACTTGCACTTGTGGCCACACCGCTAGTGGCAACTCTGCACCTGTCGGTAGCTGTGCGCTGCGCACAAAAATGTTGCTAAAATATTTTTGCGGAAATTTCATGCGAAATTTATAACCAAAACTTTATGCACACACAATTACATAAAAGCAGAGCCAGACGCACAGTGTTGCGAGTAGTAGAAAAAATTTCGAAATTGAATATTGTAATTACACAAATCTTAGTATGAAGTTTTGTGGGAAATACCTGAATTAAAATAAATCACAAGTTATATATATGACAACATAGAAGTTATGAGATCTTAAAGTAAGCTCAAATAAATGTCTCCAAATAGCAATGCTAATGCTTTGTTGTCGATAAAAAAAATTTTTAAAGAATGCTTTGTAAAATCAATTACTATTAATATATTCGAAATAGGGAGATTAATGCGGTTTCGACAATAATTTTTTATTTTTGCTTTGTAGAAGCCCATAAATTAACAACATCACAACTTCGTTTCTGTGGGAGGCACCCTCTGGTGGTGAATTTTTGAATTTGAAATAATTTTGTATTTTTTGCATTAAAAAATATTGTCCATTATTGATTAACTCATTCAAATCGGTTTAGTACTTTCCGCGATACGATGGTTTTTCGCTTACTTTAAAACATTTACAAGTGGAGAGCCAATTCTATTGAAAATTACTAGTTTTGTATGGCAGCTCCCTTAAGAGTTATAGATAGCGGGTAGATATGTATGGAAAAAACATTTAAAATGGCAAATAAATGAGGTTCGTTCTTACATTTGATACGTCTGGGGGCAATCTGGGAGCAGTGGGAGCTCATTTTTTAAAACCGATAATTTTGTATGGCAGCCCCATAAAAGGTTCGAGATAGAGTACAAGTGCGTGTGAAAGAAATATTCAGTAGAAAAAACTAGTGGGGGTCCGTCATACATTTTACCCCTCTAAGAGCAATTTCTGAGCAGCTGTGGAGAAATTTATCGAATTTCCTAGCATTTTTGTAAACTTTGCCCTCGATGCGACGTCAGATACACCCACTCTAGGCTCCTAATTTTTTAGCTCATCAAATCGCGTAAAATGAGGTTTTCCCCTTAATCATAAATCTCTATACAACACTAAATCATGTCTAATGTAAAAGGTTGTATGGGAGGTGGTCGTAATTTTGTCTCCAATTTCATTGAATTTTGGCAGCAATTTCTTTGCGCATATAATAAATGTACACGCAATTATTTATGTACGACTACTCCTTCTATTTTTGTCACTTCGCTTTATAAATTCGCAACACTGTGAGACGCCGCCACCCAAAGGTGAGCGTGTTGCTGATATTGTTTTTTTTTTAGTTGTTTCACTGAGAGTGGCTGACGGCTGGTGTTTGGCAATTTATTGGGCGCCACCGCTTTAGTTTTCTTGTTTCGAAGGCCGCCTTTTTGCTGTAAATTTCAGCTGCCGCTTCTGCCTGAAAATATTTTTATTCGCGTGTGTGTGTGTGTTTGTGCATTGGTGTGCGTTAAGTTATTGAACCCAGCGGTACAATGTAGACGGCATAATGACTTTTGTGTTAATGCTCAGATATATAAATTTGAAGGCAATCGACAAAAAGTGTGTATGTGTTGAGCAAATTTCTCCTAAATGTTGTTGTTGATATTACATGTAGTCGTAGATTGATTGAAATGATAGGTGAGAATGGGCAGCTATTAGCTAAATGGATGTAAGCGTTTGCAGAGAAGCATTTTGGATACATTTTGGAGAATGATAAGAATAAGTAAAGGTAAAGAAAAAGTGGGAATTAAGTAAATTAGATCAGCATTGAGATATGCAGAGACATGAAAGGCAGTTAAGTATGGGTAACAAGAGCAGAATACTAAAAGCAATGCTGTGAGATTAGATGAGAGTAAAACAGGTGCGAGTGGAGATGTAGATGTAGATGTAGTCAAGAAAGACAGTCCGCCAAAGGCAGAGACAGTAAAGTTAATGTAGATGAACTGAAAGTTGAGGAAACCAATTTATGAAGTACAAGTAGAGGACGGTTTGAAGAGAATAAAATTAAGTTAAGAATGAAGATGAAGTTGTGACCTTTATGCGCAAGTTTTACTCAATGACAGATGGTGGCAGTAATTGTAAACTATCACAGTTTGGTAGGTTGTCAGTTTGTTTGCGAAAAAGTGCGCACTGATGGCATCAGTTGAAGCAATTTCGAAGCACGCCTGAATCTTACAATAGTACTGTAGAAAAAATTTGCAATAAGTTATTCCGCAGTCACATATAGTCCTTAACCCTTTCGATCCCGAATTTTACCCTGTGTTTCGATATTACCTTTTTGGTACTTAAATCATGAAACATTTGCCTAAGAAGAGTGCACACGACATTTGAAGTCGCCATGCCTCTTTATTAGAGTTCTAGAGCTAGTTTGCTTTTGAACAATTTTAGCTTAAAACGGGTTAAATAAATTGTGTATCAATATTTTTTCACTACAGAAAAATTATTTAATATTTATGGAAAAATACAAAATTATCACGTTTTGATTTTATTTAACCATTATAAAATTTGATCAAACGCGCCCAATTCGTAGACTTCAATTAGGACACAAACCTTCCCTGATATCGCTGCAAATTATTGGAAATTATTTTGGGGATAACAGTAAAATTTTTGTAATTTGCTTTGAGTTCACTTCTAAAAATATTAATTTGTTGGTGCCTACTTAAGTTAAACCCATAAAGCAATCGCAGCTTTTGCTGTAAGATGACAAATAGGTGAAGTGGCTCTCAGGCAACTGTGGGGGTCGAAAGGGTTAAGATACGATTTTAAACACGACATATGTGATCCCGGTAAGTTCATAAAGTCCCTGTTCCCCCAAAAAATTTTTGTTCTATTTAATTTTTTGATCTTAGCAATGCCGAGTGCTCTGTTAATTGCCATTCCTGGTGCAAATTTAATTGAGCAAAAATAATTCTTGCCACAAGTTTAGCTGGCGTCACCCCCGTCACGTCTCTGAGAAAAAAATGCGCAGTGGCAAAGTTCAAAGCTCGCTTACCGCAAATAAAAAGTACAAATCAAAAACAAATGCACTGCCTTGGGGCCATGAAATTCACCACAACGCTGCGCACATCGCGCATTCCCGGCGCATTTCTCACTTTACAAAGTCAAATAGCTGGCAGCGACGCGGCTGGAGCCATGCACAGCTTACGTTTTGTTGTTGTCTAACGCAAATTGTTGTTGTTGATTGTTTTTATTGTTATTGTTGCCATATCAGCAACAACGACGACGCGCATTAACGGCAAATAAAGAACGCCACAAATGCCACCGCAAGGCGTAAAATCAATGGCGAAGTTAATACTTTGAAGCTTAGAGCTTAAGAGCAGCGAGAAAGAATGCCAAAAGAAAAGCGAATACGTGAAAGTGCATGAAACAAGCACTGGAGAGGAGCAGAGCGATGAGCAGAAGAACGCAAATAAGGTGACTGCAGATTGTGCGACGGGGCGGCGATGCCAGCAAAATGTCGAAGCCTTGAACTCGAGCAAAGTCGAGTGGCGAAAATAAGTGGGGAGGGAAGTTTGAGAGGGCCCAAAGTCACAAGACATGCAAGCACCGGTTAGCTGTCTTTCCGTTTCGTATGCTCCGCTATTGCATACTTTTAGACACAAACTAGTTGGCGCTGTGTTTTTGCTCATTTGTTGGCCCACAGTCGGAATGCACTGCAAATGCTAATCGCTTTAATTTGGCATACTTGCTTTCTGTGCTCTTTCTGCTTTGCTCTCGCACTTCTGACACCTCCGTCTCGTACTTTTGACTGTAATAAGCGCGCTAAATCAAGTGCCGCGGCGACACGTTGTGCCAGCGCAAGAAGCAAATCCCGCCCGCACGTAGCCGGCCGTCATGTGAGGATTTTGCGCGTTTCATGTTTTATGTTTTACGTTTTGGTTTTTGGTTTTCACTTCACTTCAAGCGCTGCTGCATGCACACATGTTCCGGCATGTGTGTGTGTGTGTGGGTGTAGTAAAGTACATTTAATCCCAATGCCAGCACAATGGCAATAATGATGCCGCCGCAGCGCTTTGTGCCGCTCCAGTGCGCTCGCCGTAGTTGGCAGCGCTGCGATTGGCGCAAACAAAAGGCGTGTTAATTTTTTATAACCGCTGGAGTATGCGCCACTGCCGCTGCTTCCACTCCCACTCCCATTGCTTTTTGCCGCCGCAATTTTTTGCGCTCTCGGCCGCATGGCCAGGCAACCGCTTAGCCTTGATTGAGTTGCCATTGTTGGTTGAATTGTTCGCCCTGTTGTTGTTGTTGCTGTTGCTATTGCTGCTGTTGTGTAATGCATCAAGTTGCTTTTGTTGCTGCTTTAGTGGTCTGGCATACGCTGTTGGCTCGCCGCAAATACGAACAAGCATTTTTAATTTCTCAAGTGGTTACGTTGGTGGAATCGGCGTGCGGGTGCGGGTGTTCGCTTGATGGATGACTGGTGGCTGCTTGCTCGGATGAATGTGTGAGTGTGCAGATTAAAGAATATGTGCTTAGTTGAGACAAGCCCTGAGTGCTAATTGTTGGCAAGTGTCTGCTAAACAGTCCAACAAAAGTTGATAGTATGAGTTATCCCACATAGGAGTTGCAATTAAAATATTGGGAGTGTGAATTAATTGGTGAAAAAATATTCAACGCTTTATTGTGCAAAAATATTCAACGCTAGCTACTAATTTTTCCCATCTTTCTGGAAATTTGTGTACATTTTCCAAAAAAAAACTGCGCCGGCTTGGAGGCCAAACACGTATTGAGCCATTTCTTGATTTCATAGACTAAAGTGAACCGTATTCTTGATATGTCATTCTGTATGGATGAAAATAAGTGATAGTCAGAATGGGTTATGTTGGGACTGTACGGCATGTGGGGGTAGCTGTTCCCGTCCAAAATTTTCCACATATATTTTGACCGATTGAGCGCAATGTGACCGAGCAATGTCATCATGAAAAATTATCTATTTGTGTCTGATCACATATTCTGACTGTTTTTGTATTGCTCGGTTTAAACAAATCAGTTGTTGTCGTTAGAGATCTTCCGTAGCAGTTTGACCAGATTGAAGCTCATAGTGGATCATTTCATTCTGATCCCATTTGGTTGTGCCATGGTCGCCCGTACTCCTCGATTTCTTCGATTTTGGTTATCGTACTGGATAAATTTTTCATCACCAGTAACAATTCGATAGAAAAATAACTTATTTCTGAAGCGTTCAAGCAGCATTTTGTCCACGTACGACGCCTCTTGGCTTCAATTCGTATGGCACCCCATTTTCTTGCTTTTGGATTATTCCCGGATTAAGTAAACGTTTTGCAACAGTTGAGTGATCGTTTGCAAGTGGTTTTGCAAATTCTTCTTGCTTTTGGCATGAATCTTGTATGAGCAATTCCCACAATTTTTCATCTTCAAACAAATTATACAAAAATTATTCACATAAATAAACAATTATTGGAAATATTTAATGTATAAGAAACTAAAACTTAGCTACTAAACTAGTACTACTAAAACTTTGCATTCGCGACTTTATACGTTCAGCGCACTGATCTAAATGTTTCTCTAATTTTGAACGAAACGTTTATAGTTTTTCATGGATACTCAACTTACCTTATTTTTTCGATTCTTTGGGTTTTATTTGGGTTCGAAACTCAAAGTTCTAGCTGACAGACCAGGCAATACAAATGTGAAGCATTCCTGGAAATAATTTCTGAGGCGAAATTCAATTAATTTACTGCTGCGTAACAATAGCGTATACGCAACATTAATTTGTTTTCTCGAATTTCATTTATTTAATGCAAAAATCCTGGTCTTGCCTTGTCATGATTGACAAATACAATTACTTTTCTTGTTTTTTTCCACCACGCCTCCACAAATCATCGAAATTAAATACGAAAAAATTAAATAATACTCATACGCCCCCAAACAATCACACATAATTCAGGGTTTGTTGCAAAGCGGCAGCACATAAGTGCACTAAAGTTCTCTCACTTCACTTCACAGTTGGCAATTTTCGTCGACGCTTCTCACTTCTACTCCTCGAATGTCTCACACGTGCGCATCGAGTACACGTCAATTATGCTGATTTACTGATTATAAGCAGACATTTAATAAATAAAATTGCACAACGTTCTCTGCTGTCATTCGTTGCGCCTTCAAACTGTTTACATACTTGCGCTGACTTTTCTCACTTTGTTTGCTTCATGCTTTTCAGCTGCTTTGTGTCTGCTTGCGCTGCTAAGCGGGCGCGTCAGAAAATAAAGCGCTTAGGCTTAATTTCAGCAGGCGTCAAGAAAGAGAAAAAAATCAAGAGCACAACAACAAAGGCAAGAGCAACAGCATGGCTTGTGGCAGACGGTGAAATCTGCGGCGGCGCGCCGGTTGCCAACTGTGTCAGCCATTGTTGTTGTTGATGTTGTTGTTGCTGCTCTTGACATTATTGTAATGTGGCTCCTCTTGTTGTGATTGTTGTTGTTGGCATTCTGTTATTTTTTCCCTTCGTAAGCCATAACTCATTTGGCTATATTTACACGTTGTCGTGTCGCTTCGCCTGCCGCTGCTATTTGCTTTGCTTTACGTAACGTTGTTGTTGCTGTTGTTGCTTACAAGGCCGCTGTTCGCCACGTGCATTGTGTTGATTTTAGTCTCGCATTGTTGTTGGTTTTTTGTGGTTGCTGTGTACTCTTAACGACTTTTCGCCAGGCTTCAGGATTTTCCAAGCAATAAATGCGGATTTTCGCTGCTCGACCCGGACGCGTTAATTGTATTTAAACACGTTTGAGTGCACTGGGGCATGAAAGCATGAATGAAATATGACGTGCGAGGTGATGCTACGAAATGCAAATTGTACAAATTGTGCATATTTGATTGCATAAAACTCATGCAATACGCATCCGACGGAGCGTATGAGTGACATTCGATATAGAATATTTTTGCAAAACTTCAAACGCTATGCAAATTAAATTGCAAGAGCGGCGTTGAGCGCTCAATTGGTTGTTGCTGTTATTGTCAGCTGTTGCTGTTGTTGCGCTTAACCCATTTTCCTCGGCTGCTTTGCCTTTGCGTTCGGCGCCGTTTGTGTGTGTTTCTGGGCTCCTTCAGTGGTGTCGCTGCTAATGCCGCCGAGAGTCTTAAGCGTACATTTTCAATAAAATGTGTAAACGAAAAATATACAAATATTTTTTATAAAAGTGCGCTTGATTTCACGCAATTCTCACAAACACACACATACACACTCAGAAATACAGCACGTATGCACAGAGCGAACGCAAAGTGCGGCAGCACACGTTCTCGCATTTTCGGCATCAATGGGAAGACGGCGAAACGTACGGCACAATTTATTGAAAATGACACAATTGAATACTTTGAGCGTACGCGCAAGGCACACGCCCCCCACCCGTACACACACACACACACACACGTACGTAACAATGCTCGCACGCTGACACAAAGAAGTGTGCAAAGTGAAACGGCACGTAACGCTATACTCTTGAGAAAATTACGAAATCAATCGTTGGAAAAGTGGTGGCGGCAGAGGAATTGCACGACAACGTCGAGGACGCACGCGTTGCTGCACGACGAAGGCAGCACGGCGCACAGTGCAACACGAATGGCCAAAAATCAAAAGTACGATTGGTGGAATGTTAACTGTTCTCTGAGGCAGATCGTTGAATAATGCTTCAATTAGAAAGTATTAGAAATTTGCTTTAATTTTAATAAAACTTTCTTATGTAGTTTGCAGCAGAAATTTCTATTTTTGAAGCAAACTTCAGTCGTAACTATAAAATCAATTTAGCAAATTGCATGAATCTTTTTTTAGAATACACATTTTTCTATGGTTGCTACTTCACATTTCGTCTATGTTTGTTCTTGTTTCCACTTTTTTTTAACGAATGTCTATGAATGGCAGGTCAATACAAAAGAGTTACTGCAAGTTTTGTAGGAGCATGAACAATTTTTTCATCAGTGTCCATTTTAATTTTAGCAGCAAGTCAAAACTAAGAGATGGTTTATGAAAATCAAGCTACCCTGCATTTTATTAGCAATTTTGTCGAAGTCATTATAAGGTTAAGCAATATTTTTAATGCTTTGTATGCGGCAGAAGATTAAAGAGCGATAAACCCAAAAGAGATCAAAAAGTTCATTGAGTTCATTCACAAAATTAAAAATTCATTTTTATTCTTGAACATTGATGTTGTACCTTTCGATTTAAATTACATCCCCAGTTCCCTTTAATGATTTTTTTAATTATTTAAAGAAGAAAAATTCGCAAGGAGTTAAATGCAGTAAATTTGGTGGATTTATTTGAATGTACCGAATTTTTTGTTTATGTTTTTTTATTAGACTAATTCCACTGAAGTTTCAGAAATAATCTTTTTCAAAAAACTAATCAAATTCGAACAACATTTTCTAATTTTTGCCACTGTTGGTATGAAAACGGTTCACAGTGCGAATGAGCGATGCGGAGTTTCGCTCTAAATGCATAACGTGTGCAGATACAAAACGATCATGTCGCTGTGTGTGTAGATGAGTGCGCATCTATTGCTGGCAATGGCAGTAGCAGCAGCAACAACAACAACATAAACAATCTTTGCTTGTTTGGCATTGTTATTCCTTGTTGTTGCTGCTCTTGTTGCCATTCATATGCATCGCAATTTTCATTTCGCATCCCTAATGCGCCATGCGGAATCTCAGTTTATGGTGTCGGCACTGCGGGAGCGAAACTGTACTTGGAGGAGGGCAGCATTGGTAAAAGGTAGCAAACGAATGTGTGAGTAGTTATGGCAGAAGAAAATGGCGCACAAGATTTGCAATGCAACAGGAACGCGGCCATATGGTAAAAAATGCTGGTTGTAGCGTGCTGTAAAATTTTTGCGCTGAATAGGAATCAAAACATGAGTCAAATCAAGTAAAAAGTGTGAAGTGGTTAGTCTTGGACATTTTACAATTTCTTTGCAATTGGAATTTTAAAATTCAAATGAAATGAAGGAATCAGATTGAATGTGGCACAAAAGCTTCGGACAGCGTCTGTCCAATGCATGTGAAATCAACATGTGGACATACGAAAAAAGAAAAAACAATAAAATGAAGACAGCAGAAGAACAATAGCACAAAAAAATACCTAAAAAAAGTGAATGTTCAATGAAAAAGAAATACAGGCAGTCGAGAAGAGCACCAAAATGAAATTGAATACGCAAGGAAACTAAAACAAGAGAAATTTGTAAGAGAGAGAGGGAGGTATTTGCAAGTGTAAAAAATAAAAAATAAAAAGCTACGGAAAAGCAACAGAAATAAGGATAATCAAATATTTGTTGGCGTCAATAACAGAAATCTATCAAGCCACTCATTACATAGACTGACATATTGAAATACTGTGAGGACGCAAGAGAAGAAAAAAATTCTAAACGGTTCTGTCCCTTTCTTCACTCTTGTAATGTTATCCAAGCACGCGTCTCTCTTTCACTTTTCTTTCTAATAACTATAATCAATAACTTAATAAGCAATAATGGGATACAAGCACACAAGATTACTGAAATGTTCTACAAATACTAATTGAAGGTGGCAGGTTTATAGAGAGTTTGAATGCATAGATCTCTATTGAATGTCAGGGCAGTAGTTGGTTTATTTGCAAAAGAACTGAATCTGACTATTTAGCACCTTGCAGACTAAAGAAGGATACCTGAATAAATGTTTAGGCTGATTCATGCAATTTATTGCCTTTTTGCCCTGAGAAAAATTCCCGTAAATTATGCTCAGAAGACGACAAAACAGCTTTTTCCTACTAAGAAAAACACTCAAAATGGATGTTGATTCAAGATGGACGTATTGATTGGGGAATTGCATTGAGGGAATTGCAAATAATTACGCACGTAGTGAGCTGTAGAGGAATGTGAATTCTGTGACCGCCATTTGTAGTTGTAAGATATCCTTTGTAGGAGCCATTAGTTACAAGAATATACTCGAGATAGCGTAACAAAGCTAATGAGAGGGAGAATAATAATTATGGCCGACCTTTGAATAACTAAACACGAATAGGGGAATAAAAGAGGACTCACTAAATAGTCCGCTTGGCCACTACCCCGGCAGGATAACAGAAATTAGTTTCAGCCGCTGCAAAGGAATTAACAGGTGCATAGAAAAAAATAAATAAAATTAAATAAAATAAAAGAACCAAATACACGAAAATTACGGAATGAATTTGATTGCTTTCATTGAAATCTTGCGAGCCAAGGAAGGAGAGTAATGACTCAATTAATTTTAAAGACTGTTAAAGATTGTTTGGTAGCATTTTCGCTATCAAAACTGACGAAAAATTTGACTTTTTGCCACAGAAGGGTTTCAGGTGAAATGGGGTTTTTCACAATAACTTATTTTCGGCACTTAACCCTAATTCCCACAAGTGAGCCTCACAATTTCAATAAAGATTTCAAATGGTGATAAATCCAAAAGATTTTCGATTATATTATTTTATATAATCTTCTAATGGAATGTTATAATTATATTACATTTATAAATTTAACATTTTAGACAGTTTTTGTACTTTTTAAACAAGTGTTTTCAGTAATTTAGCTCATATAAGCCTGACAGTCTTACTTCTGGACTTATGTTACTCTTAAAATTCTGGGAATTAGCGTTAATTTAAATTTCGAAAAACTGGGATAAGCATTTTTTATCAAAGTATTATTTTTGTATTTCCATAACAATGAATATTAGTTAAAATCATGGAAGATTTTTTTTAGAATGCAATACCATAGAAATTATCTACTATTTATATATCAGAGACCTAAAATAATTATTATCCGTATTTTTGAAAAATAATTATTGCTTTATAATAATTATTCCTAATAAGTCATTTTTTACGTCGCCTTATGCAAACACTTATCATGCAATAAATATTTTTGAGTTGTGTAATAACTTTTATAATATAGAAGTATATTTTTCGTTGTCGATAATTTTTATTTTGGGATTTTTTTTTACGTTTCTTCATAACTTTTATTTATGTTTTTTTCAATTATATTACCGATACCTATTATTTAGAGAATTTTTTTTTACGTTGCTTCATAACTTTTATTTGTGATTTTTTTCATTTACGTTGCCGATAACTATTATTTTGAAAACATTTTTACGTTGACTGACCACATTTTGGATATGAATTGATTTTGAATTGTTTTAAATTGACAAACGCAAATTAACTGTAGAAAATTAACTCCACTAGCAACTAAACAATTAAAAATCAATTCATACTCAAAATGTGGTAAGGCGACGTAAAAAAACATGTCTTTCATAAAAGTTATGAAGCAACGTAAAAAAATTGTCTTTCAAATAAAAGTTATCGGCAACGTAAATAACAAAAAATCAGAAATAAAAGTTATGAAGCAACGTAAACAAAATTTTCCCAAAATAGTAGTTATCGGTAACGTAATTAAAAAAATGTCATAAATAAAAGTTATGAAGCAATGTTAAGAAAAAAAATTCCAAAATAATAATTATCGAGAACGAAAAAAAAATTTTTCCTCATAACAGTTATTACGCAACGTAAAAATTAACTGTCGCAAATTATAATTACATATAATAAAGAAATAAAATTTATGTTGCATTGTAATAATTACATTGCAATTATTTTCTTAAAAAACTTATAATAGTTAAGTCCTTGCTACATATATAAATGAAAGTAGATGTATTTATGTGTGTGCAGCATTTGGAAACCAATATTCGTCAAGTAATCACCGAGATACCGCCCGAAATGTGAGAAAAAGTGATCGAAAAGTACCTCAAAAGGATCCACGATTCTAGTTTCGAGCATACAAAGGAACAATACAAAGTCTTCCAGCTATATGAATCCTTAAAGTCCGCACCATATCTACACACAAAACCGAGGTTAGCGAAGGCTTTCGGTATGATGTGGTTAAAAAAGGTGTAGAAAGCATCAAATAGTTAGTATGACAAGGTCAATAAACTTATACAATAAACAATATTTTAGCAATTATTAGTAGTGATTGGCATAGTTTAAATTTAAAATTTGTTAACTTCAAAATTAAGATATTTGTGACACTGTTCCACTGCCGATTTATAGTTCGTTTCTATCGCCATCTACAAGAAGTAGATGAGAATTATAACCAACGCTCAAGTGCGCTCCTCACAGCTAACGAAAAAACCTTCGAGTGTAAAATTACAACAACCAACTGCCAAGTTGATGTTAAGCTATACCCTCCATCCGTATGAAATTTGTTGTTTTAAATGTGTGAAAATGAAAATGGGCTAAACTAACCTAACTTAAACTAACCTAACCAAGAGAGCACAGGAAAAACCTTACCTACCCAGCCGTTAAAACTCCTCACAAGCTGTTTCTTCCAAAGGTTCCTCCTTTGAAGTCAGACACACAAGATTGACGCTTTCAGGAAGCTCAATTGAAGTTGTCAGTTAGATTGTCTTCGTTGCTATCTTAAAGTAAGACAAAGCAAATAAAATTAATTATAAAAAAAATTTGGAAATAAACCAAGTGGAAAGTGCTGAAATAGAAGAGACAATGGACAATTTTCAACATGCAAAAATTGCTATATAAAAAATATAAAAAATATTTCAAATTAGCAAAATTTCCCCAAGCATATACATGCAATTGTATTCTTACGTACGCATAAAAAACGTTTGAAGGCCTTCAAGCTTCTCAACAGCATCCACACTTCAGATAGAGCCGACTTGTCAATTTATTTTCACTATTTTTAGTGCGCTCAATGTGTGTCAGGCGACCATAAAATATCGCCGTCGGCAGTGATAACTAAAAGTGTAAAATTTATACTTTTGCCATTCACTCACAAACGCACACAAAACGAACAGAAACAACAACAAGAACGGTGAAATATTGCGCAAAACCAAACCAATCTCAGCTTACATGCCGCCTTACTTTCTGCTCCTTCACAACCTTTCCAATCATGTGCAGCTTAGTTCTTTTTTTCTCTGTTCGCTGCTACGGTTTTCTTTGCCGCTGCTGCGCCATTTTTACATATGCCACGTGCCGCCCAGCCGACTCACAACGACTGCGCTGATTTTCCTATATTCTTAGTTTTTTTTCTTGAAACCATTTTTATGCGATTTTTTTGTTGCAATTTTGCATTTCATTTTGCTGGATTTTATTCGGGCGAATTTTTGTTGCTGGCATACTTGGGCTGGCATGTTGTCTGTTGTGCTGTCGCTGCGCCTGTCAGGTTTTACCTTTTTTATAGCAATTTTCTTGGGCGGCTCATTGTCATTGTTATTGTTAGTGTTGTCGCTGTCTTTGTTGTTGTTGTGACTCTTGGCTGTGTGGTGAGTGCATGTAAAATAGTCATTGTTATTGTCACATTATCTGCAATTTTTTTCAATGAGATTTTAAATTTGCATTTGACACATATTGGTGGCAGCGTTCAGCCATGAAGCCAGAAATGCGCAAAAAACAAAATGCTGAAACCGTAGCTGCTGATTGTGTGCACGTAAGCGGAGCGAAACGCAAAACCCGGGCAAAAGCGATGCGGCGCCTGTTTCTGTGTGAGTGCGAGTGTGTGTGTGTGTGCGTGGCATGAAAAATAATGGAAAAGTTAACACTGTTAGCGCATCATATTATGGCTGCATTATGTGATTCTTGTGCACCACTCGATTCTCGCTTTTGCCCACCTCGCGTCCCCTTCTCGCCCAGCTGTCACGCAGCACAACACACGCGGCACGGTTCTTCAATTGGAAGTGCGCTCTTTTGTGTGAATGTGGGTGTGTTTGTGTTCGTGTGTGAATCTGAGCCATGAAGACTAAAATGGAAAATAAAATTTCAATGGTTTCGTTTTCTGATAATGTCACACACAAAGAGCGAAAATAGAAACGTTGGCGTCGCGTGCAAAAATCGAAAAATTGCATATTGCATATTTTAAGGGATTTGAGCATATTGCAAGCCTTGGCTGCGATGCCTGCCGCAAGCGCAATCGCATTACCCGGTGCGGGCTGTGCACCTGAGCGACTGAATGACTGCGCGCACCTGTGGAGCAGCGTTGCACGGAGTTGGGCGGTGTTGGGTGTTTGGGGGATTGTCGTGCGGCAAAAGCAATATTCATTTTTCCACCAATTTTGACACACGTTGATGGGCACACTTAATTGTTTAAGTGTGTCCGTGCAAAGATTCCTAATGGAAAGAAAATCAAATATTAATGCGGGTTTTATTAGGACTGATTTGGCGATTATTTGAATTCAAAATGTGGTGCGCAGAAGATAAGAAACTGAGAGCAAGACGAAGAATACAAAATTTGTTTTAGCACATCAATGAGTGAATTTACAAAAAGTCAACTCTTTCATAGCCGAATACATCCGAGAATTTGTGTAGGTATTTTTGAAATGGGTATTTTTACAAATGTTAATACAGGGTAGGCCATTTAAAGTGGAAGCATTTGTTTTTGAAAAAAAGAAGAAAAAAAATGTTTTTTTTGTTTTCATCTGGATATTCATTTATTTTGGTCCAAGGAGAAATTTTCTAGTTAGTTTTTGAAAATGATATCGCGTAAATGGCCACCATTAGCTTTGGCCGCAAAATGTGCCCTTTTTTCGGCATTTTCCATCACTTTTGCCAGTGTATCGGCCGATATGGCTCTTATTTCGCGGCGTATGTTGGCTCTGAGTTGAGCTAGTGTTCTTGGCTTGTTGGTGACTTCAAGTGGCCCCATAAAAAAAAGTCTGGCGGCGTCAAATCGGGTGATCTCGGTGGCCACTCATAATCGCCTTTTTTCGATATGATTCGGCCGGGGAACAATAGCCGCAATAAATCGATGGTTTTTCGTGCTGTATGGCATGTAGCGCCTTGTCTTGTTGAAACCAAAAGTCATCCAAACCATTTTCACGAACAATTGGCATCACAAAATTGGTTATCATGGCTCGATAACGGTCACCATCGATGGATAAGGTCTTTCCACGGTTGTCTTGGAAAAAATACGGCCCGATGATCATATCGGCGCAAACACCACACCAAACTGTGACTTTTTGGTCGTATAGAGGCTGCTCCTCAAATAATTGAGGGTTTTGAGTGGCATAGAAGCGACAATTTTGTTTGTTCACGCCTCCATTCAACGTGAAATGTGCCTCGTCTGACATGATGATTTTTCGCCAAAAGTCACCTTCGTTCTCAGCCATTTCAATGGACCATTTGGCATATTGGAGGCAACGCGTATAGTCATCTGGGTTTAGTTTTTGTGCCATTTGGATTTTGTAAGGAAACATCTTCAAATCACCATGAATTATGCGTCGGAGCGTGGTCCTTGTGATTCTCAATTCCTGAGAACGGCGATAACTCGATGTTCTTGGATCCGCCTCAATACTGGCTCGTACGGCTTCAATACTTTCATCGGAACGTCTTGTGCGTTGTCGGGATGAGTGGTTGGCATTACTAACATTACCGGAGTTCACAAATTTTGCGTATAAACGCCTTATGGTGTTATCACCGGGAGCACTTTTAACTTTATTTTTTGCACGAAACGCACGTTTGGTTTTCACAATCGAGAAGTTATTTTGAATGTAAAGCTGAACAATTTCAGCACGTTCTTTTGGAGTGTACTGTTCCATGGTATAAATTGTCTTGGAATGACGCTTCCAACGCGCTATGTCATTAGTCGATCTGACAGCTCTGTCAAAAGTTATAGGGTTACCAGATGCTTCCACTTTAAATGGCCTACCCTGTATAATATTGGTATTAAAATATTTAAAATTAAATGTTTAAAGTTAAGGTAAATAAAAAAATTTAAAAAGAGTTAAAAGTTAAATATTTTTGCTAAGCAAAAGCCAATGAATAGTTGGAAACAATACAAATTTAAAAACCTTCCCTATTGTTGACATAACTTTAACATTAGTAATTAATAGTCCGTCAATAGCACTGAACTACCATCCCAGTGGTCGTGGGTTCAATTCCCAATTAAGGCTTATCTGTTCACTTTTCTAATTATTCAGGTTTTCCCCTACTACTAATTGTTTTACATATATCCCATCGACAATTCATAGTCAAATCCATTGGCATTGAACAAATTCGTATCTTTTTTACGCCATGCACAAAATAATCCTCAGGGCTCTCATAAAAATGAAAAACTTTCACCATATGGAGGTGTCTCACTTAAAAATGCGACTCCTGTGTCTGCCATTTATCGAGGCAGCCACATCACCTCATCACCCAACTTGGCAGAATTTTATTTAATTACTTAATAATAGATACTTAAAATAATCAATACGAAGCAACAGCCTTTTTGAGGTTCTATGCTCCCAAATGGACTGATTGAGGAAAAAAATACCAATGTTGGAAGACTTGAGACTCTTCTCTGAACTATACTATCTCATTCGGCCTTATGCTGAATATCGTCTCACTCATCGTTGACGATCGTCTATGAGTATCGTCAAATCTATCGTTTCGTCAATGCTTCAGTATGCTGTACAAGCAACGTAGACGAAACGTTGTGAATTGAATAAACACGGAAACTCTATGAGTGAGACATTTTTTGTTTTGGGTATTTCATGAAGAAAATTCTGTCACTTCATATGATTTTTGTTTTTATTTGAAAAAAAGAGCTTTGTGCAGCGTTCCCATGGACATATCTATTATGTATAAGTTTCTTTTGAACCCGGCTAAGTTTGTAAATTTGCCATTTCAATTGGTACATTGGCTCTAGAAGCAGTTTGCTTTGTTTTAATTTGCTTCAACTGGGTGGAAGGATGACGCCTCGGTGAGCAGCGTACCCGCTCTGGCGAGTTTGTCCGCCTCACAGTTGCCTACGATACCCCTGTGTCCTAGCAGAATAATGAGACATTGGAGCTTCTAGCTAGGGTGTTTAAGGATTTTCGGCACGACAAGACCAGCGTTGATGAGATGGTCGCCGCTGCCAGCGACTTGATGGCTACCTGACTGTCCGAGTATATGTGGACATCCGGTTTGCACGCCTTCTCGCGCATAAGCCATATAGAAGCCTGGTAAATGGACAAAAACTTCTGTTTGGAAGACACTGCAATGATCAGGAAGGCGGAAGGAAAGGCGAAGCCGTAGTTGACTGCAGAAAATACCACAGCCAATCTTGTTGACCAAGTGTTATGTGACCACTAGAAAAAACTACGCCCTCCCCCCATTGCAAAGGGCAGCCATTGGGAAGCAGGAGATCCAAATTTCATTTCAGTATCGTTTTAGTTTCGTCAGCAAAATTTTCGACGATAGAAATATTTGACGATAGACGAAAAGCGAAGGCGATAGCGATGACGAGCATAGCAGTCCGTCGTTAGCTGACGATACGACGATGAACAACATACAAAAGTAGACGTATCGTCATTTTTTCAGACGATGACGATATTCAGCATAAGGCCGATTATCTCAACTTTAAGCACTTCAAATCTTTAATTCAGTTCAAATTTTAAATAATTTTGTTTTTTAAAACCTTTTTTTAGAACGCTTTCTTGATCATGAGAGAATAATTTGATTGATTTGGCTTTTTTATGATGTTACAGAGGGTAAACATTTTTTTTCTGAAGAGTTGACTTTGAGCGTGGCTGGATTCCATGATTATTAAGGAATAATTTACCGAAGTTTGAGTTCTTTTCCTGACAAAGGCACGAAAAATGCATAGAAGATGAAGGAAACTTTCTCTCTCTTCCTTGTGCAATGAAGTCTTAGAGAAATCATTGAGAGCAATCCTAACTTTTAGAGTGTGTAGCTATGGAACAGTGAGCCTTCAGAATACCAATCATGGTTCTCAACTGATCCTTTTTAAGTGACAAGTTCTCTAGCACTACGGAGTCTTAGGATCAACCAACGATTAGACCTTCTAAAACAATTTTTTTTGTGTTAAATTTTCTAAGTACAAAGCCTACACTTTTGAAGAGGAATTCCAGTCCTTGGCATATATTAACCAGTTCGCTATGTACATAGCACTTTTTCAAACGAGATCGTTTCTTTACAGTCTCCTGGAATGTCCTTATGTCGTAGAACACAACACACTTAGGAGAGTATGAAGCTGGCGGGCAGCCTTGTTCAGAGTCCCAAGAATGGCTGCTCGATAATATCAGAAGAACAATTTTACTTTTAAACTCAAGTTATTATAAGTTTGCTTGGAGGTATTCTAGTCTAGAAATTCGAAAAAATCCATTTTTGGATTCTGAAAATATGAAATGAATATGGATTCTGAAAATATGAAAATATTTTCAGAGTTTAGCCTTTTAAGAATAAGCTTCTAAAAGGGATTACCGACATTCGAATTATTTTCGGAGTTATAGTAAATTTTGTGACGCGCCACTTAGACTGCCCGGAATGAGACTGTAAACTTTCAACAGGTTTTTCTCGAAACCAATTTTTTCGATACGGCTGACATGATATTTTCTAATGCACCGATTTACTTGAAATTTGTAACAGACTTTCTTAATACTTTCAAAATTGTCTTGACGTAGGGGTTTTTGTTATGTTTTTTTTTGTTTATTTTTAAAAAATTACCAAAGTTGAAAAAAATGAGGCAAAAATGACTTTTATTTTTAGAAAGACGCCATTTAGTGCAAACAATTTTTTTTCAAATCGGCTACGTCTAGATAAATCTACATCCTTGATTAATAGGAATTAACCTTATTTTTATGTTTCAAATCATCAGGAGGATTGGAATTATGTCAACCAGGAGGCACCTTTTTTTAGTTCCCACTTTACCGGCCTCTACAGACTTCAATTTTGATTTTTTTCAACTATTACACATATTATACTGCTACGAGGAGGCATTTTGTGTTGGCCCACACTGTACTATGAATGCTGAATGCTTTTCCAAGCATACTTTTAGGCATGCACTTTGAAGCACGGCAAATTCGCTTGGTGTTATATAATTCGCTTGGTGTTATGAAGATATGGCAAGGATGGTTCGCGAACGAATGGACTGTGCGAGAATGGTCGAGCGTTTTCCAATTGGAAGTTGCAAGAAACTTCGGCGCGATAAGAAAACTGGTATATAAGCAGCGGTGCGCGGCGCAACGAGTCGAGTCTTAGCTGAGCAAGCAAAGTAGAAACAAGTGTAAATACAAGCAAAGTGTGAAATTTGTGAATAAAGCAATTGTTGATTTTTGTCTGCGTTTGCGCTGAATCACTGAAGTAGTTTTATTTTCAAGCACAATCCAGTATACGAACTTAGAGAAGTCATTTTCGTAACATTTGGTGTCAGAAGTGGGATGTGCTACTGGAAATAAATTAAAATTGTAAAACGCAGACATGGTTAAACTCGAGCAGCTGAAGGTGGAGCAGCTGAAGAAGGAGCTGGCCGCCTGGAATTTGCCGACTGCTGGCGGAAAGGTGGAGTTGCAGCTGCGCTTGCGAGAGGCGTGTGAATCACGAGGCATCGATTGGGCCGCACACGAGTTCGGAACGCAGGAGCAAGAGGCGTCGGCCAAGGTGGAGGAATCGCCTGCTGGTGCTGCGACGATGCAAAGTACGGCTGCAGCGGCTGCGCCACCACAAGCATTGGACATGAGCCAGCTAATGGTTGCAATGAGAGGCATGTTTCAGGAAACTTCTGCGAAAGTCGAAACTGCGAACCGAGAAATGGCAGCGAAAATGGAAACCACGAATCAGGAACTTTCGGCGCAAATGGCGGCAAAACTGGAAACTACAAATCAGGAAATTTCGGCCAAAGTCGAAACTGCGAACCGAGAAATGGCAGCGAAAATGGAAACCACGAATCAGGAACTTTCGGCGCAAATGGCGGCAAAACTGGAAACTACAAATCAGGAAATTTCGGCCAAAGTCGAAAGTGCGAACCGAGAAATGGCAGCGAAATTGGAAACTACGAATCAGGAAATTTCGGCCAAAGTCGAAAGTGCGAACCGAGAAATGGCGGAAAATTCTGCGAAAAATTGCATATTGCATATTTTAAGGGATTTGAGCATATTGCAAGCCTTGGCTGCGATGCCTGCCGCAAGCGCAATCGCATTACCCGGTGCGGGCTGTGCACCTGAGCGACTGAATGACTGCGCGCACCTGTGGAGCAGCGTTGCACGGAGTTGGGCGGTGTTGGGTGTTTGGGGGATTGTCGTGCGGCAAAAGCAATATTCATTTTTCCACCAATTTTGACACACGTTGATGGGCACACTTAATTGTTTAAGTGTGTCCGTGCAAAGATTCCTAATGGAAAGAAAATCAAATATTAATGCGGGTTTTATTAGGACTGATTTGGCGATTATTTGAATTCAAAATGTGGTGCGCAGAAGATAAGAAACTGAGAGCAAGACGAAGAATACAAAATTTGTTTTAGCACATCAATGAGTGAATTTACAAAAAGTCAACTCTTTCATAGCCGAATACATCCGAGAATTTGTGTAGGTATTTTTGAAATGGGTATTTTTACAAATGTTAATACAGGGTAGGCCATTTAAAGTGGAAGCATTTGTTTTTGAAAAAAAGAAGAAAAAAAATGTTTTTTTTGTTTTCATCTGGATATTCATTTATTTTGGTCCAAGGAGAAATTTTCTAGTTAGTTTTTGAAAATGATATCGCGTAAATGGCCACCATTAGCTTTGGCCGCAAAATGTGCCCTTTTTTCGGCATTTTCCATCACTTTTGCCAGTGTATCGGCCGATATGGCTCTTATTTCGCGGCGTATGTTGGCTCTGAGTTGAGCTAGTGTTCTTGGCTTGTTGGTGACTTCAAGTGGCCCCATAAAAAAAAGTCTGGCGGCGTCAAATCGGGTGATCTCGGTGGCCACTCATAATCGCCTTTTTTCGATATGATTCGGCCGGGGAACAATAGCCGCAATAAATCGATGGTTTTTCGTGCTGTATGGCATGTAGCGCCTTGTCTTGTTGAAACCAAAAGTCATCCAAACCATTTTCACGAACAATTGGCATCACAAAATTGGTTATCATGGCTCGATAACGGTCACCATCGATGGATAAGGTCTTTCCACGGTTGTCTTGGAAAAAATACGGCCCGATGATCATATCGGCGCAAACACCACACCAAACTGTGACTTTTTGGTCGTATAGAGGCTGCTCCTCAAATAATTGAGGGTTTTGAGTGGCATAGAAGCGACAATTTTGTTTGTTCACGCCTCCATTCAACGTGAAATGTGCCTCGTCTGACATGATGATTTTTCGCCAAAAGTCACCTTCGTTCTCAGCCATTTCAATGGACCATTTGGCATATTGGAGGCAACGCGTATAGTCATCTGGGTTTAGTTTTTGTGCCATTTGGATTTTGTAAGGAAACATCTTCAAATCACCATGAATTATGCGTCGGAGCGTGGTCCTTGTGATTCTCAATTCCTGAGAACGGCGATAACTCGATGTTCTTGGATCCGCCTCAATACTGGCTCGTACGGCTTCAATACTTTCATCGGAACGTCTTGTGCGTTGTCGGGATGAGTGGTTGGCATTACTAACATTACCGGAGTTCACAAATTTTGCGTATAAACGCCTTATGGTGTTATCACCGGGAGCACTTTTAACTTTATTTTTTGCACGAAACGCACGTTTGGTTTTCACAATCGAGAAGTTATTTTGAATGTAAAGCTGAACAATTTCAGCACGTTCTTTTGGAGTGTACTGTTCCATGGTATAAATTGTCTTGGAATGACGCTTCCAACGCGCTATGTCATTAGTCGATCTGACAGCTCTGTCAAAAGTTATAGGGTTACCAGATGCTTCCACTTTAAATGGCCTACCCTGTATAATATTGGTATTAAAATATTTAAAATTAAATGTTTAAAGTTAAGGTAAATAAAAAAATTTAAAAAGAGTTAAAAGTTAAATATTTTTGCTAAGCAAAAGCCAATGAATAGTTGGAAACAATACAAATTTAAAAACCTTCCCTATTGTTGACATAACTTTAACATTAGTAATTAATAGTCCGTCAATAGCACTGAACTACCATCCCAGTGGTCGTGGGTTCAATTCCCAATTAAGGCTTATCTGTTCACTTTTCTAATTATTCAGGTTTTCCCCTACTACTAATTGTTTTACATATATCCCATCGACAATTCATAGTCAAATCCATTGGCATTGAACAAATTCGTATCTTTTTTACGCCATGCACAAAATAATCCTCAGGGCTCTCATAAAAATGAAAAACTTTCACCATATGGAGGTGTCTCACTTAAAAATGCGACTCCTATGTCTGCCATTTATCGAGGCAGCCACATCACCTCATCACCCAACTTGGCAGAATTTTATTTAATTACTTAATAATAGATACTTAAAATAATCAATACGAAGCAACAGCCTTTTTGAGGTTCTATGCTCCCAAATGGACTGATTGAGGAAAAAAATACCAATGTTGGAAGACTTGAGACTCTTCTCTGAACTATACTATCTCATTCGGCCTTATGCTGAATATCGTCTCACTCATCGTTGACGATCGTCTATGAGTATCGTCAAATCTATCGTTTCGTCAATGCTTCAGTATGCTGTACAAGCAACGTAGACGAAACGTTGTGAATTGAATAAACACGGAAACTCTATGAGTGAGACATTTTTTGTTTTGGGTATTTCATGAAGAAAATTCTGTCACTTCATATGATTTTTGTTTTTATTTGAAAAAAAGAGCTTTGTGCAGCGTTCCCATGGACATATCTATTATGTATAAGTTTCTTTTGAACCCGGCTAAGTTTGTAAATTTGCCATTTCAATTGGTACATTGGCTCTAGAAGCAGTTTGCTTTGTTTTAATTTGCTTCAACTGGGTGGAAGGATGACGCCTCGGTGAGCAGCGTACCCGCTCTGGCGAGTTTGTCCGCCTCACAGTTGCCTACGATACCCCTGTGTCCTAGCAGAATAATGAGACATTGGAGCTTCTAGCTAGGGTGTTTAAGGATTTTCGGCACGACAAGACCAGCGTTGATGAGATGGTCGCCGCTGCCAGCGACTTGATGGCTACCTGACTGTCCGAGTATATGTGGACATCCGGTTTGCACGCCTTCTCGCGCATAAGCCATATAGAAGCCTGGTAAATGGACAAAAACTTCTGTTTGGAAGACACTGCAATGATCAGGAAGGCGGAAGGAAAGGCGAAGCCGTAGTTGACTGCAGAAAATACCACAGCCAATCTTGTTGACCAAGTGTTATGTGACCACTAAAAAAAACTACGCCCTCCCCCCATTGCAAAGGGCAGCCATTGGGAAGCAGGAGATCCAAATTTCATTTCAGTATCGTTTTAGTTTCGTCAGCAAAATTTTCGACGATAGAAATATTTGACGATAGACGAAAAGCGAAGGCGATAGCGATGACGAGCATAGCAGTCCGTCGTTAGCTGACGATACGACGATGAACAACATACAAAAGTAGACGTATCGTCATTTTTTCAGACGATGACGATATTCAGCATAAGGCCGATTATCTCAACTTTAAGCACTTCAAATCTTTAATTCAGTTCAAATTTTAAATAATTTTGTTTTTTAAAACCTTTTTTTAGAACGCTTTCTTGATCATGAGAGAATAATTTGATTGATTTGGCTTTTTTATGATGTTACAGAGGGTAAACATTTTTTTTCTGAAGAGTTGACTTTGAGCGTGGCTGGATTCCATGATTATTAAGGAATAATTTACCGAAGTTTGAGTTCTTTTCCTGACAAAGGCACGAAAAATGCATAAAAGATGAAGGAAACTTTCTCTCTCTTCCTTGTGCAATGAAGTCTTAGAGAAATCATTGAGAGCAATCCTAACTTTTAGAGTGTGTAGCTATGGAACAGTGAGCCTTCAGAATACCAATCATGGTTCTCAACTGATCCTTTTTAAGTGACAAGTTCTCTAGCACTACGGAGTCTTAGGATCAACCAACGATTAGACCTTCTAAAACAATTTTTTTTGTGTTAAATTTTCTAAGTACAAAGCCTACACTTTTGAAGAGGAATTCCAGTCCTTGGCATATATTAACCAGTTCGCTATGTACATAGCACTTTTTCAAACGAGATCGTTTCTTTACAGTCTCCTGGAATGTCCTTATGTCGTAGAACACAACACACTTAGGAGAGTATGAAGCTGGCGGGCAGCCTTGTTCAGAGTCCCAAGAATGGCTGCTCGATAATATCAGAAGAACAATTTTACTTTTAAACTCAAGTTATTATAAGTTTGCTTGGAGGTATTCTAGTCTAGAAATTCGAAAAAATCCATTTTTGGATTCTGAAAATATGAAATGAATATGGATTCTGAAAATATGAAAATATTTTCAGAGTTTAGCCTTTTAAGAATAAGCTTCTAAAAGGGATTACCGACATTCGAATTATTTTCGGAGTTATAGTAAATTTTGTGACGCGCCACTTAGACTGCCCGGAATGAGACTGTAAACTTTCAACAGGTTTTTCTCGAAACCAATTTTTTCGATACGGCTGACATGATATTTTCTAATGCACCGATTTACTTGAAATTTGTAACAGACTTTCTTAATACTTTCAAAATTGTCTTGACGTAGGGGTTTTTGTTATGTTTTTTTTTGTTTATTTTTAAAAAATTACCAAAGTTGAAAAAAATGAGGCAAAAATGACTTTTATTTTTAGAAAGACGCCATTTAGTGCAAACAATTTTTTTTCAAATCGGCTACGTCTAGATAAATCTACATCCTTGATTAATAGGAATTAACCTTATTTTTATGTTTCAAATCATCAGGAGGATTGGAATTATGTCAACCAGGAGGCACCTTTTTTTAGTTCCCACTTTACCGGCCTCTACAGACTTCAATTTTGATTTTTTTCAACTATTACACATATTATACTGCTACGAGGAGGCATTTTGTGTTGGCCCACACTGTACTATGAATGCTGAATGCTTTTCCAAGCATACTTTTAGGCATGCACTTTGAAGCACGGCAAATTCGCTTGGTGTTATATAATTCGCTTGGTGTTATGAAGATATGGCAAGGATGGTTCGCGAACGAATGGACTGTGCGAGAATGGTCGAGCGTTTTCCAATTGGAAGTTGCAAGAAACTTCGGCGCGATAAGAAAACTGGTATATAAGCAGCGGTGCGCGGCGCAACGAGTCGAGTCTTAGCTGAGCAAGCAAAGTAGAAACAAGTGTAAATACAAGCAAAGTGTGAAATTTGTGAATAAAGCAATTGTTGATTTTTGTCTGCGTTTGCGCTGAATCACTGAAGTAGTTTTATTTTCAAGCACAATCCAGTATACGAACTTAGAGAAGTCATTTTCGTAACATTTGGTGTCAGAAGTGGGATGTGCTACTGGAAATAAATTAAAATTGTAAAACGCAGACATGGTTAAACTCGAGCAGCTGAAGGTGGAGCAGCTGAAGAAGGAGCTGGCCGCCTGGAATTTGCCGACTGCTGGCGGAAAGGTGGAGTTGCAGCTGCGCTTGCGAGAGGCGTGTGAATCACGAGGCATCGATTGGGCCGCACACAAGTTCGGAACGCAGGAGCAAGAGGCGTCGGCCAAGGTGGAGGAATCGCCTGCTGGTGCTGCGACGATGCAAAGTACGGCTGCAGCGGCTGCGCCACCACAAGCATTGGACATGAGCCAGCTAATGGTTGCAATGAGAGGCATGTTTCAGGAAACTTCTGCGAAAGTCGAAACTGCGAACCGAGAAATGGCAGCGAAAATGGAAACCACGAATCAGGAACTTTCGGCGCAAATGGCGGCAAAACTGGAAACTACAAATCAGGAAATTTCGGCCAAAGTCGAAACTGCGAACCGAGAAATGGCAGCGAAAATGGAAACCACGAATCAGGAACTTTCGGCGCAAATGGCGGCAAAACTGGAAACTACAAATCAGGAAATTTCGGCCAAAGTCGAAAGTGCGAACCGAGAAATGGCAGCGAAATTGGAAACTACGAATCAGGAAATTTCGGCCAAAGTCGAAAGTGCGAACCGAGAAATGGCGGAAAATTCTGCGCGCATAGAGCAGAAGGTGGAGGAAATTTCCGATAGCCTGAACGTGAAAGTTGAGCATCTCGAGACGCGAATGGACAATTGGGACAAACGGGTTGACGACCTGGATGATTCCCTGCACAAACGAGTTGACAGTCTGGAGGAGCGGCTTAAAGAGGTACAGCCGCGGGAATGGTTGCCGCCAGTTCAAGAAAGTTTTGCTGCCAGGACAGAAGTGCCTACTTATGATGGTGCTGCGCCGTTCGATACATTCAAGCTGCAATTCGACTTGGCTGCTTTAGAAAATCAGTGGACCGATATCAGGAAAGGTCGCAGATTGGCACTGGCGTTAAAAGGTCCTGCGGCAGAGGTAATTAAGTCGGTTCCAGAATGTGAAAGAAGTGATTATGAGGCCATCATGAGAGCGTTGGCAGCTAAGTACAGCAACGAACACAACCATACGCTGTACTACTGTGAGCTGAAGAACCGCAGGCAAAGAGCCAACGAGGCGCTGCAGACATATGCAGCAGACATTGAGCGGCTCGTACAGTTGTGCTACCCGAAATTCGGCGCTGATGATCTCGAGAGGATGAAGATTGAGTCGTTTATTGAAGGTCTTCATGATCCGGAAACACGTCGCAGTGCGTTGATGATGGGCACAAACTGACGAAAAAGAATCAAGCCTTCGCGTGGGGCGAGGAGCAGGAGCAAGCTTTTGCACGATTGAAGGAAAAACTGTGCACTGCTCCAGTTCTGGCCTTCCCCGTGCCTGGAGAAATGTTTGTGCTGGATACAGATGCAAGTGGGCATAGTATTGGTGGTGTGCTATCCCAGATAATAGATGGCCAAGAACAAGTGATAGCATACTACAGCAAAATTTTGTCAAAGCCTGAACGTAACTACTGTGTGACACGAAGAGAGTTGCTGGCAGTATTGGAATGCGTGAAACACTTCCACAAATACCTGTATGGGCAAAAGTTTCGCCTGCGCACAGATCATGCTGCATTGAAATGGCTACTGAACTTTAGAGATCCTGAAGGCCAACTGGCGCGGTGGATCGAGCGGCTGCAGAGCTACGACTACACGGTAGAGCATCGCAAGGGTAGCAGCCATGGAAATGCCGATGCCTTGTCACGCCGTCCGTGCAAAACCGAATGCAGGCATTGTTCACGAGCCGAAAGCAAAGAGCAGATAGTGGACGTCCGATTGGTAAGCGTTATGCCAGAGGAAGAGTGGTCGGCGGAGAGGATACAAAAGGACCAGCGCGAGGATACGGATATTGCAAAAATCATTGAAGGCAAGGAGCTGGGCGCACGTCCAGACTGGCAGCAGATGGCCGGTGAGAGCCCGATCGCGAAGGCTTACTGGGCACAATGGCAAAGCCTGTGGCTGTCTGATGGCTGCCTATACCGCGAGTGGGAGAGCGAGGATGGCCGGACCAGCAATTCTCTAATTGTAGTCCCGAAATGCAGGATCAACGAGGTGATCGAAGCATACCACAACGACTCCAGCGGAGGGCACCTAGGCATCACAAAAACTGTCGCCAAAATTAAAAGACGATTCTACTGGGTAGGATGCCAGGAGTCTGTAGCCGATTGGATTAAAAGCTGTGAACGATGTGCGGCTGCGAAAGGGCCGACAAGAAGATCTCGGGGCCGCATGCAGCAGTACAACGTGGGAGCGCCCTTCGAGCGAATTGCCATGGACGTCGCCGGGCCATTCCCACTTAGCACTCAAGGCAACAAATATGTGCTGGTGGTAATGGACTTTTTTAGCAAATGGCCCGAAGTGTATGCTATTCCTAACCAGGAGGCCACCACGGTCGCGGAAATGCTGGTAAACAACTGGGTGGCCAGATTTGGAGTTCCGCTGGAGTTGCACTCGGATCAAGGCCGAAATTTCGAGTCTGTGCTATTCAAGGAAGTGTGTAAGCTACTAGGAATAAGGAAAACTCGCACCTGTCCTTTGCATCCCCAGTCCGACGGCATGGTGGAACGATTCAATCGGACGCTGGAAGAATATCTGCGGAAAGTAGTAGGCAGAAATCAAAAGGATTGGGACACGCATATTCCGCTGTTCTTGATGGCGTATAGGTCAGCCCCGCACGATACGACATCACTCACTCCAGCCCGAGCAGTGTTCGGCACGGAGCTGAGGTTGCCTGCTGACTTGAAGTTCGGAGTGGTCAGCACGACGGAAGGCGCTAAGACTGATTACGCAGTCAATAAGCGGTCGGAGCTGGAAGAAATCCACCAATTTATAAGGAACCGTATCCAACTGGTCAGCGATAAGATGAAAGCCAGATATGATTTACGGGCAAACACGGAGGGGTTCCAAAAAGGCGATCTGGTAATGCTTTACAACCCGCAGCGGAGGAAAGGTTTGTCTCCAAAACTTCAAACGTCATGGGAAGGACCGTACAAGGTCGTGACCAGGATTAATGACGTGGTGTACAGGATTCAACGCTGCTGCAACAGAAACGCCAGGTTGAAAGTAGTCCATTTGGAGCGCCTGGCATCTTCCCCCGGCGGAGCCTCGGCACTTGTTCGGGACGAACAAGTCTAAGTGGTGGGCAGTGCTACGAGGAGGCATTTTGTGTTGGCCCACACTGTACTATGAATGCTGAATGCTTTTCCAAGCATACTTTTAGGCATGCACTTTGAAGCACGGCAAATTCGCTTGGTGTTATATAATTCGCTTGGTGTTATGAAGATATGGCAAGGATGGTTCGCGAACGAATGGACTGTGCGAGAATGGTCGAGCGTTTTCCAATTGGAAGTTGCAAGAAACTTCGGCGCGATAAGAAAACTGGTATATAAGCAGCGGTGCGCGGCGCAACGAGTCGAGTCTTAGCTGAGCAAGCAAAGTAGAAACAAGTGTAAATACAAGCAAAGTGTGAAATTTGTGAATAAAGCAATTGTTGATTTTTGTCTGCGTTTGCGCTGAATCACTGAAGTAGTTTTATTTTCAAGCACAATCCAGTATACGAACTTAGAGAAGTCATTTTCGTAACAATACATTTTTACACTTTTCAATTATAATTATCAATAAAAATCCAATAAAAACATGAATGGTGAAAATGATTTTTGCGTTTTTTTCAGGGACTTAACTATTATAAGTTTTTTAAGAAATTAATTGCAATGTAACTATTACAATGCAACATAAATTTTATTTGTTGATTATAATTATTATTTGCGAGAATTAATTTTTACGTTGCATAATAACTGTTATTATATTGTAAATTGTAAATATTTTTTTCATTCTGGATAATTATTATTTTGGGATTTTTTTTGTTTACGTTGCATCATAACTTTAATTTATGACTTTTTTAATTTACGTTACCGATAACTATTATTTTGAGAACATTTTTTTTACGTTGCTTCATAACTTTTATTTATGATTTTTTTTTAATTTACGTTACCGATAACTATTATTTGAAAGACAATTTTTTTTACGTTGCCTCATAACTTTTATGAAAGAAATTTTTTTATTTACGTTGCCTTACCACATTTTGAGCATGAATTGATTTTTAATTGTTTAGTTGGTGGTGGAAATAAGGTTTCTGCAGTTAATTTGCGTTTGTCAATTTAAAACAATTAAAAATTAATTCACATCCAAAATGTAGTAATTCAACGTAAAAAATGTTGTTTTCAAAATAATAGTTATCGGCAACGTAAAGGAAAAAAAATCATAAAATAAAAGTTATGAAGCAACGTAAAACAAAAAATTTCTCAAAATAATAGTTATCGGTAACGTAAATTAAAAAAGTCATAAATAAAAGTTATGAAACAATGTAAAAAACAAAAATTTCAAAATAATAATTATCGACAACGAAAACTATACTTGTTACTTATAAGAGTTATTATGCAACTCAAAAATATTTATTACATGATAATAGTTATAGGCGACGTAAACATTTTCTTATTGCGAATAATTATTATAAAACAATAATTTTAGAAATTTCTTAAATTAGGGCAATTTTTTCATTCCCAAAAATATGGATAATAATTATTTCAGGTCTCTGGTTTTTTTATTACGCCCGTAAAATCACATCCAAACCGAACTTCTAGACTAGAATACCACCTTTATCTATAAAAACTAGTGCCCAAAGACTAAATTTATTCTTATAATTAAATATGAAAATAAGCCAAAAAAAACTTTGATGAAATTGAATCTTTGATGCACCTTTGATTGACCTTTGATAATCCAGGATCAAGGACTCTTTGGTAATATACCAACTAAATTTTTTAATTTTAATCTTAATTTATCATCGATTGCTATGTTATTCATAGACTGAATTTTAATTTTATATAAATAAATATCTGAAGCTTTAGATTATGATTAAGTTTTTTTATTTATTGTTTATTTATTTATTTTTTTATTTAGTTTAGATTAGGCAATGAATACAAAAACATTTTTTACAGGCTAAATAGAACGCATTTTAAATGTACATTGTATATGTGTAAGAATTAAGTTTTTCTATGTAGACTCCAGGGCCCTCACTGACCTTCAACTGTTGTTACTGTATTCTTCTTGTTCTTCTCCTTTCGAGAGAGAAAAAATAGTTCCCTTTCGAATCTAACATCACTTTGAGGGCCTTTCGTACCCAACCTTTGATCCCAATAATTTTTGAAACCATGTATGCACAGTTTTTGTAAAAGACAGATATTTGTCAGATTAAAGCCTCTAAAATCCTCTTATGTGCGCTACTGGAAACCTGACAAATTTTATCACAGAAAAGCTTTAGTGTCATAGCGACCATAAGACCTGAAAATCAACACTTTTCATGATACCAAATTTTATTTTTAATTTAAATTTTTTTTAAATGTTTTACATTCTTTTTCATGAACTCAAATAAACTTTTTTTAATTTTTTTTTTATTTTTTTCCTGACCTCAAATTAAACACGAAGTTTTTAAATTATACGAAAAATCATAATTATGCTAAAGAATTTGCTTCAAATAAAGTAAACTAAACGCCAGCTAATTCATTGTCAATGCTGCACACATCAGCGACATAAACTTGAAACAGCAACGAAAGCCTCAATGCGAGCGTCAACCGAGTCAGCCATTTCTGGTTTATTTCATTCAGCGAAACGATGCCGAGAATGTATACACTTCACACACAAAATACAGAAAATTATTAACTGCAAAAACAACAATAACAAACAATAGTAATTACAAGAGCTGCAGCAGCGAATAACAAGTATACTAACAATAACAATCATAATTAAAAAAACAACAACATCAAGCCCACGCTTAAGATTGATAGCGACAGGAAACCACTAGAGGGCGAAAAAGACTTACGTGTGAATGCAAAGAGGACAAAGCAGAGTGAGACGAAGAAGACGAGTGAAGTAGTGTGGCAGCAATTGTGAACACTCGCCGGCTGTGTGGCAGGGAGCGTGCTAAGAAGAGCGTCAAGCGAGCTGCACAAGCGGGCCCACGCGGACAACGGCTGTCGGTAGTGAACTCTATTCGGGCATTAAATTTATTATTACAGGGCAATTTCGCCCTCGACAGCGACAGACATAACACAGCCATTTCTACATTTGTGCATGTGTGTGTGCATTTAGCATACATGCGAGTGCGTGTGTGTATATGTATGTGTGCAGTGGCGCGTCATATTTTACGATGTGCTCATATTTTATTGGAGGAATTCCAAAAGAGTGGCGAGCGCACGCGCCGAGTCGACTCCGACTGCGGCTTATGTGTGTGTGTTTCTAGTGTATATGTGTGTGTGCGTTAAGCACATAATTTCCCAGCGCGCTGCTGCACCCGCGCCACCGCTGTGCAGTTGTTGCCTTTGGCGTTCTTTGATATTTCCTAACAACATAATCAATTCCAGCCTGTATTATGTGCGCGAGTGTGTTTTCATGTTGGTTTGTATGTGTGCTTGTGTTAGTGTGTGTTAATGTGTTCGCAGCCCTAATGAAATTTTGCGCTTTCGCTTGATTAATTAAGCGCCGTTCGTATGCGTGTGTGTGTGTGTGTGTCTGAGTGCAGTTGCGTGCCTGAAGTATTTCCACGTTTCCTGCTGCTGGCCTCCTACTTTCGTTTGTTTAGGATTTCAGCTGTGTCCTTGTGGATCTGCCGTTCTCTCTCACTGTGTGTGGTTAGAAAATTGATTGAATTATTCCAATGTGTGAGAATTGAGGTCCCCCGAAGCACTTCGCAGCGTTAGAACACCAATAAAATGTGTAATTATATTTGTGTATGCGTGATTTATTGCCGCTCAGTTTTCACTTGTGCGTTTGTATGTCGAACGCTCATTTGTTTGCTCTATTAACGCACAGCCGGCACAGATACCCAGAGGTAGAAGCCGATATACACAACTTTAGACTCCAACTCCCCCTTTCTGTTTAAATCTCATATCACTGCCACAAACATTTGTTGCAACACCAATGCAATCACATATTTGTTACATATCAATTTTGCTGCGCCAATAATTAATTTTAGAGCCCCACCTGCCGCTCAATAACCCACAGCGACCTCTGCTGCCGCTGCCATTTGCCAGTAATTCATTCAATGCGCTTTGCCGCTGCGATTTAATTTATGCTCCAATTTATTCCCAGCACGTACCGGTTTCGGTGTGTGTGTGTATCTGTGTGCAACGCTCGACGCTTCACAGTCGCGTCTTGTGCGATTGGGCGTGCTTGTGCGCCCGTATGTATGCTACTAATTATTTATCAACTAATTACAAAAGATAAGCAAGAAATTTAAGTGTCATGTAAGCTAATTAAAACGCATGATAGTCGAATATTAATGAGCACAGCCCATAGAAATCGACAGTGGCAGCCGACTGCAGCCGAGTGCGTGCCGACTGAAGCGCTGAAGTGCGACTAATTGAGTGCTCATTAGTGGCAGCAGGAGCAATAAAATTGGCCAGAATGTCAAACAAAACTACTATCACACAATAGAATAGAATAGCCGAGCACAGCATAGACGCAAGTGGACAACAAAGATGATTGCAGCTTAATGGACTTTCAATTGCGTAACAGCTTAATAAGGACGAATACAAAGGACAAAGTAACGGGGAAAGTAGACAAAGACTGTTGAATATTGCTGGGTGGTAGCAGTTAGAAAAATAATTGAAAAATAAATAACTGACAGGAAAGCCATTGCGACTATCAAACAGCTGCTACATTCTGAGACGAACTTCTTCCTTCTGAGCTTCCTGCAGTTTAAACTTCAAGCTGAACCGAAAAGGCACACAGAAAAGCCTATTTAAAGAGAAACAACAACTGTAAAATAAGTAACTAATTGAGAGACAAGCCATTGCGACTACTAAGACTGAGCTTTCCACAGGCCCAAATTTAATATGAACCGAAAGGCCCCTGAAATGTGCGTTGAAAACTTTACATTTGTATTTACTAATTTTGCTCTAACAGAATGGGCATTCCAAGGATAATCGCTTAAAGAAAAGCTTCCTTCATTAAGTGCTGCCTGAGAATCGTTTTTAACATAATAATTTCGTGAGGTAAGAAAAATTCCTACTAAGGAGTGCTTCATTAAAAATTGTGACATCGAAAAATTAAAACATCTCAGCAACCAAAAGTCAAATTTTTGAAAGGTTTGGTTTTATTTAACATGTCTTTTATGTAGATTTTAGAATTTATTAGAAAAAAAATTCTAATACATTTTCAAGGGTAAAGTTTTTAACTTTTTCTGGAATACCCCTCATGAGAGCTGTCATTGTTCCTTCATTAATTTTCTAGGTAAATAGAAGCCAGAAGCAATTTTATCCATTTCTCTAAAACCATTTTATCATGAAATACTCAATCAATGCTTTATATGGGCATAAACTATACAATTACAGAGCTTTCATGGCTCACCTGATCAAAGAAAGCTTGATTTGAATTAGTATTAACGAAGTTCCTAGCAAAATTGCATGTCACAATTTTTAACGACGCTCTCCTTATATTCTATCCACTGGCGCACAGAGGATTTCATTTTGGGAGGGGTTTGCTTACAACTTTTGAGCCGAATACCATTCGAAACCATATTTGTACCAACAATTTTTGTGATTAGGGGGTTGGATGTAAAAATGAAATAAAATGTTGAAACCTCTTTATTTTCCTGATGATCTATATTCCGAATATCCTGTTTACTGTTTGGCTCTGTCTCTCGAATAGCTCGGACGACATTTGCCTTATGAGTTTAGATCGTGTCTGGACTACCCACATAGCATTGATTACACCGTGCCACAAAAATTAAAAAAAAAATTTTCACATCGGAAAAAATCCATATGGGCATGAAACTAGAGACCAAACATAGCAATACTGCGTACTAATTTTTTCATTTCTACATCCTTTGTTCTTTTAAAAGGACTTCAAAATTTTGAAGGGGATACAAAATAAAAAAAATACTTAACCTTGTTAGAATATGGCGATATTTATATCAAATGAAAGAGGAAAGGCTCAAAAAATTAAATTAAATTTAGTTTTTACCTATTTGTAAAAAAAGGATATGAAAAAGTCCTTTGCAAATTTTAATCCTTTATATCCCTGAAAGTTTATATAGAATTTTCTTGAAAAGTAAGTATGTTAAATCCCAAAATTTCCTTTATTTCGTGTCAAAATTTCATTATTCTCGCTTCATTGATTTTGTATCTTTTTATTATTTAACATACTGATACTCAAATAAATTAGAATTTTTGTACTTCATTAGAATTGCAGCTTCCACCTTTTTTTTAAATAACTTTTGAACCAAAATTCTCATCGGCCGGATGCGTGAAATGAATTGAATTGTTGTAATCAATAGCTAGTCGATATTTCTCGATTGAGTTGCAAACTTTCAACCACTGCAGCCAGATTCACGTCTTTTTCCGCCATATGACGAAGTGGCACATCGGCTCTTGGGTGCTGAGTGTTGTCCAGTTTCATGAACTTTGCAAAACTTTATTCAATAAACGCACTGTTTGAATAACGCTTACTCACTTTGGAAATAAATGCCATCGTTTTTTCAGTTTAAAGTGATTCATTCCTTTCTGTGAAGATATTACAGATGATAAGTTTTATCAATTCCATGACATGTCCTTAACTTAACTATTAACATTGGCCAATAGCAGTTATGGATGAATACAGAACAACGCCATCAGCAACAGTCAGAGTGAGGACTTAAGCACTTCTTCGCAGTTGAGTAATGAAGCAACTGTCGCTCGATGGGGTCAAAGTTCACTGAAATTGCCAAAAGCATCAACGCTGATTAACTTTTCTTCTTTCAGACTAAAAATATCGCAATAATCTTTAAATAATTCTTCACCATCTTTCAACCGTAACATCACTTATTCAACCAACTCAATGGGCACCTCGCTGACTGGATTTGGGTTCGTAAGCCTGGGGCATGACGCCGCCCAACGCTGCAGCCTCGTCCTCGCATTAACATTTGCAACACTTTGCTCATTTTAGTTGCGCTTTCGGTATTTTGTTCACTAGCCACAATTTTGCAATAAGAATCTTTAATAAATTTTAAATTAAGAAATTTTTGCTGCTGCAGCTGCTTGTTGAACTCTTTTTCCGTACCTTGTTCACATCGTCTTCTTGCACTTTCATTCATTCACTCGCATGCAGGTGCCGGCACTTTGGCGTCTTCCGTTTGCCGCGTTACCTGCTTTTTTCGCGTTGCCGCGTTGTTGTTGTCGCTGATGTCGTTCGACAGGCGGCAATGCAAATTCTGTGCCATTTTCGCATTTTGCACTTGTTCGCTTTCATCTAAACTCATCAAAATTCTTTTGGGTCACCGACCACTTCTCATTCATGCGATGCCGCACTTGTGCGCGCCGCATGTCAGCTGCCATTTTTCTAGCTTCTGCACTTTCTTACATCTGCTGTTGTCTTTGTTGGTGTTGTTTTTGGTTGTGGTTGTTGTTGTTGTTGCGGAACAACTACAACCAAGACAGCTTTGCCTGCAGCCAGGTAATTCAGATGAGAGCCACAGCTGACCTCCGCTTGCTGCGCGTTGCGACAGGGGGGAAACAACAACAACAACAACACACGCAGCAAAAGCCAGTGACTTGCCGCCAGCTGCCGTTGACTATGCCAAGCATAATGTCGCGTTGAAAGTACGCGTAGAAGATGCAGCTCGGTGCGTAAGTGTGTGTGTGTGTGTGTGTATGTGTGTGAGTGAAGACGCCGGCTGCGCCCGTCAGCTTCGAGTGCTTCTTTCACTGCTTTTCTTCTGCATGCTTTGAGAAATTGAAAAGATCTGGTGCGGCTTTTCATGCATGCCTTTTCGTCTGTATTCAGCGGCACTAACGGTAACTGTAATATATTTTTTTCAACTACTGAAAAGTGCGGCAAAATTTTAGACGCGTTCTCTGTGCTTGATGTTTGCAGTTTTTTTAGGAACTTAATTTTTTTTTTGCTGTTGAGCACATTGACTCGTTGTTTGGCTGTTGGTATGACGATAGTGGATTTAACAAAAGCTCGACAGTGATGTGGGGTACAGCGTACAAGTGTGCAGCGGTGTCGCAACACCGAAACCTAAAATTGAAGTGAACTGAAATTTGACAAAGAGCGGAATGTGTCTTGGAAATATTTTGGCACAGCGAGACTGAGACTGAAGCTGACTGAGGTCTCGTGTGTGATTTAAAGTTTAAAAATTTTTAAAGATTTTTTTTTTGTAATAATAAAAAGTTGATGAGAATAACTTATTTATTTAACTAGAAATATTTTAGCAGCAAATATTTTATTTTATATATTTTTTAGATTTTCAAACAATTTCTGAGGAATTACCACTTTGAGTACCGGGTTGGGCCTTGTAACTACTTATACAACGAGCGGTCAAATTACGACATTTAGAGTGCTTTAAGAAATCTATTAAATTTGAAGAATTTTGAAAATTCAGATATTAAAGCAATGTAATATAATAAATATAGATTAATTTATTGCATGCAAATACGATTTGGAAATTATTTCAAAACTAAACAATTAACAAAATATAGTTGAGCATTATTCCAAATTTTCCCTGATATGGGTGCTTGGCTATAGCACTATTGACGATAACAAAAAAGCTGAGATCCTTGCAAAACTAAGCTCGTTCCTTGACTTCGAAACAAGTCCAGTTTCCCTGGTTGTAACATATCAGAGAACATTTCCTCAGGTAGGCTATCAGCAAACGAAAGAACCTATACCCCCTTGCAGGATTTTTACTTGTATATAGTCTACTTTCAGTATAAATAGGACTAAATATTTACTTCACTGCTCATAATAATTCGATCCTTTGTTAGGGTCTGTCGCACAGGAGACTCCAGGTGCTTCTAATTTGTGCGTGCTAGCACCAGTTGGTCACACCTATAGATCGTACGGACTTCTCTACTTGGTCCTCTTCGCTGTCTCCGTTGAGAGAATCGAACATATTTTTCGCCGCATCTACATCGTCCAGCTGCAGCATATATCCTTGCTTGCGTATGCGCTGAATGTTGATTCGCTGTGCTGCGAGCAGTGGCGCACACAGGATTTCATTTTGGGGTATTTTGCGTACAACTTGTAAGATCAACTCTATTTGAAACCATATTCGGCACTAGGAATTTTTGCATTTGGGGATTGAACCCCCAAAAACCCCTTGGGAGCGCCAGTGGCTGCGAGCATGTTTTCAAACTTCTCAAAGAGAAAACTAAGGTTAATTAATGATGCTGTCACCTGACCTGCCATGGCATTTTACATCCAGGAAGCATTTATCCAAAGACGCTATCGTTTGACGCCTTCAAAGTATTTGGTGATGTTCAATCGCAATCCTTACAATTTTTTACAATTGATTCATTAGAAAACACCACATACAAAGAAACAATCGAGACAGTGCACTTCTCGTGATGAATCGGAGGTGTAAAAAGCGCAGGTGGATGCACATTGATTGCCATGAAAAGTATAAAAAGATTGCTGACGCATAGAACGCAGAGCTGTTGGATTGATGTGACACCGATCTGAAGTAAGAATGACTGCATTTGGCGGTAAAAAACTTCTCATTCCCTCATTAGGACAACACAAGTCAGCTGATCAAAGATAAAATTGCATGAATTCTATTATAAATTGCTTGGTCATCCAACTTACATATATATTCTTCATATTCGTCATAGTCTCTTTTGACTATTTTCTAACCCAAACACGATGAAATCGCTCGGCAGTAAAATATTTGGGTTGATGGAAGCGGCCATCGATGAAACAAATGCTTATACAGATACCATCAAGAAATCATTTTGTTTGGTGGGTATTCGAAAATTGGAGAAAGCTTAGATAAATTGTATCCAGCTGACAAGTGATAACGTACTAAAAATAAAAATTTTAGCTGAATAGAGTTTTTCTTATTTTAGTTTTCAGGGATTTATTTATTTACTCTTGTACAATAGTTATCGGAATATAACTTCTCATAAAAAATTAAATATTAAATATAAAATTAGGTATATAGTTTTTTTAACGCAGCCTTTTTTATTAATCTTCAGCTTAACAACAAAAACTTAGCAAAAACAAAACATAACAAATGAAATAATCAATAAGTGAGAATGAGATAGAATGAGCTTACATTTTGTAAGCTTACAAATTTTTAACACAATAGGGTGCTTTGACTATTAAATCCAAAAAACTCTAACATAAAATATAAATCTTCGAAACTCTCTCTTAAACAATTCTTTCTCCTAAAAATTTCCTCCTAAAATTTTCTACTAAAAATTAAATAAAAAAAATTAAATTAATACAATGTTTTCCTAAAAAAAGCCATTTTACAAGGTGTAGGGAGAAAGTCGCGTGGTTTGAGCCATGGTTTCTTTTTTTTGAGCAAAAATCTCAACCGTTGAAGACATGACGAAAACACTTGAAAACACAGAGATCGTTCTTTCTTTTACGGTTTTTGAACAAACTGGAAGTTCTCAACAACTTTTTTTAATCTGCAAAAACTTGCAATGGAACTCGTCAGTCTTAGGAAACGTGTGTCTACAATATTCTGAAAAAAGAATGACTAAAAGTATTAAAATGTACTCTGCAATAACCTCGTTTGCGCCAAGTCTCAATAAAATCGAAATAATTTTCGGCTTAATTTCTCTGGTTATTTAAACTTTTTAATCCAGTTTACGGCGGTCTCCATTTGCCGCACAACTCGTGTGTACTCACTTGCCATGGCTTTCACTTTTCACTGCTGCCACAATTTACTAGACTCGAATACGAACATAATGTGGGTCGACTTCACTGCGGGGCAACAGTTTGAAAATTCGCTGTTCCGCATTTTCCTTTTTTTCCATATAATTTAATTTTCCATTTTATTTTAATGTTTTCGTTGTATTTTCTGGCTGCTTGCAATCCTTCCCGCAGCAATGCGAAAATTGTTCCGCCAGTGCCAAATTTTCCGCTAAGCACCAAACTCTGTGCGCTTTTGTCGCAGGGCGCTACAAAAATTGATTTTCGTGCGCTGCATTTGCGACAGATGGAGTACTAAAATTGCCGGATTGTCTATAAGTTTGTTCCCATCTGCTGTGGAAAATTCCGCTGTCGTGCTCTGTCCCAGTACCACTTCTGCCTCGCGGCCATTCGAAATTTATTACACGCTCAATGCGTCAAGTGTGACGAGGACGGAGACGGCATGCAGCGGAAGGCGGCCCGCAAAACGAATGGCGCCGCTTGGCGTTGTGTCGATTTGCAATTTAAATGTTGCAGCATTGCCGATAAGCGGCAAATAGAGGCAGCCGACTTTAAACAACTCGCTGTGGGCGCTCAATCTTCCTTGCGTTCGCCAAATTCGCGTTGTTGCAAATAAGATAATATTTTGCCCATTTTGCATAAATAAGCAAAAACCGAGGCACTTTTTTTCCTTCTGGTTGTGTGTTGCTGACTTAATGTTGAGTGCCGACGTTGGAGTAGGAAATTTGCTATCAGTTTGCTTTACGGTATTTGGGCCTGCGGTCTACAAACAAGCAAATTAGTGCGAAGGCCGGAAACCTTCGCTGGCGAATGAAAGGAGGCAGCAAAAAATCCTTTTTTAATTTCGCTCATATTTTAAATTCGAAAACAATGTACACGAAGAACGGCCCAAAATGGGTTCTGGCTGGCTTGGGCCGCGTAATGGCGCCTAAGCATATGCAACCAGCGCTTTGATCTTCACTAATGGCTGCGTAAATGTTTACGCTTTAAAAAAATGCTTACGCAATTATTTTCACAGAGAACGAAAAACCGCTTTCCAAGCGGATTTTAGGCTTAAAACGCATCAGAATTGCTTTAGATCTCAGGAAAGTAATTCTAAGCCCTTTAAAGCTGTCACAATTTTAGGTTACACTCCGTTTCGTCCATTCGCCTGACTTTTTATTATTTTCGCCCGCAGCTGTCAACAACTTTAATTTGCTTGTCCCATTCAATTTCACTGGGATACGCGTCAATTTTATGTCTCGTCCTTTTTCTGTGTTCCATCGAATGAAATTACCAGCCATCCACTTTGCACTAAGTATGCTCTCATCTCTGGCTCTGTTGTGCCCTTTTTTCCACAGGCACACAGTCCGCTGCTGTCGGTCGTCTCTGCCAGTCGGCGTAAACATTTTTTAATATTTTCCCTTTCATGCCACATATCCTGTTTATGCCAATTTGATTTGACAAAGATGTCCTTTTTCAGCTTCATTGCATTTTTGACTCGCTGCGTCAACAACCGGCAATGCCAATAACTAGCAGCAACAACAACACACAAATGACTGCTCGACAGCACGGCTCACCCGGCTGGTCTCAGCAGCCGGCTGACTGGGTGTCACTTCCTGTGTTTGGCAACACATGTAGCTGCCACCAATCCGCCCTGCTCAGCCGCACACTTGGCGCGACCGGCTGCTCCGCTCCTATCTGCGACTCGAGCTCTGCCTGCATGTTTTTTTTCGATTTTTATTCCCTCAACATTTGTCACTTTTATGGCGTATCCTTTTTCCTGTTTGCCACTCGTCCGTCTGCTGGTTGGTGATTTTCTGGCTGGCAGCTGTGCTGTTGTTATTGTTACTAAAGTTGTTGTTGTTGATTTTTGGCCATATTTGTTGCCATTGTTTGCCGCTATGCGACGGCGCCCCAGCCGCTTGTTGCGCCCGTCGGCTACGGCCGCTTGTAGCCTTTTTGTTATTTCTTTGCGCTCCCCATTGTTGTTGGTACTACTATGTATGTTTATTGTTGTTGATGTGTGTACGTGTGTGTGTGTGTGTGTGTGTGTGTGTGTGTGTGTGTGTGTGTGTGTGAGTTTAGTTTAAGTGGCAACAAATGTCATGTTAACAGTGATTGCTTCCACTGTGTTAAAATTTTCCATAAGTCAGCTTCCTCAACCAGCGCCAGACAGCCCGCATGTGCCGCAATTGCTGTATGAGTTGCGGGCGGGCATTCTCGCTCGTCCTTGTTGCCCGTGTTAAACGCCCGCCTACAACATAACAAATAGTTTACACTTATGCACAGTAAATTAAATGTCGTTTGTCTCTTCACAAAGTGGTGATTTTTCATTTTTTGTCAGCGCTTCCGACGACAATGCAGCAGCTCTGTCCGTCCTTGTCAGTCCGTTTGTTCTTTTGGTTTTAAGCATTAATCAGTTTAAACTCTTGCAAGCTTTTTGTATCACAAGCAACAGTACTTGTCTTGAAATGTGCGATATTGTTTGTTGGAGAAGTGAGAATTTGTATTGTGAACATTTTGGTTCTGTTCATTCAAGTGAAAATTTTGTTGTCACAGTAAATGTTAGAACCAGGGACCGTAAAAATTATGAGCTAAATATAAAAATCAAAATTTAAAACTTATTTTTTGATTTTTATTTTCCGCTCACCGAATAAAAATTATTTTTTGATTTTTTTTTTCGATCAGAAAATAAAAATTATTTGTTGTTTTATTTTTTTGGGGAAAAATAAAAATTATGCGGTGAGTTTTATTTTTCAGTTGCGGAATGAGAATTATTTTTCATTTTTTTTTTTTTCAACACAAAATAAAAATTACGGGACGAGTTTTTGTTTTTGATTCAAAAATAAGCCTCATGTGGTAAGTTCAATTTTTCAAATTGTATTCTGAAAATTATTTTCTGAGTAATACTTTTCGCTCATGAAATAAAAATTCTACTATGAATTATAAACTTTTTCTTTAAAGGAATGAATGTAAAAATTCGATTTTTCCCGATACCCACCCAATGTTATGAATGTGTGTACTCTAGATCTCGCTCTAAAGTTCTGTATTGGTTACATTATTCTTTACGGAAAAAAGAGGATTCGATTTTGGGTCTCCTGAGCGCCGCTTTAGGCTTATGGTCGCGCGTAGCTGAGCCACGGTGGCCACGTTATCTTACAATCCCAATCTTTCCAGTCCTTTCACCAACGCTATAACTATTGGTGGCAAGAAAATTCCTCGCGTGGAAAGCAGTGATAATGCATTGCAGCGGCTCATTTGCAGTAAACGTATTAGTATAAACAGAATTAAATCGTCGACCGATTTTTACGCACCGAACGTATGCTGTCAAAATTAAAACATAACATTGGGTGGGTATCGGGAAAAATCGCATTTTTTCATTCATTCCTTTAAAGAAAAAGTTTATAATTCATAGTAATAATTTAAATAATAATAATTGACTGGCACGACAGCCCGCTTACGCGAGACTAAGGCCTAGCTTCCCGCAACCACCCGTGTTGTGCGTGTGAATTTGTACGCGGGTTGAAGGGACCTACAGTTTAATGCCGGTTCCGAACGGCAGGTTGGGAGCTTTTTCATAAGCAATTTTTACTCTCAGAGGTTTGCCATTTCCAGCTGAGAGGACAGCCACCGAAAGAGAAAACGACTTTTCCCGTTATTTTTTTAGGTGTTATTACAGGCAGTATTTGAACCTGAGGTTGCTGCCTGCGACTCGCGGTCCAACGCACTAACCAACTGAGCCACGGCGGCTGCCGTATGCTATAATTCATAGTAGAATTTTTATTTCATGAGCGAAAAGTATTACTCAGAAAATAATTTTCAGAATACAATTTGAAAAATTGAACTTACCACATGAGGCTTATTTTTGAATCAAAAACAAAAACTCGTCCCGTAATTTTTATTTTGTGTTGAAAAAAAAAAAAATGAAAAATAATTCTCATTCCGCAACTGAAAAATAAAACTCACCGCATAATTTTTATTTTTCCCCAAAAAAATAAAACTCAACAAATACTTTTCATTTTCTGATCGAAAAAAAAAAATCAAAAAATAATTATTATTCGGTGAGCGGAAAATAAAAATCGAGAATTTTTTTTTTATTGCTTTTTTGATAACTGCTTTCAAACACAATCACTTTATTGCACTACATGATATATCTGCAATGCTTCCTTCATCTTGATTTTTTTGATTAAAAATATTGTGATAATAATTATTTACGGTCCCTGGTTAGAACAATGGAAAATTTTCCAACAAATCTGCTGGGTGCAGTTTCAGTAACTTCGAAGACTGTTCTGAGCTGCAGAAAATCTCTTAGCGAGACTGTCCTGGGCTCCGGAACATGAAACATTCTAGGAAAACTGTAGAGTAGACCAGGTCGCTCGGTAGGGTTCGACTAAACAGCTACGTCAAGACATGCAACGCTCGGCATTCCTTTTTAAACCTGCAAGCTTTGTACTCAGAAAAGCTTCATATAAGTAACTAACCCCAGATGAACGGAAGGCAACATAGGATTTAAATTTGGCCAATCGTAAACTTCACCATTCTGGGCAAGTTCTTTGAGCTGTAGCTGGTCGAATAGGAACGGCAGCAGAGCGATAGACCACAGCAAAGGAGACAAAGAGACTTGGTTTGATTGGAAAAGTATATATATGCTTGATTGGAATAATATATATGCTTGTGAACGCAATCATCAGAAAAATGTATCTAGTGAAGTCCTTTTGATTGTACGTCTGTAGCTTGGCAGATTCACAATACATTTCAGAAGAGTTCATATATCGGCTCGTAGTTTTCAATGTATAGTTGAAAGCTCAGGGAATCTTTTGATAATAGAATAGAGAATTATGCAATTATTGGAATTTGCTATATTTGACTTCTCTAATAAGTGACGCACACAGGATCTCACTTTGGATGTCGTTTTGCGTACAACTTTTGAACCCAATTCTATTTGAAACCATATTTTGAACCCGGATTTTTTGTATTTGGGACTGAACCCCCAAATGACCCCGCCCCTCCCCTGTGTAGCCCTATTTCTCCAATATTCCTTTCCTTAAACCACTATTTATCTGGATTCAACGCTCTGCTCGGAATAATCTTAAGAATTGATCTGGTCAGATTCGTTCGTCTTTCCACTTGTAAACCAGAGAATACAATATTGTCAAAAAAACTTTTTTCAGTTTTACAAAGGCTTCAGCTTAGATCTGGTACAGGATACTCCAAAAAAGGGTCAGTTGATACTCGAAATGTTAGAAATGTTATAGTGTTATATAGAAATGCTTAATAATTATTGTTGGCTAAGTAAATGCCTAATTTTATGCGATCTGGTGAGAAAAAAAATTGCGGAAGACATTGATTGATCAAAAAATTGCTTCACAGCTGTGTACGAAATAAGCTTTACTTGCCGCAAAAAAATAAAATTTAACATCGATCACCACTCGTTTTCGATTTCAAACATTTTCCTTTAAATGTGTTCTTTCAATCGCTCAGACAGTCTCTTCTTCTTACAACCCATTTACATTGACTAACTGGTCTCAGATAGAAAATTAACGATTTCAAACAAATAAGCTGCACACTAAAATGTGAGATTGACCTCTATTCAGTTTATCTTTGAGGAATTTTCGCCGAGTTTTTTTATACCTTTATTCAACCCTTAAGGGAGTTGCCATACAAAAGTGAAAATTTTTATGAAATGTGCTTCATGATTTTTTAGATTAAAGAGTTACAGATACAGAAAAAGATCACGGAAACTATTTTGCCCATTTGCTTCAATGGTAGACAACAGTAGTTAAGTAAATAGTTTCTGTGATAATTTTTGTTTCGTATAAACTGTTATGTACAAAATTGTAAACCTATTTCATGAAAACTATAACTTTTGTAGGGCAGCTAATAAACAAGTAACGAAAAAAAAATCATTGATATCTTAAAACTTGCTAGCTCAACATGACGCAAGTCGTGTAGAATAACTTCAAATTCCTTCAAGAGAAACATTGTAACAAAAACATTACAATCCCTAAACAATTAGTTATACAGGGTGGGTACATTTAAGTAAAACACTAAGAAGAGGTAATTCAATAGGGGCTAAAAATTGGTTGGTGAAACCAATTGAACAATTCTGCCCGATTCTAGCAGCGAAATAAAACAGCAGCTTAAAGCAAACAGCAGCAAGTAGGTCGGCCGACTGCGCGACGAGCTCCGCATGCATTCAAGAATACGGAGAATGAGGTTGCCAGACAAAAGAACCCGCATCTGATCTACGCAATCATTAAGCTGGGGACGTTGTTAATCGCCAGAAATGCAGCAAAAACCAATTAATTAAGCAACATTACAGCAGAACCAAGCATTGGCGCGCTGAGCAAGCGGCAAACTTGATGAATAATCTCAAATAAAACTGTGAAACCTGCTTGTGCCGCAGACAAAAAATATATTTTCAATTCAAGGAAAAACCAACAAGGTTTAAACAAAGAAAAAACTTGCATAAAGACAATGTAAACGCATTGCAGCCAGTGGCGAAGAGCCGAAAAGCTCAGCAGATGGCCAAAAGCGATAATGTCATTGCAAGCGGCTGTACACGATTTTTATGAAGCTGTCCACTGGCATTTGGTTGACATTAGCGTTTCCCGCTGCGCACGCGCACGCGCACGACTCACAAAAGCCACATATTCAATTCGCCAAATATTAAGTCATAAATTTCCGTCCAAGTTTAGCACAAGCAACGCCACCATCAAGTTTGACAACTGCGCCCACCAACTGGCCCAAGCATGGCGGACATGTGCTTTAGAAAGGAAAGCAAAATCACAGCCAGAAAAGTCGTTGAACCCGAACAGTTGGCGGCGATTGCGGCCGCTAGTAGCCGAGCGGTTGTTGGCAGTGGCGCTGCTGGTGGGCCATTAGTTGGGTGGGGGCGCTGTGACGCTGGTAGTGGAACAACCCGTAGACGGCGAACAGTTAACCGGCTTAAATGCCAAACAAGTTTGCGCCAGCAGTCATAGACGCAACGGCCACACCAATACTCGTACACATCTGTCTGGCTATGGCGCGCGATATGTGTCTGTCTGTCCCGCCTACCTGAGCATTGGACTAGTTGTACTATGGCAAATGTTTGAAAGTGTTTAGTGCCGTTTGTCCCACTGTCCCGCTCGCTGCAGTTTCGTGCGACTAGTGAAAGTGATTGACTCTATTTTCAACCAATTCTCTTCACTTTATATGTGTTTCTTCGTTTTGGTTTTGCATAAATTTCGCTCAAAAAAGCGCACAAAAAATGGCACAGCAAAAATGTGGAGCTTGCGGTTAAGCAAACTCAAAGAGCGCTCAATAAAAATAAGGTTGATTTTGATTGTTAAAAGTCGACTATTTGGGTTAAATGTAATGGCAGGTCGATGGTGGAATTTGATGTTAAATGAAGTGTAAATTTTTTCAATGCGTACTTTTGAGAGCCATAAAAAACAATGCTACTTATGCTAAGTGAATCATGCGAACTGTGTCGGATTCGCTGCTGCCGAAGCTAATAAAACTTTTGAAAAGCACATTTCAAATAAAATTTAATTTATTTACTTATTTGGCTGGAGTATGAAATATTACACTCTGGTTAGAGTTTTATTGACCAAAACCGAAAATGCATTAAAATTATTTCATTTTTTTATGATCTCCAATTAAAGCTGCTCGTACGCAAACCCAACAACAATAACAACAATAATGGCCGGCAATAAATAAAGCACGAAACGCATAAACCATGTGGCAATAGATTACTTGCAACGTGTCAGTCGTTGGGATGCCTGCTGTGCGCTCTGCGCTCCCCTTATCAGCTCCCCAGCGACCAGTGTGTGCCAACGGCAAACACAACAACTGCAATATCAATAAACAAATAAACAACAGTTTGCACTGAAAATTGCAGAAATTTAATAGAAAACTTTTCATTTCGAGTCTTTGCGGCCGCCGCCTTGTCACAGCTCGTTGATCTTTTTGCATTTGCTTTAACATTTTCATGCACTACTTGTCTGAGTTCTATTCTCACTGCAATTTTTTTGTTGGTTTTTAGTGGGTTTCGTTGCTTTTTCAATTGCTTTTTGTGCTTGGCTACACTTTTTTCTCGCATGCGAGAAACGCTTTTTTCTTCGCACAAAAACTTTGTTTTGTTATGTTGTATTTGTTGTTTTCTATACCTTGTAGCGTTTCTTTCAATTTTCCGCAATTGCTGCAACATTTTGCAATATTTATTGTCATTGTTGTTTTTGTCACTTTTGACGTTGTTGTTGTTGTTGCTTTTGTTGCAGTTTGGCTTTTTCATTTCATTGTTGCGACCGCCGCAAAGTTGCTTCCACCATTCGCCCCATGCATCTTCCATTGTTGCTATATTTGTGGTTGTTGTTGTTGTTTTCGTGTTTTTGGTCTCTGCTATGCGCTTCGCCCAGCCAGCATTGCTCGGCCAACGTTGCTCGTTAATGCTGCTCCACATTCTTCGCATGACATTTCTGCCCCTCCTCCCCCCTCGAACACCCACACACATACCCTCATTTGGTTTTGCTCTTTGCTGTGTCCCACTGGGATGGCAGCCGTCGGTTTCATGCATTCCATGTTTCGCAATGGCAACACTTGAGAAATTTCAATAAACTTAAACGTTTCGTTTGTCTGTCTGTGCACGACGTTCGTTTGTGCTCTGTCGCCGCTGTCGGTCTGTGCTGTCTCTGTCGGTTTGACGATTTGTTGCTATGTTTGTCTGTCTCACTGTCTCACTGCCTGTCTGCCAACCTGCATTGCTGTGTTTCTTCTTCTTGCATTGCGGTATCGTTGTTGTTTTTGAGAAGTCATTTTTTTTTACTTACATATGTAACTTTGTTATTGTTGTTATTCTTTCTGTTGATTTTATTGCAATTTATTGTTGTTGTACTAGCAGCAATTTTTGTTGTGACTGTTGCCACCGTCATTGTTGTTGCTGCTGTTCATGCTGTTGTTGTTGTTGTTGTTTTTGCTTTTCCTAGCTTTATTTGTTGCGGTTGCTGTAGTTTTTGGTATTTACTTTTGTTGCAATTTCTTTTGTTTTTTGTTGTTGTTATTGTTTTTTGCTTCTACTTACACTGCCATTGTTGCTGCTGCTGCTTTCAATTTTTGCTGTTGTTGATATCGCTTATTCTTCCACTGTTGCCTGCTGCTACTGCTACGTCTACCATCGTTGTTATTGTTGTTGTGGTTGTTGTTGTTATTGTTATTTTTGTTGCTGCCACATTGCTGTTGCAACATAAGTTGCATTTCATTTCCGTTTCCGGTTTGTTTAAAACGCTTGTAAATGCTTGCAACTGAGCAATTTTGCCGCTCCGTGGCCGGCTGCCGTTGCTGCTATGCACTGCTGGCATGCACTTACACATACTTACACCTGCACAGACACACACAAACATCCATATACAAATATGTATGTCTGGATAGAAATGCAGTGTCTGCTTGCCTCAACAGGAAGTTGTAGACCACACAGCACACACACACACACACACACAGCACTCAAATACAGATAGACCCAAACACAGTCCTGCAGAGTATCTAAGCAGACGTCAGCGGAAAATGTGCGCAATCCGACACACAAACAGACGCAACATAAGCTTAATGAAATGTTGTCGCTTTGTGCGCCGAAGAAATGCAGCCGAAGTGAGACAGGAGAAAAGTAAAACGGGGTCAGTAGAGAACAGTTTGCAGCAGGAGGACAACAATTTAAAAGCGCAAAGGCGACCACGTTGCCGGAATGTGCAAGTGCAAAGTGTGCTGTACAGCTAACAAGGAAAAAGTGGGGGGCTAAAAACAGCGGAAGCGCAGCGAGTTTTTCAGAAGTTTTTCAGATTTTAAATATTTTTATATCGCAAATGTTACAGATTTCATTCCTTGTCTGTGGTTAGCGTAAAATGTCAGGTAATGCCTGAAATTTCATTTTCGCTGCCACACCTACTGACCAATGGCAGTGTTTTGGCTGTCACCCAGCAATCATTGAACTTGAACCGAGCGGCAGAAAAGCTAATTAAAAGTCGCCCAACTAATTTGACATATTGCGCAGCGGCATTGGGTAATTAGCAATGAGTAGGGAAGCTGCGGTGCGGAGAAAGAAATCTCAAGTTAAACGAACTGAAATCTAACCGAAGTCCAACATTGGGTCAGCACATAATGGAAAAGCATAGCCGACAGCCACGCTGCAGTTTTAATACATTCATTAATTTTATTACCGACACGCACCAGCAAACACACACACACACACACACATATACAACTAAAACACACACATTGTTGGCTCGTATTTCCCTCGGGGGTCATTGACATACTTCCTGCTAACAACATGGCAGAATCGCACCTAGAAAAGTGCACAAATACAATTTTACATGAAGATATATTGTTACGAAACAACTACGCCAGACCGACGGCCAGTCAGCCAGGCAGCCAGACACATTCATATTCGCTCAAATTTATTTTCCTGCGTACGAACAACAGCCCCAATTTCTTGTGTTGTTTTATGTGCATTTCTGTTGTTGCTGTTGTTGTGTTGACTTTTTGTGTTTCGTATTTGTTGGGCAATTATCAGGCGTCGGCTGTGCGCAAAATACACCATGACACTGTGACTGGCAATGTCTTCTTCTTCTTCTTATGGTTTTTTTTGTTCGCAATGATTTCCAAGAAAATTGCTACAACTAGACTTAAAATGTCTAAAATTATTTGTAAATATTTTGAGGATTTATTTCACTAGTAAAAGCTCTAATGTTGTCTTTAAGCATTGGAATCGTTGCTGTCCCAACTCATTAATTGAATTACAAAGGAAACAGTGTTAAAGAAATGTCCACTGAAGTCAATTTTCAATTTTATAACACTTTGAAATATTATGTGAAATAACGGGCAGTTATAATGAATTTAGTATTATTTAGTAGTATTTTAGAAATATGCCCGAATTCTACTTAACATTTTTATATGCAGTAATTTCGGAATTTATTATTCGATTTTAAAACAGAATGAACTCTTTCCTCTTTTAGTTTTAGTCAGGGGCCGTAAAAATTATAAGCCAAATATAGAAAATCAAAATATAAAACTTATTTTTCGATTTTTACTTCACGCTCACCGAAAAAAAAATTATTTAGTAACTTTCAAATAAATATAAATTTTGTACGAATAAAAATTGTTCAACAAATTAAATGGAAATGCTTTTTATCAACGATGAAATTTTACCGTAGTAAAGTTAAAAATAGTGAAATATACCGAGAAACACATTTCTAAGTAATTTGTGATATTAATTGAGCATAAAATCTTCAAATTATGAACAGCACTTCAAATGAGTCAAAATTTTTTGATAAAATGGAAAGTTATAATCCGACATATTAGATATGTGATTTAATATATTTAAAAAATTATTTTGTATATATAATACACTTAAGGGAGTGTTCCTGGGTAGAAATTTGAATCGATTTGAATCGATTTTTTTTTTGGCGTTTTATTGTACCTTATACTATATACTATCACCCCCCAAAGTCGTTTTTCAATCCGCATACTCAGTACCCACTTTTTTGCATGTTAATTGAAGTAATCTCAGCTCTTTTTGCTCCGCTGATACATTGTGCATGATACTTTAAACGCGTTTTTCTCGAAACCACATTTTTTGTACTGGCCGATAATTTTTCTCAGCAACTATGAGAGGTATCGACTTGAAATTTTGGGAAAATGTTCTAGATAGTTTTCATTGGATGCTAAACCAAAGTTTTTATCAAAAAATTATTGTTAAATATATTTTCAAGCACTCTAAAGGTAAAAAAAGGTGGCAAAACTGGACAATTTTTTTTCATATGGCCGCCATTTTGTTTCTAATCAACATTTTGACTAAAACTGTGGTTTAGCATCCGCGGAATTTATTGCAGATTAATAATTGCATACCCATTTCTGTTTCAGATTACTGGTTCCCGAAATTTATTATCGGCCAGCAGTGAAAACAAGGTCACATTGACCACTGAAAATTTGTACTTAGAAAATAAAATTGTTTGACCCAAATATGAGTTTCTGTTCTCCAAATAATAAGGAACAACAAGCAAAAAACCAGAATATTGCATGTTGCCTTGTAGCTCCAAAATAATTTTTTGAAAAACAGCCTAAAATCGGCATTCTACCCGGGAACACTCCCTTAATGCAATGTTCGGGTGAAATATTTCCTAACTGTTTTAAGACATTGTTCATAGTGGATTAGTTTGCTAAACTGACCTTTCAATTAGAAGCGTATCAACGAGTACAATGAGTTGTTATAATGAACTGTCAATGTTTACAATCAATTATTTTAAATGCGCTTATTATATTCGCAAGTAAAATTTAATTTTAGTTTAATTTTAATATAAGTTTAATTTAATTTTAATAGAATTTTAATTAAATTTTAATTTAATTTTAATTTAATTTTAATTCCATTTTAATTTAATTTTAATTTCATTTTAATTTAATTTAAATTTAATTTTAATTTAATTTTAATTTAATTTTAATTTAATTTTAATTTAATTTTAATTTAATTTTAATTTTAATTTAATTTTAATTTAATTTTAATTTAATTTTAATTTAATTTTAATTTAATTTTAATTTTAATAGAATTTTAAATTATTTTTAATTACAGTTTAATTGTGTTTTAATTTAATTTTAATTTAATTTAAATTTAATTTTAATTAATTTTAATTTAATTTTAATTTAATTTTAATTTAATTTTAATTTAATTTTAATTTCATTTTAATTTAATTTTAATTTAATTTTAATTTAATTTTAATTTAATTTTAATTTAATTTTAATTTAATTTTAATTTAATTTTAATTTAATTTTAATTTAATTTTAATTTAATTTTAATTTAATTTTAATTTAATTTTAATTTAATTTTAATTTAATTTTAATTTAATTTTAATTTAATTTTAATTTAATTTTAATTTAATTTTAATTTAATTTTAATTTAATTTTAATTTAATTTTAATTTAATTTTAATTTAATTTTAATTTAATTTTAATTTAATTTTAATTTAATTTTAATTTAATTTTAATTTAATTTTAATTTAATTTTAATTTAATTTTAATTTAATTTTAATTTAATTTTAATTTAATTTTAATTTAATTTTAATTTAATTTTAATTTAATTTTAATTTTAATTTTAATTTAATTTTAATTTAATTTTAATTTAATTTTAATTTTAATTTAATTTTAATTTAATTTTAATTTAATTTTAATTTAATTTTAATTTAATTTTAATTTAATTTTAATTTAATTTTAATTTAATTTTAATTTAATTTTAATTTAATTTTAATTTAATTTTAATTTAATTTTAATTTAATTTTAATTTAATTTTAATTTAATTTTAATTTAATTTTAATTTAATTTTAATTTAATTTTAATTTAATTTTAATTTAATTTTAATTTAATTTTAATTTAATTTTAATTTAATTTTAATTTAATTTTAATTTAATTTTAATTTAATTTTAATTTAATTTTAATTTAATTTTAATTTAATTTTAATTTAATTTTAATTTAATTTTAATTTAATTTTAATTTAATTTTAATTTAATTTTAATTTAATTTTAATTTAATTTTAATTTAATTTTAATTTAATTTTAATTTAATTTTAATTTAATTTTAATTTAATTTTAATTTAATTTTAATTTAATTTTAATTTAATTTTAATTTAATTTTAATTTAATTTTAATTTAATTTTAATTTAATTTTAATTTAATTTTAATTTAATTTTAATTTAATATTAATTTAATTTTAATTTAATTTTAATTTTAATTTTAATTTTAATTTTAATTTTAACTTAATTTTAATTAAAGTTTAATTTAATTTTAATTTCAGTTTAAGTTTAGTACAAATTTGTTTTTTTTCTTTCTGATGATGACTTTGTATATTCGTCACACATAACCATGTAAGTGTGTCAGCTTATTCAACTGAGTGTCTGTTGCTTCGTCTACACTAAAACAAGTTTTCATTAAACTTTGTAGACTGTTTAACTATACAGACTGACTCTATAAACGTTGCTGTAGCTATAGTGACATATAGGACCTTCGGCATATTGAGGCTTACTCCTCATTTTTATGCCTCTCAAATTCTATGCGACTGCTTCGCATATCACATTCTTGTTAGCCCAGCCGAATTGTGGTGCGTGGCTTATATTTCTTCGAATTTCTTATTATTTTATGTATATACAATTTTATTTTGTTTTTGCGTTACTTAGTTCTTTGCAAGTCATTCCTGAAGTTGTTCGTGTGTGGTTAAGACGCCCATAAGTATGCAATGTCTCGCCACAATGCAAAGAATCAACAGAAAATTAGGCATTGCAATTGTCTACGCTTTGTTTTGTTAGCGGTTGTCGTGCAACTTCCGATTTCTTTTCTACTTTTGCCACCACCGCCTTACACAGCACGATTTGGCCGATTCTGCCGCTCACCGCCCGCTGTCGGGCGTTGTTTATTTTCTTGCACGCATTTGTCATTGTACGCGCGCTGACACTGCGGCATTGCGGCACTCGGTTACATTGCTTCCTTCCTTCCTTCCGTGCCGTTTCCTGTCGGCCTGTTTGTTTGTCGCGCTGTCTTTGTGTTTGTGCGCCAGCCAGAAACCGTAGCAAAAATAAAAAAATATATAGGTACATAAATACAAACATATCTATGCTCGTTTTGCTTTTGTTCGCTGCTTGTTGTTTTCTATTTTTTTTTATTTTTGGTCTCAGCACGCGCCTGGTTGTTATGTCTTTGAATTATTTAAACTAAATTTAACATTTTGTAATTTTTTGTTGTTGGGTTTTTTGCGCGTTTTTATATATTTTTGCCGCCTTTTGTTGACTTTTTATGTTTTTCTTTTGTGCTTTTATATTTAGATTTATTTTTTTTTTACTGCCAGCAAATTCTCACTGCGCAGCAACGTTGGCATTATTTATTAATGCACTCTTGAGCACTACTTTTGGGCTTTCTTTGCCGCTTACAACGGCGCTGTTTTTTATTCACTTTTAGTCATCCCCCATTCCGTCTGGTAATTTTTTCGCCCTTAAATCGTAGCCAGCTGATGAAGTTCGGCCTGACAGGGCGCTGCGAGTGGCAGTGAGTTTCCGATAAGTGTTGGTGAGCTGCGCAGCGAGTGGAGGCGGCCAGCAAATGCTGAAGCATAATCAAAAAATAATAATGCGCCCTGCTCGTTTGCAGGGCGCTGCCAGGCCGCGCAACAGGAGCCCAACGCCAACGAGCTGGGCGACCGAGCGCAGCATCAAAAGGCCACAGCGCCGACCTTGAGCTGAATTACTGCTTAGCAAATTGCTGCTGATTTAAATTCTTCCCTTTTGTGCTCATTCATTTTGTGCACAAGAACAAAAGACGGACAAATGCGCGCAAATTACAGCCGAAGAATGATGCGATCCGTTAGAAAACGGCCCAAAAGCGGACAATAGAGAAGGGTTCGAGAAAGGGTGGAGGGTCATTTACAATCTATTTAAGTATATTTACTAAAGTTGAAAATTTCATAGAAATAAACGTTTAAAAAAGTGCTTCCTCTCGTAGAGATGACTTAAAAAAGTGGCAGCTTGGTGTGCGGGGCCAAAATTATGTGCGCACATTGCACGCAGCTGCAATGTTGATATGGAAATTTCATGGCCCCATAAATGCACTCGCAGCGAGAGAGTATGAGTGCCGCTAACACTAACACACTCGCGCAACCGTTTGACATGCAGCAATATCGTAAAACTGAATGCGCGCATCTCGCTTCGGGATTCGAGCAGCTCGTGCGCCGCACATCAATTACGCCGCTAGTGATTTTCGCCAGCTCTTCTACAACAACTACACCAACCATAAAAGCACCAACAACAAGCAGCAGCTGCAATGAGTATTTATCTAGCAGCCTGCAGCAGGGAGAATGCACTCGGCTGCATGAATGTGTGTGTGTGTGAGTGTGTAAATTATTTTATGGCAACTTTGCCTAAGTTCTGCGCATCGAATTTACTGCCAGCGCCATTGCTGCTCGGTTGCTTATAGTAGTAGTGCTGGCTGTTGTTTTTGCAGTGCGTCAATATTTTTGCAGCAAAAAAACTCGAATGCATAAAAAATGTGTTGAAGAAAATAAGTGAAAAAGTAACCATAAAAGCTTATCGGTAAATTTGCTGCGGCGCAAATTGAAAGAAAAGCGCTGGCAGTTAAAATGGCATTCAAGATGTGACATCAACGATGAGCTTAAGTTATTGTTTGCTGAGGCGCAAAATTGCTAAAGGATGTTTAAATTGAAGTGGAACAAATCAATTTAATGTCGTATTTGTGTGAACTTTTCTGGCAAAAGAAATAATTATTATAGTGATTGCTCTGCTTAGACTTTGAACAGTGATAAAACTAGTTTCTATTCACTTATTACGAAATTTGTGATTGTAATAAAAAATTGCTGGCGATATTTTAATAAAATTAACCATTGATTAATTAAATATTGTTTCGAAACTTAGTTCGACTACCTAACGAAGCGTAATTCGTTTCACTAGATTGTGCTCAAAAATAAAACACACAAAAAATATTCAACAGAATTCACCATTGGTAGTCATTCTATCTACAATTTTACATTTTACTGTCTTTACACTTGTTACTCATTTCACTATTTGTGGTACTCTGTGTTGTACAGCCAAACTCTTCCTTTTGCACTATACTCGGCTTCCTTTTATATCTGTTTGCTTGTAGCGCAGCTTGTTCTTGAACATCCCAACATCGTCGCGAGTCATCTCTGCGATTATTCCATCGAAATTACCAAGCCCCTAAATGTATGACACGCTCGGATCGCAACTTGTTCTCAAATATTCTAATATTGCCTTGCAATGCCACAATATTTAAACGAATTGAAAACTTGACTTAGCTGCAAACAAACTAAACAACTGTTCCATGTGCAATGCTAACGTGTGATCATTGTCGCTTGTAATTTCTTTGCTGACACTTAAATCAAATGATTTATATGACACATACAACCGTTTATGATATAATACTTCTAATATGTCTTCCAATTTGTCCTCTTTGCACAGCAGTGTCACTCATACTTACTTACTTAATTGACCATAACAAAGACGTGATAGGGCAACATGGTTCTTACGCAATCATGGGCAGGTTAGCTATGAAATACTGGGCTACTGCAAAATCGCTACAAATTGCTTAAATGCTTGTAGAAACCAAACGCAAAGACCTTAAAGTATTACAATTAAGAATGTTTAGAAACGAATGGAATTTTAAAAGACAAAAAGCATCTTAGAAAGGTCTCTGCTATTCAATAGCCCACCGAAACCGTGGTATGAACTATTGGCTAGAGTAATCTTTCACTTTGCTGCTGTTTGCGGCAAAATTCCAAAAATGTATAGTCTCAGAATTTAACGATTTGTGTGTCATTTGAAAGAAAATACTTCAACTAAGAAAACCCCAAAAGATCGCAAAAAATTAATTAGAGTGTGTGCAATAGCTGCTTAAATTTAATTTAATCACATGTTTTCTGTTTTTTAGTCTATTGAGTAAATAAAATCGTAAAAATACATGGATAGCAAGAAGTTGCTAAAACTTTCAATATAGATTAAGAATTATTGTGGGCATTTTCGTTTTTAACTTTTTCTCAAAATTTGTAAAGCTGTGGCATCTACTTGACATTTAATAAAAAAAAATTGCTAAAATTAAAAACCTGAAAATTTCCAAAACCTAGAGGAAAATATCAAAAAAGTATGTGAAAGAATTCCTGTATTTTTGTTTTGTTTTAAAAAGCATTCTTTATTTGCGGGACAATGTAATTACATCCTCCGATATCTACCGATCTGAGAAAAAATGCAATATGAAAAGTGATCTAAACACCTATTTTTCGACAAAATATATTTTATTTATACCTAATAGTGTGCAATTAGCATGAACAATTAAAAATCGAGTCGAATCACTGTGCACTGGAGTATATCGTCTGATTCATCCGTGGCTCAGGCTGGTTTCTATCACCACCAAACCATGGTTGAGAGGATTTTGTCTGCATGGTTTATAGAAATTTGTTTTTGTCCATGACGTCCATAAACGTTGTATGTAATACAAAAAAGTATGGCTTTGACGTCTGTACACTTCGTACACAATTCACTTCTTAAGACGTCTGTTTTTTAAATTGTGAGAAATTGTTTGCTAGTTTTGCATGTAAAATTTTACAAACATTTTTATACTGACAGGGTATGGATTAGTTTTAAAACCCACAACAACTGAGGTGGCTTTTTAATCTTCAAACCTAATATAAAAAACATGTTCCTCATACGCCCTAAAACGTTGTTTTAGATCCTAATATCCTAATTTAGGTGTACGTGCTGTGTAAGTCCATGTAATTTTATTATAGCACATTACATAGTGGCTCAACACTCCGATAGACAGCACTTGGGCCTGTACTGGCTTGCAGAAGAGAACGTCAAACACCTTCTCCCACGTGAGTTACTAAGCTTCATTAGGTCGGTGGGACTGGGGGACGTTCTCTAAAGTTGTAGGGGGCACAATAGATCAACTTTGGTCTCCGTGCACATTTTCCCTTTTAAATCTATCTATCTAACACTCCGATAGACTTACTTCCCGTAATCATTTTTGTTATGCATTTCAGTTCGTAAACATATGCACAGAACTTAGAGGGTTGTGCCGATTTTGAAGACTTTTGCAATAAGCATGTTTATTCTCAGATGTTTGCTAGTAGAGGCCACTATGAAAAGTTACTCATACGCCTTTCAGCTTGAAATTTATTAACTACAATGTATGCCACGAAATATGCGAGCAGTTTTGACGGTATTCCAAATATTGTTGCGCATACGCCGTGTGGTCTGAGTTGCTTTCACATCAAATACTGTCACTCATATGCCCACAACACCAGTGGCGCACACAATATTTCATTTTTGGGAGAACGGGTACCATTGAAACAATATTTTCCGTCTAAATTTGTTCGTCCTAAAGTTTTACGCAGCTCACACTGATCAGTACTAATATTTCACTATGCACATATTCAACTCCACGCTCCTCTACAACCAAATTTATCTTCATCTAATTGATTAATAGACTTATGCCGTTTGTATTTGTTAGTCAATATTGAACATTTTACAATTTTATTGCAGACATCCCATTGAAAACTCAATAAATATTACAAACTAATTATAGCACTCGTAATGCTAAAAGCGCAGCGACAGGCAATACAAAATATATTTACCCGCACAAACATTACAACAACACACACACACACACACACACTAATACAACCAGTGTATGCCAAAAATTGGCCAATCGGTAGCGGCCAAAACAAATTACACGCCGTCATTGCGTCGAAAATTTATATTGCTTCAAGTCAGAAGTGCATAATAAATTGCAGCGATATATTCGTACAGTCAGCGCTGCCAAAGCCCGTCGAATAATGGCCTTAATAGGTAACAACAACGCGCACGCACAGTAACGGCAATAAAACCGAACAATAACAATGCCAATGCCAATGAAAATGAAAATAATCTCATTTATTTGCGGCATTGCCGATGGCCGATGGCCGCTGGTCGTTGGTCGTTGGTCGCTGCCGCGTCACTGATGTGTTTTCGCATTTATTTGAATTTTTGAATTGCGATCGACAGATTGCGAAGGAGGAAGAAGGGCATTTATTTTCGGCATTGCTAATCAATAGAAAATTACGCGCAAATGTTTACAAGCGTTTTGTAAGCATTTTATGGCGCTCTACGACCGCCAAACAGCCAATAACAATGCCACCCAAATGCCACACAGAAATAATATAATAAATAAAATCGAACGCATTCGTTTAGTGTGCGTGTGCGTGTGTGGTTTCTATGAAAATTTCATGCTTTCATATACGTGCAGTTCTTTGTTTGTGTGTTTACAATGATAGCATTTATTTTTGGCATACATTATTTGCGCGCATAGAACAATAGGCACGCAGCGGGAAAAATGTGGGCATTGAGTGTTGACTTTATTTTTGTAAATAAATAGCAACAAGTTTTGGCGTAAATAAAACTCTCGTTGCGTTTTCTGCTTCCTCAAATGGAATTCGTATAATTGTAATTTACATTAATTCTCCTGCAAATGGACCATTTTGTTTTTGTTTCAAACAAATTATGAATTATTTAGAACACTTGGTCGGGCCATAAAAACGTTATCTGCATATTGTTGAATAATAATTTTGTTTAAAAGAGTAATGTGGAATTTTAGAAAAATTTTTTTGCATTGTGTGGTTCAAATTGAGTTTAAATTTTGTAGCGATTTTTAGGTATTTCATGGGTTTTCTGGTCTACACTAACAATTCTGACAATGTGCGAAAGAGTTATACAAAATTACTATTTAGGAATTCTAGAAGTGTTTGTCTGGTGCAAAAGTTCTAGAGCTGATAAGAGCTGAAATCTGTCAAATCAAATACACAAATTAAACTAATTAGTAAAACAGTCACAGACAAGTGAAACGAAGATCTTCCTTTTTGAGCTTCGAACTTATCCATAAAAATGCCTCCAATTGAAGTCATTGAATCCATCATAACTGGAAATGCTAGTTTCTTCCTGAAAATTGTGGCTTGAAAACAGTTTTGTCTGAATCCCAAACGGTATTTGGGAGATTTTTCATAAATAATTTCAACTTAAGGATATGTTATCCTTTTGCAATGAGATCAGAGCAGGCTTATATGTATTTGAAATTTGATATTTTTTGTTATTATTTTTTTTAAATGTTTCACAGATACAATTCCTTTCAAATGCACTACACTTTAAATTGTATGGTGGTAATCTGCTATTAAACAAACTCAAGTCAGATTCAACTTCGCCTATTTGTCATCTTACAGCAAAAGCTGCGATTGCTTTATGGGTTTAGTTTAAGTAGGCACCAATAAATTAATATATTTAGAAGTGAATTGAAAGCAAATTACAAAAATTTTACTGTTATCCCCAAAATAATTTCCAATAATTTGCAGCGATATCAGGGAAAGTTTGTGTTCTAATTGAAGTCTACGAATTGGGCGCGTTTGATCAAAACCCTGTTTCTTTAATAATGGTTAAATAAAATCGAAAAGTGATAATTTTGTATTTTTCCATAAATATTAAATAATTTTTCTGTAATTAAAAAATATTGATACAAAATTTATTTAACCCGTTTTATGCTAACATTGTTTAAAAGTAAACTAGCTCTAGACCTATAAAAAAGTTCTATGCAAGTGTTCCATTATGAAATACGAAAAAGTAATATCGAGACACAGGGTAAAATTCGGGTTCGAAAGGGTTAAGGGTAAATCAACAAAATTAAAAATTGCCAGCATTTCTTTGTTAACCAAACAAAACTTTCTTTGCTTTAATATCTGCTTGAAGCCCTATTTTCTATTTTCTTAATTGGTATTCTACATTATTTCTTTCCGCTCCTTCTCTGAAATATAATGTCGCTCATACGCCCAGTGCACCAAGTGCACAAACCCGCAAATCATTCAACCATTTTTAGCGCCCAAACACGACAAGTTCAATACACAGTTAAATGAAAAATCAGGACGGTGATTGCAGTTCTCACTGCCCTTCCAGCTCTCTCTATTGCCGATCTTCATTTCAGACAGAACAGACAATTAGAAGTCTGCTTGCAGGCACTAAAGAAAATCAACAGCAAAGCAATTTGCCATTAACAAGTCATGTCTAATGTATACACACAAGCAACCAAATATCGTGAGAGAAAAATCATATTAAAAAAGTTAGAAAAAAGAAAATAAAAAACACTAAAAAGCGAAAATGAGTAGCGGTAAAAATGAGAAAAGCTAAAACTCTAATTATGTTGAAATTACGTCTGCGCCTGTGGCGTCGAGTGCCTTAGTCCAGACTACATGCAACAATTTCCGTACAGATTTTAAGTTTTTTTATTGCTGACTTTGTTTTTTTTATTTTTTTGAAGAGATTTCACTAGAAGTTTTTTTTGTTGTTGTTTCACTTTTGCCATTTTCATGACGCTAATTTGTTTACCGAGCGAGCGCACGTCAAGCAAAATAGCTGCGGCAGTGTCCATGGCTGTGCGCACAATGGGGAAAATCTAGTAAAGTGCTAGCAATTTCAGCTAATTAAAACGCATGAAAAATTCACGCAACATTATGACGATTACGTAGCTGAGCAACTAACTGGATAGCCGAGTTGTTTCGTTCCGTTGGCCGTAGATGCGAGGGACGGAAAGTGTAGAAGGCAGCAGATTGAGATGAGGTCAGCACTGAATGTATAAAAGAAAACAAACAATTTACGGGCTGGGAAGTGCAAAAAGTAGGCAGACAATGCGTAACGCCATTTCTGATTGCTGAAATTTTACAACGGTTAAAGAGGCACTCGAAAAGAAAGTAGACAGGTTTGCGTTGTTGAAAGTTTTCTTAGCATTTCAGAGCAAGTTTCTGTATAACTTTGAAAGCAGCCAATCAAGAGGAATATGTAAGCTTAGCGTGTTTTTTTGTTTTTTTTAACGAGGAGTAAAAGCATCAAAAGCCGATGTCAGTGCGAGACTTTAACCCGCTAAACATCTCCCCTTGTCCGACGGAAAGTTCCTCCCGGAACTATCGCTAAGTATTTCGTCGGGAGAAAGCTTAAGCTTAGAGTGTTCTTTTACATTTGTAAATTTCGTTATGACATGGAGATGATATGAAATTATATTTTATACATTGTTTTATCAGAGGGCCAAACGAGTCATTGCGATTTTGTTTGTTATCCTTATACGAGGAACATCAGTACGACCTCGTAATGAAGGAGAGTAGATCTGAACGAAGCCGTCCGATGTATTGACCCCAAGATGCATAGTCATAGAGTTGCAGGAACTGATATATTCTTTCGACTTCTTTACCTCTGCAGATCCTGAAGATATCCTTAGACAAGGGTCACCATTGGTGTTCCACGGCATGTTCAGTGGACTCTGAAACTCATAATTTGTATTGCAAACTTAACCAACCTGGATCTGCATAAAGTAGAAAATAATGTTTGTGCAAATGCGCTGCAAAGTTGTAGCAACAGTTGTATTGAGCTTAGCCGAAATAAGGCAGTGTTCAGTGATTACCGAAACGAGTAAAGTATCATTAACAGTAAAAATTAGGATCTTTTCTTGAACAGTGGACCACAGTTTCTAAAAAATTCCACACTTGTCCCTTTTTTGTCAATCGCCATGTGCAAAGTCTTAAACAAAAGTAACACGAAATCATTCGTTCCAAAGACAGGAATTGTAACTTCATTTCTCTTGTTTGCTGCTTCGTTCTCTGCCACATTAAAGTGGCTTTCAATCAACCAAAGAGTCACCAGTATATTTTAAAAGGAATAAAAGGAATAAGGAATAAAAGGCGGTATTTCTGTGGCGCCTTCGATTTCACAACAACTAATTTCTGCGCTCTTAGAGAATTGAATCTTGATTTATTCATTGAACGATGGAAAATCGCAACTGGAATCGAGCCAAGCGTCAGTTTCGCTGTCCAGTGCATCAACCCGTTGAAACTCGGTGGCAATCGCTGAATTGCGATTCTCTTTCGTGCCTTTGTGTCAAGTCAAATATTGGTTAAACAACCAACGTGACCACTACGAAAATTTTAAGGAAAACATTTCCTATAATTTTCGAGTAACATTACAAGTTTCAAAGACTGTTTTAAAGCGTAAAGCGTAAATTTAAAAATTTTGTTTACATTAAATTTGAGTGTTCATCTCACATTGGCGGCAAAAAATGAAAACTTGATGATGTATGCAGTCAGTAGCACCTGCGGCCAATGAAATCGGCTGGGCGACGGGTGAAGTCATGCATGCAAATTTTAATTTATCACTGCCTCATCACACAACCAAAGCATAATTTGAGGCGTGCTAGCGTAATGTGGCCTTTAGCGCTTTCGTGTGCGTACTCTTCGAGCTATGCGATTGTTGTTGGCTCGCGCTCGGAATGCACAACACGCACGCACATTAGCTAAACAAATAAAGCCAACCAACGAACAGCCAAACAAGCCTCATTTGCTGGCTGGTGGGTGCGCAAATATGCCGAAGGGAGCGAAACATTTCAGCATTTTTCGTTTTACTTTTTTCTATATTTTTTCCGAGTTTATTTGGCTGCCTTTTTGGCGCAAATCTCAGCTACATTGTTAGATGACGCTCCACGTTTTCGAGGCGATTTTTTGCAGCAACCACACTTTAAGGCATTTGCCGCTTACACATGCAAATAACGCATAAGCGCCGGCAGCTGGCACGTGTGTGAGTGTGAGTGCGAATGTGTCTGTGTGGGTGCGTGTTTTTTGTCTCCCATTACAAAGCACATTAGGCGGTGCTATGACGCCGTCGCTACACATAATTAGCATTTACACTCGAATTTATGAGGCCTATACATACAAACATACGCATGCGTTTGTGTTTGTGTGTGTGTCCCAATGAACAATTGCCGATTTTTTGCGCTCGCATTTTTTCAGGCGCTAGATAATAAATTTCACGCAATGTCACAAGTAGAATGACATTTTTATGCAAAGTAATTGTAATTTGTATGACGACTTGCCAGCCTTTTCTTCTTCTTCTGCTCCTCCTTGTTCGGCTGTCGGGCGTTCCATTCCACTGGAGACGCTGTCGCCTGGGGACCGCACAGTGGCTCAATTGCTTTTTAACATGCATACGTGGTGGCGCAAATTGTCGGTCTTTATGCGAGAGCGTGAAATATTAGCGACGCTTTCTGAGCGATATGAAAGCCGAAATGTTGACGAAGACTTTTGTGGAGACTTTGGAGTGGCGTTTGTGTTAAATTTAAAGGATCCAATGAAAACAAATTTCACCGTTAAAAACTGCATAATTTGTCATGAGTGGATTTAGTTAAATGAGTTGTGTACGTATGTGAGTAGCAGATATAAAAGCTATGGTCTAAAACCGCAGTTGCGTTAAATTCCTAAAACCGTCAAGGACGAGAGACAGTATGAGAGGATGGAAGATAGAAACCCAAAATTAGTTTATGTAGTGAAAAAGATTGAGACATTATGATTTTCTTACGTTTCGTGGAAATTTTCTGAATTCTTTTACGCATCTAAGGAGATTGCACAAGGCCAGGAAAAGTACTTCTACTGCGTGATATATATGTACACAGGATTGTTCTTCGCTCTGAGCCTTTTTCAAACAAGAAGAGAACATCAGTTTCTTGATGCGGTTTATGTTATTATGTTGCAGAGAAGATACAGTATGGGAGAAAGTTTTCTAACCACTTGATCAGAGAAGGCCACTCCACTGAAAACCATGAAAGACGAAAGACAGTATAAGCGGCTAGAAGATAGACAGCAAAATTAGTCTATGTAATGAAAAGGAGATTCGAAATTTCCTGAATTCTTTTAGCATATAAAAAGATCGCAGAGACCAGGAAATGTTCTACTACTGCGCGACATGTACACAGGATTGAGCCTTTTTTAGACAAGAAGAGAACTTCAGATCCTCAATGTGGTTTGTGTTGATATATTGAAGAGAAGAGATAGTATGGAAGGAAGTTGTCTGGCCACTCGATGAGAGAAAACCACTGAAAACCATGAAAGACGAAATACAGTATAAGAGGATGGAAGATAGACAACAAAATTAGTTTATGTAGTGAAAAGGCGAAGAGAGAAAACTTCAGGTCCTCGATGAGGGGTATGTTGTTATATTGAAGAGAAGAGACAGTATGAAAGGAAGTTTTCTAGCAATTTGATCAAAGGAGGTCTTCGAAACCCGTGAAATGGTTGGTGAAATGGATAGAAGATAGACCACAAAATTAAAGTAAATATGTAATCTTCAGATTAAAAAGCCAGGATTTGCTTAATTTTTGTGAAAATTTCTTCAGAGATCGCACAAGGCCACTAAATGTACTTCTACCACAAGACATATGTACAAATAATGTTCTTCACTCTCACTCTTTTTTAGGCAGGTTGATCCTGAATGGTGTCTATCTGACCACATGCTGAGCGCATGACTGACATCTGGTAATAAGTCCGATCCTGAGGCTAAGGTTCTGTTCGTGTTTTATCTGTGCGCTATGCTTGCTATACAAAAATCTCTCGTAACTTTCGACCTCTCTCCTATTAAGGTTGGCTGCTACACTTTCAACACTTTCACATTGTGTGCAACTTTCTTGTCGTTTTTTTAATTACAGTCTACAGCAAACTTCCATTGCAATGTTAGGTCATGCTTGATGTCTCCTCAGCCTTAACGTTCCTTAATTAATGCAGTCAGCCAACTCTAAGTTCATCAATGTTAACTTAAAACCCTAACTAACTAATGACAACTGTAGGAAATCTAAATTTGTTCAAAAAAATGATTGAGATTTTCTATAATAGAAATTGAGCTTCACTTCGCCTTGTACCGCCCCTATTAATCTTTCGTTTTGTCCCATCATTATGCAATTGTCGACCAGATCTTGGACCGTCGAATTACAGAATCCAATTCAATATTCTGGTTCACATATGTGGACTTCCTACCGCTGCATAGTTAGTTCATTCAGCAGCTCATTTTTGTCTGTTTCAAGATGTCCTCTAACTCACATGGGACTCGCCTTGTTTTCGAATGTACACCTGTTGAGTTCATGGACGCATTCAATACGTTAAAAGTTAAAAAAAGTTGAAGGTAAATTTCTTTGCTGTATGCACTTAGATATTATTGCTGATGAGTACTTTTGATATGATTTCAGCTGCCGCCCTCTTTTTAAGAGGCAGCCATTATTGATGCATTGGTTACGAAAGAATGCAAAGGTGATGAGACAGGGTTTTGTTCTGCCATTCATCAGACAGACATCTGTGAAAATTCTAATGTTATGAACCTCTGAAGAGGCTGTGAGGAACCCTATTCAGAAAAGGTCCTACAAAACATTTATTGCAGAGGAACTCCTTACCCTATTTAGGAGGTCCTCTGCAATAAGTGTGAGAAACCCTGTTCAGAAGGTCCTCTGCAATAAGTGTTTTGTAGGATCTTTCGTTTCTTTTTTTAGATCTCAAAATCATTTGATTTTTTATTTGAGAAGAATACGCAATAAGCTTTTCAGATTTTGTTTGAACCCCTTGAAGATTAAATAAGAATTTGGCTGTAAACTTTCGCACTAAGTGCGAAATTCATTTATGAATTGAGACACAAAATCAAGCTCGTAGAATGTTTTAGACATTTAAAAAATATATATTTTTTCTCCAAATCTCTGAATTTCTCAAATGTTTTAAGCCTGTTTTAATTTTCTAACTCACATTTTCAACTCCCACTTTGTATATTTATTCATTCAGTGTTGTCGTCATTAAATTCTTCTTATCTTGAATGCTATTATGTACAATAAATATTAATGAAAACACCTTTGTGGCATTTTCTCTGTAAATCATCTTCCGCACAGCCTGCAATGCCAACTGTTGCTGTCACTACAGCAGCAACTATTGCATGTCATGGACATTGCCTCTGAGCTGAAAGCCATTTCCTGTGCACTGCGTGCGACAACGCTTTGAGGCTAAGCATTTATACGTTAATTCGCCTAGTCAACATGACGTATACGTGCTATTCATTAAAATGTTAATTGCGTACATCCCGCACACACTCCCACACACTCACCACACCCAGAGGCATGCATCAATAATACAATTACACATGAAATGTGTGTTCGGACAATTGTCAGTCAGTTGGTTAAATTTATTGCCAGCTAAGCAATAGTCGACACAACGCCAACGGCGAACAACAAAAACGCACCACTTAATTTATTCTCAGAGAATTCATTTCGCTAGTTAATGAGTTGTCAACGACAGCCATCCAGCCAAGGCGGATCAACCCAGTGCTGATTGCGTGACTGCGTGTTGCGCGGCTGTTTGGCTGACGCGCTTTATATGTATGCGTTTTTTTCCAACAATGCTTATGCATAGAAATTCAGCTGGGTGTAGAAAACTCGTTAGCCGCAAGTTAATTAACAGAAGAAATACTACGCAAAATATAAATGCAAATCACAATGACAGTGAAATGAGCTTCAGATTGCATATGAATGTTTGTGTGTGTGTGTGTGGCTGCTCATATATGTATATTTAATTTTTGCTATGACAACGAACACTCACAGCAGCGCCACACATGTTTCACTTAAATATGCGTTGCATACTTTTCTGCTGCAACAGCTAATTTGATTTTAATAACATTGACTTTTTGCTGCAACGCAATCAATTCCACGTGACTATTAGCTGCATTTTTTTGTTCATTCATAATTACAATATTTAATTAAAAGCACTGGCAGCCTAATAACAATTAATCAAATTTTAATTAATTGTTGCGCAACGGTCGACTTTGAGCGTTTCTTTTATTAGTTGCACAAAGCAGTTCAAAAGCATTGCGAAGAGGGTGAAGGGTGAGCGGGCGGCAGGTTGAAATTAAAGTTCATTACATGTGCTTCGTTGTGAGATAATAAAAGTAGTTAAAAAATTCTAATTTCAAGCCATGTCCTACTCTGCTTCGCTGGAAAAGTCCTACTACCGCCCAAGTTTGGTCATTGCCAAATTGATAAAGCTTCACAGTTGGGTTTTGTAGGCGAGTCCCCGAGCTGTTGGCTTCTACTACCTGGACCGTTGTCTTAAATGTTTGCATATGGAATATATTGTCGCTGGGCACAATATCGATGGCAGCAGCGGCCATAGCTACGCCACAACTTCATTTGGCCATAAAGCAAACAAAGTTAATGTCCAACCAGCCGGCCAGTCATTCATCTATTTGTGTCCAGTGTCAACATTTGCTTTGCGTTATTATTACTATTATTTGTGTCGTTTGATCTCATGCGCTCTCGTCTGCAGTCCCCAACTCTGCTCTCCCCTCTAGGCACAACTGCATAGATGCGTATTGGGCAGCCTGCTACAAGGAGAACTTTAATTACACAAGCCGACAAGGTTTCAGACCCAGAAACCAAAGTATACTTTTCCGAAGGTTTTTGGTGCGCTGAACAAGAATCCGGCCTCAGAATTGCTCCCTCACCTCTGGTTTCCGAGATATCCTAACCTAAAAGTGCGAAAAACGTGGTTTTTGCCCATATTTGAGGTTATGTAGTATAATGTTCTTGATTTTTACTTTAAAATCTTTTCCGGCATCTTAAAGTACAAACCTTGCCCTTTCAAACGCGCTTTAGTTTGCTCAAATATCTTTTTTTGTCTTTGAGATATCCTATGCTGAAGTTCGGAATACGCACGAATTTCTCAAGTTTCGTACACCTACACGTTTAGTAAAAACAAAGTGTAAAACCACAACTTTTTGAAACGATAGATGTTTTAAGGGTGACAAGACATCGCGAATCCAAAGTACATATCAGTTTGTGATAATTAATTAGTTTAAACAATTTGTTTAAACAATTTACTGCACAACATACAGTTTTTCTGAAATAAACATCGACATCAGATCCTTTGCGAGAAATACCTTCGAAATAATATTTGTCTATATTGCATTTCATGTTGGTGTAAACAAATTATTAAATAATACATTTTTCAGTGATTATTTCATAATTTAAATGTTACTGTCAAACGACGCCGGAGTGGATTTTTCGGGGATCTGATGTTAACAGTCCGCTCTGGCAACCATGTCTCTATTCGATCATTAATAAAAAAAAACACCTATCTTTATGTACATGAAATGCAATATAGACAAATATTATTTCGAAGGTATTTCTCGCAAAGGATCTGATGTCGATGTTTATTTCAGAAAAACTGTATGTTGTGCAGTAAATTGTTTAAACAAATTGTTTAAACTAATTAATTATCACAAACTGATATGTACTTTGGATTCGCGATGTCTTGTCACCCTTAAAACATCTATCGTTTCAAAAAGTTGTGGTTTTACACTTTGTTTTTACTAAACGTGTAGGTGTACGAAACTTGAGAAATTCGTGCGTATTCCGAACTTCAGCATAGGATATCTCAAAGACAAAAAAAGATATTTGAGCAAACTAAAGCGCGTTTGAAAGGGCAAGGTTTGTACTTTAAGATGCCGGAAAAGATTTTAAAGTAAAAATCAAGAACATTATACTACATAACCTCAAATATGGGCAAAAACCACGTTTTTCGCACTTTTAGGTTAGGATATCTCGGAAACCAGAGGTGAGGGAGCAATTCTGAGGCCGGATTCTTGTTCAGCGCACCAAAAACCTTCGGAAAAGTATACTTTGGTTTCTGGGTCTGAAATTTGTTCTAATTTTGTCGGCCTGTGTTATTTGTCTAAATTTAATTGGATTTTGAATTTCGCATGCTTACAATAACAAAACACGAACAAAACCAACTCGCACGTACACAGCAGTTGTATTTGCATTTATGTAACTGCGTGTGTCCCGGCAGCTGTCAACGTTGTTATTAACACAAGTTGCCAGGCCAGAGATCGCTTCGATGTGTATCGTAGAACGAAGGGAAGTGCACGGCAGGAAACGAAAGACAGCAGTTGCTCGGTCATGACTCTACAAGTGTGCTGTGGGCACAGCGTGCAAATGGCAGGACTTATTGACTAACAGATAATGTAGTCCAGTGCGAGAGACATTCAGGGACAGCAACGCAATTGAGCTAAGAGGACATGCAAATGTGTGACTATTCGAGCAGCTGACAATGGAGGTCAAGTAATCATGATTATTTTAATTACATGCAGTGCGCACTTTGACACCTACTTTGCAAATAGTTGGCAGAGGGCGGAGCGAATGAAAGACGTACACGTAATTGGCTTGAAGCGAAAGCCTTGCAACATTACTTTGAAGACAAAGTGAAAGTTAAGGCGACAGCAGTTTGTATGAGTAAATGTATTGATATATTTAGGAAGCGGTAATAATAGAAGGTGGTGAGAAATCATTGGAAGCAGAGCGACTCAGCGAATAGAAGATTGCAGTATTGACTGTGTGCGCTGTGCGGCTGTAAAAGCAAAACAAATATGCAGGTACACGGTGCCCCAGCGACGCCTGTAAGGGGAAGCGGGCATTAGCGAAAAACAGCGGCCCAAACCGATCTTAACAAAGTCCCCAACCGTCCTGCTATCACCTCCTTTACACAACAGATGGCGCTAAGAGCGGTAGCTTACAACATTTGAATCGTTGTTCCTAAAAGACGATAGATGGCAGCCCCATCACTTAGGCCTACCTGCAGCAGTCCAATAACCACCTTCCCTGCCAGAAAAACACAACCGATTAGTAGCCAACCAAAGGCAATGTTTTGTAGACGCTCTATGCTCTCGAGATTAGTGAACAAGAAAAACAACATTTCACAGTCTGAGGTATACAAATATCTGCTGAGAGGCCCAGAAGAAAGATGAGAAGAGATGAAAAGTGAGTTTTGTGATTTGATTGAGACACTGTACCCCTCTTCGCAGACGACCTCTAATTACCGCGTCGAACATATTTTTCTCTGGAGCTTTGTCGATGAAAATTTCTTAGTGGAATAAATATTCTACTACAGAAATATTGAGGACATTGTAGAATACCTTTGATGATGAATCAAAATGATAAATAATTTTGCAAGTCGTACAAAGAACCCGAGAATGCGTTCAAGACGAGTGAAACCTAGGAAATCCACGTCAAAGAAAAAAAATCATCAGTTGACAATTAGTGACATTAAAGATGCGAAGGTGATTGCTTTGTAGTCTCATATACACTTATTTACTTACCTTACATACTTTTTCAACTGCCTACTGCTATCAGATCCAGCCATCTAATCTCACTTTCATTATTAATTTCTATGAATAAGCTATGAATGCTAAATAATGGAAACTGGCCTTTGCCATTCAATAAAATAAGTAGGAGTAGGTGTTGCAAAATTCGCAATTGAAACAAATGTAGCGCAGCGACACATGTTGGTTCGAGTGAAAACGGCAGCACGAATTCCCAGTGTCCCAGCAGCAGAGAAACCACTGTGATGCTGGAGTTCTGGACAAGGCTTAGGAGCTATTTAAGTAAATCATCTTCTATTAGGTGGGTATCCCATACATTACTGTTTCCGGTCTCGCTCATTCGTCGTCCTTGCAGTTGCTTGTGATGTCCCTGTGACTCGGTCTCAGGGTTCAATTGCTAACTGACTGGTAGGCAGCCTATAAACAGTTCATTCGCAAGAAGAAACATCACAACTGCCCTGACAGCTGCTGACATTTTAAGTTTATTCATTTCATTTCATTTCATTTCATTTATTCATTTAAACAATCATTGCACAACTAAGACTTCATCTTTTATAGTGCCTTACAAAGACTTATATTAAGATACACAATTGAAGCTTACAAAATAAAAAAGAAAAGAAAAATAAATTTAGAAGGGAAGAAAGATAGGAAGAAAAGGAGAAAAGAGCCGTAGAATAGAAGAACAGAGAAAGGACTCGAGTATTAATCTACATGGCATAAGTTTAGAAGAAATTAGATTCGGCCTTTAAGTCATTCGGTAACGAGTTCCATAATTGTACAGCTTAACGAAGAACATTCTGTTGATGCTGAAATTCAGTTTTAATCACAGCCAAATATTTAATGCAAGCATTACAAAGATCGACTTGAGAATTTCTGATAATTGTGTAAAATATAGAATTTCATATTAAATTGAAAAAAAAAACTTGTTCAACATCAATTTGCATTGCTTTGACAAGAATAATTGCGAAAATGTTGCGAGCATTAATGAAGGCAAATTAAACGCAATAAAGACCAATTAAGATTAAATTAATTTTCGATTTAAGCAAATTCGACTCAATTTACATAATTTTGTAATATTCGTTATTAACAAATTTCATAATAACAACTACATTTTCGCAAAATTATTCTATTTAGAGTGGTGCTTGTTGCAAAGACTTTTTACGATCCGAAATGCCGAAATGATTAAATCCAGGAGTTTAATTAAATTTCAACCAAAAGTTGCACACATGACGCAAACATTTTCGCACGCATCTAATTTTATGTGTGGCAGGCATTTTGATAGGCCAGAGGATGTGATTGTTGTTGTTTTATTTGTTGTTGTGCTATCATTCTCACAATGACAAATCCTTTGCATAAACATGTCAATTTTCCACCCAATATCAGCAGCGCCCCGAAAAACCCAAACTCAAACACTGCGTCCGGCCGAGTTGGCTGTGTTGCTGACTGCCTGCCTGGCCGTGTTGGCTGTCTGGCATTTCAGGCGCTGTCTATTTCCCCCAATTGTCTGCCTGTTTACTTTTGCATATATTAATATTTGTGATTTTGTGCAAAGTTAGCAAATGGCATTACCGCACCGGCCTCGGTCAAATGCTATTTTGTTAATTATGCATACGTACCTACTAACACATGAACCCAAACAAGCACACATATGTGTGCATGTATTCGTTACACTAATATTGTGTTTTTGTCTTATGCGGCAAAGGGTTTTTGAGGCAAATTTAATAAAGTTTACTTACGGCTTAACGACATTGGCCCTTTTGGCTTTGCGCCGAGCTTTACGACTTTCGGCTGTGGCCTTTCTACGGTAACTGCTTGCAACGACAGTCATTGCTGTGTTTGGCCGATTGCTTATTTTGAATAGATTTTTAGTTTTAATTAAAACTTTAAGCCGCTTTATCGCGTGAGGGTTTTTTTGTTCCATAGTCAACAGGGCGTATGAGTGATTTTAATATCATTTGTCAGATTATGCAGATTACGGCTGCTTGTGCTTTAATGTGGAAAAATATTCAACATAATACTTTTTTTGAAATTATCTGATTGATAAAAGAGTCCCGCCAACCTCCTTTTCTACCTGAAAAGTGCGCATACACAATTTTTTATAACAGTATGCAATTTTAGTTGCTGCATGAAAAACTCCACTCTTATTCAATTTGCTGTGCATTTGCCTCACCCACTCAACCTCAAATGGACAGCTACCAATAATGGCCGAGAACACACATCGCTGGCCAGCCAGTGTTCCACAGTGCCTGACTATTAACGCCCCACATTCTGCGCCTCGCCTCTTACACCTCGTCGCCACTCTAACTCTGCTTCACTTCTTCCACACTTGTCTGGCGCACGTTGCATTTGCCGCACACTGATGACAATCAAATGAAAATTTATCGCTTATCGACATTTTGTACGCCCTTTTGCACCATTACCCACACCCCCTCCCCCACGACTCTCTGCCCTCTACTTGCACTGCTATGCTGCTCGTCTTTCACGCGCTCGCTGCCAGAGACAATTTGGCTTAATTTCACAACACGCCCGTCATTTGTACGCCGCCTGCATGCACGGCAGCTAATATTTGTGTGGCTGGCACACGCCGTAATTTGTTTGCAGTTTTATTTATAGCAAAATAATTGATTTACCACATCTCGTGCCAGAAGCACGCTCGTACGTGCCGCCAGCGCTGCTGTCGGCGCTTAGTGTGCCGCACATGCGGCTTACGAGTTGCCGCTCTGCTGCAAAGTGCACTCTATGGTTTATTGTTGATGTTGCCGTTATTGTTGTTGTTGTTTTAAGCCCTTAACATGCTCCATGTGTTGTTATTTTTCGTTTTTATTTATGAATAATGCTCACCGTCGCGTTGTTGCTTTTGAAAACATTGGCATTTTATTTACTTTTAATCTTAAAATGGCCGGCAGAGGGCACGAAGGTGTTGCGTACAACACTTCAAACGTTGGGTGTTTGGTTTAATTTATGAAATAATTGCTGCAATAAATTAAGACATTCCTGTACCATTTACTTTGCGTTTGCGGTTTCTGTTTGCTGTTTATTGCTGCGCAGTTGAATAATTAAACGGACAGTGTAGTTTTGTTTCGATTGGAGTTTTTCTCGCATTTGATTTGTTTGTAAATTTGTAGAATTGATTACAATAAAAAGTTGGTTTGCGTGTGGAAATAAAAGTAGTATTGCAATTGTAGGGATTTGAAAAGTGATTTTTCGATCTAAACGATAGGAAGGGATTGCAGGGCATGAGTCTGCAATTTAGAAGCAAATTTAATTTGTTTAACTTACATGCATAAAAGGAACTAAGTACAGTTGAACATCGAGACCACGCATAGCAACTGTACAGTTTTATACCCATTCTGAACTGCAAGTTGGAAGTTTTTTATGTTGAGATAATCAATGCAAATTCCAAATCAATGATAAGAGAAATATGAAAATTTTCTAGAAACTGAGCAAATTCCTAGAATTATCTAATATGTTTATATGGTTTCCAATAGAGATCCTTAGAGATTAACAAGTGAAGAGAAAAAATACAAGTTCAGATATGAAACAAACGTTGGGATAGAGAAAGATCAAATACATTAAAGCTCACATCGCAGCTCTGCTAGCTCAATTATTGATCGAGTTATGAGCGCATTATAACCATAACTAATTCTCGTTCGAAGCAAACTTAAAAAGGGAAATAATGCCTAAAGTGAATGAGAAGATATTGAAATTTATTTAATTTTGAACAACTGGAAATTCACTGACCACATCAGAAAAGAATGACATTGAGATTAAACATGTTCTACTATCAATGGTTACGTTATTGAATTAAATCGTTGGTGTAGGTACATTTTCCTTTCAGCAGAGTTGCAAATATACTCAAAGAATAGATGGCGAAGTTGCTTCTAGATCTTTGCAAGGAACACCTAAGTATACAAATAGGTTAAAAAACGATATATTTTCAAATTCATCAAATCCAAATTTAAATATAATCTCTCTCTAATAAACTCTCTGAGCATTTGAAAACTTCCACTTAAATTGTCGACACTTGATGTCCCAAGAAGTTTCTAAAAGGACTGAGGCTTTTTTTCATGGTTACCGAAAAATGGAAGCTTCATTATGGAAAAAAATCTGTGTTAAATGTGGAGCTATTGTAGAGCAAAAATCGAGAACTTTTAAATTCTGAATACATGATCGAATTCAACGACTTCTATGATCTCCCGACAAATGCTTTCCAAGTCAATGAAAGGTATTTGTAAAACATTTGATTTGTGATAATTTTTCTTCAAAACATTTCTAATTTTCATACTTATGTGTTCACCTGAAAGATTTTAGGAGAAAATCAGGAAAAAGACTACTATTTAAGTTAACAAGTTTTGCCCTCAAGAATGTTGAAATTAATTTAATTATCTTCATCTTGGCATAAAAGAGAACAGTGCTTTATTTTCTTCTTTGCCGTATTCACAGATTGGTATTTGCCATAAGCATAGTTAGTGAGATGGCTTGTCCTTGATATAATAACAAAAGATAAGTGGACGGAACAAAGGTTTTTTTTAATCCTTTAGCGATATGTCAACTGCATTAAACTTGCTTAACTCAAGTCAAGACTAGGTTTTGTTACTACTGATACCACCATCGGTCCATCTCTAATTAATGCTGGACATATATGCTCCCAGAGTCCTGGAAGATGATAGAACTTTAAGCTAGGTTAGACAAACAACTAGCCAATCGCTCGACAATTACATTCGAAAGCTTTTGAGGCGCACTGTGATGCCATTGTAAAGAGAGTGTGGTAAGCCCCTCTTAACCCTTTAAATATGTGTGTATTACAACACATAATAGATACCGAACAAGCTCGAACGGAAGCAGCGGTTGGATAAACAGCGTTCAGCACAGTCCTTAAAAGCAATTTAATTCGAAGCGCATCATGCCAAACCGACAGCCAAACCGCACTACAACACACAAACTGAATTCCAAAACCAGCAAAAAAAACAACTTTTACGGATATTGGCAGCCGCCGCCATCCGAGGACATCTGACCAGCTGCGCGCCGCCCAGTAATGGCTACAGTGACTACAAGTCCTCGCAATGCAATAGTAATCACACACACACACGCACATGCAAATGAAAATGCTGCCTAAATTGAAAGCTGCAACATAAACGACATAATTGCCAAAATTGTAATTGCAATCAAATTCACGTCACGCTATATACGCACGAAAATTATCAGCTTATCAGTCTTTTATTACATTGCCTCGTACAACAACAACCAGAACAACAACTAGTGTGCAGTAGCAATCTGAAAACTAAAGCGCGCACGCCTTTGTTGCATTGAATTTGACATTTTGAGCTGCGACGAACGCATCCAAATTAAATGTTACGCATACGTCATGTAGTCCGACTGTGCGGTGGCCTGCATTCTGCCAGCACACGCAGCTTTGGTGGACATTTTATTAAGTTACTAACTCTGAATTGCAAGCTTATTGTTGTTTTTGTTGTGTGTGTTGGTGCACGGGAAATGACTGCAGCATCACCACAAATCTGCGGACAAATGATAAATGCAGATTGCGCTCGCTTTGCACGGATTCAGATGAAATTTTGTCTGCTTATGTGTCTGTGTCTGTGTGTATGTGAGAAAATATTGGCAAGCGCTGCATAAATTTCGTAATTTAGATGCACAAAGTCCGGCACAAATGGCAAAGCGAAATGAATTTCAGCAAAGCATTGCGTTTACATACACAGCGCACTGCAGGTGACCAATGAAAATTGAAATATGCAAACATTTTTGGAGGTTTTGCCTTTACTGTTTGGCAGCAAAGCCACCTGTGCAGGAAATCAAAATAGCAGCATGCATTTATTTTAATAGAAATTGTGATTGAAATCCGCATTTGATGCGAATTCGAGGTGAACAAAATTGCAATTTTTAACAAGCGATAAATATTTTATTGCGATTTAGTGAATGTGCTGCAAGAGAATATTTTACAAAAATTTAAATAATTTAAAACAAATGTAAATATAGTAAATATCAGAACAAATTATTAATTAAAAATGCATTTGAAAAATAATATAAATAATTGAATATAAATAAAAAATAATTGAATGAGCTGCAGGGGAATAAAGAAGTAACTATTGAATAGGAAAAATAAATCTTCAAATATATTCACTCAGAGTGTAAAGCTGCTATTACTGCGACCATCGCTAATGGCGAAAGGGAAAGAGCTAAAATAGATTTGGCGGTAAGAGAAAGCAAAACGACGATTAGCTGGACAGGATAACTTTTGCCAACTGGTGCTATTTTGGTTTCAAATGACAACTGATAAGTTTGAGTCTATCTCCATCGACTAAACGGGTACTTTAAAAGACGCTCACACTTCGTGTTCTTTTATATGGCCCATACACATGGATTTTACCACAAAAGGATGGCGTTGCCCTGGGAGTGTTCGACAAAAAGGTACTTCGGTTCTGAAAATAATGACGGATAAAACTAAGTCTTCAAAAAAAGACCAACTAGAAAACACTTCTAGCGACCGAATTGAAAAAATGTAGAGGACCTTTGCACTAATTTATTGAAATGAAATTGAAGACAACTCTTAGTAAGTAATAACAAATATTCAGCCTGATGTCCCCGAGCAATTTTTACAAAATCAGATAAAAGCAGGGAATTAGATATATGTCAGAAAATGTCGAAAATTGTCTGAATAAATATTCATTACTGTTAGCTAGAATTTTTTTTAATAAATTTAATAATTGTATAAATCTCTGTAATAACGCCATTTTTTTTAAATACAATTTTAATACATATAAAAAAAAATTTTGCGCAAATTACAGAAAAAAACTGAAAAAGCTATGAAAAGCTTTTAAAATGAGTCAATTTGCTGTATGCTCAAGTTTTCGCAAAAAACTAATAAAATATTCATTTTAAAAAAATTACAAAAATTGAGCTTAGTCCAATTAAGCCCTTTATGCATTTAAACTATCAAATGGTTGCGTCCTTTGAGCATACGCGCACAATACAAATCACCCAAAGCGCATGTCCTTATACCTAGTCCCCACTGAATTTTTTCCACTTCCGGTCGTTCTGTTGTTCACAACTTTTTATGCATTTTTTTTAAATTTTCGCCTTAAAGTATGCAATCACATAATGAAAAAATATAGCATAAAAGGCATAAAAAATGCATTAAAATTCTCGATAATAGAGAATGCAAACAACACGCTCCTCAAATAACATAAAAGCGGTCAAACAAACAAATAAACATTATGCAACAACAACCAACAAATGGCGAAAAAACAACATTCACAAATGCGCAATAATTCCCTCAGCCGTATTTGTCAACTGATTTGCTAAAAAAAATAAATTTAAAATAAAGAGAAAAATATTACAGTAACACACACACACACACATTTATAAAAACAATGATAAGCAAAATATGTTTGCATTATTAAAAATTTGCCCTGTACGCAAATTGTTGTTGTTTTATTTTATTTTATTTATTTTTTACTTTATGTTCTGTATTTTTTTTCCCAGAAATCTGTTTGTACACAATTACGCTGTAAAATATGCAATAAAATCCGCTTTTATTGTTAACGATTTGCTGCTTACTCTGAACGCTGTGCTGTCATTGCGATACTTGTTGTTTTATTATAAGTATGTACATGTGTTTATGCAAGTGTGCGTAATGTCGCAGCGCTGTTGCAAATTGTCCATTAGTGCGTGCATTGTTTGGATGTCCCAGTGCTGCAAAAGGATTTGCCAGTTCATCCCAAAGGATGCGCTCACACTGTGTGGCACAGCAATAAAAATCAGAGCATAACAAATTTTGAGCTTACAAATTTACAAAATTCTTCTTGTAATTTGTTTACATTAAACGTTAAACTCAAAGTCAGATGACGAAAGTGAGATGGTTGGTGGGTGAGGGCTGGAGTTCTATGAAGTGACCCAATTTGTTCCAACATATCATATTTTCATAAAATATAAAGTGTCATAAAGTTTCTTCATCACCAAGCAATCGAATCTAGTAAAAATATGCTGTCATAGAAAATTCATAACGATCCAATAAACACCAAATTACTTTTGCACGAACCACTGGAAACGGCTGCAAAAGTTACGCATTAAAACAATAAAACGAAAAGAAACAAATTGTCCTCGACCACCTGCTTTTATGTGTCTCCAGTCAGAAATATTTACCGCAAAAAATTCCATCTCGTTTAATTTTATACGCATTTAGCTTTTTATGCGTTTTATGTGTGGCGACGGAAAGCGTTTTCCAAGCAATTTCACAAAAACTTAAGCGACCCCGCCCACAACAGAAAAATCTCAAATTCTATCAGGCGGTGTGCGTTGAGGCCTGAAGTTTTGCCGAAATTGAGCCTTAAAAGTAAATATGACACAAGTGAACTTTTAAAGTAAAAGAGCACAGTACCGGAAAAAAGTTCAACGCGGCATCATGCTTTGCAAAATTTACGGAAATGCGGCAAATGTGGGAAGCAGCGACAAGGCAGTCAAGTCAATCGCGAAAGTGGAAAAGGCGAGTCATAGCAAAGGCGCAAATAATGCGCAAACATAGCGGAGTGCGGAGAGGCAGGAGCGCAATAACGGCTGATAATGTTTAGGTTGGTTTGGGTTTTTGATTTGGGAGGAAAAAGTGTATGAAAATACGCCAAATCAGCAAAACGAATTTGTAGACGTAAAGCATAAAGAAAAGAGTGAGTGATAAGCGTCAATGATGTCAGTGAGAATCCAAAGTCTCAGTGCCGAGTATGTCTGCATGTCGGTAACCGACGGATAATCGCATTAAATTGACTTTAAGCCGAAAGGAAGTGCTTATTTTTGGTATCGTTTTCAGTGTTTTTGTTGAGACTTGAGAAAAATTATTGAGAAGACTAATCGAAGCATTTAATTTGCTTAAAGGTCGAAGATAAGCGCCACATTGAATTGTTAATTCGGTCGATGTAGAAAACTCAATGTTAGCTAAGATAAACATTAGCAATAACCACTTTATTGGTTAAGAATTGTAATTAATATTAACAAAGAAATTTGTTCATGAACTTAAAGTAATCTCAGAGCTCATGGGTTCTATCCAGCAGACAGGCAGACTTAGGGCCAAGAGAATCGAAATTTCTGCGTTTAAGGAATGCAATCTCTCAGTCACTCAATTTGGTTTTGTTTCAATCTTTTTTGTGGTTCTCACACCTTGAAGCAATATTCCTTTCAACGAAACGAATATGGTCCCAAGCCAACACTACACGTTTTAAGAGCCGACGTGATTAGGTTAGGTTAGGTGGCCTGCTTACCTGCGGCCGAGGTTGACCGCACATATGTAGACCTTTCTAGGTCCCAAGGGAAGCCAGTTAGATCTCCTTAGTGTTGCATTTGAAGTAAAAATGATCGGTGAGAATCTGGGTGTGGCTAGTAAAGTTCAGCAAAGCCATGATGTCGTGCTTGAGGACCCAATCTAACGCAGAGAAAAACGTGGTCCCTTTGTGAGTAAGGCGCTTCAAAATTTCCCTTACACAATTTTTTTTCGGTGAGGTCCATCCTTTGCTCTTCAGTCCCTTCCTGCTCTCCCTTTCGCGGCAGTGAAACAACGAATACCGTCAGCGTTTGATTGAATTTCTCAAGCATTATTTTAGGGGTTGCGCACATAGCTAAGCGATCGCTTTTGTACTTTTTAAACAAATGTTTTCAGTAGTTTAGCTCATATAAGCCTGAACGTCTCAATTCTGGGTTTAAGTTACTTTTAAAATTCGGGGAATTAGGGTTAACTAGTATACCAAATTTTATGAGGAACAGACCACTCCTTCTAATTTTGTCCCGCGGTTGTATGGAGTCGAATCACTGTGAAATGTCCTAAAAAACGAGAATTTATTAACTCAAGTTTTCCATGAGCAAACTTTACACATGTGTAGGAGTAGAGTGGGGATTACTTTGAAGAAGACGAAATAGATATTCATGAATAAATAAATAATTAAAAAATAAATAATTAAAAAATAAATAATTAATAAATGTAAAAACACAAAATTCGCGATACTTTTTGAACAGACCTTGTATAGCTTGGTACTTAACCCCGGTCGCTCTATCAATGGAGCCACATATCAAGGTAGGTAGGAAATTTTGTCTATCCTAAGTTGTTGACACAATTTATGAATTTTTACAACGCCAGTAAACCATCTAAAGAACATTGCGAATGGTAATTTTCGAGCACACATACACCTACGCAGGCACGAATACACATACATACACATTGGCCGCGTTCAGATGTTAAAGCGTTCAAAAAAAATTGTAAATTCGCATTTCCCAGTGAGCTGTTTGGCGCCATGGTGCGCCGTCCAAACAGGCGAAATGTGCCTATCAACAGAGACATGGAAACACATTTAAGTAGTAACATGTGAACGTAACACGCGCTTGTAAATACTCGAGTGCGCAAATCTTGAGCGATGTTGGCAATTGAATGGCATTTGGTAGTCAAAAGCAATGAGGCTTTTGCTGCGCGTCTCAAGCTGCTTTCATATTCAAATGCCAACAGCCCACCTGCCCGGTTCAACATACAGTGAAGTCTTCCCTGCTCCGCTCTCCGCTTCCCAGCTGCCACTCACGCGACTTTAACTCTATTAGCCGTAATAAAATGTCGAAAAGCTGCGTGTGTTCGGTCCGCTGGCGCTGTGTGTATGTGTTGGTGTCCGCGTTTGCGTTGGCGTTGAGGTTGGCGTGTGCGTGTCTGGTTTGCGATGTATGTGTGTGATTGATGCGTGTTTTGCTGTACGTGCGCGTTGTCGAAAGCATCGCTTATGTTGATCCAACCAACCCCAACCAAGCACTCCAGCTCGGCGCAACACTATTGTACGCAACTCGTTTGAAATATTCATTGCCGTTTTTGTTGGGGTATCAGTGGGGCGCGTGTGTAACTTTTGATTTGAATTTCCCTTCGGTTTTTATAGCACTTCAATGTCTTCATTTGCTTAACTTTTTTTGTTGTCTACCTTTTCATTTAACCTTTTTGATTTTTTTTCCTGCAAAATTTCTGAATGGAAATGTATTAATTTTTTTTACCAGCATTTGAGTAGACGGTAGTCGGTTGCGTGTTTGTGTGTGTGTGTGTGTGGGCAGCAGGTAGAATTTGATTAACTTGGTATTGTTAGTTGGCGCGTGCTCTAACAGTTGAAAGATCTTTTTGTGTGTCTGTGTTTCGGTGTGTACACAGTTGTATATTTTCATGAGTGGCTGGTTTGACGAGTTGCCATATTTTATTAGTAAAATAAAAAATTACATATTGTATTTATATTTCATACAGATGGATTTCAGAGCTAAATTTTACTGTGACAATTGAGTACAAAATTGAATCTATTTGTTACCATTGTGATATTTTTATGAATGTATAAACTTATATTGTGTGCATATTGATATAAAATATATCGAATTCCGAAAGTCATTAGAAACACAAAAAGCAGTTTCTGAATGACGTGAACATTTGTAAAGGGTAACAAGAACTGCATAAGCTACCTAGTCAATTAAATCAATCGTAGTGCTTGCCGTAGGCATCATGCAAGCTATTGTAAAACATTTAATTTTAGAAAATTTTTGTATTATTTTCCTGATATTTCTATTCTCAACATTAACTAAATGCTTATGGATGTAGCGGAATGTTACATGTTTGAGAGTCAAATTTATATTATTGCCTTCTTCTGTTGCAATTTTCAATTAAATGTAAAAAAAAAGTAAAAAATCTCAATTGTTATGAAAGCATAAAGAATAACTTGATACTTTATTTATAACTTTCATGGTCATGATTTTCATTGCTCCATCATCAATGCTTTAAATTTAAATTAATTTAAAAAAGAAAAACAGACAAAGTGTTCCCAACTTAAAGTTGAGAAATTTCCTCCAAAAAACACACTTCACAAATTTTATTCATTTTGTCTCGTAAGGGGAGATAGAAAGCCCAAATCACAGTAGTTGTCATCATCAATCAATTTGATTGTGTAGAGTCTCAATATGGGTTTGATCTGTAGAAATCGAATTGATTTGTATTATTTATAAGTAAATATGTAAAGTGTTTAAATGTTGAATAGATGGTGAAAATGTTAAAGGAAAGTTTGAATTCACCATTTCATTAAAAATTGTGAAAAAAGTGTCTAAATATTTCTCTTTTATTTATTTAAAGGACAAGAGGTAGCGCAGTGAGAGATTTCGATCTCTTAATTGCACATCAGTAATACATGATTTTCAACATTTTGAGTTTATAACTAACCTTAAAAAAAAAAAAAAAAAAAACAATGTATGCTTAATTTCTAAATTTAAGAATTTAAGAATTGAGTAGAAAGATAAAACACTTAGGGGAAGAAGAAGTTAGAAAATAGAAGGTAAAGATTCACATTGTATGAAAAAACTTAGTAACTGAACCCTTTTGAAGCATCTTGTGCTGTTCAGAGTTTTGATACTAGTTGGTAAAGTGTTCCATAGTCTGACAGCACTAACAAAGAACAGTCTAGAGGACGTTAATGTAACATATCTGGGGATAATTATGTTATGAGTACGTGAGGAGACAACAAAACGTAACTTTTCATACAGATAAGGCTGTTTTGAACTTCAATATTTCTTCAGTTCTATTCTGTCGAAATGCCCTGAAGAGTTTAAACTTTTCTTAAGACTAAAATCAAATTTAATTTCTGAAACCAAAGAAACCCTCGGTCTTCTGCAAACTTGAACGTTGCCATATGGCCACAAAATAGTGAAACAGTTAATCACAGCTAAAAGAAATTCGAATTGAAATCAAAATAAATACACATAATTTAGCTTTAAATTATTTTCATTTCTCCCTTTTATTTCTATTTTTTTATTAACAACTACGACAACAACAACTTCCCTACAAATGTTTACTTTAAGCGCTTAAAACGAAAATGGCCAGAAATCTGTCGGAAAATTGTTGCCGAGTTTGCATTTCAATCGCTGTCGCTCATTTATCATAATTTAACAAAGATTGAGAGAAAACCCAAACACTCCATTATCAAATTAAATTATGTGCAGTCGGCTTTACCGAAGGACGCACAGCAGCAGCGGAACGAAGAGATGGAAAGTGGCGCTTCAAAAGCCAGAGAAAACATTTTGCAACACGTTGCCAAAATTTTTTCTCATAGTTTTACTGGGCAACTGGCCACAGCGTGCCGACATAACCACAACAGCACACAAACAACTACATATATGTGTTCGTGTCGTTGTATGTGGTTTTTGTGTGGCTGTATGTCAACACGAATGTGTATGTGTGTGTGCTGTGATTTCGCCTCAGCGCTGCATGAAACGTAATTTCCACACAAAAAACCGGTGCAAAACAATAACAAAAACAACAGCAATCACAGCAGTTACGGCAGCAACTACAACTATTGTACAAGAGTATGGCGGAAACTTGGCCAAAAGATAAATTGCCCACACTCAAGCCTTTTCACCCCGACGCTGCTAACGTGAGGAAGATTAATGATGGTGCACAACAATGGCGCGACGGCCCTTAAAGTAGCCGAGCGCAAAAAAAAAACCAATATACAAAAATTCATATAACATAAAAACAAATCAAAATAATAAACATCAATGTAAAGCACAAAAACAACAACAACAATAAAATGTAAACAGCAGTGCACTGCAAGCGAGCTGTGAAAAAGCTGACGTGGAAAAACTTGTGTGCTGCAAAAACTACCAACTAGTCGCTGGTTACGTAAAGGGGGGGAAAACAACAACAACAATAACAAAAAATACATGCAACAACCTAATCATTGTTGTTTTTTTGCAAAGTCGAGTCTCTTATTGTGTGCTAAATGGAATTTGTGCCTTTTGGGCATTTCGGACGCCCACGTGCCTGAAATGCTGCCGCCTTATAGGCGCCAAGGCATTTTTTATGCCACATACGAAATAGGCAGTGCGTGTGTGGAGCGATACCACCAATAACCGAACACAGACATCTGCCCGTTACAGTGGCGCACACAGAATTTAACTTTGCTGAGGAGGGGAGGGGGTTTTGCATGCGACTTTTGAGCCAATACCATTTGAAAACATGTTTTTTTACCAGAAGTTTTATACTTGGAGGGGGTTTGAACCCTCAAACCCCTCCTGTGCGAGCCACTGGTGTGCTGCGTATTCATATTCACGCACAACTACATGCAGAAATATGCAGAGATTCCTTCATTGTTAACACATACACAACGCTTGCAAAAGCAGCTATACGCATATTTATTATTAAACTGTAAGTTATGTGGTAAAATCAGTTTTTTTTTTGTTACTGCCACAGCAGCCCGCTCAAACGACGAAGCGTGGTCACAGTGAGTCGACCCCGAATTTGACGCTGTGTATCGATATTACTTTTTGGTATTTAAATCATGAAACATTTGCATACGACATTTGACGGGTTACGAGTTAAATAAGTTTTGCATCAATATTTTTTAGTTACAGTAAAATTATTTAATATTTATGAAAAAATACAAAATCATTACTTTTTGATTTTATTTAAGCATTATTAAAGAAACAGGGTTTTGATCAAACGCGCCCAATTCGTAGACTTCAATTAGAACACAAACTTTCCCTGATATCGCTGCAAATTATTGGAAATTATTTTGGGGATACCAGTAAAATTGTTGTAATTTGCTTTGAATTCACTTTTAAAAATTAAACCCATAAATCAATCATAGCTTTTGCTATAAGATGACAAATAGGTGAAGTTGCTCTCAGGCAATTTTGCGGTCGAAAGGATGAAGCGCCAAAGTTGCGAAAATTCGTATGATTTTGCTGGAAGACTTTAAGTATGTACGCCAACAATTTGCGCTGTGTTTGTGTTTACGCAAGAGACACACCCACACACGCAAAACTCTTGTATGAATATTATATATTATGTCAACTACACTCACGCAGTTCGAAAAATCTTACAAGCGTTTGTTGCGGCAACACATGTCAGCAGAGAAGTTTCGCAGTTGACAACGCAACAGAAAGCCGGATTTGTTTCTACTTACCTTACTTACTTTTGCCATCAGTTTTTCGTAGCGCTGTCAATGTTTGTTTTGACATCACTCGAGTCAGTTGTCACACAGACAAAGCAATTATCGAAGCAGTGTAATTAGTGCGAAATTCATTCGATTCGACATTTGTCAGGCGCGTTCAGTGCGGCGTATACGTAACCTATGCCGCATAATGCCAGCAAAAGTGATATGAATGAAGTGAAACCGTATGGTGGGCGCTCAATCAACTTTCACTTTTCCGCGGCCCCGCTCCCCTCAATGCTTCACTACCACCACTTGGCAGCCACGTGTTCAACTGACAGCCGTTGGCGTTGCGTGTGCAGCGGCACAACGTCTACACCGACACCAACCATTCCGCAGCGTTCCACCACCACACGCTCATCATTGTTCTCATCAGCAGCGCCATCAGCAGCGTCGGGTGCGCGCTTCGCTCGTATGTGCTTTGAATTTTTAAACAGCTGTGCTGTGCCGCTGCTTTAAGACGCTGCTTGTTGGCTTTCTTCTGAGCATTACTTTTGTTGTTGTATTTGCATGCAATGTTTTGGCAATGATTATTCAACGTTTAACCAACAAGAACCGCCGCCGCAGTTGCCGTATTAGCATCGTTATTTTTTTTGCGCCAAGCTTGCACATCCGAGTACGTTCATGGAGTTGAAAGTAAAAGTAAAAGTTCAAGTTGTATTTTGTTTTCTTTGTTGTGCTTTTCAACTGCAGCAAGTTTAGCTAATTTACTCAAATTTAAATATAACAACAAAACAGGGAAACATACTGAAAAATAAATACATTCAAACCCAAGAAAGTAACATTTTTCCGCTGCTGCTATTACACCTTAAAAAAAAATAATACTTGCTCTTTTAAACACACACATATGCACTCAGGCATGTACGCAGAACTCACTGCATGTAGCGCTAAACGCTTTTTAAGCCTCATGCCACGCTCCCGTTGGCGCTTTATAAGCAAAGATTGATATAAGCCGCGCATTACCCACTCAAATCGAGTTGCTGGCAGCGCACCTCCACACATACAAACATATCTACTTGATGTGAGTACGTTACGTTGATTATGTGCGTTCCCTCAGTCAAAGTTGGCGTCTTCTGCTTCATCTGCGTTACTTTCTTGCCGCTTGCGTGTGCCTGATTTTTTTCCGTCTTGTTATTTAACCTGTTTAAAACAGCGCTCAAGCACCAGCTAAGTATGCCTCAACAAACACACATTTTCTTTGGCACTTTCGTAAGTAAATGTAAGACACCTCGAGGCGTATGAAAGCGCAGAAAAGCCGACAAGAGGCAAATATTTCCAGCAAGCAGCATTTAAAGAGCTTAACTCGCGCACTCGGCGCGGCTTTTTAGCGAATTTATTTTCGTTTCCCTTCAAAGAACAGTCAAACAACAACAATAGCAGCGCGTGCTGATATATACGATTATATATATATGTATATTTACATACACACGCACATATGTATGTGTTACATATACAGATGCACGCATGTAGGCACAAAAGATGGCATTATGACCTCATTACCGTAATACAAAATGAAATTAGATTTGCTGTACTTAATGCTGAATGGCAGCCAAAGGGGTGACAGTGACAGAGGAGATGAGAATGCGGGAATGATAATTCAGAAAATGATGTTAAAGCCATTTGTTGGCTTCAAACTGGCACTCCGTATCGAGTGAATGACTCCTTGAGCTGTTATTTCAAATCAGTCGCAATCTGTGGGGATGAAAAGCTTTAATACGCTGCAAAGAAACTCACAAGTTTTAGGTATTTGTTAGTTTGAGAATAATTCAAGAGCGGCTTTCTAATAAATAAGATACTTAACTTCTAAATACCAGTTCAGTTGTCAAATAGTCGCTTGTCTGTTGGCATTCAATTTCTTAGTAAATGAATTAAGAGAATTGAATTTAAGCATACTTTAGGGTTTTTTATATCGAACTGTGACTGTGTCATTTAATAAATAACTCTTTCTTAGCTTTCCACTAAAATGGGATTATTATAATTAATCATACAAAATTGTAATTGAATTTGAATAACGAACCAGTTTATTGTCGCAGGTTCCTTGGTTTGGGAAGAATAGCTGGTCAAATGTGCAGAGATTGCACGAAAACTACTTCCGGAAGGGTGTAAATGTAGCGTTTTCTTATATGACCAAAATTTAAATATCAAATCGTACCTCAGTCTTGCCAGATACCTGAAATGACTTTCTCCTAAATCCTTAAAATATACTGAAATTTCCTCCCAAAAGTTAAAAATCTTCAAAATTTTTTTTTAATTTGCGTAATTTTAAAGGAAACTTTTTATAAAAAATAAAAAATACCAGTATATACATATAATTTTTTTTAATGCAGCCTTTTTTTATTCATCTTCAGCAATTACAAAAACTTAACAAATACAAAATATTTAACAAATGAATTAAATAAATAGTGTAATTTTTGGCGGGATTTCATAGTGACAGTAATAAGTGAGAACGAGAAAGAACGAGCTTACATTTTGTAAGCTTACAAATTTTTAACACAATAGGGTGCTTTGACTATGAAAATAGTTGCCAAACTATGCTTTGTTGCCAGTGTTCCCAATACATCATAATTCGTTATCCAAAAATCTCCCAAAAGTCCACTAAGGATCCGAAAAATCCCCTAACATACAATATAGATTTCTTAAACTTTCTCCTAAACAATTCTTCCTCCTTAAAATTATCCTTAAAGGCCAAGAATTTACTAAATCTAGGAGGAAATCTCCTAATCTGGCAACACTGTCGTACCTATTGTGACGATTATGCTCGTTGTCACTGTGCAGTTTGCAAGGATGACAAATTAAAATAAGACTTGCGCGTTGGCATACTTTTAGGGGCGCGATAATTTCTCTAGAATATTCACAAAGATTACTAGCAATGATACTGAAAATTTTGAGTCCAATTACAAAGTGCGAGAATGATCTGCGCGACAAGCAAACAGCGCAGAGGGAAGAGTTTGGATTTAGCAAGCAAAGTTCATAAGTGACAAGTGTAGACACAGTAGAGTGTGAAATTGTAAATAAAGTGACTTATTCTAGAGCTGCATTGAAGAAATTTAGTGTGTTTTATTTTTGAGCTCAATCCAGAGAAACGAATACGGCTGCGTTGAGGTGGTCAAACTAGCTTTCGAACACCATTATCAGTTATGGTATTTATTTCTGTAACTATCCACAAAATAAATCATAATTTAGCTTTTGAAAATGAGGTCAAGGCCAACTGAAATCCTTTTGCTTATCGCCAACTTTCGTCTTCAACAGCGACACTGGGGAAATCTGTGACAACCGATTGCTTCGTATACTCATTCGAAAACATTTTATGTGCCACCGATTTGTGTGTTCAAGTTCGCCCCCCTTTGCGCACTCTTCTTCGTTCCTGAGTTGCTTTACGTTCGCATAGTTCCAGCGAAAAGTCAAAAGCCAACTGTCGTTATTCCCCATTGAGCGCAAATCATTTTTTTTTTGGCGCTATCGCCCTTTGCTGCGACTTCTTGCGTTGCCATTCGGCGCAGCGCTTTTATTTGTTTTTTAAATCCCAACGGTTCAACAACTGCCAACGGAGTGGAAGCTGCTGACATTCGGTGTCACTGTGTCACGGCGTATGAATAGTTGAGCGCATTCGGGTGGCGCAAGTTCGACTTTTAGGCGCAGGCAGTAGAAGAAAAAGTAAAGAAGTGAAAGGGGCCCAAACAGGTCAGAAGTTGAGTGAGTGGTGCACAAAAGTTGTGACATAAAAGGCAAGAAAAGTTGGCAATTTATGTTTGCTGTGTGTGCGTGTGTGGGTGTGTGTGTGTAGCGAAAGAGCTGCAGCTGCGCGCATAAAGAAATGCCAACGAAAAAAAGGATTGCATAGTTTGCGGCTGACCTTAGTGTTTGACTCGGCGCACCTGTTACAAGTGACTTTTTTGTGTAACAATTGTTGCTGATTTTGTTGTTGTTTTACTGACATTTGTTGTTGTTTTTCTGAATGGTTGTTTATATTGCTGCTGAAAATGTGCAAAGCCAATAATAAGGCCAACTTTGTGACAGTAAAATGTGTTGCCGAACTGTCAGGGCAGACTTTAAACCAATTTCGCAAAGTTTTACTCGCACAGCTGCCAAAGCAACAGATGTTCGAAAAGACTTTTATGCATTTTTGTGGCCGTCTTTTGCATTTAAAATATTATTTTTACTTTTTGCTGAAGCACTAAATTATTTGTGAAGGTGCAGGTGCCCTCACAATACAACAAGTACAGCTATGAAAATAAAAGTTACATATTTCAAAGTTGTCTGAAACCGTTACGCTTCAATGATCAAACACTCTGCCAACTATAGTGGCTGCAATATGAATACAAAAACAACATCAACAACAACATCAACCAACCACTTCATCAACATAATCAATGTTCGCGCTATGGTGTCAAACTTTGCAAACCATCAACGTCACCAACACCACAACTAACGCTGTCGTCAAGCGCCAGTCAGCGTTGTTGTCAACGTTGCCCACAACTTTGTAATTACAAGCGCCACTACGGTCATCATCATTATCATCATCATCATCATCATAATCATCATCATCATTGTTACAACTATAATTATTAGTGGCCAACCATGTTTGTTGTTGTTTCAAGTTTCAAGTTTCATTTTCAACTGCTTGTCGGGATCAGGTCCAGCGCTCATAATTGTTGTTTTTTCTCATGTTGCTGCTGCATTTTTATTGTTGCTCGCGCTGTTTTATGATATCCGTGTGCTTTGTCCTTTCTAATTGCTACTCGTTTAGCATTTTTAATGAATTATCCGTGCTGAAGTGGCTGGTTAGACGGTTCGTTGGTTGGTTGGATGGTTGGTTAGTTGGATGGATGGTTGACTGACAGCGTAACCCAAACAACTGCACGAACTTTGTCGTAAACGCTCACTAACCACGGCTGCATGAATAATTTGTGCTTGCTGCTATTGTTGTTGTTTTGACAACCGCTGCATGGCAATCTCTGGTAGTTTTACTGGGGATCAAATTGGGATACTTTAGGTTTATATTTGACAGCGATTCATTGCACTTAGGAAAGATGCTCATTTAAGCTCATAGACACCACAAATTTCTATTTATCTATCTATGTAAAAGCATTAAATTCTTCTCTAAAAAAGAAGAAAGGAAACATAGGTACTTTTTTTAAATCTTTGAATATTTGATTTAACACAACGATATACAGACTTTTCAGTTTCAACTGATTTGCGCAGAGAGAAAAGTGGAGCACACACACACCTTGTTTTTTTCAAACTAATAATTACACAGTGCAACAAATTCAAAAAAAATTTCGAGGGACAAGGTCAAACATATCTCATTCGATAGAGCACCTCAGTAGATGAAAAAGTGCCAAGTGATTTTTCCGGGGATGTTCGATTTTTTTTTTAAATGCGGTTTAAAAATGGCGGCTTAGTGCCCCTTACTGAAACTTTTAAAAAATCATATCTCTTGACTCAAATGTCAGAAAGGAATATTTTAAAGTCAAATGAAAGGTATGGTATGGTATATATAGTTAATTACCGAATAAAAAAAACTATGCTAAATATGATTCAAGATGTTTTTAGTAAGCAGCTCCCACATATTCTGTACATGAACGCATGAAAGTAGCAGAGTATAATTTTTGAAACGCTGTAGTGGCTTAACAGTGAAAGTGATTGAAATGAAATTAATATGCAGTATAGATCTTTGAATGCTCTTTTACCAGAAGTCACTTATATAATTTTCGCTCTCACGGTTTCCAGGATATTCAAGGATAAAAATTTAGTTGATGTCCTTGATGTCCTTTTTCATAAAATTTTTCAAAAAGGACATTTGTTTCTTGAACTTCATACCGTTACCTTTCATTTGACGTTAAAATTATTCCTTTCTGACATTTGAGTCAAGAGATATGATTTTTTTTAAGTTTCAGTAAGGGGCACTAAGCCGCCATCTTTAAACCGCATTTAAAAAAAAACTCGAACATCCCCGGAAAAATCCCTTGGCACTTTTTCATCTACTGAGGTGCTCTATCGAATGAGATATGATTGACCTTGTCCCTTTTTTTAGTGTTGCACAGTGTTATCAGTAAAGATAATGAAAAAAATCATAAATAAAGGTTATGAAGCAACGTAAAAAAATCCCAAAATAATAATTGTCAACGAAAAAGAGATACTTGTTTCTTATAGCAGTTATTATGCAACTCAAAAATATTTATTACATGATAATAGTTACAGGTGACGCAAAAAATTTCTTATGGGAATAATTATTAAAAAGCAATATTTTTAGAAATTTCTAAAATAAGTGAAATTTTTGTATTTTATTTCAAAAAATATGGATAATAATTATTTTAGGTCTCTGACTTTGATCCATTGTCTTAACCAAACATACGTCCACGTCCTTGTTCTGTTCTATAGTTTTCAATCAATTTATCATCATGTCTTTTCACATAATTTTTCATTCGCTTATTCATTTCACCTCTCAGTCTCTTTACTCATCTCACCACATTCATTCATTAAACACCTGCTCTCAGTATTGCTTTCTTCTGTTCTGTCCTCTGCTTGTGGTCTGTTTTCATTTAAGTGTTGCTTTCACTAAGCCTGTTGTTGTTGCTATTGTTAATGACTGTCGGCATACAGCTGTTTGTCGAAATATGTCTGGCGTTGTGTCACAAATGTCATCATTGCGCTAATAACTCCGCCCCCCCCCCCCCCTCCCAAGCACCCAACACGCTGGCGCCACTCAGCCACCCAGCCATCACACCACCAAGTTTTGTTTGCAATTTGTCGGTCATCACAGTTTGCCGCTTGTTCAATTTGCCACCAGTTTTTTGTTCTGTGTCCTTGCTGGCGCATAATTTAATTATTTTTTGTTCCTGTTGATTTTTTTTGTTTTAGGTTTTTCTGCGGTTTAATTTTTGACCGCCAACCGTTGTCCGGCTTTTTGTGGCATATTTTTCACTTTAATTATATTTGGCCGCTGGCAGGTTAACACTTTGTTGCTGTTAGTTTTGTTGTTATTTGTCATACTAGACAGCTGTGCAAATATGACAACATTTGCATACTTTGGGGATTTGGTTTTTTTGACCTTCTTGTTTGTTCTTTCTTTGTTTTGACTTTTTTGGTATCATTGGTAGTGTTGTACTTAGTTTTGTTGTTGCTCTTGTTGTTGTTGTTAGTTAGCTTAATGTATGTTTTGGGATTGTTTTTTGTGCGGCCATGTCTCGGTGAGTTGTGTAAATATCCTTGAGCGCAGCCACAGCCTTGAATGTCTGCCAGCTGTCGCCAGAGTCGCCAGAGTGTCTCGCATTATTTACATAAATTGTCGAGTAGCTAAATGACCCAGCCTTGTACGGCATACGTTGGCTTTAAACAAAGGCAGAAATAATCATGCATACTTTTAGGCGATTTTGCAACTTTTCTTTGTTTTATAGTAAAAATAAAAATATTTGTGAGTCTAAATAAAACGCTACCTGTGGAATTGCAAACTTATCCGTACGGTGAATTTCTTGAACATTTAAAAGTCTTATCATATTTTCAGACAAGTGTTATTTATTGTTTGAGTTTAATTTTTTTCAATTGTTTCTCAAGTTGTATGAACGAAAAATGATCGTTATTCATTTTGCCTGGTCTGGTTGCCATTTCATAAGAATCATAAAAATTCAAGCATACTTGTAGGCAACTTGTAAAAGTGAGTGAGAGCCTTTTACATTTTTAATGTTTGTATCAATTTGTGGCTGGCCCAAAAGTTATTTTAGACATTTGCTATTTTTACTTAAATGGCCTTTCTACGAATTTACTGAATTTGAAGAAAAAAAAAATTGTAGCATAGGTATTTGCAGCCAACTTGTCATAAATTCACTGACTGATTTCCAAATAGTGATACCAATTTTAAGGTAGCCAGCAAGTATTTTGCGTCGGAATTTCTGACTGCAATAAAACTCACACAGCATGAACAAAATATTAAAAAGACTATTGCATATTTATAAGTTTGCCAGTTTGGCTCATGTCAGCACTTAGTAATTATAGTAGCATATTTCTGGGCGTTGGAATATTATTTATGATATTTATTATGCAATTCTCAAAATTGTACAAAAGAGATAGTTTTTTTTTAAATATTTGTAGGCACTTGTAAGTTATGTTTTAATTCAAAACTTTACTACTACTACTTTTCACATATGTTTGTTGTATTTTAGTGCTTGCTTTGTAACGGAAATTGTTGCATACTTTAATGCTTTCCGCATTTTACTGTTCAAATTTCACAACACTCTAAATATGCAACGTTTTAGGCATCACAAAAACCAAAAAATATTTAGAGAGGGGAATGAAAGTAAGGTTATGTTGCCTGCTAATGTCGCCATACTCGTTTGCCGTCTGCCGTTAACGTCTGTCACAAATGTGTACGCGTCACGCCACGAACCCACACACATTTGCACACTTATAAATATAAATATTCATGCATATTTCTATGCAACTGCAAATTTGCACACTTAACCAAGCGAGTGTGTGTAGGTACGTGTGTGCGTTTCCGGCTGCCATGCAAGCGCGGCATAACAATAACTATAAAACATTGAATTATTTCCACTGCTAAAACTTTTGCCACCTATTCTCGCCTTTCCACAACTCTGATTCCTTCTGCCAGCCAGCCCTTTTTCGCCACGATTTCCCCCAACTGCTGTGCCGTTTGTGCGCTCGTTAATTTTAGTTTTATTTTTTCATTTACTTCCCTTGCACTTTGCGCCCGCATTGCCACACACACATTCACTTCCGGCCGCTGTTTAATGTGCGAAAAAATTGAAAAAAGCCATAACAGCAAAAACCAGTAAGCAGCACTAACTGCGATATAAAGTATGTGGCTGTGGCGCACTTGAAAGTAAAAATTATCCTGAACGCGCCGCTCGTTATGAGCGGCAGCTGCAGGTGAGCGAGTGCGAGAGCGTTGCGGTGCAAGGGCGGCCACTAAAAGCATCGAAAAACGGAAATGAAACAATTTGTAATCAACTTCCGGTTGTAATGTACGCGCGCGTCATTGTCCCAGGTGGAAATGTACAAATAAATAAGGAAGAAACAAACTCGCGGTGCAGTGGCTAAATGAAATATGCTCAAACGGCAGGCAACGCTTGGCAATGAAGCAAAAGCGTGGCGAAAGAGAGGCGAGCTAGAAAACTTCCGTCTCGGCAGCAAATCAGCAACAAAACTTGAAGGCCGCCCATAATTGACTTGCCAACTGAATGTGGCTAATGCGATAGAAGAAAAATGTGTGTGCACTTCAAGCCGCTAATTGCGTACGATTTTTGGAGGTTAACGAGCATGATTTGAGGCAAAAGTTGCATTTTGAAAAAACTCTAATATTATATAATTATTCATTTGAAAAGATTTAGGAATTGACTGAAAATTGGTATAATTCAAATAATACAATTTTAAAAATAAATAAAACTAAAATTGGATTAACTAACTAATTTATTTATTTATTCATTTACTTATTTATTTATTAATTAATTAATTAATTAATTAATTAATTTATTTATTTATTTATTTATTGATTTACTTATTTATTTATTTATTTATTTATTTATTTATTTATTTATTTATTTATTCATTTATTAACTAATTATTTATTTATTTATTACTTATTTATTTATTTATTTATTCATTTGTTAACTAATTATTTATTTATTGATTTATTTATTCATTCATTCACATTTATCGCTTTAAGCGGGCAGCACACTGTTCTTGTGATTTATTCTCCCAACTTATAAGTAGACAAAGTCTTGACGGGCGGAACTATTGCCGCAGTTTACTCAGTTTTTCATGTTCAAATGAATTAGGATCGAATTCTCTGTGTGCTCACCGTTTTCTTCTCATCTTCTTCTCTTTTGTTAAAAAATTTGCATTTCTTCTTATTTCTATAAAATGAAAACCCTTCAGAAGAAGCTGTATTTAGTGCTACAATAAAACCCAAAAACCAATAATAACACAGGGCAACAAATTCCGACTTTTGGTCGGCTTTTCTGGGTTTGACATCAGTTCTAGGGTAATTAGGGACCGCTGATTTCGAATCCGCAAACCGTTTTGAAAACTTAGTTTCCGTTTTCGCAAAAAATGGGCGTGTCACTTTTTCGGATTTTCCCTGACTTTTTTCACGTTTGGGATTGTAATTTCTAGACCAATAAACCGGTTGACATCATTTTCACTTTGTGGCATTTACAACACCTCACGGCTTCTTTTCCAATGTAATTTATTTTTATAAGTTTTAAAAATCCGCGGCAATTGGACCTCAAAGTCGGAAAATATGGAATTTCAAGGCGTTTTCTTTGATGTTAAAAAACAAACACATTTTTCGTAAATCAATTATCGAGTTATGTATAACACAACCGGTGTCAACCGGTTTATTGGTTTTGAAATTACAATCCCAAACGTGAAAAAAGTCAGGGAAAATCCGAAAAAGTGACACGCCCATTTTTTGCGAAAACGGAAACTAAGTTTTCAAAACGGTTTGCGGATTCGAAATCAGCGGTCCCTAATTACCCTAGAACTGATGTCAAACCCAGAAAAGCCCAGAATTTGTTGCCCTGTGTAATAATCAAATCCTGAACCTTTGTTTGTGATATGAAAGAGATATAGAAAACAAGACAATATATCCTACGGCATTTGCTCAAACCTTTAATTAGCCACTCAGCATAAACAAAACTGCGAGCATTGTGAGTGTGTGTGTATGTGTAAGTATCGGTGTCTTTCGTCAAGAGAACGCAGGACTTTTCAATTGCTTTCTGAGCCTAAAGAACGAAGCCGTTTATCTAAGTGTAACCTACTGGATATAAATTTTTATATAATGACATTTAATAATTTTTATGAAATACAGAAAACATTGACAAATTTTTTAAACAAAATTATATAAAAATATGTTTAAATAAAGTGAGTAATAAGTAAACAATTTAAGTCAGATACCAAACTTTCAAAACATATTCAGCTCCAGACCCTTTCCGCCTATAACTATACTACATGTACTGCACATAGCAACACTTCTCCCCACCTGAGCGCACGTTTATTGCCCCAGGACTCGTACCAGTGCCGTTGCGGCTGCCTCATTTAAACGCCACAATTTACGCAATTTTACTGCGCCGTTGTCGCTGTTACTGTTGTCGATGGTGTTGTTGGTTTTCGACGCTTTATGTATGCATGTGGGCGTGCGTGTTTAATTGCAATTTCACTTTCATGCGGCAACGCCGCACAATGGGGTAAACATGCCAAAAATCCGCGCATTGCCTATTTTATGCTGTAGTATCTATACGGTTAAAGATAAATACCTCAAATTTGGACATCTCCTTCAGGACTCTTCAGAGATTTGTCTACCATAATTTTATTTTATTTATTGTACCGTGCATCGGCACCCTACAGTCGGCAATTAGGCATTTTTAAAATCTTCATTAGTAAAAACAAAACCAAAGTTATATCGGGTGTTTTTTTTAGAGGTATAGAACTTCGAATTGAAATAAAGCACAAGAAAATCGTTTTAATGTCCATCACTTTGGCTTTATTGGAAGGATAATTTTATGCCATTAATGTTTAAATATGATTTCGGGCATGTGGCCGCCGCGGCTAGCTCGAATAAAGCCAATTCTACAGGTCCAATTTTCAACCACTTTTTCGAGCATTTGGGGCCGTATGTCGGCAATAACGCCACGAATGTTGGCTTCCAAGTCCCCTAACGTTTCTGGTTTGTTGGCGTCGACTTGTTAGCGGCGACTTCACATATCCCCAAAGAAAATAATCCAATGGTGTCAAATCACACGATCTTGGTGGCCAATTGACAGGTCCATTCCGCGAAATTATGCGCTCATCGAATGTTTCCTTCAATAAATCGATTGTGACGTGCGCTGTGTGGCATGTAGCGCCGTCTTGTTGGAACCACAACTCATCCACATTCATGCCATCCAATTCGGGAACAAAATAGTCGGTTATCATGGCTCTATACCGGTCTCCATTAACGGTAACTGACTCTCCAGCATTATTTCGGAAGAAGTATGGCCCAATGACTCCACCAGCCCATAGAGCACACCAAACAGTCAGTTTTTGTGGATGTAATGGCGTCTCAAGGGTCTCATGTGGATTCTCTTCACTCCAAATGCGGCAATTTTGCTTGTTGACGTAGCCATTCAACCAAAAATGAGCCTCATCACTGAACAAAATTTTGCGATGAAAATCAGCATCGAGATCAATCTCATTTTCGGCCCATACACCAAAATCACGACGCATTGCATGGTCTCGCGGCTTTAATTCTTGCACAAGCTGGATCTTGTAAGGTCGCAAGCCAAGATCTTTGCGCAAAATCTTCCATAAAGTTGATGGACAAAGCTCCAATTGCTGTGCACGGTGGCGAATCGATTCATTCGGGTCCTCTTCAACATTTTGCTCTACAGCGGCAATTGTTTCTTCGGTGCGCACTGTTCGACGTCTCTGCGGATGCGTATTATCACATAGAGTAAACGTAGTGCGAAAACGACCCATGGTTAACCGAATTAATTGCTCTGATGGACGATTATGTCGACCATAAAATGGACGGAGCTTGCGGTAAACTTCGCGAACTGAACCATTATTTTCGAAATAAATTTGCACGATTTGCAAGCGTTGTTCTTTTGTCAACCTGTTCATGATGAAATGGCAAACCAAACTGAACATAAATGACATTAGAGTTGCTAGATTTGACCACAAAATGCCAGTTTTATCTCTATTCGAAAAACAAACATCTAAAAAAAACACCCGATAGTATTTAAATCGACCCAAACTGACTTATGAATACTCTGGATTGTAGCCACGCCCCAATTTTTCGCCTCCTTTCATAACACACCCACATAAAACACATACATGTAGGGTAACTCGTATTTAAACAAAAAACATTTTATATGGGTTGATACGGCTCATAACGGGTTAATGGTACTTCCCACCCCCACTTACCGTTATAAATAACCACAAAAGTGCAGATGAAGTTGGTTAATATATAAATATAATACATTTTTCCAATTTAACAAAGTATGCTTATATGGCAACCCTACTTAAAAGTGGGCGTACGATGCCCATTTTTACGCCAGAGTTTAGTTAGGCCACTTGTAAATTCTTTACAAAGTTTTATTGAAATATATTGCCTTTTTCGAGAATCATCCTACGTACCAGCCGGAAAAATTGATAAAAAATGTTTTATTTTAGCATATTTATTAATTCAGGTGATAAATCACATCTATTTTTACTTTATTTATTTGTTTTAATACTATATATATGCACCAAGTGTTATAAACGTACCGACCCATAGGCGCGTTAAAAAGTTTTCGGTTTTAATATATTTATTTTCTTACTAGGAGAAGTGAATAAAAGTCCAAAAAACCAACCATTCCGCAGCTTTCCGCAGACAAGTTGGGTATCATTTTTTTTATGAAGGTTCCTACTCACCTTCCCTAAAGATTTTCGATTATCCATGATTATCCATAAAAGTTATACACCACGAAAGTAGGACATTTTTCTAAAAAATCGTCCTTTTTGCCCAAACTTTGAGAACTTATATCTTTACAAGAAAATGTGTCATGTGAAAGAATTGTATGTCAAATTAATTATAGGAATATGCTTATTATACGTACTAAAAATTATTTGATTATATTTATAAACCATGATTTCATTGAGATTTTAGCACACCCATCAAAAAAGTTGCGTCGACAAAATGAAATTGAGTATAAAAACACACAACTTTGAATGGCTATATAGCAGCCACTTTTAGTTCAATTTACATGCAAAACGCGTTTTCTGATTGCTAGATGCATGCAGATTACGAAACAACCAAAAAAAAAGTTAGGCCCGTAACTTTAAGATTAGCCGTAATGCGCGGGTTTTTGACATGTTTACCCCATTGTGCGCCGCCACAACGAAAACAGCTACAAATAACGCTCAAAATAAAAACAAAGTCTGCAACAAAAACAAAGACACAAAAAAAACGTTAAGCTAAATGAAAGGGAAGCACAGCGTCGAGGCCCGCCGGCTACCACTTAGCATATTTACTTCTACAACACATTGCCACAGTCAACAATAGCAACAATAACAAGACTAAAAACAAAAACTGCTGCTGCTGGCACCGCTTCCTTCAGTCGTTCCGCGCTCATCAGCAGCTTCCGCGCAACACCTGCAGCGATGAAGCGTCACCGTTGTGGTGGGGCGACCATATACAGTGGAATGTGGGAGCGGGGTGAGTAGAGGGGTTCGCCCTCTATTTGGCGGAGCTCAATTTAAAGTCAGCGAAAACATGAATAAAAATATTGCAGGCTTTTAGGCGCAATTACAAGAAAGCACTATCAAAGAGGGAGTGAGAAGGATGGAGAACCACAACGCGACGAGCCGATGAAGTATGCAAGTGTATTAAACTTGGAGCGCGACCACAGGGTGGCAATTTTGTGGGCACAGGGTGAGTGCAAAACTTTTTGCACACTGGTCGGGGTAGTGGAGTCAACGTCGCGCAAGTTAATGGCATCAAATGTGCGCCACGTGAAGTGCGCAACATATGCGTGACCTTAGCGTACAGAAACAACAACAACAATAGAAGTGAATAAGAATAAGAAGTGCGAATACACAGAGCAACAAACTGTACAAATAAGAAATTGAAAGAATAATAAGATTTACACACACAGACAAAACAAATATTAACAACAACAACACCATTCAGGAAACGGCCAGCTGCGACGGTTTTCGTCACGATTTTTCTGAATTTTTTTTCATTTTGCAGCAAAGTGTGGCACATTTTTTAAGCTGCAAGCAGCAGAAGTGCAACAACCGACCGAGCTGAGCGGCTCAAAGTGCCGCCGGCAAACATCGTTAGTGTGTATGTGTGTGTGTGTGCTTTCAACTGACGGTGGCACCTTTGGCGGTCGCTGGCTGGCAACATTTGTAGCGCGTCGAGCACAAAAAAGTTAACACACAAAGGCGGGGACCGACGTGGAAGGAGCTGCACGTTGCCTCGTTGGCCTTTATAGCCTTTTCGCGTTTTCGGCATTGCGTTCTTCATATTTGTTTTTAAGTTTTTGCATAATTTTTTCCGTTGTTTTTGGTAAGCGTAGCCAGTGCTTCACCTCACATGCCACATGCCACACGCCACTTGCCGACACACACTCACACGTGCCGCATACATGTTGCGCGCTCATTTACATTCACTTTGCTTTACTGCTGGCATTTCGTTTTTCCATAGATATGTTTGGTTTGGCTTGTTTTCGGCTCGAAAATCGCATTTGCATAAATTGTTAAATTGCTGCATGCTTTTTGGCGCTATGCGTGTTCTTCGTATTTACTGCGTAAATTAGTTAACATGCTGGCGAATAAGCAAAAACGCATAAAAATAAGTTCCAACAATTTTCTAGTCCTTTTGTGCGTAGCGCTGTGCATACTTTGGGGCGCTCCAAAGCATTTGCGTAATCTAAGCTGTAGCGAAAATTTAATTATGCTTAGTGCAGGCGCTGAGTCTCGACAATCTGTGGGGAATCATTCGTTTGCCGGAGTAATAGTTGCGTGCGATGGGCATTGGGTCACGCCCGTGAAAGCATAGGTGGCTAGCAGGCGTCTTTACTAATTTAAATTGTGACATATGGCAACAATTTGCGCCTTAAAGTATACTAAAACTTTCAAAACGGCAATGAAATGAGTGCTTTAAGTCTAAGTTATCTGTTAAGCACACTTTTAGGATGACTTGAGCACATGGAATTTGGTACGAACTTTCCACTTAGTAGCACAATTCGACTAGAAAAAAATTGTAAGCATTAGACAAGGGGGCGCACAGTGTCGCGAGTCCACAATAGGGAGGGATCGGTTTTCGATCATGAATTATTGGAAATTAAACCCTCTACATCTATTTTTGACAAAATTTAAAAACCTCCTTTCTTCAACTTCCTCAGATATTATATATTGCAGTGTATCAGAGTTTCGGTTTTCATGTTAAACTTTAATTTTTTTATTAACTGCTATAATTGATTATGAAGACATTAACAAGTTTTGCTTCTTTTCGAAAGCTGCCTTGTTTCGATGGCAAGCCACCCAGTATTACCGAAGCCTTCCATCGAATCTACCTTTTTTTGCAATTTTTGTAAATCAAGTGGTGTTTGCATATTATTACAAACAAAAATGTATAGATCAAGCGAAGCGCATCAGTGGTCGCTATGTTTTCCTGCCAACCATGCTGCAAAAAGGACCCCATTTTTGACTGCAAACGGCACTGAAAATGATAAATTTATTAAAAGGTGCAAGTTTGTGCAGCTAAAGTCCATGGTTTCTATTAATACATACTTTCAGCTATATCAAACTGTAAAATCTTGAAGTAGTAAGAAGTCGTTTTTTTTTAAGTTTATCTAAAGTTTGATGACACTGCACTTTTATACCTACGAATTGACGTTTCTTCAAGTAGCAGTTAAAGGAATATGAAAAGCAAAACAAAAGAGGGAAAGCTTTCACAGAGTTACAAAAATTGTATATTTATAGAATATATTTACTTAACATAAGGTTCCATGGGAAATTTTTCAATAAGAGTCCTCGAACTTACATTCAACAAATTGCAATAATTTCTACCCAAGTCACCAACCTTCACAAAGTCCAAGTTTGGTGGCCTACCATCGGTATATAAATTAATATTTTTAAAATTCGTTTTCACATTTTAGTAAAGTGAGGTATTTACTTCAGTACTACTTACTTACTTAGCTGGCGCTACAACCGTTTATCGGTCTTGGCCGAATCCAAAAGAGCGCGCCAGCCGGTTCTGTCCTGTGCTTGCTGGCGCCAGTTGGAGATTCCAAGCGCCGACAGGTTCTGCGACACTTGGTCTTTCCAACGTAGATGAGGACGTCCTCTTCCGCGGCGTCCACCTGAGGGTACCGTCTCGTAGACTCGCCTTGCCGGAGCATCTTCAGACATACGGGCAACATGGCCAAGCCAGCGTAACCGCTGTATTTTTATGCGCTTGACTATGTCCATGTCCCTGTATAGCTCATACAGCTCGTTGTTCCATCGTATACGGTACTCATCACCCACGCGGAGCGGACCGAAGACTTTGCGGAGTATCTTTCTCTCGAACGCTTTCAAGGCACGTTCATCGGTGGTCGACAACGTCCAGGATTCTGCACCATATAAAAGGACGGGGATGATAAGTGCCTTGTAGAGCGTAAGTTTTGTTCGTCGAGAGAGGGCTCTACTTCTCATCTGCCTACTGAGCCCAAAGTAGCACCTGTTGGCAAGAGTTATTCTCCGCTTGATCTCCAGGCTGACGTCATTGTTGGTGTTGATGCTGGTACCAAGATAGACAAAGTCTTTTACCACTTCAAAATTACAGCTGCCAACAGTGACGTGTTGTCTAAGACGCGAAGACTCTTTGTGTGTTGACAGGAGGTACTTTGTCTTGCCCTCGTTCACCGCAAGACCAACTTTGCCTGCTTCTTTCTGTAGACTGGAGTACGCCGAACATACGGCACGGCTGTTGAGGCCAACGATGTCGATATCGTCGGCATATGCCAGTAGCATGACACTTTTGTGGAAAATAGTGCCAGCACGGTTCAGCGCCGCAGCGCGTATGATTTTCTCCAGCAGGAGGTTGAAAAAGTCGCACGAAAGGGGGTCGCCCTGTCTGAACCCTCGCTTGGTATCAAACGGCTCGGAGAGGTCCTTCCCGATTCTGACGGAGCTAGTAGTGGTGTTCAACGTCATTTTACACAGCCGTATCAGTTTGGCGGGGATACCAAAATCAGACATGGCGGCGTAGAGGCAACTCCGACTCGTGCTATCAAAAGCGGCTTTGAAGTCGACGAAAAGGTGGTGCGTGTCGATCTGTTTTTCATGGGTCTTCTCCAGGATTTGGCGTATTGTGAAGATCTGGTCGATGGTGGATTTACCAGGTCTGAAGCCACACTGATAAGGTCCGATCAATTTGTTGACGATGGGCTTCAGTCTTTCACACAACACGCTGGATAGGACCTTATATGCGATGTTAATCAGGCTGATCCCGCGGTAGTTGGCGCAGATTGCAGGATCTCCTTTCTTATGGATTGGGCAGAGCACACTCAGGTTCCAGTCGCTTGGCATGCTTTCTTCCGACCATATCTTGCAAAGAAGCTGGTGCATGCGGCTTGTCAGTTCCTCGCCTCCGGCTTTGAATAGCTCAGCCGACAGGCCATCGGCTCCGGCGGCCTTGTTGTTTTTGAGCCGCGTTATTGCTGTTCGTACCTCATTACGATCGGGTGGTGGTATGACTATCCCATCGTCAGCGACTGGGGGTTCGGTTTCAGCTTCATCGACGCCACTAGATCCACCGTTAAGCAGCTGCGAGAAGTGATCCCTCCATAACCCAAGCATGCTCTGGACATCTGTCACCAGATTACCGTTTTCGTCCTTGCAAGAACTGACCCCGGGTTTGAAACCATTTGTCTGGCGCTTGACCTGTTGGAAGAATTTTCGGGTCATATTCCTGTCTCCCAGCATCTCAAGCTCCTCACACTCGCGTCTTTCCACATCCCGTTGCTTGCGCCTGAAAAGACGTCTCTCTTCCCTCCTTGCCTCGCGGTATCGCTCCGTTGTGGCTCTCGTTGCGGCCATCCGCAGGGTGGCTCTGTATGCTGCGTCTTTCGCTACGGTGGCGTCTCGGCACTCGTCGTCATACCACGCGTTGCGCGTCTCGCGGAAGTAGCCAATCGTCGCTTCGGCTGTTGAACGCATGCAGCAGGCGATAGCATTCCACTGCGTGTTCACGTCGCTATCGAGCAAAGGAGTGCTTTTAGTAAGCTGGAGTGAGAGTTGAGTTGCGAAGTTCCTGGCTATCCGTTGTGACTGTAGCTTTTTAACGTCCAGCTTTCTTTGTGTGCGTTGACGTAAGCTTTTCGCTGCGCATAGGCGCGTGCGTACCTTGGCTACAACAAGGTAATGGTCCGAGTCGATGTTGGCTCCTCGGATCGTACGTACGTCTAGCACACTGGAAACATGCCGTCCATCTATTACAACGTGATCAATCTGCGATCGCGTTGATTGATCAGGGGATAACCAGGTAGCCTTGTGGATGTTCCGATGCTGGAATCTGGTGCTACAAACTACCATGTTCCTTGCCGCGGCGAAGTCGATTAACCTCATACCGTTGTCTGAGGTTTTGTCGTGGAGGCTGTATTTTCCGACGGTCGCGCCAAAAACGTCCTCTTTGCCCACCCTGGCATTAAAGTCACCAAGCACGATTTTTATGTCGTGGCGGGGGCAGCGCTCGAATGCTCGCTCAACTTACTTCAGTACTACAAACTTATTTTTCTACATTTACGACATTAATTTTTTTGATTTTTGTCCTTACTCGCGACACTGTGGGGCGTGGTATTAGACAAGACTCCGAAAAAACAGGAATCGACTTCAAAAATTTTAAAAATAATTAAAGTAAAAAAAGTAGACACGTGTTTCTCATTATTTTCAGAAACAAAATCTAACTGGATCAACGAAGGCTTAAAATAACAACAAACAAGCCTTTTGACTTCAAACTTGGTGAAAGTACTTCAAATGTAAAATAACTCGATACGTATTTTTCATTTTTTCCGAATATTAAAATCGGACGGTGTCAACGACCGGTTAAAAGTTTGTATGTAAAAAAACATTAATTAATGGGCCCATTGTCTTCAAACTCGGAAAAGTACTCTTAGTGAGAAATAATTTGACATGTGGTTTTCACTTTTTTGAAAATCAAAATCTAACGAGGTCAACAGTTTGTATGGACACACAACATTTATTGGGCCTTTTGACTTAAAACTTAGCAAAAGCACTTCAATTGGGAAATAATTAAAACGTGCTTTTCATTTTTTTGACAATCGAAATTTACCGTGGTAAACCAAGGGTTAAGAATTTGTTTAGAGTAAATTTTAAAACACGTAATTTAATGGGCCTTTCGAATTGAAAATTTTTGAAAACACTTGAAAACAAAGATAACTAAACACATTTTTTTTTTTAAATCAAAATCTGAAGGGGTTAACAATGGGTTAAGAATTTGGGTACTTTTGGGGCGGGACCCAGCTAGTTTTCATATAAAAAAGTGTTAAAATTAGATCTTAGAACTGTTGTCTCATGCAATAAGAACAATTTTTATGTTTCCTATTTTCAGGATGGAGCATCAACGTCCACATCTGCTCATCATTTCCATATCGCTGCTGTACTGGTTTCGTCATACGGGCGACTGTTGGAAATTCGATGGCGGCGGTCCTGGTGCACTGGGGCCCGGACCAGACTCTGACGTCCAACTGCCGCGCCTAACGCGCAGCGCCTCGGCATCAGCAGCCGGTACGGCAACGGCTGGCGGTCGTGGACCGCCGCCCGCAGTGCCACCGCCCAGCGGTGGTGGCGGCAGTGCGGGTGGTGGCGGTGGCTTTGCAGCGCTGCTCAACGGGCAGCAACAGGACATGCTGTACGCGTGCCCGCTGAACAGTATGTGTCAGTGTGCGGGACTGCCCAACGAGACATCGACGCTAATCGAAATCAATTGCAACGAGGTGCCGCTGTACAAATTTCCAGGTAAGCAACAGGCAACAGGCGAAAAATAAACGAATTTTATTTCGCGGTAAATTAACGAGTGTATTGAATGTATAAATTAGCAGCAAATTTGACTGCGCTGATTTTTTTACAGTGGGATAAATGCGGCCAGCTGGCAGTGTGTATGCAGCTGCATAATTAATGGCCGGCGTTGGCTGCGTCCGTGCAATTTGGCAGTGCCAACTTTTAGGCGCAAATATTGTTTTTAGGCGACAACTTTCGTATGGGTGCGTTAGTGCTCAGTGAATGTATGGGAATATTTGTGTGTGTGTGTGTGCAGCTCACCCGCACCCGCATCTGCACACGCAGCCGCTGCATTTGCTTTTTGCGGTTGCTGCGGCAACGCAGCACATAATGGCATTTGAAACCAATGCAGCACGCACGCGTGGCATGGTCGAGGCAGCCCAGCCGGCAGTGCGAATCGACGTATGCGCTGCATGCGGTGTCTGGCTCGTTCGTCGGCCCAGTCGACATTACTATTTGCGTAGGCACATGTAATGTTTGTGCTGGCGCGTGCATGTAGATTTGGTTGTTGTTGTTGTTGTTGTTTCCGTACAGATGTGGCATACACGGCGTGCGCCTTGACCACTGCATGTCCAGCATTAAAGTGGTTTTTCTGGTTGATTGCGTTGATTGCGGTGGAAATGTAATTTGCCTTACTACTGACCGCCGTTCGCATGAGCCCCCCAAATCCCATATTATATTTATGCCTGTACCGTTATATGTGTACGTGTATGTGTATATGTGATATGATTGAGTTATGCGCGCCTCATGATGACTTATTGTCCTGCCACCAGTTCAGCCTGATTGCAAAAGCTAGCAACAAAATACAAATTATGCTGCGATTTGTTACAATTGGCTCTGCAGTAAATGTTGCTGACTTCCGCTATGCCTTTACGAAAACTTAAAAAAAAAATTCAAAATTGAATAGAGAAATTTTACTTTTACTGTTTAAGTTGAAATTCTATATTTTTGTCTTGAAGCCATGTAAGCACCCAGTAAAACATTTGAAATAACCCCAAAAAATAAAAACTAGAAGCTCTAAAAATTCAATGTCCCTTTTGTGCGCTTTTTTCACCCCCTCTTGCTGTAAATTTACCACACCTTCAACACTTTCGACAGCCGCCAAGCTTCATCACCATAAATCTTTTTTTGTTGTCTCTTTCGTCGTCGTAACCTTTTGTGCTCACCGTCGACGTTGTCAACCGAAAAAGGCCACTTCAAATAAGTTCAAACATTTTTCAATTACGCGCGCCCGTGTCCTCTTCATCCAACCGAAACGCATTTGAATTTTTAATAGCTTTCGCTCTCACCCAAAATTCAATATAAACACTGATGCGAAAGCAGAAAAGGTGCGCAAAGCATGCGTTTGTCTGAATTGTTGATGCGTTTTTTATACAAATTTCCGTTAGCCCTTAAATATGCCTCCAAATCTAATAAAGCCCGCAACTTAATTGGAAAATTCCTAAATACTCTATGAACATATTAAAAAAGAAAAAAATTAATAAAAAAAAAAGGACAGGAAGTTGCTCAAAATAAGTCACAGCACGAAACGAGTGTTTACTCTTTATTCAATTATTTGTTTCTGTTATACAATTTGCTTATTTTTTAAAGCGCAATTTTTAACAAAATGCGCCTAAAAGTATACCTTTAGTATACTCTGAGTATACTTTTAGGCGCAGTTTTAATGATTTTATAACTTCTTCTTTGAAATCAGGTAATATATTACTTCTCGGCCGCCGTGGACTGGAGTCCAATCCCAGAGGTCGTGGGTTCGATTGCTGCCTTTCATGGTGCTCCACATTTTAAAATTTTATATTTTTTCTTCTTTGTAATTGTTTTTCATACCTTTAACATTACTCAGTCAAATCCGTATCCTTTGGACAAGTTCCTATTAATTAATTATATGCAACTTCAAAACAAAAAGCAGACAAAGATAAATAGAGCAATTGTTGCGATAGAACGTCGAAGGCTAATACGTGAGAAATTTCTTCCTTTATTTCACTTCTACTGCGCCACAGTCTTTAGTCTCAAAGTCTCATTCAATGCCAATGACAGTCGGCCTCTTAAGGCAAAATTGTGCCCATCCCATCTTCAGCTAGGAATCTGAGTAATATGATTTCAATTTGTTTAAAGAAGAATGAAAAATTCACATTTATTATTAATAGTCTAAGTAAAGTAGAAAACCTGACTCCAACCGAGATGAATTTTGCAGGGCAGTCGCTGTCCTCAATCTCGTTTGATAAATTGTACCCAAATACTGGCAAGTGACTTGTAGTTTACAATTCTCTCACTTAATTTTGCATATTTTTGTATTAATAAACCATTCAGCAAGTGAGAAGCAGACTGAGTTGAGCATTGTTAGTAACCTGAATGCCACTACGAATCAAAAAAAAATATACTACAATTTGTCTACATCCTTTTTATTCATAACTACGAAGTTTTATTCCATCGAATACCACAATACTACACCAATCGACTGGCTCTGAACGTAACTGTTAAGCTACCCAAATGAAGATAAGGAAACCAAATCAAACAACATAATCGGCCACATTATACCAATTGTAACATTTTAAACTTTAAACGCAATTTCCATTAATCATATCTGAAGAATTTTCGAACTGGTTTTGATAAAAGAGATCGATTTTACTTTTAAAAAGTTTAGAAAGCCAGTAATCGTAGGTCAAAGTTTAAGTTCCAAGCATTAGTGAACTAAAATCAATCTTGCGGAGAACTAAATAAAAAAGTTTTTTTAATTTTCTCCAGTAAAAAGATGGAGTGAAAATTGTAATTTTACTTAAAATTTGACCTTAAGGCAGGTTTCTACCTTGTGCGGCCGAGAAAACATGTTTTTTTTGAAAAATTTTTGATGGGAAGGTTTTTAAGGTAAACACTGGAAAATTTTTTCAGATGTAGGTATATGTTTATTGTACAAGTAAAAAAAGTTTCAAGATAAAATATGCAAAGGGGGGGAGGGGGTCATCGAGCAATGGCGGCAGGACTTCCTTACTCGCGGAAGTCCTGCCGCTGTTTGAGATGACTTGAAACACAAAAATGAAATTTTTTCTTATTCTGTATCCTTTTGTCTATGGCTGGAACTAGGATTAAAAAAAAAAAATGAAAAATTAAGGATATATGCGATTTTGACTAAAAAACTCAATTTTTACCTACTTTTTTCAATACAAATTTCTATTTTTAATGAAAAAAAATTATTATTTCTTAAAGATCCTAGTTCGTGCCATAGCTAAGATCTTGATAAATGACTGCTTAAAATTTCGTAGCTATTGCTCAACTCGTGTGGCCTAAATCACTTCCGCAAGGTCAAAAAATGTAGTTTTGAGAAAAACGCGTTCAAAGTTTTGCTTCAGCGGCTCGGCGCGCTCGACACCGCTACCTGTTTCGATAAATTGCTTCGGTAATTCGAAAGATTTCAACTTCAAATTTTGGGAGCGTATTCTACAATCATGTATTAATTCAAAAATGCATGAAAAAAAAAATTGATTTTTTTGACCGCACAAGGTAGAAACCCCCCTTAAGGAACTTAGCTTCCTTTGAGCTTAAGGCACTTCTACAGTTTCTATAACAACATAGAATATTTATGATACGGAATTGCGTAGCAATTTCTGCATAATTATCATTACATCTCATGCATGAAATATAGTGGAAATGCTGAATTTTTAACCAAAAGTTTTCTCCTAAAGCCTCATTTGAACTTCAAGTGTACTTTGTTTGTGTATTGCAATGCCTCAAATTCGGTTTTTGCTTTACATTTGATAAATATTCAAAATTCTGCTGAAAGAATGCAACTTCTCGGGAATTCCAACTTGTTAGTATTTTAATTACTTAAGGCAGGTTTCTACCTTGTGCGGCCGAGAAAACATGTTTTTTTGAAAAATTTTTAATGGGAAGGTTTTTAAGATAAACACTGAAAAATTTTTCCAGATGTATTTATATGTTTATTGTATAAGTAAAAAAAGTTTCAAGATAAAATATGCAAAGGGGGGGAGGGGGCCATCGAGCAATGGCGGCAGGACTTCCTTACTCGCGGAAGTCCTGCCGCTGTTTGAGATGACTTGAAACACAAAAATGAATTTTTTTCTTATTCTGTATCCTTTTGTCTATGGCAGGAACAAGGATTTTAAAAAACAAATGAAAAATGAAGGATATATGCGATTTTGACTAAAAAACTCAATTTTTACCTACTTTTTTCAATACAAATTTCTATTTTTAATGAGAAAAAATTATTATTTCTTGAAGATCCTAGTTCGTGCCATAGCTAAGACCTTGATAAATGACTGTTTAAAATTTCGTAGCTATTGCTCAACTCGTGTGGCCTAAATCACTTCCGCCAGGTCAAAAAATGTAGTTTTGAGAAAAACGCGTTCAAAGTTTTGCTTCAGCGGCTCGGCGCGCTCGACACCGCTACCTGTTTCTATAAATTGCTTCCGTAATTCGAAAGATTTCAACTTCAAATTTTGGGAGCGTATTCTACAATCATGTATTAATCCAAAAATGCATGAAAAAAAAAATCGATTTTTTTTACCGCACAAGGTAGAAACCCCCCTTAATGTTAAGTAAACATTCAATGTAAACTAAATTACATACATTTCATTCCAATGAAATCAAGATACAAATGTTAGTCTAAAACATATAGTAAAACCTTATATTGTTTCCTAAATGTTAAATTCGACAGGTTCCTTAATTATTTCTTTGGCGCCTTCTCAACTTCACTGCGGACAACTGTCTGTCTGTCTGGTCCAATGAGGCCTTCAACATTTTTTGTCCATCACCAACTACCCAGCAGTGCCTTTCGCAATGTCCGTTCGTTCGCTTTTCTATCACCGATTCCAACTGTCTGTTCGCTGTTGAATTCTGTCAATTGTGCAACGTTTGCTTTATTTCGCCATCTGAATTGCTTTTACTTTTGCTTTTATTTTCATTATCCATCCCCTTGCCACCTTTGCAGCTGTTGTTCGTTTGTTCGTTTAGCAACACAAGTCAATTAAGTTTCGTATTTAAGTTTGCCAATTAGCTGCGAAATAAAATTGTCCAATGCCGCGCTCGCATTGCATTTTCTTGGCCTTGCTTCATTCTGCCTACTGCAACTTCGCTTCGCTTCCTTGGCTTCCTTCACGCTCGCTCCGGTCGACTGAAAATTTTCACAATTTTCTACAATTTGCTGCAAAAGTTTTCGCCTGTCCTGCCAGGCCGTGTGCCCCTTACATTCGCTGCCTTTGCTCTAAGACTACAACTTTCATGTTCTCCGCCTATTGCACGTTTGCCAGCCGCGTCCATGGTTTGTTGTCTGCCATCTCGCCGCCGTCGTTCCCGCTTGCTCTGCCAATCTTCTAGCTGCTTGTTAGTTTGCTCATTTTGCAACCAGCTTTCCGTTTATACTTCCGTTTGCCTGCCGCTTAGTTTGTCTGTCTGTCTATCTGTCTGTCTGTTCGCCCGTCTCTGTGCGGTTGTCTGCCACTGTGTCTATCCAGTCAGCCATTTTTGGCCAGTGTGTCGGTGTTTGTGAGTTACTGCTGCAGTCATTGTTGGTTATTTTTACGATTCAGTTCAGTATTCTTGCTGTTGTTGCATGCATTCGACATGAAAAATTTCCCCTTTCGCTTGACAATGCTACTAAATAATTTCATTTGACACTTGCAGTTTGATAGTCTGCACAATTTGTTGCCGCTTCGCTTGCCCCTTCCTCACTCGCAGCTGCCTGGGCGGAAGCAAAGCGACACTGGCTTAGAAAAAGGCCAAAGCCATCGGGGAATGAATTTTATGGAAGTGTTTTCAAGGCTAACTGTTGACATAAAATAAATTGAATAATTTATGAGAATTTTTACGCAACATTTGAGAAACACATTGTGACTTCCAAAATTTCTGGGTGGTTGAAATATGCAACTGAGCAAGGTTTCAAAAGACCTGACCAGTTTTGATACCATTGAAATGTGAAACATGTTCAATGCTTTATTATTAGATTGAAACTGAAAATTTTTTAATAAAAATCATAACCTTCGAGTAGTTTAGTGCTTGATAAGCTTCTCTTGAGGTACCAGCAAATTTATTCGCCATACACAGGAACAAGAGGAAATCACTTAGTGCCCGGTCTGGACTATAAGATGTATGCATAAGGACTCTCCAACCTTCTGAAGCTTCTGACGAGCCACTATTCTGATGTAAGGCAGTTCTTTTCCTCTTGGTAAAAGCTGATTGTTTCTGGGCGATTACTTCCTTCAAGCGGTGCAATGAATAACGGTACATGCCCGAATAAAAAGCTCTGGTGTAGGAGACTAACTTTTACTAGATGATTCCTGAACCTTCCTGATCATCAATTCTGGCTTGGCCATTATTTGAGCCGGCTCTCTCGATTCAACGACGACTATTTTAGCATCACTTTGTTATAAGTCATCAACTTTTCAGCACCAACCACCATCCACTGGAAAAATGGGTCGATTTTATTGCAATTCAAACGCGACTCGCTATGGAAATTCAGGCATGTGGCACCAAAATATGAGCTTGTTTTGTATCTAGGAGATTCCAAACCGTTTTTTGTGCAACACTTAACTTCTGACCAATCGAAACAGCACTCACATTAAGGTCAGACTAAATTATTTTCATGATTTTGTTGATATTTTTGGCAATTGAATCGTTTAAGCCAAGATGGGCGGTTTCAGTGCAATGATCTTAAAAACTATTCACGTTTTCGCCTTCATCGAATAACAACTGTAGAATGTGTTGTATTTTGTCATTGCTGATGTATTTCTTCAACGCGCGGTCAAAAAACTGGGTCAAGTAGTCTCAAAACTGTCTGAGAAGTTTCTTTAGTACGAAACCTTATCTTTCTGACACCATCCAGCGTAAACCGATTGCACTCATATAACGCAGGTTACTGATTACTAAAGCTATCTATGCGGAAAATAATAGACTCATCTTTCCTACATTAATGGCATAAAAGAACCAAAGGTTAAGCTAGCTTCAAGTGGCAGCCCTAACGCCTCACATAGATTTAATGATATATAAGTAATAGATCTGACATTACTTCATAGTGAGCTAAGTTCATTGTTAATGTAGACAAAGTTCTTTAAATGCATTGAGCGCATTAAAATTACCTAAATTATGCAGCAAAGCTGTGCATTCCTAGAATTCGTTTGATAACAGAGAAGACAGCAAAAATAAAAACAGAAAAAAATATAAAAAATGACTTATTTCAATAATTTGCATTATTATTCTTTTTCACTAGAATAGCCATTAGCAGTGTTCCAATAGCCATTAACATCGTCACGCCCCATAACAACATTCACACTGCCATCAAAATCTCTCTTAACATCATCAACGCTACCGGCCCCTCCCTCTTCCTCTCTATCTGCCGTCATTAACGCCATCGTCACCTTTACGTTTACATTCAACACCAGCAACTAGCAACAACAATAACCAACAGCGGCCAGCAGAAATGGCCGGAAGTTAAAAATGTGCAACAACGCTTTTCTTGTGCTGGCTCTTTCTACATTTGCGTGTGCAGATATTTGCCATTCTTGTTGTTTTTGTTGTTCTGCATAATTTGCATAACATTTTTGCTGCAATAATTGCTGCCACTACGCTGCCACACTCCACGCCAACCGTCCCGAACAGATTGTGAAATTTCGCCTTACTTTTTCCCCTCTCCAACTCGTTTGCTCTTTTCTCTTTCAGTCTCAGTCGCTGACTTCATCCGCCTCGCTTTTGCTCTTATTTCCTCCATTTCCGCACAACATTTCCTTTGCTGCTTCTGGCCTTTTACTCCGTTTTGCTACACAATTGAGCGTTGCATTTAAATACACAAAATGCAAAAATACACAACAAAAACTACAACAACAGTAACAATAAACAAAAATACTAAATAAAAGCAAAAGTTTGAATTTGACGCTGTTTTTCGTCTGTTGCTCGCTTTTGCGAGTTTCGACATGTTGCAATTTGTTGTATTTACTTTTGAGAAGGTTTTATTTTTTGTTGTCATTGTTGTTTTTGTCCATTTCCGCATGTAAATTTCGTTCTTCAAAAGCAAAACATTGCTGCTTTTCGTTGCGCTGCTGGCCACACTTTGTGCGTTTGTTGTATACTTTTGTGCGTTCGTTTGAGCTTCCCGAACCCACCGCTTTTATATACTTTCACCTCCCGCTACGCACTATTGTTGCATTATTTGTTTCAAGGACATGTTGTTTTACAATTTTACCTAAAATAAACAACTACGCCGGCAACAACAATAACAACACAACTAAAACAACGCAATTGCCGGCGGCGCAGTTGGCCTCCTTTGTCGTTCAAACGTTCGCCCGCCAACGTCTGACCGCGTGGCGGCAGAAAGCACTCGTCTGCTCAACCGACCGTTGTCGGGCGCTCACAGCAGCCACACCCACTTCAGGTTGGCGCATTTTGAATGCGGCGCAAAACAACAGCAACATCAACACAACACTAGTAAAAACTATGTAAAATAAAAATAAATTAAAGCGCGAAAAAAACGCGACGAACGCTTCGCTGTGCGGCTGTTTTGCTGCATTGGTGTTGTGCTGCCGCCATATTTTATTCCGGCGTGGCACAGTTCGCGGCCGCCACAGTTGGCGCTCTGCTCAAGTGTGTGCTTCATTTTCACGCTCTACTTAAGCACGCGTTTCAGTTTAGTTTTCATTTTAGCGGAAAATGCCTTTTCTTTTTCCTTGTGCGCCTTTTCCGCCTTTCCATTCCTCCGCTTCACGCTTTGGCGCATGCTGTGCGCCACACCATGCTGCCGTCTGTAGTTTAGTTTGCGCTTTGTTTCGCTTATTTGTTTCATTTCGCCTTTGCTTTGCTTTTCGGTGTGTGTGTTTTTAAGCTTTTTGTTTAATTGTCGCTGTGAGATTCGTTTCATTTTCTCGTTTTTGTATTTGTTCCACCAGCAAAACATTAATGTTGTATTTCCTTTTTAATGTTGTTGTTGTTGCTGCCGCTTTTGCTCTAATAATTGTGGGCGTATTTAGGTGCTCAGCACAAATATTGATGCGCATCAGCAAATTAATTAGCAGCAATCAGGCCTTGTTTGTGTGCTGTGGCAACGGGGCGTATGAGTGTTGGAAATGACATTTTCCACTAAAATTGCGTCAGCGGCCATCAGTCATAAGTTTTTACACTCAAATTAGTTAATAGTTGGCTGCGTTATCAACAATTTGTATTGATTAATACTCGTACGTCCCATTGGGGCAGTATTTCAATAATTTTGTATGGAACACAATTTTCATTAACCTTCATTGTGAAGTCAACTAATTTTAATTTACCACAGAAGATATGTAAATCAATATATTTTTGAATATTTCATGGACCCAATTGACCTTTCAAATTAAATATCACTTATACGACCCATGAAACAATACGAAAAATCAATGCTACAAATTTTAGTTGGCATAAAGTCGTATTTAGGTGCAGCAAATATTTGAATTCAAAACATTTAAACTGCTGCCACCCGCACACAACTGCATGACAACGGCAACATTTGGCACTCCACAGCTAATAGTTTTTAATATTTCTTGCCGTCTCTATAGTCTATAAATCATAAGCAAAATGATTTGTGTGCCAAAAATAGCCGAAAGGCATTAGATATCACTACGAAAGGCACAGCAGTGTGTCGATTTATCAAAACCATTGACGACTTGATGGCGCAAAACTTTCCCTTACGCACACCACGCCACACAATGCACGTATTTATATTTGGATAAGTATTAACCTAAGCACAAATACCTCCAGGGCAGCATCGAACAGAGCACAAAAGCCAGCCACACAGACAAATAAATTCTGAAATAAAATACAAAACTCACTTTCTTCTGTTTCTGAATGTGTTTGTGTAACTGAGTGTGTGGGTGTATGTGTGTGTGAATGACCGTTTGGCTTTTCGAAAGGCCAGTCGTTATTGACAACTTTATTTACACCGAAATTGAAACATGTGTTTGACTTTGATTGGGTCAATGTGCTTCAATTCTTACCTTTTCGGCTCATTTTTCACATTCTCGCTTTTGCTATCGGCTCAGCTTTGTCGTTGTGATATTTCGATTCGTTGCTATTACTTTTTGATGTTTACTAATTTCAAATTGTTGACACTTTTCGGTTTAGTGCTGGACCTGACATTTTGATTGGCGACAAGTGGGCGATTTATTCAATTGCCAAGTGGCATACTGACAGGCATTTCATGTGGGTGTGATTAAAAGAAGTAGAAGAAAAATATAAGAAAATAATGGGTGTGATGCCAGCGAATTCCATAATAATATAAAGGGAAATACAAAGGGGACAGCTGACTTTGGCTGACTGTCTGTAGCATGTGCGGTCTTGCAGCCGTTTTTAAATTAAATTTGCTTGTATATAAAATTATATATAAACATGGATTGGTATAGTAAACATGGTATTTGTGTTAGTTGGACGAAAACACACAAAACAATAATCAGGAAAATTGTACACCGATTTTGTTTACAACGTAACTAAGTGGTGGACAACCTTTCGATCTTATTTGAAGCGTATTTAAGTTATATTGAGTATTTTGATTCATATCTGATCACTGAGCTGCATCCAACTCTATCCATGCTTCTATCTTTTACATACAAATTTGAGATAAACAACAGAAATAAGCAGGCATCGATTTCATAGAAAAATAGCTCTTATTTTCCACATTCATAAGTCAGAATTCTTAACTTGGACATTAGTGATATCCATGTTGTCTAAATGTTGAATTTGTCTAAGCCAAATAAGCGACGTAAATCTATTATCTTAGAATGTAAAACAAAAGTTTGCTGATCATTTCTTGTAGACACACATTTATTTTTCAAATAAAGTGTTGTTCAAATTTGCTTTTGTGCACATTTTTTTCTTTTACAATACCTACTCAAAAATAACTTTTTTTAAAGCTTTGTCAGAAACATGGGTGAGTGAGAAGTTTGGGGGCCAGAGTGGTAGTAAGAGATAATGCACCGAGCTGAAGGATTACAAAAGTGCTGGGAAATTCAACAATATGCTTCATAGCTACTCAGAAGCTGCTCATAGAGGGTTGAAATCTATGATTGCCTCCATTAGTTTTCTCTTGTGAACCTTTCTTTCGAACACACTAATGAGGCTCCTATATCTACAAATTGATAATTGAAAAAAAAACTAGCTCCCATTTCTTCCAGGTTGCTCCCAGACATATTAATAGTAAGGCCGACCCTAATTTATTTTTCCTTTCAAGTGTTTCTTCCAAATAAATCTAAACTCTATCTTTAACTCTTAAGTGGGGTGCCAAACAAAACTGGTCCTTTTCTATGAAATTAGTTCCACACTTGTAAAGTAAGTGGGGTAACATCGTATCTCAGAAACTACTCAACCGATTTGAACGACTCTTTCAGCATTGGACAACTTTCATCAGTGATAAAAATACAAAATTAATTAAAAACTAAGTTGTGAGGTTATCAACTTTGGGGTTTCAGTCAATAAAAAATGAAAACAAATCATATCCATCAAACTATTACAGCTAAATATAATCTCAACAACAACTTTCTCTGATCTTGTTGCGTGCACTTAGTGTTGCATGCATGTTGCCGCTATCTAAAATATTTCTAAACGAAATCTTTATATATACATTTATACATTTATAACTGGCAGCATATAACGATGAGTCCTACATGGTCCCTCCTTCCTTTAAATATGAACCAAATCCAAGAATGGCAGGTTGGAGCATAAACATTTTTTTACTCTCAGAAATTTGCCATATCCCACTTGTAGGGTAATTTTGTTTTAATTTGAAGCCATGACTATCACATTTTTTATACTAATCACTAACCTGGAGGGGATTTATACTTTGGTTCTCTTTTTCTCGAATAAATGCCACATTAACCTGATTCCCGAATAAGGCAACCTTATGTAAAAAAAATTTGTTTTTCTTTAAAAGCTGTAAATTTTCATCTAATGCTGAGAGCTTTTCTTACTTCAGCAAATATCCATAAAATGCATACAATTAGTTTCAGTTTCAACTGTCAGCCTCCATGTAGACATAAAACTGAATGCAACTTATCTGTCACCGAAATTACCTGAACTCGTCAAACCAATTAACCAATAACCTATTTCCCAAATAGTTGTTTCCTTTCCGTTCTGGCCAAACCGATTATGAGCCCCAAAACGACTGCAGAAAATTCCAACTCGCTGAGTTTCGCTTATGTGGCATAATTCTAGGCGTACTATAAACTTCTAAATTGTTTATTGATGAGGCCTTTGCAGGGCCGCAGCAACGCCACAGCGACTGCAAAACAAAAACAACAACCCCAGGCACATACAGCATACGCGTCATTTCCCATCTTTATTGCCCAACTGCCGCACTCAACGCGATCTCCTCGGTCGGGCGCGGTCGTTACTCGATGCTTGCCATGGCGCGTGGCAATGGAGCTGCCGCCCCACACTGCGCATCTCTTTGGCCGATGCATTTCCGTCTAAATCAGCAGAATTTTCATGAAGCACGTATTTCATTTAGCCAAAAAATTGCCAAAAACCAAGTAGAGCAGCGCCGGCAACAATAACAACAACAACACATCATAAAATACATTTCGCGCGCATTCAATTTTTGACACGCCGTCAACCGACGTGCGGAACGGTTGGTGGGGCGAAAGTGATGATCCACGCTTTTGGGCTCCGATACACCGACACACGTGTAACGTTTTGCACTGTGCTGCGAACGCAGAAAGCGAGGTTAAAATTGATTGAAATTTGCACTCGAATAAATCATGAGCGAAATCGGCGCATCACATCGAGCGTCTGTGCACTCGCGCAAACGAATAACATAGGTGCGCATTTTCAGCTGCCGCCATTTGCAGCGCACAGCGCGTAAAATTGCCGCATGCATAAAATGCAAAAAATTCGAATATGAATGGAAAATTGTGGAAATAACGCGCCAAACTGCAATGCCACAAACAGCGACGAATGCAGAAGCAACGCTTGCAAATTTTATTCAAGCGCTGGTAAGTAGCTATGCGGCGCCGACTAGCCTCTATGCCGCTTAACTGGAGCGTACAAATTGTGGTTGCAGGTTTTTGCGCAAACCAGAGTTGCGCTTAATTGAAATTGCCGGAGCATTGGAATGCGGCAAATGCTGTCTCGGCGATTGCTATTGATGGACTAATGGTCATTGCAACATGTTCGAAATTAAAACTGGAAAAGCTGCCTTTTGTGTGGACTCAATTGGCGTTAGTAATATGTAAAAAGATAGCATCACGCATACGCCCCATATGCCAGCCAGCAATGCAGTGAATATGTATACATTTGTTACTCATACGCCCCCATAGAGCTTATACATTTTTTTGTTAATTAAAGTAAAAAAAAAATATACATTATTCTTCCAATAGATGGCTTTAGTAATCTCTATTTCGCGTTGATAAGTGCGATCAAGTTCTACTAAGTAGTTGGTTGGTTGTACTAAAAAAGCTTTTCAGAAAATTGTCTAATTGATTTAGAACGCGTCACAAATACGGCGTCCATGTGTCAAAGAGAAAATACACCAAATTTACTAATTTTCCTTCGATAAAATAGAAAACGCAAGCCTGCGACTGAAAATGTGAATAGTGCTTATGGCACTGTAATACTCATCTACGCAATTTTGGTTTCATCAATTCCGTCCCGGTAATTTTGATGTCATGGAAGCACTACGTTCTTGAAGACCAAGTGTCAATAAAATCACGAAAATCGTTAAGTCCGATACATAACACCGTGCGACAGCAAATTTTACACATGAAAAAAATCGATATACTCGTGAAACAAGGGGCCCAATGTAGTAAAACTGCGTTTTCAGTTTTTCTCTCTGTCGTCAGAATTTTTTCTAAAAGGACTTTGAAAATTCAAGGACATGTTTATTTCAAAAAATTATTTGAAAAATTGAGCGCATTGTAGAATAGCAATATGAGCATTAAATGAAAGAGAAAAATACTTAGAATCTTAGAAAATTTAATGTTTCGGTGCAGAAGGACAAACAGGTATTGAAAATGTTCTTTTAAAATTTTATCCTTGAATATCCTTCGCCTTACCAAAGAATTTTTTGTACGTCGTTTACCAATACCCACCCAGGTGACCTCAGTGTGTTTTGTATAGGTATATGGTAAATGAGAGTCGGAATCTTCCCTTTCCTGTATAACGCCTTCTCTGTTTTATTACTGCTTACAATTCATATGTGAATTTTTGGAAAAAAATTGAATTAAAACAAAAAAAATTGCTTAATTGGTTGGTTGAGGAGAGGGAAGCATATTTTGAAAATTTAATTGTGTTCATGTAGTAGTGCTTCATTCAATACATTTGACCTCTAGTTTCACGAGTATATCGACTTTTTCGTGTGTTTTGAAATTTGTTGATTTTTGTCGCACAGTGTAATCAACTGTCTCGATTGCCTAGAAGCTAAACATTACACAAACAACCATTGGAACCACTTGAAAAACGCAAAATACGCTAAAAGAAACTCGATGTATGGGTTCATCACAAGTTAACGCAAAACCCCTCAAGGATGGAATTTCCCGTTGCAAATGGCTGCAGGATTGCAACAAAATCGATCCATTTCTGAACCGCATGGTGACTGCCGAAGAAGTTTGAGTCACTTGCGACAATGGCAAACGAAAACGGTCGTCGTCGAATCGTGGTAAACTGGCGCAAAGTCAGGATCGATGGTGAGAAAGGTTTTTCTGTGTGTTTGGCAAGAATGGCTCAGAGTCATCTACGTTGAGTTTTTCATTTGGGCCAGTACTGTCAACACTTGGGCCATCTGAAAGAAACAACGATCAGCTTTGGCCAAAAAGAGAGGAATTGTGGCCACACACACTTCGGTAGTGACTTTCCAGAAGTTCCGGAAGTTTAGTTGGGATGCACTTTTATGCACTCATGATATAGTCCAGACATGACACTAAGGGACTACTACCGCCTATTCCTGTCTGTTGCGAATGATTTTACTTTTGAAATATTTTCCTCAAGATAAGCTTGTGGGAATCGACTATCCCAGAATTTTGCCAGTAGGGATAAGGGTTTCTATTTATGATCAAACAAAATGGACCTAAAGCGGATCATTCTAACTATTCTAAATGTTATTTATGTATATAAATATATAAATAAATAAGTAAATAAATAAATATATAGATAAATAGATAAATAAATCAATCAATCAATAAATAAATAAATAAACAAATAAATAAATAAATAAATAAATATATAAATAAATAAATAAATAAATAAATATATAAATATATAAATAAATAAATAAAAGAAATAAATAAATAAATATATATATAAATAAATAAATAAATAAAAAATTAAATAAATAAATATTGTCTCCTTACTAAGCTAAGTACATTCCATTATTAAGTAGGTATTATAAAATTCATGAATATAGATTTTCAGCATTCCAAAGTAAAAAGCTATAGCGGATTAGGTCAATGAGTAATTTTAGAATCCTCCTGAATTCAATATTTTAAAGATTTTTAAGGTCGTTAATTGGAATGAATTAAGACTTGAATTCATGATTTGTGTTCCATTGATTTATGGTCGAAAACACAAAATTCTGAGCCTGATTTCTGTGATCTATCGAACCAAGTAGTACCGAAATGTCGTCGTAGCTTTGTGGTTAGTTGCTATTATTTAATTTTTATATGCATACTTGTATTTTGTTCACAAATAAATTTCCCGCAACTTGCTTCACTTCAATTCATTTCCACGTTCTATTTAATTCTCTCCTATGTTTCATATTTCTGAATCCAAGCAGTGTGGCACAATTCCAATACCAGCTGCTCCAATTTTTAGCCCATTATGCAGCGGCATCGCCCCACGTATTTCAATTGTGCGCTTATTTATTCATTCACGCCCATATTGCCAATTTATTTTGATTTTTTCCATTCCACTGCGACTGCTGCCGCCAATATTTCAGCGCATGCTGCCTGCCTTTGTAGCGCATCATAATGTAATAAGCACAACAGCAACAACAATAGCAACACAACAAAGTAAACAATAACGAAAACGACAAAAAGAACAACAACAACAATAGTCGACACAAGCCATAGTAACGCACGCACAATCACCTCGATCGCAATACAAAAGCAAAAACAGAACGCGTGAGTCGGTCTGTTTGTCTGGCAGTCGGTCTCGACCTGACCTCGTTTACCTGCCTGGGCGCGCAGTTGTTGTGGTGCGGCTGTTGTTGAGGCTGCGGCTTACCAGCATTCGGTTACAACAGCCAACAACAATAATAAGTAACGACAGTATAGCAGACGTCGCAACCACCGAGCAGTTGAAGATGAAAAATTTGCATGTGGCTGAATTTAAATAAATGAATTAATAAGAGAAAATAAAAATGCGCATAGCCACACACACACACACACCCACACACACACACCGCATGGCGAATCTCGTAGCAGCGATGGTACAACTGCAAATGGAAAATGGCAAACAGCAAAACGAAATTACATTTGCGTCTTGCATTGCTACCAGTCAGTCAGCCAGCGAGTCAGTCAGTCAAGCAGAGAGCAGCCGAATCGCATTCGTAGGTGTTGAATTTCGTTCGTTGCGCAGATTTGCCATGGCGCCAAATCTGTGTGCGCGGTCTGCAGACGCAACTGACTGGCACCAACAACAACAAGAGTGGCGACAAATAAAAACTGAAAAGTAATTTGCAAATTTATGCGTTACGCATGTGAAATTGCGGTTCGCGAAATTTCGAAATATCAGCTGCCATTTGGCGGTTCAGTTTTTAATCATTTTAAATCAGGCGGAAAGTTAAATTTGCTCCACGCTGCGGCTATTAATTTGAATTTTTATGGCTTTCTGGCACAAGCGGTAAGCAGGTAATTGAAGTGAAATGGCAACGCGAGCGTGAGCGCTGCGAGGGAAATAGAAATGCAGTGCAATACGACGCAGACAAATAAATTAGTTTAGTTTGTGACCCAGTTCGAGCGAAGTCGAGCACAGCTGCTTCGAAAAAACTTGCAGTCTTATGACATAGAATCAAAATTTACGCACGCCATGCAAGTATTTTGCATGTAGCATCCGATATCGGTTTAACTCTACTAACTTTAATCCTTCTAATTTGGAATTTGGTATGTTTTTGCCAAAATAATTACTGAAATGAATTGGTTTCGAGGAGAAGAGAGGAGAAGCAGCGTCTGCCCGAGAAAAAAATTCAAGCCAATGTACAGCTAGAAGTTGGGTAAGGGAGTGGACCGCTGCATGCCAATTCGAAGCTATTGAAAATAAATCGATTTTTTATGGGCAAATTTCAGCTAAATCACTAACAATTTTTGAGCTCAAGGCCGAGACTCAACGCGTCATCGGTGAAATAGAGCCACAAAGTAATGGTCTGTGATTAGAGGTGCGGAGACCATTTGCCGAATATTTTATTCCATACTTAATTGCAACATATATACTTTATAATGCAATAGAAATATCATCGGTGAATATATATTGCTCAATAAATATGTGTTTGATTTTTTAATTAAATCGTGCACTGGAACTGTCTATATATATATTCCAACATAATGAAAAAGTTAATTTCAACATCTTTCATCTTTTTAAACATTGTGGAGTCTTAGTTGTAAAAGTGCTTTACATGAAATTTACATGCAGTATAGATCTTTGAATACTTCTTTACCAAAAGTTACTTATATAAGTTTAGCTTTCACGGCTCCCAGGATAAAGGATAACAAAATAGTTATTGTGTTTGATGTCCTTTGATGTCTTTTTCTTAAAATTTTTTAAAAAATGATATAGTTTCTTCGACTTCATATCATTAGCTTTCATTTGACGTAAAAATCATCGTTTTCTAATATATGTGTCAAGAGATATGATGTACGAATTTTAGTTAGGGGCACTAAGCCGCAATCTTTAAACTGCATTTTTAAAAACTTGAACTTCCCAGGAAAAATCCACTGGCACTTTTTCATGTACTGAGGTACTCTATCGAATAAGATATGTTTGACTTTGTCCCTCGAAATTTTTTTAAATTTGTTGCACAGTGTTATTAGGCAGTTAAGGGTTTAAATATATTTATTTTAAATAATGTATTAATTTTTATTAATTTATTTAAATTAATCAGTTACTTTTTTATATTTCTCGAATCTCTCTCTAATCTGCATCTTTAATTTTTTCTCTTGAAAAAATCAGCTTAAATGCGATTTAATAAGTTTTTTTTTAATTAAAGATGTCTCCAGTCTGCTTGGGAACTAAACACCTGAACCCACAGTAACCGCCCCGCTTGCTGACTCTCTCACCGACTCTTCGCAGTCACTCGAGTTATTCGACATGAGTTAGTTTGTTTGAAATTCGAAGGCCAAGCTTTACCGTCAGTAATGAATGCGGCCGATAGCGCCAACGTCAACGCTAAATTACCAAATTAAAATTTATGCAGCTTCGTTTTCATGCACTTAATGGCTAATATGCCATGCGCCATTATTGCCGTTCTTCTCGTTATTGTTGTTGTTGTTGATTTTGCAGTAGCCATTTTTCGTCAACTAAAAATACACTAACAATTGCCGAGCAAAGGGCAAAAGTTGGCCGCACACTGCCGCGCCATGCCACTGCAAACAGCTGACAGCCAGTGCGCTGGCGAATTTCTGTCAACCGGCAGGCAGTCAAGCGGACAGGCATCAGCAGTCACCGCAAAATGACAGCCAACATGAAAATGCACTTTTCGTCTGGGGAAAATGTGACGAAAGTGCACAGCAGAAAAGGGCGGTGCAAGCGGTTCAGTGTATTTGTGTGTGTGTGTATGTGCCGAAAAGTTGTCATATAACGCGCTGCCATTTGGGGGAAGAGGCGGAAAATGAACGAAAAATTTAAATTACAATCTAATATGCAAACATTTTGTGGGTAGCTTTTGCACTAAATGTGGCATTCTGCTTGGCGCACCGATTCCCACTGCATTCCAGCATTTCTTACTTCACCATTCTTTGCCTTTTTTCGCATCCGTAAAATGCAATCTGTCATTAAAATTATTTATTTAAAATTCATTACACCTTCTTACATACAGTTGTGTGTATTTTTATGCGCACTTAATGAAAATTGAAAACGTTGTGATTGTTGTAATCGCTCGGGGCCAGAGTGAGTTGCAAAAGACTTGAATTAAGCCAATTATGTAAGTACATCAAATAAATCAAATAACAACAAATACCACAACAAAACCATTTATATCAAACACGTAGGTGGGAACAGCGGTTGCAAATGACCGAGAATTGACAACACTGGTGATTAGTGCCATGATTGTAACGAGTTGTGAGAGTCGTTACGCATTAAAGGTTGCCGTGACAATATTTTAAAATGTATTTAGGGAAATATTTACTTTAAAAAAATTCATTAAATCAGTTTAGCAACGCTTCAATAAAATTAATGATACTCAAAGTAACTATGTTTGAATTCACGTAAGTGTGTTTCAATTGGTTATGACAAAAGAACAGCGAAGCATCTCTGTGTCAAGAAGGTCCAGTATGCATTTGCCTTTTTGCGCTTTTTTGTGATTGAAAATAAAATCTCGATAAATTGCTCCAAAGCTGCTCAGAAGTTGCTCTTAGAGGGTTAACATCTTGGACTGACCCCCACTAATTTTCCTCCTCAATATTTCTTTCGAACACACTTACCCCCTATCTCCGACATTTAATGAGGCTCCCATGCAAAATCGTCGTTTTTAGAAAGTGGGCTCCCGCTGCTCTCAGGTTGGTCCCAGACGTACCATATGTAAGACCGACTCCCATTTATTTTTGCTTGCGAATGTTTTTTCTATACACACCTAACCGCTATATCCAACTATTATGGTGGCTGCCATACAAAACTAGTAATTTTCAATTCAACTGGATCCACATTTGTAAATGTAGTAAACTAAGCGAGGAAACATCGTATTTGGGAAACTACTGAACTGATTTGAATGATTTATTCAACAATCGTCAACATTCCTGAGTGCAAAAAATACAAAATTTATTAAAGTTCAAAAATTCACCACCAGAGGCCGTCTCCCATACAAGTAAAGTAGCTAGGTTGTTAACTTTTGGGTTTGTACGAAAAAAAAATCAAAGTGTAGTGTCGAAACTCCATTAACGCCTCTGATTCGAATATAATAGTAATCATAATTGATTTTCCGAAGCTATCTTCAAAAAATGTTTTCATCAGCAGCAGAGCATTATTTGACCGATTGCTATTGGCAATCAACCAAACGGTAAAAACATCGCGAAATGCCACTCAAGTCTTCACCGAAAAATGTCAATGTGGCTGAAAATTTTACAGCATAATGTAAATACTTGCCGAAACAAAATATCAAAAAATTTCGAAAGTGTTTATCAGTTTTTTTTTAATCACCTTTAAAGGTTTCACTAAGTTTTTATTCACTTGTTTTCTTTGTATCATTTTCTTCATAACGGTACTACTCAGAGGTGAGAAGACTCAGCGGAATTTTGGTCTTGCCAGACCTAAATTGTATTAAACTTAAGACAACAGTAAGTTTTCGGGACCCGCTCATAATTGATTTTGAAATATTGAACCTCAAAGTGAAAGCAAAAATGTGCTGTTTGAACACAATTTTTTTAAACGCTTTGAGAATGTTCTTTAAGAGCTCATAACTCCAATATTATGCAATATTTTTTCTTTAGACTTAGCATTGTCACTGATCAGAATCCAGAATCAAACGAATCTCGATATGGCGTCAGTTAGACTAATTAGCTAGCCAATAGGCCAAGCAAAAACCTCCTTTGTCCTTAGTGATACCAGATGGAAATTAATTTATGGGTTGTAGTAATGATCCGAGACCTTTCCCAGGCCGAAGAAGGCATACTTCCCTAACGATGCCCATGCGTTGTCTGAAGATAGTAAGGCAAAAGCCATGGATGTGATTCAAAGGACCTAACTATTCTGCTCCTTGCACTGCACGTGCCGTTGCTCGTCTAATCCATACTGAGAATGGCTTTCAAAAATAGTTCGCTTTCATGCTCATGCTCATCATGATTCAAGGTCCAAGGACCAAATTTTCTTTCTGAATCGAAAATTTACTCAGCAAGCGTAACTAACTTCACTTCACCGCATCTAACATAATCTATCAAAGTTTATTCTTATTCACATTTTAACGACAAAGAAAAGAGGTCGAAAAATTATTCCCCGAAATGTTTAAATGTGAGCGGGAACATGCCAGCTTTTCATGGAATATACTCGCATTGTACAAGCGATTATTAATATTGAATGCAATGCTTGCACACAACTAAACGCCTTGTGGCAACGCTACAAGCGCGAGCAACAAAACCTTCGCTGACATTTAACACGCGGAGAATATTAAATAATGCAGCAGACAGGCGAGAATGACAGGCGAGCCAGACAAACGGCGAGGAGGAACAACGCCGAACAAACAATCGAAGCCCACCGCATTGGGACGACGGTGAGCGGCAATAAGCAAAACAAATATAGGCAAAGCTACAAGCTCGGCAGAAAGCACTTAAATGGCAGGATAACAATGCGAGGACAACATTTGCGAGCGTTGCTGCACAATGCGGTGAGCCGCGCTGCTGGCGCGAGTGCTGCCGCTGCACAATGACAGCAAATATGAGGCGCGCTACAAATGACAACAATGCCGAAAGGCGTGCACTAACAACGGTCGCGGAGTGCGAGGACACAGAAGTGCTGTTGCCTATTTGATTGCAGTTCAGCAAGGATGCGTCTGTCTGTTCCTTCCTCTGTCTATTTGGTACTGTCTCCGTGTGTGTGTGTGTGTGTGTGGGTATGAAAATCTATTGTCATGGCAAATGACACAGTCAAATGCTCGTGTAACTGTTGCATAATGGAGCAGCGTGTGTGATGAGGTTGCAAAATGCTTTACTGCCACTGCCAACGGCACACTTCGATCCTCCGCGCCGCTTGCCATCGCAGCAGCATTTAAATGCTGTGGCGGCTGCGTTGTGTTGCTTGATAAAAGCGTTGCGTTGCTACTGTGCGGTATCGGTACAGACAACGTTGTCTCTGGCTGGGGCAAATGATGCCAAACGGCTGCCGAGCGAAAGCAATAATGTCGCTCGAGTAGGCTGCGCCATTGGTAATTAGTGCAACTGGCAGTTGAGCGTGCAGTAACTTGGCGAAAGGACGTAAGCGAAAGCGACTGTTTAGCGTTTGCGATTTGCTTTGCAAGCTGCCTCTAAGTGCAAGTGGGTAGATGTGTGTGTATGTCGAGCTGCCTCTGAAGGCTGCAATTGCATGAAAACGTTGCGTGATTTAGTGAAATTGTCGCCGATGCTGATAGTTTAGCGTGATTTACGCTGAAGCTGAATTTTCAGCTGAAAGTGCTTTGACTTGAAGTACGAGGCGTATGAGTGATATGCATTTTTTTGCAGTCTTTAATGCAACCACAGTAATTGTTCTTAGCTGAGCGCTCATTTTACGTCTTCTCGCTTATTTCGACCACTTGAAGACAAAACCCCAACTGTACACACATTCGGTTTTTGTGTACTGTGCGCAACGACTTCGATTGATTCTGCGCGTCCATTTGCCGCGTCAGCGTACACAAAAATTATTCAATAACCTCGCAGATAAATCATTTTCACTGTTTGTCTGCTGGCAGCGCGCTGTTTATGCAGCTTATCGCGGCCACGCGGCTACAGTAGTTGCCAGTTGCCGCACCAACACACTCAACAGCGACACAAGTCGAAGCGTGTTGCCAGCATTTGCCGCACATTGATTTTCTGCTGCTAGCAAAATTTTTTGCTGAATTTCGCATTTTTGGTGTTTTGGCCGCTTTGTGCATTTTTGTGTTGCTTCTTTCGCTATCGCTATCGCTTGTGCTTTATTTTTATTTTTGCCTTATTCTACTTTCAATATTTTAGCCAAGTGGCATGTCTGCAGAAATAACAAATGCTTCGAACAAGTTTATTGAAAATTATTAGGAAAATTGTTTGATATTTCCGCCAGCTCAGCGCACAAGTGGTGGCCAGTTTATTAAGCAGCAGCGGGGTAAAAGTCAATGGCAGTGTTTCGTTTGCGGGCGATACTGACAAAAGCGCCAAAGAATTGCTGTACGAAAACAAAATAAAAATGGTAATAACAATAACTGAAAATGCCAAATAATCCAAGCACAAATCAAATGGATTTTGTTTTTGATCCATGCAGCCAGACGTGCCATAAAAAGGCAGCAGTTATGGAATGGAAAATTGGAAAATGTTGAACGATAAATGCGTAAAATAAAAGACTCAAAGGATGACTGTGAAGTGAGTGTAACGAAAACCGTGAAGTCGTAATTACAGTTGACAAGTGGGAATTGAGTTATGTGCCAAGCTTTAGTATTGAAATGTCTCGAGCAGAAAATAATTATTTATAAAATTTTAAGGCATTATAATTTAACTTGGCAAATGATTATTTTTTACAAATCTGTATGTTGACGATTGTGTTTATACTAAAAAATACTATTAAAACTCTTCTACGAAGAGATTTGAATGGCTGCTGCTGAAATTTCATAAACTATAAAATCCGGTATATCGAATGCCTCGAGTCTGGATAAAAACAATACAGAACCCCCTCACGTCAGGACTGTCTGCTTGAGTAGTTAACTTTAAAGTTGCAGTTACATTTCAGGTATCAATGCACCTTTCCTGTTCAGCTCATCGACTTCATAGCTGTCAGCAAAGCCTGTGAAAAAATTCATAAAACACAACAACTTTCCCACAATAAAAATCCTATTAAATGCACAAGACCAAAAAACTGTTTTGTTCGCGTGCAAAATATTCGTTCGTTGGCGTGTAAAATATTCCGAAGCGCCCAATAACGATATCTTCTTTTGCAGCCGCTGAACGATTATGTCTTCCGCTGACAGCAATGGCCAAGAGATGCCCACTACAGTCAGTGAGCGTAGTCAGGCGTTGAACGTAAATTGCAGCAGCAGCAGCCCATTAAATATGGCAAGCTTGAGCGCACTTTGCAGATACATTCAGCTGATAAATATGAAATAAATGACCGTACCGAAATATTCGGTTATAGCTAACCACTTGAAGCACTTGCAGCATTCGGCTGCGAGAAAGCAAAAGCCAAACGTAATGTTCGTAGTTTCAGATATATCGGAAGCTCGAGCGCACGAAATTTATTTCTGTGCAGGTGTTAAGGTAAATTGAGGCTGTAAAGAATCAAAAGAATTGCTTGCGCTCAGAAATTGTGCGCTCAGTTGGAATTACTTGGGGGTGTTTTATTGGCACTTATTGCTTGTGGCTGATGGCAAAGTGTACAATTTATGGCAACTTTGTGAGCACAACTTTCTCGATTTTTTTACTCGCTTTGTTTTGGTTTACTAGTGGTTAGTGTGTTTTGGCTGCAAATAATGTTATTAAAAAGCACATTTTGTCAAGTGAGGGCGATCAAGTTAGCACAGCGGACGTCGACACATTACTCGCCATTAGCTGGGCCCATTTAAGTAGTGGCTGGTCAGTTTTTTGTTATGTAGTAGAAACTTGGTCAACTTGGTCAACATGGTGACGTGTTTATTAGCGCAGTGCTGCTTTTTTAATCAGAAGTTTAATGTACTACATTAAAAAAAAAACATTGTAACACAGAAGAATTCACGGTTCCGATGTCACTTAATGATGCTGTTGTATGTTTTTGATGCTGTTGTATGTATAGGTTGGTCCACATAAGATTTTCAATTTGAACCACACTTTATTTCGAGAATGACAGTCCGAATGTCATTTAATTTGTGTTCGTAATTTAGTTAAAAGTTTGACTTTTACGAAATGGGACGCTATACGCTTGAACTAAATTGGGAAATATTGGGAACTTACTTCCAAAGTGGAGAGTCGTCAACCCAAACTGTAAGAAAATCGAATAATCAGGCGAAATTCTGAAGTCAATTGGCCGCTTTGGAGCTGCGATTCAAATCCGTTGGACTTTTTTTTGTGGGGAGCCGTAAAGGACAAGTGTTACGTTAACCATTCAGAGACGATTGAAGTTTTGAAACATGAAATCGAAGTTGCCATTCAGGAAATTCTACCCGGAACAATCGAAAATTGGGTTCACCGAATGACGTAATGTAAGACCAGTCGTGGCAGTCATATGAACGACATCGTTTTTCGTTCTTAAATAACAAAGTCCAAGCTTTGTCATAAAACAGGAATTTTCAAAAAATATTCGTTCGTTTTTTTATAACGGATTCAAATTGAAAATCTTATGTGGACCACCCTATATTATAATTAAAATTTTTGAATTTTGCCACATAATAAGGTCCTTTGGAACTCATTTCTCACTCACAAATTTTCTATTGTTTGTTGCACTACACACTTGTGGAGCCCACCTGGCGTATACGCAACATGTAACTGTGTTCCGTAAATATTAAAGTTCCCACTGAATTTACTCATTTCTAAACACACTTGAACATTTTAAGCTATTTTTATCAAATAACAACAACTCAGTGCGCAACTTTTGCGTTGGAGCCCGGAGCACCACACACACACACAAAGCTTTGCATAATCATTTTATCGCTTTACAAGTGCAGACAGTAAATTGGATTACACACGCGTCAGGCAACAATTTTAACACATTCTCATATTTTAATCTTTAGGGTAATTACAACAACAAAAACACCAGTTGCCTTTCTCGCATACGACAGCAGCAACACCCACAGCTCGATTGGCAACATGCAAGCATTGCATACTCGCCGGTTGTGTTTTATTTTTGCTCAAATCTAACACAATGCACGACAAACAAACAAAGTGCACACAATTTATGGCGCAATTTGAGTTTTCTGTTTTTACGCTACCAACACGCAGGCAGCTGCCCGCTGCAACAATATCAGCACCGGCTCTTGTGGCGAGAAAAAAGTGCCAGTTGGTTTCGTAGCACTTTAAAAACTGCAACTTTCTAAAGTGCAAACAGCCACACTCCAAAACACGCACACACAAATACAAACAAACATGGATGTGTGTGTGTGTACCAAACACCGCTGAGCGGCCGCAGCGCACCGCAGCCACCTGTGCGGCTCGCTTGTTGGTCGCTGCGGCGCGCAAGCATGGCGTGCGTTGCGCTCGTTTGGTCTCTAATCTGCTTTCCATTTGAGCGCTTTTTGGGGGGTAAAAAGTGTTTTGCTAGCCGCTGTTGGTCGCTTGCTGGTTGTTGATTGCAACAGCTGAAGCGCACTTGTGGCCGTGTTTGCCAGCGCTTTTTTCCAGCGTTTTATGAGTTTTCTTGTGTGTGAGCGTGACAGTGTGGGTGTTCGTATGTATGGCACATTGCACACATCGCATATATTACACCGAAAGTGGGCTGCTGCACAGAGCAATGGCGTAGAAAATAGCCACACGTAGAATTTAGTGCAAGTATTAAATTTATCAGACACATTTAAGAATTAAATTTGGGAAGAGTTGAACGCTGCTAAACATTGTTCAAAGTATTTATGGTATTTGTAAACTTGACATTAAATACCTGAATTCTACAAAAGTGATTTGCAAATTTTAAGTTAGAATAGAATATTTTAAACAAGTATTTTTTTTATAAAATTGCTTATGAGGATAGAAAAGTCACAGTGTCTTTGTACAATAAAATACTACCAAACTCAATGCCATTAAAATTAAATACAGACACATTTTATAAAGTAACAGAACTAAAACAGAAACTAAAGGAAACTCAAATACATCAAAATTATTTAACAATTTCTAAAAATACTAAGAAAATATGTGAAAAATGTATTCTTATAAAAAATTGTTAGTTTGTGTAAAAAATATTCGGCCTTTTTTATTTAAAATATAGAAAAATTGTTTATTAAAAAAACTTCTCAAACCTATATATTACCCATTCTTTTCGAATAACTTCTGCAATTTTTCCTTTATTTCTGTCACAATCGAAATGAAATCGCTGTAGTGACAGGTAGAAACCAGTCATCGAGTTCAAATATGCTCCGAATGCATTTCGATTTGACGATGTGCAAGTCCAGGGCCTTGGCTGGCTAATTTTCCATATATGTACTGGCAAGTAACCCTTCCGTCAATAGGATTTTTCGCAAATGTTCCAGCTTTCATCAATTCGAAGGTACCCGGGTACCTACATACTTATAAATTTTGTTGGAAAAGTGACAGTAATAGCGCAAATATTTCCAACAAATTGTATTCGCTTTAAATGGAAGCATTATTTATTTTCATTCATTTATTATTTTTCGTATTATACAAAAAGTTTTTTCGTATTATTCGAAGGGATATAGCACGAGTGCTGCTGATCCTTGCAGAAAGAAACCTAAAGGCGTCTGTGCTTCCAAAATTGCTTCAAAACCTTAAAGAAATTTCCCAAGGCCTTTGGTTTTCTTCTGTGGTTTAAGTTATGTTTTTAATAATATATGATGCCAAGCACCAATATTCTTCTGTTTGTAAACATAGTAAATAGCCACTATTTCCTACCACATTTAGTAACGAAACAACAACATTTGATTAATAACGTCTATCATCCTTTGAACTATCGTTAAAGTGATTTAAAACTGCAGACTTTTTGCTGTCGTGAAACTAAATATCGATGGATATCAAGGGGTCAAACTTTACTTTGTAGCACCAAAGTTACATTTTTTGTGGAAGGTTTCTTCCAGAGTAAATTTCTCATTTCAGAGGGTAAGACATCATGTTTTTACAAGTCCGTCCAGTCAATGTCCTAAGCGGTTATACTGAATTCAATTGACCTTTGAATAAAATTCGATTAATCTGGTCAAAAGACTAAAAGGGTTGTGCAAAATAAAGGCCAGTGCCCTTCTAAAGTTCTCTAAAAGACTCGTTCGTTTACAGATATGTACGGTTGCTCCTAACGTTAAGGACTTCATGCATACAGATTAAGTATGAACAGTTGGGACTATTGCCCCATTTGCCAAAATGAAGAGGAAGAAGAGATTGTAAATCACCTTCTCTGCCACTGCTCGGCTTTCTTTAGACAAAGATAGAAATTCCTAAGCTCTGCCTTCTTCGACAAATTGAATGACTTCAGTGCAGTCAACATCAAGGACTTGCTAGAGTTCATCCACAATTCAAATTGGCTTGATTAGGGTCTCCGACTTACAGTAGGACAGACCCTCTCTCCTCGTGGTACTACACTACAGACCCATTTCGTTGGCTAAGTGTATCTTTCGCAAGTCCCATGTCCAGAGAGACAACAACAACGCAAATTTTACACCTTTTGAGCGCAACGAGCCACCTAGAGACGCGATTTTGCACACAGCTCAGCTGCTACATAAATTGTTTGAACTCCGCTCAATGCCATTGGCGCCTAAATGACTAAAATGCAGCAAAGCGTAATATGCGCAATAACAACAAAAACAACTATAATGAAAACAAAAAGCAAGCAGCAAAAAAGTCGCAATGAGAAATGCGACATGCAAAATTCCCAAAACGCATACCGACTGCCAGAAATTGTGCAATGCGAACGTAAATACGTCCACATAAACATGCACATTTATGTATACCGACACACAAGCAGACAGACATATACATACATACGTACATACAAATATGTACTACAGAACGATGGCTGTGAACGATAGTAAAATAAAAATGTGAACAGCGGCAGTGGCGGCTTTCAGGCCAGCAGCGATATTAAGATCACGAACACCAACAAAAACAACAACAACAACAAAAACACTTCAGCTACATTTTAACAAAATGCACATTGACACATACACGCACACACACTCACACGCACATTTACTTGAGGTGTACAAAAATGTTAAAAATTCGCATGTCGTCTGCGCCGCATGTGGCCAGCGAAAATTCGTCGGCATACAAACTGATGCGCAATGTGTGTGTTTGTGTGAGTGCGAGCATAAATGTGGGTGTGAATGTGGTGGCAACTGCATAAAAATATGCGTCCATGTAAATGTGGGAGTGTGTGTGTGAAAAGTGCGACCTCATTCGCATGGCGAAAGTTGGCGTAGTTGCGTTGGTTTTTGTTGTTGTTTAATGTTATTGTTACAGCAGCAGCTCGTGTTATTGCAGTATTATGTGTTGTTGTTATTTTTTTGTTTTGTTGTTATTATTATTGCTGTTGTTATTGTAGATTTTTTTGTTCTTGAATGAATTAGTTTGTTGCTTTGCATTCAGGTGGATCATCCGAAAATAAAATAGTAAACATTTTTTAAATAAATAAGAATCTATTTGTTGTTGTTTTTTTCTTTGTACTACTAACAGGACTATTATTTTATTCTACCAAAATTATGTTGTTTTATGCATTGTTGAAAAATACTTTTAGGCGCTGTGACCAGATGTAATACTGCAGCTAACATTGTTGTTGTTTATAGTCTTTTTTGTTGTTGTGTATTATACATATATGTATTTGTTTTTTACGGTGCTACCAACACTAATCCTATGACTACCCAAAGTGTATGAAATGTAATAGTGAAGCATTATTTTAGGCGCAAGTAGCTCAAACATCAGTGAACCAAAACAACAACACAAAAATGGAAGAAAATATACAAAACACGTGACAAAAAGTTTAAGTGAAAGTTGCAATTCTGCGTTCCAGACTACAACAAATGAGAAGAAATACAAGAAAATGGCAAAACAAACAAAATGGTTTTTTTTTAACCATTTTTGCATTTCACGCCGCAAAGCACTCGACTTCATTGCTTCGTGCATGCGTCGTTGCACGATGTCGCTTACACGCTCTACTGCCCTACACATGCACACACACGAATGCAAATACATTCTGTATGTGTTTGTGGGAGTGCGGTTATGTTGACGCCTCCACATGTACAATTGTACAATTGTGGCGTGTTGTTGGTGCTACATTTTGTTTGCCTTTCACTCAAACCATGTGAAATTTTTTTTGTATATTTTCTTGGTGAAAGATGGAGCGGGAGGGAATTACAAATTTTCACAGTTATGATGCATAAAATAATTCACAACCTTTTTGCTGCAACCGACTGTGGCTGCATGAGTGTTTGGGTGTTGTACGCCACTGGGCCAGTGTTGCTTTGTGTCGCCGGCGACAAATGCTGTCGAGCGCATTGGGACAGCAATGCAAAAACTTAACACATACATATATGTAAAAAATATGTGCGTGTGTGCAGCAGTGAACGTTTTCAAGTAGTTGGTGGCCCTGAAAAAGGCAACGCTTGTGCCTTTTAAAATACTCGTATGTGAAAATATTTTTGCGCTCGTTTTAATGGTTTTTTGCATTTTTGTATTTTTTTCCGATGTCGTTGCCATACGTCTGCCCACTGCTGCAATGCATAAGGCGATATAAAGGCCATTCATACGGCTTACAATTGCTTTATTAAATTATAATATATGAAGCAGTTTAGTTGCTGCTGCATAGGTGCTGTTTTGTTAAATTAATTAAGTACGGTTGTATGAGCTGAACCATACTAAAGCCATGTTAAAATGTAATTGGTGATAAATAGAGAGCACAAAAAAAAAAAAAAAATTCCAAAACAATATTAAACAGCGACAGGCAAAACTGGGCGCCACGTTATCTCAATCAACAATGACTTCTTATCTGCTGTTTGCTACTTTTCTGGCACCAGTTGGTCTTTGTTGTTGTCACTTGCTCTATCAGCTCTTCTTGCTAACTGTCAACCGTTTCGAGCTGCCAGTTCCACTGAATATTTGCTTGCCACCCGGTTGTTGTTGTTTGGTCTGCGGTACACTAGAAGGGCACAACCGGAGCAAATAGTGCACGCCCGTTCCAGCAGACACACTCAAATAGGCAAACAAACAATGTCAAAGACCTTTGCTGGCAGACAATAACAACGCCGTTCCTGTAACTGAGACTGTGACAGTCGCACGCCTTGACAGAAATGGAAGTGCCAGTGAATAAAGTAAATAAAATATTGCACTCTTGGAGTGTCGAGTATTTGTGCAGAAATTGACTTGCGGCAATAAAAGTGCTTAGACAAAGCATACAGCAGTTGCCGCTGCCTGGCAATGTGCAAAGCAGCTTAAAATATGACCAGCGGCTACTCACACATTCATATGCAGAGCTGTGGAGAGCACACAACTTTACACGCACTAACTTATGACTGCTTAAAAAATGCTTAGTTATATAGGGTGTTTTTTTTAGAGGTTTGTTTTTCGAATAGAGATAAAACATTTTGTGGTCAAATCTGGCAACTCTAATGTCATTTATGTTCAGTTTGGTTTGCCATTTCATCATGAACAGGTTGACAAAAGAACAACGCTTGCAAATCGTGCAAATTTATTTCGAAAATAATGGTTCAGTTCGCGAAGTTTACCGCAAGCTCCGTCCATTTTATGGTCGACATAATCGTCCATCAGAGCAATTAATTCGGTTAACCATGGGTCGTTTTCGCACTACGTTTACTCTATGTGATAATACGCATCCGCAGAGACGTCGAACAGTGCGCACCGAAGAAACAATTGCCGCTGTAGAGCAAAATGTTGAAGAGGACCCAGTCAGAAGAGGAGTCAGTTACCGTTAATGGAGACCGGTATAGAGCCATGATAACCGACTATTTTGTTCCCGAATTGGATGGCATGAATGTGGATGAGTTGTGGTTCCAACAAGACGGCGCTACATGCCACACAGCGCACGTCACAATCGATTTATTGAAGGAAACATTCGATGAGCGCATAATTTCGCGGAATGGACCTGTCAATTGGCCACCAAGATCGTGTGATTTGACACCATTGGATTATTTTCTTTGGGGATATGTGAAGTCGCTCGTCTACGCCAACAAACCAGAAACGTTAGGGGACTTGGAAGCCAACATTCGTGGCGTTATTGCCGACATACGGCCCCAAATGCTCGAAAAAGTGGTTGAAAATTGGACCTGTAGAATTGGCTTTATTCGAGCCAGCCACGGCGGCCACATGCCCGAAGTCATATTTAAGCATTAATGGCATAAAATTATCCTTCCAATAAAGCCAAATTGATGGACATTAAAACGATTTTCTTGTGTTTTATTTCAATTCGAAGTTCTATACCTCTAAAAAAAACACCCGATACATACATACTTACATACCTATAGATCAGCCAAGAGGACTTACAGCTTGCAAATCCACACAAGTGATGCAATTTGTTTGCATTTTACGCATAGCCGCACTACATGTGGTATGAGTAATATTTTGCAACGCTCAACATTTTCAGATGTGTTGTTGTTGATCGATTTTAAGATACGCTAAGCTGTAGCTTTTCAACAAAAGTGTGATATTGCAGCAAATTTCAGGCTACATTTAGCTTTACCCAATACTCTCGACCGGGTATTGAAATAGAGGTGGGCTGCGCTTAGAAGAGATCACAAGAGATCACCGTTTGTGGCACGTAGGACGGAGATGGTTTGGGTATACAAACTCTCCAGATATCTGTCTATTACAAAAATTGTGGGTGAAATATATGACTTCAAATGGCAAGTTGTATCATATATTCCGTACACAAAATGAAATTATGTGTATGCCACGGGTTCCCAATTTCTCGCCCATGAAACTCCTATAGAAGTCATTCTGAAACAGTTGCAATAGTTTAGCATGATTATCCAGAAGGCTGTTACTTCAGGGAATTATAGGTCCTTCTTAGTTGGTTATCTTTTAGAAAGCACTTCTCAAGAGCATCGAAAGCTTAAGGTTATCCACTTTCAGGGTGGGAGTTTTATATAGCGAAATAAATTGACTCCATCTTTGGCCATTGTCTGGTTGTTATCACTGATCACTGCGTCCGCGGCTCTCATGCTAAAAGAACAGGTCTGGAAGAAGAGGTCTTCTTCTGGAAGAAGAAGAGCAATCAACCCTGGACCCTATCTGAACCTGTCGGACTCACTACCAGATGCGCCATAAAGAGATCCGTTTCTTCTACTCAAAGAAACGGCGATTTCTCAAATGTGGAAATTAAATGCTTTAAATGACTTGATAAAAGTTTAAGTTAAACTAGGTCCTGTCCATTCCGGTAAAATCGAGACGTCCCTACTAATTTAAGTAGCATCTGGTATAGCCATTGTCTTGTCTTATTATTGGTATTTGTAAGAGTTAAACAAAAAAACGAAAGGAACCTTAGGGGAACAAAAAGGTTTCGTTATGTGCTCCGCTCTAGCAAATCTCCAACATTTGGTAATTTTAGTGATTTTACTGACAAATAAGACTTCAATAGTATTCACACACAAAAATGTTCATATCCTGTATGGAAAAAAGTGCTCTGAGAAGGATCTTGGTTTGGCTTAACACTAGAATGCCAGAAAATCTGACTTACATAAAATGCCCATATGTAGTCTTTTTGACTACAATATTGTTTACTGACTTTGTTTTAATTTTATTGGTTTTTAAGTAGCAAAAAATAATTAAATGCACATGAAATTAAAATTAAATAAGTATGTAATTTTTTATTGTTTTATGGTTTACAAAGTAAATTCATTTAAATATAATGACGTACTTTACACATAAATGGGATAAAATGGAATGAAATTTGGAATTTCGAATTTGTGAATGAATTTTGTGAGTGAATTTTGGATTGAATAACTTGGGAATTGTCACAGCCTACTATGAAATTTTTTCTAATATTTGGAATTATGTGAAATTTTCATATTTCGCAATTGAAGATGCACATTTGTCTATTTATATTTTATATTGGTAGTCAAAATGACTACTTTGGGCATTTAAGGTAAATGTTGCAAAATTTGGGTAAACAATTTGTTTCCAATATTTTTAATTTATTTATTCCATTTAGCTTTAAAAATTAGTAAAAGTCACTTAAAAGTTATTTACAATAAAAGACCTCAATGTAGTCAATATGACTACCTCGGGCATTCTAGTGTTAAGTACCTATCGAGCTTTGCTTCCTTTACACTGGCTCCAGAGTTTTAAAATCATGAATAGCACTTTAAGGCGTTGCTTACCTTCTTACTTTAGAAAGAACTTACTATTGGGTTAGCTTATATCAAAGTCTATATTCCCTAAAAGTAGTAAAAAAAGTCGCTTAAAGTATCTTCGGAATTTCTGCCTACATTCAGTAGATATGCGTAAGGATAGTCAAATTAAGTTTAAAAATATTTCGGATCCTGCCGCCATAAAGTGGAGTAAAATTCCACTACAATAGAATAAGATTGAAAAACCTCTGTTGAACTCGAGCTCTATAGATGACCCAAAACATGAATATGTAGTCTTAATTGAAACAGAATCAGTACAACATAGCATATGTAGCTGTAGTTTAGACTCAGTTTAGTATTTTTATTGATGGTTATTTACTTAGTGTTCGGAATTGAGTTGGAAGAAAGAGAAAAAAGCTCGTGGTTCGAACCAATAATGACTACTCAAGACATATATCATACAGATCCCACACACACATACACAAATGTGAGCTGCAGTGACTGTAACTGATTTTCCACCTCCACCTAAATTTTATCTATGACATTCATTTTCATTTTCTCTCATTTCGTTTCTTCGGTGTAATTAAATTGTACAAATTGTCACAGTTGCTGTCATGTCCTGCACGACATTCTTCGCTTATTGCATAGTTGAAATCACTCATACGCCCTATACGGCCGCACTTAAGTGAACAGGCTGCAGTTTCGTGCAAACTAAACGGAAATTCGTATGAGTGGCAATTTGCCAAGAAATTTACTTAAATACGCAAAAGTTGACACATGAACGGACACACTGGCAGACCGGCACCCACACTCTCACACATGCACATACAATGTAGACAGTTTTACGAGCTGCGGCAGAGAATTTAATTTTATCTCAACGCAGCTCTCAATTGTCTGCTATATGAAACAATTTGCAACTCTTATTTGTTTGTGTGTATTGCAGCAACCACAATAAAAGACTAGCAAGCGAAAACAACAACAACGTTGGCAAATTAAATCAGTTGCAGCTAGCAACAGACTCAAGTCAAGACGAACAAGTTTTGCAGTAATTAAATGTGGAAAACTACGTTTACTTCGTTTTTCTTATTTTTGTATTTCTTTCTTCGTTTCCTTCTCCTTTCTCTCATGCTCCCTACTGGGTGTCATGTTTTCTATTTATTGTTCTTGTATATTTAAAGATCTTGTGAATGCCTTAGTAGATTCTACACTTCTTGCCCACTAAACCATTTAGAACTCGATTGTTTTCTACCACATATCCTTCAATATAGTTGCCTGGTAGTACTATTAAATGGGACTATTCTTCTCGTTAATAAATCCTTTTCTTTAATGTCAACTTTCCATCTAGTTACCCTATTCTTGGCTTGTACCAATTGTGAACCTTCATCGTAGACGGTCATGCGGATATTTCGCTCGTCAATACCACTATCCTTTTTTACTTAAATCCTCGACCCATAGTAAAATTTGTTGAAAAACATTTCACACTATTAGGTTGCAACAAATTGTCAGCTTTTTACTCTAACCCAAATAAAAACAAAAAACAACAATCACCACAATCCGCATTGCATTGCCGGCCAAGCTTCGTAGGGAATATTCTCGAGTCATTCTCTTCGTGAGCGGCGGCAAAAGGCACTCAATGTGTCTGCTTTGCTTTTGGCTGTTGTTGTTGTTGCTATGTTTGCTTATTTTTTTGCTTTTATTGCGCTGACAACAACAGCCATACTGTGGAGAGAGCATGCGGCTTGGCAACAGCGGCGGCCTGCATAACTTCAAAAAAAGCAACAGCAAAACGACGCAATGTTTATACATTTTGTCACATACAAATGTAGACAGCGAGACACACATATACAAATCTACTCTACGATATGTGGCATTGTTGCCACCGTCTCTCTGTGTGCGTTTGTGTGCATTTTGTGATTTCTTGACTTTCGCAATGTATTTAAAATAACCAAATATATATACATACACACGCACACTGCACGCACACTTTCGCATGAAAATGCAAAACGATTGCCAACAACAACCAACTGGCGCCTTGCCCAAGCCAGCGCCCAGGAAATTGTTAAAATTATTTGCTGTCGGTTTTCGGTTTCGGATTTTTTCTTCGCTGCATATACCCACACACACATAGATGTCTCTTTTTGTTGTTGTGTGTTTTGTTTGTTTGTGAATTTTACAAGCGCAGTAAAAGGCAATGGCACAAATATTGCAAATTTTCGTTAGCAAAACGGATTGTTAGACAAAAATTTACATTTGCTGCCAAATAAAATTCATTGAAAATTCATTTCAATCTTCTTTAGAGTTTTTTGTCGCTTGTTGTTTCTCCTGCACGCACATTGACTTCTGGCCATTTGTCGGCATCTCTCTCTCCATCTCTCTGTTTATTTATCTGCGCACGCAAATGCCAACCCGGCAGCAAAATGGCAATTAAAGGAACACAACATATACGCGATGGATTTTATTTTCATATGTGACCAAGGCGGCTGAAAGGTGTTGCACGGCCGATGGTTTGTAGCGCCGAAAAATTCAACGCACGCAGTTGGCTCCTCGTCTCGCCGATTTGCAGTGTATGCCTCCGCATGCCGCATTTGAAATTCTTCACTGAAACGACTGCAATTTTGGCGCATGTGGATGCCTCCACCACACACGGACGAACAGACGCACAGACTCGGAGCGGCTACAGGACAAATTTATTTAACTGCTCTGCTGTTGGTTTATTCCTTTTCGTACTTGCCGGCGGTCTTGCGGTCGGAATTGGGCGAGTGACGAGACGGAGGGGGAGGGGGAAGGGAGCTGTGTTGATTTTTGCACATAAATCGAACATCTGATGCGATTCTTGTTATTTATGCAGCTGGTGAATTTTTTTCTGCATTGGCATTTGCTGCCAGTCGAGGTTGTTCGTGAGTGTGTGTGTGTTTGTGTGTTAAGTAATTTGCATGCATGCTGTCGCAGTGGCGGATGGCAAATGAAACAGCAACTTGTATCGAAGCAGCTTACCAGCGCCATAATTGACTTTGCGTCCTTCGACATTTGAGAGGACATTTTTGGAATTGGAAAATTAAAATTTTATGTTTACATGTTTACGTTTTATGTTTTTCTATGTTTATGTACATCAACACGGAACAAATAAATTTCTGAAAATAATCAGAAAATTTGATTTTGTCTGTCTTGAATGTTCAAAAGAACCTGGTTCTGCTTGCTGAACGTTGAAGATCTCAGATTTGCTAAATGTAACAAATCCAAAATTTCCATTCAAATTTCTAAAACTATCAGCATACATTAATGTGTTAGTTTTGTTCTAAAATTATTTTAATTTCTTTTTGGAAAAGTAAGTTTATTTAATTGGATTTTATATTCAAATTCATTTCCTTACCCCAAAAAAGGGTGTAATGTGCTTTAATTTGAATTTGTCCAAATTTTTGCCACATCTACTCCAATCCGTTTCTCAGCCATTATTTCCTCTATTCTTCACTCCTACATAAAGCCATTAGTTCCCTCCAGTATGGCCGCCTCTCGCATTACATTGCCACATTCTGCTCATTTCTGCACAAAATCATTGCTACTTTCCGTCCGAGCTTAAACATTAAATGCCTTTGTTGCCGCCAGTGACAGCAACAACAACAAAATGCCCGCTTACAAGCCATAATCCTTTAGTTAGCTAGTCGCTGCAGGCGCGCCACCAGCTAATCCCAAAGCTTTTCAGCAACGCACACCAACGCGTTGAGAATTCCCATTCAAGCGCTCAAGGGCCGCATAGCGCTCACTCACACTGCTTCCACATACAATACACACACACATTCGTACATAGAGATGCCAACACAGACGCACTGACAAGGTAAACAAGCACATAGCCTTTGGCGTTTGCAGCCAAACGCTATAACATTTATTCTGGCCTACAGTTGGGCGCCTCACACATATTTTTCCATCGAACACACATACACACGCACACTGCGCTGGGCGCAACCTCATTAATTAACACATGCTCGCCCAAATGTAATTTAATTGGTGTTGTTGCTACTGTGCTTGTCCCTATTGTTGTTGTTTTTGTTGTTGTTGGTATTGTGTTGATGTTACTCCAGGGACAATGGCCATGTGGGCACAAACAGCAAACAGCAGCAGCAGTGCCATCACCAACGCCAACGACACTCTAACTGGCAAACACACATACATAGAGAATTCAGTGTGTGCGTGTGTGTATGTGTATATGCGTGTCACATTTATGTGTTTATGTGTCAAAATTCAACAAAAGCCAACTAGCGAGCTGGCGAAAATGAATTTAGGTTAAATTTTTTGTTGGCTGCTTGACTAAATGACAACGAGCGGCGAAAAAGTCAAGTTGTGGCGCTGCTTGGCACCAAAATATAACACCAAAAAATATATATGTATAAAAAAACTTAAATAGAAGCAAATGCAGGCCCACAAAAAGCGTTGTCAACGCGCGTGTGTTGTTGCCATTTTTAATTGTCGCTGACTTTATTTTGCTTTGTCAGGCAACAGCGCGCCCGAAACTACCAACTGCTGACAACAACAACAACAATAACAAGACAATAACAATAGGCATCCGCGTACAGTGAGAGCAACAAGCAGCAAGTGCGACGAAGAGACAGCGACATGCGACAGACAGCAAGAAGGACGGACGTTCGTGCTGCGGGAGCGCAATGCGCCCACAAAATGAATGGCTGACAGCACTTGAATGGATGTTTTTAAAGCAACTTCGCTGTCGTTGTTGTTAGTGTAGTTGTTGTTATTTTGTTGTTCAGGTTTTTGTTAGTGCTATACGCTGTTGCTGGTGTTACCATTTCTATGACTGCTGCCGTGCAGTTGTGTCGCTTTAACTTTTAGTTTTGTTTTCGGCCTATTCGCGTTCTCTGGCATAATTTCAGGCGCACAGACAGCTATAAATACAACAAGCTCACTGCGGCTGCTTTGCTTTACAAATTTCACAAATAAAAGTTAGCATGGAACATGGCCTACATAAACAACTGCGTTAATTTCGCAACACATGTATGCCCACCAACACATACACTCGTACAAATGTATGTATGTATTAATGTTTGTAGATATGTGCGCATATGTGTGAAGTTTTCGACGCCCCAGACCGCATTTAATTGTGTGCGAAAGTTAATCTTATGTTAATTGCCAATGCGACAAAATCAGCCGCCTCGGGGCCTTTGCGACCTCGCATGCTGCCACATAAAATATATTGTCGTTGTTGTTGTTGCTGTCATTTTAGTTGTTGTTGTTATTGTTGGATTGAAGTGTGTTCTAAGCGCACATGAGTGCAGCAGCACAATGCTAACTAATTCCCCATTAGGTGCGCTGTTCATTAAAGTCGATTAATGGGGCAGACCGAGTATACGAGGGCAACGCATAACAATTGACCGCTTTATTAATGACCTTAAATCGAGCGCTTTGGCGTCTTTAAGTGCTTAACATAAAGCTGACATTTATTCGCTGCTTAGTAGAACGTAGATGAGGAAAATTAGTTCTTTGTGCCACTCGAGGCGTATGAGTGACATTCGATTTCATGCCGCAAATTGAATTGTTATGCTTTTATTTCATTCTTAGCGAAATCTATAAAATCGCTAATGCTCCTTTCGGCCGCTAACCACTTTTTTTCACATTAATACAAAAATTACTTTCGAATTTTAAATAAATTAGAATGCCATTTGCGCGCCGATCAGCAGTGGGCTTAATTGTCTATTTCAATTTGCGTTGCCAAGAAATGTCTCCATTATTGCGCCAATCAGCGCAGCCCATTGTCAATTCAATGGCCGCACTGATGACCCCATTATTCGCAATTTGGTTTTTACGACCGGCGCAGCCACACACAAGTGAGCCTGTTAGCACAGCTGCAACAAAAGCAGCAGCAGCAGCAGCAGCAGCGGCAACTGTGGCGCTTCCTTCTTTTCGCCTTTTTGTCATTTTTTGCTGCAGTCGCGGTGGCCTTTTTTGTTGTTTGAGACGTTGTAACAAAAGGTTTCTAGCGTCAACTTCAAACCGATCTTATGTGACCCACAAAATGGCCGAAAATCGCTAAATAGCAGCAAAAGCAGAACGGATGAAGGGACAAGGAGTGTGGAAAAACTGACAATACAAGTTGAAAATCAATTTGCGTGTTATGGGCGCAATCAGTGCGAGGTTGGGTAATGGGAATGGCACAATCAAAACACTTGAAAATAGGCCAAAACAATTTAGAAGGAAATAATTTCATTTACTGTCAAATGTAGCAAAAAAGCAGTAGAGGAAACAGTCACAAGAGAAAGGAAGAGGCAAAGAACGCTGTGGCGTCAAAGAGTAGAGAGGAGCGGCAACTATGAGAAGACGGTTATGGCTTGCATTGTGGAGCGCCGAAAAGGCATTTGAAATGAATTTGAAATGCGTTCAAAACGAATTGAAATTACGTTATTGGCGTTGTCATTATTGGAAATGCAAAGAGGGAGAAACAGTAAGGAACACAAATGAGTAAAAGACAACCAAAAACGACCCACATCTGGTAAATGTGGAGAAATGTAAAAAAAACAAATTGCTGGAGCATGGCGGCGTATGAGTAACATTGAAATTTATTCATTAAATTATCTATTTATATACTAGCAGGGCCCCGCGGCTTTGCAAGCAACTTTAAAGTCAATGGGGCCAATAAATCGCGTTTTTCTTAACCCTTTGTTAATTCCGTCCGATTTTTATGGCAAATTACTCATCTAATTATTTGTCATTTGAAGTGCTTCCACCATGTTTGAAGTCAAAAGGCCCATAAAATCTTGCTTCCCCATACAAACTCTTAACCCGTTGACCCCGTTAGGTTTTGTTATTAAAAAAAATTAAAGACCCGTGTCGAATTATTTCCCACTAAAAGTACTTTCACCAAGTTTGAAGTCAATAGGCACATTAATTCATGTTTTTAACAGTTTCTCTATATAAACTTTTAACCCGTCCTTGACCCCATCAGATTTTGATGTTCGAAAGAATAAAAAACACGCATCAAATTATTTCTCACTAAGAGTACTTTCACCAAATTTGAAGTCAAAAGCCGTAAACAAATTTTTCTTCATACAAACTTTTAACCCTTGGGGCACCCCTTTATGTTTTGATTTTCAAAAAAATTATAAACGCGTTTCAAATTGCTTTTGATTTCAAGCGTTTTCACCAACTTTGAGGTCAAAAGGTCTATCGGTTCATGGTTTTTTCGTAATCCACCCGTACACACAACTTAACCCATTGTTGACCCCGTTAAATTTTTATTTTCGAAAAAATAAAAAATACGTGTCGACTCATTGTTATTTTAAGTGTTTTCACCAAATTGTAAATCAATGGGTCCATTAAATCGCGTTTCTTCATACAACACCTTAAACCATGTTTTGCCCTTTTCGACCCCGAATTTCAAAAAATCCCATCTTAGCGGAGGTTCATTTTTCAATATATCCCTACAGTTTAAATTTCATGTTTGTAGCTTGTAGCGATGATGAATCAGTCAGTCAGTCAGGGCAAGCAATTATAACCCGGCATTGGTGTGGTGGGGTATACCATACCCCAGAGGTTGTATTTTTGTAAATAATACGGATATCAGTTTTATGTGGGCACTATTGCTTCTAGTAGCTGTTTATAACAGTCCAACCATACACATTTGCTATCCAAAAACAACTTTAGTGTGACCAGATTTGAGTCACATCCCGCTAAAGTTCATTGGGGTATGACATACCCCACCACACCAATAACGTAACTTTTTGTGTAAATGATTTTGAATTCAAATTGTTATTTTCGATGGTCTAGTAGTCATCGATTTGTTAAAAAATTCACCGTACGGAAAAATAAGAGGCAAATACCAACTGCCCAACTCCTACGTGCAAGAAAAGCTCCCAGTTCAGTATTCGCATTTCGTCGCCGTAGAAAACGAATGTCGTATGTTCCATTGAATTTAATAGCACATACGACAGTCGTTTTCATCGTATCATATGTTCCAAAAAATATCATTAATACACAAAAATATAATGATTCTGTAAATCCTTGAAATTAGGCGAAGCTGTACCAAAACGTCGTCAGTACAGCACTCGATGTTCGGTTTGTCCGAGAGCAAAAACCTTATACGACTTACGAAAAATGCGCTAATTTTGAGACCCTGTAATTCGCTCCTCTTTCAGGTTAGCTACCAAAAATTTAATGTCACATAACTATATGCATTTCATTTTTAAAACAGATTATGTTTTTTGGAAAAAAATATACAGAAATTTTTTTAAACCCCATTATATGAAGTCAACTTATAAATATCGGTACTTTTCGTTTATTTTTGTTGTATTTGATATTTTCTTTTACAAATTGCTTGCACATGAAGTGCTTTTGTATTTTCTTGCGTAAAAGTAAATGAAGAATAATATAAAATTGCTATCTTTTATATTTGTGTTGTTTCGTGAGGTTGCTGCTATAACAAGTCTTGGGGTATGTCATACCCCACCACACCAATAACGTAATTTTTTTCCACCACACCAACGCCGGGATAACTATGTATAGAGACAGGAGCGGATTCAGAAAAATATTTCGGGGGGGTTTGAAAAAGTAATTCTTTAATATTCATAAATGTTTATGTACAATATATGCCTTTTAATTTGTATGTAGTTTTAAAGTCGACCTTATTATTTCGGGGGGTTTCAACCGCCAAAACCACCCCCTGAATCCGTCACTGTATAAAGATATAAAAAATTATATAATCAGCCCATTTATTCATGAATTCAACAACACTTATAGTGGAAATGATATTTTTATTTTTACATAATCATCTTCTGTAAAAAAAAGTTGCTACCAGCCGACATTTTTTGAAGTTTACTTATTACATACAATTATAAATTATATAATTAAATCTACATACTTTCCATCTATTCGCTTTGATTTGAGTCGTTAAAAGCTTTCTAAATTAATTTCACTAACAAGTTTCTTGTATGTTTTGTTTTTGACTCTTTGCAGAATTCATACACAGTTCCGTGCGTTACATTGAGATGTCGCGCACACATCTGCAGAGTGTCGACGATGAAACATTTCAAGGGCTACGACTGAAGACACTCAAACTCATCGACAACGAATTGCAGGACATATCCGAGCGAAGCTTTAGGTAAGTTAACGAGCGTGTGAAAGCAACTAGAAATCGAAATTAAATTACACGCACAGCCTCTGCGAATGTGTAAGTGTGCCCATATACACACACACAAATATGTATTTGTGTCTGTGTGCATGGGTGCTGAACCTGTATGTAAGAAAGCGAGAGCGCGCCAGAAAATGCAATCATTTAAAGATTACATGAAGAAGAGAAGACAACACAACAACAAAAAAAACAATAATAAAAGGATGCGAATTAAGCGCACCAGCCCAGTGCTCGTAAATATTAATGGGATTTTAGCGAAAAAGGATAACTGAAAGCACACTAACACACAAAATATATAAGGACGTCGCTGTCGATACATGTCAGACAGACAGACAGACGGCTACAAAAAATGTCCATTAACTCTTCAGGCAAGCTGCACGTAGAACCATATCCACTCACTAAGACGCTGCCAAGAAATCAATAAAGTTACGCAACTGACCAACTCAAGCAGCCACGAGCCAACAAAACAACTATAAAAATCTGAAACTACTTATGTGAAGAAGCGAAAAAATTATAGTTTTTATAGTTTAGTGGTTAGCGAGAAAATAAGAATTTATATTTTTATTGGTGGAAATGTGTTATTCGAACAGTGAAGAAGATGGCAAAATAATAGCAAATCAGCTACGTTGGATAAGAGGGCAAAAAGTGCATTTGAGTACAGATGTTTGTGTGTGTGTAACTACGAGTATGAGCATTTGTGGCTGGCCAGCTGCTTGCGTGTAGCATCCTCACATTCACTTACATATGAAAGGATATGAATAACCATAGCTGCTCTATATGAGTATGCAAGTAGTTGTTATTGTTGTTGTAAGTAGCAGACACTGCAGCCATCACTGTAAGTTCAGCAAAAACCAGAAAATCGTTTATATAAAACTATGATTTATTGCCATGGATTTTGCTAATATTTCTGCTGCAAGGTAGACCAGCTAAAAAATTGATGTGTGTGTGTGGATTTGTGCGCTAAGGTATTAGCTGCAAAACTTAACCAAGAAAGCCAGTTTGAAGACGCGAAGCGTGAAGGACACACTTGGCAGTATAAAATAACACTTTTCATATAAACTCAAAGGAGTACACACACAAACACTTACACTTACATAGAACATGAGCACATGGCCATTGAGCCACCGAGAATCGAATAGAGGATCTTGGCGCTTGTGTAGCCCCCAAATAAACATTTGGCAAGACTGATTCTTTAGAGACTAGAAACCAGTGTTGGCATTAATCAATTGATTTTTTTTCAATTATTTAGTTTGATTAATTTTATTCAAATTAAATTAGTCTTTATTAAAATAATCATGATTAAAAAAATAATATTAATCCTGATTAATAGTGTTAAGCATTAATCACTAATCATTAATTGATCATTAATTTTTTTCAATTAATTTGTTTTCAATTATGCATTAATCAATTGATTTTTTTTCAATTATTTAAATTGATTAATTTTATTCAAATTAAATTAGTCTTGATTAAAATAATCATTATTAAAAAAGTAATATTAATTCTGATTAATAGCGTAAATCATTAATTGATTAACTTGATTAAAAACTAATACGACGATCACTGCTTTTAATTTTACTTAAAAAAATAATGAAAAATAATGACATAGATTTCTTAAAAAATATTCATTTATTATTTAAAAACTCAGAAAAATAATTTCTAAGCTTCACATACATTTAATTCTTATTTGAAAATTTTAACATAAATATCCTCTGATCTTGCCTGTCTCGATAGTCCAGTGGGTAGCGCGCTGGCTTCTCATACCACAGGCCCTAGTTTTGATTGGGTTGTATTATTATATATTTTATTTGAACATAATAGTTAATGAAATAATCAAATTAACGATTAATGATTATGATTAATAATCGTAATAATTTTAAATTTGATTATGATTAATTAATTGTAGTCAAATTTTTTTATTATGATTTTTAATCATTAATTTTTATTCGTTAATCAGATAAACTTTGGGCCAACACTGCTAGAAATCCTACAGATAGAAACAGCCACGAATATTCTACCTATAAATATTCTACATAAATATTCAATGTTAGTATGAATTCTACACAACAACGATTTGAGATTGGTTCAGAGAAGACCATTGCAGAACAGAAGATCATTTATTGCCTCCGTAAGTGAAATAGTTGTATTTGCTTCTGTTTGAATCAGGATTCGAATTCATATCCCAGTGACTTGTCTTTCAAGGTACTCACCACCACACAATTATTTTGAAAATCTTTCGATCCTGATCCCTAAATATACAATTGAACAGACAGATCCATTAGAGACTAGCACAATTAGAAATAGACATACGGGAGCAAATTTTTGGCATTTTCTATTTAAATATTCTATGAATACGAATGATTTTCACCTAACTGGGAAGCAGCCATTGAAAGCTGATTAGAGGACACTACATATTTTACACTTACAGATCACTTAGGATCTGTTAAAAAAGAAATGGAGTCCTGTGATTTGTTTTTCAAGTCCTGTGACTAGTTTTTCAAGCCACAAATCAATACTCATTACCTACTTTAAATACTCTTTTGCCCCCACTAAAGTACTTCTTCTACGTTCGGTTTTCATATAAAAACATATTCACACATATTCATAAATTTCTACCTGCTGGTAGTTGGCTGTATTTGCAACATCAGCGGCACTGTTATTGCAATAAAGTGAACGAAAACGGAAATTATTTCCAAAGCAAATCATGCAATTGCCCCGAGAACAAGTAACTTCAACTAACTGAAAATTAAGCAATGACTTTGTCGTTGTGCTGGAATAATTCATAACGCACCATGCCTGTAAATATTGTAGAGATTTATCTGTTATTCAGAGGATTTTTTTTTCTTGTTTTTATTACATTTACGATATGCAGCGAATATCTCAGAAATATGAAATACTAAGCAAAGCTATTAGCTTCTGGGGCTAAAACTGAAATTTGTAACAGTTCATACGTACAGCAGAAGACAAATGGTTTATGCAAAACAGAAAATAAATTATTTTGCTGTTTTCTTGTCAAATATGTTTTTTTTTATGTGTCTAAATTATACGCAACATTTTTGGCCAGACTTGTGAATCGGTGTTCTTTTTAACACATTACAGTGCCATCTGGTGGACAAACACTACACTTACAGAACCATTTGGTGGACAGGCACCTTCACTACACAAGTTTGAAAAAGACACTCCCTTGAAAAGACAGATCCCACTCCACAGAGCAACATTTCGATCTGACAAGTGCAACATTGGAATGTTGAAGTCATAACTCGATTTTCTATTTCGTACACTTAACATTGCCACCTGGTGGAGAGTCACCTTGACTACACAAGTTTGACAAGGACACATCCCACTCCACAGAGCAACATTTCGATCTGACAAGTGCAACATTTTCTTGTCGAAATTCAGACTCGCTCTTCTACTTCGTACACTTTACAGTGATATCTGGCGGGCAGGCACCTTCATACACCTACAGAAAATGCTGAGGAGACATTGAAGAAGCGGGTTTCCATCGTTTCCACATCCTTCCCACACGATCAGTCCAGCAGAGGTTCTCTTGCCAAAGCGTATCATCCTCGAATGTTTAGAAAAAAGAAAGTATCTCATATAAAGTTCCAAAATCATACCAACCCCAGTCTTCGGAGTGGCTTTTCTGCAGAATCAAACCGCAGAGAGTAGACCTCAGGAAGAAGTTAGCAGATGATCATTCGCCGTTATCCGGAAAAACTGGGCATACACAGTACAACAGTAGTGAAAAAAGTTTGGGCTCTTCTGGTCGTTCGAATCTACGGCAGTGAGTACTGAGGAGGATACACATTCTTACAATCCGATAGACCAGACAATTCCTAATAACTACCATCAGTCTTCCATCATAGTAAATTTGTCCAACTTTAATGTTAAGATCTGTTATTTTCTAGTAGAACGAAACTTTTGTTGAGCTAAGAAATTAAATCTTGATGGACACCTGCAAACCTTTCCTTAAATAAAGATCGCACAAACTCTCTGAGTGTACTTATTACAAAATTTATATGAAAAATTTAGTCCTTGCAGCTTAATCTTAGTTCACATTACTCATACGCCCCGCAACACCCAGTGGAGAACAGCGTTTTTGTTTCTTTTAGCACGGTTTGTGCACAGTAAATTGCGCTATAATGACGTAAAAATAGCGATACGAAAAAAAGAAACCACAAAGCGCAGCCGAATTGCAATGTTTTGTTCTTATTGAGCGGAGCGCGAATGAGTAATAAAGCATCATTGGTTCAACTGAGTGCAAATGTATGTCGAATGTCATAGACATACATACACACACACACACAAACAGCGCAGCACTCGTAGAGACGCAGCTGGACTATCTGTTTGCCCGTCTGCCTGTCAAATTGCAAATTAAATTTCACATGAGTTGGCACATTTTCGCTGCACTGCAAATATTTTCATTCTCCTTTACTGCCCATATTCATGTGCAGCTGCCATGCAACCCCAACAGCTATTCACTCGAAGTTTCGCTCAATCGGTAAGTTCGCCAGTCAGTCACTCACAGTCGGCCGGTTGTGCAGCTTTTCATTGTTGAGCGCTGCTGGTCACTGCAACCTCTGTCGCTGCCACTGCTTCAGTTGACCCAATAGAGCACTGACCACCAGCAGTACACAGACACGCACACATGCAAAACTCGCACTCCGTCAGTCGCCGCCATACACACACACACATACATATTTGCCAATTTATGGTGGCCTCGTGCACACGATTACACAATGCACCGCTTCATAAATGCGCCCGAGAAGCGCAAATACAGTAGGCACGCTTTTCTGCGCCTAATTGCAGGCAACACAAAACTAATATAAAATCATCGACACAATGACGGCCGCATTTGCGACGCCCCCAGTCGCGTTATTAGCATTTAAAGTGTGGTGGGCGCAAAAAACGACATCAACGCGGCGGGCTGACAATAACAACGACGCGTGCAACGTAAAAAGGGCGACAGACTAGGCGGCTGAATGCTGACGGCAGTGCAATGCCACTGCAGCGGCATTTATTATTATTGTTGTAGTTGCTATTTCTGTGTGTGCACACACACACGCACACAAATTGCTATACAAATAAGTAAGCCTGGCTGTGCTGCACTGCAGCCCGTCAGATCGTAGCCACGAATACACACACATTCGTGTTTATTTGTCTATTTGTGTGTTGGTGTGGCAGTGACGCGCAACTGTTGCCGCATGGCATGGCTGACAGGTTGACTGGCTAACTGCCATTGGTATGAAACTTGGGAGTTGGAAAGTTGAAACAGGAACAATTCAATCACAAAATGTTTGTTTTCCACTTCAATAAGCGAAATGAATGAATGAATGAACGAACGCAACTGCAGCAGTGTACAAATGTGTTCGTTGGCGCACCAACACACACATACGAGCACATATACCTATTTAAATGTGTGCAGCGCTTTGGCTGCTGGCAGTTGTAGGAAATGTGCGACAAGCCTAATTGGCAAAGTGGGCCAAGCGGAAGTGCCGCGCCGCTGAAATGTTGGTAAAAGAGGAAAATGGCAGCATTGAGGGGCGAAATTACGGGGCAACGCTGCCACTCGTTATGGCAAACCGTTGCCAACGGATGCGTTAATGATGCTGTTACGTTGACTGTTTGTTTATTTTTGCATTTTATATCAGCAACGGAAAATATTCTGCGTCCTAAATGGAGCAAAACACATTTTCGGGAACATTTGCATGAACGTAGAAAAACAAAAACCTGCGTTCAGTGTACGTAAAATTGTCCTGAATGTGAATATTTATATATGTAATATTTTTGAGCTATATTACAACGAATTTGGTGCTGAAATTCAGGGTGTTTTGTTTCTTTTGAATTTTAATATTTTCACGAAAATTGCTCTTTCGAAATTCATTATCGTCGCAATATTATTTGAGTAATTTTATATTTTTTAATTTCCTTTTCTTTTTGACATCAATTTAAATTAATTTAAATTTAATTTAAAATTCTTGTATGAAAATGGAAAGGTGATGGTGGTTAGTTGATTAAAACCAATGAATGCTATTTGCATGTGTTGGTAGTATTTATTATGTAGTTAGAATAAAAATATATTGAAAGATTTATTTAATGACTGATGATGATTGACTGATTTGATTTAACTGAGTTAAATATTTCAGTATAGAATTCTGTGGTGTCTGCTCGGTTATAGCAACATATCAGGTAATGGAAAGATGAGCTTGGAAAGTTTTGACGTTGGCACAAGAATGAATTTTGACCGATTTCTATCTGCAATCGAACGCATATTACTGTGAACTGGACAAAAAGCCTATAAAATTCAATCAAGACCGGAGCTAAGAGGGCATTTTGCATAGTCAATGTTGTCTGAACAGAACATATTACGCTATCCAGATACTGCTTTAGAAACAAATTATATATGTCCCACTAAAATTATTGTCATTGGGTCCTGAATGAGAACTAAGTGACTGTCTCTCAAGTATCACTTAGGCCATGTGGCATTCAAGTACTGTACTAAAACGTACGTGATAAAAGACTCCGTTTATACACTTCCCAAAGATGAAAGTCACTTGCTGGTTCTTACGTATATATAAATGTGACTTGGGGTAATCTTCTTTAGCAGCTGATAAAGTGCTATTTCTGGTATAGGAGGCGCGTTGTCACCATCACCGAACATTTGCGGACCAGATGCTCAACGGTTTTCTCGCAGTATTCCTTTCTGCAGCGTCTGAAGAAGTCATTGTAGAGAAGATCCAGCCGTTGGTGTATTAGTCGATGACTGCCCAGTTATGACTCCCACTAAAATTCTTATGGAGGAAAGTTTAGTATGATCAATTCCCAAGATCTGCTCTGACAGATCGAAGGTTAGATGTGTGTTGCCGTTTGTTCTTGAAGCCATGTAGTGTTTGCTCTGCTTAGGTAAGCAATCTTTAGATAAAGTTTACAATTGGACTATATAGAAAATTCAGTCACTCATTATAATATACGGTTGACATGCCATATATCGTTTATAGACATATAGGGCTAAAATGCTGAATTTTGTAAACAAAAATTGCCAAAGATAGCTTTAAAAAATGTGTATGTTTCTCTATTTCAAGGTTAAATATTAATTTTTTTTAATGAAAAATACTCTCAAGACTCCAAACTATCCTAAAGAGAAAACCAATTTTATTTTTCTAGCACCATAGCGCACTCAGAAGCCCAAAAAGATGCATGTTGCCATATGGCAACCTATTAAATACAACCTATTTAATACAACCTATTAAATTTTTTGCTGACAATTTGTCACTTTTACCTTTTCGCATTTTCGTACACAATACTCGTATCTAGCATTTCTACATTCCTCCAAAGTTATTTTTATAACCACTTTTTAACAGGGCTTATTTTGGCCAGTCGCACACACACACACACACACATTCAAACACACACTTTGCCTGGGCCAGCAACAAAAACATTAATTTTATTTTTGTCACTCGCATTGTCCCTGCCGCAACTCATTTTCATATTTGCACAGGACTTGCCCTGAAAAAAATCAAATAAAATAAAATATTCAAATAAAAAAAAAATATTGTTGCCAAATTTTTATGGCACACATTTTAGTAGCATTTCTCGCGCACATTGTTGTTGGCATTTTTTATGTGCGCCACACGCAGTCTGAACCGCAGCATGAACGAGCGTTTTTCCCACCTGCCCCTTTCAACATGGGCCGAATTGTGCCAGCTGCAGTAAAAAAGTGTGCAAAAAAATGTGAAAAAAATTAACAAATATTTGCGCAACTTTCTTTATTTGTCCACTGCCTGTGCTGTTCTTTCCTTGCCTCGCACTCTCTTCTGCTATCGCGCTTAGCTTCACTCTTCCAACGCTAAGCGCGTGAAGGGGTTAACAAAAACAACAACAAGCCCTGTGGCAACAAAGTAACACTGGCAGCGGCTGCCCAAAAACTGCCGGCAGTGACAACACAACCAACAACCCAACTCCCACCGTCTCCCCTCTTCCCCTCTCCCCCAGAGACCCTGCCACATTTTCCACTCCTTGTGACTGCTTTCCCTGGCACAACTGGCATATTTTTTACAACACTCCGAAGGCGCATTGAGGTCGCATCGCTGGCGCCGTGGTTGGAGGACGAGCGGCCGGCGGCACTAAGCGCGTCGGGCCTGTAAACCGACATGTCATCATACACTTTGATGATGTGTCACCTTTTCGGCCGCTGCTCGTGTGTTGCTCACCGCATGCCGGTTGCGCTTTCTGCCCTGCCCGCCCTGACGTGTCCGCATGTGTGCAAGTGTGTGTAAGTCTGTGACTATCACACCATAACGGCACTTACGGGTTTAGTGCTGTTTTATAACAAAAATGTAACCCGTTTGCCGTTTTTTCTTTTACCTTTTTTCGGAGAACTTTTTTTCATATCATGAATTTTTATTTTTTTTATACGTTTTTTCTGCCTAGACTGTGAGACAGTTTTTTGGAATAAAAAAAAATGTTGTATTTGAATTTCGCTGTGTGTGTCTGCTTTGTAAAGCCTGCAAGCTGTCAAGGACTCAGTCACTGCGGCTTACATGGCTCTTTTATGTCTGCCTGCATTTGACGTATGAAAATTAAAAAGCAAAGCAATGTCGCGCACTCACACACCGGCAGACGCAAAAAATTAAACACATTTAGTCGCACATATTGCAAAACCACGTCAGCAAAGCGCTAAAACGGGGTAAAACTGTAACAGTTGCGGTAAAAGTGTGCTTGTGTGAGTGTGTGAGGGAGTATGCTGAAGGCATTAGTGGTGTTGGTTAGCTTCTATTGGCCCAAGAGAGATTTATTTTAATCTGCGCAGATTTATTTTTCAATTTCAAACAGCGCTTTTAACCTTTTTAGAAAAGTGTTTAAGGCGTTGCCTTTGCCACATGAGTGAACTATGTGAGCTATTATTTATTTATATTATTTATTAACCCTTTCGATCCCAAAGTTGTGCCAAAAATGTATTGCGTAATCCCGAAAGTTATAAATTTGAGATCATATATTTTAACTTATTTATGTGTAAGATAACAAAGATAATAAAGATTAAAGATAACAAATGGTTTTTTATTAAAATTGGTCAAAAACTCATTAAAACATACAAAGTACCATATGGGTGAAATTTCACCCGAACATCTTATGTGTGAGTTTTTTTGAACGTCGGATGAGGGTTAATAATGGCTCTTGCAGTCCGGCAGACATGCTGAAGTCCTTCATCTAACCCTCGCATTTTCGTTTATACTGCTTTCCAAGGCTACGTGAAAGTACCTAGTTGGCAGGTTTGACCTTCGGATACTGCGTCTACTGTCTCGGTGAACTGTCCATTAGGCAGATTGTCATTATTCAGATTCAGAGGGTGGTTTTGGGGGATTGAAGCCCCCCGAAATATTAGGGTAAACTTTAAAACTACATATAAATCATGTAAACTTCATTATCTCTAAATCCTATTCTTTTGTCCGTCGTAATAGTTTCGAATTTTCTGATCCCAACACACTCAAGCTCCTGTACACTTCTTTGGTTAGATCTCGTCTAGAGTATGCGTCTTTTGTCTGGAATCCATATTATTCTTCTCATTGTAATCGTATTGAACGAATTCAAAAAAACTTCTTGAATTTTGGCCTTCGCTCTCTAAAGTTTTCTAATCCCATTCCTCCGTATCTATCGCGTTGCTCTCTCATAAACCTTAAATCTCTTGATAGTAGAAGAACTATCCTCCCTTTGGTGTTCGTCCATGAGGTTATTAGTGGTTCTGTTGATTGTCCTTACCTCCTGAGTCTAATTAACTTCAATGTTCCTTCTCGTGTTCTCCGTCACTACGACTTATTTGTCTTATCTCCCTGCAAGGCTAATTACGCCTTGAATGCCCCTTTGGTGCATTCCGAATTTAATAAGATCTGTGGTTCTCTTAACCTCGATCTTTCGATCTCCAAACAAGAATTAAAATCACGTCTGAATTGCTTTTATAAATAATGTCATTCTTATTGTTATTCTATTCTTAAGTTCTATTCCTATTGTTATTCTATTTTTAAGTTCTTATATTGTTGTTTGCCTAGTCTGTAAGTTCCTTTACTGTAGACTTGAAATAAATGAAATGAAATGAAAAATTAAAAGACATAGTTATACATACAAATTTATAAATATTAAAGAAATACTTTTTGAAATGCCCCTAAAAATATTTTTCTGAATCCGCCCCTGGTTTATATTAACATACCGAATCGATGTACAGCCTTTGGGTTCCAGCTAGCGGCTCCATTATTCCTTTGCGGCTCCAACAGTCGATAGAGTACAGTTTCAACTACGTTTTTCGTCTTGAAGCAGTGAGGGAAGACGTTGAAGGTAGGTACGTATCGCGTTCAGATCTCATTCCCTTGCGCCATCCCTCGTTTTTGAACGTTGTTCTATACTTTTTCCAAAGCTCAGGAAAATGTGTTACTTTGGCCGTAGATTCCTGTGCCACTCAGCTCAATCCATATCCGTAACCACTTCTCTTGGTAGTCCACAGAATGGTTCCGGGCCTATCAGTGGACGTAAGGCAACCTTTTTTGCTAGGCGGTCCACTTGTTCATTGCCCTCATGACCTAAAAATATATTTATAAATTAACTGCTGAAACAAACGAAACAAGATAGAACCAAAACCAAATACTCAAAATTATTCCTAAACATTTGTTTTTGGTTACTGTGCAACTGTATTGGCATATTTTCAAGTTTTAGACAAACTCTCAACACATCTTCACACACATGCAAACAAGCACTTGTAAAGCTCAAAATTTTGCAAACATAATTGCACTTGACACGCATTCCATAAACTATTTGCTGTGATGCCCATGAAAATCAATTAAGGCCATCGCCAGCGTCGAAAATGCGACAAACACTAAATTTTCAAAATTGCCACTTTCCAATAACGAAACAAAAATGATGCCGCGCTGATGCTTAAATTTAATTAACATAGTGCAAGTGCCATTTGGTGGCCGACCCCGTCGCCCCTTCCGGGCCGACGCCGATCAACGCTTCACTGCTTGCGGCCGAAAAGCGGCAAACAAACAATTTTGGCAACCCTCGAAACGCTCTTCAATTATCAAATATACGCAAACCACAACATTTTACGAACAAATTTTGCACATAATCAAACTGTAAAACCCAATAATTGTGGCTGTTTTATGCAATTATTGAGTGAAAGCGCAGAGCAGGAAAAAGGCTCGTCGAGTGGAGCGGGGACAATGCGCGCTTTGCGGCAAAACCACAAATTCACACAAATATAAGTAAATGCAGCCGCACTCACATGCAATCACACGCACACACACGCACACACATACATACATAGCGCAAATTGGTAAAAGCCAAATGGTACTTAAATAATGCATCAACAACAACCACACCAACAGTGAGCGCATTCGCGCTTAACGACTATAGCCGAGAGCAATTTAATTGCTCGGCATTGGAACATCTACAAACTTAATTATTAAATTTTTCACACACTCGTGCAAAGTGCCGAAATGCGAAATGCATTAAAGTGCTTTTAGGCGTAATTCGGTGGTAATTGTTTGGCAAAGCTGGCAGCAGTAGCGGCAGCGCCACTAGTGAGTCCAGTTGTGGCATGGTTGACAATATTGACAAAAGATCAAAGGGCTCAACTTGAATGCGAATGGAAGTGTTGCAGTGTTGTTTGATTAAATTCAGCCCAAAATTATGCAACACATGTTCAAATACATAACAGTTAATTCGGAAATGCGCTGTCAACTTGGGAGGAAATGGCAAAACCAGAAATAAAGTATTTTTTTTGGGCTCGAAAACTTAACCCTTTGCGGCCCAGTGAAATTTTTTGCTTTGACGAGATTAATCACGAAAATGTTATTTATACATAAATTATTATTTTTTTTATTTTTATTTTATTATATAGTTATTAAGTTATAAATTGTATAAAATGTTTTCTTTTTTAATTTTTTACACAATAACGGGAAAAATGACAAAAATTCAAAATTGCTTGGAAGTTCAAAATTTACGCTGCATTGTTTTTAAAGTTAGATCGCATAATTATGTATGCTGTGTTGCAAAGGGTTAACTGTTGAAATTTTGGAAATTTTGTTTCACGAAAATTAATTTTTTTTTAATTTTCAACAATTTCAATATTAATTTCTCTCACTTTTAATTACTTCTTTACAGCACAATGACGCATTCTCTTATGACGCTGGACATTTCGGGCAATAAAATGCAGCACATACCTCTCGAGGCGCTACAGAAACTGCACTCACTCACGAGACTGGTGGCGCAACGGTGAGTAATGGAACTAATTCCATGCTGGTTGCAAATCATTCACATTTTTGAAAGCTAATTAATATTAAAGCTTAAATTTGAACCAAATTAAATAAATTAAATTCTATACTTTTAAAACTAAAATCGCTAAAATATCCCCTTCAATCTTTATCCACTTTCTGTTTTTCCCAGCAATCACATAACTTCCTTGGACGGCAACTGGGAGGCGCTCTTCGATACGCTACGTTCGCTGCATCTCTCCGGCAACGACATCACCGAAGTGTCGCCGAACGCGCTGCACGACGGTAACGGCAACGGCAATGCCGGCAGCGCCCATCCCTCCAGCCTGGCGGCCATAACGCGTCACGACGAGCTGGCGCAGAAAACCGCCACCCACGCCAACCTCAACGCCTTCGCCGGCCTCAGCACGCACACCAATACCAACAGCAACAATAACAACAACAACAATCACCTGTTGCCCAGCAAACCGTTCAGCCGATTGCAGAAGCTGCTCTGGCTGGACCTGTCCAACAACCGCATCTACCACATAGCGCCCAACTTCCTGCCGCGTTCGCTGGTAACCATCGACCTGTCGAGCAACCTGCTGGCCACGTTTCCGCAGCAGCTGTTCGAGCACCTGTACGGGCTGCGCATAGTGAGTCTGCGCGACAACCTGCTACGCAGCGTGCAGTCCAAGGAGCTGCGGCTGGTGCGAATGCATCTCGAGAAGCTGGACCTGGGCATGAACCTCGTCGAGCTGATCGAGTCGGACTGGTTCCAGAACAACTACTCGGACGTGCACGTGCGCGCGCTCAACCTGGAGAAGAACTACATCAGACAGCTGCCGCCCGCAGCCTTTCGCGGTACCGGCATTGTGCATCTGGTGCTGGCGTTCAACGCCATCGAGCGCATCCATGTGAACGCGTTCGAGGGCATCACCGACACGCTCGAGTACCTGGACCTGGAGCGCAACCAGCTGAGCGCCGTGCCGGGCGCCATACGCACGCTGCACAAGCTGAAGTATCTGTACCTAACCTCGAACAGCATCAACCAGCTGAGCAACCTGCCCGAGTTCGTCGAGCATCTGCGCGTGCTGAGCCTGAGCGGCAACAACTTCAGCATGATTCCCGTGCTGGCGCTGAAGAACTACACGCAGCTGAGCTACCTGAACATGGGCTACAACGCCATAGCCGACATTCCGGAGGGCATCTTCGCGGTGGATGGCTGGGGCGCCAACCTGCAGACGATACTGCTGCGCAACAACAAAATAACGCATCTGCACCTCCTCTCGTTCGTCGGCCTCGAGCAGATTCAGGAGATCAGTCTCAGCTTCAACGACATCAACATACATCATCCGCTCGTCTTCGAGAATGTATCGCGCACGCTCAAAATACTCGAGCTGTCGTTCGCGGTGTTTCCGGCGCGCAGCCTCGAGTCCATCGACCCACTGGACGCGCTGCTGCCGCTCACGCAGCTCATGTGGCTGGGCCTGGACAACAACAACCTGAAGGTGCTCTCCAACGAGAGCTTCGCCAACATGCGCGAGCTGAGCTACATCAACCTGAGCTTCAACCAGCTGAAGCAGCTGCCGCACGGTCTCTTCATCGCCGACGTGCACAGTCACCTGGTGGAGATCGATCTGTCGTACAACGCGCTCGAAACAATAGCGCCCGGCACGTTTCGCAATCTGGGCGACCTGCAGACGCTCAACCTGCAGTCCAACCGGCTGAAGACGCTCGAGAAGCACGCCTTCCACAACCTGGAGTTTCTGCGCTACATCGACTTGTCCTACAACCACCTGCACAACATCTCGCACGGCGCCTTCACCATTCTGCCCAACCTGGCCGCGCTCGACCTCATGCACAACAGCCTGGGCGCACTCTCGCTGCGGATGTTCCACTTCGTGTCCAACACCAGCACGCCGCTGCGCCTCAACCTCACCTACAACCGCATCGCGCACTTCGAGGACGCGCTCAGCTCGTACATGTACATATACAACCTGGACATCAGCCACAACCTGATCAGCCGGGCGGACAGTTTCGCCAACCTGGCGAACACGCTGCGCTTCCTCAACCTGGCGCACAACGCCATCAGCAGTCTGGCCAACCACGCCTTCGGCGACCTCGAGTTCCTCGAGATTCTCGACCTCGCGCACAACAACATCAGCTCGCTGCGACGCCGCAGCTTCCAGGGCCTGAACAGCCTGCAGGAGCTGGATCTCAGCCACAACGGTCTCGAGCAGCTGCAGGTCGAGCAGTTCTCCAACCTGCGCAAACTGCGCATTCTGCGCGTCCGCTCGAACCGACTACGCGCGCTGCCGCGCGAGGTCTTCATGAACACGCGCCTCGAGTACCTCGACATTGCCGACAACCAGCTGTCTGTGTGGCCGGTGCCTGCTTTCTCCGACGTTGGCTTCACGCTGCGCAGCATCCAGATGGCACAGAACGCGCTCGAGTACCTCGACTCGAGCATGTTCATCAACTCGCAATTCCTCTACGACATCAGTCTGGCCTGCAACCGACTCACCGTGCTGCCCGACAACACGTTCTCCTTCCTCACCAACCTCACCAACCTCGAGCTCTCGCAGAACCCGCTCGTCACCACCAACCTCAAGGAAGTGTTCCTGCACACGCCGCGCCTGCGCCGCCTCAAGATGCGCCGCATGGGACTCTACGTGCTGCCGCCGCTCAACCTGCCCTTCCTCTCGCACCTTGACGTCTCCGGCAACTACCTGCAGGAGCTGTCGCCGCTGCACGAGATGCGCCAGCTGCGCCACGTCAACGTCTCGCACAACAAGATCGTCAACGCCAGCTGCGTGGTCGAGCACCTGCCCGGCTCGGTGCGCGTCCTCGACCTGGCGCACAACCCGCTGCGGCGCATCACCGTGCACGATCTGGCCAGCCTGCGCCACCTGGCCGAGCTGAGCCTGCTCGACGTAAAGCTCACCAACGCGCTCGCCTTCAGCAAGCTGCGCTCGCTGCGCAAGCTGCACCTCACCTCGCACGCTAACCTCGGCGAGATCGTGTCGCGCATCCCGGGCCTGCAGCACTTGCGCGTTCACTGCGTCGAGCCCAGCATCGGCGCGCAGCTCTTCGCCAAGCTGCTCAACAACACGAAGCTGCAGCAGCTCGAGATCTACGGCGGCAACGTGCAGACCATAGCGCCGGACGCGCTCGCGGGCCTGGCGCGCAACCAGCAGCTGCTCGTGAAAATCTCGCACACGCGCATCTCCGACCTGCCGCCGAGCATCTTCTACACGCTGCGCGCCGTGCCCCACCTGGCCATCGACATCTCGCACAACAAAATCAACGCGCTGGCCGCGGACAGCTTCTACCCGAACAAGACCTACTGGGACACGGTCGGCACGCGCAGCATTATGGGCGGCCTGGACACCTCGCACAACCCGCTCGAGTGCGAGTGCGGCCTGGTGTGGTTCGGGCACTGGCTGCGGCGCTGGCTGCGCGAGTCGGCCCAAATTAAAGTCATTCAAAAGGACGAAATGAAGCGCATGGTGCAGGTGAGAGTGTGGAAAATTAAAAAGAGAAATTTTAAAGCACTTTATGATTTTTGTATAATTTTATTTAATTTTCGGGATTTTTTCCTACCGCCAAAAAGCTCCCATTGTCCGCAAGAGATCTGAGAGTAAGCTTTATTTAAATTTATTTCACATCAGTTGAAATTATTATTTGTAAATGATTATTTGTTAATTAATCATTTTCCTAATGTTATTTTAACATCTATTCTATCATAATTGATGATATTCACAATCTGTGTAATGCTCAGGGTTGCATTTGTTAACGGATGATTGCATTCAATAAATTTTAATTATTCATATTTTGTGTTTGGTTATACAAGTTTGCCCCCTTATATGTGTTCATCGGAATTGAGTCGCTTTTCGTTCCCCTGAAGAAGACGAATAGTTGTCGCAGAATGCACATCCTTCTACCCATTAATAAAAAACTGAAGATTCTGTACAATGACTTCTGCAGAAGTGACAGGAATGAAAATTGCGAGGAAGCCATCGAGCATTTCTTTAACAATTGTCCGACATTTGCGAGAACGTGCTTGCGATTCTTGTGTTGGTATTTCCTCAGCGGTCTAGCAAGTCTGGAGAATATGCCTCTAAGTCACATTCATAAATTCATTAGAACCACCAAGTGGGTCTCTTCTTAGAGAAGATTATATTATGTAGTACCCACCCCACGTGGTAACTCAACACATGGCCTAAGTGATGCCCCAGAAGCAGCCACTTTACCAAGCTTACAGTTGATCATCCCATTTCACCTATGACAGTGTACTGAAATCATCCAACTGTCGATCAGACACTCAACTCCTTTTTTGTTTAGTCCAATTCATGTCTCAGGTTCATAAAGCTATTGTCCTAACCAGGGGCGTAGCCAAGGGAGGGGTTTTGGGTGTCAGTGCCCCCCCCCCATAGCCTATAGTTTGTCAACATTTTCAATCACTAAGCATGTACGTACGTTCCCACATTAGTAAAAAGTTATTTTCATCTTTAAACATTTAAAAAAAAATAACAAAAACTTTTTGGGCGAAACTAATTTGTTTTTTAATAGTCCCGTTTAGGCTCAATGGTATGTACGTTCCCACATTAGCAAAAAGGTCTTTTCACTTTAAACATTCGAAAGAATATCAAAAAATGTTTTTGGTAAAACCGATAGTTTTTTTTAAATAGTCTCGTTCAGGCTCAGTACAGCTATTTGCATGATCTAAAAGCATGTCTAATGAGTGTTTTAGTTCGTCGACCGGAATGTCCATCAGGATGTTGGTACAAGCCTTTCGGATGGTTTCTTCGTTCTCAAAATGCTCTTTTTCATCGGCAAATGCTTTTATGAAAAGGTGAAAGTCGCACGGTGCCGCATCAGGTGAAAACGAGGAGTGGTTGATGGTTAAAATTCGATTTTTAGTAAACAAAAAAACAGTCAAAACAAGTGTCGATCGATAAGATGCGTCGTTTACCAATGTCGTTCACCCGGATGACTCCAGGCACTTCCGCCGCAATTTTGAGTAAAACTCACAATAAAGATATCATTTTTTCCATACCTCAGTATTTAGTATCTTCCTCTGGCGGTGGTTCATTTTCCGAAAAAAGGCCTGACTTTAATGATTTATTTTGCGGCTTTGGAAAATATTAGAAGTTTTCTTTCCAGAGGTTTTATTGAACGCATAATGGGGTAGGCAAAAAAAAATGTATCGTGAGTTTTAATCAAAATGGTAGCGAAAGCGCCTGGGATCACCCGGGTAGGTATTTTCTATACAAAATGACAAAATTCAAGTTTGAACATGAACAAGATTTCTAAAAAAAATATTTTTTATGTTTTTGAAAATTACCTTCAAAATTGTGCAGTTATTCGAAATCATAGCTAAATACACCCAGATATTAAACATGAATATTAAAAAGATAACCCGGGTGGATACAAGTAAAGCGAAGGTTAAGTCCAATTTCAAGAATTTCAATGAAGATTTTGGCTAATCTTTTATGAATTACCACCCAGTTTTGATGGAATCTACGGTGATCGCGGATTTCAGTTGGCTAACTCGTTGGTCATCATTTATGTCCTGACAATCGTTTTTAAATCGTGTTTACCACTTATGAACTTCACCACGGTATAAAAAATCATCACCATAAACTTAGTTCATCAATTTAAATGCTTCGGTTAAAGTTTAAAATTTTTTAAAAAAAGTTATATTAATATTTGGTCTTTGTTCGATGCTCATTTTTGTTCGATGACACAAACATATTTTCACTTCAGATGCAATAACTTCGCTTCCAGTGCACCATATTTCATGAAATGTTTACTAAAAATCGGTATTTACATAATTTCCAATGCATTAAAACACATAAGACACCACAAAATGCCCTATTTGGAAAGGGCAGTTTACTTAAAAAAACACGTAATACTAAACTGGCAAAAACATTTTAAACCTCCCCCCCCCTGACCAAGTTCCCACATTAGAGTCCCACATTAGAGTCCCACATTAGACTTACATCGCGAACACATTCAAGACCACGGCGACATGGCCAAACAACTTCAAGATGGCATCGGCTTCAACCGTCGCCGTGTAGTCAACTACGTGATTACAACACTTTTTTGTCATTTGAGTGTACTTGAAACTTGAAAAAGTTGCATTTCCATTAGACGTCGTTTAGTTTCATTATTTTTGTATTACTTTCCTGTTTTACTAATATTTCTTGATTACTTTTCTTATCTTTTCAACTCAATCACTCAATAATATAAATCAAGCAACACATTCCATTAAGAAATCTTTTAATATTGAAATCATTTCAATTTTTTTTTCTATTTTGTGGTTGTGAACAGCGCGCGCGTGCCAACACCTGCCACGATCCGACCACGGGACGTCGCCTGCCCATATTGGAGATATTCCCCGAAGACTTGCTGTGCCAGGCGAGCGCGTTGAGCAGTTCCAGCGAGCGACTCTTCCTGCTCTCGTTTGCGGCGATTCTGTTGCCGCTGCTCACCATACAACTTTGATAATTGTAGGCGTAATTTGGCGAACCAACTAATTCTGACATTCGCGCACGTGGCATTAGTTTTGGTTTTTGTACAAATTCGTGTAAATAGTTTGTAAATGCAAATGTAGAAATGTAGCCATAAGCTGAGGAACAAACAACAGAAAACAGGTTGAAGACGCAGCAGTGCGTGTTAGTTAGTGGCGCAGTTTTTAAGCAGTTTCAGTTTTCATACTTAAACGAACAAGTAAGATCTGAACACAACTAATAGCTGAACGCCAGTCAGAGGCGATTTTAAAGTTATACAAACACTGCGAAAACTAATAAAGTAAAGGGCCATGATTCCTAAGTAGAAACTCTTAAAATATAACGAAATCAATGCAAGTAAGGTAGCAATGCAAACAGGCGATGCAATGGCCAACACAACCACACACACAAACACACGTATAGGATTACATATATAAATTATAGAAAATATATGATGCAAACAATTACACAACAATTATGGCGAGTAAATATTATTAATGAAATTATCCATTACTGTAAATAATTTGAGCGCATTTGAGTGGTTTAAATCTTGTTTGGTTGAATGAAAATAGCAAAAACAAATTGTGTGGAACTAAATGGCGAGCCATAGACGCCAGAAAACATGTCCAGTTACTCGATATTCCCACACACACACCCACATGAAATTTGTACGAGTGCTTCAAACGTCTGACGAGCAGACATCGAGGTGAGCATTTTTTACGACAAGCTGAACAATATTTGCAGATGAATAATGTGAATATTCAATTAGTGACTTATGAGTAAATGAACTATTATGAAGATGTTTGTACAAGCAGCCAGTTTGTTCCAGTTGCAGTAGTCATGACAAAAATTGCTTAAATTAAAGTCAGCCCAAAAGTATGCTGAGAAAAGTTCATCTTGCCACAGCTGCGGCAGCCTGAAGGCAAATATCCGGTACTCTCATTGATTTCATGGCATACTTTTGAGCTCATTTCAAAATGCATAACACTGCAAAGACTTTGGTTTTTTGTTCTCGTTAAAGAACTTTGAATTGGTAATTCAAAGCAAACTATAGTAAAACATATCAACAATTATCTAATGCTAAATTCTTTATTTCGTGTTATTTTGTTTACTTTTTATTAACTATTAAATTCGTCATTTAAATGTTTTCTTATTTTTAAACCTGCGTCGAAATATGTTTTCTACTGTCACTACTTTTAGAAAATTACAAAATGTATTCACTGCTCAGTCTCGACAAAGCTTCAAGCACAAGGCAAATTATTTTCCAAATATTTGAAGACATTTTTGTGTAAATTGATAAAAGCCTCAAGTAAGATTCGAATTATTTTGAAAACAACATTTTAAAACACCAATTTTTTTTAAGCGCTCCAATTTCTGCCACGCTACGCCGACCAACTCTCATCGCTTCCCTTAAATGCTCCACAGTGTTTTTGGTTCTTTTAAGTCCTTACTTAGCCCACTTTTATTTATAAAATGGACAATCGTGATACTAATTGTAGTTAAAATTTTTATAAAATTAAAAAAATCCTATTAAGTAAATAAATTGTGCAGGCATTTAAATGCTGAACTCAACTCAACCAAACAGTTGACTAAGCGGCAAAATATTACAAATAACTAACACGTAGATTTCTTTATAGTTTAGCAGATTTTACATAAATAACAAACAATTGAAAAATGAAATTCCACAAACGGAAACCAACACTGCACTCCAATATTTGTAACTAGCAACAAAAGCAGCTGAACTAGTAAGCAAAAGCCCACTAACAACTAGAATAATGTAAAAAGAGGAAACAAAAACAACCAAACAACCAAAAACTCGAAAACCAACAAACAATTGTCCAAAGTAAACACACAAGCAAACAAATGCGTAAATGAACGTGTAAAATATATAAAACACATATATATATAAATATATATTGAAATAAACTAAATATACCAACAACAAGAACAATTTCAATTTGAACTGATGCATTTATAGAAGAACAAACTGTGGATTGTTGAATTTTGAAATATACATTAATTCGAAAAAAATTGAATAAAAAGTTGAATGAAAGTATTTAATTAATGCTTTGGAGGTTTAATACAAATACGAGTATTATTTTGTCTTTAAATGTAAATAACTGTTAAATTATGTGTTGGTGGAATTTCAAAACTTTTTCATTCTATTTGTATGATTGTTTTTATTTACACTATTTAAATGTTCAAACTGTTTTGTTTTCTTCTCTTTGGTGTATTTAAACATTTTATATTAATAATTTAATTCATTTTATATTAATTATAATAATATTATAAGTTGGTGGAATTTCAAAACTATTTTATTCTATTTGTATGGTTGGTTTTATTTCCACTATTTAAATGTTTAAACTAGTTTGCTTTCTTCTCTTTGGTGTTTTTAAACATTTTATATTAATACAAATTATTTTATTGCAAAATATTTTTGTTAGGTAAATTCTTGTCTCTGTGAACTTATAAATAAATTATAAAAGGAATACTTTATTGAGATTTTATGAGCCGTTCATTCTTTTACCTTTATGGGTTTCATTCTGCAGTTTAACGCCTAACTAGAACAGCGGTTGGCAGTTGGCAGTTTGCCCTACATACCTAAAAATATTGCCTGCCAAAAGAACACTTGTTCGTTCTAGTTACTTATTGAGGATAGCGATAAAAGTAAACGAGTATTAACTCAGCTCGAACTAGGAATCGAAGCCAGAGTCTCCGGTATGAAAAGCCAGTGTTATGTTGAAGACGCAAACAGTCTTTGGGTTTAAAACCTGCAATTTTACATTAGATAAATCTGGGCAATATTGAACCAGACGCGATCTTTGTAGTTGTCTACACAATCTAAGCCGAGGCTGAGAAGGTGAAACGCTGGAAGTGTAGGCTTAACATACAAAGATTTCTGTCTTGGTTAGCGAATTTTTTATGTTCACTGATGTCCAATTCTACACTAGTTGTCAATTCTATATATTACTATGGTTAGTTCCCAGTGCCGACAAAGGGAAAGTCGATCCTTTTCCCTGTATTTTAGTATCACTGAACACAATCTTAACTGCTTTTAATAATTCAGCATTGTTTGAAAAATTTATTTAGTTTTTCTACTTCAAAGAAGATGTGTAAACCCCAAATTTTAAATTATTTGTGATTTGAATATTTCTGTTTTAAAAAAAATATTTTTAAACTTCAAAGGATACTTGCGAACCCAAAATATTAAAATATAAAAATATATCATAATTTATATTATTTTTTTACATTTATAAACAAATAATTAAAGTAAAGAACTTTCAAGTATGGCAAAATCATTAACATTTTTAACAATTTTTATATAAAAAAATTCTAATTTTTTTTTAATTTTCTTTTCTTCATTCAATCAATTTCTAATTTTTTTGTAATTTTTTATATTAAGATTATTATTTTTTTGACATTATTACACTATATTATAAAAACTTGTACTTAATAGAGTTACTTTAATTAAACCATATAATTTTTAATTTTCATTTAAAAACTTATAATCAATAATTGATTAATACAATTTAATATTTTTTAAATCTTTATCAGAATTTTTTTTTACTACACTTGCATTTTTAATTATGCTATAATTTTTTATTACAACCACTATTAAAAAATTATTCTTATTTATTTTTTTTATTCAATAAAATATAATTTGCCTGCCTTAAGTTAGCTGTCGCGCTTACTGAAAACTAAATGTTGATTTCTTTTAAGTAGTGACCAACCACGTGAGAATTGCATTAAATATAAACAAAAATATGTAAAAAAGAGAGCAACCAACTATGTAGAGACGTACACACGCATACACCCACAGACACACATGAACAAATGAAACCATATACACTTGTAATGCAGTCAAAAAAGACACGAAAAGAGAGACACGAATTTTTAAGCGTAAACGGCATAAAAATTAAAATGAAAACTAAACAAATAAGCAAAGAAAATGAATGAAATTTAAATAAAATATAAATGAAAATAAATTACGAAAAATGCATTTTTCAATTCAATTCACAGTGAACGGCAGAAAGTGCAACTGAAGGTCGCGCTGGCCTTGCGCCGAAAAGCATGCAAGGTTTTGCTACCTGCCGCGGCAGCCGGCTGCGTGCGGAGGCTGAATGATTTTGTTGGTTTTGTTTTTGTTATGTTTGGCAGCACTTGAACGTCCATTAAAATCATTTCACGCTATGCACAATTTTTGCTGCTCTCATTTTTCATTCGCCGTTCGTAGGCGACTTCGACGTCAAATTTTGCTAACCACCTTCAATTTGTAAATTTTTCTTTTTCTTTTTTGTTTTGGCAAATGAAAAAACCTGCAGTCCACACAAGTAACTAAGAAAATAAATATTGTATGAAAACAACAACAACAACTAAGGCTGTGAGTTATGGTACAACAGAAAACCACTAAAGAGTTTCAGGTGCAGAGAAAGCAGCCGCTTTGGCGGCCAAACTACAGCCAGCATTTTGAATTTTACAGCCCAGAATGCGCCTAAAAGTAAACTACAAAGCGTTTTTCGCTCAGGCTGGGTGGAACTTTGCATGTGCCAAGCATGTCCTTGTGTGTGCATTTCCGTTTCCGTTTACATTTTCAACATATTTTTCACTTCTTTTACATGGCCGACGTTTTCACCATTTGCAGCCATTTCACTTGAGTTATAACTTGCTGCAATGCTAGCACAACAACAAAAACAATAAAAGCAAACCATGAAAAGCAGAAAGTGCTTTGAGCAGATGCCACTTTTACGTTACGTCTTTCCCTGAACTCTCGCTGCTTCACCTGTTTTCTTTGGCACAACAGAAAGTGTCAATGCTAATGTGTCTATAGAAGTATGCAATGTCTGTGTGTGTGTGTGTAGACTTTGTTGGTATTTGTTTTTTGCGGCCAAGCTGACCCAGCATATCATGCAGTGTCGCTTACACACACACACACACGCACTCGAAGCACCTTGAACTTCTGTCACGTTTCATGTCGCTTTGGCCGTTCGCTGCCGCAAAGCCCGACACAACAACATAAAGCGACATAGCGTAACGCTTGCAACATACTTTGAGGCCGCACATATGACTTGGGTAATACGACCCGAGTGGCAGCGAGCCACGCGCGTTTTAGAGAATGAAAATGAACTGAAAATAACAACTAGAGAGGCAGACAAAAAATATTGTAATAATAGCAAAAGGTAATAATAGAAAAAGTCTCACAAACAAGACAAGCTGCCCAACAACGAAAACCACAAGTAAGCACAACAACAACAGCAACACGAGCACGCGTGCACATATTCCGTATTCGTGGCAAAGGTCAGCAGTGCCAAGGCGCTGCCATTGTGCCAGTTTGTCTGTGTGTGTGTGTGCCTGCTGTCATATTATACTCGTAGCATGCCACTAGGCGCACACACCACACTAAGTATGCCCATCAGTATGTTACATACTATTTTTTGTCTTGTTTTTCACTCCGCAGTCACATTATGGTTTCTGTTTTCTTGCTACTTTTTTCTTTTGGGTCCTTCGCATTGCTGCGGTTTCTCGTTGCTGCGTCTGCCTCCCCGCCCCTTTCATAGCTCATGTATTAAATAACCAAACGTTCAGGCAGCAAAAAACGTGTTCACAAATTAGTAGTTGCTGTAGCCGCATTTTAGGCGCACCAAAAATAAAACCTTAATAATAATGACCTCAGTCACACACACACACACACACACCGCAAGTTGATCTTTTTATGTTATTTTTGTGAGGGAAATTTTCGGCTTAAGGCCCCCATTCAAAGTGTAGGTTTTCAAAGCATAAAGTCGTTGAATCGTTAAAGTAATTGGCCGTGGTAACATTTTTGCCATTTGATTTTTGTGTTGTTAGTGGTCATTGAGTGGGTCGGGCACATGTTAAGCCGAAAAGTATACAACGCTTAATGCCTGTTAGGATGTGTGATTTGTTTTTAGTTTTAGTGGATTCGAACAATGGGTGCAGGGATACTGCGGTAACAGAATATAAAAATAGTTGAAACGTTGGGAAGGAAAAGCAGAAAAGGATAATCCGATTGTGTGCATTCCATCAGAAACATAAGCAACAATTTACAAAGGGTAAACGAACGATGTAGGTATGGAAGAATGTTAGGAAGAGAAAGTTGTATACAGCAGAATATAAACAGTTGTGAGAAAGTGGCAACACCGGTTATAAGATAAGGAAAAGAATAAATAATATTAAACTGGAAGTAGTAAATCGTAGGTAATAATTTAGTATTGGATCAGAAAAATTAATAGTAATTGGATCAGAAAAAATGAAAGAAAATAACTCAAGGAAAGAGGGAAATTAAAAATATTAAATATGGATTTTGAAAACTCAAACCTAATACGAAATATGGAAAATATAAATAAAAAAAAGTGATTAAGTCATAATAGCAAAGTTGGAGCAAGATTATGAAATCAGAAAAAAATTTCAAGTTAATTTCAAAGTTAGGTTAATAGTTAGTTAGGTTAATAGTTAATAGTCAACTGATAAATGAACGTCCGCTAAGACGGGATTTTTTGAAATTCGGGGTCTAAAGGGGCAAAACATGGGTTAAGGTGTTGTATGAAGAAACTTATATAATAGCCCTATTGATTTCAAACTTGGTGGAACTACTCCAAATCAAAAATAATTTCACACTTATTTTTCAAGTTTTTTAAAATCAAAACTTAAAGCGGTGAAGGGTTAAGGTTCGTAAATTAAAATACCACGACTTCAAAGTTCGCACTTAAAATCAAAAATAATTTAACGCGTGTTTCTAATTTTTTGAAAATCAAAACCTAAAGAGGAACCAAGGGTTAAAATTTGTATGAAGAAACATGATTTTTTACGCTTTTTGGCTTCAAACTTGTTGAAAATTCTCTTAGTAAGAAATAGTTCGATACGTGTTTTTTATTTTTTCGAAAATAAAAAATTGACGGGAACAATAACAGGCTTTATATGGAGAAACCGTAAAACACATGAATTAATGGATCTATTGACTTGAAACTTGTTGAAAGTACTCTTAGTGAGAAATAATTCGACAATTGTTTTTAATTTTTTCGAAAACCAAAATTTAACGGGGTCAGCTACGGATGAAGAAATTGTATGAAGAAACTGTGAAAAACATAAATTGACCTCAAAGTTGGTGAAAGTACTCTTAGTGACAAATAAAGCGACACGTGCTTTTAACCCTAATCCGTCGTTCGGGTGATTTTTCACCCATTTTCAACTTTGGGATGCTATAACTTTCCTATATATTTATCAAAATGATTAAGGTTTCTTGTATTTGTGGCAAACCAATATAAGTTTTAGAAATTATCTACAACATATTGATTATTTCATTATAACGGTGATTACAAAAAAAGTTACGTGGGCGACGTTCGGGTGATATTTCACCCATATGCGAATTGTATGGAAATTCAACACAACACATACAGAAAATGCCCTAAAATTACGTCACTGGAGTGAAAGTTTTGAACTGCTTTTATAGGCAAAACCTTTTTATGAATCAATGGGGCTCCTGAACTCAATGGAAAACTAAGAGCCAATCATATTATTTCAACTAAAGTTGGTATAACTCGCTATGCTTGAAGTCGTGTGTCAGCAATACAAAATGACAATGAACACCAATGTTAAGGGGTTATATACACTTGCGCGCGAGAAAAAAAGGAATTTTTACGATTTTTTTTTGGAAAAACAACACAACTTTTCTTAAAACACTAAATGCCTATTTATTTATACACTTCGAGAGATGCTTCATGAATTTTTTCAAAAGAAAATATTTATAATACTAGTCACAGTAGCCATTATGCCAAAACACAATTTTCCCAACATCGTCCGCGGTGACCACGATAACGAAGGATCTGCTCATCTGAAATACAAAAACCAAAAAAATTTCTGTAGTTTACACCTATACGCTGTTCGTGAACGAAGGATTTTGCAAAATAAAATTTTTTTCGAAAATTATGATCGTCTTTCTAAAAAGTTCGAGTTTTCAACGTATAAAATTCGGGTTTTTACATCAGGAAAAAAAGTTTTGCTTCAAATTGAAAATCCTTCGTTCACGAACAGGCTAATATTGTTTTTAATAAGTCTGGAAAATTTCAGACTGATCGAGTTAACGGTTCTTTAGTAATCGTGGTCACCGCAACCACACTTTTTGAAAAAAACAGTTTCGAGATAATCGCGTGTGAAGCGTGACTCGCCGTTGACTCGTAGTTGCAGATAGCGCGCTATCAGTAGCTGCCAATCTGGTTCTAATGCTCGGATCTTTATGATTTTTGTGGAAAATATTCTCTAAGATATGTACTTTCAGAAAATGCAATAAAAAAATTTTCGATTTTTTTGACCAACGCAAGTGTATATAACCCCTTAAAGATAGTAACTGACAAAACTAATGTTGAATGTTTGCGAGTTTTTGGCGGTGCATGGATCAGCGTTGGTGATATTCAGGCATATTTTGGTATTTCAATTTTGAGTGGTGTTTATAAGTCGAATGGGGAATCTCTTGATAATCTGTAGAGTTACACAACAGGCAGACCAATTTTTCGTTCTGTCGGTGACAAACCACTCGCCAGAAACGTAACGATTGTAATCAAGAATGAAGCTCGTTAACACCCATAAGACATATATGAGAAAAGTGGGTTTAGCGACAACTGCTATGTACGTCCTATGAAAATGACACACTAAGTAAACAATTGCCGGCTTTTCGCGGAAGATGCCCCTTTGAGCACTTTTCATCATAACCAGGAAATGTGGGTGACAAAAAATTATCCGAAATTACATCGTTTTACAATAAGTCAATAGCAGTAGTTGACACTTTAGACCAATTGGTCAGTAACTAACTATATCGTCAAGTAAAAACTAATCGCTGTCGATCCCAGCTGGAATCACAACAAAAAGTACAAGCGGCGAATTTTTCTAGAAGACATAGATTTGAGTTTAGTAAAGCTAAAGATTTTTCGTAGAGCAACGCTACTGAAAGGGAAATCTTTATGCTGACTTCTTATCTCAATACAGCCAATTTCCCAAACCTTGTCAGAAAATCACAGTGTACAAAAGTGAAAAACTATTGAAACACGGTGCCAATTTGGTATCCAAAACGATCGAAAGGCATATTCTGCTTGCAATTCTTGAAAAAAGTATACATGTGGTGAACACAAAGTTTTAGTTAACTACTGCCCTTTCTTCCCCCCTTTCCCCATCCGCTTGAAATGTGTGCTGTAACATATGTTGAAAAAAACAGTGTTACATACATATTTAAAAAACTGGTGAAATATGTGGTAGCACAACGGGTCTCATAATAGGCCTCCAAGTGTGTCTCTTTCAGAGGCAGCCACAATAACCTAACTTAACAAAACTGCCCTAATTGCAGAAATATATAGAAAAATTTGTTAATTTATTTATCTGTAAGATAACAAAGATAATAAAGATTAAAGATAACAAAATTTTTTTTATTACAATTGGCCAAAAAATGCATTAAAACATACAAAGTACCATATGGGTGAAATTTCACCCGAACATCTTATGTGTGAGTTTTTTTGAACGTCGGATGAGGGTTAATTTTTTTTGAAAATCTAAATTTGACTGGGAGAACCAAGGGTTAAAAGTTTATATGGAGAAACAAGATTTTATGGGCCTGTTGACTTCAAACTTAGTGAAAGCACTTAACATGTGAAATAATTCGATTTGTGTTTTTAAATTTTTTTGAAAATCGAAATCTGACGGCGTCAACGATGCGTTAAGAGTTCATATGGGGAAACATGACTTAATGCGCCGATTGATTTCAAATGTGGTGAAAGCACTTCAAATGAGATATAATTAGATAAGTATTTTGTCATAAAAATCTGATGAGTCCGCAAAGAGTTAAGAAGAATTTGATTTATTGGTCCCATTACTAGTCCAATAAAAAAGAACGAGTTAGCAGGACAATTGTTGTGAAGCCTTAAAAAAAGAAAATTTATGCGGTGAGTGCTTAAAATAAATAAAATAAAACAAATAATTGATTTCCAGGCCAAATTGAGAATGCTGCGCTTTGAAAGCTGTCACACGAAGAGTCCACGCTGAATTCGATAAAAGGAATACAAAGTGTGAGAAAAGAAGAGCCAAGAAAAAGAAGAATATAAGTAGAATCAAATGAAATACCGGATCCCACCAGGTAGACATCTACTCTGTTGGGGGTTCCTTGTGGAATATGATCATAAAACACTTGGAGAAAGTCAATCTATGTGACACAATTTCTATTAATATCACATGGAACAGCGCAAAAACCGCTTCTCCCGACCCAATCAGATGTCTAAGACTCTATGCTTATAAATTACAAAGAATGATTAAAGAAAAAATACATTTATTCAACTCGGAAACAATTCACCGAAAACTGTAAGCAAACTTTGAGCAGCTTCACTTTGTGACCTGCAGGTATTATTGGAATTGCCGCTGCTTGTGTGGCCAACACACAGGATATGGATATATTTATAGTATATACAATTACATTTATATGCCAAAAGGCGCTGCAGCTCCTTGACATTCTTGACAGCGTCTGGCTTAATCAATTCGCTCGCTTGTAGCCGCTTCATTTCCATTGTGCGCCGCATTATGGCGTCGTCTTACTCGCAACAACATTAATGCCGCTGCTGCTGCTGTCTGTGATTGCGTGTCAATTTGTTAATTGCTGCCACAGTCAATATTTGTTGCATTCGGTTGCATGTTGCACAACGTTTTTCGGCGCTGGCTGATGCTGGAGCGGAACGAACTCGTAAGTAGCAAGAAAGCGCAATGCGAGAGCCAAGAAACATGTGGAAAGCTGTGTTGTAATGAAATCAACAGTTAAAGTTACGTGCCGTCGGCGTTGCAGCAATGCAATCGAAAGTCAGTGGAGGGTGAACGATGCCAAGTGTGAGAGGAAGTCAGACTGGAAATGGAAGGCAAGGAAAGTGTTGCTGCCACACGAGAATGTAAGATGGCAGCGGATAAGTGAAAACCAGGTAAAAAAAATTGAAAGCAAATACTGGGTTGGGAAAAACGTTGTCAGGTAAAATGAAAAAAGGGGAATTTTTTAAATCGCTGCGGTCAGCGCGTAAATTAAAAAATAAACACAAACACGTTGAAAGTTGCAAAACGCAATGCTTGGGCGAGTAGTTTAGTTTGCTGGTCAGCCAAGTGAACCCACCACGTAAACTCACTGAAAGTGTTGGGCAATGTGAGTGCACTGCAAGTTGCTGCACACATGCGACAGCCGATCATGTGACAGCGACCAAAGGCAGCGAAACATGCTTGAAAATAATGCAACCTGCGGTTGGTGTTGGCGTTGGTGTTGTTGTCGCCACAACAACAAGTGCACTCAAGGGTAATGCAATGTTTAACCTCGCGGCGTGCTGCGGCCCCGGCCGGTTATCAGTCGAAAGCGAGCAAACGAGCGAAAACTGTTGTTTGCGGTTACAAAGCGCATTACTTGTACTTGTTTGCACTTAGCGCTGCACTGTTGTTGTGTTTTATTTTGTGTTGCACATTTTCAGCCAGCGGCAACTGGTTTACTTTCACCCTTCGATGGATGTTCTTCATTTTTGTGATTTTCTTGTGATTTTATTTTATTTCTTACCTCACATGGCAGCTCTGCAATAAGTACAACCCGAGTTCTATAAGCCGCAGAGAGGAAATTCGAGCAGAACAGCAACGCAAGAGCAGATAAAGCCACCAGCGTGAAAAAGCGTAAATCAATGTTTTCTACAATGCGATTCAAAAAATCGAAAAAGAAAACAGTGCTGCTGTGGCCTGCAGCTGTTTTGCAATTCGATTTTCAACTTAATGCGCGCTGCAAATCTTGTGCAGCGCCTAAGGGCAACAGCGTCCAACAACCGGCAACCAATTTCCAACTAACAAAATGCGATTTGGAGCGCCACAGCGGCCATGTTGCAGCGGTGCTGCCGTCATATTGACACCCACGACGGACAGCACTGGCTGGACGCTTGGTACTGCTGCGATTTATAGACGGAAAAGCAAATTCGCGCTCAACAAACCGAACTCGAAAGCAGCGCAGCGCAAAGCAAAAGAAAACATAACAAAGCGAGCAGTAAACCAAATAGAAATGCAACAACGGCACAAGCAACGGCATCGAATTCTCCAGAGTGTCCAGCGAAACGGTCCAGCGAACGGGCCGCGGCATTCCAGCGAACGACTGAGTGCACTAACGAAGTGCTTAGTTTAACGAAGTTACAACTGGCAATATGGCACAGGTGCTACAACAACTACAACAACAATACAAAAAATCCAAACGTGAATTTCACAACAAACAACCAACAGCAGCGACTAAAGTCAGCTCAACAGCAGAGCCTTTGCAGTGTTTGGGTTTGAGTAGCAATGCGCCTGCAACTATGCAATGAAAAAATATGCAATCGTCCAATGGTCACAGCAGCCAAACATGCGAATGAGCCGCGGTCAGGCACCTCAGTACTGCAACTGGTTCTATGTTGTGTGGGTGTGTGTGTGTGGTTGTTAAACTGCAGTTTACGAGTTGCCCCAAAGGGCGCAATGAAACGAAAAGCAATGCACAACGGCAATGACTGTCGAGCATATTTTTGCACGGCAACCGCACCGCAGGGACTCCACTAACCGGCGAGCTGGAGCTGTCTGGAGTTGCCGTGCAGCAAGACAACACCGACAGACTGTTGAAGGTGTAGCTGTACGAGGCAGAATGCGGCAGGCAAAGTCGAGCACTGCAGCACTGCCGGTAATCCTATTAAGAAAATGATAGACCGCACTGTCGTCGTGCCGCCGTGCATGCTCAGACAGCGGTAAAGTGTACATGGCACTCGTTTTGTTTTCTTTTCGAGTTTGAGCGTTTTGCACTCGCACACATTGCTTTGATTTATTTTTTGTGTGTATAATACTTTTGCTTGGGCGAAAAACTGCCAGCCGCAAATATTTTTCCAGTTACCGAATATGTGTGGCAGTACTGAATATGGTTTATTGTTGTTTCTCTTGTTGATGTTACAGAAGGAGCAAAGTTCAATTTAATTATGTTGACTTTGAGAAAAATTTTTCACAGCAAACATTGAGCGGAGTGAAACGCAAGGCTCGCACACTTCGAAACCGACTCCAACACGTTACACTTTTAAGCAGATGAAAAAGTTTTCACTTTGAACTTTGCCAACTCGTACGTGTATTCCACGAATTTTGCTGCACTCTACGTGTCTAAGGAAAATTTGTTTATATGTGGTTGTGCCGTAGGGAATATGAAAGTTTTAAAATATTTTCAATAATATTTAAAAATAAAATTCATATAAAAGTTGTTATAGGTAGAACTTTGAATAGATTCTGTCTGTTAACTTACACACAAAATTTATCGAATCATTATCCCTTAAGCCAAATTGAAGTCATTGGATAGTATTTGAACACAGTCTAGGTACAATATTTTCAGAAAAAAAGCCATTTAAATCCAGAATTGCGATGTAATTTCTTGGTCATCTGAACTGTATTCAAATACAATCCAATGACTTCAATTTGGGTTTAAAGACAACGATTTGAACCATTTTTTGTATAAATTAAAAGAAAAATAGTCGCCTTTCACCAAATGTCTGTGGCACCTTAAAACTTTAGTGGACTCAAGTAAAGTGTTCACAGATTGTCACTTGAAAACTGAGCTAACAAGTGGGACAAGTCTTCAAAACGACCAAAGAGATCATCAAAGACATGTTTCGTTCTACACAACTTTTAAAAGCTTAAACTGTAAAACCCACCGAAAACTTAAAGAAATTATTGTTGGTTGTTGTCATTGCAGCTTCACATGCTCAGTTTTTTTTGTTAGATTTTGGTGCATATTTGAAGTACAAAAAATCATCGAATACAGTTAAATAAGCCGATTTCTTTGGGTATGCGGGAGTAGAGTTTACTGTCTTTAGCCGTATGTACCTACAGTTGCTATCTTTCTGGACTGAGAAGTCAGAAAGGGAGGAATCAATCCTCTACTAAAATTAGGTATGATTCATATCAATTACTACTACAAAGTTTCTTAAATGGATTTCTTTCTGGTGTACATATAATCAAAAATTTTAAAAAGTTATAATTTTTTTTGTGAGAATTTCCAGCATATCGCACACTAAATATAAACGAGTCTTGACTCAAAATGTTCTCAAAATCAACTCTCTAACAACTCCAGCAATTTCATTTTCATAAGTATTTTCTTTAACGAGAAAAATACTGTGTATTGGTTTGTATTTTAATCACGTTGCTTTCATTTTGAGATTTTTGAGTTCTGACTCTTTTGCATTTAATTGCTAAATGTCTAAAAAAAAGCGTTTTTTCGTGCCTTCTCCAACACCTTAAAGTTAAAAAACTGCTTTTCATTTTCGAATTCAATGATACAAAATGAGTCTAGAAAATAATCAATAACACAGGGCAAGAAAATTTAAATTTTTTTTCTGAAATCAAACTATACTTTTCTAAAGGATTTTCGAACGCTGATCACAACTGCGTGCTCTGCGTTTTTTTATTGTAAGAGCGGCTTAGGAAATTTTGACGGTTTTCCTTGTAAGTTGACCATTATGCGCATGCAGTTCCTACAAACCTGAAGTCTAAAATGCATTTTTTTTAACACAGATTAACAATACTCTAGCTATGTATTTAAAATTTAAACCATTCAAATCGGTTTAAATTTGCAAGAATTATTCATTTGCAAAGTCAAATTTTCAGTTACTTTGCAAGATTGCAAATACACAAAACAATTTTGCTTACAAAATATATATGTATACTGTCATACAGTAAAGGAAGAATGTTAAGGCTTTCAATTAAAAAAGAAATGTTCGAAATACGATGTTTGTAATAATGTTTGATTATAACACTGAGCAACAGCCAAAATTTTTCCGAGTTCTATTAAACCTTTTCTAAATGATTTTTGGACGCTGATCACAACTGCGTACTTAGTTTTTTGATTGTTTGAGCGGTTTGTAAGTTATTGGCGGTTTTTGCTAGGAGGTGTTTTCCACGATTTTTCATCTTTGAGATTTTATTGCATTTATAATATGTAGACAAACACATTAATTTTTTTATGACACAATAACGAATCCTCAAGCTATAATTTTGACCATAGTCGATTTCGATTGGTCAAGGGTTAACACGGCTATGGCTCTCCAAAGTTCAATTTTCGCGAATTTTTTATAAAAATTCATTTAAATTCGGGGTTGCAATTTTCAACTAGGAGTTAGTATGCAATGTATAGTGTAAGGTTGTAACTCAAACTTATAGAACAGATTTTTTGTGTTGCATGTGCCATTCTCGGCCTATACTCATTAGAGTGTAAATGCGACTTCACCTTCTGAACACGTGTTTGTATTGAAATCTTCTAATGCTCTTCGCGTCGTTGATGAAAGTAGCTAAAGTATTTTCGCAAGCGTCAATATTTGTCTTTTCGAGGGCATTAACAAAATTTGAATTGGTTCATTACTGTAGGAGCTATTCTAGAAAGAGTTGCATCACACAAGTAAAAATTTCAACCATACATACTAAGCAAACTACTTGCTGTTTTTCCATATTTTATTGCGACATATTTTTAGGGCACAAAAAATTCAAAATTCGAAAGCAGAAAATTTTATGAATTGAGGGCATTTGTTGTATGTGAGCTGCCTAAAATTGTGCTCCGATATTAAAGCTCAAAAGTAAATCCTTGCTTTTGTTGCTGAATTTATGCATGGAGAACTTACATATTTGTACACATACTCTATTACAAACATTGTATTTCAAAAACTTGTTTTTTAATTGAAAGCCCCAATATTCTTCTTTCACTATATGGCAATATATATTTTTTGGAAGCAAAATTCTTTTGTGTATTCGCAATCTTGCAAAGTAACTGAAAATTTGACTTTGCAAATGAATAACTCTTGCAAATTTGAACCGATTTTAATGTTTTACATTTTAAATACATAGCTAGAGTATTGTTAATCTATGTTAAAAAAATGGCATTTAAGACTTCAGATTTGTAGGAGCTACATGCATGTAATGGTCAAAAAACATGTAAAACGCCCTCCAAGGAAAACCATCAATATTTCCTAAGCCGCTCAAACAATCAAAAAACTAAGTACGCAGTTGTGATCAGCGTCCAAAAATCCTTTAGAAAAGTATGGTTTGATTTCAGAAAAAAAAATAATGTGGATTTTGTTGCTCTGTGTAATCAGTCAATAATTTCTGGAGCAATAATATTAAACGCATAAAATTCTATGCAGTTTTGCTAAAACACACATTGTAGTATTTAGTTATATCAATTATAGCAGTTAATTAACCACACTTACTAGCCAACAGTTATTCCTAAAATTTTAACATATCCCTTTTGCTATTGAAGCTTTTAAAATTTGCGCTACATTAAAATGTTTATGCTCATTTTCATATTTGTAGTTATTATTGCGGTTGTTGTTGTTGGTATGAAAATTTCCAGTAAACAATCTTAATTACAGAAGCTCATTAAACATGAATACAGTTGCATAATGCCAGCATACTTTCGGGCGCGCACATGAAAATAAAATGAACGCAAAGTGCTAGCGGCATACGCTGCCGGCGGTTAAAAGCCACACATGCGCGCGGCCGTATCTGTGTCTGGCTGTGCCTGTGTGTGTGTGTGTGTGTGTGTTTGTAGAGAAAACTTATGCGAGCACTTAAAAACTTATGTTTGCATAATTTGTCGACAGCATCGCTTGAAGGTATTTGGCAGAATTTCCAAATGAGGTTAAAATGCGACGTTCGTCGATGGCATTTGGCTGTTTGTGACAGCCAGCAATTCGAATTAACTTAATTTCGTGTATTCGCTACCTGCGCGCAGTCAGGCATTCAATCGCTCAAATGCCGAAATTTCGCAAACAACTTTGCAATTTAGCGGCAATGAGTGTAATCCGCCAAAAACTATGCAATGCAATTTAATTTGATTGCAAATATATACGCTGCTGTGTTGTTTGTGTGTGTGTGTGTGTGTGTGACGTGTGTATGTGTGTTTGTGATTAGTATTTGTATTTACCATTGCTGGTATATTTATTGTTTTGCACTCGGCAAAATATAATTAAAATGATTTACAGTTTTTCTAAGCGCAATAACAACAATTCGACAACAATTTCAATTCGCATCGTTCAGCGTCGTCGCGCGCGTCGCACCCATTCGCCGTGCGTGCAATGAGCCGCACACGAATGCCATTAACTAAATCCCCAGCGACGGTGGCGCGACGTACGTGTGCGACAAGCCGTAAATTACGCCGACACATTTGCACGGAGAGCTCGACGCGTCGTTCGCGCTATTGCTGCTTGTTTATTGTTTATTGCTGTTTTTATAGTTATTCTTATTGTTGTTGTTGGATTTAGCGAAAATTACATTTTATTTATGTGTTAATGCTGGCAAAAGCGGTGCCCGCTACGCAACGGCCGCTCATCGGTGCTGCATCGCTAACAAACCGGCCAGCCAGCCGTTTAACGGTGCCAATTGCATTGCGCTAATCTGCCTGAAAAGCTGCAATGAAATGCATAAATAGATCGCATTACGCGTATTTGCGCGCGAATTACAAGCAAATCAAAACAATGCGGCGAGCATAAAAATCTTTTACACGCTAAAGGAACACATTGCGAACGAGTTGCGGCCTTCAACAAATTATTTGAAATTATTTCGTTATGAATCAAACAAAAAATTTATATTTTAAGCAGCACGTGTCGTTCGCACTGCAAATTTACAACATTTAGAAAATTTCCATTGACAGCTATTTGTGTGTGCGGCGAAAAGCTGCCGGCGCCAGACGCCCAGGCGGCAAAGCAAAATACATGGAATTTTTGTAAATAAATTTTGTGGCATATAAATAATTGCATAAATGTTTGCTTTGGCGTGTGTGGGCGGCAACACTGTCAAAACTAAATAAATTCAATGGAGATACGTGTGTTATGCGGCAAAATGGAATTTACCCATAAAGACTACAAATAAATTAATGTTGGTTTGTGTTGGAATTGATTGCAAACTTGGCAGCAGTGAGGCGCGCGTAAAAATTGGTTAAACGGGCACATGGAGGCTTCGCGGTGAAGAAAATGGTCTAGGGACCCATAAATATGTCCAAGTAAATGTTTAGGTCTTTTTTTAGCACCAAATCATTTGTGCAAAGATGTTAAAAAACTTTTAATTTACATGGAACTATCGTAGGCGCAGAATATTATCAGATTTTGGCATTTTTGGTGAATGAAAAATGTAAGCCGAGGTGAGACTTTTAAAACAACACAAGCTTTGTTTTCCTAGCAAACTTGACTGGTGTTTCTAGGAAATGTTCTTTCACGATTTTTTATTAAAATTGCAAACATAATAGCCAAGACGAGAAAATTAACACAAAACTCTCAGTAGTGTACAAGTTTAGGAGCCTAAAATCTCGTTTAGTTATATTCGTTTTGGGTTAGTTAAAAGATCTTGTTTGAATTTTCACCACATCGCATCCTAGTCTGCTAAATTTAGCAATTTTTTTTATGCTGACTTACTGAAATTAATGCAACCAAATGTACTAATTTGAATTTCTTATATGGGTTGTCCTGTATAGCAAGAAGCTGTCCTTAAAGCGCCATTCAAATGTGCCAAATGTTATATTGCAACCACGTTTGTTCTATTATACACTGCAAAATTTTGCAATTGTATCTCAGAAGTGAGTAGTAGACTGTGTATTAGACATGTCTTAAGCATTTTTGATTACGATACGCCGACATATTTGGTTTTTTTAAATATGATAAGAAAAAGATGCATGAGCGCACAAAATGAAAAGTTTACTTCACGTTGACTAAATCAAGTTGAAAAAAATTAGAGGAAAATAAATAAATGAATACATACGTACGCACATAACTGGCACAACAGGCTGACAGCGAAACCTGAGGTCTGGCTCTATCGACCATCTAAGTCGACCATCTATGTATGAATTTGAACTTTCAAATTCAAACCCATTTATCAAGAAAAATTTTACTCTCAGAAGTTTGTCATTTCTTAGGGCTTGGGCCCAACCCATAATCATTACATTACAATGCCATTTCTTACTGACATGGCCGTCACGGATAGTAATATTTTTTTGTTATATTTTATATAAGATTTTATATTTTTATATTTTATATTATTTATTTTTTATATTTGGTGTCGATTATAGTGGAGGAGGCCCGTCGCTGTAGGCCTCTGAACGAACGGACTAACCAGCGCAACCACAGTAACCAAAAGTTTTTCTTAAAGAAAGTTAATGTCGACTGCTAATAATTTCAAATTGTCAAATGTCATTTATTTTCGATCGAATCATAATTATTGTAGATTGTGCTGCTCTACTGCGCTAAATAATGGTTTGTATTCCCGCCAGAAGCCTTCGGTTCTGTCTCACTTTCTATGTTAGTTTCATCAGGATGTGTTATACACATAAATAAAACCACACATCCTATGTTCGATGAGTTAAAAACCATTTCGAATTCTTTGGGGTTTGATTTCTAGATGTTTTAAAATAAGTTCTTCCTCCGAATTAATAACAATTTTCGTTTTCAGCTGTAGGCTATCTTTGATTTGTTAAATAGTCAATGAGACCAACTAAAATAAATAAGTAAAATAAAATAAAAATAAGTAAAATAAGTAAAAGAAAATTGAAATTATTTTCCTTCTAAAAGTATTTGCTTAAATGAGCTACTTTATCCTATCCCTTACTTAAGTGACGCTACAACTGATTTTCGGTTTTGGTCGAATCCTGAAGAACGCACCTGTGCTTTGCTTACTGGCAGCAACTATAAAGCTGCATTGACAGGCTGTGCAACACTTGGTTCTTATTACATAGATGTGGTGGCCCTTATTCCGGATTAGTCTACTGGTGGATATCATATAGCATTGCCGGGCATTTTCGGTCATACAAGCAATAAAAAAAAAATATTAACTAATAATATAATTCCGATTCTTAAACCTTTCTTCTGAACTTACTTTTTCGTTGTTTCTTACTCTAAGTGGGGTAGTACAAAATTAGCTTTTGTATGAATTGGGCTCAGGTTGCCCCAGCAGATTTCATTTTCATTCATTCTCAACATCTTGGAAGGAAAGACCGATAATAAATACTACCAAGACCTCAGTTTTCCGGATCTTTATACCCAACTTACAATTAATAAAGATACTTTTTTCAACTCTGTCTTTCATCAGTCTGACATATTACATTAACACAGAGTTTATGTGCTACTCATCGTGAACAACTAAAACTCCATAACACAAATAAAGTTGTGTTACATACATTCACTATGAAATTTGTAGACTCTCATTCTCGATTGACTTCCTTATAATCGCAAAGGCGCAACATCTGAAAACTCTACAAACATTCTGCTAATTCTTTCGTTTAGTTTCTTCTTTCGTTAACTTTTTTAAAGAGAGCATATGGAAATTAGCAAAATTTCACCAACCTTATCAGATTGCTACATTTGTACCCAATCCTCTTTATTCAAGCTCTCCAATGCCTCCATGTCGCCACTGTCTTCAGTTCGCAGCCACCTCAGTAACCACACCGCCGCCAGTGTGGAAATTCCAGCAGCGAGACAGCAAGTCCGCCTGTTTGTACGTAATTACGGTGTTGCAATACTAAAGCAAAAACTTGTTTGCATTCACTTTTTGCGCACACATTCACACACCGTGGCCGGCACTCGATGTTGGCGCCTAACAGTCGCCTACAACAAATTTCACACGTATCCGCAATTAAATGAACTTCAAAATCCCATTCACAGCAAATACACAAATTCTTTTACAAACTTTGCGGCCGACATGGCAACTAACACGGCACACACACACACACACACACACCAGTAAGCACAGCTCAGGCAGCCGACAGTCACCATGCAGATACCTAAATTGTCTGCTAGTCACAGTTATGTGGCCACATTTGCAAGTATGTGTGTGTGAGTGCGTACTTCAGTTGAATGTGTGGAAATGTGATAATGTCTACTTACTTCATACATTTCCATTGCACACAAATATATTTTTTTGCGTTGTTGATGCCCACAAATGGAACTTGGCACAAGCTGTTCGTTTCATTGTGCTGCGAAAATTAAATGAGCTTTCCGCTTAAAGAGGCTGCCACACACAAGTTGACTGAAGACAAATAAAATTGAAATGTTTCATCGTGAAGAATGTTTCAATCGAGAATCGTTGAGGAAACGGACAAAGATGTACAAATGAGTTCTCATGACCTGTTTGCAGAATCCGAACTGAAACTTAAAGGTGTTATATGTTTTATATTTTTAGGTAAAATATAAACCTCTTAGGATCTTAAGAAAGCTTCAGACCTCATTTCATTCTTAATTTAAGTTTTTTTCAATTACCTAACTTTAAGGGAAGGCTCCCCTGGATTTGGGCAAAAATAAGGCAAAGTTTGTAATTTTTTTGTGGGATAATGAAAAGGCGTACAAACTTCCGGTTTTGACTATTAAATTCGTCTATTATTTAGGAGTTTAAAAAGTTAAAAAACTTGATGAAATTCAAAATGGCGGCTACAAAATGGCGATTTCCGTAGGCCTCTGTGCGCCAAACATCGCTCGAGAACTGTAATCCTGCAGCCTCTTGTAGTGGACTGAAATCAAAAAGCATTGTCATTACTTAAAGATAACAAAATTGTCTGTGCATTGAACTAGACTCAAAAAATTTAAACGAAAAATTCTTGCACAATGAATATTTGAAGTAAAAAGTTCAATTTTTTGCACCTTTTTTTAATTTCAACCACATTTAAAAATTAAAAATAAATAACTATTTATGCAAATTGTTAGTTCAAGGCATACAGAAAATCAAATACATTCGAGCAGTTTTTAGATGAAGAAAATCGGATCATTAGATCAAGTCCGGGGATTTCAGTTAGATTGGAAAAAATGGTTTCGAGATAAACGCGTTTGAAGTTTTTAGAAAGTCAAGTTCATCAAGGTTTTTAACTTTTTAAACTCCTAAATAATAGACGAATTTAATAGTCAAAACCGGAAGTTTGTACGCCTTTTCATTATCCCACAAAAAAATTACAAACTTTGCCTTATTTTTGCCCAAATCCAGGGGAGCCTTCCCTTAAGAAAGCCGTCGTGGCTGATTGTTTAGTGTGTTGTGTACTTCATCCCCTTTCGCTACTGAATTTTACTGGGAGAGTTAAAATTTATAATTTATCGATCAAGTTTTTTGTGTGGTTATAACATTCCATAATAATTTTTTTCTTTTATTTACGAACCCAATTTTTTAAAGTGATGTCATATAACAGCAACCATATCGTTGTGGCTGTAATAATTGCTTGAAAATAAAATTGTTTACGCATACTTAGAAATCAAATATTTCTTAATTTACTTTAGCTAAAACCATAAAAAAAAAGTATCTGAAATAAAGTGAAAAGTCAAAATGAAAAGTTCTCTTATTTTTTCTGCTTCTTCTTCATTTACTAAAGATGTAACATTCAACAAACGTGTATGCTTAATTTCTTTAAACTTAAACATTTAATTCATTAATTTTGTATTATTCCTTCAAATTATCCTAAAGACCAAAAAAAATTAAATCTTGAAGTCCTACAGGCTCCAGACGTGCACAAAGTAGCATGTGGACATATGGCAACAAAATAGCTGTTAAAAATTCTTCCTGCCTTACTTCACCACACCTCATTTTACACGTAGCCTTCATTTCGTATGGCACTTCTTTTGGTTAACCAATTTACATTATGGCAAATAAATGACTTACCAAGAAATGGTTATGAAAAATTGAAATTGACTCAAGTCTACAAAGGCAGAAAAATCAATGTTTTGCTAGTGCAAAAAAACCCCACCGCAAGATTTCATTCAAACATATGTATGCGCACAAATATACTTATATGTAGTGGCGCACACAGGGAGTAGGGGGATTTTGAGGGTTCATTCCCCCTACCCAAATAAAAAAATTGCTAGTGCAAAATATGGTTTCGAACGGAATTGAGCTCAAAAGTTGTGCGCGAAACCCCTCCCCCCAAAAATTAAATACTGTGTGCGCCGCTGCTTACATGCATACAAACTTTGCATGGGAAGCACGTGAGCTGCCACCAAGGCCATATTAGCTTCCTTGGGTTGTACATTCTAAAGTTCCGTGGCCACTAAAATAGTCATGAAATACTAATTTTTTGCAGTGAAGCGAGCGAAATAATTTTCATCTACACACACACATAGAAGCTCAGCGTTCTACAGTATACATATGTGAACGTGTGTGTGTGCATGGAGAATGTTATGAAAAATGTATTAATTAAGCGCGCGCCAAGTTGATTGTGGAAATTATGTGACTGCATTGTGTCCACAGTTTTCTTGCAGTCAGCCGCTGGAAAAACATTTTCTCGCTGCCTCTTATGCGAAGCGCGTTCATACAACATTACCTGCAGAAAACGCCCCCATATGCTTCCATGGCAGTGAAGGCTACTTGATTTTGTCAATTTTTAATTTACAAGGACATTTGCATTATTAATTGGTCCCACTTCGGTGCGCCGTTGCGTCGTTGCTTCGAAGGTCGACAACGAAATTTTTGTTGACACTTCACACACAGAAAAAAAAACGCAAAAATCTGAAATCGGCACTAAATAGTAAATTGCGGTGTATTGCCAGCTGGCCTCGAAGTTAGCTATGATACGCCAGCCATGGCGCCAAGGCAGCAACGGCTCGGTTTCGTCCACATTGAGTGTTCCTGCGCATAATAAATTCAAATGTGTTGCCTGCTGTTGATGGAGCTCGCAATATGTGTTGCACGTAGTTAATTGGGTGGCTTAGTGTGTCAAAATTACAAGTTTGCCAGTTTGTCAGTTTTGCGTGCAAAGTTGCGCAGCTATAGTCACCAACACAGAGGCCACAGGGGAGTTACGTGACACATGTGCAATTTTTACTTTTAGTACATAAGTGAAATATTATACCTTCGCGCGAATGGCTGTCCGTGCAGCCGAGATGCAAACGCTAAGCAATTATTGTGACGGAAAAGAGAGAAAGTTTCATTTTTAGAAATATTTAATGTCAGACTATTGTCTCCATGACTTCTTCCGGTGCCTTATAGAGGTCTTGGAATATTTATTTGCAAAATTGATTTTAGTCTGTTATCACTGACGTCAGGACTTGCATAAAAAATAAATTTAAAAAAAATATTTAAATTGTGTATGTGAAAAAAGCCGTCTTCTATCGAGAAAAATTTCATTCTACAGGTCACCCATTCAATATGTGCTTTTGTAGGGTGCAGAAGCCTGGACGAAAAAGCAAAACGATGAGGCTGCCTTGGAAGTTTGTACAATTCTTGTAATTCTCATATCCATCATGTGGATAGCGATAGAAGTAGATGAGTGTTTCACCAGGCCGACCTGGAATTCATAAGTTACTTCCATATTATTTTATCTTTCCTCCGTGTATTTACAAATTTTCTTAACACGTTCGTCACATCAATGCATGAATTAATGAATGTATAATGGTTAAAATATGATATATTCTGATTACTATAACAATATATCTCTTATCAGATTTCTGATAGTACAACTAAGTAGCTTAACCCTTTCGACCCCAAAGTTGCCTGAGAGCTACTTCACCTATTTGTCATCTTATAGCACAAGCTATGATTGATTTATGGGTTTAATTTAAGTAAGCACCAACAAAATAATATTTTTAGAAGTGAATTCAAAGTAAATTACAAACATTTTACTGTTATCCCCAAAATAGTTTCCAAAAATTTGCAGCGATGTCAGGGAAAGTTTGTGTTCTAATTGAAGTCTCCGAATTAGGCGCGTTTGATCAAAACCCTAATTCTTTAATAATGGTTAAATCAAATCAAAAATAATAATTTTGATAATAATGATAATGATAATTTTTAATTTTTCATAAATATTAAATAATTTTTCTATAATTAAAAAATATTGATGCAAAATTTATTTAACCCGTTTTAAGCTAAAATTGTTCAAAAGCAAACTAGCCCTAGAACTCTAACAAAGAGGCGTGGCGAGTTCGAATATCGTGTGGACACTTCTTAGGAAAGTATTTCATGATTTAAATACCAAAAAGTAATATCGAGACACAAGGTAAAATTCGGGGCCGAAAGTTTACAAAATTATGTGTCCATTTTTGCAACTCACTGAAATTTTTAGTGTTTCTGTTTTTTACATTATTAAACATACATTTTTAAACTTATGTTAGTCATGCTTAAGCTCAAAGTTCTGTAATTTCCTTATACATATTTGAAACAAAAAAAATTAAATAAAAAGCTCACTCCGTCTTCATACACGCCCATGAAATTTTCACTTCACTACCTTTCAACATTTGCCCGGAATCGATTTTAAATATATTTAGCACAACTTAAACAACAAAAGCACAAAAAACACTAAAAACTAAACTTCCTCCCAGGGTCGTAAATCATTGCAAATTCTCTTGAGCCAATTTCAACTGCATTTCATCGGCGCAGTTTTCTCACCCATGAAACCTTAAACCTGATAGCCAAAGCCACGTTTTTGTGCTTGCATAATTTCGCTACTTTTAGCAAAAATCAGCTATTTTCAACGAACATCCGCTGACAGCATAAATTTTGCAACTAAAAAACTTAACGGCGCACGGAAATTACTGTCTGTCTGCATTTTCAACACCTCCCAGCCAGACAGCAATATTTGTGTACGTGTGTGCGTGCGCAGCTAACCACACCTTCCATTAACAGCTGTCCGCCCTTCAGCACTTTCACCACACCTTCCTCGGTCGCACTCAACTCTCGGTCCCCAGGTGGCGGCAGCGTCAATTCTTCAAATTCAAATTATTGATTTTCGCTACAATTTCCTGTAGGGACAACACTAACCCCATCCATCGTCACCCGGTGCGCCGCATAACTCAATTTGCCTGCCGCCGCTACAAGCGGCCGTAATAATGGCCGCCGCTGTTGCATTCAAGTTAAAACAAGGCGAACGCGTGAATTGCAGCAAGTCAGCGGACAGGCGCGCAGTGCGGAGCGAAGGTGGCGCGGTGAACGCTTAAAGCGCCCGGAAAAACAAAATTAAACTTTGACGCGAATTGGATGATTACGCTGCTGCGTTGCCGCTGCTAACGTGAATTTCATCCACTTCCGGCGGATAACAACTGCGACATCCGGCAGCACAATGTTAGCGACAACTTCAACTACAAAAACAACAACAACAAAAGTGGCAACGCCAAAGGCAGCGTTGAAAGTGAAGGCGGAAGTGCAGACGACAGGGGGTCGCGGTGGCAGTCGGAGGAGCTGGTGGCGCGACATCGCAGCAGGTGCAGTCGTCACCAGCTGCTCCGGCGAAGCGTCGATACGAGCCAAATTGGAATTTGTTAGCAAATTTGCAACTTGGTTTGCTGTGAATTTATTTTATTTTTATTTTCACTAGACGCTTTTCTCTGCGTTTTATTGGCAGCACTTTTCGCAGTAATCAATTTTGGTGGAATATAAAATGCGAAGGCGAAGAGAGCAGGAAGTGAAATTGTCGCTCACAAAGGAAATTGATTGTTCGTAATTATTTAAAGTGCAAATTGACAGAAGACACGCAAAGACGGCTGTAGAAAAGCAAGAAGACATGTACAAAGCAACAGAATGCAAAGCAGAGAAGCGGCAAATGACGAAAAGGGAAAAAGATTCAGCTACAGCTGAGTGGAAAAATGAGAAGAATAAAAATACAAATTACTAAATAAAAATACAAATATTTACAGATTAACTTTAAGTGAAAAAAGTGACAATCATTTCAAGGAAATGAAAGTTTAGTTAATTATTTAATTAAATAATTAATTTAACACTAGAATGCCCGAAAATCTGACCTACCTAAAATGCCCATCGGTAGTCATTTTGACTACCATATTGTTTACTGACTTTTTTTTTAATTTTATTGGTTTTCAAGTAGCAAATATGAATAAATGCACATTATATTAAATTAAAATAAGTACTCCATTTTTATTTTTTATGGTTTACAAAGAAAATTCACAAAAATATAATGGCGTACTTTACACATAAATGGGATAAAATGGAATGAAACTTGGAATTTGGAATTTGTGAATGAATTTTGTGTGTGAATTTTTGATTGAAAAACTTGGGAATTGTCACAGCCTACTATGATATTTTTTTTTTAATATTTGCAATTATTTGAAATTTTCATATTTCGTGAAGATGCATATTTGTCTTTTTATCAGTAAGATTCGCTGAAAATTGTATATAGCTAGTCAAAATGACTACCTTTGGGCATTTAAGGGGGGTTTCTACCTTGTGCGGTAAAAAAAATCGATTTTTTTTTTCATGCATTTTTGGATTAATACATGATTGTAGAATACGCTCCCAAAATTTGAAGTTGAAATCTTTCGAATTACGGAAGCAATTTATAGAAACAGGTAGCGGTGTCGAGCGCGCCGAGCTGCTGAAGCAAAACTTTGAACGCGTTTTTCTCAAAACTACATTTTTTGACCTTGCGGAAGTGATTTAGGCCACACGAGTTGAGCAATAGCTACGAAATTTTAAACAGTCATTTATCAAGGTCTTAGCTATGGCACGAACTAGGATCTTCAAGAAATAATAATTTTTTCTTATTAAAAATAGAAATTTGTATTGAAAAAAGTAGGTAAAAATTGAGTTTTTTAGTCAAAATCGCATATATCCTTCATTTTTCATTTGTTTTTTAAAATCCTAGTTCCAGCCATAGACAAAAGGATACAGAATAAGAAAAAATTTGATTTTTGTGTTTCAAGTCATCCCAAACAGCGGCAGGACTTCCGCGAGTAAGGAAGTCCTGCCGCCATTGCTCGATGGCCCCCTCCCCCCCTTTGCATATTTTATCTTGAAACTTTTTTTACTTGTACAATAAACATATACCTACATCTGAAAAAATTTTCCAGTGTTTATCTTATAAACCTTCCCATCAAAAATTTTTCAAAAAAACATGTTTTCTCGGCCGCACAAGGTAGAAACCTGCCTTAAGGTAAATTTTGCAAAATTGGGGTAAAAAATTTTGTTACAATATTTTTTATTTATTTATTCCATTTAGCTTTAAAAACTAATAAAAGTCACGTAAGATATTTTTTTAGAAAGCGATGCAACAAAAGTTATTTACAATAAAAGACCTCAAAGTAGTCAAAATGACTCCCTTGGGCATTGTAGTGTTAAGGGGGTCAATACGTGTAAATTTACAAAATTGTCTAATCTTTTCTTTTGTGAAATAGACTCCAGGGGGTCTTAAGAATATCCCCCTCAAGTGGTTTTTAATTCTGACGACCCGTTCCTCTGTAGCAGCGCTTTATTGATGGTCAATTCGTTCCGCATGATATCGGTAACGCAAAGTTTAAACCGAATTATTTCGAAACACTGGTTTTTGATTATGGAAGTAGAATATCTCGGCAAGTTTTAGTCCCACTGATCTAAAATTTGGGCAGCAACTTTTTGAAACATAGAACTTCTAAAGTAACTTAAAATTTCATTGTTTTTGGCGCAATCAGTGGCGCCATTTTCGGGAAATTAAGAAAAAAAAGGTAATTTTTTCCGGTTGGAGCGTATTTTCGAGAAAATATTTTTTTTGTTAGTTCGTTTAGAAGGTACTTACATATATTTTCTCATAAAAACTAATAGCAATATTTTTTCAGATTATTTTTGGGGCGCCGACACAACTTCTACTAGAATTTGGGCCCAACGTTGGACCCCCACCACCGCCGCCATTTTGAGCACGCCAAAAAAAAAAAACTGCTACCTTTTAATAAAAGAATGAAAAAAAAAATTGTACATTGCATTAATTTTTTCCGGCGTATGCGCGATTCCAAAAATATACCGTTTACACGTATTGACTCCCTTAATTAAAGCAAATGAAAGTGGCTTACATTGTCGCACGTGTCGCATCTGTTTCTTACAAACATATTTGGTTTCAAATGGCATTGGGTGCGCCAATGGTTACTTATATATTAGTGTCCGACCGAATATTCGTCTTCGGCTTCGACTTATTATTAAAAAAAATATTTTTTAATATTTCAAATAATATCAAATAAACAGCAATTTCAACCATGTCTTCAAAAATACATTCTTAAAAATCCCAAAAATTGCATTGGAAACCAAAAACTTAAACTGAAAAAAATTAATCAAGTTAACACTTCAATTTGTGCTAAATTTCCAACAACAACAGCGTACTCTATGCACAAGCCGAAAAATAAATCCTTCAGTGATTTGGCTGGTGCCATTTGGGTAGCAAACAATTCAATTAAAACTTTTTTTGCATGTGGCGAAAGCAAACGAAATCATTTTGCATACACCACACACACACACACAAACAGTCACTCACTCACTCACCCACCACGTTACACTCACTCAGCCACCCAACAGATTTCATTCAATCCGCGCCGCTTTCCGCTCCGTCACGATCCACCAAAAAACAGCAGCTAGCCAAGTAATCAAATGTGCGCCGCACAGGACGCAGTGCACCGAAACCGGCAACCGCATTTGTTGCCAATGAAACGTCAATTAGACGCTTGAATAATCAAATAAACTTCAAAGCCGAATGAGCCACAGCAGCAGCTGAACAGTTGAGCGGCTCAAAATGAAATGGAAACGCTTATGAACGGCAACGTACGTGTGCTCCGGCGCACTTCAAAACAAAACAGACCAACATCACCAACATCAACTCGAACACTTATCCACTCACACATAGACATTCCATAGGTTGCGGCACCGAAGCGTGTGCGGTGGCGAAAACGCTAGGCGCATCATAATGGACATGGCAGGTAAAGCCGACCGAGCGCACACATGAAAAGTTCGAAAATTACCGCAGATGCACCAGTGACAGCGTCGGAGCGTCGGGTGGGGTGTGGTGCGGTGGGTGGTAGGTTGAGAAGTTGTGCTCAATTGTGTTACATCAGCTGAAAAATCATCAAACAACAAAGATGCTGCATGCACAACGGGAGCGGCCACTGCTGGCACACGCTGCCGTATGAGTGACCAAAAATAATCACAGTTAAAAGCGCTGCTTTGAGCCGGCATACATACATTGATTTTTGGTAAAATGATTGCCTGCAGCATGGACTGCAAAAGCGGTCAGATAGACATTGTGCTACTTGTTGTGTGTTGCCGATATTTGTTTGATGCGTTGTTTGTTTGCTTTCGTGTGGGCTGTTGGTCAACCCATGCACCAGTCGGTTGTTCAAATATGTGCTGAAAATGTTTCGAAAAAACTGTTTATAAGTCGATTGGTCTGATACGGTACGGCAATTCATCATTGCCGAGCATATTTACGGGCGCTCATGCGTGTTGGTGGCACTCAGATATGCTGAATGCTAAAATTCATGCAGGAATATGGAAAGCTGCAACAGAGGCTGCTCATGAGTGAAGTGTTTGGGATTCTAGTAGTTGTTGTCAATTGGCAATATTGGATGGTAGGAGCGGAATGTAATCGGGCAATGTGTGGTGAGTTAAGGGAACGATTGCTGTATGAGTGAGCTGAGCATCCGTTTTTTTCATGTACAACGGTTATTAACTCAAAGCCACTGGTGTGCACAAGAGGGGTTTTAGGGGTTCACATTTCCTCAAATATATGTTTGTTATAAAAAATAAAAAAATTGGTAACAAATATGATTTCAAACGATATTGGGCCCAAAAGTTGTGTACAAAGTGAAATGCTATGCGCGCCATTGCTTAATACAGTTGTATCTTGTCTCACCAATTGTTTGGTGATTCTTCAAATATTTCACCATCTGCCACCACTGACTACAAAATGACATATTAGCATGTTACACCATGCGGCAACAAATTTTACACACGAAAAAATCGATATACTTGCGAAACTAGGGGCAAAATTTAGTAAAACTGCGTTTTTAGTTATTCTCTCTAATTTTTTTTTTAAGGGACTTTGAAATTTCAAGGACATGTTTATTTTAAAAAAAATTTTTTTTTAATTGAGCGCATTTTAGAATAACAAAATGGGTATCAAATGAAATAGAAAAATCCTTAGAATCTTAGAAAATATAATGTTTTGGTTCATAAGGACAAAGAAGTATTGAAAATGTCCTTTGAAAACTTTATCCTTGAATATCCTCGGATATTGATATTATTCCTTGATCAGTTAAAATTCCTACAAACTGTCAATCTAATCGTCTCCTCCATTATTATCCTGTTACACTGTTCTATGCGGCTACTGTTTATCTCCTCTATTTCTCTTATTTTTGTACCTTTGCCCTTCCTCAGTGCTTATTTTTGGGTTAAATATGTCTGAAGCCACTATTCTCTCTCCATCTATCAATTCCTATAAGTATTTCTTTAGCACTTCGTCGTTGAACAACTGTAATTTTGTTGCATTTTTCTCTGTTTTCTCATATTTATCTGAGATCCTGATATATTTTAATGCTTCAAACATTGATTTATATGATTCTGCCTATGTCCCAATATTTCCAAGCGCATCTGTTCATCTCAACTTCTGTACATTTATTCAATTTTCAAGAAGTGCAGACGTAAATTTTTCTGACAAATAGTGGAGTTCACCAAATAATGATAGACGAACGTGCGCATTACCTTAAAATTCAGTTCAATGGAAATTGTCAACAAATTAGGAGCTTAAGTGGTCGACTCGGATTTCCCTTCATTCATGTTCAAAGAATTAAAAGTACTTTGCGGCCATCTTTTCTCAGAAACGATCAATAGTTGGACACTCCCGTATGAATGCTCAACGTTGTTGGTTGCCAGGCAAAAGTCGCAAACATCTAGGAGTCGCTTTCTGCGTTAGAAGAGATACAAAGGGATATTGGTTCTCGCTATAGAATCACCATAGCCCTGGAATCAGTTCCAAAACCTTTTTGTCCAAGCCAAAAAACATATTTGACTCTGTTCGGCATACACTTTTGACTGTAAGTGGTTGTAATGTATTCTACTACACTTCCCACCTGCTCGTCTCACCTGCTCTCACTGACCGCACACAAAATGGCCAACCAATCCGCCTGCAATGAAAGCCAAGTGTGGCAAGAGCAGTTAACAGCAACAACAAACATCGAGTGGGTTTTGATGCGGTAACCGTTGAAATGGAATCTAATCGGCTTTTGATTTTACAGCAAAATCTTGTGCATGCATGCCGCTTGCCCACAGCTTACCCATACTGGTGCCAACCGACCAACCGCCCCAACAGTCAGCCGACTTACCCTTGTATGCTTCCTGCACATATCATACGTCCATATGTGTTGGTATTTGTTCACACACACACACACACACACAAACATATTCATATGAACCCCGGCGTCTGTGAGCGCTCCCTGTTTATTTGTAAGCATGTGTGTGTTGCTCTTTAGTGCCAACTCACATTCCGCGCCTGTAAGTATGGCATATCCGTTTCCGCTTGTTATGCTCAGAAACGTTGCCATAGCACAAGCAGGCAGCATGGCTGCCTATGCTGCACTGCTCCGTGTCTCCGTGTTACTTTTGTTGTTGTCCACGTTTGTGCTTCAGCTTCTTTTGATATGTTCCGAATACAAGTAGCAATGCCAAAAGTCAACCAAACGCACTCCTCGCACATCTCTTGCCCGCTTATTCGCCGCTCCAGAAGATGTGGCAACAAATTGGTTAGTATGCAGTTTAGCGGACCGTAGACGGCAAGTGAAGGCAGCAACACGAACGGCAACGGCAGCCATAATATCGAATGATTTCTTCCATATGGTCGAACTTACAAAGCGCAGCGACTGCCGGTGCAGCATTGCGGAGAGCAGAAGTGTTCTGCTGACGCCTGGCTGAATGGCGGCGATTGCGCGCTCGACTGTCCGGTTGGCTGGTTGCTTGGCATGCGGCAGCGCACCGGTGAGTTGAGTGTGCCACTGGTGCACTTGATCACTCGCTAGTTGCCATAGTGCAGTGCAGTCAGCTGTGCTAACGATGCGCCTTCTCATACATTCAACAATCAGGAGGCGGCAAGGATGAACAGGAATGTGAAGAGTGCATTTGCCAGCGCGGGCAAAGCTTTTGAAAATTGCGAGGAAAGAATGCTAGTGAAACGACTGAGACAACCTATAAGAAAGGATTTGGTGGCGCAACTAATCGTAATTGGTTATGTTCTCATAATTTCGTCCCCTGATTTTAGAATAACCTTTGCTCTGGCTTGAAGTTTGCTTCTATTAGTCTCATCAATAAGACTTCAAACAAGAGCTTCTTCAACTTGAACTAACTTTCGGCTTCTACCCAGTTTAATTCTTAATGATTTTCCTAAACCCATTCGACTTCAAAGTTGCCTGAGAGCAACTTCACCTATTTGTCATCTTTTAGCAAAAGCTACAATTGATTTATGGGTTTAATTTAAGTAGGCACCAACAAATTAATATTTTTAGAAGTGAATTCAAAGCAAATGATAAAAATTTTACCGTTATCCCAGAAATTATTTCAAAAAATTTGCAGCGATATCAGGGAAAGTTTGTGTTCTAATTGAAGCCTACGAATTGGCTGCGTTTGATCCAAACCCTGTTTCTTTAACAACGAATAAATAAAATGAAAAGTGATGATTTTGTATTTTTCCATAAATTTTAAATAATTTTTTTGTAATTAAAAAATATTGGTACAAAATTTATTTAACCCGTTTTAGCCTAAAATTGTTCAAAAGTAAACTACCTCTAGAACTCTAACAAAGAGGCGTGGCGACTTCAAATGTCGTGTGCACACTTCTTAGGTAAGTAATTCATGATTTAAATACCAAAAAGTGATATCGAGGGTTAGAAATTCGTGTATTGAGCTTGGCCCATCATAGGTGTCCTTCGACTTTCATGTCGCGTACTCCACATTCTTCTTTATAGTCGTTTTTAGATTAAACCATCCTAGTTATGCGTTGATTTCCATTTTGGTAATACTTTTTGGTACAATTTTTTCCATTTATCTTATCAACAAAATGCGACTGAATGATAATTCACTAAATTGTGCTTCCTACAGACGTCAAACTGGGTTTTAATTGAAGTGGCAGAATATGTTTTTCAACTCCGGCTTCGGTCAAAACTTTAATCAAACAAATCAAACTTTGAGCAAAACACTGTAATTTTACTTAGACCTGTTCTTCACACCGTTCATCACACCTAATATTTGGTCATCAACATGTCAGTGAGGTTTGGTGAGGTTTTTTTGCTCAGAGATATGTTTTCAATTGCGTTCGATACCAAGTCTAACATCTGTAACATGGTTTTCATTGCTCCTTTTTATTTTGGTGCATTCTATTGTGATCTCTGGTTGCGAAAGTCTGCGCCTAAGCACAACGTTGAACTTTACAAAATTTGCAAAACTTGTTTCGACTTCAGCTATGAACCACTCAAAATCTTGTATAGAGTCGATTAGAATACAAAAAAGGTTACAAACTGCCGGCTACAAGTTTATTAGATACCAGGATGCATGCATAGAGAGGAATAGAGATACTGGATAACCATGGCAAAAGTTGTGCATACTTGCCAAACAAAGTGACTAGTAACAGTAACTAGTAACTAGTAACAGAACAGCTTAATGCATTAGTAGACGTTATCACTTTCATGCTTATCTCACAGGTGAGAAAAGTGTTTCATACATCACAAGTTCTATTGAACAAAAAAGGACTCTGACACATGTTGAAATTCTTTTACAGAATTCTTTTCCTTTTTTTGCCACTATGTATTTTTTCTATTGCTGAAACTATTTATAGATCTCAAAGTTTCTCAATTACATTTCATTGCTGCCGGACCTGTCCAGAATAGACGAAAACGCCCAATAATAATGCAATGCAAACAACTCGAATGCAACAAGTTTTGTTAACATTTGGTGAAACAATTCTCTGACTACTTTTCAGCCAAGTAGTCAATTAAAACGCACAGCATTTTCCTAATTTTCGAAATTGCAGCAATATTATTGATTTTGTGTGCTGCCAATTTAAAGGAAATTTCAAATGCATGGAAAAAGCCTTCATTCATACAAAAACAAAAAAAAAGAAAACACTTTTGAAAGTGTTGAAAAGAAGAGTCGGAAGTCTAATTGAAGTGTTTTGCTGCGAGAAGCAGTTAGACAAAGTTTGTATTTTCATTCAGCTGCTGGTATACGACGAACGAATGTTGCATGGAGAATAAAAGTAAATTTCGGGACAGTAAAATTTTCGCAGGTGGCAGGTTAATAAAAGCCACAAATTTACTACATTGCAATTAAAATTTGGCTAGAAATATTTTTCATACAACTACTACTACGAACTCATTGTTGACTTACTGATAAACTATGGGCTAAGATTTTCTCCTTGTGAATGAATGTATAGCGAGCAATTGAATGAATGTGCATTAAGCTCCAAGCGGCTGCGTCCATTCATCGTAACGCATTTCCGTAGACTATTGAATTGGTGGCATATTTGAAAATCCAACAACACGGCTACACACACACATAACTGCAAATATGTACGAGCACATTACACATACATTCATATATCTAAATGTATGCAACTGCACTTGGACTTGCTGCCCGAAAGCCAGCAACTGAATTTCTGTGGCGTGCGCCTGCACTCACGAAATAATGCGCCATGCTTGGCAACATCCCTGTAGGAAATCGGACTGGTCCAAATGTAGTTTTTCAACTGGTTACTTGACAGTCATAGCTGACCTCAGAACCGACTGGTTTATAACTCAGTTGCAAAGCGACTAGTTTGCAAACTAGTTTATTCTGGATTAATTTTCTAACTAGTTGATTTTTATAAAGGAAAATAAATCATTGAAATTTTTAAATATTAATTTTATTAAAACAACAAAAATTCATCGCGAATAAAAAAAATATTGGTGCACGTAAAGATGAATTTCGAGTTGTTGACACACTTCTGTCGAAACTGTTTGGGGTCTGACGCAATGCAACATCCGTAACAGAATTTTGTTGATTATTTCACCTCTGTTTCGTCTTTCGTTTCGTTTCGTATTTTCATGTCTCTTCTCGCCTATGAACGTGCACACAGAACGTGAACGATTAGACGCGAAATGACTGACTTCTGCATTCGCAGACAACTACTTGGACAACTAGTTGTCCAATTGACTTACAAGAAACCAGTTGAAAAACCAATGAATTTTGGGAACCAGTTGTCTCAGGGCCAACAGGGATTTTACTCACGTGTATGTGTCCACTTTTGTGTCTTCATGTACATCTTCTGCAACATCGATGATGTAATATAGACAAATATTTTTCTTGCTTTCTTGTGCCCAGTAAATATTTTTGTAAGGTTTAACACTTGATTGGTTTTTAATTTATTTGCACATTGCACAAATACGAAGGCAAATATTAGGCACATTTTAATTTGCTTCTATTCACATTGCAGTAAATGGGTGTGTGTGTGTGTCGGAGCGTAGCTTGAAATTTGCTGGTATTTTGTATGAAACATAGAGAACATGGAATGCTGCAGTGAAAATTTATTGGTTACTACTAAATAAATAAATAAATAAATAAATTTAATAAATCAATAAATAAATTCACTTTCAAGTACTCGTAAGTGTGAGTGTTCTTCGTATATGTGTGTATGTACGGGAACTGCAAATGTGGCTTCTCAATTTTCTTGCTATCCATCAATTATTTGCTGATGCGTTTGCTGCAAACAAAGCACTATGAGAAAATCATTTGTCGAACGCTTTCGAGTGTGCAATGTCAATTAGCAATATTCGAAGCATACTTTTGGGCGTCAACTGTGAAGCAGCTGACCGTTTTTAAAGTGCTATGTTAACTTTGAAACGGCATATTTAAGCTAAACTGAAGATTTTTACATTTTAAGCGCATTTGGCTCAGGCAAAAAATAACTTGAGCCATTTTAAGCGCCTGCAAGCAGGCCATAATTACCTAAAACACTTTGGTTGTTATACTTGCTTCAGTATTTAGCTGCAAATTAACAACCCACATTTACTGACGATTTCTTTAGACTCCAACTATATGTCACAATGTGATAAAGTGTGCTTAATAGCCTAAAATCATGCTTCACCATTTGACAAATCAAATTGTATGACTTTCAGCACAGGCGCCGACACATTGCCGGCAGCCAAGGCATACAACATTTTACTTATTTATTTGACATTCAGCCTAAACGAAGCGGTGACACGCAAACTGAAAGACAAACTGTGCAGCTGTGAGACACAGTGGCACGTTGTGTGTTCGCAGTCGGTTGGCTGCTGCTAGCAAAACACACATACACACACACACACACAAATGTTTGTCATCATCAGCACGCCACACGCTGCCACTGGACGAGCATGCAACATACATAAATGACCATAATCCAATATTATGCCGTTCTTTTGGCCACAAGCACGCACACCGACCAGCCAACTGCTCGGCCCACTTGGCGCACAGATTTGATTTGTGAGTGACAATTTGACTTTGAAAGCAATATTTAGTGCATACATTAAGGAGCTGCATGTGTTCACTGTAGTTAACGCCATTTGAACTGCATAAAAATACAGCAGAGCAGAGTGGCGAACGGCCACGAGAAGTTGACTTCAAGTCAAGTGTTGCTTACGGCCACCGGACACACAGACGAAATTCTATATTTATGAAAGTGTATGTACAAATGTATGTGTAAGCGACACTCACTTGTAAGACACGTGTGTGTGTGTGTCTCAGATTGCAGCAGACAACGTGCTGTCTGCACCAAGCTGTCGTCTACCGAAAACACTGCAGCGTACATCAGCATTGTTGTTGCTGGCGCCTACCGCACTCTCAGCTTAAACTTGACTTAAATTTCAACACTTTCAGCTCAAACTTGACATGGACACACACACATACACTTGAACTTAAATGTTTTCACAGTTCGCATATTTCTTTCTCTGACACTTCGCACGGCAGCTCAGTGTTTGTTGTTGGAAAAGATTATGCTGAGCACCAGATAGACTCATTTAAAATGTTTCCCAGAGCATAGAGGTCAAGTTCGGACCGTTATCACTTGACCAACTGCCGACGCTTAGCACAATTCGCCCAAGGATCGCATCCTGACCCAATGACCGCCAGCAATTGTGCCACAAAACTTATATTACCATTTGAATTCATCTTATTAATATTGTTATTGCTGTTGTTGTTTTTGCTGCGTGCATAAAATCAATTATAAAATTTAAATTAGAAAATGCAATAAATTAAAATTTTCCACTTTTCCGGGGTATCCGTTCACCTTCTGTGCAAGATTTATGGGCGGCGCGTGATTAACGTGATTTTGCCGCCCGAATAAGTTTTAATGCTTTAATTCGTGCGAAGGGTGTGCGGCCAGCAGTTTGCCTGAAAGTTGTAATGAAATTAAAAGCAGTCGGCAGTGGAGAAAAGTTTCGCCGAAGATTTCGCACTTGATAATGCGAGATAAAGCAAATGTTAATGTAATAAGCAAGACAGTCGCTTTTAAGGGGCGGGAGGGGGCGGAATTGGGAAAAGGATTTGTTTGAGTTTACACCATTGTACACCCTTGGGTTGTTCAAGATAAAATCTCCGGCCCTATTCGTATTGACAACGACTATCGTATATGAACCATGAACCATTTATTCATTCTTCCACCTTTTCATTTGGTCCTCCATAGGACCGTCTCCGTCAGTATGTTCATCAACATACAATATCAGTGCGTCCAGAGATCTTCATCTTTCCTTCGTCCATTAGCAAATCTCTTCGTTCGTCCATTCGTCTCTTTAATCAGTGTTGCCAGATCAGCAGATTTCCTCCTAGATTTAGGAGATTCTTGGCCTTTTAGGATAATTTTTAGGAGCAAGAATTTAGGAGAAAATTTAGGAGATTTATATTTTATGTTAGGGGATTTTTTCGGATCCTTCGTGGATTTTTGGGAGATTTTTGGATAACGAAGTATGATGTATTGGAAACACTAGCAACAACACATATTTTGGCAACTATTTTAATAGTCAAAGCACGCTATTGTATTAAAAATTTTTAAACTTACAAAATGTAAACTCGTTCTATCTCGTTGTCACTATTGCTGTCAGAATGAAATCCCGCCAAAAATGTTTGGCATCAATGCAGTATAGCGAACCCTCGTGAAAAAAATAAATGACTATGCTTTTATATACCTCACTAAACCTCACTGACATGTTGATGACCAAAATATTAGGTGTGATGAAAGGTGTGACGAACAGGTTTAAGTAAAATCACAGAGTTTTGATCAAAGTATGATTTGTTTGATCAAAGTTTTGACCGAAGCCGGAGTTCAAAAATATATTCTGTCACTTCAATTAAAACTCAGTTTAACGTCTGTAGGAAGCACAATTTAGTGAATTATCATTCAGTCGCATTTTGTTGATAAGATAAATGGAAAAAATTTTACCAAAAAGTGTTACCAACATGGAAATCAAAGCATGACTAGGATGGGTTAATCTAATAACGACTATAAAAAAGAATGTGGAGTACGCTCAATACCCCAATTTCCAAAGACAATCATAAAGAATTAAGCTGGGTAGAAACCGAAAGTTATTTCAAGTTGAAGACACTCTTGTGCTTTTCATTGTAAAGGGAATTTCACAGGTTACAATATGGTAAAAACTTATTGCCCCTCTATTATGGATCTTTTCGGGAAGAAAATCCGTTTTTAAAAAATTTGTATAAACATTTTTTTTTTTGCTTAAAACTTTTTATTAGTGCATTTTTTGTATGTAATGTTGTACATTAGTAGAAAGGTATGAAAAATACCTTTCGTTTGATACCCATATCGTGTAAATCAGTTGGAGATTAATTGAGTTTTTTTGATAAAAACTTTGAACTTTGACCCCAAGCCACGCTTTTTGTGGGCGTTTCCCTGGAAAAATTTTTGGAATCACAAAAATACGCTCTATATGGCCCAATTTTCAGTTTTTATTTTTCATGAGGGTTCGCTATACTGCATTTGTTCCAAATGTTTAATTCATTTGTTATACGATTTGTTTTTGTTTAGTTTTTGTTGTTAAGCTGAAGATGAATAAAAAATTCAAAAAATTTTACGTATATATTTTTATTTTTTTTATGAGAAGTTTAATTCCTCTAAAATGACGCAAATTACAAAAAAATTTTTGGAGCTTTTTTAACTTTTGGGAGGAAATTTCAGTATTTTTTTTAAGATTTAGGAAAAAGTCATTTCAGGTATCTGGTAACACTGTCTTTAATTGATCCATTCGTCCTTCCAATTGCAGACTCAAGGTTAGTCAGTCAATGCATCAGACTTACAGAGGATAATCGATCCATATGCATCCATCCGTTTGTCTTTTCGTTGCGTCTCTGTGTGTTCGTCAGCTGGGAGAGAGACGTATGGATACAATAGGAAAAGGGGTTGTATAGGAATTTCGGCTAAAAATTGATTAGAAAATCGGCGCAATTCGCCCACTTTTTAGGGTAACTATACCTGCATGTTTCTCTTCTTAGTTGGGTTTCTTTTATTTTCCTGTCTCACTACTGTTGCAGCTTGTATCCTGCTTTTGCTGCTTCTTTTGCATTGTGGCATTGTTTGGCATATTTTGTTAGCCTCCCATAAACATTGGCAGACTTGCGACCAAACTGTTCCCCACAACCCTTGCACCCTTTTCGTTGCTTCTTCTCGGTTTGTTTCTACTGTTTGCCATTTCCCGCTGTCAGTCTCAGCATTAGTTGCGTTTCTATTCACCAAAACTTGACCTTACCGCAGAGACCAAAGCTGCATCACGGAACAAAGCCAGTGGCTTAACTTTAGTGGAGGTATTGAGCGTGGATATGTGACCCTTAAGTTACTACCCAACTTCTTTCTTCAGAATCTAAGAAAAATAGGTGATTTGACTTTAAGCACTGAAACAAGTTACAAACCAATTTAAATGTTACAAGCCACTAACGGTGTTTTGTTGGTCATCAAATGTGTAAGCGTTGTCAAAGATACGAATCACATTGAACCCTTCTTTCGCGTCTACACTATTTATGTAACCATTACCCTCCTCCATAGAGAAATCTCCAACCTAGAGGAACTTTACTTTATCTCCAATTCCTTTGGAAATTCGCCCAACTCGCTGCCAACCACATCACTGCCTGCAGCTTTTGCATGTTGCCTTGCTGGCCCCCTAATTGTGGCCCCTATTTTCTACTCACCCCTCGATTAGCTACAGCAAGCGGGACCATGTTGCGGCTTTTGTTATGCAAAACCAATCGGGTCAACGTTAATAATACGCCGACGTAGCGACCGGCCAACAGTTTCACTTCCTGCTGCAGCCAAGGCAGCATGATTTGTTGTAGTTGTTTTTGTTGTTATGGCCGCCGCTGCTTTTGTTACTTTGCCTTTGCGCAGCGCGCGCCCTTTTACAGCTTTCATTTCCGAATTGTTGCCATTTTGTGACTGGTCTTTTGTTTGTGTGTGTTTTCCGTTGCTGCTGCGCGTTGTTTGTTATTTGTTTGTTGTTCCTGTTGTTGCTTGTTGCTGTCTCCGTTGAACCATTAAAAAAACACATTCACCCTCTGCGGCTTAATCCTATTGCGGCTGAGTGAAACTTGAAGTGCCCCAACAAAAATTATTTAAAGATTAAATAATTTAATCTATATGCGAGTTAAATTTCCATGAATGGATGGTCATTCTCAATCTCAGAAAATCGAAATTTTTAAAAATTGTACTTAGGAAACTTACTAAAAAATTTACAAACAGAAAAAGTGAGAAAATAACTGAACTGTGTGTCTATAACACTACAAAAAATGGGTTAATCGCGTGCACAAAAAACAAAAGTATTTTCTATAGTAAGATGGTCCTCTGAACACGAAACTGAAAATCAAAAAATTATTTTAAGAAGCGTTTTCGAAAAAATCTTCAAAAAACCAGTTTTTTCCCTGCTGTTTAGTTATGAGCTCATACCTCGTAAACAAATCATCCGACTAACACGAGCTGTCCGTCGTTCAGAAGAAAATACCTTAGCTTTCCCAGCGATAGAGATGGTCCAAATCAAGTGAGATTTGGGGAAGTTACTGACGGTGAAAGTTTTAAGAAATGAATTTGATTGATTGATGATTGTTTTATAGATAAAATAAATTACCTCCTTTGGTTTTCAAATATAGGATGAAAGATATATTATTTGAGCAAATATTAAGCCTAACATCAATAAAATTGAAAGAAAAATGGTAAAGTTATGATGCACTGAGGGAAAACACCAACTTTACATTTATTTCACCGTGCGAACAAATTTTTTTATTTTTCGGAGACCCATCCAAATCTTTATATATACGTGAAACTAGAGGTCCAGTGTTGCCAGATGGATTTCAAGCAATCCCCCTAAAATGAAGTCCATTTCCCCCTAAATACCAAAATTTCCCCCCAAATTTATAATGCACACATAAAGTTAATATTTCATGAAAATTGCTCATTCTATTTGGTACATGAAATTAAAAAAGACCCACTAACCAATATATCTGAACAAGGTGTTGATGTAACAAAAATGCAAACTGGTTGGCCATAGACTTTTTAAAAAGCGTAAATTAAAAATGTCTGTAAAATATTTCCCCCTAAATTGTCCCCCTAAAATATTTATCATAAAATTTCCGCCCAATCTAAACAAATAAACCCCAATCTGTGTTGCCAGATTAGGGGGAACCCCCTAATCTGGCAACACAGTAGAGGTCATTTATAGTATCCTGGCATAGTCATTTTTTCAATCTCCGACCCAAAAACCTTCTTAAAGGACTTTAAAATTTTAAGGACATACACATTTCAAATATATTTTGAATATTTGCGGTTGTGCAATGATGAAGATATGTGTATTAAATGAATGAGAAAAATTTTCTCCTTTTAACTAAATTTTCTAAATTTTCTTTGGTTTTTCGAAGATGCTATGATCTTCACATATCTGGCTCTAGTTTTATACGACTATGACCCTTTTGGATATAAAATGCTTATAAAAATAGTTGAGATAGCAAAATTGATTTTTAATACGAGACTTATGACTTGTTGAAACGTGTTCATGTGTCCTGCACACAAAAAAAATTACATCTAATATAACAAATTTCACATTGTTAATATTTCTTCAATTGGATATTCGAAGCTTGGGGCTTGTTATCAGCTTATCCCAAAAAATCGTTCCACGTGCGTTCTCTTGACTAGACAGAGACAGATATAGACATAGACATAGACATAGACATAGACATAGACAGACGGACGTCTATTCTTTTAAAGGATTCGAGAGATGGCAACGAAACTAGCCAACATATGAATCTGATTCTTCTAACTCAGATCAGAGTTGCAACATTTTTTTTTAATTACTCATTTGACTTGAGTGCATAGGGTGCCAACGAAGCTGTTGCCTTGTATTGGTTACGTTAGTCAATTAAATTTCTGCCTAGGTGGGTGATGACCCTATCGCTGTCAGTCCTGCGTTATGTGGCTGGCATCTATGGATACCCAGGTGAGGCTCTTCCGTATATTGTAAGGTTTTCCACTAAGTTTAAATAGCGCCCTAAGGATCTGCCGCGTGCTGATCAACCACTGAATGGAGAAGGACGTTGGTTATGTTAATCTATCGAAGCTCTGTCAGTGTGAGTGATTATTCTATCACTAGTAAAAAGTTCCACGAGATGGAGCTGTCATTTATGTGAAGGCAAATTGAAACGTGTTAATTTTATTTCCCTTTTGAAAACAAAAAATAGTAAACAAAAAATTTGTTTTCCCTTGCAACTTGAACCATCGGCCAGGTATTTAAATACCAATAGCAGAATTCACTTAGCTTAAATCTTATAAACCTTAAGTTTTTCAAACAACTATAAAACAACAATAAAGCTAACCTTAATGGGTTAATGTGCCGACAGTTGGTTGTTAGCGTTGTTGTTACTTCTCCATTCTTTTGTGCCATGTACAAATATTGTTGCCGTGTATATGTGTGCGTGCGTGTGTATGTTTGGGAAATTTCAATGCTAACGGTAAAAGCGTCCAATTTCTATTATTTAAAAGTGATTTTGTATTGCGTTCGAATTGTTATTGTTGCGGCTGAATTGTTGCCGCCATCGCTATGTATGCGTATGTGTGTGTGTTCGCTTTTGCCTGGGGACTGCCGCCTCGCCTTGGCCGCAGCTACTTCCCGGCCCGCATACACTTTCAATTATGCTTGTGGGTGTAATTTTGTGGCCGCTTCGTTTCGCTTTTGCGGTCGTCGCCCCAAATCGAGGCCTGCACACATTCGATCCGCCGGCTGCTGGCCTGGCCGCCTGGCCAGCTTTTGGTCTGCCGCTGTGTGTGTGTATTTATTTGTTTATCTGTGTGTGTGTGTGGGTGCGCGCGTGTGTGTGTGTGTGTGTTTTGTATGGTTTGTATTTAACATTCAATTTGTGTATTCAGCCGTTTGCGGCCATCCACTTCAAAACTGTTAATGGGCTCCGTTTGCCGGTTTTTGTTTTTGTTGTTGCTGTTTTGTTTGTTTTTTCTACTTTAGTTAATGTGAAAAGTTTTTCCGACATTTTAGCTGTCTCTGTCTGGCGCAGGATTTTATTGTTATTTTTATTATTCCTGTTGTTGTTGTTGTTATTATTGTAGCAATTGTTGTTGTTGTTTTCATATAACCGCCGATATTATCTGTAATTGTTTCGGTTGCTTATTTGGTTGCGGTGTGCCATGCAAACGGTTTTGGTGTTGTTGCTGCTCGTTGTTGTTGTAAATGTGTTTGTTTTTTGTTGTCGTTGTGCTTTTAGTTGTTGTAATTGTGACAGTGTGTTTGCTTAAATTTTTTGTATTTGCATCCGCATTATTGTTTATGTTGTTGCCAATACCAATCTATAAATTGTTGTTGTTGTTGCACGCTTTGCTATTGTTGTTGAAAATTTTGCCCGCGCTGTTGTTACTATAATCATTTTGTTCAATATTGTTTTTGTTATTGTTCTTTGCTTTGTGTTTGCTGTAATTGGGATTATCTTTGTTGTTGTAAAAATTGTTGGTTTTGTTGTTGTTTTTTGCATTATTGTGGCAATAAAGCGTGGAAATTAATAAGCCATTACGATATTTCGGCCGTAATTTAATTACAGTGCAATTTGCATTTGGTAGGCCGGCCACTCAGAGAGATTCAGACGCGGTGCGAAGGCAGGAAGTGAACATTTAAATAGGCAAAGTTAAATTGTAAAGCATGTCATGGTTTTTAAATTTGTGCAATTAAGGCAAATTTTTATTTTTAGATTCAATTCAATTCAAATCAAATCAAATCAAATCAAATCAAATCAAATCAAATCAAATCAAATCAAATCAAACAAAATAAAATAAAATAAAATAAAATAAAATAAAATAAAATAAAATAAAATAAAATAAAATAAAATAAAATAAAATAAAATAAAATAAAATAAAATAAAATAAAATAAAATAAAATAAAATAAAATAAAATAAAATAAAATAAAATAAAATAAAATAAAATAAAATAAAATAAAATTAATTAAAATAAAATTAAAAAAAATAACACAACTATAAAGGTCAATGTGCAACGAATAGGCGACCAGCGAAGCGCAATTATTCGAAAAAAGTACATACCGGCGCGCAGACTGGCGGAAATAAAGCAAGAAGTGGCTAAAGATATAGAACGAGAACGTGTGTATCAACAAGAAGATGAAAATCAAAGTAATTCCAATGACAACTTAGCATCAACCACAGCAAGTGAAAGACCAAATGAGACACTAGACAACCGACAACCTGATTTACAAAATGGACCAGCACAGAATAATCAACGAACTACACCAACGAACTATATACAAAGCTTAATTTCGAGTTTCAAGCTGCAATAAATGAATTTGATGGAACTGATCCACTACTTCGGCCACCTGTCCCGAAACAGAGCTCGACAAGAGCAATAGCGATAGCAGCTAATTGTATGAATAGCCAAATACTGCCAATATATCTCGAAGCAAATGTCGATACTTTTGACAAACTACAAACATCGATTTATGCTGCAGCTGTTGCAATTGTACGTTTTGTAGGCGGGAAGATTAAACGACAGAACGCATCCACCTCACGCACACGGAACGTTACACCAGCCTGGAAGCAAAGACTCATACGCCAAGTCGAAGATCTTCGGGCCCACCTTGGGCGCCTGACTCAATATATTGCAGGAAACAGGAGTGCAAAAGTGGTCAAGTGGTTTGAGGAGATCAAAGTGAAATACAAATTTCACTCGAAACATGATCCACCAAACAACATTGCTGAGCTCTTACGCGATACATTGCGACAAAAACTGCAGTTAAAGGCAAATCGGCTGCGTAGATACACTTTGTCTGAAAAACGCAGGGAAGCGAATACAACCTTTCAGAGGAGTGAAAAGAATTTTTATAGACGGCTGCGGGAAGAAGATACAAGCGCAATCGATGAAGTGCCTGAGATAAAGAATATTGAAAGCTTCTGGAAAGCAATATGGGGTCATAATAATATGGGTAATATGGGCTGTTGAGCATGCGGCAAACGCAACGTGGATTAGTAATCAATATAAACATGCGGAAAAAATTAATGTTATGGAAAATATCACACTTGTAGAGAAAGATGTAAGTGATGCCATGAAGAAGGCACACAACTGGAAAGCCACAGGCCCTGACAATATCCGTAACTTCTGGATCAAAAAACTCACTTGCACTCATGTATATATGGCAAGGTTCTACACAATATTTCTCCAAGATACCTCACAAGTACCGAAGTTTTTAACCAAAGGACATAACATACCTGCTACCGAAGGACAAAAATAACACTAAAGACCCAGCAAAATATCGACCTATTACGTGTTTGTGTACGCTTTATAAATTATTGACATCGTGCAAAGCAAATAAGGTTTATCGGCACTTAGAGACGCATAAAATCTTGGCGATCGAGCAAAAGGGTTGCGTAAAGCACGCACAAGGCTGTAAAGAACAGCTGCTGATAGACTCGGTTGTAATGGAGCAAGCTTATCATAAGCAAAGGAATATATTTACAGCGTATATTGACTATAAAAAAGCTTATGATAGTGTACCGCATTCATGGCTCCTAGAAGTGTTAAAAATCTATAAAATAGCACCAAATATTATAAATATCTTACGGTATTTAGCGAATACTTGGGAAATAACACTAAATTTGAGAACTAACAAGGGTCTTCTGAAGTCTTCCCCGATACATATTAGAAGAGGCATACTGCAAGGTGATAGCCTAAGTCCCTTATGGTTCTGTCTTGCACTTAACCCCCTTTCCTCTCTTCTTAATGCAACTAAGCTCGGGTTTAATGTAAAAAGTGCTGATGCAAGCCCTTACAAAATCACACACCTCCTTTATATGGATGACATCATATTGTACGCAGGATCTGAACGTCACATAAATGAACTGCTTCAAATTACAGAAGATTTTTCCCGAGACATATGTATGTCATCTGGACTGGACAAATGCAAACGGTTTAGTGTTGAAAGCAGAAAAGTCGTCCTGCGAGAATTTCCGTTAGCAAGTAACGAAACTATAAATGCAATGGATGCCGATGAATCCTACAAATATTTAGGTATCATGCAAACAAGGAGAATCCATCATAATAGCATGATACGGAATGTTACGGACTGCTTTCTGCACAGAACCAAGGCTCTCTTAAAATCGTGCCTTAACGGGAAAAACTTGTTTAAAGCAATAAACACGTATGCTGTGCCGGTGCTAACATATACGTTCGGTATATTGAAATGGTCCGACACGGAATTGGAAAGCGTCAAGAGAGCGACGCGCACTTTGCTAACAAAGTATGGAGCACACCAGCCAAAGTCAGCAATCGAGCGAATAAACCTACCCAGAAGCTTAGGAGGCCGTGGATTAATAGACATTCAGCATCTTTGCAAAAAGCAAATCTCAAACTTGCGCCGATATTTTTTACAACAGGACACTGCGTTACACATAGCGGTATGCAAAGCCGATGACAAATATACGCCACTGAACCTAAAAAATGCGACGCCCCAAGACGAAGTAACAGACATCATGCGCATCGACAAGTTATTGGAAGAATGGAAGATGAAATCGTTGCATGGCAGACATCCACATGCCTTAAGTCAAGCCGATATCGACGCCCCCGCCTCAAAACTGTGGCTCAAACAAGCGGGCATTTATGCGGAAACTGAAGGACTCATGCTCGCGATCCAGGACCAGGTTATTGCAACCAGAAATTACTTAAAATATATTGCACGCGCTGAAATTAACAACGACAAATGCCGGAAATGCCAACAACAACCGGAAACGATACATCACATCACTGGAGCATGTGTAATGTTAGCGGCCACTGAATACTTGACGCGCCATAACAACGTTGCAAAAATTGTGCACCAAAGCCTTGCAATACGCACCAAGCTGCTAACAGACGAACTACCATAGCAGTGCTAGAAAATGACGAGTTCAAGATTTACTGGGATCGCACAGTATTGACGGATAGGAGTGTTCCGCACAACAGACCAGATGTTATCCTGCTCGAAAAGGTGACAAATAACGCACATCTAATTGACATCGGAGTTCCCAACACACACAACCTACAGGACTGTATCGCGGAAAAAAGCAGGAAATATCAGCAACTGGCCCAAGAACTGAAACAGATGTGGCAACTTGACAAGGTAGTGATTGTACCAATCATCATTTCATCGACAGGGGTAGTGCCCAAAACATTAATGACGACGCTGGAGAGGCTTCAATTAGCGGACAAATTTTTGACTATACAAAAAGCAGTTATATTGTCAACAACGTTAATTGTTCGTTCGTTTTTAAGTATTGAAAGTTAAATTGTATATATGTTTAAAATAATATCATGTACCTGCAATAGTTTTATGTATCTTGTTGTTAAACAACCGATATATTATATGTAACCCTTAAGGAGTCCAATAAATCGTACAAATAAAATAAAATAAAATAAAATAAAATAAAATAAAATAAAATAAAATAAAATAAAATAAAATAAAATAAAATAAAATAAAATAAAATAAAATAAAATAAAATAAAATAAAATAAAATAAAATAAAATAAAATAAAATAAAATAAAATCAAATCAAATCAAATCAAATCAAATCAAATCAAATCAAATCAAATCAAATCAAATCAAATCAAATCAAATCAAATCAAATCAAATAAAATCAAATCAAATCAAATCAAATCAAATCAAATCAAATCAAATCAAATCAAATCAAATCAACTGAAATGAAATGAAACTAAAAAAAAAAATAAAACTAAATGAAACGAAAATAAATCAAATTGAATAAAATTAATTGAAATGAAAAGACCTTAAGGGGGGTTTCTACCTTGTGCGGTAAAAAAAATCGATTTTTTTTTTCATGCATTTTTGGATTAATACATGATTGTAGAATACGCTCCCAAAATTTGAAGTTGAAATCTTTCGAATAACGGAAGCAATTTATCGAAACAGGTAGCGGTGTCGAGCGCGCCGAGCTGCTGAAGCAAAACTTTGAACGCGTTTTTCTCAAAACTACATTTTTTGACCTTGCGGAAGTGATTTAGGCCACACGAGTTGAGCAATAGCTACGAAATTTTAAGCAGTCATTTATCAAGGTCTTAGCTATGGCACGAACTAGGATCTTTAAGAAATAATAATTTTTTTTCATTAAAAATAGAAATTTGTATTGAAAAAAGTAGGTAAAAATTGAGTTTTTTAGTCAAAATCGCATATATCCTTAATTTTTCATTTTTTTTTTTTAATCCTAGTTCCAGCCATAGACAAAAGGATACAGAATAAGAAAAAATTTCATTTTTGTGTTTCAAGTCATCTCAAACAGCGGCAGGACTTCCGCGAGTAAGGAAGTCCTGCCGCCATTGCTCGATGGCCCCCTCCCCCCCTTTGCATATTTTATCTTGAAACTTTTTTTACTTATACAATAAACATATACCTACATCTGAAAAAATTTTCCAGTGTTTATCTTAAAAACCTTCCCATCAAAAATTTTTCAAAAAAAACATGTTTTCTCGGCCGCACAAGGTAGAAACCTGCCTTAATTAAAACAAAACGAAACGTGATGAAATGAAATGAAAAGTGAGCTGAAATGAGTTTAAATGTAATTAAATATAAACTAATTTCTATAATTATATAATTGTGAATGTTGCATACCATACCAGTGCGACTTAGTTCAAGTACCCCAATGTAGAGTATAAGTACAAACAAGTCAGAGGCAGGAGAGGTATATCAAGAATAAGAATAGTTGAGATCAGCAGCAAAACTTAATTTTGTTAGAAAGAGAATGGAATGATCAGCGTAGAAGATGATAAACTAGTCAGAGGAGCAGGTGATAAAATAATAAATTTCTAAGACATAGAAAAGAAATACGAAAATTTGTTTAAATATTGTGTGCTTAAAGACCAAATAAGTTGTATTACACTTGGATATGGAAGCAAGAAAGGACCCAGATTCGCTTGCACAACACGAGAACTAAGTCAAGTTAATTGCAGCTGCCAATGAAGTTAAGTGTTAGCCACAAAATAAGTAGACACTAGCCGTCAAAAACTGCACACATAAACGCACACACAGCTACAATCGGCCTAAAAGTAGGCAACGCATGGCGGCGGGTTTCGGCAGCGAGTGCAAACACACACTAAATCAAACTGCGAGGTTGTGGCTGCGCATCGAGGAGAAGCGCACCGACAGCGAGACCTGGCGAAGAACGAAACTGCAGCGACAAAGGGGACGCGGAAGAAATGCGACAAGCATGCAAAATCCTGCCAGCAAACATAAGCGCAGGGCCGTGCAAAGAAATACGAAAGTCTGCAACACCAACAAAAGGCGAACAAAACCCCAGCGCGCGCTTGCTGTGCGGCGTTTCTAAGGACACAACAACGCAGCGCTGGGAATTATGCTGATAGAGAAGGCGCTGTGCGCTGTAGGCACAATGAAAAGCACTCGTAAGGCTTGCAAGTGTGTGAGTGTGTGTGTGGCGGAGTTTCGGGGCGTGCTGCATTGGCGGTGCGGCCACCGCTGCAGTGACTGAGCGCGTAAGCGCCAAATTTATGTTTGTATGCAATTACAGCGGCAGCTGATGCATGTGAGTGCACACAAGCGCGTAAAAGACGCACGGCTGTATATGTGTGTGTGTGTTTGCATACTTTGGTGAGAATTTGCAACCGGAAGTTGCAAGCAAGCAACGAAGCAGCAACAGCAGCAGGAAGTGTGCTTGTTACCAATTAAGCTAATCCGTCAGATAATTAGAAATGTTTCAAACACACACACACACAGACGCGCATTTGTCGCTTATGCAACACCAAATCGCACACACACACACACATAGACAGGCAGGGAGACGATACGAAATCGGAACGTTGTGCCGGCATTACGTGACACTTGATTTCCTGAGTGCATGTTGTGGCTTTCATATTATTTCACTTCCCCATCGCAGCCCCCTGCAACGCCTCTTACGCCACTTATTAGCGCTGCCAACCGCCATTTTCAATTTCTGCCAGCTCGGTCGCAACATATTGCAGGCAGACATTTTTCTGCAACTTTTTACTAGCTCACCTGATGTTTGTTGTTGTTGCGGAAACTTTGCGGCTTGCATCTTATTAACGTTTAAATTGGCTGCCTCGGAAGCGGCAGCGGCAGCGACTACGGTCGCCCATGCTACGTGTGTGACGGTGTCGATGTATGGGACGTTGGGTGCTTGTATCGGTGTGCGTATCGGTGTCGCTGGCTGTGCGCTCATGCAACCGCTTACCGCTGCAACTGATGAACTGCTGACAACGTGACGTGCCACTTTTATGCGCTTTGAAAATTAGCAGCAAATGAACATTCGCCTCGAACCCACAGCTCGCTCGATGGCTCATCACTCATGCGCTCATCGCACGTGGCAGCACTTATTACAATTTCATATCGCCATTGTATAATCAGAAGCTTGGATGCTGTGTCGTTGTATTTTAATGGGCAGCACTGTGACGTCGTTGCCACATGCTGCATTAATGCTGCACAGCACAATTAACACGTGTTAAACGGCAGCCAAAAGTGGCAGTTTAAAATTGTTGCGGCTGTGCGGCATTTGTGGGTACTGACGTTTTTGATGAGCGCTACAGTTTTGATGAAGCTGGTGAGTTGTGTAGAAATAAATGTGTGAACATTTTTTGCAGTTTACTAAAAATTCATAAATAACAGCCCAAAGTGTCGGCTTCTAATATATTTAGTCTAAGACATCATCATTTCTTTAGTCTAAGACATGATCATTTTTCCACATGCGTGTAGCAGAATAGTCCAAGGTTTTTGAGTATTTTTTAATTTAAAACATGTCTTAAATTATTTTTCATTTGAAGCACTTTCACCAAGTTTGAAGTAAAACATGCCATAAAATCTTGTTTCCCCATACAACCTATTAACCCATTGTCGAATCCGTTAGATTTTAATTTACAAAAAAGTGAAAAACACATTTCGAATTAATTCTCAATAAGAATACTTTATTATCTTCTATATATATAAAAGAGAGTGGCACAGTGGTTTGTGACCGGTTTATTTTGTTCGATTCGTATTAAGTCAGTTCAGGTTCGTGTGAAAAAAAATTCCAGAAAATCTATTGGAAAAGTCGGAAATCTATATATATAAATCCATGCTATATTTGACCGTGAATTTTGCACATTTTCAGATAATAACTTTGGAACCATAAGTCACACATCAATTAAATTCACTACGAACTTACTATTTAGTCATGTCCTTCGACAGAGCGAATGGGGCGAGTATTGGACAAGGGGGCGTGGCACCACCCATACAACCAAATCTTAATAATGCAATATCTTTGAAATTGTAAGGCGCACAGCATTGAAATTTGGTATAGCGTCGACCCATAGATGAGTCATTCTACTGGTAAGATTTAATGGGCGTTGGACAAGGGGCGTGGCACATTTTTTGTGACCCAATTATTTCGCTGAACTATAAATCGCACAGCAATGAAACTTGGTACGAACCTACCATTTAGTCATATCTTTCGGCAGAGGGAATGAGGCGGGTATTGACCAAGGGGGCGTGGCACTGCCCATACAAGCCAAATCTTTAATATAGAATATCTTCGAAATTGTAAGGCGCACAGCATTGAAATTTAGTATAGTGTCGTCCCATAGATGAGTCATTCTACTGGTCAGATTTAATGGGCGGTGGACAAGGGGCGTGGCAAATTTTTTGTGACCCAATTATTCCGCTGAACTATAAATCACGCAGCAATGAAACTAAGTACGAACCTGCCATTTATTCATATCGTTTGGCAGAGGGAATGATGACGGTATTGAACAAGGAGGCGTGACACCGCCCATACAAGCCAAATTTTTAATAGAGAATATCTTTGAAATTGCAAGTCGTACAACACTGAAATTTAGTACCCCGTGGTCCCATGGATGAGTCGTTCTAATGGTAAGATTTGACGGGCGTTGGACAAGGGGCGTGGCCATTTTTGTGACCCAAATATTTTGCTGAACTATAAGTCGCACAGCAATGAAACTTAGTACGAACCTACCATTTTCCCTTTCGACAGAGGGAATGGTGCGGGTATTGAACAAGGGGGCGTAGCACCGCCCATACAAGCCAAGTCTTTAATATAGGATATCTTTGAAATTGTAAGTCGTATAACACTGGAATTTAGTACCCCGTCGTCCCATGATGAGTTATTCTACTGGTAAGATTTGGTGGGCGTTGGACAAGGGGCGTGGCACATTATTTGTGACCCAAATATTCTGCTGAACTATAAGTCGCTCAGCAATGACACTAAGTACGAACATACCATTTTCTCTTTCGACAGAGGGCATTGTGCGGGTATTGAATAAGTGGGCGTGGCTCTGCCAATATAATTGAAATCTGGTTCAAGCGTGATCCATTTCTTTACTGAAACTTAGCAGCAACATTTGCTTATTTGAGGGCCTCGATTGCGTTAATCATTAGCTCCCTCCTCTTCCTTTAGTTGGTTTTCTTCGTCAATTTGCATCGCCATAAATTCGCCATCTCGCGTATTTCATTATAAGAAAACAACAAATGTCGTGCGGGACGAAGTTCGCCGGGTCAGCTAGTTGGTTCCTATAACTCAAATGACATGTCCGAAAACTATTTGTCTAAGCTCGAAACGGGGTTAACGTTTTCGGCACCAACAACGTCTCAAGAGCCAACAAGCACCACACGATTTTCGTAATACCTCTAAATGGACCCATGTAACTCAAGTTGGAGCAATGAGATATGAAATGTTTAGAAGAAGTGCCCACAGAAGGAGTGGTCTGTTGCTAATAAAATTTGGTAAGCTTAACTAGCAACATCATGGTCTGCTGAATTGAAATCTCCATTTCGTTTTTCCTAAACTTTTGTAGTTTAGCAATACCTGAGACTTAAATTTGCAACTTTCGTAATTTTTTGTAAGCTTAAGCTTAAGCTTAAGCTCGTAAGCTTCTTGTAGCAACAAGTGTGTTGGCTAAATTTTTCAGATGTTACAGTTAATTGGTTACGTCAACATTGATAATTGCAAAGAGTAACAGAAATTGTACAATAAAAATTATAGCAATAGTTCAATTATTTTTAATTTTTTATGTTGATTGCATACTTTTAGGGATAAATAAAATAAATTTTGACGATTAATAGGTGTTTAGACCACTTTTCAAATTGAATTATTTTCTGAGAAAAACATATCTTCGGAAAATATCGAACAATGTGTTTACATTATTCAATAAAGAAAGAATGCTTCTCAAAATTAAAAAAAAATCCAGGAACATACTTGCACATACTTTTTAAATTTTTTTTTTAAGTTTTGCCAATTTTCAGATGTTTAATATTGAAAAATATTTTAAATTAAAAGTAAAGTAGAAGCCTCAGCATTGCAATTTTTGAGAAAACATTAAAAGCGAAAATGGACACAGCAGTTCTTAATCTAAATTGATAGTTTTAGCAATACTAACCTATTACTATTACTACTATTACTAATGAATTTTTAAAATTTTTTCTACTCAATAGACTAAAAAACAAAAAATATATGTTTACATTTTTTTGTGAAAAAAGTTTCAATTTTAAGCCGCTTTTGCATACAGACTAATAACTTTTTAGCACAGATTTTTTTTTGGGGTTTTTTTAATTTGAATTTTACCTTTTAAATTACATCAAAATGGTAAAATTCTGAGGCTATAAATTTTTTGAATTTTGTCTATAGAACGAACCACTGTTCATTGATAAGAAATGCCACAAAATTTTATTTAGATTTTTGCAAAATTCGGGATCTTCATAGTACTTCTTACTGAGTTCATGACAGTCAGCTAGAAAAGATGAGATAACGTCACCACATCGGTTATATTATTGACCCATTGATAAAATCTGCTTCAGGATAAATTTTCGCAAAATTCAGGAGCATTTTTAATATATATAGAAATGAAGGAATGCACTACAATGAAGGTGAACTGTTTGATTCGTGCAATTAGTTATTTATCTTCAATAGTATTTCCACATTAAATTTAAGTTTTTAAGATTGTGTTAAAACTTTTCGCAATCATCCTAAATGTATGCCGCAAATAATTCTATTTGGAGTCAGTAAAACTAATCGAAAAATATGCCATTTAGTTATGCGCAGCCAGTAGCAATCTTTATGTGTTTTGTGCAATTAATGAATTATGTGTTTGTGCTGAAGCTGCAGGCAAATATTCTTAGCACACAAAATTGTTTACAAATTCTTTGCATACAAATGAGGAATACATATTTAATAAAGCTGTGTTAAGAAGAAAACGAGCTAAAATTTATGGAAGTACGCTTAAAATGTGGCACAAGAAGTCCAAAAGAAATTTGGTCAAATACAGATTTTCGATTTGAAAAGTGTATGAAGTACAACTAAAAGTACGCAAGATAAAACGAAATTTTAAATTTACTTAAATGCTACAAATTGATGCAATAAATAAGCTGGACATCTAAATATATTTGTATCTATATTTCAAATTAAAAACCAATAATCATAATTATTTATTTATAAAATATTGCTAGTGTCAATTAATTATTTCGAACCTTTTAAATTGAGCATTAAAAGCAGTGAATTATTATTTTTTCTCCAAAAAGTACACACTCAAAATTTATACCGCGTTCCGCTGAAATCTAAAGCAAGCTTGCAAATTAAAGCATCAAGAAAAGGGTCACCAACTGTCAACAAAGTAATATTCAAATCAAATTTGGTATTCATGCCAAGTCATTGTTTGCACACAAACAAAGAAATGTTCGCGTAAAGCGTTGCGTTGGGGGAGAGAAAGAAATCAAACAAAGCAAAAATTCAAACACAACACAGCCAAAAAGTCAAAAAGCGAAAACTGCATGAATCAAAATGCAGAAACATTAAACAAACAAGTAGAAAGCAAGTCAAATGCCAACTGGAGAGCATTTGAAAAGACGGAAAAAATGTGAAAAGTCGCAAACAAAAGCATTTAACAAGCTTTAAGCGGGCTACGAATGCAGCTCAAGTAAGAAAAAGTAAAGCAATATGTGTGTACGAGTATGGCTGTGTTGAGCAAAACCTTAGCATACTTTTGTGCTGCATGCCACATAAAAACAAAATAAGAACACTATGCAAGTTAACGCCACTACGAGCGAAATTGAACGTTCTTTAAACATTAATGCAGGGTTTGATTTACACTGACTTTTGTCGTTGTTGTTGTTATTTTCGTTAGCGTTTTTATTATAGCTTCTGCGCTTGTGACATTAATACACAGCACAAGGCGTTAGACACACTCGACTACCGCAAGTGCACACAATCGAGCACAGAGAGGCACAATAACTTGTAGAGCAGCAGGCTGAAGGGGTTGAAGGGAGGGGGACACGCCTCAAGCTGCATAATAGCAACGCAGAGTGTGTGAGGCAGTGAGTGGAACCAAACGAGTGTTGAAAAATCTACACTTAAATGTGCATAAAACACTTCGATGAGTACTTTCGGCTGTGCGCCCGAAAGTAGGCAGAACGCTTGGTCACAATTCGCCTGCAGAAACAACAAGCAGCAAAGCAAATGAATAACAAGTGTGTGTCGCACGAACGGTGTGGCTGCTGGTAACTGGCAGCAGCTACCAACCACTACAACACTTGAACTTAATTTATTGCACTGAATGGCAGGCGGCGAGTCGGGCAGTCGCAGTGCGGCAATGCAAGTGAAATGGTCAATACCCACTTAGTCAGTGGCCACAGTGCCTAGCTGCCAGTGGGCGCCTGGTGTGCGTAAGCGCATGCAAATCCTCTGCTCGCTATGCACGTGTGTGTGTGTGTGTGTGCTGCTGGCATATGTGGACCAAGTTTAATAGTCTTTTTGGCATACGAATAAATGAAAAAATAGAGAGCAGCAATCATTGGTGCTGTTGTTGGTGGCGATGGTGGCCACAAACAGTGCCAAGGCTCAAAAGCTGCCATTTGCTCATCTCCCGCCCAGGCGACCCACTTTCTCGCCCAGAAGGCGCCGTGGCATTGCAGCGTGTGGCATTGTGCTGCCATTGTTTGTGCGCTTGTTTGCTAAAATCTTGCTGATTGCTTTGGGGCAATTGATTTTAGTCCAAGCCACGGCATATTTACACAATGCTTTACCTCTGCCACTGTCGCTGTCGCTGCCGCTGCTGCTGCTGCTGTTGCTGATATGTGCTGCTGTACTCGTATGGCAATTGATTGATGTCAAGTGGACGGTGTCAGAGTGCTGCCAGCAAGCAACAAGAATTCATAATCGAATACATTGAATGGACTTGCGAAAGATGGCAAATGGACTTTTTGTGTACTTTTTGCAGCAGTTGGCTGGTTGGTCAATTGACTTGAATTATTGCTGAGCAACACTAAAGCGCTAACCGTTGCACAATGTTTGTGCAAAATATCTTCGCATATGATAAAATGTCGTATGAAAAGTCCAGCCCAAAAGTAGGTCATGTGGCGGACACTACGGCCGCAAGTAATAACAAAGCAAACGAGATTTGACAAGCAGCATTTTGTAGCAAACATTTAAGGGGATATTAATACACGACCTAACACTTTTGTCATATATAAAAAAAAATCTTAGAAAATATTCTTCTGAAAGTAACAATTATATTGATAACAGGATTTTTATTCTAATCTCACGGCGGCATGCTTTAATTTTTTTTAAGCATACTTACTTACTATATGGCCCGTTGTGGTACCACAAATTCCACCCGTTTGAAATGTGTATGCAACACAGTTTTTTCCAAAATGTGGTACAGCACACATTTCAAACGGGTGGAAGAAGTTGGGAGGGGACCTACTTCATGTGAATAGCGATAGAAGTAGACGAGCGTTTCACCAGCCCGAGCTACGATTCGAACATAGGGCCTCTGTATGAGAAGCCAGCGCGTTATCCGCTGGACTATCGAGGCCAGCTTAAAATTGGTAATAATACTTCAAATGAGAAATAATTTAGTACGTGTGTTTCAAAAAAAGATGCATTGTTTTCATTAATTCATTAATTTATTCATTCATTCATTTATATATTCATTCATTCATTCGTTTAAAAGAATAAATATTTAAAAGAATAAATTTTTAATAAAATTCATTTAAAAGAATAAATATTGTTTTATTCACTCATTCACTTATCTTTTCATTCATTCATTGCTTAATTCATTCATTTAACTACTTATTCATTCATTCAGGTCAATCAATTTCATTCAACTTTATTCAACTCATTCAAATCATTTAATTCATTCATTAAATTCATTCATTTATTAAATACACGTAAATTCATTTAATTCATTCAATTCATTTGATTCATTTAATTCATTTAATTATTCATTAAATTCATACAATTCAATTAATCCATTCAATTAATTTAATTCGATCCATTTTATTTCACTCAATTCATTCAATCAACCACTTCATTCAATTCATTCATTTATTCATTCAATTCATTCAATTTATTCATTCATTCATTTATTCAAATCATTCAATTCACTAAATTTATTGAGTTCATTCAATTTATTTAAATCTTTCAATTCATTCATTCAATCAATTCACTCAATTATTTCCATTCATTCAATTCATTTAACTCTTTCGATTCATTCAATTCATTTAACTCATTCAATTCATGAAATTTACTTAGTTCATTTAATTCACTTAATACATTCAATTCATTAAATTCACTCATTTAATTCAATTAATTTAATTCAATTCATTCATTCAATTCATTCATTCAATTTATTAAATTTACTTAATTAATTTAATTCATTCAATTCACTTAATTCATTTAATTCATTCAATGGATTCAATTAATTTAATTCATTCAATTCATTCATTCATTCGTTCAATTAAATTCATTAAATTTATTTTATTTAATTCTATTCATTCATTAATTATTTTATTGATTCATTAACTCATTCATTTATTTCTTCTTCATTTATTCATTCCATTCACTTAATTCATTCAATTCATTCGATTCATGTAATTCATTTAATTCCACTCATTAATTAATTATTTTATTCATTCATGCATTAATTCATTCATTTATTTATTACTTCATTTATTCATTCAATTCATGATTTGATTTGATTTGAATTGATTTGTTGATTGATCAATAAATTTATTGATTAATTGATTGACTTCACACAGCTACCCTTCGATATGATATAAGTAGAATGCACAAAAATATTAGGTTATTAGAAAAAGTATTGGTGGTTTTTCGTCAAAATATGTTGTATAAATTTAGTAACAATTTTCTTTTCTCAAAAAACATTTCATTAATTTAAACATAAGCCATTTTTTCAAATTGTCTTTTGCAATTTTTTAGGTAGACCCATTATTTATTTATTATACGAGTCGAATTTCGAAATTGTGTTTTTGAAAAACAGACGCAGCGTTTTTTCCACAGTCCTCTTTTGAGACCAGGGGGGCTACTCTGTAATGCGATGCGAAAGCGAAAGCGATGCGAAAGTGAATTGCGATGCGAAAGGCAATCGGTACTCTGTATCGCTTTCGCATCGTTGAAAAACGGCCCTATTTTATTTCGAGAGTAAGTTGGCATTACTTGCGTCGAGTGTCATAAAACGTAAACATAACAAAGCAAAACAAGTGAAACAAAAAATATTATTTGAATTTGAAAAGATTTGTCGCAGTAATTTTAAGGAGGAAACTTTTATCATGGATTGTGTAGCTCTTTGGGATAGTGACGATGATCATGAGAGGATTCAGCGGAGAATTCTTCGTGATAATTCCAATATTATGAACCTCAGCGAATCTAAGTAAGTAGGTTACAATGATGCAGTTATTCTTTGTTACAATAACGTGAATACATATGCCTGTTTTACAGTTTTGTAAAAAATTTTCGCCTTAGCAAAGATGCCTTCATGTATGTCCTGAGCAGCATTGAAAACGAGTTCGCACAGCAAAGGTCCACGGCTATTCCTACAATTGTGAAGCTATCCACAGCATTGTCGTTCCTTTCTCAGGGGGGATACCAACACCAAATTGGTAAAGATCGAAACTTGAGTTTGGCTCAGCAATCAGTTTCGAGTTGCATTTGGGCAGTTTGCAAGGCAATCGAAAAGATCCTATGTCCAAAGCATATTGTGTTTGAAATGTCCGAACAGGAAAAAAGGCGTGCAAACAGACATTTCTTCACAAAGTGTAGTATTCCAGGCGTAATTGGTGTGATAGATGGAACACACATTCAAATGATTAGGCCTTCAAGGAATGAACATTTATACTTTAATAGAAAATTAAAGCACATTATGAATGCTATGGTGGTAAGATTATATTTTTAATAAAAATTAGTGTAATCAATTCAAAATCAAACAAATTTAGATATGTGATGACCAAATGATAATAAGAGCGGTAGATGGACGATTTGGAGGAGCGTGTCATGACTCGCACGTCTGGAATTTGTCCGATGAGCGCAAATATTTAGTTGACAACTTTGAGAGGGGAGAAAGAGGAACAGTAATTCTAGGCAAGTTTATTACATTTATGTATAATTACATATATTTTAGTTTTTGGTTAGTCTGGACCTTCTCTATCATTTTGCACCCGTGATTCCTAACTCTGTAAATGTACAAAAAGTGTATGTTTAATTTCTTCATTATTACAGGTGATTCTGGATATCCACTTGAGCCATGGTTATTAACTCCTTATAGAAATGCTGCGGAGAGCTCAGCTGAAGCTCGTTTCAATGAAAAATTATCAAAAGCAAGGTCGATTATTGAAAGAGTGTTTGGGGTTTTAAAGGGGCGATTTCGTTGCACTTTAGCTGCGAGGGAGTTACACTACGCACCAGAGAAAGTGGTGACGATTTTTAACGTTTGCTGCGCTCTTCATAACATTTGTATTCTTTATAATGTTGAGCCGCCCACTGAAATTTCATCTGAAAATGGTGAAAATGTAGCTTCTAATGTAATAAATGAGGAAAATGGTAACATAACCAACATAGCCAGAGCTTTAAGAGAGGAAATCAAAAACAGCATGTTTGCTAATATGTAAAAACTCTTTTTAATGGTTAATTCATTTATGTATTTTAATGAGAAATATTCAATGGAACTGAAAATAAAATTGAAAAAACGTACATGTGTGTTTTTCTTTCAGATACATAGTACATGTTATAATTAAATAAATTTACTTTTTATTTAACTCAAGCATTTCTCTTTTCAGTTCTAATTGAGCTAAATTTAGTTTAATTTTTTCCATATCAATTAGTTTTGTATGCTCAAATTGTTTTTTTGCCAGTTCAAATTGTTCATTTTCCAGTTGAAATTGTTTCCTTTTTAGTTTGCCATTAGTCCTCATTTCTTTGTTAATACTTGAAAGATTCCTATTTATGTTGCGAAGCACTTTTAAGGACCCTTGATGATAATTTATTTGGTTGTGAACTTGTTTTTCTAAAAGGGTTTTCTTGCTTCGTAGCGTATGTGGAGTAGCTGAATAATGTGGTACCTGGCTGTCCGCCTGAGTTCCGGGGTGGTCGCTTACTTCAAAGTCAACGTCTGCGGTATTTGAGCGGCTAACGCTCTCATTGAATTGAAGATGTATCTCTTCATTAGATGCATGGTCAACCTCTACGTTTTCTGCGCTTAATGGGCCCACTGCGCTTGCTGCGCCGACTGCGCTTACTGCGTGGTGTTCTTGATGAGCTGGTTGCTGTTTCGAACGCCCAAACCGCACTGTTCCACTTTGGCCCATGATTGAGTCATCCATAGAAAGCAACTCGCTTACACGCCTCTCTAATTCGTTTAATGAACAGTATTTCGGAGGACCCCCACCAGTTCCTGACAAACTGTTCTTATTGCGACGCATCTTGGATTTCAAATGGACTTTATAGTCAGCCCAAACCTTGAAATGAAACTATTTTAGGTAACACTAATTTCTTCAAATTAACACTAAACATTTACCTTCTTCCATCCCGTCACATCACGCGTTGGTAGCCCGGCACCATTCAGATCGGCAGCTAATCGTTTCCACAAGTTGTGTGTCTTTGCCTTTGCATCCGCGGTTTTCATCTGACCTCTACTTAAAGCAGGATGCGCCTCCATGAAGTCAACCATAATTTTGAAGTGGATTTGCTGCGTCTGTTTCTTTGAAGCCTCCCTGCAAAAATTTGCCAGTTTAATGTACAATACTTACAGAAAATATTCACTCTAACTTACATTTTCATACGCTGCGTTCGTAAAATAACTGTCGAATGAAAAGTATAACAATCGCTTTTTTTTTACATTTAAAATCGAAATACGCAGTGCTACTAATGCGAAAGGGGAAAAGCGAAATGCGAAAGTAGAAAATGTCAATTCGATTGTCGCATTTCAGAGTACTAAATGTGCGATTGCGATACATTTTCTGTTCGCATCGCATTACAGAGTAGCCCCCCAGTTTTTTTGCGGCAAGAGATTGTTGGAGAGATTGGAACAAATTATAATCTAATCAGTGTAAGGACTATACGGTGTATGCATCGCAACTTCGCAACCGAAAGCTCCAAGTCTTTGACGGGTCAACAAAGTTGTGCGGCTAAACGTTATCATGATGAAACACAAAATCTTTCCTGTTGAACAATTCTGGGCTCTTTTTTCAATTTCTTGTTTTAACGGCATTAATTGTTGAAAAAAGAGATTCGAATCAATCTTTTGGCTAGGGGGAAGTGGCTTATAATAGATGATAGTGCTTTTAGTCCCAGAAAACACACACTTCACCTTCCTTATCGTTATCGTTCTTGGAGATGTTTCTTCGACCAAGACCATTTTAGAACATTATCGTAGGTGGCCTAGATTTGCTCGATAGATTTGACAATAGTTAAGCAAACGTTATGCTGCTAAACTCCCATAGTCTCTAAGTTAATGGCAGTGACCACGAATCACCGGCCAATTTGTCTACATGCAGCAAGATTGGGGATCCCTCACAATTTGTTTTCTTGAAGGTGCAGCTGAAGTTGCAGCTGCCCTGATTTAGCGTTGAGAAGACTACTATATATTTCCTATGGAATAGCCTAATTAGATCTCTAGACAAACAAGACTGAAATGCATCAAATCCTGTATTGTGGATGCAAGTTGGCTCTACTTTTTAGTACAAAACGGACCAGTAGTGCTAATTTAACGAGTTCAACGAACTCGCACTCACAGGTCGTGAAAGGTCAACCAGAGCGTTCAGTTTAGTGTTTTAAAGTTATGTTACTTCAAAGTTAAGCAAACAAAAAAACGCCACATACTTTTTCCCACCCCAAAACATAACTTGCACTCTTGATTTTTATTCAACACCCATTATTCGCTTTCTTCGCGTGGGTCTTTTTACACCATCCTTTTTCCAAAGCATTTTTTACACTACATTTAACTCGTTTCTTTCTAGTGGCTGCAGCACAGCCGCCGTAGCAGCAGTCATTACTTGCAGCCGAGTGCAACAGCAATTGTTGCTGCCACCTGTATTTGTCATATTGACTGCGCCCAAGTTTTAACTTACTATTCTGTTCACTTCGTTGATAAAATGCCGGTCGCTGTGTCTGGACTTGTCTCATTCTCTTACTGTAGCCATCACTATTCTTGATTTAAGTATATTTCAACACCGGTCGAATAATTTCACTGCCCTCCCCAAGTGCCAACCAAAGTCAATGCCATTACCCACCCTGTCGACTTCAACCCACTCGAGCCCAACTAATCTAATAATAAAAATCTCTAAAGTGTTTAATTCTTTACACTTTCTTTCCACCCTCATTTGCGTTGTCCTTGTCCCACCTCAACCGCGCCCGCAGCGCCTTCTTTCGGCAATTTCCTGTGTGCGCTTCATTGCCTACTTCCGTTTTCCGGTTTGCGCTTCCATCTGTCTCGTTCCGCGTCGCGTTCGCTTTTCATCATTCATTGGGCGAAGCCGCATTACATGCTGCTTTCTTCTTTTCAACTTTAACACGATGAAGCATAAATTCAATGTCCGCACGAAGGTCCACGCCTGCCACAGGCTCGGCACACGGCTGTCTGGTTGGAATGGCACCGCCTGCCAGGTCGAACCCTCGTTACGCGCACTGCTCGCCGGCGCACTGGCAAACTTTAAGTGCCATTAATACAACACCAAGAACAACAATAGCTTAGTGCAACTACTACAACAATAACTGGCGTTACAACTAGCAGCTCAGCAACAACAACAATGAATACAACTAAAATTACTAGCAGCTCAACGCATTGTTGTGACACACTGCCGCCCGATGTGCGTTGGCAATAATGGCGATTGTGAGCGCACAGCGAGCATTCCCCCTCAACAGTGTTGAATTACTCGAGTGGAAGACTAATCTGTGGATTTGCTCGTAATGCTGCAACGCTGCTCGCTGCGTTGGAAGAAAAAAATCCGAACAAAATTTGTAGGAAAGCCAAAGAAAACTATGAAGTTGAAAGACGACGGCGAGGAGGTAAAGAGCGGCGCCAGAGGGAAGCCGAACTGTAAGTAAAAAGCGACAGCCAGGCAGCACTGGGCACTGAAACGAATGCGACTGCCCAATGACAAAGTTATTGCTTTGCGCCTGCTGTGGGCGAACGAACTACGACAGCGGCACGAAAGGAGCAGTTAAGCAAGGCAGTGAGCTGGATAAAAAAGTTCCAACTGCAGATTAGATGCATAAAAGGTGTTGCCGATAAGAATGGCTGATGCGAACATTAGAGCGTTTCGACAGCAGCACTTCGAGAATGGTTTGATACAGCACAGCTGAAAGGAGCTGAGTGTGAAAGGCGAGAGTAAAAAATTTAAAAAAGCTTTAAGAATATTTGTTTAATGGTTATTAAATTTGTTGGCATGCTTCTTTAAGATTTTTTGGATTTTACGACAATAGAAGAATTAATGTTTCAACTTGTCTAAAAAGTTGTGACCCCAACAAGTTGTGAAACAGAAGGAAGAGTCTTAAAGGGGACCAGGGGTTAACATATCCCAAATAGACAGCATAACAACAACAATTCAATACGATTTCAATAAATCTTAATCGAATATTATAAAAGAAAATAAATATATCTTGAAAGAATATATCTTTTCAGGGAAGGAAGCAAAAGGATGGAAAAACTACAGAAAGTAGGGAAAATTCAAGTTAAGAGAAGTGTTTAAGACTGAATACCTAAAGTGGCCTCTATTGATAGTAGAATTTATATATTCTATTATTCCATATTCTAGTTGTGCTAACGAAGAATATTCTGCTGGAGTTAGGGAAGTTGGACATAGGCTTGGCCATGTCTGCCGTATGGATGATGAAAAAAACGCACAGTATCGGTGAAAATTCAAGGAGAGTCACTTAATACAAAAAAGGTGAGAGCGTAGGCGGGAACAGCGCATAGACATAAAAAAGAGCTTCGAAATAGAAGCTAAAGGGCTACAAGGAGAATGAGAAAGTTTCACATCTCATTGTTCTGTTCTGGCCTTGAGGCGTCTTTGTCAAATCGCAGTTCTCTCAAGCAATCATATCTACTACTTCCAATAATATTTAACACATTTAGCCCACTTGGCTTTGAGACATCAAAAGCTAACTAAAAAAATGTATAAATAAAAAAAGTCCTTCAAAAACAACAACACCCTATCACAACAAGAATATGCTATATGCTTCGAACTGAGCATTTATGTCTCTATTCACTCTTCTATAATTTGCTTGGTTTTCGCTTGTTAGTCTCCTACGCTGCCATTAAAGGCATTCATTGCATACTTCTGGGCGCACCACCGTTTCAAGCCACCGCTATTTGCGTGCTGTGCTCCACAGTTGTTTTTGTAGCAGTCTGCTATGACCGTTGTAGGAGAAAGTCGCTTTGTTTTATTGTCGCCGCTTGTCGTCCATAATAGCAACAACAACAGCGACAACAACAACTATAATTCCAGCAGTTCAACAATAGCAATAGCGGAATTTATGTTCTTTGACATTTGACAGAGTAATAAATTTTTGCATTGCCACCAGCGCCAACGTCACAAAACATTGCTGCCATTGTTGTTGGCGTTGTTGTTGTTATTGTCGTCGACGACAGCTCTCGGGTTGACTTTTTTGGCTGGTTGCCTGCCGTTGCGCTGGACGGACAGCTGGCATTTTATTATTTTAACACAATAAAATGTTGCGCCTAAAAGTAGGCAATGATTTCTGCAACATTCGCTGGTGCTCTTTTGCAGTAATAAATTCATTCATTTCCGTCTTTGCACTAAAAAAAACACATCGTTTTGGTTTGTAGTAATGCGACGGCAAAACAACAACAACAAATATAGCAATCAAGGTACAATACACATCGAAGAATACAAACAACAAAGCGGAGGAACAGTGAAAATCACATAAAACTGTGGCATTAACAAAAACGTCGAAGCGGCATGAGAAGAGGAAGAAAGGAAAAGTACCTATTTGATGAAGGCGAGGTGCAAAATTACAAATCGCCAACGGGCGCGAAGCGCCTTTCGCGCGCCAGTAATGAGAAAAATGTTTGAAATTTTTGAATTTATTTCGTGCTTCGCGGTGCGCGGCAAGTCGTTATTGTTATTGCTGCCACATAGCTGTTGCTGTTTGCCGTTGTTGACATTGTCGTTGTTGTTGTTGTTGTTGTTGTTGTTGTTGCGGATAAAATTTATGTTTGACCGCATTTGAAAAGTCAATGAATTGCAACAAATTTCGCGCGCTCGGCGGCTGTGTGTTGTTGTTTTGTTGTACACTTCTAGGCGCAGCAGCGGAAAGACAGCGTCGAATTTATAACATTAAGGTTAAGCGGTAATTATAAAGGGCCATAGGTGCAGCTGTTGGTATTGTTGTTGTTGTTGTTATTTTTAGTATTGTTAGGTATTGTGCAGGTGTTGGCCATTTCGATTTGGATTGTAAAATTTGGGGCGATATATATTTTCATTATGGCACTGTTTTTGCTTTCTAAAGCCATAAATTGTCATCATTGGGTAGCAGTTTGGGGGGGCGCTGAAGTTGAACGACGAGATTAGTTTGTGATTGTTGTTGCTGTTTGCTGTCGCTGTTATACATAATTAACTTTGTTTAATGTGGTAATTAGTATTAGGCTGTGTTGTTTTTATTGGATATCTAATGAAAGCCACCAAAGTGGAAAGTCTACTTTTAGGATTTAGCCAACACGAAATACTTGGCAGCATGATTTATCCATTCAATAAATTGCTGAAATTTATAGACTCGCAATTGACAGCCGGCTGTGTTGTACTTTTTTACAACATTTCAGATATTACAGTTGACTTTTAGAGACACTAAATTCGATTTTTTATGGACATTGTATAATAAATCAGAATGACAGCAGATAGATTCAAGTAATTAATTGAAGGTATTGAGGGCCGAATATACATTTTGCGAGATAACAGGACCTAAAAATATTCAAATAATTATTGCAGAACTTAAGGCTGGGCATGAAAGAAATTTGAATTTTTCTGTGGCATACTTTCGTAGTCCTAATTAAAGGAAATATTTTAACAAGTGAAGCCTGTTAAAGTGGTCTATTTGTATGCGTACTTTGCAACCAAACAGCGTGAAAATTGTACCGAATGTATTAGCGTGACAAAAGTTGTCTGTTCTGTTTGACTGTTAGCAGCATCCAAGTTTGTTGCAAAAACCACTGTTCATACAACTTGTCATTTTGCTGCCACTGCGCTCTTTTGCTTTTGTTATTTCTTCCAACATGCAGCATGGCATGTTGTGGCAACATTCGCAGTTAAATTAAAACACACAAGCCACACCAGCAGCCTATGCCGACATTTGCCGTTGCTTGTTACAACTGTAACACCGCGACAAGACATTTCTGCTCTGTGACTCAACTAACTGAGTGCGTAGTGTGGCTCCAACGCTTCGCTGCCGATTTGTTGTTCTTCGTGTAGCATGTGCAGATTTGTCGGTTGCATGTTGCATTATAATCACCGAAATTTTACCAACACAACGCCTGCGAATGCTTTACCAATTACGCGCAGTTGGCATAACTTAGCAAACATGCGGCAAATAATACAAACAAACTTTACAGATGACAAGAAACACATTTTGCATACAATTTACCAAAGTTTGTTGTTTTTGAGCAACTCAATCAAAATATATGAAGGCAAAAATGCAATGGAAGTGATTGCTGAATGCGGTGCAGTGTAGAAGCGCAGCGATTTTCTTCTATACCCAACACTAAAGCAAATAAACAACAAAGACAATATTGCAGTGAATTTGTATTTTGAGAGCACCTAAGGGTATGCAATAATATGTGTTTACATTTAGGCTCATATATTAGTGATCTCTTGTAGGGAAACATTTTAGCGCATCCACGTGACTATTTTTTAACCACCGTCGAGGTAGCAGCAATCAAGCACATCACCAGATTCAATCGAAGCTTAGGTTGTTTTCAACCACTTGTCAAAGGTGGTTTCTTATTACGAAAGTCGCAACAAAGCTTAAATAAATGTAATACACAATTTTTAAACTAACCAACAAATGACGATGAAACTATGTCCCTGCGACGACCGTATGCCGCTTGACTGCATTGCCACCATGTCCGTGACACACTACCAAACACCATTCGAAGCTCACGTTTTTCAATCCTACCAAACAAAAGACCTCATTGTCCTCCGTTGTTGTAGTCAACAACAACAAGTAGCATGTCTAATGTAACCCAACTAACACTAGAGGCGGCTTCGAAAAATGGGTTTGTTTCTATACTGATCCCACAACTGTCGACTAAGATAAAACTAATCGCCGTTAACTTCTCAGAAGGAATTGATAAATCTCTGAGTGGGAAAAAAATCCTTCTTATCCAACTATCGGAATAAGCTTCGAACTTTAAGTCTCCACCTTTCAAGCATATATTCTCAAGTATGGGCATACAAATATACATTGGAATCCAGTCTGCTCGAACACCTCTCCCAAACTGTATCCATGCTGTATCCATGCCTTCTCCATTTGGCCACACGATGAATGTTCAAATAAGTTTGGATCGAAGCCTTGCTTTGCTGTATGTGCTTCTCACCAATTTGTTTGCCTTTTCCTCTTGTTTTCTTCGTATTCTTTTTATTTTTACCCATGTGCCACTTCTTCTTCAACTTAAAAATTAAACACATACGCATCTGATGTCCTTTATCAGGATTAATAAAATCTTAATCTATTACAATCGAAACTGTTTCATCATGTGTCATCTTCCTACAGTGCCTCCAAGTTTTTAAACGAGGTCATCCGCCAAAATTCACATCCTACACTATCAGGGGCGGATTCAGAGAAATCGTTTGGGGGGATTTCAAAAAGTAATTCTTTATTATTCATATCCCTCCCTAACGATTGCAATTATATTCGATTATAATGGGGTTTCGACTATACATTTTGCTTTCAAACCTAAAAGTTGACAACCTCAAACCTCCGATCATATAGGAGACGCCCTCTGGTGGTGAATTTCTGAACCTTAATTAATTTTGTATTTTTTGTACTCAAGAATGTTGGCGATCGATCGGTTCAGTAGTTTCCGAGATACGATGTTTTTTCACTTACTTAACTACTACACTTTCAATTGGGCAGCCAATTGCATAGAAAACGGCCAGTTTTGTATGGCAGCCCCTTAAGACTTGGAGAAAGCGGGTAGGTATGTTTGGAAGAAACATTCGGAAGGGGAAAAATGGGTGTCGGTCTTTCATTTGACACATCTCGGGGAACCTGGGAGCAGTGGGAGCCAATTTTGTCAAAACGACCATTTTGTATGGGAGCCCCATTAATGGTTGAAGATGGGGTATAAATGTGTTTGAAAGAAATGTTCAGTAGAGAAAACTAGTGGCGATCAGTCATAGATTTTAACTCTCTAAGAGCAACTTCTGACCAGCTTTGGAACAATTTGTCGAATTGTCCAGCTTTTTGTGAACTTTGATCTCGATGCGACGCCAGTTAGCTCCACTCTAGAACCAAAATTTTGTGGCTCATGCACTTTTTCACCCAACCGCATAAAATGAGAGGTTGCGGGGAATCGAAATCGAAAAATCGTGCACTAAATCATGCCTAATGCACATTCGAAATCAAAGTGGCAAGTTAAAAATTTTTAAGTTTGTCACTAAGTTTGCCTCAGTGAGTAGAAAGAGGGTAAGAGGGGTGAGGCACCGAATATAAACTTAGACTATAAAACTGACGCTGAGATGTCACAAGAAAACAGGTGATGCTTCAATGTCTGCTAATGACAGTCAAGCTGAAGCCACCTAAATAGCAGTGCAAACAATAGAAGGTACCCTATGTTGAGCGATCTCTGCTCAACCAAATCTGTGAAAGAGGACACTCGAGTATTTTTCACCTTCGTGAAGTTAGCCAAAGAATAATACAAGAACAATAATAGTAGAACAGCTGAGCTACGGTCTCCACCGTCTCATCAAAACAGCTCCTCATTAAAGTGGCAGTCACTAAAGCCTGTATGTAAATGTATGCAGAATTATACCAACACAAATGCATAAAAGTATGCAAATAAAAATGAAAAAATAATCAAATTAATTGTTTAATCGTTGAAAATGTTTCGATCTAAATATAAACACGCCAAGTAGGCGTGGCCAAAGACAAATGCTATACTTTTCATCCATGTCATCGATAAGCTTAATTGCAGTGCGCCTAAAAGCATGCAACTATCCTGATTTTACATGACAACTAAATCCTGCTACATGGAATTGAATTGTGGCGCATGAGGCTGCCTCCAACTGCCAACTGAATGTCCATTCTGTAATGGTTTTTGTCCAAAGCAAATCACTTGCGTGTCCGAAGTGAATCTTTCAAATGTCCAACAACATTGACGGCTAAGTATGTACAAACAACTTAAATGTTCATCTACATACACTTAGCTGCATACATACTTGTTTGTGCGTTGCATAAGTGTACATACATGCGCAGCCACTCATACATACGTACCTACATATTTCAGCGTGCGCGTGCGTTTGCTCATTCAGCCATGTTCTACATAGCGCTGCGCCGCGCAAACGGGCGTTCGTGTCCAAATCATTTCATTGCATTTGACATTAATTTGTTTTAGTGTTTACGTTAATTGACATTTTGATGCGCAATTTGACGCTAATACGCATACATAATACACATACATACATGCAGACACTTTACAATAATGGTTTGCTATTGTTGGTATAATTGTTGTTGTTGTTGTTATTGTTGCCAATTAATGCTGCGCTGTTGAAAAACGTGTTTAAATTTTTGCCATGCAAAACTAAACAAATAATTTGATTGTAGTTTACATTTGTGGGGCATACTTTGCGGCAGTTGTTCTCATAGTGGAAAAAATATATTGTTACGAAAATTACTTCTCTAAGTTCGTTTACTGGATTGTGCTTGAAAAGAAAACCACTTCAATTATTTAGCGCAAAACGCAGTCAGAAATTAACAATCTTTTTATTTACAAATTTACTCTTTGGTTATCTTTATACTACTACTATTGCATGTTTCCCCCTTTACTTGCTCAACTCAGACTCGTCCCTCTGCTCTGCACACTGCTGCTTTTTATACCTGTTTTCTTATCGCGCCGATTGTTCTTGCACATTCCAGTTGGACTCTCTCTTTCGATCGTTCTCGCACAGCCCATTACCATCGCGAACCATCATTGCCAGATCGAAATTATAGCAAGTATGCCGTACTCTACAGTGCGTGCCTAAAAGTATGCCTGTAAAATATTCATGCATAGCACAGCGACAGAGTGCCTCATTGATACAATATGAAAAGGATCAGTTTCAGATTTAAGCACAGCGCACTATAACTCCGTACAACTACGGGATACAATTAAGAGTGGTCTGTTCTTACTAAAATTTTTTAGTCCGGCAATCCTTAGATAATTTTTCAAATTTAATTATTGAAACAAGTGCGGAATAGCGTTCCCTCGTGAAAAAAAGGAAAATTTTGCTGTATAGAGTTTATTTTTGTGAATGTAACAAACTAAAAATTTTGCTTGGGAAACGCGTACAAATGGCGTGGCACGGGGTCAAAGGTCAAAACTTTTATCAAAATAGCTCAGTCAATTTTCAGTCGATTTATACGATATCGGTATCAATCACTAAAGGTCTTTTTCATACCTTTATTTTGATGTACCACATTATATACAGCCGCCGTGGCTCAGTTGGTTAGTGCGTTGGACCGCGAGTCGCAGGCAGCAACCTCAGGTTCAAATACTGCCTGTAATAACACCTAAAAAAATAACGGGAAAACTCGTTTTCTCTTTCGGTGGCTGTCCTCTCAGCTGGAAATGGCAAACCTCTGAGAGTAAAAATTTCTTATGAAAAAGCTCCCAACCTGCCGTTCGGAACCGGCATAAAACTGTAGGTCCCTTCCACCCGCGTACAAATTCACACGCACAACACGGGTGGTTGCGGGAAGCTAGGCCTTAGTCTCGCGTAAGCGGGCTGTCGTGCCAGTCAATTATTATTAAATTAATTACATTATATACTTTAAGTATGTACAAATAAAAAATCATAAGCAAAAAATATTTATTTTTATATAAAATTTACAAATTTTTTCTCGAAAAAAACCATTATAAACATATAATAAATTTGTTACCTTATCTTCCCTACGGAATTCCCTTTACAATGAAATATAGAAAATTTGAACCTTTGTTTTTATATTTAAATTTAAATTGAGTTAAAAGCATCTGTTTGCAATATTGAAATGGCGCTTATGAAGGTTAATGTTTAGGCACTTTCTTTTGCAATCATAAGATTTGAATACAAAAATACTGTAAGCACTTTACTGAACCTGATACCCTATTACTCCCATGAGAGTTATTTTTTTTAAGCCCGGCCGAAGACCGTCCTTACAAAATGTATCAAAACATGGAAAACCCGCGGTTTACTACCACCCTTTGTTTAATGGAAAAATACCGTTGGGCGATAAATGATTAAAATAAGTGCACCTTGCATATTTGAAATACAATTTCTCTCATTCGAAGCTGTTATTTATCATTAATTATGAGCCACCTTAAACTTTTTAAACTCTATAAGCCCTTTGAAAGTGAGGAAGAATTTCAAAATAGTGAAACAGTATTACAAAAATTAGTAGAGTGGAAATTGATACCTAGAGAAGGAAGCTATTGGTGCCCCAATGGCCACGTCTTGCAGTTATGCAAATCATCAGATTCTCTCGATGGCTATATTTGGAGGTATTTATCGTAATATGTATGTTTAACATTTTATTAATAAATAATTTACATTTTAGATGTCGTAAACCCTATCAAGAAGGGAATAAAAAAACGCTTAAGTGCAATAAACAAATATCTTTAAGAAAACATACGGTTTTTGAAAATTCCAAACTGTCGGTGATAAAAATCCTAGCATTTTCGTATCTGTGGCTAAAAAATGTTACGCTGGACTTCATCAAGTCCGAATTAAGCATTGCCAAACATACGGCCGGTGAATGGGCAATTTTTTGTAGAGAAGTGGTGTACGATGGCATGATCGAACGCAAGAATAAAATAGGAGGTACAGGCCAAACGGTGGAAATTGATGAGAGTAAATTTGGAAAACGGAAGTATCATCGTGGGCATGCTGTAGAGGGGCAGTGGGTGTTCAAAGAGTAGAGCGGGAGACAAACCGCTGTTTCCTTGTCGCAGTAGACAAACGCGACAAGGCAACACTCCTGGCAATTACTAAAGACTGGATATTGCCAGGAACGACCATAATATCGGATTTTTGGAAGGTAGATTTAAATTAAGTACATATATATTTGCTAAATTTATAAGATTAATTAATTAATTTATTTATTTTTAAGGCCTATGACTGTCTCGAGGAGGAGAATTTTATATATTTTAAAGTAAACCACTCGATTAACTTCAAAACCCCAGAGACAAACCAACATACTAACACTATTGAAGGTTTGTGGGGCCATGTAAAACATTATATGCCACAATATCATAAAAGTAGACAATTTTTTAATGGATATCTGGCAAAATTTATACTGTTGAAAAAATGTAAAGCACAAAATGAAGATCTTTTCAAAACTTGTTTTAATATGGCAAGTATTTTGTACAACCTCCTTCAGCCTTGATTGCCTAAAAATTATGAAATGGGGGATTACGAAATTTCTTTGGACCAAGAGTCGACTTAGAAAAAATTAAAACATGCATTAACAAAAAAAAAAATATATGTTTGTTACATACGCGAAGTCGGCCTCGATAGCTCAGCGGGTAGCGCGCTGGCTTCTCATACCGAGCGCCCCGGGTTCGATTCCTGGCTTGGGCTGGAAAAAACACTCATCTACTTCTGTCGCTATCCACATGAAGGGAATGGGAATTACAAGAATCGCACAAGTGCGCTCTTGGCAGGCAATGGCAAAACCTCCAAGTGTGAAAGAAAAACTGCCCATCGCCGTTCGGATTCGGCGTTAAACTGTAGGTCCCGCTCCCCTCCCTTTCCCCATCCGTTTGAAATGTGTGGTGTATCACATGTTGAAAAAACAGTGTTGCATACGCATTTCAAACGGGTGGATTCTGTGGTATCACAACGGGCCCATTAAGAGGCCTAAGTGTGTCTCATACAGAGGCAGCCACCTCAACCTAACCTAACCTAACCTACATACGCGAAAGATTTGGCTCTTCAATCATCTGCAAATCCTCGCAATCCATTTTAGTTTAGTCTAGTTTCAACAACTAATTCTGCTGAATAATTTCACAATATTTTTTGTATTTTCCACGTATTTGCTTAGTATTTGTGTTTACGCATGCATTGGCGTTGATTGGCGTTTCTTTATTGCCCAGAACATATTTGATTTATATTTTTACAAAGAAATACAGAACCCGCTGATAGCGTGCCTCTACGCGCGTGCGCTCACGGCGCTCGCCGAATGCCAACTACTCGTTGGTCGGTGACATGTTTTTATATTTCGTTGAAAATCGAATTCCACATATATGAAAAAGACCTTACGTGATACCCGTTTCGAATAAATCGATTGAAAATTGACTGAGTTATTTTGATAAAAGTGTTGAGCTTTGACCCCGTGCCACGCCTTTTGTAGGCGTTTCCCATTCAAAATTTTAAGTTTTTTAGATTCAGGAGCCAAACTTCTTTGTATAAGCATACATATTTATTTTTTTCACGAGGGTACGCTACACTGCATTTAAGCCGATTTATTTTCTGAGATCGGAAGATATCGGAGGATGTGCTGCAATTATTCGAAAAAAAATAATGCTTCTTAAAATACACAAATCCAGAAAGTATGTTCCTTTTATATACTTTTTAGGATATTGTCCTTTAAGTTTAACCCTAATTCCCAGAATTTTAAAAGTAACGTAAATCCAGAAATTAGACTGTCAGGCTTATATGAACTAAATTACTGAAAACATTTGTTTAAAAAGTACAAAAACTGTCTAAAATGTTTAATTTGTAAATGCAATATAATTCTTACATTCCATTAAAGGATTACGTAAAATAATGGAATCGAAAATCTTTTGAATTTATTACCATTTGAAATATTTAGGGAGACTGTGAGGCTCACTTCTGGGAATTAGGGTTAGCAATTTTCAGGGTTTTAATTTTTAAAAATATTTTAAATTAAAAAGGGAATTAAAATCCTCAACTTGGCAAATTTCGGGAAGACATTAAAACCGAAAATGCCCAGAACAATGATTAATCTATATTGAAACCATTTTTTTGCGAATTTTGTATGAATAGCATAAAAAACAGAAAATATGTGTTTATATTTTTGTGTGAAAAAGTTCTGAGTTTGAGCAGCTTTCGGACACACACTAATTAATTTCTTTCACAGATTTTTGGGGTTTTTCTTACCTTTCAAATTACATCAAACTCGTTAAATTCGGAGACTATAAATGTTTTGAATTTTGTCTATGGAATCAATCACTGTGCATGGAATCAATCAGCGTCCATGAAACTTAAAAAGAGTAGCTTCAGAATTATATAAAATTTATATCAAAGGAATTACGTATCCGTTTTCTACTTATTGTAGACTGTAGAAACACAGACAGAATGAAGAATGAATTTCGTTCAAATTTTCTCAGAGCAAACGAAACCACCAATCAAGTAATGTGCAGACTGTTATTTGTTATTTTATTTCATAGTAAGTTTTGATACAATCATGTTTTATTGTTTTCATTTGTTATCTCTAGTTTCATAGACAAAAAACATACATACATATATCAAATATGCTATGCCCGAAAATATGCAGCAACATCTTAGCCAAACAACTAAAATGCTGACCGAAAAGCTGTGCCGTACTTATTTAGCTGCGGTCACTTGGCAAATTAATGAGCGACGCATGCGTCACCGACTGTCGTGTTTGGCTCGCTCGGCCGGCGGCAATTATTATGGCCGCAGATGCCGTTTGCGCCACGTGTCGCCCACTAGCTGCCACCTATGGCCTACGACAATAACCGCAACACTGGCCACAACCACAGCTACAGCTACAGTAATGACAGCAACAAGAACGGTAATAGCAACGACACAGGTAGAACAACAATTTGTCTGCGCCTCAGACAGACACATTTCCGTGCGGGATGCGTGCGCACGCACATAGCACACACACACACACATACGACCGCTCACCTGCCCACATTTGTGTACCGGCAAATGTGTAATATGTATAAAATTTAAGGGTAAATAGCGCCGGGCCCCGAGTTGCGCCGAGTTGTTTGGCTTGAGCCGAGTGTGTTGGTTAGCGGGCGGTTCGGGGAAGCGCGGTAAGCGCACGAAATCATCATTTATCATTTGAGCATGACGTGTGCTTCCGCCGTTCGCCCGCCCGGCCAGTTGCCGCCAAAGTGTTTAACCTGAGTGCGCAGTTTTGCATGTGCCGCAAGATCAATTACAGGAAATCCGCACTGACACACAGCAACGCACTCGCAAGCTGCCGCACCACAACGACACACACACACACACACATCGGCCCGTTCGCTGGCAAACGAATTGATGTGCTGCGGTAAATCGCAATTGGAAAAGCCTCAACCTGAGCTGCGGCGCCCTAAGCGACTAAAAGCTTGATTATTAGTTGCGGTTTTTCGCACAACACTCACTCATCCGTACGAACATATCTATGATACCTACGTACGTGTTGTGTGTGCAGCCAGCGTCTGCCACATTTTAACGTAAGCACCTAAAATTATGCAATATATTAGTTGCACTTTTTGCAGCCACACCAACCAGTCGGCCAGTTGTGCAAAGAACCTTTTTGCTAGCACTATTGATGTTGTTTTTGTTGCAGATGTTTTTGTTATTGTTTTTGTTGCTGTTATTGTTACTGTTGGCTGCTTCATTTGCATGTAGAGTGCAATTTGCAAAAGCTATGTAATAAATTTTTATTGCATACCTTGCGGCTTTTTTGTGCAGCAGACAGCAGTAACAAAATGTGCAAGCAGTGCACAACAGCCGAGCCGAGCAGTCAATGTACGTGTCGAAATGAATTACTTTGCTTAGGTTGAGAGATAAGCGTCAAGTGTATGATTTGCTGTTAAGTGGCCGCTTACAGCTGAACAAAAAGTAACTTTTGTTTTATGTCATAGAACAGCAGTTAGTTAGTGCACTCTTAAACCGCTTACGGCCACTGGGACATATGTGCTCCGTATGAATTTTTACCCTTTTTGAACAGAGGAAATATCGGGCAATACAAATTTTAAATACTTGCATGGAATACAGAAGTAGTAGATATGTCTGATTGAAATTGCTAAAAGTGATTAAATGTTTATGAGGTCACCATAGACTGAAGTCAGTGGGTTATGGGTTCGAATCATTGCTGAATTAAGAGCAACAAAAATAGTTTATTTGGCGCCCGCGGAGGAAATATTAGTTAGTTATTAGAGGAATTATTAGTTATTCATATTAAGTAAAAGTATTTCAGTAGGTTTCAACACTGCACCTAAAATAACCAAATTATGCAGGGAGAATATTTCGTAGCTTCTCCACCAACAACTCGAGCTATTTGCCCAAACGAAAAAAAAAAGAAGAAGTACCATATCTTAAAATAATTCAGTAATTATTGAATTAAAATATCATCAAAAAAGTCATAACTCAAAATTTTAGCTTTTGTAGTGTAATATTAAAAAAAAACTTTTGTAACTGATCCTAGAGTATAATTTGTAAGGATTTTCTACTAAATACTATACGTTATTTAAAAAAATGTATATTTAGCTAAAAAAAACAGTGTTTTGCGTTGTCTGAAAAATTCAACATTTTGAGATATGTCAATTTTAAAGTGAGCGTACGATATATCCCGATGGCCGTGTTGTCATATTAAAAAAAAACATACATAAGGGTTAATGAGGCAATGGAATGACGAGCCACATTAATCTCAAGAATAAACTTATCTCCTCTTTAGAATAGACATTTTGCCTTTCCATGCTTCCGAGTGTACTTGTTGATACGTCCTACGGCTGTGCGCTTATTTAAAATTCAAAAGAATCATTTAGTTAAGTTAATCTAAGGCGACCTTCAACGCCAGGATCGAATTCTTGCTGTAGCTATCCCTAAATATAGAAAAAAAACAATGTTTCTGTCCTTCTGTCGTTTGTCATTCTAACAGGAAACGACCAATTTCTGATAGTGAAATAAAGTACATAAAAAAAATCCGAACCTGTGGATCGAAATTCGCAGAAAACTTGACTGATATTTCATTCTAGCCTCATACGCATTTGCTCACAAAACACGGATGGTGTGAGAAGCTATATACAACTTAGTCTTAGTGGATGTTGATACCATGTGAGGTTCAAAACAAATTGATTTCCAATTCTCTTTAACTTTGCTTTGGAAAATATCTTTTGTAAGGCACAAAATTGTTCAGCTTCGTTCGTAATCCGTTGGCATGGACTAATCTTAGAATATAATAGAATTTGATGAGGTTTGTTGTACTGAGACCAGAAGTGATCTATTGTGCCCCTTACAAGTTGTTAGAGAACATCCCCTAGACTCACCGACCTAATGAAGCTTAGTAACTCGCAGGGGCTTAGATGCTTGATGTTCTATTCTGCAAGCCAGAACTGGCAGGTAACGCATCCTGTCACGACATGCCGCATCGCAATGTAGTTTGATGTGTTCGGAAGTCTCCTCTGCTGTTTCGCAGAGTCTACAGACGCCTGTTCTAGCCCAATTGTCTGAATGTGTTTCCTCACTCTGCACAGTTCCATAGCTTCCAATTGGCTTATCTGACACCGCCAGTTACTGTCGATCATAATGCAATTCTGGCTAACCAGTTCTATTTTGGTCACAACAGGCAAATACATTTAAGCACAATTCTTCTTCGTCCCATTAAATGAGATTCCACTGAAAAAACTATTTAATTTGGATAAAAGGCGAAGAAGCACAAGACGACTTGCATTAGAAAAATTACTAAATTAATTAAATTAGCTACTAAATTTGACCAGCAAAAGGAAACATGCTCAAAATAAGAGCAAATAACTAATTGAATAGAAAAGAAATTCTGAATTAAGACCGAATAAAATTAAGTTTCTCAGGAACCACTTAAGATTTGAGAGATAATTTTCTGTATTTTCTGGTCAATATACCATAAAAAAATCCTTCCCTGGAAGTCATTCTTAAGCCGACTAGGCGTAGGTTAGGTTATGTTAGACGTAGCTATGAAAAAAAGAATTGGCACTTATGAAAAAATTCGCCTACATTAGCTTGAAAAGCTGCTGCTGAAGATATTTTGTGTAATTTTCTCATGTCTGGCCAAGTAACCGAAGCTGTTTTAAAAACATTTATTCGGACTATACCCGCAACAAAATGAACGCAAAATGAGAGAAAAATAATTAATTTCATTATCGTGAAGATTATTCTTAAACTTAAACTTGCAATACCTGCACAGTAGTTTTTACGTCAAGCGCAAGCTTACATATACTTTAAGTCAGAATACAAAGTTTTTTCGCTAAAAATCATTTATTTAAATATTTTTTTTAACCTTTGGATGTACATACACGAACATCCAAAACTTTGCAATTACACAAGGAATCAAATGATGTGCGTAATTATTCTTCTGTTCTCTCCTCTTGCAGTTGCTTCTCTGCAGCCAACCGCAATTGATGCCCCAAGTACACTAACCGAAAGAAAAGTGACTCGCAATTTGTTGCTGTCATGGCAATTTCCAATTTTTCGCACACTCTCGCATGCGAACATATGTGAACGTTCTCTCTCACATACCAACGCTTTAATTACAGAAATTTATTTATTAAGTTTTGCTACCTCAACGCCAAGAATGGCGAACAAATCTCTCGTCAGGCGTTGCCATTGCTAGCATACTTTTAGGAGTGCGGCGCACTACTTGCGTATTTGTTATTTTAATTACATTACACCAACTCAAATGCACTAAAACCAAACACAACGTAGCGGTAGGAATTGAATAAGTGAGCCAAAGAGAGAGGCGAGTTGGTTGAAAGTTGGAATGGCGCTCGAAACTGCACAATGCTTTTATTTGCTTTTATGCAACTTTGTCAATGGGTGGAATACATGCCGGTGCAGGGCATTGTTGTTGCTTAATCTTTTCATTTTCATAACTTGTCATAAAATGTAAACAAGATTAAGGAAAAGTTTTGCGTGCCGCAGAGTTGGCTGCAGTCAAGTGGCAGCACACGCACACACACACACACACACACTCAGGGTGCCTGCATGTGGCACTGACACCAGCAATACCGCAGTGGCAACGCACGCTGCCCATCGACCACATGCTGCCCGCTCGTTACACATGGCAGGCCACTTATGCCAGCCAAGACAGCAGCAGACGTCGCAAAGGTGACATTAGGCGACCGAGCAGGAAGTGCCACCAGGTTGCAGTGGTTGGCTAAAAGCGCAAGTTGCAGCTGCTGGACGTACTGCCAGCTGGCGTTGCAACAAAAAGTTGCAGCAATAGAAAACTTGACTACAACGAAATGTGCGTAAGCTGCACTGCAATCAGTTTAATCTTCGCCCCACACCCGACCACTCTCTGCACAACACTTTCCTAAGGCCCCTAAGGATGGGCCAATCGTTTGTAGCCCGTCTCAAGGTGAGCTTGCAGAGACAATGCTATTTTTTTATTAAATTTATTGCCAACTTTTGCTGTACAAATATCACAAGACTGCTGCAAGAACCTGTGCCAAGTACTTACTGTTGGTAACTTTTGTAAATAATTGGCCACAACAACTACAACGTTTCAATGTAATAACAATAACAATGTTTAGATCTTTTCCAATATGATTTTAACATTTTCTGCCATAACAAAAGGCTGACTTTACTAGCAGCAACACATTTCACTTTATATAAATCCACACTCTTAATAAAGAAACTTTGTATTCCCCAAAAGTATGCAATAAATTAGTAAAAGTATTAGTGGTGCGTGCAGTTTCGTAGTAATTTCATAGTTTGAGATATTTTTCTGAACTAAATTGACATTTTAGAGACAATTATTTTTAGTGTGGAATTAATTGAAGTACAGTGGACGTCCAATATAACGAATCTTTTGTTGTACGCCCAATTTGTAAAATCGAAAAATTCGTTAAATCGATCGAAATTTTTGTTGTTTTAAACCATCCTTCTTAAAGAAATAAGTCTCACATATTCAGTTTTTAACCTTCTGCCTGTCTGCCTGTCTTGAAAGTATCAATTCTTGGTATTAAAAACTAGCGAAAAGAACTCAGAACCCGATCGCGTACCGATTAGTGATTATTGCAAAGCCAACCGATCTACAAAAAAATTCGCTGCCTGGCAGCTGAGAACCATTCTGAGAACTGCCCAGAGGAAACAACCAAGAATGGTTTGTGAAATGGTTACACCAAAATTTTGCCGAGAAAGCCCCCAGACAACCGACGATAAGAAATAACCAAACACTAAATCAATTTAAGTTAAAGTGAATCAAGAAAGTTCAAAGTTTAATCAGGAATTTAAAACATCTTAAGCCACGAGGAGTCTTTTAGTTTCAATGAACTTTGAGCCAAGGGGACGTCTTTTAGTAATAATGAGAGGGCACAAAAGATCAAAAGTGGGCGCAGTTTACAGCATTTCACTTATAAACTAATCTAATCCAACCTCAGACAGGCGAGGGTCCAGAAAAATGCTTATGCTAAAAAAAGGGATTTCCGGATCCTCAGAGACTGTCCAACTGGTCACTGTTCACGCGGACAGTGGACATGAAGTGGGATAGTAGTAATTTTCAAGCTTAGATAGTTTTAAACAAATTGAATTAGATTTTGCCCCTCAAGCATAAAAATCAACAACGAATGTCTTCAAAATTCTTGATCCAAGGAAAAAATCTATTGGTACAAATGCCGACAATTGATTCAGGAACTTATGCATTTTCCGCTTTTGCTGAACAATCTGCCAGCTATCCAGAAAATTGACTCATGAACTTTGAATTTGTAATGATTTGCAACACTCTAAATTTTTTACGTTAGCTTGTAATCATTCTGTACTTTTTAGGATTTAGAATTCTGTACTTTTAGAATTCTGTGCTGCAAATGATTCTCTTAAATTTGTTTCCCAAATACTGAGTACTTCTATTACTTAATAAATACATTTGAATTCAATGATTAAAAATGTAGTAAAAACAAAAATTCTTAGGCTCTCATATAAGAAAATTAATGCCTTCTTCTTTAAATATTTTAATAGTTTTTCATGCCGATGCCAAGTCATTTATGAATTTTTGAATTTAATGATTGAAAATTCAATATATTAAAAAGACAAAAATTCTTAGGTTCTCATATAAGAAAATTAATGTCTTCTTAAAATATTTCAATAGTTTTTCATTTTATCGCAAAACTTCTACCAATACCAAGTCATTTATTTCGACATCGAAAAGCACTCATTTCATTTAGTGCTAACCATTGAGCGTGCAATTTCATTCACACACGCTCAGGTGCCTGAAAATATGCCACAACTTTCCATATCTCAAGTACTCGATCATATGCCGTGAGCACATATGCTCATAGCTGGCAAATTCAATTTACTTTTGGCAAACTATTTGCACCAATGGCGCCGCACACACCTCCTCCCTCGCCTCGCGCTCAACCCCAGCACGCCACAAAAAGCACACAAACCGCGCTGCATGCCGACGAATGTGTGGCAGGCATGCAAAGAAGTGTTGCAAAGCAGGTAAGCGCATGCAACATGCAATCAGCAACAGCATCAAACAAAGCAGCCAACCAAACAACCAACCAACCAACCGACAGACAAGCATGCAGTCACTCACCCCAGTGCCGCCGCCACACATCACACGCCCATCGTTCCACCTTTGAGTGCTGCAAATTTCGACTGTGTTTAATTTTGTTGCTGCTGTTGCACGTGTTTTCCCGACGCCTATCAGATTGTGTAGTATACTCGCCAGCAAAGCGCCTTATGCGGTGTGCCCCAAAAAACCGGGAATTTCGCTCACTGGTGTCGATGGCGCTTGTTGAACTTCACTACGCTGTTGCGGCACCAAGCCGCACTTTTTTATCTGCCAACCATTCGTACACATTTCATATACCTAACATTTTTTGCAACACAACTCAATAACAGCAGTTTTTGTGTGGCTTGTTGAAAGCTACAAAGGCGCAAAATACGCAGGAATTTTGTTGAAAGCACTTTGCATTAAGTAGAAAATAATTTGAAATGGAAAATTCAATCAAAAGTTTTTTAAAAGTTCAACATGCTTCAAACATATGTGAAGCGCTGACACCAACCACCTCTCGAGACCTCTCAATGGCGCCCCAAAAGTATGCCAAGTTTTAGTGAAGTGGTTCGGTTACGAGCAATTCAAACCTGAGAGCAAACATTGGTGCCACTAGCGTTGCATACTTTTGAGCTTTACTTGATTTAACTATTTCCGATCGAGTGGCCACCAAAAGTACAGAAGCTGAAATACCATAGGATTTGTAATAACTAGGGATCGGAATTATATGTGCGTGCATATTTTTTGGAGCTTCGGATTTGAACGGTACCAAGACAGAAACTAGTTTTATTGAAAAATATTAAGAATGAGCTAACATATGCACTGAATATTTGCATATTTTTTGCATATCTTTGCATATGTTTACATATTTTTGAACATGCCCAGACACCAACCACCTCTCGAGACTCTCAATGGCGCCCCAAAAGTATGCCAAGTTTTAGTGAAGTGGTTCGGTTACGAGCAATTCAAACCTGAGAGCAAACATTGGTGTCACTAGCGTTGCATACTTTTGAGCTTTACTTGATTTAACTATTTCCGATCGAGTGGCCACCAAAAGTACAGATGCTGAAATACCATAGGATTTGTAATAACTAGGGATCGGAATTATATGTGCGTGCATATTTTTTGGAGCTTCGGATTTGAACGGGACCAAGACAGAATCTATTTTTGTTGAAACATTTTAAGAATGAAGAATAATATGCACTACATATTTGCATATTTTTGCATATTTTTGCATGTTGTTATTTATATTTATTTATTTTTTTATATTATTTTTATTTATTTATACATTCAGTCTACAATTGAATTACTTACAGACTATGGGAAACAGTTAATTCTTAAATTATTAATTAAAAATACCAAATAAGGCTAATCTAAAACTATATTCATTTGCACGAAAATCTAGATGTGGGCTGTACATATTGCAAATGCGGATACATCTGGCTATTGGTTCACTTCGCTTCATTTGATGAATAATTTGTTCAATGTACTGTGACAGAAAATAAACGATTATGCCTCAAAGACCGATTGATCACCAAAGCACTGATAAAAACTAATAAATCAGGACACCTAATCTTACCACGCAAAATATTATATGCGAACATCAGACAGAGGAAAGTTCTCCGCTCAGTGAGGGATTGCAAACCGAGTAATTTTCGTCTGGCTGGATATGAAGGGAGACCATTGCACAGTGATTCGTTCCATAGACAAAATTCAAAAAATTTATAGTTTCAGAATTTAACAATTTTGATGTCATTTAAAAGGTAAAACTCCAACTAAGAAAACCCCAAAAAATCTGTGCTAAAAATTAATTAGTGTCTGTGCAAAAGCGGCTCAAATTTGAAACTTTTTTCCACAAAAAATGTAAACACATATTTTCTGTTTTTTAGTCTATTGAGTAAAAAAATTTTAAAAATACATAGTTACCTAGAAGTTGCTAAAACTTTTAATATAGATTAGAAAATGATGTGCCCTTTTCGCTTTCAATGTTTTCTCAAAATTGGCAAAGTTGAGGCTTTTACTTCACTTTAAATTTAAAATATTTTTCTAAATTAAAAATCTGAAAATTGCCAAAACTTAGAGGAAAATATCTAAAAAGTATGTGAAAGTATGTTCCTGCATTTTTTTTAAATTTTAAGCAGCATTCTTCCTTTGTCGGAAAATTTAATTGCATCCTCCGATATCTTCCGATCTCAGAAAAAAATTCAATTTGAAAAGTGGTCTAAACACCTATTTTTCGACAAAATTTATTTTTTTTCATCCCTAAAAGTATGCAATCAGCATGAAAAATTGAGAAAACTGCAAAAAAGCAAAATGTCCCTCTGTTATTATCATTTTTATTGCAAAACTAATGGGTCCTAAGACAATCTCTGTTACTTTTTGCAATTATCAATGTTGACGTTACCGATTAAATGTAAAATCTGAAAAATCTAGCCAACACACTCGTTGCTATAGCTCACCAAAAATGACGAAAATTGCAAATTTAAGTCTCAGACATTGCCAAACTACAAAAGTTTAAGAAAAACAAAATGGAGATTTATATTCAGCAGACCATGATTAGCTAGTATACCAAATTTCATGAAGAACGCTCCACTCCTTCTAATTTTGTCCCGCGGTTGTATGGAGTCGAATCACTATGCGTGTGTGTGCCTGCGTGTGTGTGTGTGGGAGGGGAAGTGAGCCGCCGACTCAGAGATCAATCAGATTTTCTTCGTCGTCAGTCTCAACATCAACAAAACAAAACCTTAACTCTAATAATAACAAAATTTAAAATTAAATGTAAGAAATTAACTACTTATTCCATTAAATAATTAAATTTTGCTCCAAGTTTTCTCAGTCTATGACTCTTTTCGCCAAAAATGTTTTTGTAGAAAGAAAACGATCTTTCAACATCACACGAAGTGATGGGAGCATAGGCGTATTTTGACAACAGATCTGGCTTTATCGTCATTTGAGATTTATCTTATGTCGGATCTTTGTAAAGGGAGCAAAGTTCTTTTAGATCCTTAAAAGAGCTATATTTTTTAAGGATAATCTTAAACTTATCAGCAATACAGCGCCCGTCGTTTCCTGCTACGATTTCCAGTGAATTCCACAACTCAGTTATTATTTCTATCGACTCAATTAAACGCATAGCCTGTTGTTCGAGCTTTTCGAGCGATCTCGGTATACATTCATATTGCTGTTAAATATGAAGTCAAAGACTGAGATGTAATTTTTGATGCTAAACTAAGCTTTGCGAGGCATATAGATTACATTTCGTCGAAAACTTATTTCATGCTGAGATTTATTAAGACCGAGATTTATTCTTGACTCTTAAATCGCTTTACATAGCTCTCGTTTGGAGTCTCCTGGATTATGCTTCAGTAATCTGGAGCCATTACTACAAGAATCATTCGAATCATTCGCGTTGAAATGATTAAACAAATTTTTACAAGATTTGCTATCCGGAAAATGTATTGGCCCAATCTCTACGCGCCAAGTCGCTGACCCTGGCAGCGCATAAAACAGAAGCCGTCTTAATCAGCAGCCGCAAAGCGGTCGAACGAGTCTCGATACGGGTTGGAGACAGCCTGATCGAATCTAAGCCAAACGTGAAGTACCTCGGCGTACTAATCGACCAACGTCTGTGCTCGTCGACCAACGGCAAACACAAGCGGGCCGCGCCAGCACTGCAGACAGCTACTCACCAGCGTGGTAAGGTCCATTCTATTGTATGGAGGAACAATATGGATGGACGCCTTCAAACGCGACACGTATGTACGCGGCATGAAGTCGACATACCGTCGATGCGCTCTCAGGGTGTGCTCAGCGTACAGAGCAGTGTCGGAGGACGCTGCCCTGGTGATAGCGGGGCGTCTCCCACTCGACCTGGCTGCGAATCAGCAAACTACAGTGCTGGCGACAAGGCGCGAGCACCCCGACACGGAGAACAAAACACTCAAGCGCAAAACTTGGCAACAATGCGTAGCCCAATGGCAAGAAAGGTGGGACAGCGCGTCAAACGGAAGGTGGACACATCGCCTTATCCCCAATCTGGCCACATGGCTAGGCCGAGCACACGGCGAGGTAGATTTCTATCTGACGCAAATTCTCAGCGGCCATGGGTGCTTTAAAGCGTACCTGCACCGATTCGGGCACGAAATCGACCCCTACTGCGAGCTCTGCGGCCCAGGAGCACAGGAGGATGCGGAGCACGCCCTCTTCACCTGCCCGCGATTTGAACAACAGAGATTCAGAGAGAGAGACGGACTCACGAACGCGAACAAGCTGCCGCGTAATGCGACACTTAAGCATAAAACACGTACAGAGAACAGGAACGGAACCCCGACGTGCTGACGACAAGGACAACTGACGATAGTGACATAGACGCTTCGAGCAAATTGCTCATTCCGCCTCCCGACGAAATACCTGACGGTAGTACCGGGGGGAAATACGGACACGAGAGAGTTGTTTTTAGTGTGTTAAAGTCACACACTGACGGGGAGTGGGCTTTCGATGCTTTTCATCTCTATAAAAAAAAAAACAAAAAAAAAAAAACACACACTCTCTAAAACGAACGGCCAATGGACGCATAGGCTCATCCCCGACATCTCCAGCTGGTGTGGAAGGTTGCACGGAGAAGTCAACTTCCACATCACGCAGCTTCTGAGCGGGCATGGCTGCTTCAGGGCCTACCTGCATAGGTTCGGTCACGACAGCGATCCAAAGTGCGAGCTCTGTGCAGTGCCAGAGGACGTCGAACATGCCTTTTTCGATTGCCCGCAACACGCCAGGGCAAGACAGGCTGCCTGCCAAATGGTGGGTGAAGCACTGACGCCTGACAATATTGTGGGCTACATGCTAGCATCAGAGGATAACTGGGGGGCGGTAAGCAGTATGGCCGCGAGCATAATGGCGGAGCAGCGGCGTCGCCAATGGAGCAGGGACAGCTAGGTCTTTTCTCCCCCCACGAAGTAATACTTCATCGTGGTTCCGTGGGGTCTGGGGGATAGCGTACAGGTGGTTTTTAACGGGTGAAAGTCTCGCACTCCGGCTTTCAATGCTTTTCCACCTACTGCAAAAAAAAAAAAAAAACACACACTCTCTATCTGCGGTGCAGCAAGCTCCTGCGGGTCAGCGACGGAAGGACTTCCGCGACGAGCTGCGGCGAAGCAGTACGCAGAAATGGCAACACAATTGGAACACGGCCATTCTGCGAAACTTGTACGTATGTAGATGAAGCCGCTTTTCACGTCTTCTTTGTATGTCCTCGGTTCAATAGGGATTGACAGCAACTATCGGCGGTTTTCGGTGAGCAACCGACGCCGGAAATCTTTATATTCCATATGACGTCAGCAAAAGCGAAATTGGACGCAGCCTGTAATATGGCAGCTGAGTTCATTGCGGGTCTGCGGGCTGCTGAAAGACAACGCAACAGATGTAGGTCAACACAGTTACGCGTGGGCAGACGTGCCTTTTTGTGCTCCCGGGTTTTTAATGTATCTGTCCGTCTCGCGCGAGTTATGTGTGAACTCAATTGTCCGAAGCCAACAACTAAAGATACGACAAAACAGAACACACAAACATTCTTTTAAGCAATAAAACTAAATTGCTTAGGATGTTTGTTCTACAGGACAAGAACCGTCCTGTCTGGTTTTAATGATAAGCAACATATAGATAAGCAGTGCAGGCAGCAGCAACGATGTACACTACCTGCTTATCGCTTAGTACCTAAGTATACATGTAAAATAGTATTTAAGAGAACGATTTTAAAAATAAAGGAGAGACGTATATTGGACTACAACAAAATAACCCGCATTGAAGCAATATCATAACTCGCGTGTATTAATGTTCGTCCGCCTGTTGTGTTTGTCAATTTAACCGGTGTCTGCAACGCCGCGTGTGCCAAAAATAATATACGTGAAATAAACAAACGTGAAACAAATATATAAATCAAATACGAAACGCAATTGAAAAATGCCGTTAAGTCGATATCGCCGTCCGCCGCAATGACCTCTGCTCGAGTTGTGTTGCTTGTGGTTCATTTTCCGTGTCTCCCTCCTCCGTCCGTATTCAGTGGCGCTACATGCGGTCCTGTTCGACATTGAGAAATTGACTGTTCTGTGGTAAAGGCATAAAACACTTACCACAGAGCATCATCAATTTCTTAGTGCGTCAAATCGCATTCCCAGCTACTTCCCAGCTCGATCTTTAGCCTTCTTCAATTGCCGTCCTTTTTATTTCGTAGTTCTTCATTTAGCTAATCTCTAACACAGGGTTGACGATCAGATCAGAACAGATATGCTTTTGGTGTTCGAAGGCAGGACTGTTTTTTTTTTTTGGATGCAGCTTATAAAACCTAAATTTAATTCAATAAAAAGCATACACAACGGTTCTTTTGACACTTTTGGCCAATAATATATTTTTATAGTTAGTTTTATACAAACGTATTACGAAATTGCACCCAAAAAATATAGGGTGTTTTTTTCAGAGGTTTGTTTTTCGAATAGAGATAAAACTGGCATTTTATGGTCAAATCTGGCAACTCTAATGTCATTTATGTTCAGTTTGGTTTGCCATTTCATCATGAACAGGTTGACAAAAAACAACGCTTGCAAATCGTGCAAATTTATTTCGAAAATAATGGTTCAGTTCGCGAAGTTTACCGCAAGCTCCGTCCATTTTATGGTCGACATAATGTCCATCAGAGCAATTAATTCGGTTAACCATGGGTCGTTTTCGCACTACGTTTACTCTATGTGATAATACACATCCGCAGACACGTCGAACAGTGCGCACCGAAGAAACAATTGCCGCTGTAGAGCAAAATGTTGAAGAGGACCCAGTCAGAAGAGGAGTCAGTTACCGTTAATGGAGACCGGTATAGAGCCATGATAACCGACTATTTTGTTCCCGAATTGGATGGCATGATTGTGGATGAGTTGTGGTTCCAACAAGACGGCGCTACATGCCACACAGCGCACGTCACAATCGATTTATTGAAGGAAACATTCGATGAGCGCATAATTTCGCGGAATGGACCTGTCAATTGGCCACCAAGATCGTGTGATTTGACACCATTGGATTATTTTCTTTGGGGATATGTGAAGTCGCTCGTCTACGCCAACAAACCAGAAACGTTAGGGGACTTGGAAGCCAACATTCGTGGCGTTATTGCCGACATACGGCCCCAAATGCTCGAAAAAGTGGTTGAAAATTGGACCTGTAGAATTGGCTTTATTCGAGCCAGCCGCGGCGGCCACATGCCCGAAATCATATTTAAACATTAATGGCATAAAATTATCCTTCCAATAAAGCCAAATTGATGGACATTAAAACGATTTTCTTGTGTTTTATTTCAATTCGAAGTTCTATACCTCTAAAAAAAACACCCGATACAATTAAAAAGAAATATTTGGTCACTAAAAATGACTCACACCAGCAACACTAGAAATTTCAAATGAACTAGAACAACAACTCCGTTTCAGAAATTTATATGGAGGAAAAACTACGTTCCTGATCAAGCTTGGGGCCTACTAGTAGGCCCCAATGTTGCAATTTTGTAATAATATTAGTGAAATTCTGTGCATGTATTCTGTGCGGCTCTCCCACTGTCACATCGCTTAATCGTTGACAGTCGCATTGAGGAAACAAAAATAAAATTTAATAGTAAAAATAAGAAAAACGAAACCAAGTCTTAAAATATATATAGATTATTCTAAATAGGAATCATTCTTAAAATCATAACAACATTTATTACTGCCTTTCAAGAAATTTTTCGTTTGTATTAAGGACAAAGCAATGCTCGAAGTAAAGAGTACTTTTGCTGGATGCGCAGTTCGCAAGTACGAAAAACAAGTTGGCTTTCATTTCCGGCAATCAGCTATAATGTATCCTTTGATGTAATGTTTTTGTTTTTAACCAAATACTAATACCGGGTCTGGCAGTCAGACGCCATTAGTCTTTGAGTTGAACCGCGCCAATGAAACAATTAGTTATTGAAAAACAAAAAGCAGACTTATATCTATGTGCACTGTCAAAAACCCACTTATGTGTCTGGGCTGTTCAAAAATCCCCCAACGCGGGAAAACCTAACAACTATTTAGGTACCTGCTAGTACTAGAAGCTTAGTACCTGCTATTTGAATGCATATGCAAATTCTACTTATAAATAAAGGAGTTTGGAGTAAGTGCAGTTAGTTTCGAATTTAATTTGAACTAAACATTACTTCAACTCCGCCACTGCAACTAAACCGAAGAAGAAGCACAAAGATGTTTTTGAAAAATTCGAAGCTGTTTGAAATATTTACTATTTCGAAGACAAAGGAGAAGTTCGTTGTGGCTGTCACTAAAGAAATTGGTTACGTCGAAGGAAGTTTGCCTGCAGCCAACATATCTACGACTAAAGAGAAGATATCCAGGACTTATCGCACTATCAAGTTGAAATGGATTGCGGCAAACCGTACAAAATTCAATTTTGTCCGCCACTACAACTAAAACGAAGAAGAAGCACAAAGATGTTGAGATATCCAGGACTTATCGCACTATCAAGTTGAAATGGATTGCGGCAAACCGTACAAAATTCAATTTTGTCCGCCACTACAACTAAAACGAAGAAGAAGCACAAAGATGTTTTTGGAAAATTCGAAGCTATTTGAAATATTTACTATTTCGAAGACAAAGGAGAAGTTCGTTCTGGCTGTCACTAAAGAAATTGGTTACGTCGAAGGAAGTCTGCCTGCAGCCAACATATCTACGACTAAAGAGAAGATATTCAGGACTTATCGCACTATCAAGTTGAAATGGATTGCGGCAAACCGTACAAAATTCAATTTTGTCCGCCACTACAACTAAAACGAAGAAGAAGCACAAAGATGTTTTTGAAAAATTCGAAGCAATTTGAAATATTTACTATTTCGAAGGCAAAGGAGAAGTTCGTTCTGGCTATCACTAAAGAAATTGGTTATGTCGAAGGAAGTTTCCCTGCAGCCAACATATCTACGACTAAAGAGAAGATATCCAGGACGTATCGCACTATCAAGTTGAAATGGATTGCGGCAAACCGTACAAAATTCAATTTTGTCCAGAATAATGAGGAGTGGTTGGAAAAAAACAATTTACTTCGATGCAGGAGATGCATGTAGCATAAGCGATGACCAACCATCGACATCAAAGGCGGCAAAAGGAAAGCCGAAAAAGTCAATTCAGGACTGTGCGTCATTCACTAAAAAAGGGAAGCTTATGAAGGCAACGGAAAAATAACTACCACCCACCTATCGGAAGCTTTGACTATGAAATATAATAAGGATCAGGAGATAATGAAAGGCGTTATAGTGAAAGCAGTTTCACTAGCAAACCCGAATCGAGTTAAAAGAATAAAGGACAGTATTCCCACCCAGACTTTTGGATTGTCCATGGAAAAATATTTAAGTTTGAGAAGTTCTTTGCAAAAACATAATGCAGATGTTCTACCAGCATATCACAACATTAATTAATAATTAATAATAATTGACTGGCACGACAGCCCGCTTACGCGAGACTAAGGCCTAGCTTCCCGCAACTACCCGTGTTGTGCGTGTGAATTTGTACACGGGTTGGAGGGACCTACAGTTTTATGCCGGTTCCGAACGGCAGGTTGGGAGCTTTTTCATAAGCAATTTTTACTCTCAGAGGTTTGCCATTTCCAGCTGAGAGGACAGCCACCGAAAGAGAAAACGAGTTTTCCCGTTATTTTTTTTTAGGTGTTATTACAGGCAGTATTTGAACCTGAGGTTGCTGCCTGCGACTCGCGGTCCAACGCACTAACCAACTGAGCCACGGCGGCTGCCACCGCCGTCACAACATTACGTCAGCAAAAAAAGAGGCCGTTCCTTATAACTGCGAAATTACCGAAGTGTCAGCTCAAGTCGAACTGCAAAGCCTCATGGACCATACTGTGAAATGAATTTTGAGCGGTAAAAGTGAACAGGAGCTGAATGCGCTTCCAAAAAATCTAACCTTACTAAGGGCCAATTTTTCAGTTTAAATGCAGTTCAAACGTAGTTTCCTTGAACTTGGTTTAAATATAAACTCAGTTTAAACGACACAGCACTTTTTCAGTGCTAGTTTAACTGGAGCAAATATTTCTCATTTGAGTGTGGCAATACTGGCAATATTTTTATCTAGCTAATATTTTTCCTTTGTTTTGATTGTCATTCGTAAATAAATTCTTTGCGCTCAAATAATGTATTTCATCAAAAAAATTCAAAATAAGCAAACGGAGTCCAAATTTTCCGTCTCGGGAAATCGAATGTCTTCTTGCACTTGTGAAAAAAATAAACAAGTGCTCGAGTGCAAGAAGACAGACCGCGTGAGTGCCGAGGAAAAACAAATCAATTGGAAAGAAATTGAGGACGATTCCGATTCAAAATTTCTTGATAAGTTCCGGTGCGCGAAAACGTTGCGCACAAGGTATAAGAATTTAACAGAGAGTGCAAAAAAGAATTTCGCTCACGATTGGCAAGAGCTGAACAAAACAAAAAATAAATGAACTGTCAGAAGCTGTTGACAGTTTATACTTAGTTTAACCGTGCAGGGTTGGGCGTTTAAACTGAGTTTAAACTTCAGTCAAGTTTGACTGACAAATTTTATTTTGCGTTGAAACTAAGTTTAAACTAGAAACTGACTGAAACATTTTATTTTGCGTTTAAACTAATTTTTAACTAGAAACTGAGTTAAACTCGCACTGAAAAAGTGGCCCTAAGTAAGAGGGGTTGCGATGGATCATCTGGTCCAAGTGCATATAAGCAAGCGATAAAAACAGCTGATGGCGAAAATATTACGGATGCTAATATGTTCATGGCATCCGTTGTTCCAGTAAGGTTAAAGAGCGAACTTGCAGAACATTGGGGGAATCCTAGCCCTTCATCAGTAAATTTCTGCCGACCAATACTACATATTTCAATATGCAAAGGAAACTTCAGATCTCATTACATCGCCAGTTAGTAGCATACTAGATCAAAATGCTGCAATTAGGCCGACTGAATATAAAATCAACAACGACCTGGCAATTGCGATTCAGCATACATTTTACTTGACGATGGTTGACGGAAAAGTTTTAAATGAAATAACAAACACGAAATCAACGCAGTCGTGCGCTGCACTGGTAGCAAGTAAGAGTTAGCAGGTAGTTTGAGTTGTAGAGTGCAGTTTTGATATACAAAACTGGCACTTTGGATTTACCATTGACAGACGACAGTGGATGTACGACTACGCCATAATAATAAATTTCGATATTTAATTAAAAGAATTAATCTTTTATTTAAATACAAAACGCTAAGCAAAACTTGATTCTTCCATCCTTCTTTGTTTATATGCGCAGCCCCATTGTGCATATAAACATTGAATCTCAACTTCGGTGGCAACATTTCCATTGTGTTAAAACCACCCACCCTCACTCTTCACAAAACAAAAAATTTTTTGGGGACAATTTTTCAATTGATTTCCTTTTTTCCTTCCCTTATAAATATTTGGAAACAAAGTTTGTTCACAACATTTTCTGCACTTTCTCTTTAGTTATAATTTGTAGTTAGAAAAATTTACCTAAATTATTTGAAAATTTTAAATTTTCAAACTCGCAGTGGCAATTTGTACATTTGTAAAATGTTTGAAAAATGTTTCTAACTACAAATTATCACTAGGGAGCAAGCGCATAAAATGTTGTTAAAAAAATTGTTTTCCAAATATTTATAAGGGGGAAAAAATGAAATTAATTTCAATGAAGAAGTTTTACCCAAAAAATTATTTTATTTTGTGAAGAGTGAGGGTGGGTGGTGTCAACACAATAGAAATGTTGGAACCGAAGTTGAGATTCAATGTTTATATGCACAATGGGGCTGCGCATATAAACAAAGAAGGATGGAAGAAGCAAAGTGGCAATAAGCAACCAACGGAGTTGTGTTGGTATGTATTGCTCTTCTTCCTATGTCATGTGCGCAAGTGCGTTGCGCTTAAGTGCTAACGGATAGCAATTGAGGGGAAATTAAACGGCAAAGAGCAAAAGGGAAATAGGCAAAGAAGTACCTATGTGCTCAAGCGGAACGTTAGCGCGGTAAATTGGGATGATTTACCAACGGCGCTTTTCTAAACGTTTCGCTTACAAACTGTAATTTATTTGAGGAAAATAAATTACAGTATGTTTTACCGCAAATTTTATCTTTCTTAGGGGGGTTTGGTTACTTACTTGACATTTCCAACTTTTGGGGGAGAGGATCGCAAACCGTGGTTTTGGTATTGGTGCTGCGCTGTCCTACGGGAACGTCTGGCTGGCGATGTCGCTGGCACGGTGGTGGCTGGATCAGCTGGTGATGCTGGGGTCGGTGCGCTTTTGTGGCTTGTTGTTGTTGGTTCTCGTTCCACTGTTGTTGTTTATGTGTATTGTCTTATTGATGCGTGTCACTTGGTCACTGCACTGTGTTTGGGTTGTGTTATGTATTAACTTTGTTAGATCTGATTTTTGTGTAAATTTTTTGTGGTTTTTTTTGTTTTCTGTTTTTTTTTTGTTTAACACTGTCACTATTTGTGGTTTGTATTTTTGTGAAATTTGTTTTTTTTTTAATTCTTTTTTTTATTTTTATTTTTTTTTTGGTGGCGGTCGGGTTGGGTGTAGAGGTATATTTGATGTTTGTTGTTTTTTCTGTGCACTGTCACTATTTGTTTTAGGTATTGCTTTGTAATCTTTTGTAATTTTTGTCACACTTTTTTCACTGTTTTCACGTCACTTTTTTGTGTCACTGTGTGTGTGTTAAATTTGTGATCTTGATTTGTTTTGCACTTAGTTTTGTGTTTACGTTTTTTGCTTTTTTTGTGTGGTGACACTGTTTTTGTGTTCACTGTGGTTTGTAATTGTATTATAATAATTTGTTTAATGTTTTTTTGTGTGCGGCGCGAGTTCGCGCAATCCGACTCGAAGGACCATGAACGTAGCTACGGTGAGCTATTTTTTAATGCACGGTGGGTGTTAATTTTTTCCAAGGATACTTTTGCTGTAATAAGTTGGTAGTCGTTAAAGCACATTCTCCAAATTTGTCAGCATTTACTTTTTCTCCGCAGCATACAACATTTAGCAGAACTTGAAATGTCTTAATTATTTCGTGGTCAACTCTAGTTAACGTAACTGTTATTTCGCTTCGTCAAAAAATTTTCTAGATGTGTTTCCATCATTACTGCTATCATCATTACTGCTATCAAATTTTTCAAGTGTACCGATTGCCGCTGCGAGATTGAGGGCCACTCGGATACGCCGCGAGAAATTAGGAAAACAATTTCCGAAAATTCCAAAAAATTTTTTAAAAATTTTGCAGGTGTGCAAATTGCCACTGCGAGTTTGAGGGCCAAAATGCACACGATAATACGAATTGATTGCCGCTGCGGGATTGAGGGCCAATCGAAAACATCAAGAGAATATGAAAAAAATCTTTAGAAAAATTCAAAAAAAAAATTTCAGAAATTTTTCCAAGTGTACATATTGCCACTACGAGTATGAGGGCCAAAATGTACATAAGGAAGTACTAAGATATCTGGGAATGACTAGCTACAAAATTTAAAATTTTCAAATAAAATAAGTCAATTTTTCTAATTACAAATTATCACTACGGGAAGAGTGCCTAAAATGTTTTAAAAAAAATGTGTTTCCAAATATTTAATTGAGGCAAAAAAAAGGAAATTAATTCCAATGAGGAAATTTTCCCCAAACAATTATTTTATTTTGTTTAGTGAGTGTGGGTCGTGTCAGCACAATAAATGTGTTGCACCGAATGTTGCGCTAGAGGTTGCGTTGTATTCGGATTCAGATGCACTGTTGCGGCGAAACAGTATGTTGCGGCGAAATAGTATGCTGCGGCGAAATTTTACATTTATGTCTGCAACCCTGTTCAAGCTGAATGTATTCCGTTAAAGCACGCGCATTTTCATATTTTGAGTGGAAGTCTACTGCTGTCGCTCGAAAGGAGCATATCAATTTGAAAACACAACGAACAAAAACCAAGTCAAAGAAAGTGAAATAAAGCCTAATATATTTTTCATTTAATTTGCCGTCTAATCATTTGCCGTCAACAACATGCACCGAATGTTGCGGTCTGAATGTTGCGCTGGATGTTGCGCTCTATTCAGATTCAGATGCACTGAATGTTGCGAAGCGAATGTTGCGCTGGATGTTGGGCTTTAGTGTGATTCAGTGTTTATATGTACAATGGGGCTGCGCATATAAACACCAAAGAAGGATGGAAGGAGAAAAGTTGCAATTACCAACCAACGGAGTTGTGTTGGTGCGTATTGCGCTTCTTCCTACGTCAAGTTCGATGCTTATGTGGAAGCGGTTAGCAACGAAGCGGAAATCGGCGGTAAAGAGCAAACGGGAAATAGGTACCGAAGTACCTATGTGCTCAAGCGGAACGTTAGCGCGGTAAATCTGACGATTTATCAACGGCGCTTTTCGCAACGTCCGCTTACACACCGTAATTTATTTTTAGGAAAAAATTAATTACGGTATAATTTACCGATTTTTCTATTTTAGGGGGGGAACCAAATGGGGGTTTTTGGCTACTCACTTGACATCCTTTTTGGGGGGGATCGCAAACCGTGATTGGGGGTGGCGCTGCGTGTCCTGCGGGGTCGTCTATTGCTGTCGTCTGGCACGGTGGTGGGTTGATCAGCTGACGCTGCGCCTGTGTGGTTTTTGTTGTTGTGATTCTCGCCGCCGCACAGTGCGGCCGATTCCCAAAAAGCTGGCCAAAACTCGAAAAAAAAAGTTTCTAGATAGAGTTTTTTGTGTTTGGGTTGGCTACAGTAATCCCTTGAGAAGTGAAAACCGTTCATAGCAACGTCCTATACCCTAAGTATCCTCTGTATTTTCAGTTGCAACGTGGCCTTCGTTTGAGCATCGTATTACTGTCGATGAATAGTGAAAGTTGTACACATGTGAAAGATTTTGTAATGAAGTAAATTGAACAAAACCAAATGGAATCATCTTCGGAAGGTTAGTAAAATACGAGAAATCTTTAGTACATATCAATACCTCGACACAAAATTTTTAGCTGCAGCAATACGTAGATCAATTTTTTGCAATTTTTTTTATAAAATTTGAGTTTTCAAACTGTATAGTAATACAAGGCCGTCATATGCTGCTTTGAAACCTATTAGAGGTTACTCACAAAAGTAATAGCTACTGAATAAAACAAGATTCAGCTGCTACCACCTGCTACCTTGGCTTGTATGCTATTTTTTGTGCACAAGAAATAAATACGAAGAGAGAATGGGAGAAAACAGTGAAAGCCTATACTTTAAAGAGGGTGTTGAATCCTGCAGCGGCACCACGAGATAACCAACGTCTGGTCGCTCTTATCAAGTGGTGCTTGCTGCGAGGGTTCAAGTAACACAGGCACGATGGGAGCGCGCCGGTCTTATCGCGCTGTGTATTTAGGTAGCCATGCATGTTGGGTCATGCTACCTACGCACATGCATGCGCTGGTAAGCGTTAGGATAAGAATATTGTTAGCAAGTAGGTACTAGAAAGTAAGTTATAAATAAAGGCTCCGGTTTACCGGAGCGTTAGTCTAGTTTCGAGAGCAACCAAGTGCAGTTTTGTTTTAAGCTATTTTGGAGCGACCGGAGCGACCACACATTAAACAGAGGGGATCTGCTTGTATTATTAACGTAGGTTTCTATACAATTTCGTTTGTATCAAAATTAAATTAAAATTAGTTAAAAATATTAATTTTTGTTTCATTTATTACCATATGTAGTTTTTGATAGAAAAATATTTATTTATTTTTTAGGTGCCAGTAATACGATGGAAGGAGATTTGACGAGGCTCAAATTATTTCATGCAATTAAAAACATTTTAAAAGGTGACAAACACGACATTTTTGCAAAAGTAGAAATCCTTTTATCGAAAAGTGAGACTTCCCGTTATACGTTATCAGATGAAGGAAAAAGCCAAATATGTGATACAGTGAAGAAAATGATACAAAGATGGGATTGCAGCAAAAGAGTAGAAGATAGATTTTTGAAAAAAAACAATGATTGGTTACAAAAAAATATTGAGCTCAAAAGAGGTAGCCAAAAGGAAAAAACTAATACAGAGCCAAGAGAGACGCAAAATGACGAACAAAATTCAAAACCAGGTCGTCGAGAACTTAGTTTCTCCGAATCATCAGAAAGAAGTAAACGCAGAAAAACAGAAGAATTACGAGCAAAGGTGTCAACAGAAGCTCTTTTGTACTCGGCAACTAGTAAACTGCGTTCGGAAGGTAACATTGAGTTTGCAAAAGTGGTACGTGATATTTCCGAAGGAAGTCCTACAAAAGCTGCAAGATACAGGAAATCGTTGGAGTCTACAAATAATAATGTACCTTTCACTGAAAACGAGGCTTTATCATTGTATGTAGAACTTGGATTATCACAGAGTAAATATCAGCTGCTGCGAAATGCTCATATGGAAAAAAAATCACGGATGTTTCCAGCATATAAAAAGATCCAAAAAGCAAAGTTACAGTGTTATCCTGCAACAGGTATGTCATTCACTGGAAATGAAGCAGCAGTTACATTGCAGTCTATACTTATCACACAAGTGATCGCATTATCTTACTTAACATGGAAGTTATAAAAATGTTATCTAAAAAGCAACTTGAAAATTTAATCCTAATTGTTAAGTGGGGCAGCGATGGCAGCTCGGGCCATAATGAATACAAGCACAAGCTTGATGATGAAAACGATAGTGACGAACATATTTTTTTTACCTCTCTTGTACCATTGCAACTTCTACACATAGACACTACTACAATGAAATCTACAGTAATCTGGAAAAATCCGAGACCATCATCCCCACGATACTGTAGACCAACCATACTCAACCTGCGGCCCGCGGGCCGCATGCGGCCCGCCAAGCTTTTTTGTGCGGCCCTAAACACATTTATTATAAAGGGACATGATTTATAAAATCTGGTATTTCGTATATCTTGAGATTAATTTCGACTTTGACGTACAGATAGACCACTACTACACGATAAATTTATCGCAGCGAGAAAATTCGTGAATTTTTCAAATTGTTGGCAAGACACTCGCGGGAAGAAATTCCATCGTGTAACAGAGATCATAGTAACACCCATGGCTCAATAATAAGGTTATAGCATCCCCGCAACACCAAAAACCACATGTATTTTGTTGGTAGGATTGTTTATCGCTACTGTCAAAATCAGCTGATATTTTCCGACGAAAGAGGGAGAAACTGAAAACATACAAAAGTGATTGTTGCCAGACGGTGCTGTATTTTTCAGTCAGGTACGATTTTGACAAAAGCGATAAACGATCAGCCGGTGGCTTGCTACAACCTTATAGTTGAGCCATGGTAACACCCAAAGAGGATTGTTGTTGTCGTGTCAACATCAGATCTGGCAACACATAAATGTTTGACAGCTCCAAAGACAGCGTTGTGGATTTTTTTTCGTTACGTGGAAGACGTTACGTGGAAGACGGTTAAAATAGCATTTCTTGCTGAATTATAAAATATTGTTTTGTAATAATTTAATTACCCATAATGGCGGGAGTGTCTTCGAAATGCAATCGAAAAATGTCCGACGAAAATAGAGTGTTTCAAGACATATGGGAAGAAGAATATTTCGTTGTTGCAAATAAACATGGTTCGACCACATGCTTGATCTGTCGTGGCAGTGTTATATTAAAAAAATATAACATTCTTCGTCATTATACCACGAAGCACGAAACATTTAATGATACTTTTCCTCGTGGCTCCTTAATAAGACGTGACAAGTTAAAATTCTTCAAGAAGTCTTTACAACAACAACAAAATATTATATCAACAGCGGTATCACATGACGCAGCGGTGACAAGAGCGTCGTATGAAATTTGTTACATACTTGGTAAATATATGAAACCATTTACTGACGCAGAGGTTGTGAAAGAATGTTTTCTCAGTGCTTCCAACGTATTATTTGATAAATTTAGCAATAAAAATCAAATAATATCTCAGATCACAAGTATGCAGCTCTCTGATTCTACCTTTGCTCGACGCATTGAAGATATTGCAAAACACATATTTAATCACATCATAGAAGATATGAAAAAATGCAAATATTTTAGTTTGGCTTTTGATTCTAGCACCGATATTTCAGCAACATCACAATGCTCCGTTTTTGTTAGATATTCTACCCAACAAAATTCAGTTCACGAAGATTTTTTGAAATTTCTTCCTATGAAAAATCAAACCAGAGGCACGGACTATCTCAATACTATCAGTTCATTTCTGGAAAACAATGATATTGATATAACAAAAATGATTTGTGTGTGCACGGATGGATGTCCTTCAATGGTTGGACCCGAAAAAGGATTTGTTACTTTGTTGAAAAAGAAGTATAATTTAAGAAATCTCTTATCCTTCCACTGCATCATACACCAAGAGAACTTAGCAGCACGTATAACCATTGCCGAAATAGACGCCGTAATGAAGACTGCAATAAGTATAGTTAATTATATTAGAGCACATGAACTGAACCACAGGACATTCAAAAGTCTTTTGGAAGAATTGAACAGTAACTATAGTGACGTACTTTTACATACCTCGGTGAGATGGCTAAGCCGAGGGAAAGTTCTGGAACGGTTTTATTCTTTGAGGCATGAAATTATTTTGTTTTTAAAGCAAAATAATAAAATTTACAGCCAACTTAATAATGACGGATGGTGGTGTCTCTTAGCTTTTCTGTGTGATATCACAGAAAAACTTAATGCGCTAAATCGTGGCTTGCAGGGCGAAAATAAACTCATTTCGCAGATGGCGAGTAAAGTATTTGCTTTTGAAGAGAAATTAAACATCTACCACGAAGAAATAGAGAACCAAGTATTGCATAACTTTCCAACTTTAATACAAGCTAAACAAGATGGTATACATGTTTCTGAAGAAAATTATACAATATTTTTAAATTATTTAGCTGCCTTAGCTAAGGAATTTATGAGCAGATTTCAGGACTTACGTTGTATCAAGAATTGTTTGTTACTTATAGAAAATCCCTGGCACCTAGAAACAGTCACTTTAATAAATTTAGCTGCATTGGGATATGATTATGCAGAGCTTTTTGACGAATTTATCGAATTTAAGAACGATACTAATCTGAAAGCTATTTTTGAAGAAAAAAGAGAGGGAATGGAGTACATCCATTTTTGGCAAATAGTTCCTGAAAAATACAAGACTGTAAGAAATTGTGCTTTCCTGCTCCTGACATTGTTTGCATCAACATATCTTTGTGAATCATCATATTCCAAAATGAAATATGCAAAAAACGTATACAGGAGTCGACTTACTGACGCTCACCTTGATGACGTATTGAGGGTAGCATGCAGCAATTTTAAACCCGATTTGTCTAAAATTGTTAAAGATTTATCTCAATGTCAAAAATCACACTAAATTTGAAATAAACTGGTTGGATACATGTTACTTTTGAGTTTTAATTTTTCACTATTTTTTAACGCACCGTATGCTGGTAATGGTAAGTGATATGTACCATTATTATTCTGTTTTAGTTTATAATATTTAGGGGGGGTTCATGATTTTTTTTTTTCGTCATAACAGTATGGTGTTGCGGCCCGCGTAGCTTTACAAATATATATATATGGCCCGAGAACAAAAAAGGTTGAGTATCATTGCTGTAGACCTATCAAAATTCAATGTGCAAAGGAATCAGTTGACTTGACAAAAAAAACAACAGACGAGGTGGAAGATCAAATAAAAAATCTCGATACGTTTGAAACTACTGTTGATGGGACAATCTTGCGTGTCAAGTATGATTTATCCTTAAAAATGATAGATACCAAACTGTGTAACTCATTGACAGATACAACTTCTGCTATGCGTTGTTATCTATGTAAGCGCACATCAAAAGATTTCAACGACATTGATGCAATGCTTCAAACAGACATTATTACGGAACACTTGAAATTTGGCATTTCATCGCTTCATTGTTGGATTAGATGTTTCGAGTTTCTGCTACATTTGTCGTACAAATTGAAAATCGAGAAATGGCTGGCTCGTAAGCCTGAAGAAGAACAGTCTGTTGAAAACCAAAAAAAATAATACAAAAATAACGGGAGTCGATCAGGACATCATATATCGTTTCTACATCATCCTGCAAGCCATTTCAAGTGGACATGAGATAAATATAGGAAACTTCCGGCAGTATAGTGTAAAGTTGGCTAGAATGATAGTAGACAAATATAATTGGTATTATATGCCAACTTTAGTGCATAAGCTTTTGATTCATGGTCCAGAAATCATTCAAGATGCCGTTTTGCCTATCGGACAAATGTCGGAAGATGCTCAAGAGGCTTGCAATAAATTTTTTGCCATCTATCGCCTGAACTTCGCTAGAAAGAACTATCGTCAGAAAACAATGGAGGACGTGTTTAAACGATTTTATTAGCTTCTGACCCATACATTTCAAGTTGCAGAAAGTTGCCAGCAAAACCGATGAAGTCTTTGTCAGCAGATACAATTGATTTACTGTTGTCTCCATCTATTGATGCGGAAGAAGTGTTGGAAAGTACTGATTGTAGTTCGGCCTTTGAGACAGAGACAGATGCAGATGCTGACGATCTTGCTGATAACGAAAATTTTTTTATGTAATTAAAACTAAATAATCTATTTTGCTGTATAACCTACAATTTTTAAATTTAATAAAAGGTTTTGGTGAAAATTTGAAAAATGTTTGTGTAGTATATTTATTTAGTCTGACTGTAATTATTGAATAGTAACAAAAAAAAGGTACACGAAGAAACTTGAAAACTGTTTGTATTGCCTTTTATTGGATCCGCCATTGTGAATTTCATAATTCTGGTGGAAGGGGGTGGATTTTCAAAATTTTAAGATCAAATTCGTAATCAGCGACCCCGAAAACATATAAATTGACATGCATCTTGATTATGTTCTAGAATATACGCTATTTCACGTGAGGGGGTGGCCAATAGGGGTGGAAGGGGGTGGATTTTCAAAATTTTAAGATCAAATTCGTAATCAGCGACCCCGAAAACCCCCGAGTAAGAAATTTTGAATCAATTACTTGATTTTTCGAGTTTTGGCCAGCTTTTTGGGAATCGGCCGCACTGTGCATCGGTATAAAAATTGATATTTTTAAAATTCGTTTTCACATTTAAGTAAGTTGTGGTATTTACTTCAGTACTACAAACTTATTTTTCTACGTTTACCACATTCATTTTTTTGATTTTTGTCCCTACTTGCGACACTGTGCGACGTGAATATAAAAGCGGGACATATTAGAAAAGTAGTTGCATGAAGTTATATAATTATATCCATCACTATTATGAGACATTATTGAAAATTCAGTCCAGTGACTAAACTCATTTCCCCCAATCCCTTCACTTACCTTCTGGGCCATGACGTCAGTGCTATATAAGACAAATGATAGTGTCCTAAACAGACATTCTCCGTGACAAAAATGTTCTCTTTTCATAATAATCAAGTATGATAGTAAAATAAATAAATTAATTAAGTATATATAAACACAATGCGGCAATGAAAAGAGAATCTGCCAAAATGGTTCTGATGGTAAGTGAGGGCAAGAGGAAACACCGCGCGACAAAAATTAAAAAAAATTTTCACACCGGAAAAATCCATATGGGCGTGAAACTAGAGACCAAATATATTAATACTGCGTACTCAGTTTTTTATTTCTACATCCTTTGTCCTTTTACAAGGACTTCAAAATTTTGAAGGGGATAAAAAATAAAAAAAATATAAAAAATACTTAACCTCGTTAGAAATGCGATATGTGTATCAAATGAAAGAGGAAAGGCTCAAGAATTTGAATAAAATTAATTTTTGATCTATTTGTAAAAAAAGGATATGAAAAAGGTCCTTTGAAAATTTTTATCCTTTATATCCTTGAAAATTTATATCGAATTTTCTTGAAGGGAAGTATGTTAAAACCCAAAATCTCCTTGATCAAGTGTCAAAATTTCATTAGTCTCGCTTCATTGATTTTGTATCTTTTTATTATTTAAAATACTGATACTCAAATAAATTAGATTTTTTGTACTTCACTAGAATTGCAGCTTCCGACTTTTTTTTAATAACTTTCGAACCAATAAAGTTAGAATAATGAAATTTAAAAAACACATAATCTTTTATCGTCTTTTAAAATGTTTATTTTATACAAAGCTTTATTTATTTACGCGCTTTTTTAATTTATTTTCAAACTATAGTTTCCGCATACATTGCCTCAATAATTAATCACCTCCGATATGATGAAATTTTCTGACTAATAAACCATCATTTTCGCATCACCACCAATTCCACAACAATTTTATTCCAATTAATGCAACAATAATTAAGTGCTCCGAAATCACACTTTGCCGCCTCTGCTGGCCATCCAACACATGAAATCACAGCCTGTATTGCATTGTTAACAAACACAACAACGATGCCAGCACAATTGCGCATAAATGCAAACATGTGTGTGTGTGTGTGTGTATTCACCAGCAGCGCTTATGCATAATTTCATATGTCAACATTTAAGTATGATTAAAAAAAAATTATTTAAATAAGCCCAATAAAAACACGCAAATGGCAGCCAATTTTTTCCATTTTAGTTGCACTGCTTTCGGCACTGCCACTCTAGCCACGCCCTCGCTACGCTGCCGCTTATGCTAATTTGCACAAAAAGCGCAAATAATGTGTGCGAATTATGAAAACAAAAGGAAGCGCTGCCGCTGGCCGCAGTGGCGCCAACGCTGCCCACAGCAGTGTCCGCTTGTGGCAACAGCAGCAATAGCGACAACAACAACAACTCTTTGTTGCTGCGCAAATAATTATTGAGGCGTATTTAATGGCAAATAATTAAAATTGTGACTTAATTGCGTAAAAACGCCAATACGACAACATTCCGGGCAGCTGGCGGCCATCGCCATCGTGTTGTAATATTTTAATGCCACTGACGCTTTTTCCGAGTTCCGCCACACGCTTATTGAGACTTCTGAAATTCAAATTTTTTTGTTTGCATAAAATTTGTTTTAATTTCTCGCCCACTTTGCGGAGCGGAAGTGAAGCGGGCTGAGCGTTTAATGCGCAGCTGAGCCGTCGCGCTTCGGCTGATGCGTGTTTAATATGGCCAATTCGAGGACCTCTCAATCGAGTCGGCAATAAATACAGCTTTTGATTTCAGCAAATTTTTTCATTATGGTTATTCATGACGAATCACAGCCGCTGGGTAGTTACATATGTGGCAACTGAAAACATTTAACATTTAACGAGTTTCGAGCACTGCCGTTGTCGTTTCGCTGCGTCTAAAGCGACAACAACGACTTGCAATCAATACTTGTGATGCTTGTGGGATAAATACCTTTATTTTATCAGCAGCCTTATACATACAAGAAAAACAAGAGCTTTCGAAGTAAAAAGTTGTATCATGTAGAAATGATTTGAAATATAAACCACACCACCAGGAACTTTTATCACTATCGTAACTTAAGAAATACAACACACATGTATTTCCATCATATAACTTTTAAGTAATCTAGTCCAATGTTTTTTCTTTACTAAGCAAGTCATGACTATAGGCGGAGTCATCTCCCATAGAAAGAGTCATTTCCTACGTGGTAACACAATGAGCCAATAGGCCTAAGTGATGCTCGAAAGGCGGCCATTTAACCTACCTACCTACCTAAGTCATGACTAATGTAAACCAGTGTCATTTAGCATTATGAAATATTAAACAGAATAATTAATTCTCAAATGAGAGAATCGTTCTGCGATTCGCTCTGAAAAGAAAGCAAACAATTTGAAGAATGTATGAGTCAAACGAAGAATAATCTGAGTATTTTTACAGGCATGCATGAGAGGTCATTGTAGTTCCGATTTCACTGATCCGTATACACTAAAATTATTATACATATCCCTGGTGCTCTCGAAATCAGAATATGCGATCTTTAACTTGAAGGGATTTTATTAATGCCACATAAAACTTTTGGAACGTATACAAAACATATTTTTTCAAAGTAATAATTATCGGCAACTTAAATTAAAAAAATCATAATTAAAAGCTATGAAGCAACTTAAAAAACCCCCCCAAAATAATTATTATCGACAACGAAAAATAATCTCATTGATCACGTGTCAAAATTTAGTTATTCTCGCTTCATTGATTTTGTATCTTTTTATTATTTGAAATACTGATACTCAAATAAATTAAAATTTTTTTAACTTCATTAGAATTGCAGCTTCCGCCTTTTTTTTAATAACTTTCAAACCAATAAAGTTAGAGCAATGAAAGGAGATTTTGGGTTTGAACATACTTACTTTTCAAGAAAATTCTACATAAAATTTCAAGGATATAAAGGATTAACATTTTCAAAGGACTTTTTTCATATCCTTTTATACAAATAGATCAAAAATTAATTTTATTTAAATTATTGAGCCTTTCTTCTTTCATTTGATATGCATATCGCCATATTCTAATGAGGTTAACTATTTTTTCTATTTTTTTTAATTTTGTATCCCCTTCAAAATGTTGAAGTCCTTTTAAAAGGACAAAGGATGTATAAATGAAAAACTAAGTACGCAGTATTACTATATTTTGTCTCTAGTTTCACGCCCATATGGATTTTTTTCGGTGTGAAAAATGCTGTCGCACGGTGTAATAGTAGCAGGTCGCATAAAAATTGTATTTTTGGGAATAATTATTATAAAGCAATATTTTTTGAAATTTCTTAAATTAGAGAAATTTGTTTTCCAAAAATATGGATAATAATTATTTTAGGACCCTGATTCAAAACACTTTTCTTCGGCATACTCTTCGACACCGATACTTTGTGAATTCCACTTCCGCTCTATAATGCACTATGCAAGCTCATCTATTTTCAGACTTTAAAAAGTCTGTGCATAATGATTATCTTTGTTTTAATTCGTGGTGCTATGGCGTCAACGTATCAGCTTTTCAGCCTAGATTTTAGAAGTCTTTGGTAAATTTTTAGAACTTCGAATGAGGCTAACTTAATACGTATACTTAAATTCTTTAAATTTTTCATTTTCTCAAAATGTTTTTAAAAAATTGCTCAAAAATCTTAGTACAAACGTACAAGAATTTAATCTTACTTTAATGTTTGTTTGTCTGTATTAATTTGTGGATATTTCTAGGCTATTTCTTAAATAAATAAATAATAAATTATCTATTGACCGAAAAATAAAATCTGGGAGATATTTCAAAAACAGATGCTAAGTGAGAATCCACCGCTCAGTAAAAGTCCTCTCCGGAGGCTTGACTTACAGACAGTACATCTTTTAGGTTACAATTCACTTTCGCCCTCAATAATACTTTAAATAAAAAATTATTGTGGGACTAACGATTATTGCGGGGATGTGAGCCGGCGAGCAGAAATAGAGCATAACTACAGAGAGATAAAAAAATTATGGGATTAGCAATGTGATTGGCACAATACTTAAGTATTTAGCCCAAACGAAATGGCTTGTCCGAGATTGGAAATTTAATGAAGCCAATGTCCCCGTCACCAGAGAAATGGAGCACCAGAATCGTATGGCGACCGTGTACCAATAACGAACAATTAAACTCAATGCCGGGCGGCTTTGGAAGCTCGGCGTGCGTTCTATCTCAGAGGTCGTGGGTTCGGTTCATAACTGACTTGATTCCGCACTTCACCAAATTTAAAATGTTTCCGTCTTTCCAATTTTTTCCCAACAACTTAGTATTACCCAGTCAAATTTTTTATTTTAGGACAAATTCCTATCCTCCCCATTCTATAAGTTGTGATGAGCACCTCGCAACAGATTTTCATATCCAGTAGCCATTCCAGCGCAACAACAACCACACTAGCAATGCCCATTTGGACTTACAGAAATACCTACGTAGCAGCGCATACATCATCCAAAATAAACTCATCAAAGACCCAAACCTCTGCGATTTCCCCAACAACAACAACTGCTAGCTAACTGCAACAGATACACAATTTTTCACATGTGGAGGCATCTCTCCTAGAGGCGACAGAAGGCAGCCCCATCACCATGGACCACCCACTCTGGCAGAACTGCAATCAATTACCACAACCAAACCAAGATACAAACCTTGTTGTTGTATGCTTTTAAGCGGAGCAAAAAAGCCCAATGCTAAACGCTTCTCATGACGTAAAAGCTGACAGTTAGTTGTATCTGGTTGGTTTAAGGACACGAACGAGTCGGTTTTAGTGCGATTAAAGTCCCACATTCAGATGATTCTAGCTTTCAATGGCTTCCATCTGTATAAATAAAAATTAAAGACAAAAACAAAAACAAACAACTGCGGCCACACAGCAATTTGCCGCGCACAGTTAACATGGCTTCATTCATATTTTATGTATTATGCGTTTTTTATTGCAATTTAATTTTCATATTTTATTTATTTTCGCACACTTTCAATTGGCATTTTTATTGCGGTCACTTTAAAATGCCGCAACATGTCGACGCAGCCAGTGCGCAGTGCGTAAACACATGTCGCAGCATAAATTCGCACGCGGTCCGATATAGAAACGCCGCATGTGGCCACGCACATCAATTATGAAATAATTTCTATAAAATATATTTTCCATATTTTTATATTCATAAAAAAAGAACACAAAAACCAAGAACGCAAATGTGTGCGCACCCTTTTTTGTGCGGCAACACTGGTTAATTTGCAACTGTGGTCCGATTCTCGCTCGTTCCACCTTGACAACCTTTTCGAGTAGAGTTTTCGTTTTTCGTGCATTTTAATGCACTTCCATTAAAATTTATGTGGCGCATGTGCTTTATTTTGATTTATTCATACAACACGTCCGCGTCCCGAGATGACAGCCGATGTAGCGGTTTTTATTATATTATTGTCGTTATAATGCTGGTTGTTGCTGTTGTTCACTGATGTTGTTGTGACAATAAACAGGTTTTTGCGTAGCCAATTAAAAATGTGTGCTTTAAATTTATTTGAAGTCATAAAAACGAAACACTCAAAGAGGGCGTCAAAGTGTCGAATTGCGACGGGTGAAACGATGCAAATATTTAAATTGCTTACAATTATTTTTATACGCGAACTAGCATTTTGTGAAAATTGAATACTGTGCAAAACACAACGCAAAAATATGCACTGAGACAAATGTTTGTGTCTACGAATGACAAGCACAGCTTTAGGCGAAAGTATGGCATATCTATTAATGAGGACCAGCAGGGCCCCGCGGCTTTGCAGGCATATTTGAAGTCATTGGAGCCAATAAATTAAGTTTTTCTTAACCCGTCAGATTTCTCTTTTCGAAATAATCAAAACCACGTATCGAATTATTTCTTACTTAGAAAACTTTCATCAAGTTTGAAGTCAAAAGGCGTAAAAAATCATGTTTTTCATACAAATCTTTTACTCTTGGCTCACCCCTTTAAGTTTTGATTTAAAAAAAACTAGAAACTCATTATTATAATTATTTTTTATTTCAAGTGTTTTCACCAACCTTAACGTTAATAGGCCAATCGGTTCAGGGGTTTTCTGTAGTCTTTCCTATAAGAACCTTAACCTTTAGTTTACCCCGTTAAATTTTGAAAAATTTCGAAAAATTGTCAAATACGTGTAGAATTATTTCTCACCAAGAGTACTTTCACCAAGTTTGAAATCAATGGGCCCATTAATTCATGTTTTTTCAAAGTTCGTTCATACAAACTCTTAACCCGTCGTTTCAAAAAAATTAGATTTAGATTTTCAAAAAAATTAAGAACACGTATTGAATTATTTCGCATGTTAAGTGCTTTCACCAAGTTTGAAGTCAAAAGGCTTGTTTCTCCACATAAACTATTAACCCTTGATTCACCCCGTTAAATTTAGATTTTCAAAAAAATTGAAAACACGTGTCCAATTATTTGTCACTAAGAGTACTTTCACCACGTTTGAAGTTGAAGTTTCAATTTATGTTTTTCACAGTTTCTTCATACAATTTCTTAATCTGTCGTAATTAAAAAAAAATTAAAAACAAGCGTCGAATTATTTCTCACTAAGAGTACTTGTACCAAGTTTGAAGTCAATAGGCACACTAATTAATATTTTTCACGGTTTCTTCATATAAACTTTTAAGCCGAAGCGTAAAAAGTCATATTTCTTCATACAAATTTTAACCCTTGGTTCACCTCTTTAAGTTTCGATTTTCAAAAAATGGCGAACACGCGTCAAATTATTTTTGATTTTAAGTGTTTCCACCAACTTTGAAGTCGTGGTCGTTCCGTTTACGAACCTTAAACCCCTTCACCACTTAAAGTTTTGATTTTCGAAAAATTGAAAAATATGTATGTGTAGAATTATTTTAAATTTGGCGTATTTTCACCAAGTTTATTACATCAAGTTTCTTCATACAACACCTTAACCCATGTTTTGCCCCTTAAAATCCCGAATTTCAAAAAAATCAAGGTTCATTTTTCAAGATGTACCTACAGTTCAAATTTCATGTTTGTAGCTTTAACGGTTTGGGCTGTGCCATTATGAATCAGTCAGTCAGTCTCTCAGTCAGTCAGGACAAACAATTATTTGTATTTGAAATAGATTGAATTGTATTTGTATTGAATTATATTCATAACGTAATCCGATGTTTAACTCAGAATTTTTATAATTGTTACTTCCCCAGTTAAATCACATTGCTTACTTACATACATACTTTTCCATTTTTTCTTATCACTCATATATTTTTTTCAAATTTTTCATGCACCCTTTAACAGAGTTCAGCCACAAATCTGACTTTCATTCAGCCCGAAGCCATTTAATTGTAACTAAAATGTTACATCTGCATTGTAATTGCAATGCTACATTAAATGCAGCAACAAAAAAACAACAACAACTATAAAACAATCAAAACAAACAACACATTTTCAAGCCACAGAAGCTGTGGCCATCAACCACAGTTGTTGTTGTTGTTACTGTATCATGCAACATAAGCGAAATCGCACCGACCTGCTTCCACTCGCTGTTTGCTCCCTGTCCCTTAGCTCTCCCTCAGACCAAATAAACATTAAAAGCACAAATTTTCCCAAGTGCCCACAAATACCGCAATGCCGGATGCTGGTGCAGCGTCGTGGGCGTGGAGCGTGCCATATGGTCTCACTTGCTCGCTATTCGTTGCGCTGCTCATAAATCCCAGTGATTATTTTGTAATTGCATTAGTTTACACAAATATAAAATGCACTTTTCACAACAACAACAACAGCAATACACAACACAGCCAAATAACGGCAAATTAGTGGAGAGAGTGGGGAGCGAAAGAACAATAATTGTGACCACAATAATATCCGTCGAAACAACAAACATCAGTTTGCAATCAGATAAAGCCACTAACCGTCACAACAACAACAATAACAAAAACAAATTCAAACAACAACCACAACAACGAAAATATTTGCAACAATTAATTGCATTGAAGTTTTTTTGTTGTTGCGATTTTTTGGTTTTAATGCAGTTTTAATAAATTCGATGTGCTCTTTCGACTGGTGCAATCCGTTTTTACATATCTTGTATAGTTTTTGAGATATTTAGTGTGCTCTTTGTCTTATGTTACAACATTTTATCGTTTGGGTATGTCTTTTGTCGTATGCGGTCAAAAATTGCACATACGACAATTTTTCATACAAATTTGCTTCTTTTTTTAGTTAGCAAACAATTGTCGTATGTGTCCTCAAATATTACACATACGACATTTGTATGCGGAAAAGTGGTAAACAATTGTCGTATGTGTGCATAGATCTAAGGCTGTCGCGCATGTCATTTGCTCAGTCGGCTTGTGGCCGTTGAAGTTGCAAGATGGGTAAGTCATCGCCTGCGCCAAATTTGGATGAAACTCTACAAGCGTGAGTAGAACAAATATTTTTGATCAAAAATGTCATGGTTTCTATTTATGAGTATTATGTTATTTTTAGGATGATGGATGATATATTGACTGATTCAGCTAATAATTCTGAAGATAGCGATTCGTCATTCCAGTAATTGTATTCAATTTTTTGGTTGTCTTTTATTCTGTAAAAATGTACATTTACAGAACAACGAGCCAATCATCAACCGACCTCTCATCTGACACGGAAAATCACCAATCCTCAAGCAGGCTTAAACATTTTTACAAAAATGCAACTGATCAACTTGACCTCAATACTTCTCCTAACGTATTGCAGCCGACGTTACGCTCATTACCTTCGGACTACACCTCCTGTAAGCTATTTTCCCATGTAAAAAATGTAAATTTTTGTTGATTACTATTATGTTTTGACTCCAGCTGGCGCAGACTCGCCAAAATCAGTAAGAAAGCGTCAAAGAATTCCGAATTTGTGGAAACAGAATGTTAGAAAAAGTCTTCGAGAAAGTGGAAAGCCATATATGGACAGGAAAGGAATACAGAGAGATGGAAAGAAAATAAGATTGCCTTGTGGAGAGACGTGTTTCTATCAGTGCATCAGAAATTTTTCTGAAATGGACAGAATGGAACTGCATACAAAATTTTGGGAACTCAATGCTGCGGAAAAGCAAGCTTACTTTACTTCCTTCGTTAAACCATGTGAAGCAAAACGCCGTCGAAAGTCTTCTGAGAGGAGCTTCACGCTACGTAAAAAAAGATCTTTCCGTTACTACTTTAAAGTAAACAACGAAACTTTACAAGTTTGTAAGAAATTTTTTCTCAATACTCTTGGCGTATCCGAAAAAAAAGTTTACTATTTGTTTAATGTTTCCATTGATGAGCAAGGAATGTTGTCCCAATCAAACAAAAGCCATGGCAGATCAAAAACTTCTGCACACAAAATTCAAGAAGTAAAAAGTCATATTCTTAGTTTTCCAACTATTGACTCTCATTATTGTCGCGCCACAACTTCTCGAAAGTATTTGGAAAGTCACCTGAACGTCAGAAAAATGTACGATTTGTACAATGAAAAGTATTTAGATCCCGTATCTCTAAATATATATAGAAACGTTTTCAATAACTCTTTTAACTTGTCCTTTTACACTCCGAAAAAAGATCAATGTGATCGTTGTGTTTGGTATAAAGCTAATGAAAAAGAATGTTCTGAAAATAAGAAAACTGAATATTGCAAACATATTGACGAGAAAAGATTTTGTAAAGCGGAAAGGGATAGGGACCGTCAGAATATTGATCAATCACTAGCTGTTCTTTGCTATGACTTACAAAATGTAATTACTTTGCCTAAAAGTTTCGCTTCAAATTTTTATTATAGGCGAAAGCTCAATGTATTTAATTTAACTGGCACGTTAATCAAATGCAATGGTAACAAAGTAACTTACTGCGCTATATGGAATGAAAGTTGTGGAGGAAGAGGTGGAAACGAAATCGCAAGTGCCCTGATAAAAATTTTGAGCAGCGTTAAGAACGATCATCCGGAAATAAAGCAAATTATTCTGTGGAGTGATTCGTGTGTTCCTCAGAATCGAAACCAAATAACGTCCACAGCTCTATTATACTTTTTAAACGAATCAACTATTGAAAATATAAAACAAAAATTTTCAGAACCCGGACATTCTGTGATCCAGGAAGTTGACTGTGTGCATAGCACAATAGAAAAGACTATGAGAAATCTAGAAATTCCAAGCCAGTTAACTTTAATACGAATACTAAAGAATGCAAAATATCAAAATACCCAGTTAAAAATACTCCAAATGGTTCCCACAGATTTTAAAAATTACTCCCAAAAATCAGGACTTTTAAGCTACCGTCACGTGCCTTTTTCAAAAGTGAAGTATTTGGAATACAGGAAATGTAATTTGTGGGAAATTGGATATAAACAGAGTCATGAACATTGTAATGCTAATTTTAAATGCATAAAAAAACAATCGTTTGGGCGTTTCACAAATGAAACTCCAAAAAACTTTTTTCAGCAGACGATTCATATATTATCCAAACCCAAATTAGATCAAAACAAAGTTAAAGACCTAAAAGCAATGATCTCATATATTGATTCTGAGACTGATAAAAGTTTCTATAGAGCAATATTACCAAACGCTTAAGAAATATTTTTAAAACAATTTAAAAACTGAAAAGTACAAAGCCATTTTTAAGTTCCTAAAACATGTATAACATAAGAAAACATAAAAAAGTTTGTTGAATGAATGAATTTGTTAATGTACGTTATGTTCCTTTTAATAAAAGTTAATGTTTGTTATAAGATTGTATTTAACCCTAGAAGGGTAATCATATTTTACATACGTTGTTGGTAATCTTCGTCGAATCGACGAAGTCGTATTCAACTCCGATTTGTGGAAGTATTAGAAATCGTATAAACTCCAACTTAATTTTATAATTATACTTAGACATGTTTGTGTAAATAATTCCCACCGTATATATTTTTAAAAATTATTTGTGTATTTTTTAATAATTTGTGTTGAGGCACATTTATTTTTGAGATCGGAATGAGTATCAGAAGTTAAAGAAATAATTAAAATTAAAATAAAGTGAAGAACAATACATAGCTTCTTTATGAAGACAGAAACACAATTATAATTCCTTAAAAAACAAATAAAAACCAAAAAAATCAACAAATATAACTAATTTTCTACAGTTCTAATTAACTATTTAACTGACTTACTTGTACACTAATTAACTAACTAACTAATTAACTTAACTAATTAATAATTAATTAATTAACCAATTCCAAAAAAATGTTTCAATTACTTCTTCCGATAACCCCGAATTCCGAGACATTTTGAAATACTCAAATTCAATGTATAGTACTCGTATTCAGTTGCAAAAAGTCACGTTATTGGTATTCTTCGTCGTTTCGACGAAGCCTATTTTTGTTTTTATATAAAAAAAAGAAAACATACGCTGCGCTCGTGCTGCAAAACCTTGTATTCCGCGAAAGCACATCGCCAACTGAGATCACACGAAAAGAGAAATCAATCAGATCGGAGAATAAGGAGAAATTTGAAGAAATGTATGTGGTGTTCGTCGAATCGACGAAGATTACCTTTCTAGGGTTAATTTTTCCTCATTGTGCTTTATACAAAGGGTTGGCAATTAGAAATTTTGTCGTATGTGCTATGGACAAAATCAATTCGAGCGCATTTGTAACATACGACTAATGCTTACGGAGTTAAAAGTCGAATATTTCTTAAAGTTTGCAAGTTATAAGCTAAAATCAAAAAGGAAACAAATATATGTAACATCGTTCGACTTCGGTCTAAAAATGAAAAAAATCTACCGTCAAATTTTTAAGCTATTGGATTCTAAACTTCAAACTCGATTTTCTCGAAACTGGGTTTTGCTACATACGCCGTTCGTTTTCTGAGGCGACGAAATGTTGAGCTCTAAGCATTTAATTTTAGCTAAGGTTTTAACGCAAGGAAGCCTGAAAGTATGCTAACATTTTGGGTCAAGAATGAATATACACTAATAGAGACCAATGGATTCATAATTTTTGTCCGATGCCGATTAGTTGGTACGACTCTATACAAAAACATTATTTGTGCACATTGGCTGACTGATTGGTTAGCATGGAAAAGACATTTTTCAAAATTCTGCCTCTAAAAAGGCAAAAAAGTAGTTATGAAAATATAAGAAGAAACGTTGCTGTTATAAATTAAATCGACTTAAAACTAAATGAAAGCGCTTTAAATTTAAAATATTTCAACAAAACACGGACTAAGTTTTACATACGACAAATCTATCAAAAAAAGACATGAAGTAAATGGGCCTATTGACTTTGAATTAACTCTTTTGCTACAGGTTTTTACTGGGGATTTAAGAAATTTTAAATTAATCGATTTAGTCTTCTCTGTGGCTATACCAACAACATTCCATGATCATTTTCTTTAATTTTTATTAACGAACTCTGTTTTTTAGAGTGGTGCCATATGACAGCAACCGCGTTAGTTGTGGCTATAATAATTTCTTAAACATTAAAATTTTTACGCATAATTAAAAATTGAAAAAATTATTAAAATTAACTTAGGCTGAAGTAAATGAAGCGACAGCTAAAATTATTTAAAAAATGTATATGAATTGAAGTAAAAAGTCAAATTAAATTTGTTTTCTGTTTTTTCATTTTTTAATGAGTACAAATAAAACATTAAAAAACGTGCATATTTCTCTTCTTTGAACTTAAAAATTCAGTTTATTAATTTTGTATTACTCCTAAAATTTTGCCTCCGAAGTTGTCTGAGAGCAACTTCACCTATTTGTCATATTATAGCAAAAGCTACGATTTCTTTATGGGTTTAATTTAAGTAGCCACCAAAAAATTAATATTTTTAGAAGTGAATTTGAAGCAAATCACAAAAACTTTACCGTTATTCCCAAATTAATTTCCAATAATTTGCGGCGATATCAGGGACAGTTTGTATTCTAAAAAAGTGTACGAATTGGGCGAGTTTGATCCAAACCCATTTTCTTTAATAGTGATTAAAAAAATTAAAAAAGTGATAATTTGGTATTTTTCCATAAGTATTAAGTAATTTTTCTGTAATTAAAAAATATTGATACAAAATTTATTTAACCCATTCTAAGGTAAAATTATTGAAAAGAAAACTAGCTCTAGAACTCTAAGAAAGAGGCGCGGCGACTTCAACTGTCGTGTGCACACTTCTTAGACAAGTGTTTCATGATTTAAATACCAAAAATTAATATTGAGACACAGGGTAAAATTCGGCGTCGAAAGGGTTAAGCATTTACCTCTACATCAATCAACTTGCCTACTCTTTGACATAGCAGGTCAAGGCAGTCTTCCGCATTGCACTTTATCCGCAAATAATTAAAATCTAATCCCTTTTAAATCGTCGTATTCAATTGAACAACTGCACAGCACACAGACATACTCACAGCTACATCAAAGTACACCTCGAAAATGGCATTGCAAATTGATTAATTGCCTGCCGAAAGCAGCCTAAAATCCCATTAACAGCTTCCACTGTAAGTGCGAATTCCATGCCAACCGCCGATGGCAAAAAGACCAACATTTAAATGCAGGTTACTTATGCAAATACACTCAGCCATAAGCACAATAGCCTAAAAGTATGCCATGCAAATTCAGCTCAACCACATACAGCCAAAGCAGAAGCAAAATGCAAATCAGCGCGCACACTTTACCCTGCATTAAGTAAGCCTTTTTGTTCGGCATAATTAGATACAACACCAGGCAACAATATTGACACTTCGACCGCCAGCAGCGCAGCCGTCGCACTTCCGCGTTCGACACAACGACCAACGACAGCCATCACTCACTTGGCGCATTGGTTGGCATTTAATTTTGTGCTGCATTGAATTGCCAATAAGCGCAAAACAACAGCAACAGCAGTAGCAGTAGCAAAAACAACAACAACAACAACAACGCATTCAACATTGAGTGGAAAGCATTATTGCATTTGCTTTAACTCGTGCAAATTAATTGAAAATAAATTTCAACACAATTGCAATTAGCAAATCAAAATTCATCGATCGGTCATAATATTCAGTAAAATTTGTTGTTGTATCTATGTGCATGTGTGTGTTTGCAGTGAAGTAAATGGAAATTACATTAGCAAACGGAGAACTAAGGCAACTGGTGAGCATTGCTAGTCGTTACGAAATTGTTTGATTACTTCTTCATTACGAGTAAATTTTGATACACATTCCTGGCTAAACTCTAATTTCCCACTTAGTTAGCCACATTAACTTGTTAACACTAGAAAGACCGCAAGTTTTCCATATCTACAAAGACTACTAAAAAGACTATTATGTTGTAATTGTAGAACTAATTGTTAAACCCGATAAAAAATTAAAGTCAGCAAAGCAAAAGTTTATAGAAATACTAAACAAATTACCAGGGACCGGAAATAAGAGTTACTTATGAAAACTATATTTGAAAAAATTACTACTACTAAAGGAAAAGTCATATAAATAAATGAAATATACCAATACATTTTTTTCGCAACTTGGCAATAATTTGTTTTGTAATTTGTATGAAAAATTAAAAAATAAGACTTATTTTTTATTTATATTTCAAAAATCCTTTAATATTTTTCCTTTAATACTTATTTTTTTTTTATATTTCAAAAATCCTTTAATAACAATTATTTTTGATTTTTTCATATTATTCCACAAATAACAGTTTTAATTCGATTTTTATTTTAGTTGTTCTATGATAACAATTATTGGTGAGTTTTATTTTTTAGTCATAAATAAAAATCAGTCAGTGCCTTTTATTTTTTAAGTCACCAATAAAAATCAGTAAGTGACTTTTATTTATAAAAGTCATCAATAAAAATTATTCAGTGACTTTTATTTTTTAAATCGCAATATAAAAGTCATTTTCATTAATGCATGCAAAAGTTTTGATTCTTCCAGAAAACAGAATTGTCAAGACAGGTCTTGTTGAGCCGATCAAGAATATATATACATTTCGTTATTTAATGAATCCAGTACTGCGATTAATGAAAATTACTTTTCTATTGCGACTTAAAAAATACGTCACTGAATCATTTTTATTGATGACTTTTATAAATAAAAGTCACTGAATGATTTTTATTGATGACTTGAAAACTAAAAGTCATTTAATGATTTCTATTGATGACTTTTATAAATAAAAGTCACTGAATGATTTTTACTGACGACTTAAAAAATAAAAGTCACCGACTGATTTTTATTGATGACTTAAACAAAAGACATTGAATGATTTTTGTTGATGACTTTTTTTAAATAAAAGTCACCAATAATTGTTATCATAGGACAACTAAAATAAAAATCTAAAAAAACTGTTATTTGTAGACTAATAAGAAAAAAATCAAAAATTATTTTTATTATAGGGGTTTTAAAATATAAATAAAAAATAGCTGTTATTTGTTGAGGCATTCAATAAAATTCAAAAAAGAACTCTTAAACATTGATTTTTATAATAAAACTTATAAGTGTTACGGTCCTTGGAAATTAAAGATAATTAAAAATGAAAACCCTTCAAAATTACCGCAATGGTCTTTCTAGTGTTAACTGGTGTCGACCAGCTTTAACACTTGGCTCCAGGTATCTCTGCTTCGGTTGATCGTCGGAGCTCCTAGAATGTCGGATACAATTGAAGTCAGTAATGTGAAATTCTAACTTTAATGCAAGTACCTCCACCTTTTCTTATTGTCTCCATACGACCACGTAAACCATTTCCTGGATTTATAAATACTACTGAACCCCTCATCGTCGCCAAGGCTACTGACTCACTTCAGCCCTATGAATAGCCTTTGTGCTGGAGCTGCAACATCGATCGCTGCATGTTACTCGTTGTGCTACCTACGCTCCGTTAAATAGCTTCTGGCAAACGGCACCAATACTGCCCCACGCTTCCATCCCCCCATCCAGTTTCTCTAAACACAGCTTGGCGCACTCGACGGCTCACTCATCATTTTGACTTTGATTTAACTGCACTGCCTTCATCCACTTACAGCGCCATTTCCCTTGCAACAACGCCAATCATTCGCCCCCTCCCGACACCCTCGACCTCGTTAGAGGTCGAAATTGACCGCCGACACACACGCGCGTGCCACCAACACAAACACAAAAGTGCCCAACTTGCAACACGAATTGGCCACACGGCTAGCCAAGCAGACACTGAACGGGTGAACGGCTGAACGAACGGACCACCAAACGAACGGCGTCCGGACAGGTGTGACGCACGCGTACGCACCTGCACGACTAACTCCAGGCGCCGCATTGTTTGTTCGGTTGCACCTCGACGAGGACCAGCTGTTAATTTAGTAAATTGCCTTGTAATGAGTTGGAGGCGAGAGCGCGACAGCGGCAGCCAAAAGTGCCCAACTTGCAACTTGTGCAACGTGCATAATAACATTATTCACCGACGGCCTGAAGGAGAAGCGAGCGGCACGCGGCAGACGGCGTCGCGTATGGGGAATGCGAAATTGCATTAGTGTCAAGTGTCGCGTTGTGCAGCAATATTATTAGCAATAACCGGTGGCGGACGGCGCCGGTCTGATGTGTGTCGTATGCTGTGCGGTGTGTCGCACTTTGGCCTCATCAGTCACCAGGCCGGCAGTGTTGCCGCTTGGTTTATTGCTCTAATAGCATCCTTAATGTGTCCATATGTGTGTGTGTGTATATTTTGATGCTATTATTACTGCTACGTTATTTTTATTGGCATTGTTGCTGTTTGGTTTTGCTTGAGTATAGCCAAACTTTTTTAACTTTATTTTGTATTTTAATTTCGTTTTACATTTCATTTCATTTTATATTTTGATCTCTATACTTATTCCACTTAGGTCTCTCTTTTATGGTTATTGTATTTCTTCTTTCTACTATCAATGTATTTGTTGTAGTCTGGTGATCTGGTCACAGTTTCCACTCGACCAAAATTTTGCTAACCAGATTTTTCAAGAAAAGTAACCGAAATCTAGAAAATGTAACCATCGGTTTCGGTTGTTCTTTGGTGGTTTTTTCTTGTTGCGACAAAGTTTGGTTTTGGTCGGGCAAAAACTTTCAAAATAAAACCAAAACCGGTTTAACATGTCGTTTCTCATTCAAAAAGTCATCCAACATAAATAAAAGTAACCAACCACAAAAAAATTAACCTATTTTGGTTAAAAGTAACCAACTCTAGCAACCGTGGGTCTAGTTTGTCTGTGTCTGCGTCTCTTGCGTCTGTTGTCTTTAATATGTTTGTCCGTGTTCGTGTGGTTCACTTTGCTTGGCACCATGCACACATTTTTTTTCTCCTTTCGAAAACACCTTACGAGATCTTAGAGAGCATTGCCGCAAAATCCTTCGGCATAAGGTATATATATCTGAATTCTGTTTGACGACTGTAAGTCAAACATGCACCGAATTAATTGAAAGCCAAATTTTGGTTCTTAGAAGCAACCGAAAGGGCAATTTTTGTGTGCTCCTTACACAAAAGTTGTCAAAAATAGTTGAAGTGAAAGGAGTTTTGGAACTTTTACAACGGATCTATAAATTTTAATTTAATTTAATTTAATTTTTAAATTAATTCCTTTAAAGCTTAAACTATTTCCCTCCTTTAAGCCTTCGTTGCAATCTCGCAATGAGGCTTTAGAAACCAACTCGAGGCTCGGAACAACGCTCAACGAAGTCATAAGTCGGTCACACTCAGCAGCTTATTGCCACCCACTTAAGCTCACAAAGGCAGCGCAATATGTGCCAATCAACTCCATGACCTCGTAGACAGACAGTGAGGCACTCGGTGGCACTCGGCACCGAGCTTACAACGCCAAAGCACAAAGGCGAACGGTTTAAGTGTGACCACAAGCCGGACGCTCCAAACGATTGCAAATTGCTGCATTTAAGTTTTTGTGTTGATGCAGTTGATGTTGTTGTTGTTGTTGTTGTTACATTGTATTCACGAGGAATCAAACCCAAATACGCTTTGCTACATCCTGAAATCGGCCAGCGCTGCGTTGCACAAACAACTAAACTTTAGGCACCACAGAGAAAAGTGAAGAGAATGAAGCCCAACTGGGTTGTCAACTTTCAAAGGAATTTTCAATTAAAAATCGATATTCACACTAATTGCGAAAATGTTGCCACAAATGACACACACACACACAAATGCACCGCTATACACAGATATCGTTACAGCAGACACTCACACCCACACACACATATATGGGCATCAACTGCAACGACAACGCATTACAATTTCAGTACCGAATATGACAACCAATTTTGTGGTGTTGCTGCGGCACCAACCGACTGTTGGCCGCTGTCCCTGTTGTTGTTGTTGTTGTTGTTGTAACAGCTAACAACTACAACAGCCATCACATTCTACGTTACAAGAAACAACAAACCACTTCCCCTTCCAGTTGTGCCCGCTTGGAAAACACAACTTAACAGCAAATTTTATTAAAAAGGTTTCAAAGCGCTTTCAAAACTTGGCCAGCGGATACCATCGACCACATACACACAAGCACAGCGCCATGGCCGCACAAATAGCCGAATAAACAAATCCGAGAAATAGACAAATGCAAATGCAAATTCTCGCAACGCCATTGCAGCGTAATTGGAGCAAACGCTGCCCACACGCTGCACAAACAGTGGCTTTGTGGGCGGCGCAACTATTGGCGACATAGCCGACTGGCTGCTAATGGGGACCAGGCTTTCATTTCACATTTAAAGTTGACATCGAAGGGTAGAGCGAAGAGAGTCGATATGGGTGAAGCGTGAAGTATGCGACCGTCGAATATTTTGCAATTTGTGTGACACTTTGAGCAATTACAAGAACACTTTTACATGACAAAGCAAGTTAAATAAAACGAAATGAAAGCGTAAGAAATGTGACAGCGAAATGGGGAGAGAGAGGAATAAAACATTTTAGAGGGAATACTGTCACGCAAATATATTCATGGATCATTTGATATACGAGTATGCGCAGATCATTTAAGAAGCCACATGCGTCCAGTGATTTTAAAATTATGGTTGGGTGGGTTAGGTTTGATTGGGCTGGGTGGCTTCCTCTGTCCAAGGCTCTCTAAGGCCTGTTTGGCGAAATTTCATCCTTTTGGAAGGTTTATGCAACACTATTTATTTAACATGTGTTAGAAATTTCAAACGGTAGGAGGAAGAGTGAGGATACATGCAATTTATCGTCAAATCCGTAAAGCCGGGGCGTTGATTTTTATCAACTTCTTGTGGAAAGCAATAGAAGTAGAATATTGCCCGACCTAGGAATCGAAAAAAGAGTCTCTAGTTAACTAACTTATGATGGTTATGATGGCTTTTTCCGTAAGAGACACACTCGAAGGCCTATTTTTCCAACAACAAACATTTCAAGTGGATTGTGAAAGAGGGGGGAACCCACAGTCTGACGCCGAATCCGAACAGCACTTGACAGTTTTTTCATTCACACTCGGAGGGTTTGCCATTGCCTGCCAGAAGGGCACTTGTGAGATTCTTGTAATTCTCATCTGCTTCATGTGGATAGCGATAGAAGTAGATGAGCGTATCACCAGCCCGAGCGAGGATTCGAACCTAATGCCTCTGTATGAGAAGCCAGCGCGCTACGCACTGGATTATTGAGGTCGGCCTCTATCTATCGAGAGCCTCTAGTTATTAGAGTCTGGTATGAAAAACCAGCGCGCTACCCATTGCACTATCGACACTGGACAACTCTTCAAGAGTATTATAAAAATATACCTATATAAAAAAATATGTAACACAGCAATAAAAAAGAATTCGACAGATAAATGAAAAGGTAATTTTAATAGAAAGAAAATTTTATATTTGAAAACTTCCAGACTTATTGTGATGGCTCAGTGAGAAACAACTTTTCTAAAAATCTCTTTTGAAGTTTGAAAAAAGACTGTCCGATGGGTCTCACGTGTCCTGAAGATTTACAGTCAATCGCTATGCTGTTTAATTTGAAAGTTTAAAAATAGTGGCCAAGGACCAAACCTTGTGTGTCGTCATGCTCCTTTCTGTATGTATATGCCTTTCTTGACTGCTTTTTAAGAAATTTTGAATATACATAGAAATAAAATTTGTTAAATTTAATTAAATAACAAATTAACAACACACAATAAACAAATTAAATATGGGAAAACACAAACACAAGAAATCAATGAGTTGGACAAAAATAATACACAATATTGCAGCTGAAATTTTACTATTTTATGTGTTTCTTCAAACTACATTTTGTACATATGTATACGTACCTATATACTTGTATATCATAATTTGTTTTTTTTTTGCATTTTTACTGCAGCATCAATTAATAGAAAGACCAGCTTTTGCCAAGCTTTCACGTTTAGCTCACATTTTTTCCAATTGTTTGCCATTGTCTGCTGCACCGTTTGGCTGCTGGCAATTTCAATTTTTAATTGCCAACTCAATGCTACAACTTCCGGTGCGACACAAACAAATACAACGAACAAATCAGGTGCGGGATAAAAAAGAATTTTGAATGAGAACTTTGTCAAAAGCGTAATAGAATTTTATATAAACGGGATTTAATGAAATTAAATCGACAAAGTATTTAAAATAATCGATTAGGATATAAACAAGAAAATGGAAATAAAAACCGTAAAAAGTTGAACTAAGTGAAAAGGTTAAAAGTTGAATGAAGTTCTTTATGTTTTAAAAATGTGAAACCCTCTGGATGCTCTCAGTAGGTACTGAAATCACTGAATCACTATTTCAAATATTTGTAAGTATCAAACGGAAGCATTCATGTTTGTTTCCCCCCTCTTTCAATAACCCGATACCAGCAACCAAAATAAACCACCTCCAGCCATGAATGTACACTTGCATTGTTTTTTTCTACTTTCCTACTACAACACTTTCTCTGCACAGTTGTGACTCTTTCAGCCACAGTTTGACTATCTCCGCTGTAAAACGTCTGCTCGTGAATTTTTATAAATTGTTTTCACCCCCCAGCTTGCACTCCTTCAAAGCATATTCCACTGTTACCAGCATTTTGTTGCCATCGTTTAATCGTATCCTTCTCGGGCTGTGCTATCAACAAAATATCAATAAACTTCGTTGACCAAAATGGCTAAAATACAAAACAATCATGTCAGTCACTCAATGTGTTGCTGACTCTATGGTTGCTGCATTAAAATCGCCAGACACTTTTAGCAATTTCCCTGCGGACAATTCAACCATCTCGACTGTTGTCACACTGGCAACCAACAACAAAAAGACACACGTACACAAAACAGCAAGTGAGATTTTAATAAAGTGGACACTGTGCTGTTCAGCTCCAGCTTCAACTTCAGTTTTACTAAGTTGCCTTTTTTTTAAGTGGATTTAAGTGGCGAAATAGCGAGACGAAAGGTAAAATAGAGGTGATGAAGCTGCTCTACTGTATACTTTGTTGTTGTTATTTGCACTGTGAAAAAACTGCAGGGCGAGAAAAAAAAATAGCAACGAAAATACTTCATGAATATGTGGTGCAACAAAACAGGTGGCAGGAGAAATAGAATTCATGAATGCGTGGGTCTACAATGAGCTGCAAGGTGGAGGAGAAGGATCATCAATAGTTCACTGCACTGTTTAGCATTTTAATTTGAATTCCAACATTGATTAACTGAACGCTTTTTGCTTTTGTCCTCTACACTATTTGACGCTAAAAGCTAAATACATTCCACAGCACAGAAAATCACTTCACTACAAGTTTTATTACTTTTTACCTGTGCTATGCAAAGCACGGATTTAAGTGCTCAAAAACTGTGTAGTGCAGTTTTTCGCAAGTTCACAGTGTTGCATAAAAATGCAAAATTGCCGCAAAATCAGCTTTTTTCCAATCAATACCATCCACCAACTGTTTTGGCTGCCAGGAAGCAGTCACGATTGAAGTTTTAACGCCGCACATGTGCACATTGCATGCCGCTAATGACTGTTAGCACGAAATGGTTTTCAATTCTCCATAAATGTTGCCATTTAAGTGAACACATTTCTACTTTATTTTGCCAACAAAAAAAATATTTCCCATATTTCTGGCGCGCACAATTCACTCGCAATCACTGCCCGAAAATTACGCGCCAAAAACATTCGACAATTCTCCCCGCATGCCTGGTTATGTGCAACACAACTGCAACAACTACAACAAAAGCACATTGCATAGATTCATGGCAGGCATAGCCTATGAATGAATCCATCCATATGCCATGCCCAACTTTTCATGCATTTCCCCACTATTTTCTCGCCCATTATTCTCGACTGCCTTTTCAGCCTTCAATGTTTTCATCTATTTCTGTATTTCTTTGGTCCCGCAGCGCTCTTTTGCCGCTTCCCAGCACAACATTTTGCTACGCAATTCCCGCGCCGTCACCCAACACACCAACACTACGCACAATCCACACATGCAATGGGGCACACATGCACGTCTGTGTGTGTTGGTATGCGTGCGTCCCACTTTCAATTTGTTAGCCGCTAACAGTTGCCTTGCGGACTTAACGCTGGCGCATCCATCCACTCAGCACGACTGCAGGGATTTTGTGGCAATTTCAATACAAATTGGAAATTTTACGGTCGCTTCTGCTGCCGCTGCTAACGCCATCGCCACCTACCCGCCCACTCGTCAGCCAGCAGCCGGGGTTGTTTTGTTGGTGCTGTTGTTCTTATTGTTGTTGTTGTTGTTCGATTTTGATGGTTTTTCATTTCGCCTGTTACGAGTGTAGTGTTGAAAGGGGAATAAAAGGCAAAGTGGGCAGCGCCAGAGCGCGAAAAAATGCCAGAACGCGGCGCAAGTGAAAGGCGTGAATCCCAAACGCAATCGCCGATTTCTGTACATACGTTTCGATGATTATTTGCGCTCTTTTCAATTTCCTTTCATGCCTCGCATCAGGCCGTTTCCCCCAGGTTCAGTCGCTTTATGGCTGAAAAGCGCAGTCAGCAGCGCCTAAAAGCGCACTACACATGTATGTTTGCTAGTCGGTCGTACGTTTTGGTGGTCGAGGTCAGCGCAATTCGCAATTCGCCTACATTCATGAATTTTTGTGCGCCGCATGAAGCATAGTTTCGGGCGCATGCAGCGGCCATGAGTAGTGCGGCTGTGTTTGTGTGAAATTTAGTGCAGCGTTTAGTGTTTTGCAATCGTGTTGACCATTTTAATAGTCACAAATGCCAGTTGCACGCACTTACATATCTGTAAGGGTCTACAAGTACGTGTTTGTGTGTGTGTGAGTGAGGTTCTCCATTAGTTTTTTAACTGACTTAGAGTGCAATTGAGTGAAAAATGCGTTTTCACTTGGCATTGTGGAATTGGAATAAAAACTGCGCATTCAATAGCTTCCCAGGCCGTTTTCTGCTGTGAACCAAAGTAATTGTACGCCCAAAAATATGCTATGGTCAACCAATGGAAGCTAGAAGTTAAACAAAGCTTTTTCTACTGTAAAAACGCAAAAATGGTTTGAAAATATGATGGAATAACTCTTAGATGGCCACAAAACTGCAAAGAGGAATATAGTTTTAGCGCCTAGAAATAGGCTTTAAGATGTTTAGTAATAATGCGTGACGAATCTCAAACTAGGTCGGTTTATTGAAAGCCAAAATTTTAACAGAAGAAGAAGTCATAGAGTAATTCGAGACTGATTTCGATATCGACGACGAAAATGATAGATCAATTCGAAATCAAACATGATATGTCTAATCTGAGACGGCAGCAACAGGTGAACACCAAATCACATCAATATCAACATTTTGATGATATTGATGTGATTGGTGATTGCTGTTTTTTCTTGCAAAGGAGGTTGAACTCTCCGGTACTGGCAACCCATCAGGATAACAGATTCTTACAGGGTAAAGCCGCACCCTGTTAGCTCTTCATTTCCCTAAGTATCGCATCGCAAAGGGGGTTTAAGTTTTGCCTAAATGTCCAGGATGTGTTGTGCTGTGGCTATATCTGGTTCATTCTGCTCGTCTCAGCTCAGTTTTTATGGATGAAATTCCACCGGATATTGCAAGCTTCCCCTGCCTGGAACATTGCATCAATAAAATTTTTGTGGACTCAGACTCCTCTGCGTTTTTAATCGTTTAATCTAAAACGTACGGCCTCGTGAAACGTGAGCATCCAAATAAGGTGTGCTTGGGGTATTCTGGCTTGTCCTATGATGGTCAGTTGGCGTTCTCATCATAGCCACCGTGGCGTATGAGGAACTGTGTTAAGTGAGTTAGGTGAAAATTCAACTCGGCATGTTTTCTGTTAGTCCATTTGTCTATGCAGAGGATGAGTGTGTGCGTCTATCGACTTTTATTCGAGTGGTCACATCGCTTCCGCCACTGTGTTATGGAGTTTGATCTTTCGGTGCGCGCTGCTTCTTCTTTGGGGTGTTTTCGTTTGCAGTCATATATACGCTGCGCCTTATTTGCCTTAACCCTTTCAGTCACAATGTCAAATATATTGGACTACAGCCCATACAATTCATACAAAACGGGTTTATTTTCATGTCGGAAAGGGTTAACGTCAATTGACAGCACACTGGAGATAACAAAAGCTGTCTCTTTCAGCATCGTCCTAATGCGCATATCACGTTAGACCTGATCATGCTGTCACTTATACGCCCTGATGCGCCGAAATTCGCAGAGACACGATCATGCTGTCACTTATACGCCTTGATGCGCAAATCAATCATCAAATTAACGCTGCTTACAGTAATGAAGACAATATTACACTGGCAAGTAAGAATTCGCCTAATAGTTTTTGGACCCCCGATGCTGGGAGCCGGGATCGACCGGTGTAAGTTCAGAATTCCTTACTGCAAGCGTTTTCAGCGTGCTTACGAAAGCTGAGCCAGTCATCGATGGCCACGCCTACGTACTTGAGGGAGCGACTGGCGGTGATGGTATTCGTACCTCGCTATTTTCTGGCTACTGACTTATAGCGCTTCGGTTTTGTCTTCTGTTAGTTGTAGGTCCACTCATTAAACCAACGATCGGACGAGTATTATTGGTAGTTGATTATTAATGTATCAGTAATCGTTTGTTTCCTACCATCCATAAATGCTTTCAAGTAACCTTTACATGAAATCTATAATTTTCCTTGCTCCTGCTTCATCTCGAACTATAAAAACGAAGCCTAAAATAATTTACTTTCCTTAAAAGTATATACCCAAACAATCAATCAGATTTTCTTCCTTTTGCTCCTTGGTCTATTATTGATCCACATGTCATGAAAAAATTAAATAAAATGATTCTTATTCGGAACTCATAGATAGTGCTTCAAATATTAATTTAAAAGAACCGTTAACAACCTCGTCGATTTAATGATAGATAGACAAAATTTCGCCAAGCGTCCTTAAATATTCATCTCTAAACAATTTCGATCAAATATTAGGCATTCAAAGCTTCAAATGCTCTACTTTGTTATTCTTTGAACTGCAAAAATCGCTACCAAAGCAATTTGCATTAAAAACCACTGCTTATTTATGTGTTTGTGTAGGTCTCTTTTTCGCGAAAAAGTTATTTGTTAGTTGTTTTCAGTTATTTGAGACTCGCATTGCGCACGAATTCCCGGAAAGGCTCGAAGTGCAATGTCTACTTTGACATTCATTAAAATTATTACACCAGTCAACCGCTGGCCAGCGTGTCTCTATCTGGTTGTGCGTATAAAATATCTGAAAAGAAAATCTGGCCCCCGTACAGCGAGCTGTTCTACTGCCTGCAAGCATCAAAGCAGCGCAAATGGCCACAAGTGAAATTTAAAACGTCGAAATTGGACACAGATCGCAAAACTTTCGGAAAACTTATGCTATTAGTATCATTAAGATATGCCTCCGACACAAGCAAACACACATACACACACAGCCATACACAGTCATATACAGTCATACACAGAAATGTGTATGTATTGGAAAAAACGCGAACGTAGCCAAACGCAGCGACTGCGGTCGAGTAAGCGGCAAAACTGCCCTCAGCAGCGGCACAAAGGTGCGCTTTGCGCCAATTCTTACTGCTTCGGTTTGGTTTGAGTGGCTGTTCTCTACCCTACGAGCCTTAAAGTTGTCGCCGCGAACTGCAATGAGCACGAAAAGTGAAACGCTCCCAGCGCTCATAAAATATTTGACTATCAGCTTTGCCCTAATTTCCAGTAATTATGTAAAACGCTGCGTTTCTGCTAAAAGAAAATTCCAAAGTTTTATGTCATGTTTACTTAAAAAACATGAAAAAGATATATTCCCAAAAGGAAACAACAACGCATTTAGGCAACGAAACCAAAGAAAGCAAAAGTGTTTTCGACTTGCCGGCTGCACGTTAAACTGATTTGGTTATTGCTGCTGCTGGAAATGGTAGTATTTTTTGTTGGTTTCTGTGTTATTTTTTTTTAATTTTGTTTCAACTGGTCCCTGGAACTGGGTCCATCTGAACTGTGTGGTTTCAGCTTTGGAACATTTTTTTTCGAAATTTTAAGATCTCAAGCCTTAAGGTCATGTAATTATTATTAAAAAAATATAGCATTTATTTTAAAATAGATTTCACTGTTTTCTTTTTGCATTCTATCTTCCTGGCTGTGCTAGCCAGAAAAAATCTGCACGGCTGTGTTTGGCGCAAAAAATCGAAAAGGAAATAAAAACTTTCAGCGTAATTATCTTTTGCATAATTAAAGGCAGACATGAAAAATATTTAAGGAAAGCAAGAAGCAGCATTTTTTCGTAAAGTAGCAGCAGTGGCAGTGGCAAGAACAAAGTCCATTTGCTGGTCGCATAGTGAGGACGCGCGTGCCGCACGCGGCCGTCATGCTGCGCGGCAACGACTGCGACTGCGACAGCGACAAACTTTCGTTTTGTTGATTTGGGCTTTGCTTGTAAAAAATTCTTTATTTTTCTTTCGGCTCTGTTTTTCTGTATTTTTGTTTTCATCTTTTTGTTGCATACTACTTGGCGCTAACGCGCGTTGGTCAAGCGCGCGCAAATGCGACGCCGGTTTTACTTTGAAATATGAGTGGACGACGTGCCGCTACAACAACAACACCTATTACATAAAAACGACACCTACAAAAGGCAAAACGCGGCGGCGGCGGGGAACAGGAAATGCGCGACATCCCCGCCAAAACAATCTGCCCCTTAATATGCTGTAATTAAGCGCTGACATACACACACAGCAAGACGATGACGACGAAGAAGAAGAAGCAGCAGTAGCCGCAGACGCGGTGGCAACGCAAGACAGAAGTGGCAGTGGCCAACAGGAGGAACGCTACAAAAATAGCAATGGGCAGTGGGCGGTGGGCGGTGGGCGGTGGGCGGTGCACGTGCGCAACGGAAGCGGTGGAATGAAATTGACGACGTCTTCTTCTTGGCGTTGGCAAGTGACGCCCCCCGCGAATGTCATTTCCTGTTTCATGTCGTTGCAATTTAAGTTGCGAATTTAATTTATTTTTCACTAATTAATGTGTAAATTAGTTAAAAGATTCGGTAGCATATTTTTCGGAGCCGTAGAAAATATTTCGGGAATGGGCGAGTGATGGTGAATTTTACATCAATGAAAAGTGGTTGCTATGCGCAAAACTTTAAATTGTCTATGGCCGAAATTTCAACTCATAAAGTAGCGAACATGAGTGTGAAAGTGTAAAGACGAAGAAATAAAACAAAGAAGAGAAGCGAAGAGAAAGGCGGGCGCGGCAGTCAGCAGCGCTGCACATTAATTATAGTGCAGTTGCATTCGGTTTGCAGCAGCAATTACAACAATAATGAAGCTAACAATAACAGAAACAACAACGAGTGCGAGAACAAAAGCAAAAACAACAATAGCCAGCAAATAGCAGTCACCTGTACCAGCTGAACCAATGACAACACGTGGCAGCACATTTTCTGTGTGGCCAACCGCAGCAGCAACAACAACTCGCGCTGCAGCTGCACTCAGCAGCAGGCAACAGTGCCACCGAAGCCGAAGCCACAACAACGAGAACTGTGCCGCAACGCACCGTGCAACCGGTGCACCTTGCGTTCGAAATAACGTGACGACACAGTGGCAACACTGGCAGCCAAGGCGACCTTTTGGCGCCACAGCCATTGAGACGAGACACTTGCCGTGATTGCATGGAGTGCTCGGCGCACTCGTCGCACTCGGCTGCCACTATGGCCGCAACGGCCACGACACTGTCTCCCTCAGGATGCTAGTGAAATATGTAAATTGCATTGAGGCGGCCGTAACGGCAGTGGCAAACGCAACAACAACACAAACAACAACGGCAACAACGGCGACGCCGACGACGACGACCAGCATGCAGACAGCCCTGTCCGTGGCTGTGTGTAAATGCAGAGAAATAACAAGCGCTGGGTATTTGCATTAAGAATTTCAAATGTACATGTGCATGCGCCTAAAAGTATGCAAAACAAAGTAAACCGACGGCGCGCTTATAATTTGCACAACGAACGACAACCGGTGGGGCTGGAAATGCGCTTTAATTAAAATGAGCGAAGTGATGTTGCTGCGGCAAACAATCGAGTATTTTTTGTGTGTTTGTGTGTGTGCGCCTAAAAGTGTGCTCATCAAGAATTTAAAAACTTTAAATAGCCTAAAGTGTGAGCCAACGAGAAAAAGAAACGCTGTCGTAAAAAGTAGTTTCCTGTAAGTGTAGTAGCTACATAACGATTTTAAAACCTTTAAATTCTGACGTGATGGGCTGACTTTTGGAAATCTTTAAAGCAAAGTTTTTTAATTAAAATATGCTGCAGGCACAATATTCAACAGGCAGAAGCATCTAAGACAAAAGTCGAGCAAACGAAAATAGTTTTCAATGCTGAACTGCTTTGTGTGCAGCATTTTCGAGATATGGCTTAAAAGTTTCATACTCAACGAGATTTAGTCATATGGGGTGACGCCGTCAGTTCCCATGTTTCGTTATAATTGCAATCGGCCATCTTAGGCTTCAGTGATCTAAGCTAAGAATTTTTCTGGCTTTCAGGCCCAACGGCATTTTAGTAAAAATAAATCTATTGATGCACACAGGGGGTTTTAGGGTTTAAACCCCCTAAATATAAAAATGTCTGGTACAAAGTATGGTTTCAAATGTTATTGAGATCCAAAGTTATACACAAACCCCCCAAAATTTGGAATCCTGTTTGCGTCATTAAAGGATTATTTTATTATTTTTCTAATAGGTGGCTTTAAAAATTTTTATGTCGATTTGTACTCGTCTAAGTGCGATTAGGCTACGCTAGATAGGTTGGGAATCATTACATTTTGTAATAAAAATATACTTCATTATTAATTATACTTCAGCGGAATATTTGGGTCACAAAAAATGTGCCACGCCCCTTTACCAACGCCCATCAGATCTTACCAGTAGAATGACACATCCATAGGACGACTTTATACTGAATTTTAATGCTGCGCACTTTACAATTTTAAAGATATTCCATGATACAAATTTTGCTTGTATGGGTGGTGCCACGCCCCCTCGTACAGTACCCGCCCCATTCCCTCTGTCGAAGGCCATGATTAAATAGTAAGTTCGTAGTGAATTTAATTGATGTGTGATTTATGGTTCCAAAAGTATCGTCTGAAAATTCGGGTTGGTGAAAAAGTGCCACGTCCCGTTTTCCTCACATTTTCTTTCATACAAATCTTGTTCTGACAAGATTTCTTGTTTTGGTCCAGCCGTTCTCATGGCAGGGATTTTGCGACTTTTCTAATAGATTTTCCGGAATTTTCTTTACGCATAAACCTGAACTGACTCAAAACGAATCCAACAGAAAAAAAACCCATGGAAATCGGTCTGTCCGTTTGAGTGTGATGCACTTACACACATACATCCACTTTCTTTTATATATATATAGATATAGAAGAAGAATATTATCTTCTTCTTCTTCGAAGAAAAAACGACTTAAATAAAGCTGAATACAATATTAAACTCAATTTATGGATGCCAAACGACCGAATTTCCCTTTGTAAAACGCAACTGAATTGCAACAAAGTCTGAAGCAGATGGTGACTGGTTGTATCGAATTGATGGTCTGGAAGGTATGTTTGGGAATCTTCTACTAAGTATGAGTTGACTCCTACGCTCAAACTCCTAATTCGGACCAGTGCTGTTGACAATTAGACCGTTTTAAGAAAGCCATTGTCCAGAAGCGGCCAGCTTTGGCCAATAGAAGAGTAATTGTGTTTCAAGAAAGTGACTCGCTTGGGAGCTTTGGGAGCTCGGATAAGAGATTCTGTTATCGTTCCACCTCATACCCCATATCCATCTCATACCCCGGACCTGGCACAAACTGATTACGACCTGTGCCTCTTTATGATGAATGATTTTGCTAGTAAAAAATTTGCTTGCAAAAATCGACTGTCCCAGTTTTTTGCCAACAGTGGCGAAAGTTTGTACGAACGAAACATAATGGAAATAACTTCAAAATGGCACCAAGTTTTCGAACAAAAAAGTTCATATTAGACCTAAGTCGGATCATGCTAAAAAAAAGCCTTAAATCAAATGAAAAAGTAATGGATTATTAATATTTTTAATTGGGCTTTTTGCTTTGTTGCGGCACTGAGTCAAAGTTCTTAAATTGGGTCTTGTTTCACCTTTAAATTTTGTATAATACCGTATGTCCACCCAATAATAGTCTTAAGAATTATTGTTGAATTTTTTAATTGAACTTTATTACAATATTTTGTAATATTCTAGTTTTATCGATGCTCTGTTAACATTTAATTTTTGTTTGACAGGATTATAAATAAATAAATAAATTCCAACGAGAGTCTTCACACGGTCGTAGTTCGAAAATATTAATCCTTGCTAGATGAATTCTTAAGAATCAGTATCATAGTCCCTTAATATTAACTCTTAGTGTCAGATGGATGTAGTTAGATATCTGCCCATTCATTATTTGTAATCTTGTGTGACAAAAACCCCGTCGGTTCTTGGGTCCAAATTTTTAACATTACAAAATTGTTTCCTTTCTTTAATTTATTTAACTGTTTATCTATTTTCATGAAACATGGCCATTCAAAATTTTATGTTGCCTATAAATTAATGTACAAAGAAATAGAAGCTATTGTTATTTTTATTTTTCTGACAACTTTGAGTAATTATTTTGTGCGTTCTCCTTCCTTCAACGGTGCCAAGCTCTTTGCACTTTGCTCCTCAAACAAATGTCCACAACATATTTTTTTTCCACCAATTAAGCACTCACTCGTTGCCGCCACGTAATTAAATTAGACATCTTCTTCTGGTTCGTTTCCCAAAATGCGGTATGCTGCTACTCGAACTGAAATGTACAAAAGTTACAACGCAGCGTGCGGCACACAAAAAAATGTGGGGCGTGGAAGTGTCAAGGGAGTGGCTTGTATACTTGCAATTTATAGAGACTACTGCCACACCTGCTGTTGACACTACTCGACCTCATACAAAATCACTGCATGTTGTTGTTACCAACAGCAGCAAAGTTCGTTAAATTACCACAACCAGCTCGCTGTGGCACATTGGCAGGCAGACACGACTCTCTCTGCAGCAAGACGACACATTGAGCGTAACAAATGGCCCTAAATGAATGGGTGTGGGGCAGTAGTGCGCTATAAATGAAAGCTGATAATGAGTAGGATCTGTTAAATGAGCAGGAAATGAAATTAAACTGAATGAAGCGCACATAGGTGGCTGCAGAAAATCGAATAGACATCACCACAAATACTCCAATTGATTTATTTGTGTATGAAAAACTTTAGAAATATTTTACAACCGTTAATAATAAAAAAATATCAAATTGTACCAACTGACAAATGTGCTGAATCACCTTGCCCCAAGGTCCCACGAGAAAACTGTCAACGAGGTTGTCCTACCGAGTTGAGATCCGAACCAACCTCACTTCACACTGGAGCGAAGTGCGGCGCAATCAACTGCAGTCAGATGACAAAGAAACGAAATATAAAATTGTAAATTGTAGTAGTGAAAACAGGGGCAACCAGCAAGCAGAATGTGCCTCGTGATGCAGTCGAGAAAGCGCAGCGAAATTACTAGAATGAAAATAAAAGTAGAACAAATGTCACACCGGGTCGTGCTTTCTAATTAGCTTTGTAGACTCTACTCTTTTCATAAATAGACAACAAGAAAAGCCCAATTCAAAGGGACACAGGAAAAGTAAAGCGGCAACGTTGGCAATTTTGACTGTTCACACATACGTTCCACACTAAAATTTTATGTATTGACGTTGATTACGTTTCTGTTGTTTAAAAGTATGAAAACCAACTTATCGTACGATTCCAAATAGAAAAATTTTTATTTCAAATAAACAAAATTAGATTCCACATAAAAAAACCAATCTTATTGCACTTTTATGCACTTTTCTTATAATAAAAAATATGTAAACTGTATTTTCTCACATTCCTACATACATTTTCAAAATCACATAAAATCCTAACCTAAGTCCCACATATGTTCCACACTCCAATCATGTACGATTGAGGTCCATTTTCCTTAGACACAATTTCCTGCATCACAATGCCATTAAAGAGTAAACGAATCTCACGTTTAAGGTCTCAATTGCTTACGTTCCACACTCAAGTACTGAAAACGTAACCATTTTTTTTAATTTTTTTGCAGAAAAGTAAGTAAAAATACATTGTATTACCACACAACAGAAAAAATTGTACTTCCAACCAAAAAATTACTTACATTCCACATGAAAATGACAAAGATAAGCAACTTTTTGCAATCATATTATATTAAATAGTATGTGGAATAAGTCATCTTGTTGTTCCACATGTATTTTTCCTCCATAGCACAATTTTAACCTACGTTCCACATACGATCCACAAAAAGATTAAAACTAATTTCAACTCTGCCTGTCTAATTTCTACAACACATTGCAGTTCCAGAATTTTCTACCACAGTACAGCGCATACAATCAACCAAAGACGCGCAAACTTTTCTAATTAAGCATGTACAGCATAAGTTGCTGTTACTACTTAGAAGCAACAACTACACAAACGTATTTACGCACACACACACACACATTCACACTCACTGCACTGTCGTCTAGTTGCTGCCATTTAGTGCCCGGCACATGTCCCCGCGCCCAAAAACTCACAGCGCTGCACAACTTTAGTGCCATTTTGTCGTTAATAATATTTCTCTCTCTGCTTGCTTATGAAAAAAGCTCCCAACCTGCCGTTCGGAACCGGCATAAAACTGTAGGTCCCTCCACCCGCGTACAAATTCACACGCACAACACGGGTGGTTGCGGGAAGCTAGGCCTTAGTCTCGCGTAAGCGGGCTGTCGTGCCAGTCAATTATTATTAATTAAAAATTAATATTTCTCTCTCATTCACTTGGCATATGTACATGTTCGTGTGTGTGTGTGTGAATTTTGCGCGCGCACTTACATTTGTACATTTACCTAAGTACATTTTTTTAATTGAAGATTTTTCTTGCATATTTTTCAACGTTTCGGCGCTTTTTGCAATTACGCGCGCAATTCTCACATACACGAAACTGTGGCGCTCAAGTTCGTTAATGTGCTTTCTGCACACATTTCTGCCAAGCTGCTGGTTTGCCTTCCATTTAGTTCGCGTGTGTGTGTGTGTGTGCGTGTCAGAGAAATAAGCTTTCTGCTACTTTATAATAATTATGGCTGACTGTTCAGCGATTCGAGTGTACATTTAATTTGTTTGTACTTGCAAAGTGTCTTAGCGCAATGAAAAGGAAAAACATTTCCACACAAAATCAAATTTGTAGAAGCGGAAATGTAATTATCGCTTCTTGGTGTAGTGTGAGGTCACGTTTCACTTGACAGCGATGGTCATTACTAGCACTCCGATGCCCAACAAGGTCCGTAGGGACCTATGTCGTTTTTAAAAGCAATTATTTTGTATTTTATACGTTTTTGCCATCTGTCTGTAGTAAAAAATACATAATACAAACACATCTACACACATTATGTAACACTACATTATACAATTACAAGCCTTATATGCAATATTACAATAGAGGTCCCTGGGGACCTTGTTGGGCTTTGGCCGTTTAAAAAGTTGTTGGGCATCCGAGTGCTAGAAATGGTCTCTGCTGAAGTTTCATATGCTGCGAACGCTTCATCTGTGCGAAGTACTCTGGTCTTGCTTTCTTCATAAGGTTTGACATATAGCTGATTTTTTTGTGTCTGCGTCTTCATTCATTTCAGTAATTTTTTTGAAGATTTTTAACCTACGTTAAAAATATTTGTTTAAATCTAGTAATACTTTGTGTTTATACTGTTTATACAAACCCCCAAACGCAAAAATTGCTAGTACAATAAATGGTTTCGAATGGTATTCAGATCAAAAATTTTACTCGAACCCCTCTCCCCCAAAATAAAATCCTGTGTGCCCCACTTGGATGTTTAATATATATTATTATATATATTATTATATATTATTATATATATTATTATATATCCCTCGGTTTACCATATGTAAATCTCTTTAAAATTTATAAGTAAAATTAATAGTGAATTTCTTTTTTGTTTTAGAAAACCTAGCACACAGCATTGTCTTGGTTCTAAAAGGATTTAGACAAACAGGGTTTTGATCCCTACAAGTTTATTTGCCATAAACGGTCGTTAAATTCATCACTGGTAAGTAATTAACAAATTACGTAGTTAGTGAGTGAGGCTGTGCAGATGAAGAACAGGTAGAAATGATACAATCCTGTGCCACTGCCCGGCTCTGCAGGAACTCCAGCTCCACACTGGAGACAAGACTCTTAGGAACCTGGCCAGCGTGCCGAAAGTTGAAATCTTGGATATGCATCCTTCATTAAGAGATCGAACTAGATTAAAAGTGTTGGGTAGCTCCAGAGGAAAGCAAGAACGGATTCACAATGGACCATTTTTGGCCTCCGAGTTGAAGTGCAGTCAGGGCTGCAGACACCCTTCCCTACCTAATTTTACTTAGCCACCAAAGTCAGATTTTTTACACCAATGCAACCAATGCGGGACACAATCAGAAGGAGTTGTGTTTCTTAAAATTAAAAAAATCCAGAAACATACTTTTACATACTTTTTATATGTTTTTCTCTAATTTCCAATTTCCAGATTTTTAATTTATAAAAATATTTTAAATTAAAAGTATGTAAATGCCTTGTCTTTGCAAATTTTGAGAAAACGTTAAAAGCGAAAATGGCCACATAATTTCTTCATCTATATGGAAAGTTTTAGCAACTTCTTGTAACCATGTATTTTTACACTTTTTTTACTCGATAGACAAAAAACAGAAAATATGTGTTTACATGTTTTTGTGAAAAAAGTTTCAACTTTGAGCCGCTTTTGGACACACACTAAATAATTTTTAGATTTTCATTTTTTTTTTTAAGTTTTCTTAGTTGTAGTTTTACCTTTCAAATGACATTCAAATTGTAAAATTCTGAGACTATAAAGTTTTAGAATACATACTGTCTATGGAACGAATTACTGTGCAATGGGACAGTCTAATGAAAACAGTTGTTGATAATTTTCAATCGAAATTTTAAGTCTAATTCGATTGCAATTTTATACTTTCTTTTCTCGATTTTGCAAGTTCATGACTAAGTGAGAGCCTCAATGCCTTCAAACAATGAAATAAGTATTGTTACTACTAAAGTACGAGCAAGTCGATAACTTTGTATTATAACACGACAACTTTAATTAACTTAAAGACATTTTTGATATGGCAACTTTGTAACTTAGCAACTTGTAACTTTGTTTACTTTTATAAAAGTGATGCCAAAGAGGCGGAATGGCGTCGGCCGGCCATGTTGTTTGATCACTTTTCGAGAAGGCTTGGCCGGGAACCCAGGCTAGTAAGGAGGAAGAATTTAATTTACACAAATAAAAATTGTAACCCCTTTTTTCTTCTGATATTAAAACACCACAACGAAATAAACCCCAAATCATGTTCTTTATTTCTGCTCAAAGACCTAAAATAATTATTATATTTTTGGAAATAAAAAAATTGCCCTAAGTCAAGAAATTTCTAAAAATATTGCTTTATAATTATTATTCCCAATAAGAAATTTTTTAAATGACCTGTAACTATTATCATGTTATAAATATTATCGAGTTGCATAAATGTTATAAGAAACAAGTATATTTTTCGTTGACAATTATTATTTTGGAATTTTTTTTTTATGTTGCTGCATAACTTATTTATGACTTTTTATTTACGTTACCGTTAACTATTATTTTACAACATTTTTTTTACGTTGATTCATAACTTTTATTTATGATTTTTATAATTTACGTTGCCCATAATTATTATTTTGAAAAAACATTTTTCTTACGTTGAATTGTGTCAAATCGACAAACGCAAATTAACTGTAGAAAACCAATTTCCACCAAAAACCAATTCATACTCAAAATGTGGTAAGGCAACGAAAAAAAAATGCTTTCATAAAAGGCATAAAGCAACGTAAAAAAATTTCTCAAAACAAGAGTTATCTGTAATGTTATTAAAAAAGTTCATAAATAAAAGTTATGAAGCAACGTAAAAAAAATCCCAAAATAATAATTACACTGATCAACAGCAGAATGGCTTTTCTGGGTTTGACATCAGTTCTAGGGTAATTAGGGACCGCTGATTTCGAATCCGCAAACCGTTTTGAAAACTTAGTTTCCGTTTTCGCAAAAAATGGGCGTGTCACTTTTTCGGATTATCCCTGACTCTTTTCACGTTTGGGATTGTAATTTCAAAACCAATAAACCGGTTGACATCATTTTCACTTCGTTGCATTATCAACACCCCACGGTTTCTTTTCCAATGTAATTTATTTGTATAAGTTTTAAAAATCCGCGGCAATTGGACCTCAAAGTCGAAAAATATGGAATTTCAAGGCGTTTTCTTTGATGTTAAAAAACAAACACATTTTTCGTAAATCAATTATCGAGTTATGTATAATACGAAAGCGGAAACATGAAATTATACAACACAGCCAAATTTTTTGGCGTGAGTCCCATTCTCATCGAAATAATAGCAAAAATGTACCATAGTCATTTTCATAATTTGTGATACTATTTCCTTAAAAATTTAAGGGCCTCAAAATATGCTCTTTTATATATTCCATTCACTGTCTGGAATACAAGCGAAAAACAACAAAAGTTTGAATTGCTTCAAACAAAACAAAATTAAAAACTTTGCATATTTTGAGGCTCTTACTTTTTAAAGGAAAAAACGGAAATCTGTTGAAAATGATTTTGGTACATTTTTGCTATTATTTCGATGAGAATGGGACTCACGCCAAAAAATGTGGCTGTGTTGCATTACTTGATGTTTCCGCATAACATCAAGTTATACATAACTCGATAATTGATTTACGAAAAATGTGTTTGTTTTTTAACATCAAAGAAAACGCCTTGAAATTCCATATTTTCCGACTTTGAGGTCCAATTGCCGCGTAATTTTAAAACCTATAAAAATAAATTGCATCGGAAAAGAAACCGTGCTGTGTTGATAATGCAACGAAGTGAAAATTATGTCAACCGATTTATTGGTCTAGAAATTACAATCCCAAACGTGAAAAAAGTCAGGGAAAATCCGAAAACGGAAACTAAGTTTTCAAAACGGTTTGCGGATTCGAAATCAGCGGTCCCTAATTACCCTAGAACTGATGTCAAACCCAGAAAAGCCTCCAAAAGTCGAAATTTGTTGCCCTGTGTTATTGAGAACGAAAAAAAATAATTTGTTTCTCATAACAGTTATTACGCAACATAAAAATTCAAAATCAAATTCAAATTCAATCAACAAAAAAACGTATGTGGCATTGTAATAGTTACATTGCAATTATTTTCTTAAAAAACTAATAATAATAGTTAAGTGCCTGTTTCTGGTTTTTGGTCAAGCAGTTGCAATATACTAATTTTCAAAGATTTTATTTTCGGACTGCGAGTCTTTCCATATTAATTTTTTAACTGTTATATTGCAGATATAATCCAATACTTTGGACGATTTTCCAAAGTCCAAAACTAACAACCAATCTGCGTTACTGGACGTTTGGCCCAAACAGTAAATTTCAATTATCGCCAATTTCTTACCAAAAACCTAATAAATGTCATTCCACAGCCATTGAATTCATCTGATTTAAATTAACTTATCCACTAGTCAGTGATGCTAATTTTAATTTATTGTATTAACCTATGAATTGTCAGCTATCACCCTACAAATGCATTTATCTTTCCTTCCTTGAATGCATTTCATTACCAACAACTTCTTTAATTCCAGCTTTTGCATCTTTTCACTTGGATCATCTTTTTCTTCATTTATGCTTCTCATTAAATTCTGCTGTTCTTCTAAAAGTTCCCGTATTCTGTCTCCTGACCTTTGCATCCTTCCAGAACCAACGCAATGCTTCGCATTAATAAGAATTTCCACTGCGCGCTGCCTCTTAAAAAAAAAACTTTCCACATTTTCCACTGCATTTTAACCTCACTTTCTTCTGTGCAGTGACAAAAACAACAACATCTGCTACAACATTAAACATATAATTTTTTTTTGTTTCTTCGCCTTCATCAAACGGTATTCTTTACAGCTACCGTAATAAAACACTCGCCGCTGCCAGTTCTCACCCTCCGCTCAACTCGCTTCTCTCTTCGTTGCACTGCTACGCATTTAATCACCTTAATGAATTCGCAGCCACTTTTAAATAATGTCCACTTCAGCTTCCTTCGAACGTGTATTCACTCCTTTCGCACTCTCGTCCTCTCGCTCTTCATCTGCACGACGACTGCTTCTGCCGCTCGAGCAGCACAACTTTGCTCGCCTTTAGATTTGTTTCTGTTTTTCTTTCTTTCTCTCTCTTGTCACCGCATCTCTCTCCAGCTTTTCTGCAATAAGGACAACGTAAACGCAGCGCAAAAAATTAAAAATGCATTACGAAAACTCACAAAAGAGACGAGAAACAACTTAAATTATGAAAAGGCGATTTGCATGTCTTATTAGCTCCCAACAGAGCTAACACAACTGCGTTCAAGTGACAAACAATAAAAAGCTGGTTAGTGCACAACAACAACAACAAATTAGCCATAAAATGCAACGACCCGCGAACAACAACAACAACAGCAACACATTTCAATTTTACACAAATTTCCCACGCTCTTTGCGGCGACTTATTCTATAACAAAGTGAGAAAGAGATAGATATACGTCGAGGGACAGAAAGTGCGCGCAACAGTCATTGCGTTGGTTTAAATGTTTTGCCACTTTTGGCGCAGAACGCGTAATTTATGGCGACCGCACATTTAAATGCAAATCGCACAAGCCGCCGCCCGATCGCACTCGGCTCCAACTTCGTCGCTGTTGTCTGACGCAGGCGCTGGTCACACTGCAGCTGCTGACGTCGTTCTCAGCAGCTAATGCAATGCATAACTGGAGCGCCAAGACACCTTTTCCGCCAGCATTCACTTCTCTTGCCTCGTCAGTCGTGGAGCGAAAGGTTGGCTACACCTTAGCCGACGTCTGCTGCGGTCATGTTGCCTCGGGCCGCAAGCCGCAGACCGCAAGCAGTCAAATGAACTTTTGCCGCCGCCATTGTGTGTGTCCCGTCGCTGCGCTCTGTCAGTCGGCCGCTTGGCGCCAGCATTCTGGCAGCGTCTCAGCGCCAAGTTTGGCCAAGAAATTTCCGCCATCCCGCTGCGGCCAATGATTGTATGTGTGTGTGTGTGACTGCAAGCCGCATGTATGCGTCTGAACTTTCGTCAGGGTTTACACTTAATTAGCGGCATTGCCGCAACTTGGCAATGCAAATGTGCCGTCGCCATTCCGGCCAAAACAAATGCAAATGAAAATTCCACTGCTTATCCAGCTTGCATGAGTCATTGTGTGTGTATGTGTGTGTGTAATACAAAATGCAAATGAAATTTGTGCAGCGTCCATTGTCGTTCGTCGTCGCTTTCTTCGTCTGTGTGTCTATCTGTCTGTTTGCCAAAGGTCTGCCAAGTTGCAACGTCCGGTCACAACTTGTTCTCCACGCCACCATCCTTCTGCTCCTTGCCAACCAATGCTCTTGAATTAATTTCATTTGATTCTTTGTTTTAGTTTTTTTTTCGACTGGACATTTAATTAGATTTTAGTGGAAAATTTCAAATTGCTAATTAAATATTCAATGTGTGTTCTGACAGTCAGCTGAAAAGCGTCGGTAACCTTGCACCGAAATTGGCAGCAGAACCAACTTGCAGCCAACCGCCAAACCAGTCAATGCGCCTCGATTGTCTGGCACCGCGTCGCGTCAACGTTGCAACTGCGCCGAATTGCCAAGTGGAATAATTGATTTGTGCGGAAACTTTACTAATGAAGCCAAGTTAAGTGGGAAATCTTAAGAAAATGCCATTTGTTCGCAAAGCTCAACGCAAACAGTGGCAAAGTGAAGGCGGCAAAGTGCCGAAGCGTGGAAATGAAGCAAAATGCGGTGAGTAAATATGCAGGTGGCAGTTGGTGTGCGGCATTGCCGTGGCATGCAACTTGAGCTGAAATCACAGCGAGCGTAAAATCATTCTTCGATGATGGAAAATCTTTGCTGAGCTTGCGGATGAATCAAACTGCTGAACAGTGAAGTGCGCGTTCAAATTCGAGTAACAATTAAATCAAAAAGGATGTTTTTATTCAATGACATCTTTAAAAGAGTCCATTAAAGCTTCGTAAAGTAAATTGCGAGTAGGTTAGGGTATGTTAAATGAACTCTTTAGGTAGCCAGGATGAAACGGGATTAACACTACGACGTGAATATCACAGAAACCAGACTGGGTTTTAAGAACCATTTAAGAAACTTTGGATGTTCCTAGTTAGGTCAGGATGGCACCTTGACTCTTTACTTAACCATCTTGGATCATGCGGCTATATTAGATTCTAAGTTATTTGAAAAACAAAATTTGAAAGAAGGACTCTATAAGAAATTGCGTGCTTTCTAAATACTACATACAAACACAGAGACTTAAAATAATTAATTTCCATATTTAAAAAAAAAAACATGTTTTTCTTTCAATAAAACCATAAATTAGTAGATACGTATTTTTTCGATTTTTATTTTTCAAACTTTCGATATTAGATTACATTTTTACAAAGTGCTTGAGTTGTTTTCAATTATCTTTTACTAATCTCAAATATATATAGCAAACTATGACTAACGAAATCGCGCTTGCAAGGACCTAATACGAGTAGAGCGACAATGCATTACTAAACTCGCGCTTTATTTTAACAGTTGGTAAAGAACAATATTTTGTTTTTTAATTTTTGTTTTTATACTTTATAATTTTATTTTAAGTAAATTATTATTTTTTCATATATTATATCATTTCTAATATTTATTTAATTTTAATTTTTATTTATTTAAATTTTGATACTTAATATATTATTATAATTTATATTATGCAGTGTATAAAATAACTTATAGGTATTCTATATCAATTAGTTTAACTATAAAAAATATGAAAATATAAAATTATGCAAAACTTTAATGACTTTTCAAGTATTTAAATTTATTGTAAATTAAGTTTAGGTTTCTTTAAAGTGTTTTTTTATACTTTTGTTTATTACTCGTTGTTATTTTTATATTTTTTCAATTACTATCTTTTTGATACACAAAAAATTTCAAAATATTGTTGCTGACATTGTGAGAAATGATGCAAGATTTCTTACAAATTCTCTGGTAGAAGCGAAAACCTCACCATCCCTGCACTTATATTTATTTTTTGATAATTCAACTATTAGTTAACATAATATTTACTGCCGCAATTATGTCTACCAAGTGTAACCCCCTTTCCCCTACAGTGAATTTCGTATGCTGTGTAAATGTATTTACTAACTGCTGCTAACTGTATTAGCTTCGCAGCTTCTCAGTAGTTTTTCGAATAATTGAAAAATGTACACACCCCAACCACTAAATACCAAATCAATTTTCCAACCTTAAACATTTCAAACGTTAGTTTAAAGCATAAAAGTTGCTGTCATTCTAGAATTGTCAACTTGAATATGCGGTAATTAAATTTGACAACTATAGAACAAACTTGCTCCAGTTTCTCTAAGAAAATTTCTTAATGCTGCAGTAAAAAATTCAAAATTAAAAAATAAAACTTCCTTTCATAAGATCAAACACCAAAAATTTCGTCCTCCTTTCTCGCCATCCGAAACGGCTCATTTAAATAATCAGCAACTGTAAATCTTTTCAACGATGTCTTCATTCATTTCGGCATTTCCTTAATTTCCAGCTCATTTTCCCATTTCTTAATGTTCGCGCTGCGCCAACAATGCTTAATTCTATTTCACCGTCACCTTAATGCCACCCTTGACCACCGCTTCCGCCGGCGGAAGTCTCCGACCCTGACTCACATTCTGCTTTCGCGTTATGCTCGCCACCTTGGCGCCCAGGCCGCCGCTCACGGCGCCACCCACACTGCCCGCCACCACACTGGCCGCCACTGGCGTCGCTGCACCATGGCTGCGCGCCATTTCCTCCTCGTACACAGCCGCGGCCGAGCCCTGTGGGAAAGTCGGTGCCGCGGCCACGGCCGATGCTGGCGCCGCGCGATGCGGGTAGGTGCGTATGCCCGAGTTGGAGCGCACCGGCATCAAGGTGACCAGCTGCGGTGCTGTCTCGGTGGTGGTGTCGGCCGCAAATTGTGATGACTTCAACATTTCTTCGTACTTAGTGGGGTCGATGACCTCCACCTCAGCCTCGCCGACAACGGGTATGGCGGCGCCGATGCCCTCCGACGAGGAATCCTCCATGAAGCTGGACATGGGCTTGATGAATGGGTCGTGCCGCTGCAGCGGAAGTTCGACGAAATGCTTTGTGGTGGGTGTCGGTGTGGTTGTGGTTGTCGGCGCTGGGGTGGGCATTGTTGGTGGCGTGGTGATGGTTGTTGTTGTACGTCTAATAACGGGACTGGTGTAGGGCACTGCGGTTGTGCTGCTGCTGCTGCTGCTTGTGCGGCCAGTGGTTGCGGCTGTTGGCTGTGTCTTTGCTATTGTAGGAGTTGTTGTTGTGGTTGCGGTGAATGCAGGCAACGCTGTGGTGTTCGGTGTCGGGTGCGGTCTGGTGCGCGTCTCGTTGCGCTGCGTGTGTTTCATTTTGTTCTGCGAGAACGGCGGCACCTTGGTGGGCACTACGGGCGTAATGCCCAGCTTCGAGGCGAGCGTGTCGAAGATGAGCGATATGTCCTGAATGTTGGTGGCGTTGTTGATGCGTGTCTTGATGTCGTTCAGCGTGAAGTTCTCCTCCGTGTTGCCCACGTCCTCGGAGATCCAGGCCTGCAACGTTTTGTTGAAAACTTTGCGCATGTTGCCCGTGTGACCGAAATTGTTGGTGGACGAGCTGTTGACGAACTCCCACTTCGAATGTGACGGAAACAGACTTGAGTCGTCGAGAATGGTAGGCGGCTTGTTGTTCTGATTGTAAGTGGGTCGTATGCGATTGCGCTTGGTGGTCGAGCCGACTCTGCTGCTGGTTGTGGTGGACATAATGGGCAGCGCTCTGGTGGTAGTGGTGGTGGTGGTGGGCGGAATTGTGGGAGTGGTGGTGGTGGGTGCAATTCTGGTGGTGGTTGTGGAGAGAATAACTTTACTTTCTACTCCTTTGCTCTCATTGCTGGCCTGATTGCGTTGCAGAATAAGGTCCTTAAGATTCATAAAGTTCGGCTTGACGGTGGTGGTCTCTATTGCGTCGTCCAGCTCTTCCACCCAGCGCACCGTCTGCTGTTCCTGGCTCACCTCCGGCTCGGGCTCGATTCGCGACTGTATCGGCTCCGGCGTGGTCGCATTGCGCACTTCCTCCTTCGGCAAATTCAACAGTCCCATGAAGAACTCGCCGATGGTGTCCGCCAGCTCCGAGTTTGCGCTCGACTCCACACGATTAATGTTCGGTTCCGATTTCGGCTTTTGGGTGCTGGCTATAACCTGTTTGACTATGTCCAAATTGAGCAAGCTGGGCCTTGCAGTGGTTGTGGTGCTCGTTGTTGTGCTGGTGCTCTTCTCCACCTTTGGCTCCAATACCGTCTCGCCGCTCAGCTCGTGCTTCTTCACTATAACGCCACCACCCAAATGCTCGAATTTCTCATTGCTGGCTGCGTCCACTTGCAGATGCAGCTTGTCGTTGGAGCCCATGGTCGGTATGAGCGGCCTGAATGGTGGTACCACCACATCGTCTATGAGCGGCACTGGCAGTGGGTGCGGTTGCACGTGCGCGCCTGCGCCCAGACGCTCGATGTCGTCAGTGCCCGGCATAAAGACCGGATTGCCGAAACTGTGGTAGAACAGCATGTCCTCCGGATTGGTGGCGCCCTCACTCTGGTCGGGCTTACGCAGGGCGGTGCCAAAGAAACCCGGCGCATAGGGGTTGAAAGCCGGCGGCGGTGTGGGCGGCACGGGATGTTCCGGTATGAAGGGCAGCTCTATCTCGTCGATGCGGCGCTGAGGCACGTCCTGCTGATAGACTGGCGCCGGTGGCAGCGCTGCTGGCGGCTTGCCGCCTACGGCCAGGGTTTTGGTGGGAATGGCGGGCGGAGGACCGGGTATCAGTTCGGGCACCTCTCGATGTATGGGCTTCCAAGGCGCAGTGTCGAGCACCGGTAAAGAAGTGAACAAGTTGCTGTCCAACTTGGGCACCGCGAGTGTGGTTGCTGGTGTGGTCATGGCGGGCACGCTGAAATGGTTGAGGAAACCCGGTGTAGCAGGTGTGGAATGTGGTATGAGCGCAAAGGTGGCGGGGCCCGAGGTGGAGGTAGGACGCGCAGTTGTCGTGGTGCTGCTGGTCGGGATGGGCGTGGTGGTGGTGGTTGTAGTGGAACTGGTAGTGGTGGTTGTAGTTGGTGGTGGGGGTGGTGGAGGTGGCTCCGTGGTTGTTGTTGTTGTAGTAGTAGTGCTAGTAGTGGTTGTTGTTGTACTGCTGGTTGAAGTGCTGCTACTTCTGGTGCTGCTTGGCTGTTGCTGTGGTATGATCGTGGTCAGCTTCTCAATGGAGGGTTTTTTCGGTTTGACGCGCAACGCAAACGGTGTGACTGCCTTGGGCGGCAGACTGGTGTACGCCTTGGTGGGTGCGACCTTCTTGCGCGAGATATCGGCGTCGGTTTTTGTTATCTCGAAGGATCCCTCGAAGGATCCTTGTATAACGGGCGCATTCTCAACATCCACATCGGGCTCATCGTCCACGGAGTGAGAGATGCGCGGCGTGGTGCGCGGTCGCACTGTAGTGGGCACTTTGGACAACAATGGCGGCGAGCCGGGCTTTTTCATGAGACGCTTCTCCAGTTGCGTTTGGCTAGTGGGCACCGATTGCTACAAAAAAAGCAGTAGTTAGTACATCATTTCGATTGTTTGACAGTGCGTCGTACAACTTACCGCCTCTTTGAGTAATGAAGCCGAACGCACCACCTGCTCGTCCAGTATGCGTTTGATCTCCACCGACTCGGGATCTATGCGCAGCGAGCGATACAATGACTTTACCGCAGTGGTCTCCAGAAATAGCGATTCCTTGATGTACTCCTCAACGCTGTGAATGTTTCTGACAATGGATCGAATAGAAAATGAGAGCATTAGAGTCTGTGGAGTTTTGCTCCTTGCAAAACTTACTGTGGCAACTTTCGCACGTCCAGGAACGTTCTAAAGAACACCTTGATCAGCGGACCCTCGCCAAAGCCCCAAATGTCCACACGCATTGGCTGCAGGCCATTGTCGCTCAGCGCGCGCTCCACAAAGCGTTTGTAGAACTCGATCTTCTGCTTGTAGGTGGTGGTGTGGTTGTACTTCAGCCCCGTCGAATAGAGATCGCCCTTCGCTATGCGAAACGAGCCCTCGAAGCCGAGCACGGCTGCGGGACAGAGAGAGTAGAGTTATTATTATTGGTTGTAATGTTGAAGTAGTCACGAGTACATACGATCCTCCATGTTCGCTTTGATGGAGCTGAAATAGAAGGCCAAGCCCGCTATGGAGATGACTGCCAGCAGTACGATGAACACGGCAGTGGTGAGTATGATGGAGAAGGAGCGCGGCTTCTGGTAGTGCGTGTGTGTTTTCGCGGAGAATGTGGAGGGCGCTATGTTCCGGCCGTCGCGCCATATGCCCCACGCATTGTAGCTGTACTGACTGTTCAGGCTGTGCTCGTTCGTGTACGAGGGCTGCTTGTTCATGTGGTAGTATGCGCCGAGCGTGGAACGGCGGCCCAGTGTGTTCTGGTAGGTGTAGTCGTTGGACTGCAAATGAGTTGAACACCAAAACTATTAAAATAAATCTGACTGATTTTTTAACATAAACTAGAACAGATTTCTTTCATAAACTTTTGAACAATCAACATCGACCTAACATTTGATTGGACAATGTAACAAATATTATCGGCTTGACACTGCAATTTGCAGTGAAGTTATGAACTCCTTGAAGTTAATATCTTCAAATCGAATAGAATAGCAACAGCCAATTAGTAATCTGATACGATCGCCCCTCAGCGCCAAACAGCAACACCGGCCATACATGCCAACGCAACACAACGCAACGCCAAACGGCTGATTAACAATTAACCAGTTTTTGTCGACAGCGACGCTGCTTTACATACTCAACGTAGTCGCAATCGACAGCGTCATGCCAAACGCCAAATTGGCATATTGCAATTATAGAAATCTGCTTGCTGGCAGGGAGGCGCTGGTCGATTGCCTGGCACGACCAAAATAGAGTCGGACAGTGTGCGCGGCCGACACCAGCCGGCTGTCAATTCTCGAGAAATTGAATGGGCCGTCCCCAGTGGCTGCGTGCTGCAAGAAGGCTGCCATTGAACTGGCTCAATGCCAAACGCGAACGTGTGTGCGAGGATAATTTGCGAATTGCAACAACAACAACAACTACTACTACAACTAACTACTAAGTATCAGTGGCGGCTTAAGGTGCTCGGGGGCCCGGGGCGGCGACGGCTGAGGGGGCCCCACAAAACGGTGCAGCATAAGTTTGCGTACAAAACTAATAAGGGAAATTTCCGTTTATGCTTTTTGCTTTTTTTTTGAAAATTTGTATTCCAGTGAACAGTAAACGGACTTTTATTTTTAAACGACGAGACAAATTATTTTAAACGTACATATACACTCCGGGCCACCAGAATAGGTTCACATTTTTTACTGGAAGAAAATGAGTAGTATTCCTACAAAACACAGGTTTACCTCATTTATTGGTATCAACATGTTCAAGGCATCTATTGTGAACCTACCTGTCCAAAACACAATTTGACATTTATTTCATTTCTCTTTTTTGGCCCACTTTTTTGAAGTGAACCCCAAAACTGAGTACATTTTAGTGGGCCACCAGAATAGGTTCACTCTAAAAATTGAGATTGAAACAGTGGTAAATGCAAATAAAATGGACTTTTTGGTAAACAACACTTTAATTTATTGATTTTAAAAGCGAGTATGGCCACCTTTATTTAATGTGGCTTCAAAAATTCGCGTCGACATTGAGTCGTATAAAGACTTAATATAATCTAAGGAAATAGTCTCCCACGCTGCTTCAATGGCACCAATTAGTTCATCCTTGTTGTCGAACTGGCGTCCGGAGGCATAGACCTTCCTCACCAACCATCCCCATACGTTTTCAATGATATTAAAATCAGGAGAGTAGGGGGGCCACTCCAGCTGATCAACGCTTTGCTGCATCAACCACTGCTTCACGACCCGTGCAGTATGGATGGGTGCATTGTCCTGCTGGAATATCCACTTAATGGGACCAAACAAGTCAGACAGTTGCGGAAAAACTCTCTCAAGCATGGTTTTGTAACCCATTGCCGTCATTCTGGCTGTTTGAAATTGCAGCTTGATAGTTCCGTAGTAGGAAATCGCTCCCCATACCATAATTCCACCCTCTCGACCGTGGTGGCGTGTTAAAAAGCGTTCCTCTTTCCTAAGGTCATGGAAATAAAAATTGTAGCCATCGGGACCATCAAGATTAAACCGCTTTTCGTCCGAAAACACGACGTACTTCCATTTGTCGTTCCAAGCCATATGATTTCTGCAAAATACCAAGCGGTTTTCTTGGCGCTGAGCAGTAAGCGGTGGTTTTTTTTGCAGCTTCTTTCTTTTTAGGTTGGGGGCATTCCGAATGACACGTTTGATCGAAGAATAGCTTGCAGAAAGTCCAGTTTTAGCCTTGATTTTGGCAACTGAGTCAGCGGAATTTGAAGCACATCGCAGTATGGCACGCTTGTCTGCAGATGTTGTCACCGAATGCGTGCAGCCTTTCATGTTTTTTCCATAGGTGCTTTTATTTCGCAAATAATTGCTCACCACATTTTGACTCCTGTTTATTTTAAGCGCTATTTTACGCGCAGAATAATTTTCGCTTTCAAGCACTTCAATTTGAGCGATTTCTTTGGAGGTTAGAGCTTTTCCGCGACCCATTTTCGAACAAACGTTAAGAAAAACATTCAATGGAATGAACAAATTTGGTTTTGTTCCCAAAAGTCTCGTTATTCGCCAAAAAAGCAGCGATTTTTAGAGTGAACCTATTCTCATGGCCCACTAAAATGTACTCAGTTTTGGGGTTCACTTTACAAAAGTGGGCCAAAAACGAAAAAGTCAATACATGTCAAGTTGTGTTTTGGACAGGTAGGTTCAGGATAGAAGCCTTGAACATCTTGATACCAATATATAAGGTTAAACCGTGTTTTGTAAAAACACTACTCATTTTGCTTCAGAAAAAAATGTGAACCTATTCTGGTGGCCCGGAGTGTATGTGCTTGAAATTTTATAGAAAGCAATAGAATCCCAGAGAAAAAAATGAAAAATGGATAAAAGGATAATCTTACTCAGGGGCGTAGCCAAGGGGGGGTTTAGGGTGTCAGAACCCCCCATAGCCTATAATTTGTCAACATTTTCAATCATTATGCATCGTATGTACGTTCCCACATTAGCAAAAAAGGTCTTTTCATCTTTAAATATTTAAAAGAATATTAACAAAACTCCTTTTTTACCGAAACTAATTTGTTTTTTCAATAGTCACGTTCAGGCTTAAGGGGGAAAGCCACTGTGACGGGTCAAAAAATTAGTGATTTTAAACATTTTTTTTGACCGAGTAAATATAGGAATTTTTGGATCGGTTTTTTTTTATTTTATTAAGCAGACATCTAATAATATTTCCACAAATTTTTATTAAAAAATATTAAATAGTTTAAACAATAGAGATGATCCCGTAGCGCTTGAAAAAAAATTCCCCCTCCATGGCGGCATCGATTTCTCAAAAACCCGTACTCAGGAAAAAAAAAATAAAATTTTATTGTAATCTGTATGAATGTAGCTATCTTTGTACGTAGCCGTTTTTTTTAATTTTGATTTTTCACAAAATGGCGACCGATTGAAAATATTTCCATGTTTTCGACCTTGTTTTTTTGGTTTTGAGACAGTTTAAAAAATAGTAAAAAACAAAATTTTCCAAATCGGCTACGCTTAACCTTAACCACTACTAAGACGAACAAAACAAAAAAAAATTAGAAATCGGTTCATAATTGTTCGAGTTATTGATGCCGCCAGTTAAAAAAAAGTCGTTTCGAGAAAAACGCGTTTAAAGTTTTGAGTCCATTTCTCTCGTAATGAAATCATGTATCTTTTAAAATTTTCATACCTATATTAAACTTACGAGTCCTGGACCATATGACTTGAAATTTTGTACACATATTTTTGAATATATAAGCTTTGATTTAAAACAAAAACAAAAAAATTTTTTTTTACCCGTCACAGTGGCTTTCCCCCTTAATGCAGCGATTTGCATGTTCTAAAAACATGTCTAAAGAGTAGTTTAGTTCGTGGACCGGAATGTCCTTTAGGATGTCGGTACAAGCCTTTTGGATGGTTTCTACGTTCTCAAAACGCTTTTTTTCATCGGCAAATGCATTCTATGAAAAGCTGAAATTCGCACGGTGCCACATCATGTGAAAACAAAAAAACAGTCAAAACAAGTGTCAATAGATGGGATGGCATCCTTCGATAGCCAAATGTTCAGTTAAAATGCAATAAATGTATGCTATTGAGATGCTTAACCCTCGCCTTACTAAAGATGATCCCAGGCACTGCTATCCCGCTGCTATTTTGAGTGAAACTCACAATATATAGTATAATAATTTATAAATTTTTTTCATCCTTCAGTATTTAGTATCTTCCTCTGGCGGTAGTTCGTATTTCGAAAAAAGGCTTACCTTTAATGATTTATTTTGAGACTATGGAAAATATTAGAAGATTTCTTTCCAGAGGGTTTATTGAACACATAATGAGGTAAGCAAACAAAAATGTGACTTTCAATCAAAAGGCAGCGAAAGCGCCTGGGATCACCCAGACACATTTGTATAAAAAATGACAAAATTCAAGTTTAATCATGAACAAAATTAAAAAAAATATTTTTTAATGGTATTGAAAATGACCTTAAAATTTGAGCAGATATTAAACATGAATATTAAAAAGATCACCCGGGTGGCTATAAGTAAAGCGAAGGTTAAATACAATTTCAAGAATTTTAATCAAGATTTTGGCTTATCTTTTATGAATTACCGCCCAGTTTTGATCTACGGTGATTACGGATTTCAGTTGGCTAACACTTTGGTCATCATGTATGTTCTGACAATCGTTTTTAAATCGCTTTTACCATTTATGAACTCCACCACGGTATAAACAAAAATCACCATAAACTTGGTCCATCAATTTAAGGGGCACAACTAGTTTGAAATTTTGAAAATTTCGTTTTTTTTGTTTTTGCATTTTTCGATAATTTATACCTTTAAAAATAACATATTAAAATCTTAAGTGAAAATCTTAAATAGTTTCTGAGTTACAGCCTTCTACATAGCAGCTTCTCATTATTTAGAATGGCGCGTTACTTGACGGCCGTACCTGAGTTATTGTTAAACGCGTTTTTCTCAAAACTACATTTTTCAAATTTGCTGCAGCTGTAACTTGAAAACAAATCATCCGATCGACTTGGGTCTTTTTTAGCTTATTGTGTATTTGTTTTTCCATACAATGACCCTCCAGTTTAATGATAGGATGAAAAGTATAATTATGCCAGGCCAGAAACCATCAGATTTTTCAGCAAAATTTGAATTTTTTTTTCAAAAAACCGCCATTTTGTTGCATTTTATTTTTTTTTACAACCGAGGGTCATTGTATAGGCAATATAACCTAGTTAAGTAAAATTTTTGGTTTTTTTGATTTCAGGCACTGCGAAGGCTACAATCACTGCAGCAGTGGGAGAACGTTTTTTTTTGAAGACTCAGGGGATGGTGGATAACTTGCTGAAAATCGAATATTTTCATTTGAAAAAATTACTTTGCATTCATTATTTATGCATAAATATATCTGCAAAATTTTAAAACATTCGATACAATACTTCACAAAATTCAAAATTCACAAAAATCTCCTTTTTTCAGGCGGTCAAACTAGTTGTGCCCCTTAAATGCTTCGGTTAAAGTTTAAACATTTTTAAAATAATTGTTAATATTGGATCTTTGTTCGATGCACATTTTTGTACGATGACACAAACATACTTCCACTTCAGATGCAATAACTTCGCTTTCAGTCCACCAAATTTCATGAAATTTTTACTAAAAATCAGGGAAAAAATTTCGTTTTTAATGCATTACGTCACATAAGCCACAACAAAATGCCCTATTTGGTAGGTGCACTTTACTTTAAAAAACATGTAATACTAAACTGGAAAAACATTTTTTTAAAACCCCCCATGACCAAGTTTTGGCTACGCCCCTAATCTTACTATATCTTTCCAAAATTGATAAAAACTTTCGTGAAATTAGGAAAACTTTTGGGGGAGCAAATTTGTCATTTCCAAATGCCATCTTATATCTCGAAAAAAACAGAAAATCTTGCTTCGTTACTACGATCTGGCCATTTTTTTAAGCTACCCGAGCAGGAGGATTCAATTGTCGACAAAAAATGGGCCAATCGCGTGCACCTAAAAATAAAAGTTTTTTCTAGACTAGCTTTGGCCGCTGAACACGAAACTGAAAACCAAAAAATTGTTGAAGAAGTGTTTTCGAAAAATCTTCGAAAAACGATTTTTTTCCTGTTGTTTCAGTTATGAGCACATATCTCCTAAAAGAATTATCCGATTAACACGAGCTGTCCGTCGTTCAGAAGATAATACCTTAGTGGCTTTTTAGTGATATATAGATTGTCCAAACCAGATGAGATTTGGGGAAGTTACTGACGGTGAAAGTTGTAACAATGTGAATTTTTCGACCAATTTAAAAAATCATAAATTTTCGAATATTTTTTTATAGAAAAAATAAATTATCTTCTCTGGTTTTAAAATCTAAAATGAAATAACATATATACTATTTTAGCAAATATTAAGCCTAACATCAATAGAATTGAAAGAAAAATTATAAAGTTATGATGCAGTGAGTGAAAACACCAACTTTACATTTATTACACCGTGCGAAACAATTTTTTTTTGCCGAGACCCATCCAAATTTTGATATAGACGTGAAACTAGAGATCATTTATAGTATTCTGGCATAGTCAGTATTAAATTTTCTGACCCAAAGTCCTTTTTAAAGGACTTTAACATTTTAAGGAGATACACATTTCAATATTAAATATATGCGGTAGTCCAATGATGAAGATATGGGTATCAAATGAAAGAGGAAAATTGTCTCCTTTTAACTAAATTTTCTATTTTGAACTTTCAGGACCAAAATATGTCAGGTATGGAAAACATACATGTTTTGGATTTCACTCTGTAGATTCATACATCTAAATTTTATTCTATTTCAAAGTTCTCAAGAAATTTACACAAACCCCCCCCTAGAAAACACTTTTATTTTTAGGTGTATTTTTCGTGTCGAGTAGAAATCTTCAGAAATGTACAGAAATATTTTATAAAACCCAGTAGCAGTGACTTTATAAAAAAAGTCCTTAAAAAACATATTTCCCCTACATAACAGCATGTAAGAAGCCCATATTTAGCTTACTTACAAGGAGCATAGAATTGCCCTCGAAAACCGGATTTCCGGGACATGTGTTTTTATCCAACCAATAACTGTAATAATAATAATAATTATAACTGTAAATTTGTTTGACTTCTACAAAGTTTAATGAGGTTAAGTAATTGTGTAATTCACACTAGTTTACAAGCAAACTCTAAGATTGCGATATTTAATTTTTAACTTAGAATTTTGTATTTGCATATTTTGCACAAAATTTTAAGTTAAAAATTGCAATCTTCGAGGAAACATTTTTTGAAAATTTGCAAACAATTGTTATTGTTCTTGCTTTTATTGAACTGAATTTGTTATTGCCATTTCAAAGTCAATTGTCGATACTGTGTCTCTTTCAATTGATAAAAGTGACAAACAATCTTTCAACAACCATTGTGGAGCGCAAATAGTTTTTTACAAGTTTCAGTTTTGAACAACTTGAAATTTTTATATAGTTACAAGCTTCTCTCGGGGGCCCCCCGCAGCCCGGGGCCCGGGGCGGTCCGCCCCTCCGCCCCCCCTCTTAAGCCGCTACTGCTAAGTATCACTTCCTGCCGTTAACGGACTTTAATACTTGGACAATACTCAGAATCCGGCGAGCACTTTCTCGCTGCCTTTCCTCACCTAAGCCAACCTATATTTGTGTGTGTGTGCGTGTGTATCAGCCGATTGCTGTTAATGGCTTCCTTTTCGTTGGCGAGCGCAAGCAATTTTGCCTCTTCAGACTCTATCAACGTTGCAATTAAAAAGCACTGCAGCCTTGGCATCGCTGCAATTCATTTGCCGCATTACTTAATTGTGCAACACGTGCAACATGCGGCAGCACATACGATGCGCTTAGCACGTCAGCCGTCATTTTCAAGCTGAACGAATGCAGCTTCTCAGTGCTGGCTGCTCTTTGCCGGCGCTCTTACGTGTCTTTGCTGTTTGCGGTTTTGTTTTCGAATGTTTCTCTGCTGGTGTCCTCACACTTTTAGTTCAACGAACTGTGTGCAGCATCTACCGATTAAACTGTCTATCTGTCTCTCTATTTCAGCCAACTTTTTGTTTATACAACTAACCAACCAACCATCCAACCAACCAACCACCCAACGGTCTTTATGTCTTGCTGCCTGTCTATCTATCGGTTGGTTTGTCCATCGCCCCGCCGAACCACTGTTGCCACTCAGCCATTGCTTGCTCGTTTGTCTGTCGTTGCTTGTGTCTGTTCGCTCTTCCATGTTCCAACTATCCAACCACGCCACGGCAGCTCTCAATGTAAACATCGACAGTTCTTTTGTAGCTGTCTGGCGCCCTACCACTGCTCGTTTTCCGTTTCTTTACATTGCTGTTACTGTCTTTGTTGTTGTTGTTGTGTGCCGGTAATTTTGTTTAACTGCCATCAACAAAATCCACAGCCAGCTCGCTGTGTACGCAACTGCGTACTGTTTACTTCCAGACAAGTGCCCCAACAATGCTTAGTCGACAGTGTGAATGCCTCAATGTTTTCCTTCAGAAAATCTCTAAAACAAATTTTCACCACTATTTGGACTTTGATATGTCAAAAAGTTACATACTTAAATGCTGTAATTAAAACTACAAGTAGAAAAATATTTACAATTATTTGCATTGTTCAAATTGAAAGGACAATATTTAAAAAGTAATGAAAAAATTTTTTTTTCAAATACAAATTAATGAAATTAATGAATTAATGAATCTTTAAAAACATTTTTAGTAGGTATATTTTAATATATAAAAAATTAAACACCCAGTAGAAACAGTTTTTGTGGTAAAAATGGAAATATAAGGAGAAATTATATTTGCGCAGATTTATAATAACAGTTGACTTTTACTGATAGCTTTATAGACCAACTCGAGTCAGCATCTAGTCAATACTGACATCTGAAAAGTATTTTCTGCTTATATAAAATTACAAAACTAAACTACGATGGATGGATGATCCATCTATGCAGTGTCCTTGTCCACAAGGATTTTTGGAAGTACGTAGACGAGAGCAATACAATTCCAGCACAAAGACCGGATACGGGGAAAAAGAAACTGAAGGATCAGAAAGCGCTCTCTCTCTTTCCTACGCAGTACGAAGATTTGTCAATTGAGCTTGGTGAAACATTGCCAAACTTCGCAAAAAGCCTGGCTGTCTCTAAAACAAGTTTCAGCCTCGTGGACCTGAGAGGAAAGTACTGCATTTTTACAAGTCAGTGGCGTTGGAAATGGCCCCAAAGCAAAAGTTGGACCGTCTTCATCAAGAATTTTTCATAAAGAATTCGAAGCGATTATCCAAAAATTATTTGAAGTCGACACCATAGTCCCAGAACAGCTGTTATTTATAATTCTACTGAACAGCCTGCCAGACGATTTCATGACATTTGTATTGGCAATGGAGTCTCGTGATGAACTGCCCTCATTAGATGCACTGAAATCAAAGCTGGTGGAGAAGTTCAAGCGACGCCCTTGAAAAGGAAGGAAGGAAGGAATGTAGCATTCAGCAACAATTCCAAATAGACACAGTCACGAAACAGGGGCCACGAGGAGGCTGTGTGTCAACTTAGATTGAACGCAATTCGATACTTAGCCCTGAATGACCCACAACACTATCACCTCTGCTTAAATTACACGCTACAACAGTAAAAAAACCCGCGGAGTTTCTCAACTGTTCTTTATATTTCCGGAGTCGCTGATCACGAATATGTAATTATTTTTTTTGGGTCACCTCTAGTTTGGGTTTTACAGGGACTTGAAGTTACAAGCTACGCCCTAATTAAAAAAATTCATTTATACAAGTATAGTCGAACTCATCCTAGTCTAACAATACTGGTATCAAAAGAAAGAGAATTATGTCTCCAACTCAATTCAAATATATATTTTTTAATTATCCTGGCGGAAGGATATAAAAATGTCCTTTTAAAAATGTACCCATTTATTATCCTGCAATTTTTTCTACAAAAAAATTTGGAAAAAAATATATTATAAAACCCTTACCAAGCACCAACACATTGTGAAATTTCATCTTAATCAGTCCATTGGTTCAGCTGAAAAAAATGGTTGAAGTTTATTTCAACTCAAAAACTTAAATTCTTCCAGAATTTTTCACAGTACAAACAATTTCAGCTCTTCACAAAACCCGCCCAGTTTCTGAACTGTTCCTTATATTTCCCTGATTTTAAAGGGATCCCCTCAAAACCTGCTCTTCAAACTGCACTTCCCTCTATCTCCTTTTCTATTGCCTACATTAGTGTGAAAAATTTCCACACAAACCTTAATCCAACACTTGTGCACCACACTTTATGTGTGTATGTGTGTCTGTGTGTGTTAGAAACACATTTATTTTTTTTTTGTTTCCATTTAAGCGCTTTCATATTTTCAATTTTCCAACTCTATCGGCAATCATTTGAGTCATCGCACCCACTCAGCAAACCAACTGGCAAGTTGGCCCATCGCCGCTTTTGGCATTTCGTCGCCTCAGAAAACGAATGTCGTATGTTCCATTGAGTCTGGTAAGACATACGACATTTGTTTTCTGAGGCGACGATTTGTTGGCCACAATTCCTGGGCATTTGCTTTGTTTACCAAAGTCTAACGTCTATCGCCTGTTTTTGTCGGTTGTGGTCTTTTGTCATTGTTTGTTTTGTTTGTCTGCTGGTCGTAGTCGTTCATTTCAACCTGCAGTGCGCTTCTCTCCGGCTCTCCTATTCTTTGGTCTATTTGTTTGATGGTTTTTCGTTCAGTATCCGCACCTTTGCTTTCATTTGTGCGGATTTGGCTGACTGTCTGGCGGATTGTTGGTATTGCCGCAAAGTCAGCATTTGTTGTTAGATTTTTGTTGTTGCTATGTGGAAAGGATAATAGCTTTTCGGTTTTTTGTTATTTGCCTTTGAAGGTGCTGTGGCTGATGTTTTGCTCTAGAAAAATTTTCAGAACGATGGGTCATTGATACTTTTGCTTGAAATTTCGTACAATAGTTGACATAAACAATTTCCTGTCATTAACAGAAAATAATACGCGGAATTCTCACCAAAAGAAAACAAAATAATTATTACAGATTTTTTGGTTAATGGAAAATTTTGGCCATTAAAATTAAGATTTTGTGGTAGCCATTCAAATTGGATTTGTTGAGTGGATTTATTGGTACATTAAATTTTTCGCTGAACTTTCACTAAAATTTATATTAAAATACTGAACTGAGTTGTTAACTTTGTAAATTGCAAAATTAACCCAACTCAATAAAACCAAAAATTGTTTCCCAAAATACCAAATGCTTGTATTAAAGTTTAAATAAGAACAAAAATTAAATTATGCACATTTTATTATTTTTATTTTATTACTTTATTTTTTATTATGTAAATTTTATGCAGCAAGAATGTTTTTGATAATGATTGACTTTTTTTAAATCTCAGACTCTTCTGCTGAGTCTGATAGCTACCAGCTGAGCCTCCCCTGCATATCAAACATAAAATACAATAAAATATAAAAATATAAATTATATAAATAAATAAAATAAAAATAAAAATAGAATCTGCTGTGCTAAATAGAAGAAAGCGGCAACATGACAACAACGCCAACATTGGTTTGGCCCAAACTAAAACTCACCACAGCGGCGTAACAGAGTGTGGCGTGTCGCTAAGAGCGCCATGACATGATCGCCAAAGAGCGCACATTGAAGAGCTCATCACGCATATCGCTTGGACAACAACAATGCAAACGAACTGAACTGCACCATGACCAACCACCACATGTCATTAACCTCGCAATTCTATTGGTCGCGTTTTTTTGTTGTTATCGTTGCTTCTGTTGTTGTGCAGAAATAACACAAAAATGCGTTTGCGGTAATAGCCCAAAAAAACCAGGCAACAACAAAACTATGGGAAAGTTGACGACCGCAGAATTTTGAATGCCAACGAAAGAACAAAGAAAGGTGACGTAGAGTATTTGCAAAATATACGAAAGAAAGAGAATACTTCTTTTTTTCAGACAATATTTGGCTGCTTTGTTTGTGTAATAAATGTTAATGAGCAGCGAATATGTGGCAAGGTGAGGTTGCAAGGTTCAATGTGAAAGAGCAACAGAGTTGTTGTAGTCACTGGTCGTGAACGGGCGAATGAAGCCTAAAGAAATAATTAAGTGTTAAGAACCTCAATTAACATTTTGTGACATTTCGACACGTGAAAAAAGTTTAACAAAATATTTTGTGTTGTTTATTTATTACAACATTTATAAGATTTTGATTATCAGGTTTTGAAATTTATTGTGTTTTAGATTTTTCTACTACAGATCCGCAGTTCAATCTTTATACCATAGGTTAGGTTACATGTAATTCCCCTTTCAATCTCATTTCTTATGGCTAAGAGTTTCAAAAGAATAATTTTTCTTTTTCCTAAAAGATAATAATTTTGTAAATGTTGCTGAAAAAAGGATGTTTGGGCTAAAAATACGCAGATTTTTTCATTTACTTATTTTATACAACTAAACAATCGACGACTGTCACACTAACACAAATCATAATAAATTATGGTCAATTTTTTCAGATTAACAAAAATGAGAATAAACGAAGCGAGATTTTGTTCATTGATATGACACATATAGACTTAGGTAGGTAGGTAGTGTGTGGCAGCTCCGAGGAGCACACTTAGGCCAGGCGGCCCATTGTGATACCACATGAGATCGAGCATCTTGTCGCTCACTCGTTAAACCAGTTTGAGCTATTAACGAAGCTTAGTAGACGGCGTATGGTCTTGTCAGCTAGATCATCTAGACTTCCGAAGAAGAAGTTGCCTAAGTAGGTCAGCCTTCTTCTGGATAAAGCAGGACAGTTACATAGTAAGTGAGGAATATTCTCTTCTTCCTCCTCGTCCAAGCAGCTGCGACAGAAGTCGTTCGAAAACAGCCCCATCCTTTTTGCGTGGGTGCCGATGAGGCAGTGACCCGTAAGGACACCGATCATGGTTCTGATCTGGGCTCTGTTTAATGAGAGGAGTTCTTTAGAATGACGAAGATTTAAGGTTGGCCAAAGTTGGCGCGCAAGGAGGCTTGTGTTGCCCTCAACCCATCTTAAGTTCGTATCGTGTATAGAGCTCGCATGGGTACGAAGCTTACATGTTAAAAGAGAGACACCGAGCGTGGTCAACTCGTGGCCTAACTGCTCAGTAGTACCCTGTCTCGCGAGCTCGTCCGCTCTACAGTTCCCTGGAATATTCCTATGACCTGGAACCCAGCATAGGCGAATATAAAGCTGCTTGGCAGTCTCGTTGAGAGATTTGCTGCAGCTGAGAACAGTCTTAGATGTTATTTTGACTGCATCCAGAGCTCTAAGAGCTGATTGGCTGTCCGATAGTATCAGGATACCAGTAGCCGATATCCTGTTTACCCTGAGCCAATCGGAGGCTGCGCAGATTGCTGTGACCTCAGCCTGGAAGACACTACAGTAATCTGGCAGCCAGAGCTTTAAATTAAGGTTTAATCCTTCTGAGTAGATACCACAGCCCACCTGACCAAGCAGTTTCGATCCATCTGTATAGATATGGACATCACCGGTGGCAGGGGGCACACCCAGCTTCCATTCGGCCCTAGATGGGATAACAACCTGATAGTCCTTATCAAAGGACAGGCTGGGTGTCATGTAGTCAACATTCTGAGGTATACCTTTGAAATAATTCAGAATAGAGGAGTGCCCGTAACGCCCAACTCTCCATTCCATCATAGACTTATAGGCCCATAAATTTTCTTTTAAATATATTTTGTTTATTTGCATAAAACCACTAAAAAATATAACAAAACAACATTTTTTCTATAAAACAATTTTATAAAAATACCAAAAAAAAACTCCATCGACCAGAATATACCTAAAGGATGAAACTTTTTTAAAAACAAAAATTGTTTTCATAATACTAATATTCAAGTTAGCAACTTTCTCAAAATATGCCAACTCAATATCGTAACTTCAAGTGCCTCAATATTTTTCCGAATGTCGTACGAGAAGACGATTATCTGAGTTGCACTGAAGAAAACGAATTGAATCAAACCCTTGTTAAAAAAAAAAAAAAACGAATTGATCCATATGGCTTTTCCTTTCTTCGATTTTCTTAATAAAACATTTCCTAAGCCGATCAAAGCTCTTTTAAATAAATAATTCTTCATGATGTCACAACCTGTTATATAGTACAAAAATTTATTTATTTTTTAATAGTTGAATTTAATAGTTGGAACACATAGAAGACAACAGCAACAAAGCCACACAACTTCAACATTGCGTCAGCTCAACCATCGCCGTGTAGTCGACTACTTGATCACAATGAAAGCGACAGCAAGTTAACCACAATCAGGTTTTTTGTGCTCATAAACGAAAATGTAAGGGTTTTTGCTGAATTCCATTCGTCTTAGTTGATCATTTTTCAATCAATTTAAAACAAATTACAATGTGTAATAATTTTACACGAGCCACTTGAGTACCATTCGAGTACTTCACTACATTCGAGTACACTAACAAATTTGTAATTGTTGTTCAAAACACACTGAAAAAGTAAGAAGAACACCATAAAAAATATCTGTTTTGAGGCACTAATGCCAATCGATTTGTTTTTGTCGCTTACAAAATAGAAATAGTTCTAAGGTTGGGGACAGCCACAGTTGCGTTCATCGACATCCAGCGGCTATGTTGGGTTGGCCATGTGTCTTGGCCAAAAAGGTGTTTGGAAAAAATAAAAAAAAATTAAATAAATAAGATAAAATAAAATAAAATAAAATAAAATAAAATAAAATAAAATAAAATAAAATAAAATAAAATAAAATAAAATAAAATAAAATAAAATAAGAAAAAATAAAATAAAATAAAATAAATAAATTAAAATAAAATAAAATAAAATAAAATAAAATAAAATAAAATAAAATAAAATAAAATAAATAAATTAAATTAAAATAAAATAAAATAAAATAAAATAAAATAAAATAAAATAAAATCAAGTAAAATAAAATAAAATAAAATAAAATAAAATAAAATAAAATAAAATAAAATAAAATAAAATAAAATAAAAGAAAATGAAATAAAATAAAATAAAAAAACAAAATACAAAATAAATAAAAATAAAATAAATTGTGGCCAGTTAAGAAGAAGAGGAAGAATGCCTTACTGCAGGTTCAGACAATATGTACAACCCATTTTGATTTTTTTTCATTTCAAAAACTCTGGCAGGTCACAATCACGTTCGCGTTCAATTCAAAAAAGTGTTGCCCTCAAAAAAATCTGAATGAATTTGAATCTAAAACTGAATAATGACCCAATAACAAAAAACCATTCAATATGTTGTGCCATTTACTACTGACAGCCTTTATCCATTTCGCTTATTTTCCACTTTTTTCTATTAAATCTTGCTTTGTTGATTTGTTTTAATCAAAATTATACAGTAAGTTAAATGCTAAAAAATTCTCGCATGCCATAAGCGCGCATCCTACTTATGACAAGTGGCCTGTCGGCTCTGAGAGAGATTGTGGCACGTAAAGTTGTCGCTGAAGCGACTGACATGCAAATGGCCGCTAGTGGTGACCGCTTTTTGGCCAGCAAAAATTTAGTTTAATACGCGATTTAAGTTTATTTACACAAAGCAACAACGAATTTATGAGAACAACAGCAAATAACAACCACAACTGCTTTGGAATTTTAAAATCTTTTATAAATAGGTTTCAACTTCATTTTTTATATATTCTCTTTTTATGATAAATCTCTACAGTGAGCCTGCGCAGCATGTTGGGAAATTTTTGTTTGTGTGCAATTGTCACTTGGACAGCAATTCAGCTGCATTGCCGCATGTTTATCACACTTAAGTTGAAATGTCACTTTTGCTAGACGCTGAACCGGCGCAACGCCACGCTGGCGCACCGTGCGGGGAGTAGAAAACAGAAGCGTGATCGCAGCGTGCAGCAAAGTCATAAAAAATAGCTTGTTGACTTCAGCGACAGCGACAGCGACAGTGGTGAAAAAGGCAGCTGCAAAAATGTTGCAGCAAAGTTTTGTTGGCACTTCAGTGGGGGGGCAGACATGGCGCTGACAAGGCGTGTGCGACGTCTGACGCGGCGTTGACATATGAAAAATCTATGCGGTGACAAAAGCAGCGAAAAACACTAACGAACGCATGTCTGAGGGGGAACGGCAGGAGGAGGCAACTGCCAACCATTTTGCTTAATATTTACTGACCGTAATTTGTATGCTTTTTCTTGTTGCTTTTGTTGTTGTTGTATTTTTTTTAATGCACCTGCTGCGTCTAATTTCTGCTACGCTTTGACAAAGTGGCCATAACGGGTGGCAGCGCCTGCGGTCTTATCGCCACTCGGGCATTTTCTTCATTTTTCACATTTTTCTCCGCATTCTGTTTGCTATTTGCTCGGTTTACTTTTTGCCGTTTTCATGTGGAATTTCCTTTTCATTTCTTATCAAATGCGGTAGATTAAAAAATACAAAATAAATATACAGCAGCAGGCACCAGCACGCACAACAGCCATCAGCCTGCACACACACATGCAAACGTTTCCTTGTGTGACTGTTGATCAGGAACGCACGAAGCAGACAAACTGCAAGCCAGGTGGACAAAGAGGCGTGAAGGGTGGCAGAAGCAAAAAGGGGGAATGTTCTCGCACATAATTTTCCATTTCCGTTCCTGAATGCCAACACTCGTAGGCAAATCAACAAAGGTGTGTGTGTCTGTGTTTGCATGCGTGTTTGTGTTTCGTTTTCTAGGTGCTTACTTCTACTTGATTCCCTTTACAGCACAGCGTTCCAACGCCGCTTACTACCAAAGTGCGTTGTGCGACCGCAAGTTGCAGCCAGCAGCTGGGCCGGTTTTCGCTGTTGAATTTACTTTTGCCGTGTGCGTGCAAAGTCGATGCACAGTTGATTTGTTGACCAAACACTGTGCAGCATAGGGTTGCCATGTACATTGAAACCGGCTCGAGAACAAAACTATTGAGTGTTTTTTCTTGGTAACTAATCGTTTTCTTGCTTGAAATAGGTAAATACATACAAATGCATACAACTATACATACAGTCATAAACATATATACATATGTATACTGTAAGTACATATTAAAACAAAGACATATAGCGCTGAACGGAAATGAGTGCGAAGTAGAGTCGAAGTCAAATAGTCCAAAAGACCAAGTGGACTTGCCAACTAATTCCAAACGTAACAATCTAAATAGTGAAGCAACATGTTGCCGTACACTACCACCTGACGCAGCTGTCAAGTGGTCATGGGTGCTTTAAAGTCTCAAACTCAAATACGGCACGTGAAAGACCCATTTTGAAAGATGCTGAACATGTGCTTTCCACTGTGCTAGAGGAGGTGTCAACAAAGAGGAACCTGATAGCAAAGATGATTGCTATACCAAAAAAGTGGGCTGCCGTCAGTGGTGCATGCAGGATTTAATTTCGTGGGTTTTTGTGTACCTTTGTTGAAAACTTTGAAATAGAAGTTTTCCCTACCTGACATATTTTGGTCCTGAAAGCTCAAAATATAAAATTTACTTAAAAGGAGACAATTTTTCAAATCATCATTCATCATTGCACAACCGCAAATATTTAAAAAACTATTTTAAGTGTGTATGTCCTTAAAATTTCAAAGTCCTTTAAAACGGACTTTGGGCCAGAAATTGAAAAACTGACTATGCCTGGCTACTACAAATGACCTCCAGTTTCATGCCTATATGAACATTAGAATGGGTCTCGGCAAAACAAATTTTTTGTGCAGGGTGTAATAAATGTAAAGTTGGTGTTTACACTCAGTGCATCATAACTTTGTCATTTTTCTTTCAATTATATTGATGTTAGGCTTAATATTTGCACAGATATTTAATATATCTTTCATCTTAGATTTTAAAACCAAAGGAGATAATTTATTTTATCTACCATATAAAAAAACATTTGAACATTTATGATGTTCAAAAATGGTCGCATAACTAACTTTTTTGCAACTTTCACCGCCAGTAATTTCCCAAAATCTCATCTGATTTGGACTATCTATATATCTGAAAAGACTAAGGTATTATCTTCTGACCGACGGACAGCTTGTGTTAGTCGGATGATTCGTTTACGAGATATGAGCTGATAACAACAGGAAAAAATTGTTTTTCGAAGATTTTTCGAAAACACTTCTTACAAAAATTTTTGGATCTTCAGTTTCGTGTTCAGCGGTCCAAAGTTAGTCTAGAAAACACTTTTATTTTTAGGTGCATTTTTTGTGTCGAGTAGTGTTATTGATGATTGAATATAGATGATTGAATATATATGCGATGGTTATAAATTAAATTTCTGTACTAACTTTAAGATATTTCTGAGGGGTTTAAACCCCAAAACCCCTCCCCTGTGTGCGCCACTGGCTGCCGTGAGCAGAGCCGCGAAGGCAATCATGACAGAGCTTCGAAGAATAACGCAAAGGAGAAAAGCGAAAGAGGGAGGAGATACATAATGCCATTACCCCCGCGTAGTAATGCTTCACGGTAGACCCGCAGGGAGATAAGCAAAGATGGATGAGGTGAGATGAAATGAAATGGAGCTGAAATGGAATGAGATGAGATAGAGATAATTTTAGCCGGTAAAAATCCAGCATGCCCACTAAAAAAGTGCGTCCCTATCTTGCAAAGACTTTCACCTTATAACGTCGAAAAAAAGCATATGTAGCACTGCCAGCGTCTTTGTCAATCATTATAATTTTAGGACTTAACAATACGCTGGTTCAAGTCTCAATAGAATACAAAGCAATGCGTTAATTCAAGAAAAGAAAGTGAGGTAAGAGTTTAAAGCGTTAGGAACAAGTTTGATGTTCAACAAATTAATCGGCAACATTCCCACTTACTCACTCATCTTTTGCAAACCAAATTATGCATTTTTACTAAAAATTAGCACATTAGATGGTAAATTATTTTTGATAATCCAAGACGAAAATTCACACTGAGGAAAGTTTCTTCAAATTGTTCGTTCTTGTTTTTATTTTACTATACATACCAAAAAGAGGTACGAAGATGTAATGTGTTGTATTTGGATTATGATATTATAATATTATGCAATTGATATATACTTCTGGTTACACAGATTGTGCCTGGAGTAGATTGACTAATGGACTCCCTCTTCCTAGGGAAGTCTTAGATGATTAATAATAATTTAATTGACTGGCACGACAGCCCGCTTACACGAGACTAAGGCCTAGCTTCCCGCAACCACCCGTGTTGTGCGTGTGAATTTGTACGCGGGTGGAAGGGACCTACAGTTTTTATGCCGGTTCCGAACGGCAGGTTGGGAGCTCTTTCATAAGCAATTTTTACTCTCAGAGGTTTGCCATTTCCAGCTGAGAGGACAGCCACCGAAAGAGAAAACGAGTTTTCCCGTTATTTTTTTTTTAGGTGTTATTACAGGCAGTATTTGAACCTGGGTCGCTGCCTTCGACTCGCGGTCCAACGCACTAAGCAACTGAGCCACGGCGGCTGTCTTAGATGATTACTTGGAATATTAACAAAAATTAGATTGAACCATAAGATTCCACCCCGGGCCCAGGCAAAATCAAAACGGCGTTTCCCTTGTCAGATCTGGGTCCCGCAGTTCCAGATGAGTGCATTCGGAACTGACCCATAGATACGCAATAAAGAAGACAGCCTACAAGATTTCTGAGTTTCTCATGTCCATGTATCTGTTCACTTCAGTTCGATTTCCTTATTTTACGCCCTGTTTTTTTTCAAAGAAAACCTTTGTTTCTTTTTTTCTTTTTAATTTCACCTCCAGTGTTTACTATTGTAACTGATATGCATCAATTTTCTGTACTTAAAGTTTTTGTTGCTGAGCATATTTTAGCCTCGAGGACATCAGCAACATGCTGCTGCTGCCTACATACACTTACAGCAACAACCAGACAACCAAAGACCGCATTCCTACCTTCATTCAAGTTCATTTTTGCTGTTGTTCTTTTTTTTTGAATTGGCATTTTTCTCCTTTCCCGCAGGCTTCAAATCTTACAGCAAATTCTTTATGTACTCAACAGACTTTAATGGATGCTAACGCCTGTAACTGCTGTTGTTGTTATTATTGTTGCTGTCTTATACGCTTGGAGGCCGATATATTTTTGTATGAATTTTGCAAGAATTTTCTACCACTTGGCGATTTTTTCGATTTTCACATTCAAATAATTGAATGACTTGTCGTCGAGCAGCAGTGTTGCCAGCATTTTGCAATTCTAATACGAAGCACATGCAATATAAATATATGTATGAATGTGTGTATGTGCAAGGTGAAGTACGTGTCGGCTGCTGGCACTTGTGTAAAATATGAAAATTAACTTTAATTTGATGTTGCTTTACGACTTGCGGCCGCATACAAAATCCAAACGCCTCACTGCGCCAATCAGCAAAATCAGCTGCCAAACATACATTTCTTACAATTTTTCGGTTGCTTCCTTTGCGATTTGACTTTTATTTGGCAAATTTTCGACATCCTCAAGTTGACTCTTGAGCTGTTCCTGTTGCAAGCGTTCACTGTTGAATTCCTTGTGACAGCCAAACATGCTTCACTTCCGTTTCGGCTCGCCGTCAGGCCTGAGTGCAGCCATCCGATCTCTGGCCACACATAAAGCGATTATGTTGATTTGATGCCGTGGCTGTGATGGCTGTTGATGTAAGTGGCGATGGTGATGGAAATATTTGAAATTTGCATATGAAAAAGAACACTTTTTCGCTTGGCTTCAACATGTTTTTTGTTGCTATTTTATGTTCTTATTTTTCTTCTGCTTTTATTCTCTTCTCTGTGTCACGGTTTAACGTTTATCAGATTTGTAAAGATAAATTTGTAAGTATAGATTTCCCTCATAAATTGTGGCAATTTCATTAGCTTTTCTTATTTGAGGAAGTTTCACGCCAGCGCGAGACAGACAACGTGTATATTTTGATTAGGAATATTTTTGATTTCCGTGAATTGTTTGTTTAATCACAGCATTTAGGGCGAATTGAATAAAGAGAAGAAAAGGCAAACCAAAAAAAAGACACGCGTATGCAACAGCTCAGCTCTCAGGAATGGGCGACCACATAATTTAATGTCAAGATTTCTGACTATTCGGGCAAAAGCAGTGACAATTGATCCATCAAATCTGCTAAGCTTCGCTAAGAAGTTTAATTTTGTGAGCAGACGACAAAGGCTCTGTAAAAATGTGCAATAAGTAGTTGCAAGTGGATGGCGAAGACGGCGAAGACTGAGACTTCAATTGAAAAATCAAGTTAAGGTTAAGTTATCATATCTCAACGTAACCAACTGGAACAATTTTACAAAATCTAGAAGATTCTAGTCTGTGGGAGACTATTAAAGAAGAACAAAGAAGACGGGAGTCAGTCGCATTTAACCCTTTCGACCCCGAATTTTAGCCTGTGTCTCGATATTACTTTTTGGTATTTAAATCATGAAACACTTGAACAACATTTGAAGTCACCACGCCTATTTGTGTAAGGTCTATAGCTAGTTTACCGTTGAACAATTTTAGCTTAAAACGGGTTAAATTAATTTTGTATCAATATTTTTTAATTACAGAAAAATTACTTAATATTTATGGAAAAATACGAACATTTCACTTTTTGATTTTATTTAACCATTATTAAAGAAACAGGCTGCAAATTATTACAAATAATTTTGGGGATACCAGTAAAATTTTTTTTAATTTGCCTTGATTTCACTTCTAAAAATATTAATTTGTTGCTACCTACTTAAATTAAACCCATAAATCAATCGTAGCTTTTGCTATAAGATGACAAATAGGGGTCGAAAGGGTTAAAGATGAAATTTTTAGAAATCCAGTGCAATGGCTGAGGGAGACTTTTAACTATAAACTCCTCCGTCACTCCGTCTTTGCCTTCGTTCTAATTCAAAACAAAACTTGATTATGCCACGCTTAGCTTCCACTGCATCGGCGAAACTTTGTGCCTTGTTTCCACTGGTATTTACAACCTAAAAGCCTGCCAGTCTTGCTGCAATTTATGCCACAACTACAAACATCCATTAAGTCTCCGACATCAGCGCGCCCTATAACCATATTTTGCAACAACTTCGTCTTCGACGTCAGTGAGTACAACAAAAGAAAAGAACCTTTAAGTGCAGCCAACAATAAAAATCAGAAGCCACTGTTGCTGACGCACAAAAACATTAGAACAATTAAATTAAAAACGCTTAAAATGCATTAAGTAACAACAAAAACAACAACAACGAAACAAGCAAACAAAAGACAATTAACTAGCGGCCAAAGTCCGGCAGCGCGCAGTTGGCCACTTGCACGGCCCAAGCTGCCAAGGCAGGAATCTGCTAACGCAATCGGGAAGTGTGCAGCGACACAGCGCAAAGAACTTTATCGCTTAAGCTGCTGGCAACACTGCTTGTTGCCGCTGGTCACTCGGCAGTTTTTATTTTGCAATTTGCCGCAGCGCTTTTGTTCCTTGCTGCCGCTGTTGCCGTCGTCGCTGCTGCCTGCACGCCGAGTTGATTTGCTTTTCATTGCATTATAATTGAATCTTCGAACACTAACGCAACTAACGTGCCGCACTGGCAGCCCTTCCATCAGGTGCCGCTCCCAGTCGCCAGCGGCGCTTATTACGTTGGAGCGTATTGTGTGGCGTTTGAAAAAAGGCGCAGCAGCAGCCGCCTGTCGTTGCGCCAACAATAGCGACACAAATCGCAAAAAGGGGCAAAACAACTGACGATGATGCGGCAGCACAAAAGACGTTGCCACCTAAACGACAGCCAACGCAAGGAGACGCTTCGACGTTGGCTCGCCCACCGCTTGGCTGCGTTGCATGATTTTGCATTTGCCTCCACACATTTTCCCGCTGTCGCACATACATTGTTGCCATTTTTTGCAAAAAAAAATGGGAAAAAATATTTACGAAACATTGAAAAATTCTACCTCAGCGCACCTGTCTGCCGACCTGACACTGCAGCCTCGACAAGACAGCCGCAACGCGTGCTTAATCCGCACGACAAAGACGGATTTGCGCCGCTGCCTGCCACTTCATCGTTGACTGCTGCGACGGCTTTGCTGGCTTTTCACCACTCGTTGTTATTTTTTTCTACTTTTTAGCCCGCATTAGCCTTCAATGTTGACTTATAACGCAATATTGGAATGATGACAAGTCAGAAAGAGCGTGACTCGACGTTGTCACTGTGTGCGATTTTTTTTTTTAATAAATTCCGGTTTGAATTTCAATAAAAAAGCAGCATTTATTAGCAATTCAAATGTGCAAAAAGTGCGACAGAAGAGCACTGAAAAAGGCAGTGACGGATTCAGGGGCGGAGGGGGGTTGGGGGTTGAAACCCCAAATTAAAAGGAACTTTTTGGCATTTTATGAATATTAAAGAATTACTTTTTGAAACCCCCGAAATATATTTCTGAATCCGCCCCTGGCTGACAGTTGTGTTCAGCGCATTTTTAAAACGCAATAATAAAGTCATTAGCGGGTGGCTCGAAAGTTCGTAAACTATTTGACCAGTAAAGTATATAAGTCACTTTAATACATCACTTAAGTATATATATATCACATAGATATTGATCAACATTCTCATAGGGCCCTCATTCACTTTTCAATCATAGAATTGGTAGAAATAACAAAGGTTTATTTTTTGTATAGCAATGAACAACATGGCTCTGAATTGGAAGTCTCTAAATTTGCATAAAAGGCCCATTGGAACAGAGTAAAATGAGCCAATAATTGTACTAACTGTAAGGGAGTAAAAAATAGACTTTTGTAGACCTGAATGTACGAATGGATCATTCAATACGATGGAAAGTTTGAATTGCTCGTAGGTCAGAACTGAATCATTATTTGAATTGTATAGCCCAATGATTTCCACACAATTTAAGTATGATTCATAGTATGTACAAAGAGGAGAGCTTTGAGTTGATTCGCTAAATACGTTTTTTCTGTAACTACTTCTTGGCTGCTACGTAGTAGACTTAAGTAGAGTGATTCGCTGTCCACACATCATCACCTCACTTATCTTAGTATCCCTTGATTTCCTGGCACTATTTGCTGAGGAGGTGCACTAGACTCCCATTCAAGAGGTCGTTGGTTCGATTCGTACCTGGCTTGGTCCTGCACTATTTCAAATTTTTTAATTGGTCCTTTAACCCTTTCGACCCCAAAATTGCCTTAGAGCCACTTCACCTATTTGTCATCTTATGGAAAACGCGATTGGTTTAATTTATGTAGGCAACAACAAATTAATATAGAAATGAATAATATAGAAATGAATCAATGCAAATTACACAAATTTTACAGTTATCCCCAAAATAATTTCCAATAATTTGCAGCGATATCAGTGAAAGTTTGTGTTCTAATTGAAGTCTACGAATTGGGCGCGTTTGATCACAACCCTGTTTCTTTAATAATGGTTAAATAAAATCAAAAAGTGATAACTTTGTATTTTCCATAAATATTAAATCATTTTTCTGTAATTACAAAATATTGATACAAAATTTATTTAACCCGTTTTAAGCTAAAATTGTTCAAAAGTAAACTAGCTCTAGAATTCTAACAAAGAGGCGTAGCGAGTTCGAATATCGTGTGCACACTTCTTAGGAAAGTGTTTCATGATTTAAATACCAAATAGTAATATCGAGACATAGGGTAGAATTCGGGGTCGAAAGATACCAACCCTCTGATATCAACTCCAGCTACCTATCATCGACGAATACGCAGAGAGCGCTTAGTAAAAAAAAAGTTTTGCCATTCGGAAGTATCGTTTCTAGGGGATTTTTCATTTTAATTGATTAACGTACGACGCTCTTACTATTCATTTATACTACAAAAAAAATTCCCATAATTATTTAAAGGCATTATTTCTAATTACCAAATCAATTACCTCACTCAATTCGTTATTGCTTTTTTCTGTTTTCTACACTATCCTTCTTATAGTTTAACAAAATATGCACCAAATATGATAAATCTCAGTTAACCCTGAGGTGGCCAATGGGACAATAAGAGCTGTACATATAATCGCCATTTACAAAACGAATACAAAACACTTGTCAAATGTAAGAACGGAAAGTTATTTTCATTTTAGGTGTTTAATTTCATGTAATTTTTGTATTTATTTCTTGTAAAAATTCAACCCACAACTAATAAACGAGAGAATTCGCAGAAATGCTTTACAGCAATTTGACAACATAAACGAATGTCTAAAAGTCATTTCACTACAAGAATCAATTTGACATTCAAATAGAATCACCAAGCAAAACATTTGCCATTTGACGCTTCAGTGCGCGCCATTTAATTTAATTTAATTTCAATTTGAATCAATATTAAGAATTTATAAAAATGACCGAAATCATTGACTCACAGTCGCTTTGGAAGTGGCCACATAATCAGCGTTGATGTCCCAGCAGCAACTTAACCCTACTTTTCCCGCTATGCGAATTGACTCATTGGCTCGCTGCGCCCCATTCCGCTCATTTAAAGCGTTTTACATGCAGAATTCAATCAAATATCCGCTGCATGTGTGCTGCATACAGAGCAGCCAAGCTATGCAACGGCAGCGACATGTCCTGTCGCAAATTGTCGCCAGCGTTCGTTCGTTCGTTCATTCATTTAGTGAGTGCAGAGCGTTGGGGTTCAGGTTCAATGCAGCGTGCAGCTGCCTGGCGCGCGAGTTTTCAAGCGTAATGACATTTCGGTGACAGTTGGCAGTTTGTTGTGGGGCACAACTGCAGCGAAACGGGAGCAGAAGAAGTGTGCAGCAAGTGGCTCGAGTGAATAGCGCAGACGTTGAAGTGGCTGTTGTGGCGTGGCATACAGAACTAACGAGGGACCGACAGAGGGGCGGCAGCAGCATGAAAGTAAACAAAGTGCATCGAGGAGCGGCAGACAGTCCTTGCAAGCCAGCAGACAGCCAAACAGTTGAATAGCCGACAACGCAGACAAACGACAAGACAGACGGACGGACAAACAGATTTCCACACACGCAGCCGTAGCCGACACCTTTTGCATATGAAATGCGCAAAGAACACTGCTGACATTTAAAACAAAAACAACAACAACAAACAAAAATGTATAAAAAATTGCAACAAAAAAATTTGTTCGAAACGTGAAGTAGTCAACACAGAAAAGGGCAGCACCAAAGCAACGCTGTAAATTAAATGAAGACAGCAGACAAGCTTGTCCGTCGGGCAGGCAAATATGGAGGAAGGGGCGAGTCGCAACTGGATCGTGCAACATTTTCGCATTTAAGTGCGCAAACTTTAAAGTGGAAATGTTGCACAACTTGCAGACGACAAGTGGCAACGCTGCGCAGGAGAAATTTAAAACGTGCGCGAAATTCGTTGCTTAGCAGAGAGCAGCGTGGCGAGTCCGATAGTAAAGAGCAAAAAAGCGTAATTTGTTGCGTTAAGTTTCGGTGCCAATATTAACACACGAGACCAAATTACAAACGACGAACTTGAAAGAGGGAAAAAGCTGCACGCAAAACGAAGAAAAAATGGGCAACAAATTCCAAACATTACAGCGCTGCCACACCCACACATATGGTCGCTTTACGAAGGGGACTTTAATGCGAAAACTTTGAGCTGGCGCAGAGACAGAGAAATGGCTTAGGAAAAAATTACAACCAAAATTATGTCAAAAATTTAAGACAAAATTAAACTTAAACTGCACCATAACTCGCGCACTAGACAACTGTGGGGATAATAAGTGAGGGCTCTGAAAACAGTAACAAAAATGCAACAACAAAGTGCTGTAGCGGAGACGCGTATCATACAAACAGTTAATTTGGTAAAGTACAAACAGAATCGATACTTCCGCTTTAATGTATTTTTTAAACTCTTGATTCAAAGTACTCGAAAGTAATCAGTGGGCCATTAAAATGTTTACTCAATATCGCAAGTGACTCATTACCGATTCAATTTTGTATTCAGTATTGACAAGTACTCAGTATCGAAGCGATACTAAATCTCAATATCGAAAAGTACTCGATAACGAAACAATATTTGTACTTAGTATCATAAAGTAGTCAATACTGAATTGATTCTTGCAGTCGGTATCGAAAAATACGGAGTCGATAATTGAAATCGAAATCAAAACGTATTTCATATCAATTTCAGACTTGTACCTGTTATCAAAAATTAATCCGTACCGAATCAATAATAATACTCGGAACTCGAAAAGTAGTCGGTACCGAATCTATACTTGTTCAAATATCAAAAAAGACTTAATATCGAATAGATATTTGTAAAAAGTATTGAAAAGCAATAAGCATCGAATCGATAGATGTAATTGGTTTTGAAAAGTAGTGAGTACCAAAACCATAATTGTACTCGGTATAAAAAAGTAGTCGGTACCGAATCCATAATTGTACTTGGTATCAAAAAGTATTTCATATCGAATCAATAACTTTTCTCTTTATCGAAAAAGAATTAGTATTGAATCGATAAATGCACTGAATTTCGAAAAGTAGTTAGTACTGAATCGATTCTTATAGACGGTGTCGAAAAGTAATAAGTCGATAATTAAAAAAATAGTCCTTATCGAATCAATACTTGTATTCGGTTCCGAAAAATAGTCAGCATCGAATCGATAGATGTAGTTAGTACCAAATCGATAATTGTACTCGGTATAGTCAATACCGAACCAATAATTGTGCGCTGTCGCAAAAAGTAAGAAGCATCGTATCGATAGATGTACTTAGTTTTAAAAAGTAGTGAGTACCGAATGCGTAATTGTACTCGGTGTCGCGAAAAGTAGGAAGCATCGTATCGATAGACGTATTTAGTTTTGAAAAGTAGTGAGTACCGAATGCATAATTGTACTCGGATTTAAAAAAGTAGTCAATACCGAAACAATAATTGTACGCTGTCGCGAAAAGTAGGAACATCGTGCCGATAGATGTACTTCGTTTTGAAAAGTAGTGAGTACTAAAAACTACCATAAGTGTACTCGGCATAAAAAAGTAGTCAGTACCGAATCGATGATTGTTCGATATCAAAACGTATCCCGAATCAAATAACTGTAACTGTAACAGTACAATAATCAATATCGAAAAGTAGTCAGTACCGAATCAATAATTGTACTTGGCCTCGAAAAGTAATCAGCATTGAATCGATAGATGTACTTAGTAGCGATATGTAGATAGTACCGAATCGTTAAATGTACTCGGTATTAACAAGTATTCAACAATTATACTCTTTATAGAAAAATAATTAGTATCGGCTTAATAAATGTACTAATTATCAAAAATTAGTCCGTACAGAATCGATAATTGAACTCGGTATCAAAACGTATTCCACAACGAATGAAGACTTATACTCAGATTCTTAAAGTACTGAATTCTTTAGCGTTTCTGGAAGTACGAATATGTGTTTTAATATGTCTTCGCAATTACTTTACCGAATTCTAGTATTAAAACTTAGTTCAACAGTTGCTATTCGGAAACACGTGATAAGTACTTAAACAGGTTTTTGTAAAAAAGGTATCCATTTATATGAAATTGAATCAATATTTAAAAGTATCCACACCACAATTTTTGATTCTCAAAAGTAAAAGCGAAAGTGTATAAACTTTTCAGAACCACACAACGAATTCCAACAATATTAAAAAGAGAAAATATTAAAGCCAAAGGAAAAATTCAAAAACTAAAATTTAAAAAAATCAGTTGAAATCATTAAAATTAATTAAAATCAGCAGAAGTGGTAAAATGTGTCGGAGCGTTGCTACTTGTGTTATAAATAACAAAAATCGCTGAAATACGAGCAGCGCAGCTGAAAGCAGCTAAAGCAACATGAACCATAGCATACATTCAGGCGCACACCAACACGCGCTCATGGCTGGCGCTAACAAAATTTACACAACTTGTTCATGAAAGAAAGTAACAAGAAAAGTAGCAACAGCGGCTTGTAGCTGAGTACAGGGTTGCAAAAAACGCAGCAACAACAACAACTACAGTAACAGCAAAAAGCAGTGAATAGCTGTGCAGTGGCTGCTGCTGCCATTTGCGTGCCTGGCATAAGTGGCATATGTTAAGTTGTAAAGTGCGGGTAATGGCAACAAAATACGCAAAAACAACAACAACAACAATAAAAGACCGCATGCAGTCGGCAAGTGGGAGCAGTGATAGTGCGGCGCCATGACGGTAGGTAGTGACAGCCAAAGCAGCATGAAGTGGAGTAGATTACAGCAAAACAGCAACATTGACATAGTACAATAGCAACAACAACAACAACAAACGCTGTCAAGAAAACAAACTTTGGCAGCAAAAAGCAGATCTTGTTGAAGCGGCAAGAGTCGCTTTAAAGATTTACACATGTTGAAGGGCTTGGCTGCTATTTTGAACCAAACAAAAAAACTGCAGTACAAATATTTAAGTAGTAGAAAGCAGAAGTATAGAAGAAGTCGTTTTTAAAGCATTTGCTGGAATACTTGAAGGTAAAAAGTGTATTCTTATGCGCTTTAAAGGTTTGATTCGATGTATTTTTGTATAAAGGAATGAAAGCCCAGGGCTTGTCAGCCCGATTGCGTAAATAAGAATATTGTGAAGTCAAACTTTCTGTGCTGTAGTATTAGTCCGCCGTTTTAGAAGAAGAACTTTAAACATTCTTTGTTTTACAAATTGCATCCTAAATTTTGGTTCCTTAGAAATAAACTTTCGAACACTCCATATAATTTGACAGTCCATCCGCAGTCTGATTAAATCCAAACTGGTAGCTTTACGTATTTATTGAAAAATGTAATGCACACTGATAATTTCGGGACCTTACAGCCACTTTAACCCAAACTAAATCTTGCATAACTCACTTCTACATTTCAACCACTTTTCATCGAACTTCAAGAACTGCAACACATTTACAAAAAATACTAACCTAACCTATCAGCTAGCAGTCTGTCTGTCGATCAGCCTGCATTTCGTCGTTAATTCGTAATCTTGCAGAAATCACGCCAACAAGAAATCCATAAAATTAAATATAATAATTCGAGAAAAAAAATACTACAAAAGAAAAATCTGCAGTCAGACAAAAATATGTCTGCGCAAATATTTGGCTGTCTGCCGTTGCCACTGTCTGCGCATTCGTCTGCTATTTACACCTGCATAGCTCGAAATTGCATAATGCAGAAATTTGCGCACATTAAGCCGCACTTCCTGCGCTCCACCCGTCGTCGTTCGCGCGTTTATCAATGCGAAAACTGCAACAATTTTCGCTGGCAGCAATGCTCGCGCTGCGCTTTTTATTGCAAATAAAATTGAAATAAGCCAAGTGAAAAAAGCCAAAGTGCAAGCATTACACACACACACACATAAACTTAAACTCCACCCGCGTCATACAAATTTTCATGTAGTCGGCCGCCACTGGCGCGACAGCGCGCTAAGCCGCAACGAGACAACGCCACCGGCTGCCTGGCTTACTGACTGGCGCAATCCTGTCGCCGCCTGAGTTGCTGCCCCTTTTTCCCCTCTCAGTTCATTTTTGTTACATTTAAATATTTTTTCCTATGCCATTCAACTTTTAAATAAACTCGGCACTCTTTTTTTTTGCCCTTCGTTTTTGCATTTTGCATTTGCAATTTTATTTGGCTGACAACTCTGCCAGACATTTCGCAATTTTCGTTGCCTGTTTTATGTAAATTTTGTCCATGAAAAGAAAATCGTTGAATTTGATACTATTCGACGTTCGTTTTTTTTTTAGTAGCGATTTTTGTCTCGTTTCAAAGCGACAATGACAACAACAAAGGCAACAACAACCCACACAATTTCTCTCTATGAAAGGCAAATAAAATTGCGCCAAGTAATAGAAAACGTTAAAGTAGTTTTGGTGTTAAGCAAAGAATCAAAAGGGCCAGTGTTGCCATCTGTACTGTAAAGCAATCAAATTGCCAAATGAATTGCAGCACAAAAGAAGGTGTTAATATATTTGAAATGCTGAGTTGATTGCGTCTATTTAGCATCTTTTTTCTTTCTTTCTTTTGGAAGTAATTTTACTTTGAATCTGAACAGAGTTTGGGAAGAATTGTTGGGTGTTTGGATGGTCCTCAAGGCATAGTCTATAGTCTATAGGTAACTCCCTCAGCATGGTTAGTTGGTTGTCACCTAAAGTTTTCATGGGCCGTAATTAATACTCGTACAGTCAACTAACTCAGAGTTCTACGAATAAGAGCAAGAAACTTTATAATTGCACCAAAAAATAAATAAATAAATAAATAAAAAAAAATACATAAGATCGATGCTTTAAAGCCGATCGAAATATTCCAACCCACCTTTTGTGGTGTCTCGAACTTATCCAATTGTCGACCAGACTTTCGATCGTTTAGTTGCTAAGTGTAATTTTAGACGCAAGTCCACGGAAGCCCATTTATATCAGTCTAATTTTTATGCTGGCATTTAAAAATAAGAAAAAAATACTAGAAAATCTAAAAAAAAATAATTTTATTTCATCTGACGTATGCAACATACAATATTTATACCTCGTTTTTAATAAAAGAAAAATCAAAGTTTTCAAGGTTTTAGGTTTGCGCTAACCGAACTTTTTGATTTTGGCATGTTTTTTTCTTTAAATTTTCCACTTCACAACAAAAAATGAATGGAATGATGGAAGGAATGATCAAATCAATGTAAAAACATCGATAAGTTAACGAAATTGCAATGTTGCCACTTAATTTTTTTTTAGTTTCAAGGTATTTTTGCGAAACAAAAGGGGGAAAAATTTATAAAACGAAAGTAAAATAAAAAGGCGCTCAACAAATCTTGAACAAGGCATTTTGTGGCATTTATAGGTAAAATAGGCACTAAAAATGCATTTATGGGTGAAAAAGGCAAACTGCCTTTTTAAGGCAAAAAAGGCAAAATAAAAGTGGTATATTTCTAATCAGGAGGACCTAATTCGTGCTCATTTTCAATCAGGAATGCTCTATATAGCAGCAAACAAAAACGGCAATTTTCACAAAATCCTTTCCCTGATGATTCGACTATTCGGGGTTGGGATTGCTAGGAGAGCCGACAGTAAATGAAGAAAATTTCCAATCGGTGAAACTTATATAAGTGCAATCTGCACATTCGTTGCTCATCAATTGAAAGTAGATAACGCAGACGATTTTTCTTTTCTTTATATTCCTACTTGACCCTATATGACTTCTTCCTAATCCCCCCAATTGTTCCCATATTTTATTTTTGTAATACGTATAGTAGTTAGTTCTGTTCTTATCCGAATCATATTGCACACCCACTTCAAAAGTGACACAGCTCAACATTTTTCATTTTTCAGATATCCAAAAAACTGTTTTTGACCTGAATAAATATTTTTTTTTTAATAACGTATACACCATTTAGTGCCGCCGTGGCTCAGTTGGTTAGTGCGTTGGACCGCGAGTCGAAGGCAGCAACCTCAGGTTCAAATACTGCCTGTAATAACACCTAAAAAAATAACGGGAAAACTCGTTTTCTCTTTCGGTGGCTGTCCTCTCAGCTGGAAATGGCAAACCTCTGAGAGTAAAAATTGCTTATGAAAAAGCTCCCAACCTGCCGTTCGGAACCGGCATAAAACTGTAGGTCCCTTCAACCCGCGTACAAATTCACACGCACAACACGGGTGGTTGCGGGAAGCTAGGCCTTAGTCTCGCGTAAGCGGGCTGTCGTGCCAGTCAATTAATTATACACCATTTAGTAGAAAATCCTTACAAATTATGCTTTAGGATAAGTTACAAACTTTTTTTAATTATACGCTAGAAAATCCAAAATTTTGTGTTATGACTTTTTCGATTTTATTTAAATAATTACCGAATTGTTTCAAGTTATGCCACGTTTGCTAAATTGAAAAATTAAAAATGACAATTAAAAAGTTAAAAGAAAATTTTTTAAATCTGAAATTTATGTATTTATTTGAAATTATAAACTAAAATTGTCATAACTCTACTTAAAATTAACTTCAACAAAAACTTATTTCGTCAAAAGTGTCCCAATTTGAATTAGGACTCTTTTGCATTGAGCTGCAGCGATCAAATAGCATCAAACTTCTCGACATGAAGAGAGACCTAACAGTATTTTGGCAAGAGATAGATACATTATGCAATTAGTATTAACACATAAACCTGAAAATTAAATATCATATTTTGAGTTGTGTCAGTTTTGAAGTGGGTGTGCGATATGTGAATTGTATAGTCATCCCAATATAAAACTTAATAATTCAAAATCGTATTCGAAACAATGACTGAATTCTGTCCAAATCATTAGTCACCTCTATTTTAACTCTCTCTTAATAAAATCTCAATTTCATCCTATTCACTTTAATCCTCGAAAACCTTCAAATTCTTTTTTGAACCCCTACTGATCATAATCTCCCATACATTCACACACACCAACAAAAAGATTTCTTATATTTAAGGCAAACATTTCTACTTTCCGCTCGGCAAATACCTTTTGCAGCGCGCCAGAATATCAGTTTATGGTGAGCCACCAAAATGAAATAAGTGGCAACTACGCCCGATTGCAATTTGTGTGCGCAGTGAAGTGTTGCTGCTAGTTTTGAAGTTCCCACTGAGTGGAACTGAACTTGATTCCTTCCTCCCGTTTTCGGCAAACCACGTTAATATTTAATACGTATAGTAGGTATTGAAGTTCTTTTTGGGTGGGTGTGTGTTTGTGTGTGTGTGAGGCTGCATTTCGTACCTCAACATAGTAATGAGCACGAAAAGTGCGCCTTAGCAACGCAGCAGAGGGATTAGTTTGTTTAGTGGTGAAAATTGGCACGTACTCTGCCGTGTTGCTGCTGTTGCTGCTGTGTGGCATGTTTTCCATTTTTAGTTCGAGTTGTTCTTGTTTTCCAGATCTTGTTTTTTGGTTTTTGGGGTCGTGCTTGCTTTCATTTTGCGGTTAGCTGCCAGCTGGCAGGGGTTAATTAGACATGGTGGAGTAATTTTTTGAGTGCACTTAAGGCTAATGATGCTCACTGCGTTGCTGCTGCTGAGCTGCTTCTGTTGTTGATTGCTCAGGTGATAAGCAACACGCTCCATGTTGCACCAATTTTCTTGCCGCCGTTCGGTTGAGTGTTAAACAGAATTTTTGATGTTGGAATGGCCACTTTGGCAGCGAGTTACTTGAGCGTTGCCACATGTTGGCACACGCACTGAAAAAAGTCAGCGCCGCGCTTGTTGTGCAACATTTTCAAATGCTCGTTAAAGCCGACTTTGGCTTGTATGAGTGTTGTTGGTGACTTTCTACAACATTTTACAGCCACTTGAGTGCGCTCTTCGATGCTATTGTTATTATTGTTATTGTTGTTGTTGTTGTTATTGGCACTGCTTTGTATTCATCAACTTTGCCTTGAATAGAAATCAAGCCGGCAAAATGCGCTGTCAAGCATTTTAGTATCATAAAAATACAATCAGAGCAACAACAACAACCATACAAACAAACATCATCAACATAATACACACAGCAGCAGCCACAGCAACAACCAGTGCAACATGTTGCAACACTGTCAACGTCAAAATGTCACAACTGTCGCAATCTGGTTGGGCGCAGCGATCGCACACAAAGGCACCGGAAGTGGCGCAGAGGGTGAAGCGGCAAGCTGCCACATAAGTGGTTTCCGATGCAACAAACTCGAGCACAACTTCAGCCGCGTGTACAATACAAGTACATCAAAACAACAACAACAACAACAGCATTTATGCAGCGCACTGAATTCGTATGCAAATTATGTGCGCGACAGCAGGAAGAGCAGCGAGCGCAACGAATTTGCTTGTAGTCCTTGTAAAATCATAAGAAGAATGTCGAGCGATGTGTTGAAGCGCAAGAAAGTGCCAAGTAGCTGTGTGCATATGCGGTGTGTGTATGTGTATGTTCTATATATGTATGTGTGTGTGTGCCTGTGACATTTGTTACTTTCTGACTTGACTTTTCAAACATTTTCCTACACTCTGCACGCCGCTGCTGCCAGCCAGCTGTTATTTGCTTATTTCTTCACTTCACTATGCACATTTGTGTGTGTGTGTGTGTGTGTGATTGTTGTTGTTCGAGTTGTTCTTATTGTTACGTTTTTCGAGTGTTGATTGCATTTTCAGTAGTTGCGTTGTGGTTTAATAAAGCAACAAATGTGAAAAAGAGCTTACAAGAAATGTTCAATATTTTAAAGCATACATTTGGGCGCTTTGAAAAATGTTTCGTTCAATTTTGCAGTAATTGCTTATAGTATTTTTTTTAAACAGTGTTAAAGTCGAAGAAGATATAATTTTAAGCAGATGGAAATTGTTTCGATCAGGGAAGATTTTCTTGAGCGCATTTTTATTGCAATTGAATTGATGTAAAGATGTAAAGAAGAAAGTCGAATTATTTGGGTTATTTGATGGGTCAAGTTTTTGGATTGATGGTGCTAATGATCCTTTGAGTTACAACCAAAAACGGAACCAAAACGGCGCTTATACTTGAGCGACCCTGCGGCTTGCAGCTGAAGCTAACTAACAACCTACCTTCGGAAACTCCTTAACAACCAATCATGTCTTTTTTGTATAATTTTTAACAATTAGAACCAAGATAGACTTTCTAAAATGGTGCCTTAAAAATGAATGGAAGGAACGTTGATAGATCATAAACTTGGTAGCACAACTAGCAACATAGTGTGCCGTTTTTATATCAAATTCCAATTTTGTGAGGTCCAGAAGGAGTAACAGCTTGCTAATCTTCATAGTGGAGAGAAGGGTGTCTTGAGCGAGTGCAAGCTACGTTTGCTAGTCCCTAAAAAGTGCCCAAGAATTGGGAGTGTCTCCTTCTCGCATTTCTTCCCTCAACTGAGACTGTGACTGTTAAAAGGGATTTGCAACCGGACCAGATCAATGACCCACAAGCACCGCGATGAGTCTTACGGTGTTCACTGAAATATTTCCAAGCTGTTGCCCAGGGCTGCTTAAGTCATATTTTACCTAAATCTCCCTTAAAGTGTTGCAGGTAGAAAGTTTTTCCCTTTATTTGCGTGTATTAGAAAGTTGGAGTGAATGCCGTCAATAGAAGTAATTGGCTCTGTGTTGGCAATGCCCAGGGCTGATCCTTTTCTAGTCAATTTGTCTGTATTTTCGTTTCCCTAAATGTCCATGTGCCCTGGGATCATAAGTAAAGGTTTCCACAGACGAGCTCCAGAATGTTTTTGCAGGTTTTGACAAGTTTTGATAAGGTTTTGTTTGACTTCATTGCTATGATGGCAGCTTGACTATTAAAAAAGAAGGCGTTATCTGCCTCAATCACGACTAAAACTTCTTCCTGAAACACCGTTGCTTCATTTAGTAGACGGAAGAATCTGGTTAAATTTATTTATTTATTTATGGACTGCTTCTGTGTGAAGCTTTATATCGAAAACCTGCCGCAATATTTTGTGCCTCCAGATCTTTCTGGATGGAAATACTTAACACTTAGAAGTTCTTTCTGAAATCAAGTGGGTGCTAAGTAGTCAATAGGCGTGTTGATATCTTTCTTGAAAAACTGTTTTCTGATGTAAATACTGCAGATGAATAGAAGAGGCCAAGAAGTTGTTTGCTAATTCTTATCGACAGTGACCAGAGAGAATCATAGTTTATGATTTTACTTTCAAAGGCTGAAATAAAGTTGTTTTTACTTCTTGAATGTGCTCCAACGGTAACCCATCAAATTTTCATTCAATCATCAATTTGTTTCATCTTTCCTTTCCGCAATAACAACACGTTTCTTCTCAACAGCTGTGTGGCATACTTTTAGGCTCAGAGAAAAATTCAATTTACGCCTTTAGTGTGTGTGTGTTCATTATTTTTTATTAATTCTGAACCGTAAGTAAATAGTCAACAAATTTAGTACCCATTCGAAGTTCATGCCACATGATGCCTTGCCACGCTATCGCCACACTTTTACTTTTATCTTGCGCTGATTAAGTCACTGTGCATGTAGTGAAGCGTATCATGTTAACTGGTCGTAAATTTCGCCAAAGCCAAACTCTGTATTTCACAGCAAATGGCGCAAATGCAGCGCAGCTAACTTTCTCTCACACACACTCACACAAACACACAAAAACATTCATGCACGCGCATAAACGCCACAGTAACAATCAATTTTATTGTTTTCCGCTACCCCAACAAAATCCCTTCTGCATGTGTGTGTGTGTATGTAGGAGTACGTGTTAATAAGCTAGAGTTCGTTTTCTTTGCGTGGCATACTTTTAGGCACTTGCCACAATTCAACGCTTCAGACCCCAGCAAAAACTGCCAGCAACTGCTGTGTACTGGGCACGAGGGCAAAAACTATTATTACAACAAAAAACAACAACAACAACAACAAGCAGCACAACTACATACAACTGTGCGTTTTTAATGCGCACATAAAACGGAAATGAAAAATAAAATAACAATGAAATAATGTAATAAAAATAAAACAAAGTGTAGCGCAAAGTGGAATGGCAAAGTTTCAGCAAAGAACAAAACCAACAACAACAATGGAAGTGCAGTTGTGACGAAACAACAGCAGCAACAGTAGCAGAAGCATTCAAACGTTCGAGGAACAGGCGAAAAAAATGCGCTCGGTGTGAAGGAGAGAGGTACAAAAACTCAAATAAAAAGCAACGCTGTACTCGTAAAATTGGCAGTGGAAATGGCACTAAAAATGTTACAAAAGCATGCAATTTATACTAAATAAAGCACATCATACTTAGTTGTAGACGCTGGCAACATAAAAAATCTGACTGATCGAGGGGTAAGAGACCAGTTGCAAGTTCGCTGATGAGCTTAAGAAAATCAATTAATGCATGTTTTGCTTCAGTGCTTTCCGTTTGTTAAATTTTCATTCATTTTGGCTCATTTTCTACCAACGTTACTTCAAAAAAGGCCAAAAGGGAAAACATCTCTGAAAGTGCATTTCTTAGTCAATAAGTAAGAAAGTAAAGTAGCGGAATTGTATGTCTACATTTTGTGAATTTTAAAGTAGAATTTTGTTTTTGTTTGTCAGGATTATAAAGACTAGAAGATAGGAGTTTAGGAAAAAAATGCATAGACACTTGACTTAACATGATCACAACCAGATCAGACCAGACGAGAAAATAACTCTTTCCGAAGTGCATAGTGTCGCGGAACATTGTGTGAATTTGGAATACTTACATGGGATCTGCTATAAAACGGCCTTCAAAGGGCGCTAATCACTTTAATTTATTGCAAAGCAGTTGCCAAAAAAATATCAACCACAGCTGGATATTCCAACTCTTGTTCCAAAAAGCATTGCTGTACAGTTTTGAATTAAATCAATTCGATTGAGAAGCTCTAAGTGGGTACTTTAAGTCCTTATAGGTCTGAGTTGAACTTAATTTTGGCCGGATATAAATAGGTAGAGTAAATTGTGCAGAGACCTGACGAAGATCTCCACACCGCACAGTGATTCGCTCCATAGACAAAATTCAAAAAAATTTATAGTCTCAGAATTTAACGATTATGATGTCATTTGAAAGGAAAAACTCCAGCTAAGAAAACTCAAAAAAATCTGTGCGAAAAATTAATTAGTGTGTGTGCAAAGGCGGCTCAAACTTGAAACTTTTTTTACAAAAATATGTAAACACATATTTTCGTTTTTTAGTCTATTGATTTAAAAAAATCTTAAAAATTCATGGCTAGCAAGAAGTTGGTAAAACTTTCAATATAGATTAAGAACTGATGTGTCCATTTTCGCTTTCAATATTTTCTCAAAATTTGCAAAGCTGAGGCTTCTAGTTTACTTTTAATTTAAAATATTTTTCAAAATTAAAAACCTGAAAATTGGCTAAACATAGAGGAAAATATCTAAAAAGTATGTAAAACTATGTTCCTGGATTTTTTAATATTTTAAGAAACATTTTTTTTAATCGAATAATGTAAACACATCCTCCGATATCTTCCGATGTCAGAAAATAATTCAATTTGAAAAGTGGTCTAAACACCTATTTTTCAAGAAAATATATTTTATTTATCCTTGAAAGTATATAAGTACAATCAGCATGAAAAATTGAAAAACTCTACAAATGCGCAACATACAACTATTATTATAAAATTTATTGCAAACCTAGTGGACCCGATACAATTTCTGTTACTCTTGGCAATTATCAATGTTGACGTAACCGATTAAATGTAAAATCTGAAAAATCGAGCCAACACACTCGTTGCTATAGCTCACCAAAAATGACGAAAATTGCAAGTTTAAGTCTCAGGCATTGCGAAACTACAAAAGTTTAAGAAAAAAAATGGAGATTTCAATTCAGCATACCATGATAAACTAGCATACCAAATTTTATTAGGAACAGACCACTCCTTCTAATTTTGTCCCGCGGTTGTATTGACGAATCACTGAAAACAATCCCCAAAAAAATTTGAATCCCAAAAAAAAGATCTAACGAAGATTAATTTCAATAGACAATCCCAGAATATCAATGGCTACGGATTCCAAATTTTACCATAAGGCATAACCGGAGGTATTTTAGGAGTTTGAGAGACTTGTTTCTGAGATAGCAATATTTGAAATTTAATCTAGTCGCTCGAACTCACTTGGAGAATAAAGCATTAATCTCATCAATAGATCCAAGTGTTTTAAAGGTTAGGTTAGTTTAGGTGCCGGCCTAGTGCGCTGATTTTCTATGCCAGAGGCCGTGTGTTCGATTCCTAGCTCGGGCTGGTTAAAACACTCGTCAAATAGAGGCCTAAGTATGTTTCATACAAAGGCAGACACGTTAACCTATCCTAAGCATTTTATGGTCATTCGCAAGCAAATAGATGAAATTCTTCATCAACAATAAGAGTTGAACGAAAGACGGAACTCCGTGGTACTATCGCAGAAATAAGGTGCTTTATCGTATAAAAGAACATCAAGGAAACTCATAATCCATAGAGAGGAAATCACCGAGAATATCAGTGCTATAAGTTAAAAGTCGCTAAAAAGTACTAAAACTTGCTCAATCAAGACTACGCTTCTATTTATTGGTGGACTTTTTTTGAACCATTAGGTAGGTGTTTCAGTTCATAACAAGGCTTAAATGATGTATTTCCTTAATTGTATTAAATTTAATACTTCTATACTTCTTTCTACTTCCTCCAACTCATTTGCAAATCTAGTAGCTTGTTCATGATTCTTTAAGTAGTTTACTTTTGATTACATATACTCTACCAACTGTCTGATATGTATTAATTTTTCGACTGCCCTCATTGACTGTGCCCATCTTCACACCACTCAGTCAAATTATAGTTTTTCCATTTCATTATTATTTAATCAGCACGCTTAATACGTTTCCCAGCCGCCAGTGGGCCATTCAAGTGGCAATAACTATCAAAGTGCCCAGCTAGCGTCATTCCAGTGGACAACAAATGGACATGGACAACACACGGCGAAGAGTGAAGAGTCGGGGTCTATGAAGTACAACTTCATTCACCAGACAGTCGATAATAATAATCTAATAATAACCTCGCAAGTCTGGCCACCATTCCCAATCAAACAAACTCGACTCGCTGCCCATCGGTCGCCAACGGTTGCCACTATTGCATCGCTAATTCCCTTTTCTTATCGCACAATTCGCTACCCAGTAGTCTATCGCTTCAATTATGCTTCAACGAGCGCTCCTCCTGGCCACTTCTATGCTTCGATACTTGGGCGGCTTATCAGTTTTCCCACTTTATGAACTCGATGGCAGTTTTTATGCGCACTTTTTCTTGCCATCTTCTTATTGGCATTCGCTTTGTATTATGACTTATGCTTCTCATACTACTTTCGCCCTTCCTCACGCCGCACTTCTTCAGACTCTTATCTGGTCTCAGCGTATCCAAGTACATTATTTCCGTTGGCGTTTTATGGCGTCGGTCCCCTGACGCTGCTTAGTCGTCCATCAGCGTAGTTACGTGAGTGGCTGCTGCGAACAGAGCGAGCGCGACAACACAACATTTGTTACTAAGCTAAAGCAAAACATGACTGGGAAACATGTTGAGGAACAAATAAAACTAAAAACACACCGAAATGGACAAAGTGACTCGAGGATATGTTAGGTGGTGTTAAAGTTAAAACATTTTGTCACTTGAATTTTAGAATCTCAGGTGTAGCAAAGTACACCGAGTCCGATGTCTAAATGTCAAATTCCATCTCAACTCAGAACAATTAAAATACATTTTTTATGGCGGCTGCCTTGTCAGTAAGACGACTGTGGATAAAACAGCTGCATTTATAAAAGAGCATTTGAACAGAAATAGTTAAATTGCAGCATTTCAGGCAATACTTCAGAATTTTTGGACGATATCTTTAAGTTTATGTCTATCCATTTAAAATAAAGTTTGGTTTGTTCAGAAATGAGAAAAATTAAATTTTTTTTAGTTTATCTTAGAGTTTGTCCAGCTGCAAAAGGTGGTAAGATTTACAAACACAATTCTTCAAAAAACCTACAATACTCTATGGCGCATCTTAAGCTCTTGAGAAGATATGAAGGTTTTCCACAAATATGTCAATGTTGGTGTTGTTTAAATACTTTGCGCTTTCACTTTTGCTTATATAAAGTCAATACCGAGGTTTAACAGAATGAAGTCTTTTCAGCCAAGCTTTGAATTGGAGTTAGAAAGAGTCATCTTTAAATCGTTTATCCATTGAATGATTTATGTATAAAGATAAGTAGCAGGGATTGCAATCTCGGTCTACTCTTCTTATAATTCTCATCTGCTTCATGTTGATAGCAATAGAAGTAGCCGAGTATTTTAACCAGCCTGAGCTAGGAATCGAACCTACGGCCTCTGGCATGGAAAGTCAGCGCGCTACCCACTGGACAGTCGAAGTCGGCTATTTATGTATCGATAACTTATATTTAGAACTTATTGACATGGCAACGTGATTACGCTCGCTTCATTGATTTAATAGTTAATAAAATGAGTAAAAATTGGGTAGATAAATAAATTAGAATTTTTGTACTTCATTAGAATTGCAGCTTTCGCCTTTTCTAATAACTTTCGAACCAATAAAGTTAGAGTCATGAAATTGCGACAAGTGATCAAGAAGATTTTGGGCTTTAACATACTTACTTTTCAAGAAAATTAAATATAAATTTTCAAGGCTATAAAGGATTAAAATTTTCAAAGGACCTTTTTCATATCCTTTTTTTACAAATAGTTAAAAAAACCATTTTATTTCAATTCTTGAGCCTTTCCTCTTTCACTTGATGTACATATCGCCATATTCTAACGAGGTTAAGTATTTTGAAAATTTTTTTTATTTTTTATCCCCTTCAAAATTTTGAAGTCCTTTTAAAAGGACAAAGGATGTATGTTAGAAATGAAAAACTGAGTACGCAGTATTACTATGTTTGGTCTCTAGTTTCACGTCCATATGAAATTTTTCCGGTGTGAAAATTTTCTTAATTTTTGTCGCACGGTGATATAATTTCGTTTCTCTGTTTGCTCGATACATCTGTATGACATAATTCGTTCTAATAGAGATTTCACATTCGCAGTTCTCCACGAGCTAAGATACTGATACGTTTTCATTCAACACACTAATTTTTTAATAAAATTTTCGAGAGCTTTGAACCGCGTCTACCTGCAGTTTCCACGAAAATTACCTTTTACTGGCAAATTCTTCCGTGACATATGTGTCCTGTATGGCATTAATTTCAATGGCATTAATCACTACTTTTTTACAAAAGTAAAAAAACAATAAGAAACATAATAATAAATAACAATTTTACTCACCACAGCGCGACATGCCTGCGAACGGTAGATGTCACTGGCGCCAGAAAGGCTTTGAAAATATTTCTTTGTGCCGTAGACGGTATCCATGTTGCGTGGTTCTTACAATTTTTTCTGATTATTGTTCTTTGTTAACTCGACGATTTACTAAGTCACTAAAATAAAGACTTGCACCAATTGTTGTTGCTGTTTTTTCACACAAATTCCCGTCGCAGCGATTCAAGCATTTGACAAATCGACCACATATCGGCAACAAATGTTGCACAACATGTTGCAGACACAAGCGAACACTTTCTGCAGCTGTTGTGCACTGGATTAAAACGTCGTCGGTGCGCTTAATTCGCGCAATTAACTAATAAGGCGCACGCCACCGACACTCAGCAGCTGTGGCTGCGTACCGTACCAATGCGCCGGAACGTTGCGGCTGACGAGATGCTGTCTGCGCCGGCTGCCGGAAGGCTGATGAAGACCGATGAGCTGCGGCAGCACTGACAGCGTTGCGTATTTAATGCTTTTAATATACGAAATTGACGCTGTTGACGTTGGCCTTCGGGCGATGCGTATTTTTTGTTCCACGACTGCAAGTAAACAAAAACAAAATTAAATTGAAAAAAAAATGTGAAAAAATGTTTCATTAAAACACTGCAACAAAAAGGTGTTTGTGGTGTTTTCTGCATGGCAACGAATAATTTAAGTGCTGCTGCTGCTGCTGGTCATATATTGCAACAAACACGAGGTAAATATTAATAATAATAACAATAACAACAATAGTAAGGCGTGCTGCAGCAACACCTGAAGCGAAAACAAAAAATTAAAAAAAAATGCACACACAAATTGATTGATGCAGCTGCCGCACATTCCACATATTTATGGGTGCAAGTGTGTGTGTGTGTGTGTGTGAGAGAGACACTGCGGGCGTACGCAGGTCGTCCGAATGCGCTTAAAAACTGCAATTTTATTGCACGCTTTTGTGAGCATAAGTTTTTAAATTAAATTTATGCACAAGTGCGAAAAAACGCCAACTCAGAGGCGTTTGGCCGTGTGGCGAATGATGAGACGCGGGCGGCAATGCGTGAAATATATTTTCCGAAATTGTTATTGGCTACCAAAATTTTAGCTGAAAATTGCGAAAAGTTAATGAACGTCGCTGTGAATTTTAATTAAACTGCCACGTTTCGCGGTGTGTGCGCGCGCGCGCCTAAAAGCCGTAACGGCAAAATAAACTTGGCTCGCGGAAATAAATTTTAAAGCCAATGCAAACAAATATCAACGACGCTTGCAAACTGCTGATGACACACGCTGCATTTGTTGGTTGGTTGCTTGGTTTTGTTGTTGCTTGACTATTGCTGTCATTGCTGTTGTTGCTAGAGTAGCAACAGGCACAGTGCTGTTGCAACCAGAACTGGACAATCCTGTTTGGAGCAAAAGTGGCCGCAGGAAAATTCTCACTTTTAGCCAGCAACAACAACTAAAATAGCAACAATAAAAACAATAAAGCAATATCGGCAGCAACAGCGCCAACAAGCCAACCGTCAGCAAAGCGTTACAGCAGGAAAAGCTGCAAGCAACAACGAGCGGCGCTAGAGAGAAAGAAAGCGGTGTACTGTGCAGGGGGGTGGGGGGGAGCAGTGGTCAGTGGGCGGCAACAACGGTAGCGACAGAGTGGCGGCGCGGCAATGTGCTGCCGGCAAGCTATGGAATTTTCTATATTTTTCCTTTTCGCAGTGGCGCATTAGAACCAGTTTTACAACAACAACAAAAACAACAATATGAGCTGCTGAAAGCCAACAAAGGCCAAGGAAAATCACATCGGCGTCGTATCTGTTGCAGATAAAACGATACTTTGGCCGCACACGCGCGCCGCGGAAGTGAACAATGCGCAACGGCCAACGCGCAGCGAACTGGCAGTTGGCGATTAGCCGCCGCCGGCTAATAGAATAAACGTAAATGAAATTTCAGCAAAAAGTACGCAAAAAAAATCAAATTTTAATTTTTTCCCTGAGGAAGAAATAAAAATAAAAATCTGTACTTAAGTAAGCAGAAGAAAATGCGACAAACTAGCAAATGGCAGCAAAAAAGTGCAGCCAAAAGACGAAAAGGCGAAAACAGAATCCAGCTGAAAAGTGAATAACTGGAAGTTATGCAAAGAATTTCATTTGCAGCTGTTGGCCGCGGCGCCTCGCGTGCTCGCTGCGTTGCCCGGTTTTTGTGCAATGCTTCTTGCTGTTGTTGTTGTTGTTGTTGTTGTTGTTGTTGTTGTTGCTGTTACAGCCACACCGAAATTAGCTTATGCCAGTCAGCAGCATTTTCGCTGCCATTTGCCATCTGCAGCATGGAAAGTAGTAAAAGTTGAAAGATTTAAGAGCTCAAAATGGCAAAGCGGCCACACAGAATGAGCACATAAAAAATTCGCCAAAAATGTGAAACATGCAAATCGGCAAATATCAATAAAATGACAATTTTCCTATTAAAATTTTGCAATTTTTATAAACTTTTATTAAGCATTTTTGTGTTATAAATTTCAACAATTGAACGTTGAGCAATTTTTTGTTGTTTAGTTATTTTGCAATTTAGCTATTTGCCAGATGAAGCTGCCGATTTAATCTGAGCTGGTAGAGCCAGGCGTTGCTACAGTCGGCTGCGATGTGGTTTTTGGCAGTGAAAAGTGAAAATTGGTTTGCTCATTTCATAGATCTGATAAGGCGATTTGGAAAATTAATGCATTAGTGATGAGTTGGAAAGTGGCTGAGCTTTTCCACATTCATTATTTTTTTAATATTTGCGCAGTTGTGGTGCATGGATTAGTAAAGCAAATAAAAATGGGTCAAAAATGTTTGGATTACTTGAGTGAGCAATTTTCTATTAGAAAGATGTGCTTAAAATGCTAAATTGAACATTTTTAATTAAGACTTTTATATGCTTGGTTATTTTATATATATACTAGTGATGAGAAGTAATCATGCTTTACAGTGTCGATTAGTGCAGTTTCGATTGTAAGTAAGAACTGCTTCAGTTGAAATTGGCAGAATTTCAAAAAGCACAATTTTTTTATATATTGCACGATCAGATGCTGCTTTGATGTGCTAATTTTACTAATATTCCTCTCGATCATAGTTAAAACAAAAAATCTGGGCCATCGAGAACATAGAACTTCGGCAAAGGAAATTTTGAACAAATAACTGCAAAATCGAAGCAACTTTTAATGGCGCCAGGAAGAATGTTGAAAGTTGCAAGATCGATGATATAAAATGTACGAGGAAATATCAACAACAATGTCAGGGTTAGGGGAAAAGCTGGATGTGGCATAAGATCGGGCTTGAACAATAAAAATATTGATAAACGTGTGTTAAGGGCTTACAAGGGGATGCAAATTTTCCTGAACGTTTTGTTGCCGCTAAAAAAAAATATTAGTATCAAAGTGCAGGTATTTAAATTAAACAATGATATAAGATATAAACTAAGCAATGTTCTGAAAAAGTTTCAATAAGAATTTTCGATATTAAAGTATTATTTTTTTTCTGATTTAATTCAATTTACTCAAACATTTACATTTATTTGCCTGCTTATTTTATAAAAATAATTCTAAATTTATTCTAATTCTTTTGCTGATAAAAAGTGAGCCTCTTCCGGGGGCACGAACTGTATTTTATACATCTACAAGGTGCAACCCAAAGTAAACAGGACTTTTATAAAATAAAGAAAACGGATGATTATTTTTGTATAATTCTTTTTATTTATTCAAAATACTCTCCTTCTGCTTCGATACAACGTTTTGCACGGTCCAAAAGCATTTGGAATGAGTGTTTTAGGTCATCGGCCGGCATCGCCTTCAGAATGTTGGTACAAGCCTTTTGGATGTCCTCAACGTCCTTATAACGGTTTCCTTTCATCGGCAAATGCAACTGACCGAATAAGTAGAAGTCACAGGGAGCCATATCAGGCGAATACGGTGAATGATTGATGGTAAAAATGCGATTTTTGGTCAAATAATCGGTCGTAACTAGGGCTCTGTGAGCCGGTGCATTATCATGCAATAAACGCCAACTTCCTTCCTCGCGATATTCTGGCCGAATACGACGAATGCGATGCACCAAACGCTTCAAAACTTCAACATAAAACAAAGCGTTAATTGTTTTTCCCGGTGGAACAAACTCTCGATGAATTATTCCCTTTGAATCGTAGAAACAAATGAGATGAGTTTTGATTTTTGACTTCTCACGGCGGGTTTTTTTCGGATTTGGCTCATCTGGGTGCTTCCATTCGGCACTTTGACGCTTTGTTTCGGGATCATATTGAAAGCACCACGTTTCGTCACCGGTTACGATGTTGAACAAGAAATTTGGATAACGTCTGGCTTCCCGAACGATGTCTTTTGCGTGCTCAATTCTCTGCGCTTTTTGGTCGTCGGTTAAAGTGTGCGGAATGAAGCGAGAACACACTTTACGGAGACCCAAATGTTCGGTTAAAATGCGATCAATTGATGTTTTGGAGATGTTCAATTCCATTTCCATCAATTTCAATGATGATTTTGGCTGCATTTTGATAAAATCACGCATAGTTTTGATGGCATCGTCAGTAATCACAAATTTCGACTGGCCGACGTGTTCGTCGTCATTCAAGTCTTCACGACCATTCTTGAATCGATTCAACCACTCATTAACACGGCCACGGGATAAACAATCATCACCATAAACTTGCTTTAACAATTTAAACGTTTCGGTAAAAGTTTTACCAAGTTTAAAACAGAACTTAATATTAGCTCTTTGTTCGATCGACATTCTCGTACCAAAGTTAAAAACATACTGTCACATTGAGCGGGATATTTCGGCGTCTACTAGACCAAATGTCATGAAATTTAGACAGTATGTGAATGAAAGATGTACCTTTCCAACGCATGTCCTCACACATAGATGGCGCCACCAGAAACGTCCCTATTGCAAAAGTCCTGTTTACTTTGGGACGCACCTTGTATGTATGTATTTAATTACAAAATTAACATGAGCGAGTTTTACTTTTACTTTGTTTTTGCAACACACTTTTTCCAATGGCAAATCAACTTCCCGCCATTGCGACGTGCACACGCAAAGAGTGGCTAACTCGCCACTTTTCAAATCGTCTACGCTCCATTCGAGTTTCCATTTCCATTTCCATAGCAGTAATGACAGCAATTACAGCTCAACACAAATCCACACACACGTCGTTCATCATTCGTGCATCTTTTGTGCCAAAAATTTCCCAATAACCAACAACTTCAGTGCTGCCGCTATGATAATGATGTCGACCGTTTTAAGTTGACACGCCCTGCCAACGAAGTGTGCGCCTGTCGACCTGCCAACCAACCAGCCAACCGGCCCGCGTGCCACGCTGATAGCTGTCTGGGCGCCTGTCAAGTCTGTATGCTAAACGCCAGACCCACCGCGCACACATTTGCACTCACACAGAAAGACTCGAAGACTCGCGAGTCCGTAAAGCGCCGAGAACGTTGCCGATTGCTTTGGCGATAAATGCTGGAAATTTCAAATTGTGATAACTCCATTAATTTCCACCATAATTGCATTGAAATGCGCTGCAACATGCGCTGCCTGGCGCCGCCACATCGCTTTTCCACGCAACAACACCAACACACACACATTAGTTGCCAGTCATTGCCTGTCGCTTGCGTTTCGTCGCCTCAGAAAACGAATGTCGTATGTTCCATTGAGCCTAGTAAGACATACGACATTTGTTTTCTAAGGCGACGGTTTGCGAAAAGTGAGCAGCAGCGACCCGATGCAACTGAAGAGTTTGGCTGCATGCGTATGTGTGTGTGTGTGACGCCAGGTGCTGCTGATCAATAAAATAAAAAATTACGCGCATGCATGTCCGCAATTTGCAATGTAGCAGCATTTGCGCGAGCGCCGCCTCCTATTCGCATCCTCTCCTCTCCGCCACCCCCCACTCGGAATGACAACGCACTAACAACTGCAAACACCACATTGGTATTTAGCGACAAAAAGGTAGATGGCGGAAGGAATTCGTCGCAGCAGCGAAAGGACCGACGAGCAGCGCGCATCTCTGTGGGAAATTGCTGCAACGCAGTCTTACGGATAAAATTGATGTCGTGTCATCGTGGCGTGTCTTGTGTCAAATGCTGGAGGTGCTATGCTGTGCGGTAATCAAACATGCGCACCGGCACACTCACACACATACATACGAATGCATTATCAGCCAGCAGCGGCGCACATCCTGCAGATACACCGTCGTCTATCGTCCAACACACACCCACACACACACACACACACACACGTCCGTAGCGAATTGCAAGCAATAAAGCAAAACCATCATTTCACGTCAAATATTGATTCAACGCTGATCGATTGGGCACCCGGACCAGTGCCACCGTCATTGCCCACAAACCGAATAACTCTATTGCCTCTGCCTCTACCTCTGGAGAAATGCCGCAATGGCAGCGCCGCTCAGCTATTGGCAGCAATATGCGCCAACAAGTTCGCACTGCAAGTTGCAGCAGGCGACAGCCGGTTGGATGTGTTGGCTTTAATGCTGAATGAGGCTGTGGGCGGCAGGTGAGTGCAGGTAAAAGTTTAAAATGCTGGCAAATTGAGACATCAAGGAATTCAAGGTAGCCGCAGAAATTAATGTGGGAATTGCCAGCTGACTCTCGTAAGAAATGAAAGAAAATACTTGGCCGATCCTCAACGGTGAGAGTACAGCAAGAGGAAGCAGGAAATAAGTTTGCACAATGAAGCAACTGCAAAAAAATTATTGTAAAGTCGTTTCAGTTTTGACAATTTTGAAACCGATGCTGAAATATATCAAGTTTAGAACTCGTAAGCCAAGTTCGGGCTTTTTCCCATACCTAACACTGCCTTCTTTTTAACTACTTAGCAAACATCGCTACGGTTCTGACTACTCTTCGTTCGACCGATATTCCGTTCTTCTCGATACTGAGTAGATTTTGTACTTCTATGTACATTGAAAGGCTTTCGATACTAAATTCACCTATCGATTCGCTTCTGATTAACTTTTGCACTCTACTGAGAATAAGTACTGTTTACGGTTCAATACTGGATGCAAATCAATTCGATACCGAGTACTTTTCGACAGTGAGTACAAATATCGATTTGATGCTCAATGCTTTTGGAGTATTCAAGTACTGGATATGTTTTAATAGCGGATAGAAGTATCAATTCGATGCTAAGTACTTTTCGATACTGAATTCAATTATATACTGAGTACAATGTTCTATTCGGTACTAACTTCTTTTCGATACAGGGTAAAAGTGTCAATTCGATTCTGACTAATTTTTGATATTTAATACAAGTAATGATCACGGTTCATCATTGGATACAAATTATTTCAACCCCGAATACAAATATCGATTTGATGCTCAGTATTTTTGGGTACCGATTACAAGTACTAACTAGGTTTTATTAGCGGGTAGAGGTATCAATTCGATTCAAAACTGAAATCGAGTATTGATTCGGTACTGGCTAATTTTCTTTACTGAGTACAAGGATCTACTCGGTACTGACTTCTTTTCAATTTGGAGTACAAGTGTGGATTCGTTTTTGACTAATTTTTGGTACTGAGTACTAGTACTGATTGCAGTTCAGTACCGGCTACAACAATAATTTCGGTTCCGAGTACTTTTTATTAGCGAGTACAAAGAGCGAGTACTAGACGAGCTTAGTCTTCCTTTCTATACAAAAACGTAAATGTATAAAGATTTTGTTGGTTCTAGTTAGATGGTAGCATAGGTTAGGAAAGTTAAGAGAAATGATGTGGAAAGATGTCGAAGGTCGAAAATCATATTTTGTACAAGCAGTTTTTGTGGTTGGGTGGTTTGAACGCCCAAAACCCCCTGTGTGCGCCACTAGGCTGAACAAGAAACAAACATTAGCGTCAATTGGTCAATTCAAGTAGATTTACCTATGTACTAGTTCGATCAGTCTTCCGGTTTTTTCCTAATAAAATAGTTCCATCTCTGCGATTGTTCCATCATGCAAAAATGAGAATCCAAACTAGATCGATCCTAAGCTCTCAAAGCAAATCACATCTCCGAAGGTTTCTACTTCCAAGCACTACTTTTTTATCTTCGACCAGTCAGAATCGCTGTCTTCTTCTCTGTTTTTATGCACATTCATCTTCTTTTTCCATCACCGCACTTTTCATTTTACACGTTCATCTCTTTGTTTTAAACGTTCATCTGCTCTGGCGGTTTCGATGCATACTTCCGTTCTATTATTTATTAACTTATTTCGACACTTTCTCCTTTAATGCACCTTTCAAGCTTCAAATCGTAACAAAAGAACTCAGTTTTGGATAATTGCACTCATCAAATTCTAACGATTTCCGCTGCCATACAACTAAATCTTTAATTTTCTCAAACACAATTTCAATGGTGCCGCCAAGAATGTGCCGGAAAAGAACAACAACTCTCACTCCAAGCAACCAGTTGACGCTGAGCAGGAAATGGCCAGTGGCTGCCAATTTCAAGCAGCAATTTTCATATGCGCCCAGCTCTTGACAGATCGTCTAATTATAGCAATTCTAACACTTAGCCAGACGAAGTAGAAGAAGAGAAGGAACAAGAAGGGGAAGAGAAAGATAAAGACAACTGAAATAAAGTTGGCAAACGTCAGCGGCCACTGTGGCCGTTGTTGCCAGTCGTCACGCTTTAGGCGGGAGAAAATGTGGCAACAACAAAAATTGTTGTAATTGTACAACGACACAAAAATGTGTAAAAACCAGCAATCAGAAGTGGCACATAAATTTTACAGCAACAACGCTGCACATAAAAATCAGCGAAATTAGAATAATTTATCCAGTTAAGAAGATAAACATGCAGCGGAACACGACTGACTCGAGCACACACACACACACACACACAGTCACAGCCAGACGCTGGCTGGCAGGTGTCGGCGAGGCTTTAATTAGTGCAGCAGCCGTCAAGACTGCAAGCGTTGGCTACGGCACGGTTCGTGTGTTGTTGCCAGCGCACACATGCGTCAGCAGCTCTTTATTTATCTTCAGTTTTTTCTTCACCGTTTGCATGTGAAAAGAAATTGAAATGAACACAAGAAATGCTGCGAGTGTGGTAGACCTGTCGGGCCTAGTGTCCACATGCAAATGGGGTCAACACCGACGCTGACTGACTCATTCACCGGACTGACAATGCCCGAAACGCAAAGCAAGAGACTAAACAACGTGGCTCAAGCTGAGAATGAACACAAAACAGAGCGGCCAAACAACGAAAATCATAAAAATGGGCAACACAAATTAAATATAAAAATTAGGCGCACATTAATTCATTAGAAACGAAATAATGGAACTTTTACTTTTGCAGCGTGGCGGGCACTGTGTTGTTTTGCTGCAAACTGAGGATACAGTCTTCCCTGCCTATTTGTGTATTCTTTATAGTACTGCACACATTTTAAACTGATACGACAGCCCGATTACAAGACAAAGGTTCAGCTTCCTGCTAATATTTGTGGGGTATGAGTGTATGTGTACAAGCACGAAAGGGAGCTACGGTACAGTCTTATAAGAAGTTGATAAGACAGTTTTTTTTACAGTTTTTTCAGCGAAAACGCTTTTCAGCGTCAATTATCTGAACTTTTAAAGTCAACATTTGAAATTTTAATGAAATACAAATTGAAAGAGTTATTCAGCAAACAAAATATATCTTAGAATAGAGAAGGATACTGAAAACAAAAGTTTTCAACACAAAAACTTTTTATCTTTCTTTTTTTGTATCGGAATTGCCAAGAAATATCTGCAACTTTAACAAAAAAACAAAAAAATTAGTTTTAAAAACAAATTAAGAAAAAAATGTGTCACTACTATTTTGAAATTTAAAAAACGGCAAAATGTCCAAACCTAATATACAATGTTTACTTCTGTTCAACCTGATGTTCAATTTTTCGTAAGTAAAATTATATACATAGAAATAATAACAACTTTTTTTCTTTCTTTGATCGAATGTCGCCATTTTGAATTTCAATAAACGAATCAAGATTTCCATACTTTTATACGAATTTTTCACTCTTGCTACTAGTTACAAATATTCAAGAAATACTGTAAAGTAAAAATAATGTGTAAAACAACACACAAAAACAGTCAAAGACAGACTGGTCGCTCTCGCTTCACTGCTACGGCAGCGACAAAGTCCACCGACCACAGACCGAAGAAATTCTTAATTCTTATTTGAAATTCAAGTTAATAAAATAAGTGAAAGATGCTAAAGATTTTTATATGGGAAACGAGTTAAGGAAATTATCTGTATTGAATGGAATTTAGGTTTACTCTCAGTTTTATGCGGCTTCATTAAGTCGGAATGAGTGCGAGCGTGCGGCAGGCGGTAAGAAATGCGCTTTCAAAAGGCAGATATTGAAAGCCACTTTAAGCTTAACTTACTTTTAGATTATAATTTAAGACTTGTGCTTTTCACTGCAGTGGAAAATTTCCTAGAACAGAGCAGGTTATGGTATAAAAGATAGTCAACTTGTTTTCAAAATTATCACAAAATTATCGGGTATCAATAGAATCATAATCAGGAAGCAGGAATTCAAAGAAATCAACCTATTTAACTTCAACGAATTTCATCGTACAATTTTGATGACCGTTGAGGAGCCTCTGGCTAAAACTGTGTTTTGGACTTAATTTTTAGGTGAAAAACTAGTAAATCTGATGGAGACTTTGCTCCGTCCAGTTAAAAGTTGGATTAGCATGTTACGGCCTGTGAAAATGTTCAGATATTTAGACATAAGTACAACTAAAAATATGTTTTATTTACCTCAACTTTGTACAACAGCTACTATTAGTTTCTTTTTATCACAAAAAAGCCGCCATATATCAGATTAACTGCCTAAGCATTCGGATATATCGATTGACTATTTAAATAATTATTGCAGATATAATGTTACGAAAATTAGTTCTGCCGCTCAACGCAGGTGTAATTCGTTTCACTGCATTGTGCTCAAAAAAAAAACACTTATATTTCTAGACAGCTCATCATTAGTAGACACATTATTTAAAATTTTACACTCTCCTGTTTCTACACTTTTTACTCATTTCACTATCTCTGTTGCACCGTCGCTTGTCAAAATCAAACTCTCCTCACTGTGCTATACCCGGCTGCCTTTTATACTTGTTCGCCCTGAGCGCAATTCGTTCTCGAACGTCCTAGTATCGCCTCGAGTCGTCTCTGTGATTATTTCATCGAAATTATCAGGCCCCCTAAAAGTATGTCAACCGCGGTGGGAAACTCTTTCCCGAATATCCCAGTATTGCCCCGAGTCGTCCCTGCGGTTGTCCCCTAAAAGTATGCCATGATCAAATTACAACTCCACAAATTGTTTTTTTTACTAAAAGAATTTACTGCCTAAGTTCTCGGATCTGCCGGTTGGTCATTTCAATAACCATTGCCGATCAAAGTTACAATTCTCAACTTTTACACAGTCACTTCTTAAGCCTATTTAAGCCTCCAGAGAACTGTCCACAGAAAACCAGAAACTAATATCTACACTCAGGCCTCAGTTGGTTAAACTTCTTGCTTTACTGTCAGGTTTTCTATTAAACTTCATCCATTCATTCTTTCACGAAAGCATTGAAGCCATGATTATTGTAAAATTTGTTGTCTAAATGCACAAAAGTTTACACTACTTCCGCTTCAAGTCTACCTCCAGGCCGTCATATTTTCATTTCCACAAAGGCCAATGTTCAATTCAGATTTTTTTTTGTTGTTCACCTTTCAATTTCCAATTAAATGTTTTTACATTATTTCCGCTCTTTATTAAACGCTCCAAAAATGATATCTTATAAGTACACATTCAGCTTTGACGTTTCTTGGTTTTTCGCTGTGCTTTTTCCCAAAGCATTAATTAATTTTTATTATTTGATTTGGGGATGTGGCTTCAGAGCCAACAACTAACTGCACACAAAGCACAAAAATACTAAAGAAACCTAAACAACAGTAACAACAAAAACAACAACAATAAAGACATTATTAACATGGAAAAAAGCAGAAGATTATTAAAGAAGCGTGAAGACACATGACCCAGTTTGAGGCCACGCGCAGCGCTGCTGCCATAACCGCGGCGCATGCGCAGCATTCCAATAAAAGGTGCGCGCAACCATAACCACCACCGACCACCGACCAAAACAACAACAACAACTAAAAAAATACAAACCCCAAGCGATTTATGTGTTTCTACATTTAAGCGTCTAGTGTGTCTACAAACATTTTTTGGGTTTTTCATTTCTTTTAGTTTTTTGGATCTTAGTTGAAAACAAAGACGAAGTATGCAAAGAGAAATATTAAAAGAAGCAACAGCAAAGCAAATACGAAAAAGTGCTCGGTTCAAAAATCTTAGAAATATAGTTGACTTCAAATTGAGCTGAAATCCATATTGGGTGCATGAGCACTTTGCCGAAGGCTGGAAGCGTGGAAGAGATGTGGAGAGCACCAAAAATTGGTTTTCTAAACTGTTTACTAACGCTTCATGTGGTTGTTTTTTAATTTTGTGTGCCTACTGCACACATTGGCAGTGAAGCGCCCAGACAAGCTGCACTTTTTTTTCGATAGACTTTTTGATATTATTTTGCGTGCGACTGCCGGCGTGTTTTGATTTATGTCTGCCGATTGATTTCAGTGCGGAACCAAATGCGAGGCGCTGAGGTGTGAAGCACACGAACACGGAGAAGTGGAGCACAAGCCGCGGAAAATTGTCTTTCTTTTTTTGGAAATATGATTTTTAACTTGAATTCAGATGGAGACAAAAAAGTAGAGAAGAAGAAGAGAATATTCTCCATATTTTGTGCAGGAATTGAGGGAAAGAGAGCCATTCTCGCTGACATCTCAGGGCTCAACACTAAAGATTTAATTGGCTTTATAACTGCTTACGATTGGTTTGAATTCTAAAAGAATTAATAGACTACGTGATATCGCAGTGGGTCTCTTTATCTTAACGGGACTTCCCCCGGTTGTGAATTTGCAGAAAGAGGCCACTTAAGGGGGGAACTACCTTTAGACACTTAAAAAAATCGATTTTTTTTTTTATTGTTTTAATCGATAGGTATATTGCCTTAGAATATCGTGTCAAAGTTTCAAAAGGTAATTCTCGAAATTGTGGAAGAGATGCATCCCGGAAATTACTGGCGCCGAGCTCGCCGAGCGCGCCGAGCATCGACGCCGCGAGAATCCGCAAACTTTAAACAGCATTTTCTCGAAACCATGTTTTTCAAAATTGTGTAAGTGATAATAAAATTACTAATGAACAGATTTTCATTATCTAGCATTCATTTTAAAGAGCATACAAAATTGTTCTATCTAAACTAAAGATTTAAAAAAGAAAACATTTTTAGACATTTTTTGACTGCATATATAACAAAATTTCTTGTGAAAATCCTAATTTTTTTTTGTGAAGCCTGTTTTAGAGGGTTAATTTTCGAATTTCGTAAAAATTTTAGTTCATCGACGATAGAAACCCCTCTCGAGTAAGAAAATGTTTGGTTTTTTTATTTCAGACTAAAATTGCGGCCAGCATCACTTACACAATTTACGATGTCAGCGGCGATATGACTTACAGAATCATTGAAAAATTTGTTAAATTTCTGTTTTCACTTTTACAAAAATGTTTTTTTTTACCTCAGACATCACTGTAAATATATATTATATTGATTTGAAAAGAACTGTTTTCATTTCCCTGTAAATCGACTGTAAAAATGACCTTTTTTCGGCCTCTAAAGGTAGTTCCCCCCTTAAGAAGGGCCAAGGAAGCCGAAATAATTCAATTGAGGTCATTAGTTATTTTATTGCATGGCTTTCTGAACGAAAATCTCAAGTGACCTTTTATATATTTAAAAGCCAAATAAAATATAAAAACTAAAAATAAGTACAACTAAACTTTGCCTCTATTATGTGACATAATCCCATATAGGTTGGATTAATGTGACCCTTTTCAAATGCATCTCACTGGTCTAAGTGCGTTCTGATGTTAGAGCTACCACTTCCATCTGCCTTTCTAACAACAAATGGGCTAACTTGCAAACAGAATGAAATCGATTCTACAGGCAAAGCTAATTACAAATATATAAATTTCTTATATACCAGTCACGCCTTCTTAGGCGCATTAAGCATCTAATAACGATCTCTGAGAGCATAGACCTTTTTTTACGTATACATATTTTTAAGAAACTTTTATATGAATGTTTTGGTTAATTTATAAATTTTCTTTTTTATAATCTATAAAGGCACAACCCGGTAGATTTTTACTGAATTAATAAATAAATAAATAAATAAATAAAAATTAATAAATAAATTAATTCATTAATTAATTACAAAAATAAATAAATAAATAAATAAATACAAATTAATAAATTAATTAATTACAAAAATAAATAAATTAATTAATTAATTAATTTAAACAAAATATGAACAAATTCAAAGTTTCAGCCGCAGTGAGAGTGCCGCTACCCGCAGGGGCCGCAAATCGTTGACCGGCAGACAGAATCGTTTTGATTTTCTTTTAATTTAATAGCCGGCAATTTCGGCGCTTCAGCTCAGCTCAGTTCAGTTAGTTTTTGTTATTGCTGTCACTTGTCAGTTGACAAGAAATGAACTAACAAAAAAGCATGTTTCAAACTTTCGAATGAGAGTGAACCAATGAAAGTGAAACTGCAACAAAGGCAAAAAACAAATAAAACATCCATAAATGAAATTGTTAGGGAAAATAACATAACGCATCAGTAAAAACATTTCACCGGCCACACACAAAAAGCGCGGCTTTTGTTGTTGTCCGCCGATGCGAAATGTCATTGGCACTTGGCTAAGCAAATGACAGACGCCGAGGCGATAAACGCAAAAGTCGCACAAACAGAATCGACGCAGCTAAAAACGAAAAAAGCGAAAGTCCACTTTAACTAAACGGTAAAAAACAGTTCACTTAATTTTTTTTTAATTTTCATTTAATTTTATTTGATATGAAATGATTTTATTGTTACTGCACACAGTAACCAGCGAAAAGAATATGGAAGCAGTGAAAACTGTATTTTGTTGAAAATTAAATAACATCAACACTAAAACAGAAATAATTTGAACAGTAAAAAAAATTATTCAATTCGTCGAAAAATAAACACACGCACACACATACATAAATCTGAATGTGGGGGAAAAAATTGTTGTAAGCTGCAGTAATTGTGATTATTTAATTTGCCTTATTAAATAATTCAAGTGTGTGCACATCTAACAAAACAAAAACAACAAAACAAAAGCAAGAATCAAAAATCAAAAATCACAAACACAAAATGCGAAATGCAAAATGGCGTAAAGCGCAAAAAAACGAATGTCAATTGGCAATTGACAGCTGACAGCCGGCTGCCTGTCAGCGCTCACTTTAAGCCAATCTGTCAAAGCGACTAATGACGAAAACAACCAATGTGAACCATTTTCCATTATTTAGTAGCTGGTATTTTTTTCCCCCAAAAACGCAGCAACAATCAATTGTAGCATTTTTCTGTTTTTTGCACACAAAAAATCTGCAAATATTTTCAAAGAAATGTGTAAATAAAAAATGATAAGTAATGTTGCCAACACTCAATTTCAGGCAATTTTTTGTTCGCTGCCGGCAGCGCAACAAATCGAAAAATTGCACGAAAAATTATGCACAAAAATTAAAAATGAAGAAATTGACTTAATTGAAATAAAGTGCAGCGATTTGAAAGCTGACAAAATTGAGATTTTTCAATTGAAATATTTTTAATTAAAATTTGATTTATACAAAATGTACAAAAAATTAATTGTTTTTGTTACAAAAATGTTCATACTCACTCAAAATTACATAATTGCAAACAAGTTTATTTTATTCTAAATGGAAATTTTGTATTTACTTAATTTGAATGCTGTAATTGAAGTTTTAAAATTTAAGGTTAGGTTGTGTTGAAGTGGCTGCCTTCTTATGAAAACAAATTGTTGATTTGCGATGCCAACAAATATAGTAAAACATTATTTTGTGTTATAGCTTTTCTTATAACATTGGAACCCCATTGGCTTCCCATTTATGGTGCTGGGATCAACGATAATTTTAGTGAAATCTTTGTTTGGAGATGTTTAAACTAAAAACTTCAAAACAGAATTGCCAAATTAGAAGATTTCCTCTAGAAGAATCTTGGCCTCTTAGGAGAAATTTTAGGAGAAAGAGTAGATTAAGGGAAATTTTAGGGAGTTCAAATTTTATGTCGTGTTTTTTATAGATTTTTGATAACCCACTTTATGAAGCTTTTTGTGAGTGAGGAAGTTTACGAACACAATTTTTATAGAAAAACATTTGATATCATAAATGAATTGCAAATGATAAAACTTTTGGTTGTTGAGATTAATGACACAAATGCTTTAATAATGAAAGCATCAGTTGATAACAAAATTAATTGAACCAAAACTGCAAATAATGAAACATTTTGTCAGTGAGGAAGTTTTTAAAAGCGATTTTGATGGCGAAATGATTGATGTCAGTATTGAAATACATTTCTATTTTTTTAATATATAATATTATTTATCTTTATTGAGATTATAATGACTATAATTATACCAGTAATTTCTAAAGAATTTGTTAAATTTTATGTTCACACTCAATTTCAGGCAATTTTATGCACGAAAAGTAAAAATGAAGAAATTGATGGTTAAAACTCATTTTACCAAAGATGGCTGAACAACGTTAGAAAGTAACTGGAAGCCTATAATTGTTATTGTTTCCCTGGCCAGCGACGAACATTGACGCATTATATATAAAACTGTTCCTTCAATTGTTACAGAACCACATCCACGACAGTAGTCTCTGTAAGTATGACAGTCCTAGTCGGTCTGAAAAGTTTCCAACCTCAACATAAAAATGGCAGTCAACGAAAAGTAGTGAATATTTGAGCCTCTTTTGAAAGATGCTCACTAAAATTTTAGCAATTTTTTTAGGCAGCTGTTGTTTAACAGTGACTTGAGTCAGTCCAGGTGGGTGTTTTTGTAAAAATTGAAAAAAAACGAGTATCATTAAATATATGTTTTTGAAAAGGAGTACGCCTAAACAAATTTAAAAGTAGTTGGACCCTGTGCTCAGGAAGTCTTTAACATCATTTACTATAAACGTGGTCGTAAAAGCTCTGGGAGGCGATGAACGTTGGAGATGCCCAAAAACTGTAACCACTAACTTACCCATCGCTCAAGTTCATCAAATGGTGAACTTCGACAACAGTCAAATAAAAGTCAGAGAGCTGGGAGATATTACGTATATTCAAAAAACCTGTTTGTTACAAATTGAATCAAGATTTGGGCATAAGAAAGCTTTTTCCTCGTTGGGTGCCGAGTTTGCTCACATTAGATCGAAAAAGTGTTCGATTGAATATTTCCAACGCTCTATTAGCGCAATAATTCAGAGCTGGGAGCAGTACCCAGACTTACGAGAAGACTATGTAAAAAATTAAAAATAACTATAAAGAAAAAATGTCTTGTTTCTTTGTTAGGTCGGAAATTTTTCAGACCACTTTTGTGCTTTTGCGCAGTGTCCTGTGAGCAATGATAAAGTTTTGGCGTAGTTTTTAATAACTGGCCAGATCGCCTTATCACCTTCTGTCCATGATTTATTTGGCAATATTGCAGTTGTGTCTGGTGGTGTCTTCAATATTATTCAACTTGATTTAATCTGACAGACGGACGACGGCCAACGATGAGGAAGGGAAAGATCATCTCGATAGCCTCATCTCTCCTAGCAGTGGCAGATTCACGGGTCGACTTTAAAAGTGCGTACAAATTAAAAGGCATTTTATGACTATAAAAGAATTACCTTTTGAAACCCCCCCCCAAAATATTTTTCAGAATCCGTAAATTTAGTGTTCTCGTTGCATGTAATATCTCTATAACCGGGTGCCCAATATTTAGTAGTTGAACAGCAAGTCACTTGCTAAAGATTTGATTGAGCGGCCATATTCAGTCACAAGATTTGATGTAGCGGCTATACTCGCAAAGGATTTGATTACTAACTATCAGAATTAAATTGGTTAAGGTTATTAATTTAACCTGAAAGACGCTGCAGTAATCTGATAGCCAAATAGAAAGTCTTATTTCCAGCTTGCTGGAGATTATCCCAGATTCTCCCAATTTGGAATCGTTTGTGTGGGTATCATCAGTTGACTCATCAGTTCACTTCGCCCTCAATTTATCACCTCCGCTCTTGCAGCCAATAACATTTAATTAGAATTCAAAATTCGTTTCGGCTGATTCTTCTTACGCTCCCCCCGCAATTGCTCGTTTCTTTCGCTTTCTGCTTCCACTGTTGGCTGCCAGCGGCTGCCCTATTTCCTCTTTTCTTTCATTTTACTGCCTCAGATACATATGTATTTATTTTATATACTTATTCGCTTATTTTTTTTTTGTCGTTGTACAATTACAGCAAAAAAGTCAGTGCGACGACTAGTGTACTTGTAAGTCAGCGACTTAAGCTAACCAACTTTGAGCGCCGTAACCCATAAAACTTGACATTAAACACAACAAGTCGACAGCCCAAAAGCGTCGCTTAACTGTCAGCCAAACTAACCGATGCGGGGTTATGCGTTCGGTGCGCTATTGGCAACAGCACAGCAACAAAACACGCCGGAGCGAGCGACTGGCGGACTGGACTAATGTACGAGCGCACGACCGAATGTGGCAGAAGAAACGAAATTTCAGAAATGGCAACAAAACAATGGCAATGCAAAAATTCGCTACATACGCTGCGGCGACGGACGGACAGTCTTACGAACGGACTGATGTGCGGCACAAAACGTGACCACAACAATGGCATAATTACAGCAAGCAACACACACACACGCACACAATTTGCTATTTACGAATACTGGCATCATGAGAAGGCGGAAGGGGAGTGACAGGTCAAACGCTAATGGATATATGGGACGTCTAAAACTTGGAAGCAGCAGTTGAACGCAGCGCATGCAAACCATGGACAATGTTCGAGTCGTTCAGTGAACATTTTGGAACGAAAAACAGCTGATTGTCTGCAAGATATGAACCAGTGACGGCTTTTGAAGCAGAGACAGGGCAGACATGGAGGGAGTAAATTTATTCTATTTGGTATCTAAGTAAAATATCTCTAATTCAAAACGCAGACAGATTGTGAAGATGCACCGCAAGTGAAAGGAATTAAGAAGTTGAACAAAATATAAAAAAAAAAACTATAATTCAAGTTGATTGGCGCAGTTATTCACAGCTTCAATTATATATTCAAGATCTGATAACTATACAAAAGTATTCACATCAATCAATGCTAACTGCTGCTAAGTTCTTATTATGGTTAGTTCTGAGTAGATTGGTCTGATATCACATGGAACGAGTCTCTGGTCGGCGAAAAAGAGCGGCGTTTGGCCGACAGACTTTGTCATTTCGGTGCCCTCTTTAGACGCTCTTGGAGGAGGGAACAAAAGTTATGTACACATACAATAATTAGTAGAGAATGTTATATATAAACAACAAACAAAACCGTGCTTGAGCAATTGTATTATGAAATCAATGGAGTCACCTAAACTTGGGACAAATATCCAGACGTAACAATTCATATACTTAAATTTCATACAAATATATACAATTCAGAATTAAATTTTCAAGCCACTGACATGTTTATGGAAATTTATTTGAACAACTTACATACATACGATAAATGCTGAATTATCTGTCATGTGCATTAAAACCACTTTTTTGCCCTGCCGCTCATTGTGTCATGGTTCTAAAACTCATGAAGAAGTCTAACCATTGCATAGGCTCGTTGAATTTCAAACCAGAATCTTGACTGTTCGTGTACTTGTCCGTAGACTTTCACACACTGAATTCGATCTCAGAATTTTTGCATCACGTCAGATGTTCGAGAGCTTCTAATCTTCTAAGGCTTCTGGCAGAGACAAGACAGAGACATCAGATCTGGCCAAATTTGACTAGAAGCGCACCACAAGTCTTCTAAGCCTCAAAAGATGGTCATTGCAGGAAGGGGAGGCTCAGGGTTATTGTCAAAGCACACACTGGTCACTGCATTCTTGGCGCCCGCGCTAGGAGATTCAGGCTCAGTGGGCCAACGATTTCTGTCGAAGCTGCTGAGATGGCATTTTGTTGTTGTTCGGTGTCAGTATACAAGAGATAATTCACTTTCCCTCTTTGTTGGCCTTTAAACCTTTCGATAATTGGTTGTCATCTATCTACTCTTTATGAAATTTGATTAAAAAAAATCAGGGATCGAAAATAACTGTTTACAATTTTCAAATCAAAAAGGCGTAACGAAAAAATTGCCAGTGGACTTTTTCAAATATACCATTATGATCGTAATGGACTCAGCTTCATGAATTGTAAACGCTTTTAAAAGTTAAAATTAACTATTATTTTGTGCTTTTATCGCCTTTTGGTCAAAAATAACAGATATTTTGTGTCTTTTATTTTTGAAAAAATTCAAAATGGCTGATATATTTGACCGAAAAAATAAAAGTCACAAAATAACTGGTTTTTTTTTACCGATAAAATAAAAGTAAAAAATAACAGTTATTTTTGCCTGAAATAATAAAAGGCACAAAATAACTTATTTTTGTCGGGAAAAAAAGTCAAAGGATAACAGTTAAAATCTGACTTTTTTGATAAAACGATAACCGGTACGGTCCCTGAAATTTCAAATATTTTCTATATTTTTCTTCAAATTTTTTCTTATAAAAGTGCATTCATTATGAACGAATAACATTCAGATTTTCAATGATTGAACGTTCATTGTGTGGCCACAACTGCAAATACAACAAAGTTTACTTTTTCTCCAGCGTTTGCTTCTTTAAGCTATCCCATTCTTCATTATCTATGTATCTGCCTGTGTTTCTATGCTATGATCTATGTTGCTGTGCTTTATTCCCCCTATAGCAACAACAATCGCCTAAGCCCCACACACCTTTTGACGACCGCACAACGACACCATCAATCAATATTTGAGCACACAAAGCGCACCGATGTCGGCACAGCATACACGGCGGCCATCATTAAAAGGTAACAACACAATAAATGTGCGTGCATAAGCACCACAAGAATGCCATTATAAATACAACAAATACAATAAACACAAAATGTAGCAGAGGTAAGTCGATAGAAAAGCAAGAAATGCGCCAAAGCGCGCAAATACAGCGCCGAGACTGCAACAGCTGTCAGCAGCAGTGGAACAAAAACATAAAATTCTATACACAAGCAAATATGTTTGTGTGTGTGTGTGTGTGAGTAGTTGCAACAACAATTGCCACAGCCAATAGCAAAACAATAATGCTTGAAACAATAAGCACAACCGTAACAATGTGCTGCGAACAGCAACAACAACAACAACAACAAAAGCGACTGAAACGAAGTGCCGTAAAAAAATAATAGGATGAAGGCATAAAATCATCAAAATAGAAACAAACAATGCTAACAACAAAACAGTTAGACACAACAGCCATAAAAAGTGCGCATAACAAATTTATTTCGCGGATAAAAATGTAAAGCCAAAACCAAAAAATTCGCATTCTTGGCAATTTGTCGGGTTTGTTATTGTGTTTTGCGACAAAGTGGCACTGCTAAAAAATTCCTAGGTTAGGTAAGAATAACACAACAATGCCAACCCACAATTGTTGTTCAATTTGACAAGTGGCCGAAAAAATGACAACAGCTGCTTTTTGCACCTCAAAAGAGACATTAATTGTTTAAAAAAAACAAATTTGCGTGTTGAGGAATTTCTCTTGCGATTCTAAATGTCATAAAACGCTGCCGCAAACCAGACTTCTGATGAAAGCGGCAGCAGTGAGAAACCGACCCGACAAATTCAGCCGTCGCCAACAATTTTGACAGTTGCTTCGTTTAATTGTTGCTGCTGTTCAGTCCATTGTTGTTGTTGTTGTTTTGGTTGTTGCAGCCGTTGTTGCGTCTAGCAGTTAGCGGTATTATTATCGCAGCCATATAACGGTTCGCCATAAACCAAAATACAATGAAATCGCGCAAAAAGATGTAAGAAGCAGCAGCAACAAAACAGAAGAGACAACATTAACGCAACACAACTGTCATGCAATGCGCTCATAAAAACGTAAATGAAACCAATGTGTAGAGGGCGTTAAAAGTTCTCTTCTCTTCCGCTACACCCCATCATTCTCTTCGCTGTCCAAGCGACAAAAATACACTAACGGTTGCCAGAAAGCGAAAGAAAAAACCGCAAAGTGCAATTTTCAAACAGTTGTCGCTTCTCCCTTCTCTCTTTCTCTCTTACTCCTTTTCACAAACTCGTTTTGCAATTTCATAAACTGTCTGAGAATTTTAATTAAATGCCGTTTGATTTTTGTCTTCAACCAAAAAAACAAACATTTATTCTTTCCGTGCAACGGTTGAATTTGCTTGCTGCAATATTGTGTGCGCTAATTTCTCTCTCTCTCGAGCACTCGTTGCGCCCAAGCATGCAAAGCTGATTCTCTGTGCATATGACAGTTGTCAGCTGTTTTAGAGAATCATTATTGTCGTTGCTGGTGTTGTTGTTTTTATATTATTTAGCGGTACTATTGCAATTTTATTAAGCGCCCAGCGCATGTTGCCTTTACAACTGTTGGCGTTCTTGTAGCGAAATGACGAGCCGTTATTAGCGGTGAATGGGCCCAACTCAAATTTCTTAACAATTCCGCAAGTTTTAATGACAATTTTTTAATGATTGCAGCTTTTTACTGGCACTTTGTTAAGGCGTGGTTTTCATATGCACGGCTGACAAATTATAATTGACTGGGTTAAGGTGTTTGGGAAAATGTTGGCCTGAGAATATTTGCGATAATTATGCGGAAATATGCGGAAAGTTGCAACTGCGGCATTTTGAAGTCGATGTTCTGGTGTTTCGACTGGCGTGCTATGGAATCATTATGAATAAAAATTGAATTTTAAAAGTAGACGTTTCCAATTAAAATTTTCTTTACGGGGGGAAATTATGTGAAGACGAAGGTATGAGCAATGTGAGCATGTAGTATTTATGGCGGCAATAAGAGTAAAGGGCTCCAAATGATATCATAAAGAAGGAAGAAAGATGTATGTTCATGAAAGATTAAGACTATTAAATTCTTGGATGAGCCCTAATAAGTGCCTGATGATGAATTCGAGATCTTCTAGGTGATTTAGTAGGATCACTAAACAGTTTTCCGCGTGCATTGGAAGTAGGCTTAACAGTATCTACGATGCACAGATTACAGATTGTCCAAATCAGATCAAATTTGGGGAAGTTACTGACGGTGAAAGTTGTAAAAAGTAAAAAACCATTTTTAAAATCATAAATTTTCGAATGTTTTTTTAAAGATAAAATAAATGATCTCCTCTGGTTTTAAAATCTAAGATATATACATATGTAAATTATTTGAGCAAATATTATGCCTAGCATCAATGGAATTGAAAGAAAAAAGACAAAGTTATGATGCACTGAGTGAAAACACCAACTTTACATCTATTACACCGTGGGAAAATTTATTTTTGCCGAGACCCATCCAAATGTTGATATACGTGGGTGGTCCGATAAGTACTTAGCCTACAAAAGAAAAACCAAAATTTTGGAAAAGTGGTGATTTTTTTCTCAACGTAGTCTCCTTTCAACTCGATACACTTGACCCAGTCTGAAAAATACGTTTTCTGGAGGCCTCCGTGGCGGCGATAACCTCCTCATTCGACTCAAATTTCTGCCCGGCGAGTGACTTTTTCAAGTTTGGAAACAAAAAGTAGTCACACGGGGCCAAATCTGGAGAATACGCTGGATGGGGCAGCTGTTCGTAGCCTAAGGCGACCAATTTGACGAATCACCGACTGATATTGCTATTTTTCCATTTTTCTAAAATCCGCGGACACGTTCGTTTCCACACGCGGTCAAAACAAAACTACAAATCCAATATGGCTGAAATTTTGACAGTAGCCGTCTACGAGGATGTACTACACGATAGTAAATTTCTCTTACGATAGTGGCACCATCGGGCGGTGGGGCTAAGTACTTATCGGACTGCCCACGTAGGCGTGAAACTAGAGGTAATTTAAACTCAGTTCTTCTTGGCATTGTCAGTTCTTCATTTTCTGACCCAAAAGGGTCAGGGTAAAGTCCTTTTAAAAGGACTTTACAATTTTAAGGGCATACAGATTTCAAATATTTCTTTTAATATTTGCGGTTATGCAACGATGAAGATATGGGTATCAAATGAAAGAGGAAAATTGTTTCCTTTTAACTAAATTTTCTATTTTGAACTTTAATGGCCAAAATATGTCAGGTAAGGAAAACATGCAGCCGCCGTGGCTCAGTTGGTTAGTGCGTTGGACCGCGAGTCGAAGGCAGCAAACCGCAGGTTCAAATACTGCCCGTAATAACACCTAAAAAAATAACGGGAAAATTCGTTTTCTCTTTCGGTGGCTGTCCTCTCAGCTGGAAATGGCAAACCTCTGAGAGTAAAAATTGCCTATGATAAAGCTCCCAACCTGCCGTTCGGAACCGGCATAAAAACTGTAGGTCCCTTCTACCCGCGTACAAATTCACACGCACAACACGGGTAGTAGCGGGAAGCTAGGCCTTAGTCTCGCGTAAGCGGGCTGTCGTGCCAGTCAATTATTATTAATTAATTATTAAGGAAAACATATTTGTCTCAGTTTCTTATTCTATTTCAAAGTTCTGAAAATTCGTCTTTAAACGTTGTTCATATGTTTTGTTTAGTATTTGTGTTTAAGGGGGTAGTCAGGTAGAATTTTTTGAAAAATCTAAAATTTTTTTTTGCAGTTTTGGTATATTTAAACCCTTAAGAATCATGTAGAAACCTTCCTTTACCACGGATAGTATCCGAAAGCGATTGAAAATGAGATTAGCTGTAAGGGCTCGCGCGCTCGAATCGCACACCTGGCGCGTGAAGTAGGTGCTGTTGTTTTGAGCTGCCTGACACGATTACGGCCGATCTACTGCACCGATTTGCTTAAACTTTTTTTTTATATTTTCAGAAAAGGTTTGGCTATCGCATGAACTACGATCATTATTGTCCATTTCTATGTAACAAAATTATGACACAATTATTAACAAAAAACAAGCAAAAAAAGAGAAAAAAACTTTACAATTGCACTAAATGTTTATTTATTAATATTTTTTTACCATTGTAGTTCAAACGAGAGCCATTCATTTGTAATTTGAAATTTGTTTGGTATGTTTCAGATCATCCAAAATGGAGAAATCGTGTCAGCCAGATTTCAAAATGGCGTCTTCCGGTCGCCCATATCTCCCCCCGATAAAAAGGAAAATTTATAAAAAAAATGTTTTTCCGTACCCAAAATTATGTACAATAACATATAAAAAAATTGTTAATGTGGAATAAAAATTTGTATGAAAAACAAATTATTTAAAAATATGGTCGATTCTACCTGACTACCCCCTTAACAGACGTCAAAATGCAACTTTATGCTTTTAAAACTATGAAAGGGATAACTATCTATAGCAGAAATAAAAGGATAAGTATGAATACAGGATATCTATAGGAAAACAGAAAGTTCGGAAGAAGTTAGGACCCCTAATAATTTCTAAATTGTATATACCTAACATTTTATAGCAGCTTTTTATAGCAAGTTAAGTAAGTAAGCAAGAAATTTCACTCATTTTTCTCAATTGAAGCTCCAACGAGTGTGTACTGACTCCTATTGCCACTTTGAATATAACTCGTACTCGCATAAATAACTTCGTGACGGTTAACTGCTCTTTTTCCAACTGGCCATAAACAATTTCTTTTCGACAGCAGAATTTTCCAAACACTCCCATCAACACACCACCGCTGACCTACAGCGAGTCGTCATTTGTCATTCGGGCGTCGCATACGAAAAAATGCAAATGTCACTTCTTAATGTTTTTCTTCGAGCTTAAAATTGTGTGCACGTTTATAGCAAAACATTTTCATAGGCACGCGTGCGCGTCGCTGCGACAGTGCGTGCCAGACAGCACTCACACTTGTCCGCGCTGCAAACGCGGCATTTGATTGGCCGCAGCATTGGTGCAATCTGCGGCGATCTCAAGTGTTGCATTCAGCACTTTCGCTCGTTAAGATTTTCAATGGGAGATTATGTGGAAAATACATTAATGCGAGTTGTTTATGGCATAAATGTTTCTATAAAAACATTATAGTTGCCAAGACAACCATTTTAGGCGTGAATGAAAATTTAATTTTTAAACTGACGCAGAGAAAATGTCGCAGTTGATAAAAAAGATTCTACAACAAATGGGACATGTATGTTCGTTATTAAAGTCATTTACATATATTATTCAGATTTGATTACTGTCTCGTCTTTTGGCACGCAAGGCATGTCCACCCCACATTTTTAACCCAAATACTGACCCAATAACTACTTGTACCAAAAATTCTCTCATCCGATAACCATGAATGGCACCGCAATTGCGCAGCTCACTTTTGTTCCCATAAAATCAACACCAATAACAACAACAATTGGTTAAACCGCTAACAAAACCACACCAACCCACATCGGCAGCCGCCCGGCGCATTCATTATGCACCGAACCATTCAGCCATGCAGTGCGCAATTCATAAATGTCAACTAAGCAACAACAACAACAACAATCGAACAGATAAAGCTGTCACATTTACACACTTAGAGTGTCATTAAAGCGAGACGGCACGATTTATTTATTTAAAAAAAAAAAGAAAAAAGGAAACTACGTGCGACACAGAAAAACGTCGGGAAAAATTTAAATGACGACCGCAAAGTAGACAAAACTGCAAAGGCATTAAAATGAAAGAAACAAAATCTGTATGAATGAATGCGTAAAGCAGTGCCATTGCAATTGGCTTTAAATAAAAATCGTAACAACAAAAACCAACTCAACTGCAACAGGAAAATACACGAAATGTGGAAGCGCACGAGTGAAACGTATTAGATGTCAAAATATTTGTTGCTGCTAAGCTGAAAAATTGCATGACATTCAACCAAGCGGAAAATTAAAACTAATAAACTACTTTTTTACAACAATAACAACAACAACGCATACAAGAACAACCACCAACAGCACACAACTCCGCCCCGTAGAAAGTCACATGTGAAGACATTAGTTGGCGGTTAAAGTGCAGCAACCGGGCGCGGAGGTGGATGCGTGCAACAAAATTGCACAATAAATGCAACGCTGCACACTGCGTAATGGCAACTCAATTTGTGACATTTGAGTTAAATAAATGTCAAAATGGCAAATTTTTACAACGATTTGCGCCAAACGAAAAGGTAGAAAAGTTTGTAAAGGCAGGAAGTGAGGTCGAAGAGCGGTGAAAGGTAGCTGCAGTTCCAAGACGGAGCATTTTGCTTAATAGAACAGAACGAAATTGTCTGCCAGTTGCATTTATTCTTTGTATGTCGTTATACAATGTATGAATTGCCGTCGAAGGGCACGAATGCCACCATAAAGAGTCATAAATGGTCTATATTTTTAAATGTAATTCTAGTTTTCGGTTTGGTTCAGTTCTTTAGTTATAGTATATTTTATTTTATTTTATTTCATTTCATTTCATTTCATTTCATTTCATTTTATTTTATTTTATTTTATTTTATTTTATTTTATTTTATTTTATTTTATTTTATTTTATTTTATTTTATTTTATTTTATTTTATTTCCTTTTATTTTATTTTATTTTATTTTATTTTATTTTATTTTATTTTATTTTATTTTATTTTATTTTATTTTATTTTATTTTATTTTATTTTATTTTATTTTATTTTATTTTATTTTATTTTATTTTATTTTATTTTATTTTATTTTATTTTATTTTATTTTATTTTATTTTATTTTATTTTATTTTATTTTATTTTATTTTATTTTATTTTATTTTATTTTATTTGCTTTGATTTGATTTTATTTTATTTTATTTTATTTTATTTTATTTTATTTTATTTTATTTTATTTTATTTTATTTTATTTTATTTTATTTTATTTTATTTTATTTTATTTTTACTTAGTTTTCATTTAAGTTTTTTCTACATCGATTTTGGTTTTATTTTAATTGTAATTCATTTTAAATTAAATTTTTAGTTTTCCTTTATTTTATTTTCAAACTCGATTCATTTTTCTAATACATCTTTTCCCCTGCCTGGCACAATGAGCTCTTATACACACATACACATACACACATTCAACACACACTGAATGTGCATTTGTACATTTGTGAGCATGGGAACGTCAGAGTAATTCCCCTTTTGCCTGTTGCATGCACATTTTTGTACAATTTAATTGCTTTTTCGCTCCACGAACAACAACAACAACACCAACTACAATATTTCCCATATTAAGTCAATGTCTTTCATTTATTTTACCCCTCACACATGAAGCGAGAACTCATAATTCTTAAGGCAACACCAACAAAAAGTTGTTAACTACAGACTACAGAACTTTGCAGATTTTACGGTAGTTTGTGGCAGTTAAAGTGGCAAAAAAAATACAACAACAAAAAACACCTTGTTGGAAAAAACGGAAAATATAAAGCGGCACTATGAGAATGTGAAGCAATACAACAACCGAGACGGGAGCATCAAGGCCCAACCAGCTGCAGAGTGAAGTGGAAAAGCGTATGTCACTTAGCTGACTTTGACAGCTATAGCACAGCAAAAACGTAGTCAATTCTGCATAGCAGCAGCAGCAGCGGGAGTTGCGCAAAGCACTAAAGCGCTCGCATGCTACTCGTATAAGCGTCCAATAAAGAATCGTGTGCAACAGGTAAGGCCACAAAATTTAAATACAACTGAAAGGCAGTGGTGCCTTAGTAAGTATTATATATATAGAGCCCAAACAAGATACTGGAATAAACTTTATTTAAGAGTATGCTCAACTAAACTAAGAATTGAAAGAAGTGTTTTGAGCGTTGGACCTTCCGGTAGTAACTGTCGCTTCACAATGATGTCCTTGGAACCGTCTCTGGGATGTTGGACACCCCTGGCTAGCTTCATCGACCAATAAAACTTATATATTTTTATTACTATTCACAAATAGATAACTCGATTTATTAAAGATTTATTGAAATATTTATTAAAAAGATGAAAATGCATTAAAAATTAAAGAATGGTTCTGAGGACAAAAGATCTTCAAAGTGAGTCAAGTAACTTGTCCCAATTCTTACACAGCAACTTACGTGCCATTTAGCTAATTCTTTAGCTGTTTTCAGGCACGTGTAACTGAAATTGAATAAATCTTAAACACATCAACTTCAACTGAAGAAAACGTTCTACATTTATAAGCGAACACTTAGCTTATTACTTGCATGATGAAATAAATTTTTAGAAATATATTATATGTATATATAAATTTATATGTTAAAATTACAGCTAAGGTTATTAAAAAAAATTAAATTTTTCTAAATAATTAGCAATTCGTTGTTTATTGTTCTTTTGTGTTAATGGCTATTCGATGAAAACTCGTCGAAGGCCATTTTATGGGTTGGTCAGCCAACTCACACGAATTCATTACAAGTGAAAACAGTTTGTTTCTCTGCCGTGCAAAGAGAAATCTGCAGCCAAGTTTGAAGTTAATGTTCTTCTAAGCTTCCAAGCGATTGCGTGTTTATGGCACAGCATTATGGCCAAAATTACAATAAACTAGCTAAAAGCGAATGAACTCGGCTAACCGGGTTAGTGAATTTTTATTAGTATTGAAAAGAATTCATATGTATGAACGACCCAATTTGAAACAAACAACTTTCGTTTGGATCCCAAAGTATACAAAAAATTTAAATTACTTTTACTTGGTTATTATTGGGCATCACAATGGGCCTTTGAGGACTCCGAGTAACTACCTAACCTAAGCTTCTAAGTTATTAAAAAATTGTGTTCACATTGACATTGAAAATCTCTACTCTAAGTTAATTTTTTAAGTTTAGATTTTAACCATATTAGGAATTTCTTGTCGAAAAATAGCCTAAAATGAACTTTTAACTAATAAATTCCGAATTTTCTTCGATTTTTTTCGATAATTTTTTTTTTTTTGCAGATTATGAAAGTTCAGATAATTTCCAACAACTTTTATTACGATCAATTTTTTTTTTTTTCCTAATATGTCTACTAAAAATAAAAAAACATATTGGTATCAATACAGATTCTGAAAGGTGATAAAAATACCTTTCAAACAAGCCCAGATTGAGAAATCTACTATAACTCTATCCGATTTTATGACGAATTTAATTAAATTATTCTACGTATATATTGAAAAATATCTATTTTGAAATTTTGGGGGGCTCCAAATCCGACTTAGAGCTATGGTCTCTTGTGGTTATATTAGTAACATTCCATAAGAAATTTTTTAATTTTTATACTCGGACCCTGTATTTGAGAGTGTTTTTCTATGAGAGCAACCACATCGTAGTGGCTGTACTTAAACATAAAACTTTTTACGCATAACGAAAATTTGAATATTTTTTCATTTCAGCCAAAATTAAAAAAAAAAAGTATCTAAATTGAAAGAATACGTCAAATTAAAAAGTTCTCTAATTTTTCTGCTTCTTCTTCTTTACTATGTCAAGATATACCATTAAAAAAACGTGTATACTTCTCTTCTTTAAACTTATATATTCAATTTATTCATTTCGAATTTTTCCTAAAACTTAAAACTATTCTAAAGACCAACAAAAGATGTATTCTTGCAACCATAGACGATGCAGTTCCACAAAGTAGCATGTTGCCATATGGCAACAAAATAGCGAAAGGGTTAATAAAACGGCAGCGAAAGCGTTTAGTGGCAAAGGATCAGTGGACAAAAACTTCTCGCAAAACAAACGAAAACCAGCTCACTAGCGAGATAGCAACAAATATGCAAACAAGGAAAAGCTACAAAAGAATCCAAAACAACGAAAAATTTCACAAAAGTTCAAAAGTCAATGCGTTTGAGCGCTAAATAAAAACGTCGTCTCTTTGTAGCGCAGACAAAGCAAAAATTAAAAAGAAAAAAGTATATATACAAAAATAAAAAACACCAACAAATGCTAAAGAAGCACAAAATTTTATAGCAGCTGTTATTGTTGTTGTTATTCCTTATTATTGTTGTTGTTTTTGTTGCAATGCTAATAATGCTGCATGACAAATTGTAGTGTCGGCAGTCGGTCGTAGGTTTGGGGCCGCGGGGGAAAGCTCGAGCGGGTAATTAGAGTTTGTGAAACTGGTAACATTAACAACAGCAATAACAACAATAACAACAACAACTACAGCAACTAACCGCCAACAACAACAAGCACAACAACAACAACAACAGCAATGTGTAGTTTTGTGCGCGGGAAAAAGTCAAGAAAGCCTTCAAAGGGAAAAAGGTGAAAATTATGTGACAAAGTTAGCAAAAAAAACATGTTTACAACAACAACAACTACACAGCACGCGGTATGTATTAATGTGCATTGTCACAACAACAAGAACAACATCACTGCCAGCAAAAGCAACAACAATATTCTGCTTAATCGAGTGCGCGCTTGAGGAAAAGTCGCAGCTGGAGCGGTGCCAGGGCGCAGCATTAGCGGGCGCGACACAACTATTGCCAAGCTTGGGAAAAATTCTACGCTTTGGGCAAAAACAAAAAGTCAAAATGAAGAAAACAGCAACAACAGCACGTAGAAATTGTAAAAAGTAGCGACTGGCTTACAACGAACCGAACAGTTAAAGAAGCAAGAAGTCGAGGTAAATTATAGAGAGCGCGTCTTAAACGGTCACAAACCACCAACAACAACAACGCCGCACTGCGTGCGGCAGTCATCAACTAAAATGAATGAAGATTTGAAAATCCGTCAGCCAACTGGCCAAACTCGCCAGGGGTCAGTTAGGTTGGGGGAGTCCGGGCGGCGGCATAGATGTAGCACCACAAATCTGCAAATAGTTGCTGTTGCTGCTTTTTGTTTCACTGTGATTACGCGCGCGCAATTAAGCGCAACATGAACTGGGCCAATTGACAGTTGGCCAGACGCGCCGCTCGCGTTTGAGGTTAAATGCGAACCTGTCATTATTGACAATTGACGCTTAGAAGTTGTGCGCCTCAATGATGTTTAGCAAATGGCAAATTTCCGCCCAGAAAAACATTTTCCCAAGCCATCATATGAGAGGTGAGGGGGAATGCATAGTGTGGGACGAAAAGTGGCAAGAAAATGGTGTAATTTGTAAAAATATGGTTGCAGAGGTTAGCATTGCTTTCTGCAAAGGCAACACAAAAAGTCAAAAGGGCCCTCAAGTGCTGCGCAAAGTTTTTGTTGCAGTTTTTTGTTTTTCCTTGTTTTTTTGTGCAATTTTGAGGTTAAGTGCAGACAGAGTGCAACGGAAATTCACAACAGCTGAAAATTCTTTCCCATAATTACCAATTGGCAATGCGCACGTTCTTAGTGTCGGGCACGCCCGCTGCTATCAGCAGATTGCATAGCTTAATTGATATTTATGTGCTGGCGCAACATAACCTCAAAAATGCATTATGGCTCATAGTATTTGTGAGCAGGCAAAGAATTCACTTTTGCTCTGCCAGTGCACTACTGTTATTCCCGCGCTTGTTGCTGGAATTTAACTTGTTGGCGTTGTTGTTGTTGTTGTTGTTGTTGTTGTTGTGCGAGTTTGCAAAACTCCGCCGGCATTGAAATGTGAAAGTGGTAAGACCACAAAAATTACTCATAGCACAATTCGACGAAGCTGCAAATGTGTAAGTGTGGTAGAGCGATGACAACAACAACAACAAAATGCTGTTGCTCAAATGCCCGGCGGACAAGAATGATGGAACGAAGAGAGTCGAAACGAAATGCAACAAAGCGATTTGAAGTGGAAGAAAGCCAGCAAGCAATGTTGCTGCTTTTGATGTGATTTGTTGTAGTTATGGTTGTTGTTGTTGGCATCGATGGTGTCAACACTGATGGCGCTGATGACGATAGACGTTGCTGCTCGAGTGCTGTCGTTGTTGTTGTTGTAGTTATTAGAGTCGATGCCATTAGTGTCAATATTGGCGCCGCGTTAAGCGTTGGCAGTAGTAGTCAAAATTATTGTTGTTTTTGTTGATTTTGTTGTTGTTCTTGTGATCGTTGCTAGTGTTACTTTTGCATCAACAGTGATTGCTATTGCAATTGCATAGTTTCTTTAGTTCTAATTCTAATTGTTGTTGTTGTTATGCATGTTGATTTTACTATTTATGAAAGCAAACAAATTAGTGGCAACATGAATTGGTGGCTGTCTGTTTTGTTTTAAATATCCATTGAGAGCAATAACGGTATTGAACCGACGCTGGTCCCTCTAGGGTACTCAGACAGGAGTAATTAGCTTAACAAATTTTGATTAGTGTAGGTATTTCTAGCAGGAACGTCTGATCCATCGGTTTGTACACTGTGACAGATGATTCAAAAGGTAACGATAGCTGAGCAGATTTTTGAACCATTGGCCAACACGTCCAAAGATCTAACTTGCAGAACAATCCTAATGTGTTATTGCTCCGCCCTGTCCAGGATAAGACTACGTAACTAATGTGTTGGCAATCAAAGTCTGCACTATTGTTCACTTAATCAGAGAATTTTTATATGATCGGAAAAAGTGTATATGTAGTTCAATAACTCAACTCTGGCCAAGCAACTGTTTCATATTTGTTTATCGACTTTCATTAAACAATGTGACCATTGCTTCACCTTCTCAGTTGTACCATTTTTTATAACACTTCCCTGCATTTACACTTACTTAATGACTTCTTAGGGCAATGACACTAAACAATTTGCAACCATAATTTATTATTACATATTTTTTTTTTGTTGAAGAATTTTTCCTATATATTCCTGTATATATAATAACATTTTTGTCAACACTTCTAAAAAAGCCTTGTCTGAGTTTAACTGAAAAAAGATTTAGCAACCAGCTAACCTTAAAACTTTCATGTGTGCATAAAAACCATCAATCCTCACTTTGTCAAAATCTCTCTGACAATCCATTTCTCAATCGCTTAGAAACCCCAACGATTTGTCTAGTTTCGGCGAAACCTTGTTTAACTTCCCATACCAAAACATAGTTCCTCAACTAACTACAACAAATTGTTTGTCCAAGGCAGAGAGTGAAAGCCACTTCACTGACCCACGACACACAAACACACACACAGCCACACAAAATCAATTTAATATATTGACATTAAAATTCTGCTTCTAATGGCCTTATGTGGGTTTTCTTGATTACTTTCGATCTTGGCGCAGTTGCTCACTTCCAAAGCGGGCCCGCGCCATCAGTTGTGTGGGCTCAAACATCTCTCTTGCTGTCCTCTGTCAATAAAATACAAAAGTGTTGTTGTTGTTCGAGTTTGTTTAGTCAACTGAAACCTTAGGTTAAGAATTATGAATGAACCAATTCGAGTTTCCTGTGTTGGCAACTCTGTAAGTTAGACAGCTGCGCTTGGAACGGAAAATTTTAGTTTATGTCAACACAAGAAGAAAAAAAACCTTCGACAAATTATGACTTTACCCTAACACCCCAAATTTGCAAAAAAGCCATTGAAAATAACCTCGAAAAATTCAAACCCTACAAAAAGTCTCGTGATGGTCATTAAAATATAAAACTAATAAACAAAATAAATAACTACATAAATAAAAAAAATCGACGTAGTTTTCATATATAATGAACAAAGCCAGGTAGTGATTTTTAATAAAATTTGATCAAAAACTTGATTGCAAGTATGTTTTGTTAAACATTACTTTTGAAAAAACAAAGTGGATAACACTGTAAATGTATGAGAAAAAGAGCGTTGGTATAATTTTTATGATGAATTTGAACAAAAAAAAGTAGGGCTTAAGACCCTAGAGGCGGCCACTTAAGCTATCTACCTACCAAATCATGGTCAAATAAGTCTGTAGTCTGTAGTGAATGATTCAAGGTATCTGTTTTCAAATTTCAAATACTCTATTAACTTCTAAATTCTGAGATTATAAAATCACTGTTACCAATTTAATCGTTGTTACTTATCCAAATGAGGTAACAGTCAGTAGTCGCCACATACGTAATTCCGTTTCAGTTTCTTATAAGAACTAAGCTGAGAAGAAATTTAGATTTACAAAGACAGAAATGTTTCGATTGCTTTTCTAGAATAAAAAAAATATGTTTATAATTTTATTTTTTATATAAATCTTCATTATTCCAAGGTTAATTTTTTATGAGTTGAGAAGAAATTTGAATTTATGAAGGCAGAAATGTTTCTATTGCTTTTCTAAAATAAGATTCTAAGATTCTAAGGTTCATTTTTTATGTCAAGTTTGAAAATTTGGCAAACATATCAGCCATAGGAATTATAAATTAGGTACAAGAGAATAATTGTTGTCAACAAATGGCTTGAGGCCATGAAGTTCAAGGCATAGTCAGCAATTTTAGTCCTATAGTGGTGATATGTAACATATTGTGACAAGTTTCACAATTCACAGAAATACGTGTATCACCGCAGAAAACGAACGTCGTATGTTCCATTGAGTTTAATAGCACATACGACAATCGTTTTCTCATACAGCGATATGAATATGGAACTTGAAGACTATTCAATTTATCTACATCGCTCCATAGCTCGATTAACACACGCCTACTTGTGCAATGTTTACCATCGTTTTTCAATTAAAGACAGCCCAAAAAATTCTCCTCATTTACTAAAATCTTTAGAGCTAACCGAACTACAATTTAAGCCGCATTGAAACATCGACATCTAACCCACAAAATACTTCGATATCATAAGAAATCTCTATTTAAATGTTAATTACTTTCACTCATCTATTTTAATGTTGGTTTTAGTACAAACAAACACACAGTTAGACAAATATACATATAGACAAATAAATAGGCAAATAAAATCTACAATTTCTCACATTCAAATCAGTCAGCAAAACCTTTCTCACCGCCCTCGACTAACTTTTTAAGCTCTCTTCCTTCCGCTCTACTTCCATGAACGATTGACCACACCCATCATCAGTCAGGCAATAGCGTAAAAATAACTGCCTAAAAGTGCCAACAACATTTTAATAGGCAATTTAATTCTTGACGTATTTGTTGTTCTATTGTTTGCTTTTGTCGTCGTCATTAAGCTTAAGCAGACTAACCAACTTGAAAAGGTAAAAAAAAACAAGCAGTGGAACGAATTTAAAAAATATGGCAGCGTTACAATTTATTCTTGTTGCTTTTGCTTGTCGCAAGTACGATACAACAATTAGGCTGCAAATTTCGGAAATTGCGCGGACAGGCTGAAAATTGCCGCACAGAAAAATCCAATTTGCGTTAATTTTGCTATTTTCGACTGGTGAATTTGAGCTGTCAACTGACAAATCTGGCGACGAGACGGTCGAGAATGCGAGACGGCTGAGTGGTTGGTTAATGAAACAAGATGTCGTTTGCGACTTAATTGATGGCGTTGAACGGAGATATTCAAATTGATTGATAGAAAGGAAAAATGCAAATTACAGGCACTTTGTGTGGAGAGAGAGAGTAACGAATGGGCGGTAAGAGTGCACGGAGTGGGATTTAGAGTGGCCGAACGGGGCTGAAGCAAAACTGCGAAGGTGTTAAAGAACGCCAATGGGTAACAATGAGCAAAAAATTGCTAAAAGTAAAACGATGTAAGCGAATGTAAGACATGAGTGATGACAAAAATGGAGACGGATTAGTTTTTAATTATTCGAAAGAGTTATTTAAATTAAGAAAATTGTATTAGCACATGCAAAACAAGTTTAAAATAATATTACAAATTATTAAATATATGATATGAAAAAAACATGTATCAAAATACAACAATAAATTTTTATTAACCAAATAATTTTCAAATATTTTTTTTTTAATTTTGGCTACAAAAAAAATTATAAATATAGAAATAGAATAAAAATAAACGAAAATCAATTCAAGTGTCTCAAAAGAAGAGAAGACATACGAGTAAAATGCATCAAATGTGCCAAAATTAACTAAGTTGTATAAAACAAAAAAATTTCCAAATATGTAGTTTTTTTACTCTGGCAATCAAATTAATTCAAATATAGAAATACATAGAATAAAAATAGACGAAAATCAATTCAAGTGTCTAAAAAGAAGATACGACAAATGAGTAAAATGCGGCAAATCTGCCAAAAATAACTAATTTTTATAAATACTGCAATACTACAAATACTACTACTAATATACAAATACTTTTGTTTTATTCTGGATACCAAAATATATTAAATATCGATATAGAATAAAAATAAACGAAAATCAATTCAAATACCTCAAAAGAAGAGAAGACAAACGAGTAAAATGCATCAAATCTGCCAAAATTAACTCATTTTTATAAACCAAACAATTTTCAAATAGTATTTTTTTAAATTCTGGATATCAAAATAAATTACATTAAATAAATTAAAAATAAGTGTCTCCAAAGAAGAGACGTTAAATGGGTAAAATGCAGCAAATCTGCAAAAATTAACTAATTTTTAACAACCAAATAATTTACAAATATTTTTTTTTAATTCTGGGTACCAAAATTGAATGAAATATAGAAATAGAATAGAAATAAAATCAATTCAAATGGATGAAAAAAAAGAGAGGACAAACGAATATAATGCAGCAAATCTGCCAAAATCTAATCTTGCTATAAAAATAAATTAAATATAGAAATAAATAGCATAAAAATAAACGAAAATCAATTCAAGTGTCTCAAAAGAAGAGAGGACAAACGAGTAAACTGCAGAAAATCTGCCATCAAGCAACCACATTTACTCTTCTTTCAGACCAGTTTCGCACATTGTGAACACCCCCAATATAATTACACACTTTTTTGCTTAACAATTATGTATTCCCCCTAATAAATTTCAATGGAATTCCAACGAAAATTGTTTTAAAGCAAACTTAAAGTTTGCTACTCAAAGTTGGGGGAATTCAAGTCGATATAGTTAAAGCGAATAACGCCCCACTTGCAACTTCCACCATTGCCGGTTCATGTGGATGCCACAACTTGTGCTACCTGCCATAACGGGCTGCCAGCGCTGCCATTTTTATGACGCACTGCACTTGAAGACTCCAAAAGTTCAAAACAGCAAAAACAAAAAATTGAACTTTATGAGCGCCAAGGAGTTTGATGTGTGTTTCGCTGCACGCTTTGGTGCGTCTGTGTGCGTATGTGAGACGGTGTGTGTGCGCGCTAAGTACGCGTAAATTTATGCTTGCACGCATCGCCGGCAACAGTCAGGAGCGCGCGTCAGTGTTGGAGAATGCAGCGAGGGCAGGTCTCAAGCGGGAATTGGGAATTAAATAGAGAAGTTTCCACGGATTTGTTGATGTTCAGAATAGATAAAAGTCTTAGCGGCCAACTGCTGGCTGACTTTTCCATTCACAACTTCTTGTAATTAGTATCGTTTTACTCACCTTTCAACTTGGTGCGTGCTCAGTAAATCCTAAAACTTAACAGCTGCGTGTTGAAGCGTCTTTAAAAACCAAATCCGCACGGAAATGTTTAATTTATTTCCTTATTTTTTGTTTGTTGCCTTAAAATTACACAACTTTGAAAATCGACAGCTGCACTTCGTGGCACAAAAAATACTCAGCTAAAGCTGCAGCAGTCACTTTTTCCGTCGTTCGAATCTTCCCACAAACACAAAACGCGCTCGACGCGCAGTGCAACACTTTTCGCACCTTGCACACTTCGTACGACGGTCACTTCCCTTTAAGCGCAACGCGTTGCCACAAAACAAAAAAAAAATGACGAAACAACAACGAACGAAGCGACAGCGAAAGAAGTTCAAAGTCACCACAAATCAAATACACTTCAGCTGTTGTAGATTGCCACAAATTGTTGCAACATGCACCAAACGCCAACAGTGAAACAGTAAAAACCACGACAATTTGTATGCTTTTGTTTATTTTTCAAATAAAATTTTCTTTCAATTGCTTGAAATGATTTTCTTTTTGCTTTATTTTACAGAATTATTGCTCAGTCGCTTTGCTGTGTGGAGCCACTCAAATGTGGCGGAGTTAGAGTCAAATGGTACCAAGCGCGCACAGTGTCGAAAGAGAACTGCGCCTGCGTGCCGGGCCACTGAGAAATCACAGTCCGCTGGCCACAGTCCCGAACAGCCAAGATCAAGTTGAAGGTTGTGTGCTGCTTGCAACAACACTCATCATTCGTGGCAACAAACGCAGCCAAAGCGAAGAAAGAAGCAAAGAATCGCAAAGTCAAAGCACAGCAACACAGCATAGAGACTAAAAGAAGTTGAAGTTGAAGTAAAAGAGGTGGCAAAAGCAGACGTGGAAGAAAGTCAAAGCGACCGAAAGCAGCGGCGAAGCAAGACCGCAGCAAAGAACACGGCGCCAGCGAAGTTGGCTCAGTTGGTAATGAAGCTGGTTGTGTTGGCAGCCGAAGCCGCTAACAAAGCGGATAATGAAACATGGAAAAATGATAGAAGTGAAGTTACAACGAATCAGTGCGTAAAAGAGGAGTAGTCAAGCGGGAGCAACGACAGTAGTTGGGGGAATCATTTAAAGCAGCCAACAAAGAACGTGAAAGACGGACAGAAAGTTTGTGGAACGACAACTGCGAAGAGTGAAACAATATTGAAGGCAGATTTGGTAGAAGAGTTTGTAGCAGAGAAAATGGTGAATAATCTGTGTGAAGATTTATTGTGGTCCAAAAAAGTTAAGACTGATCAGAAGAAGTAAAGGATTTTTCGATTATTTTCCCGGCAATAATGTAGCAAGCATTTAAATCAATTACAGGAACAGAAAGAGTTTCCAAAAAGAAAATTACAAATATATTTTAATAACTATTAATAATAATTATTAAATAAAATTTTTGTTATAGTGTTGTCCTTGTGTGGCATGCAAAAAAAATATTCTCAAATGCCGATGCAATTGTTAATAAATAAATAAAAAAATAAAACTCATTTACTACACATATTATTATTATTGATGGGGATGATGCACTGCGACCTGTAGATCTATTGTGCCCCCTACTTGGACTTCACAAACTGTCAGTGAGTCCGGTATCCAGGAGGAATTTTAGTATACTTCCTACATCTCTGGATACCCAGTCCGTACCTGGTATAAGATGGGCCCCCAGGTATTTCTTTCTTTTATGCATGAGTACAGGGCACTCTCCTAGTATATGTAATGCAGTCTCGTTTTCCTGCAAGCAGAACCTGCAATACCCGTTTTCACGGATTCCTAGTTTGGCCAGATGATAATTCAATCTGCAGTGCCCTGTTAGCATTCCCGTGATAATCCTTAGATTATTCTTTGATAGGGTCATGCAATCCTCGAATCTTTTCCTATTGTAGGACCCGATAACCATCTTGGAATGCTCCAGACCTGGTAGGTTTTCCCAGTATTGAGTCCTTCTGGTTATCTCGTCCTTTCTCGTTAGGATAGAAGAAGCTCCTTTTCCCAAACCACAAAAGGGTTCAGGGCCGACAAAAGGTGTGGAAGCTCCCCTCCTTGCCAGTTCGTAGGCCCGTTCGTTTCCCTCAATGCCAGCGTGGCCCGGAACCCAAAGTACCCACACCTTGTTGTAACGGCCAAGTTCATTCAGCTTCTCAAGGCACTCCAATACCAGTTTCGAGGACACCTGGTAGGATCTAAGAGCCTTGATTGCCGCTTGGCTGTCGGAGAGGATAGCAATCTTACGGTTCCGGTATCCCCTCGCCAGATTGAAGTATGCACACCTTTCAATGGCGTATATTTCCGCCTGGAAGATAGTGGTGTGTTTTCCCGTAGGTTCCGAGTATCTTATCCTCGGGCCGTATACTCCTATCCCGGTACCCTCCTCCGTTAAGGAGCCATCTGTGTACCAGGATATCATATGCTGGTCTATCAGATACGTTTCCGATATACCTACCCAGTTCCTTTTGTTACTAAGTTCAGTTTTAAATCTTTTGACAAAACTGAATTTCAGTGAGATTGTGTCCCTCGGTATTGCAATGTCAGGATACTGATTAATAAGAGTATCAATCCTCTTACGCCTCAGAAAGCCCACATTCCCGATATTTATGTCAGTCATCCGTAGAAGAGCCCTCTTCGCCTGGGTCTGTATGTGTAAGTGAAGAGGTGTTAGTTCAAGGAGAACCTCTATGGATGCTGTTGGACACGTTCTCATAGCCCCTGTTATGCATACGCATGCCAGTCTTTGTAGCTTGCTGAGCGCCTTGATAGTGGTTAGTTGGCTGGTCTTGTTTACCCAGACAGCTGAACCATACGTTATCATAGGTCTCACGATCGCCGTGTAGATCCATCTCAGTATAGTCGGAGTGCAGCCCCAACTTTTGTCTGCTATGGACCTACAGATCATGAAGACCCTGGTGGCCTTCCTTATCGTCTCCTCCAAATGTCCTTTCCAGTGTAGTTTCTGATCTAGTATAACTCCTAGATATTTCACCTCCTTCTGGAATTCAAGCTCTATCCCATCCCGACGGATTGGTCTAAGAGCGTCAAGTTTATATCTTCTAGTAAATGGTACTATGGTGGTCTTCGCTGGGTTTATGTTCAGCCCCACCTTTGTGCACCATTTCTTGGTTAACCTTAGTCCTAAGGTTATCCTATCCCGCAGGGTATCTTCAAATTTCCCCCTGCACAGGATTACAATATCATCCGCATAACCCTGGACCGTTAGGCCAGCGTTAGTCAGCTCCTGTAACAGGTCATCAACCACTAGGCTCCACAGAAGAGGGGATAGTACTCCTCCTTGTGGACAGCCCCTGGTTGTGTTAGCTATTACTAGGCCGCCCGTACTAGTCTGTATCTCCACCAACCTAGTAGCGAGCATACTGTGTATCCAACCTCTTAGAGGGTTTGTCAGGCCCCTTCTGGTTAGAGAAATGTCTATAACTTCATGAGAGGTGTTGTCGAAAGCCCCCTCTATATCCAGAAAGGCACATAGAGCCATTTCCTTCTCTTCTAGACTTTCCTGTATTTCTTTCTTTCCTCATTTACTACATTGGCTGATAAGTTTCCGGAATGGACTGCTGGATGACTACAATAGTAAATAATTATCATACGGTTTTTAAAGGCATTTAGTCAAACGTTAGCTTTTGAAAATTCATTACATTTCGACCAACGACTGAAGGGACGACTTTTTACAAACATTTTGATATCTACACTTCCATTCAGGAAACTTATCAGACCATTTAGTAAATAAGCCTTTATAGAATTTACACATTTAAGAACTAAAGGTTGTCCTGGACTTTCTTTTATTAGGAACAAACTGTCAAAGCAAGTCTCAGCTGTCAATTTCAGGTAGCCATTTTATTCAAAACAGATTGCAAGTTCATCATCACAAGCACGCTTTCAAATTATTCAAATTTATTTATTTTACTGTTTGTTAGTCTGTATGAATTGTTACTTAATTCTAGGCTATTTTTAAGAAAGAAATTAGTAAATAAATAAATTAATAAATAAATAAAGAAATAAATAAATAAATTAATTAATTAATTAATAAATAAATAATGGATAAATAAATAAATAATATTAATTTTTTCTTAAGCGCTTCGAAAATCGCTTACAATTTGTGGTGTAATAATCGACTATCTGAGCAAATAGATTTGTCACACTTTTAATAAGTTTCGTACCATATTTACCCTTTTTAATGCTGAGCCAATAACACGTCAACGAAACGTTAACGCTGAAGCCACAATGACCAATAGGAATGAAAATGTATTTATGAAAAAAAATCTCGGCACACATTCGTATAAGATTCAAGTGCTGCAAGAACAAAAGTTTAAAGATCATTGAATCCCTTTTACGTTCACAAACTGGGGCTTAGAGAAGTTAGAAGATCCTTTGGTTGTATTGAAAAATTATTTTCATTGATTAGGCCTAGAAGACCGTGAGATGTAATACCGCCTGTGATTATTTCCTGTGATTTCTATGAAAAGTCATTGGGGTGCAGTAAAAACTACAAACAATTCACTAACTTCATGACAACATTGAGCAAGGTAATATGGTCAGATTTGCTTGAAACAGACCTTCAAAATTGGACCAACAAAATACATTCCGTCCGCCGATATGGTCAATGGTCAAATATTTAATATCTAAGTATTAGGGGTACGAAATAAATTTTAAAAAATATTTTTAATACACTTTGTGTTTTTTCCATACAAAATAAAGAAAACATAATGTTATCGTCATTAGCTGTTTTCTCATAAAATCCCGATTATTGTTTAGTGTGTATTTCCTAACAAACCAAAGAAAATTGTTCCGTTTAGATACCAAAGTGCTAAACAAGGCCCACTTGTTAAGTTTACAGCTGCTATACGAAAGAGAATCGAACAACCCAAGAGACATTGAACTAAACTTGATTAACATTACACGCAATAAAGTTTAGCAAATGTAGAAACAAACTTAACGTTACCGGTTAATGAAGAGCAATGAATAATGAATGTAAGAGCATGAAAAAAGAGCGAGTATTTATAAGTGAGAGCCATTTCAAAAGAGCGATAACAAATCTAAACAATAAGCAGTGCAAAGAGAGAGTAGAGAAATAGAATAAAACCATAATTGCTACATGCTACATGCACAGTTGCCAATTGGCCAAAATTTTGTGAACCATAATTATTTGGAAAAGTAACGTAAATGTAAGCAAGTTCAAAGACAAAACAAAACACCCAAAAAGGTCTTTTCTACTTGGTTATGATGTAAAGAAAATGATGTAAGTAAAAACCAATAAATAAAAACAAAAAAAAATACAAATAAAAACCAACTATATGCACCATAATTCACTCGTATTTGTGTGGTTGACAGTACGAGCAAAAAAAAATGTCTTGCTTGAATGTTATTCCCTAAAAATGTTAAACTTCTCGAGCAGAAAATAAATGTAACCAAGTAGCCAAACGAGAAAAAATTAACTTATTTTGGTTAAAAGTAACCTTTAACTGTGGCAACCGTGGCTACATGTTGGGTTAAGTTTATTAATAGTTTACGAGTAATTGATGAAATAAGCTTACAAGGCCCATATTTGTCATTTTGTATTTAAAATGTACTTATATTTACTTCTATGGAAATCAGTATTTCTCTACTATTTTGTTGAAATTAATGTCCATCTACAAAGGCAAATAAATCAATAGTCCATTGCTTCTAATGAGATGTGTGTTGTATTTAATGGATAAATAAATATTTTTTATTTTAAGAATATATTTTTTCTTACAACACCTTTTTATTCAATATTTAATACGAAGAATTTCACAACTTTTGTATTTTGTATCTCAGAAAAATTTCACTATTTACTGAAAAAAACAAAAGTTTACATTACACAAACGCTTTTGAACCCAACATAAGCCATTGGAAATATAAAACCTTGCAAATTTGCATCTATCATTTATCAAGATTTCATAGAATTTGTACACTTGTACAAAGCCAAACAAATAAAAATGTTACTACAAACAAAAAAAATTAATTTAAAAAAATGCAAAAGCAAATAGAATATTGAGAAAAATGGCTTATCAAATTCAATTTACCTTTGACATTTCTTGCGCCAGGAGATGCGCCACAACACCGTCAACAACAACTGCAGTACAAGTACATACATATATAATAGCATGTAATAAGTAGAAGCAATAACATCAAAGGACTAGCAGCAAACAGCAAACGAACGAGCGAGACAGCAGCAACGGCTGCCGCATGGACCCGCATGAGGGCGACGTGCCGCTTATCTTATCTGACGGCTGTGCATTTTGTAAACACGTCACCTGTCAACAGTGCAGCAGTGTTGCATACAAACGCGGCAACCGAGCGATGTGCATAGAAACATTGCGCAAACACATACATACAGCGACAATCAATTGTGCTATTGTTGTCGGTAAAGGAAAAAGGTGCAGCAATATTTTAGCCGGTCTTGGTCGACTTATTTATACTCGTACACTGCAAGAGAGCCAAATCTCAGTTGACCTCGAACTTTTGATTGTTTTTATTTTCAACATTAATTTGGCTGTAATTAAGTATTTGGCTTATAAGGAATTAAAGAAGCGTGTCACATGTTGAGTTTAAATTTATAAAAAAAATGAACTCATTTATTATTGTTTATTTTTTATTTATTATTTTTAAGCAATGTACCCTAACATGGCAATCTCGCTTAAAAGTAAACATATTGTGCCGATTTTTTCCCAATTTGTTTTTAGCCGAACTTCAAGTCAAATTCTTTACAACTTCTGGACCGTAATTTTTTCTTTGATCCGATGTCATTTTAAAGACATGCACGTTTCAAGTTGCAGGTCAAGTTAAAATATCCCTGACTGATATCTAGTTTCACACCTACATCAACTTTTGGATGGGTCCCGACAAAAGTAGTTTTTATGTGACAAAAACTATTTTCAATGCTAACAGTTTCGGCCGTTACAAACCTTATGCCAAACTGTATATACCCGAACAGCCCAGCGTAGGGCATAAAAAACAACAAATATAACACATAACAATGTAGAAAAAATACAATAATAAAACGAACAAAAAAACTACTGCATAACAACACTGCATAACAATTACAAAAAAACACATAACTACCTACTAATAAAAAATTTCCGGTTGCAGCAAAAACCATTGCACCCACAACCTAACTAAATACATTGGCGGCTTTCACCAGCTGTGGTAAGTGCCCTAACGAAAAAGCAAAACAACAACTACACTTTCAATAGTCAATGACGTTTCTAACAGTTTAATTCACAATAACAAATTAAGAAAGTTATTTGATTTTTTTTATATTTAAAAAAAACCAGAGTTGCATGTAGGTTACCAAAAATTTAATAAAAACTCACTTGAGCGTATTTAAAGAACAAAACAACAAAAGTACAATACTTTTTTTATTGTTCACAACAAATTCGTTGTTCTTTTCTTTTATCATAACCGATGGTGAATTCCACCAATACTGTTGACGCAAAACAAAAACAAAACAATTAAATGACAACATCCCCTGTAGCAGGTTGACGTGTGATCAATGATACCTTTCGACTTGGAATAGGCTGCGGTGCATCTTGGCTTGAAATAATTTATTTGTAAAGTTAAAGGAGAAAAGGGGCCCAAGGAGCCGCAAAGCCCCTTAGAAGAAGAACATAGGAACCGCAAATAATAAAATATTGCTTCATGATAAGCAAATCTTTGTTGGTCTTCTTGTTGTTTGTTATTTTATGTGAAATAACAATGCAAATTAAGCAAAAATGCAAATGCGGAGTGAGGGCAACATTTTTTGGTTTTGAGTCTTTTTTGTGTTTAATTATATTAACAAAAAATTTTGTAGATTGAAGACAAGAAATAAAGTTAACATTGGAAAATACATAATGGCAATAAAAATGGCTAACATTGGATAAAGAAAAGCAGTTCCGCCGAGACTGTAGTGGGTTGTTTTTAGTCAGCAAGAATTCGGCATACAGGTGAACACGAGTTCAGCTGTATCTTTCGAAGATTTTTCATCTTCTTCAAGAAAAAACCATAAGTGTTTGTGTGGGCCTACTTAGGTTAGGTTAGGTAAGACAGGCGGCTTGCTGGTTCTCAGCAAGTACACTCGGAGGCCCCAAAGGCCCATTGTGATGCCCGATGAGAGTGTGGCAAGCCCTTGTCATCCTGTATTCGGTGCTGGCTGAAACCAACCTGAGCGTCGGATGAATCTGGCAATATCCTCCAGTGGCGTGGTACAAACCAAGCCCAAATCGCCCAGCACTCTGCCCCCTAGATACCGGTGGCGTATGCTGTGAAGTGCAGGGCATTCGCATAGGAGGTGCTGCACAGATTAAATTTCCTCCTCATCTTCGCAGCTGCGACAGTAGTCTCGATGGGGCAGACCGAGTCTTTCCGCAAAAATGCCGATGGCGCAGTGCCCCGTTAAGACCCCCGTGAGAGTACGAAGTGTTGATTTGCTAAACCGTAAGAGTTGCAGTGTTCTCTCTTGGTCCAGTTTCGGCCACAGCGCGCGTGTGATCCTGCAGTCAGGCCGAAGGCTCCATTGATCATTGCCTACTTAACTACCCAGAAGAACGCGTAAGCACCTCACAACCGTAATACTTCTCTTTAGGCGCCTCTGGCCCAAACTCCTTGATCCTTCCAACGGAGAAACTACTTATCTTCACCGTCATTGTTGGCCTCCAATTACCGCCTCAAGACAAGTTTATCTCAATTTATAGCACTTAAAAGTAAACTACGTACATTTGTATAGATTATTTTATACAATTGCAGTATTGTTTTCTGAAACAGTATTGGTTTCTAGAGAATATACGTCCTTCATCTCTGGAGAACTCAAGACATGAGTGTAGTATAGTGAAATTTGATTATGTGTTATTACGCCCTCGATTACTTGTCCTTGATTCTTCCAGAAATTAACTTTGTCCTCATTGTTGGCCTCCAAATACCGCATCAAGATAATTTCATCTCAATTTATAGTTTTTACAATTGATGTACGTAAACTTTTATAGATAATTTTATACAATTGCAGTATAGGTCTGAGGATGTCGTATTCTGCTATAGAGATTATACGTCAGAAAGTCCTTGATTGCTGAAGAACTCAAATAGAAAGTTTCAATGAAATTTGATTTTGTGTCATTGTTTGTTTGTTTGTTTAATTACTTCAAACTTTAAAAGATTTACTTCGCGTACTTTATTGACGGCATCAATGAGTTATTGGGCCTATCATGCATAGATATGGGTCTTCATGGACTACATAACACGTAACCATTAAAGTAACCCATTAAAAAAGTGTAGAAGAAAAAATCACTATTGTGGGTCAAGGAATTCAGGGATTAGTTGAGCAGATCAGTAGTTGCGCTTATATCCTACTCTTCAGGGGCGTAGCCAGAACTTTGCCATGGGGGGGGGGTTTTAAAAAAAATTGATGACCAATTTAGTATTACATGCTTTTTAAAGTAAACTGAACTTTTCAAAGAGGGCATTTTGTGGTGGTGCCACCCAGTGCATTGGAAATTTCATGAAATTTGGTTCACTGTGAGCGAAGTTATTGCGTCCGAAGTAAAAGTATGTTCTTGTCAGTGGTACAAAAATTTGATACTAATTTGCAAAGAGCAAATATTAAGTTTTTCTTTAAAGTTGGTAAGACTTTAGCCGAAAATTTTAAATTGATGAACTAAGCTTATGGTGATTATCGTTTATGCCGTGGCAGACTTCATGAGTGGTACACGCGATTTAAAAACGATTGTCAGGACATAAATGATGACCAACGTCTTAGCCAACTGAAATCCGCGACCACCGTAGATTCCATAAAAAATCAGCCAAAATCTACTTGAAATTGGATTCAACCTTCGCTTTCCTTATACCCACCCGAGTGATATTTTTAATATTCATGTCTAATATCTGCCATCTGTATTTATCCAATGTAAATAGTTATGATTTCGACTTACTGAATAAATTCGAAAGTAGTTTTCAATAACATAAATAAATATTTTTTTGAAAACATTACTCATGTTTTGTTTTTATTTTTGCTATTTTGTATACCGAATACCCACACAGGTGATCCCAGGTGTTTCCGCCACCATTTTGAATAAAACTCACACAAAAATAAAAAATTAAAAAAAAATAAAAAAAAATGTTCAATAAACCTTCTGGAAAGAAATCTTTTAATATTTTCCTTAGTCGCAAAATGAATCGTTAAATTTAGGCATTTTTTTCGAAAAACTGACTATCACCCGAGGGCGATACTAAATACTGAGGTATGGAAGAAAATTATTTATTATTTACTTATTTATTGCGAGTGAGTGAGTTTATGGGTATTGGTAAACGACGCATACAAAAGTCTTTGGTAAGGCGAAGGTTACGCATTTCAATAACATAAAAGTATCACATTTTAACTGAATATTTGGCTATCGAGAGACGGCATCTCAACGATAGACACTTGTGACTGATTTTTTGACTAAAAGACGAATTTAACCATCACCCACTCCTCGTTTTAACCTGATGCGGCATCTTGCGACTTTCACCTTAGAAGAAAAATGCATTTACCGATTAAACAAACGCGTTTTGATGACGTAGAAGCCATTCAAAGGCTTGTACTGACATCCTGTAGGACATTCCAGCCGACGATCTAAAACACTCATTAGACATGCTTTTAGATCATGCAAATAGCTGTACTGAGCCTGAAGGGGACTATTTAAAAAACCATATCGGTGTTACAAAAATTTGTTGATTATTCTTTTAAATGTTTAAAGGTAAAAAGACTTTTTTACTAATGTGGGAACGTATATACCATGCATAGTGATTGCAAATTTTAAATAATTATAGGCCATGGGGGGCGTTCTGACACCCAAAACCCCTCCCTTGGCTACGCCCCTGCTACTCTTAAGAAAAAATGTAATTATACATTCTTTCCACATTTAGCTTATGGAGGTATCGAAGCTGAGTATAGATCCAACATTCACCTCTTCTCCAACATTCACCTCTTCTCCACCATTCACTTCTTTTTCTTCAAATTTGAGAACGATTTTTGTTGGCAAATGACATGGAAAGAAGTCAGAGTAAGCTCTTCAAATTTGTGAGATGTATTGTTCCATTCACTGCAGGGGCTTGAAGTGTTTCTACTTGCACCGAGCTTTAACTTTTAAGAGTTTCTTCTTCAGTTTATTGAAATTATGGACTGGAACAGTCTCTAGTTGTACCAAATTTAAACAGCTCAAAGCGATCGAATCAATAACGACAGTTCTCAGTTCTAGTTGGATCATCAACAGAATCTGTATTGAATTTTATTCACTTGGAATGGAATTGGCCAATAAAGGTAAATCAAATGCTATGTGGATCTTTATCATAGGGGGTGAGCAGGGCTGTTCGAATGAAACCAGTAATTATTTATATAGATTTAAAAGAACTGCAAGAGCTGAACTATTAATTTGTTGATAACACCGTGCGACACAAATCAAAAAATTTCAAAACACACGAAAAAATGTATATGCTCGCGAAACTAAGAGAGAAATGTAGTAACACTTTTTAGTTTTTCTCTCTGACGTCAGGATTCTTTTTAAAAGGACTTTGAAATTTCAAGGACATGTTTATTTAAAAAATTATTTTAAAAATTGAGCGCATTATAGAATAACAATATGGGTATCAAATGAAAGAGGAAAATCCTTAGAATCTTAGAAAATTTAATGTTTTGGTGCAAAAGGACGAAGAGGTATCGAAAAGGTCCTTTTAAAACTTTATCCTTGTTGACCTACAAACATCGCGTTGAACACAAAAAAAGCTTTATAGCTATAAAAAATGTATAGTTTATTTTGGAGCCCCCTCGTTCTTTAACATTGTTTTCTTTTATAATAGTTTCGACAAAAATATTGCTTACCTTCTGCCTGTACGCTGTTTTTCAATTACTAAGCCAAATCTTTCTGGTCCTTGTTAGCATTTTATATTCGCACCAACTGCTTTTCACGCCAAATTTCTTTCTATGAGCCAACAATTTCTGTAGTTCGAAGGGCTCATCTCTTTCGAAAGAAGAGTGTAGTTAAGAAAACCGTTAATAGCTAATACAAAACACTCCAAGATACAACCAACAGTTTAATGCAAATCCTTATCTGCATGAATTGACTTCTTAACAACTCAATAAGAAAAAACATTGGCTACACTCTCATACACAAAATGGAAGCTGCTCAGTGCAAAAGTACCTTTCTGTCATTTTCAATTATACGCCAATTTATGTATTTACCCACTTGGCAACAAAAACAATGCAAATGGAAATTCAGCCTGTGGTATGTGCGGTGAATAGGAAGCCAAGCAAAATCATAAAATATACAAGAACCATTAAAAAGTTGTAATCGCGGCTGTAATGCGACTTTTTCATGCAGCCACATCTACTACTATTTATTTGTTGTTGTTATTGTAGTGGTTCGTTGCAGCCAACAGATGCAACTTAAGTGCCTTATTTGCAATTAATGAGCAACTTGCTTTGTTGTCTTAGGAAACGGCGATTGTTTTCGTTTACTGCCTCATTTGCCTGCGGCACTTATTCACTTTGCTTTATTATGATTTGTTATTTTATGGGACAGGTTTTTTATTATTACAATACAGTAAGAAATATATAAGAAAATCGGACGCATTAACTTAAGCCAAGAAGGCAAATTGCAAATTTTCAGCTAGTTGCAATAAAAAAGTTAAAGAAATAGCAGACGTAGCTATAAACGCTGCAACGGAAGGTTTGGAATAGTGTTGAGTGGTTAGTTTAATCGTTTGATGCCCATGTCGAGGTATAGAAATATAATAAAACTGATAAATATAGATAAGTTAACTGAGTGAAGGTGACAGATCTTTTGCTTCTTTTTTATTTTCATATTATCCTCTTTTCTATTAATTTTTCAGAATTAAATAAAAACGATTGTATTCTTCGATTCAAATTTCGATTCAATTACATAAACATTATTTTAAAAGTGAGTAGAAAATTGACTATTGAACCGCTTAAATAAAATTGCGTAAAAAGGTGAGAAGAATTCAAAGAAATCGCTGCGAATTCTTGCGAGCCAAGAAGTCAACGTAACCGCTGCGAAAGATACGCAGAACATGCCACACAGCTATCGAAATGAAGCTCAAAATAAGAAGAAGAAGCAGTTGAACTGTAAAACATGTTGAATAAAGATTCCAATAGACACACAAACGCGCAGACAAATAGTCGATGATTGATTAGCGTCAGACGTATTTTTTACGATTTAGCTACGCATCTGAAATCAGAATAACAACAACAACACTAACCAGAGGTGTTAAACATTACCATCTACAACAAACACTCAAAGCACCGCAACAACAGTCGCAAAATAAAATAACAACAAAAATAAGCACAAAAATAGCAGCAGATTGTTGTTGGTGTTGTTGTTGTTGTTGTTGTATAGAAGCATTCATTGTACAGTGGTTTATTATTATGAAAATTATTACACACCGCTGACTTTGTGGTTATTGTTGTTGTAATGCATATGCTCCTTGTTATGTCATTGCATAGACAGAAGTTGAAGAAGAAGAAGAAGAAAAAGAAAAAGACCAACGCCACTTGGCCACTTTGAATTCTAATGAACTCTTTCTCCACTCCAAGTTGTTGTCGAAGCCTAACAGCTGATTTACTATACGTTGGCATAAAATATTTGTTGTTGTTATTGTTTTCATTGTTGTTGTTGCATTTAGAACGGTGCCTAACGATCTAACGAAATATTTTCTCATATTGTTTTCTGATATTGCTATTGTTGTTGTATTTGGTATATTGTTAATAATTTCTGACATTTGTGCGTTAATTCGTTTTTTTTCAATTCTATTTTTTCTTTTCTGCTTATTCTTTCTTTCATTTTTTCAGCTCAGCAAACAGCAGCCAAACGTTAGACGCTGAACGCTTGAAATTTCAGCCGTGGCGCTAATGAATTTTTGTTTGTATTTGCTGTTGTTGTTGTGTGCCACATAATTATTATAACGGTATTTTTGTTGAAGCGTAGCACCTTAACTACCTTTTTTAGAATTTTCGGTATTGATAAAAGAAGAGGAAGCGGATTACAGAAAAAGTTCAACCTACGATGCAGAAAATCTCACATTCAAAATTTCATAGACGGAATTTTTCTCTCAGTAGCCAGCGGCCGTGACTGTTGACTTTACCTGTGCGAATTAATGGGGCTGAAACTATGGTTTCATAACGCGCTGATTGAACTTTACAATACAATCATACAACAACATTTTGTCAGAACATTTGACGCGACCGAGTTCAAGCAACCCGAAACAATCTGCGCCTCAATCGGCGGCAGTCAATAATTCGTTGGCCACTTGACAGACGTTCAGTGCCGGCGGCGGCCACTTGCAATTTTCAATGGCCAACGCGTAAAAGTCATCGTTTTTAATTAAAACGTCGCGCCATTAGCGCAACGCTGCTGAACGGCTGAAGGACGCGGCGACGCGGCAACAAGTGCAACAATTATGAAGCGCACTACAGCAGCGAAAATGCCTGAAAAACCGAAATTATTTAATGCAATATGCGGCGACGCACGCACGGTCGCACACTCACACACACACACACGCATACACACACAAAGCAGTCGAGTAAATTTCTTTATTTGCATACGTTTGTGTACGTTTACGCGTGTGCAGAAATTTTTTAATTAAAATGCATTTAAGTACTGCAACGCCGCGCAGTAAATGTGCAAGAATGAAAATTGCACCGAAACGAAGAGCAACGCGGACAGGCGAAAAAATCGCCGGCAGTAAGTAGCAGCGCAAAAATGCAATTAAAACGCTAAAGCGAAAAAGTGGGGAAAAATTAAGGCAGGGCAACGGTAGGTAAGTGTGGCTACGTAAAATACTCAAAGGACAAAGTGAAACGGTATCAGATTTTAACGTTGAAAAAGTGCGAGTAAATTGTGAAAAACTAGTTAAAAATGCAACCGAGGATGGGAAAAAGCAAAGTTTTCAGTGAAACGAACAAAGTTTCTTCAGTTAGAAGAAAAAACTATCGCAAAAGATTAAATAAGAGCCACAAAAACTTTGACAAAATGTTTTCGAACATATTTAAAGGTTTAACAAAGATATAAATGACAGAGAACATGTTAAAAGTACCTAATAGAAACTCTCTACCAAGAATGATAAGAATTGCTCTAAGCAATTGATAAATAAGTATGTAAATATTAAATACAATGAAACGAAATAAATCATTTCATATGCATTTTTATATAATCTTTTTTTTGGGATATATTAATTTTGTAAAAGGTCGTACTCGTCCCACTGTTCCTTGAAAGTTTGAAACAATTCGAACTACGTCACTGGTGAAAACTTCAATTTTCCTGTCATTGATGTCGTAACCTTGTTTTCTATAAACCTTACTCTCTACCGTACCGAAAGGTAGAGACATTAGAAAACTTCATAAGTTCGCACAGTGATTCGACTCGATACAACCGCGAGACAAAATTAGAAGGAGTGGTTTTGTTTTTCTTAAACATTTGTAGTGTGGCAATGCTTGAGACTTAAATTTGCACTTTTCGTAATTTTTTGTAAGCTATAGCAAGAAGTTTGTTAGCTGGAATTTTCAGATTTTACATTTCATCAGTGACGTCAATATTGATAATTGCAAAGAGTAACAGAAATTGTATGAAGACCCTTTAGTTTTGCAATAAAAATGATAATAATGGATGTATGTTTTGCATTTGTGCAGTTTTTTTTTCATTTTTCATGTTAATTGCATACTTTCAGGGATGAATAAAATATATTTTGTCGAAAAATAGGCGTTTAGACCACTTTTCAAATTGAATTATTTTCTGAGATCGGAAAATATCGGAGGATGTGTTTACATTATGGATAAAGAAAAAATGTTTCTAAAAATACACAAAAATCCAGGAACATACTTTCACATACTTTTTATATATACTTCTTTGGGTTTTGCCAATTTTCAGGTTTTTAATTTTTAGAAAATATTTTAAATCAAATATCAGTAGAAGCTTCAGCTTTGCAAATTTTGACAACACATTAAAAGCAAAAATACCCACATGAATTTTTAATCTATATTGAAAGTTTTAGCAACTTCTTGCCATCCATGTATTTTTAAGATTTTTTTACTCAATAAACTAAAAAACAGAAAACATGTGTTGTAATTTTTTTGTATAACTTTTAGCAGCTTTTGCGCACACAAAAGCACACACAAAAACATTTTTTAAGACTAGGAGAACTCCAAAATTCTTAGTAATCCTAAAATTCTGAGACTATAATTGTTTGAATTTTGTCTATGACAAGAATCATTGTGGTTCGGTTCGTTGCTAACGGCAGACTTCTAAGAGACTCTGTCGAAAGGAAAATACATGCTTTGAGCAGCAGTCCGCTTCGGCAAATCTTCCAATACGAGATGATTTTAAACGATTTTAGTCTAGTCCGACTGATGGAGTCTGGCTAATGGATGCAAGTTAATTTGTATCAAAGAAAGAAAACCCACCTTCTATGCAACAAAAGTGATGATGTTTTAATTGAGCTTTTTAGCCAAAAAGTCTGACAAATATTCGCCTAAAAGTATACCACAACAAATTTGCTCAAACAGAACGATTCAAATTCAATGCAGTCTACTTTTGGGCGTCATTAACTGCAACGGATGAATTAGATTACGAACCAAAAACAAGCTTTATAAGCTGTTTAACCAGGTATCGCCCATGCGGGACCACATGCTCACACTAAACATGCACTCAAAAAACGTAGTTTTTCAATTATGCTTCATATTAAATCTCCCAAAAAATTGTTTCGCAAGATTCGAAAGAAACAGAATTTCGCCATATTCGGATTAAAGATATGGACGAAGCACAAAGAATCAACAGATAACTCATCAAGTCAATGATGTCAATGATGAAATCAATGATGATAATGATGATGAAGCCAAGTCAAACTCAATGATGAGTTGTCTGTGGCTTGGCTATGTCTCCGGTATGGACGATGAAGCTCCGGTAAAAAATGTGTTCGGCACGGTGGTTGGTTGTTGATCGTAAAGAGGGAGACCGCTTCTCCAGTGAAAGGACCAAGTTGAGGATATCGTGTCATCGTTTGGTGTAACCAACTGGAAAAGGCGCGCGCAAAGCAGAGGCGCCTGAAGATAACTTCTACGCGTTGTTATGGCCAGCTAAGTAAGTAAGTAGATAGAGTGCAGCTAGATTTGGGATAGAAAATTCCAAACCAAAGAGAGTGCAACGTGCAATGCAGAAAATGTAAAAAGCAAAATATAAAAAATCATATTTGTCTACCAAGATATCAACGAAATAAATGTGAAATGGCACAATGGCCATCACAACAATGTGATAACAACAGCTTCAACAACAATGTCGTCAGCCAACTGAAGCCACACTTTTCTGCAGCTGCGACATGCGGCAACCGACACTAACGCAGTTGATGAGCTGCCCGCGCGTCACGTGTCACGTGTGTCGCCCATGCAATGCCGGCACACGTGCTGCCAACACATGGCAGCAAACAATTGGCTGTTGGTTGCAGCATCCGGTGCGTTCACTGCACGTTTGCGTGTTGCCAGGCACATTTCAGATTTTCCGCTGAAAAACTCAAACACGACAACGCGTCACAAACAACACAACAGCAACAAATAATATGATGACAGTTGCACTGCTGTGACATTGAACAGTGACATTGGCAACGCATGTTTAAAAGTGTTCGCATCTCTTCTGTTGTTGTTGTTGTTGTTGGACGCAGCTGTTGCATTCCACACTTGCATTTCATTGACTGCTACGTTGTGGCCCCAAATTCACACCTGTTGGCCGCCCGTTTGGCCCATTAATCCTTTCACTGAAGTTAGTTCGCTGCTGCTGGCGGCTGCCACCGCTTCGCACGAGCTCCTCATTGTCGCCGACTTCCATTTATCCGTTGATTTTTCTTTACATCCCGCTCAATTTCTTTACCTATTATCCTTTGTATATTGTTCGCTCTCATTGTTTGTTGTTGTCTTGGGTTTTTACATTTTGGTTGTGTTCTGTCGCTGCCCAGCGGCGCCTTTCACCTGCTTGCACGTACGTCATTCCTTTTCATTTACCGCTTGATCCCATTCAGTGCAAGTCGCTGTCTGTCCAGGCGCCATGTCGTATCCGTTTCGAATCACACACACACAAACACACACATGGCTAACTGACACCGCCGCCTGTTCGACTTAATGAAAACGCCAACAATATTTTTTTATATTTCCCATATTTGCATTCATTTTCATTATGTAGCATCATTTTTTTGTTTCTTTTATTTACCTCTGCCCTCCTTAACCACCCACATGCGCACCTTCTGCCCGGCCATTAGTTGTTGCATATTGGCATCTGGCCGCCCGTACAACTGCCTGTTTGCGCATGTCTGACGCTTCCTGCTGTCGTTTGGCGAGTTGTTGTGTTGGTTGCATTGCTTGGATGGCGCTGGCAACGGCAACGGTAACTGCGTCGCTGCCACAGGAAGCGGAAATGTTTTCATTGCTGCTATTTTTGGTGTTGTTTTTGTTGATATTGTTGTTGTTGTTGTTATGCTCCCTGACACTTAAATGGCGTATAATTTATTATGGTATCGTATTGTGCGCCATGCGCGCACCTCAACCGAACTCAACTCGACTCGACCCAACTCAATGCAACGCAACTGGCTGGTTGGCAACTCGGCGCGTTGCATCGGATGGCAACTTTTGCAGGTGCTGCAGTTGTTTCGGTGTGTACGAAAAATGTAGATTGTTGGACAGCAGGGCATAGCGCGCTAGTTAAAGTTGTTGGCAGCTATAATAAAATGAGTTAATCACGTTGATTAAAATGCCTTCATTTTCGGCTCAAGTTGGTGCGCCATATTTCAACTTCTCCCAACTTTCTGCCCGCCTCGTCACCCCCCTGGCATTGCGTTCAACTTACGCTTCTCTCTTGCGCCTTCACTCTCTGTTTTGTTTTGCTCCCCTTTTTGCATTTTCCATTTATTGCTTTTTGCTGCTTTTCCGTCAGTTTTTTATTCGGCAACTGAACTCAACTCGTCGACTCACTTTATTTATGAATGCATTTAATTGCTTCTGTTTTAATTGCAATAAGTTTATTTTTATTGATATTGTCTTCAATACGAAAATGCTAAAGTACTTGCAAGTACCGCATTGTAAAATTGAATATGATGAAGCTTCAATATTTTACAAAATTCAGACAAATGTATTTATTCTGAATTAAAGGAACAATTATAAAGAATGTTTGAGGCTGCTTCAGTCAAAACAATTTTGATTTGGAAGATAAAAAAACTATTGAGGATCTTGCGCTACAAATCAAGCTCTTCACTGCGTAGATTCTCGCTATGCTGAGAATTTATTTTACAGCTTTTGCCTTTAACCCTTTCGCCACAGGTTTTTACTGGGGAAAGTTAAAATTTTAAATGTTACGTCTTAGGCTTCTATGTGGTTATATTAGCAAAATTCCAGAAGAAATTTTTTAATTTTTATACTCGGACCCTGTATTTTAGAGTGTTTTTCTATGAGAGCAACCACATCGTTGTGGCTGTAATAATTACTTAAACATTAAGCTTTTTACGCATAACAAAAATTTGAATATTTCTTCAAAAAAAGTATCTAAATCGAAAGGAAACGTCAAATTAAAAACTTATCAAATTTTTTCTGCTTCTTCTTCCTTTACTATGTCAAGATATGCAACCATAGAGGATACAGACGTCCACAAAGTAGCGTGTTGCCATATGGGAACAAAATAGCGAAAGAGTTAATAAAACGGCAGCGAAAGCGTTTAGCGGCAAAGGATCTGTGGACAAAAACGTGTATTCTTCTCTTCTTTAAACTTAAATATTCAGTTTATTAATTTCGTATTTTTCCTAAAACTTCAAACTATTCTAAAGACCAACAAAAAAATATATTCTTGCAACCATAAAGGATGCAGACGCCCACAAAGTACCATGTTGCCATATGGCAACAAAATAGCGAAAGGGTTAATATTGTTTCTTGACGTCACTGCTTTTTACGCGTATGACCATCAACCAAGCTTCCGGTTCAACTACACTGTGCCACAAGTTGCAATGTGTTGCCAGTGCAAGGAAAAATAAATTTTTGCGATCTATTCTAGTTTTTTCAATTTCTTTCACAGTAAAACCAAATCAAAATGGAACTTTTCACCTCGCTGTGGTGGAATTTAATAGCTGTTTGCTTGTTATAAGTAGATGCATAAGAATAGAATAACAACAATTGGTAACAAGAACGAATCGATGAATCGTTTTTAAGCGCCACTTGTTTATTCAGCTAACGCTAAGCAAAGCTAAAAGCTGCTAATGGTTGGAGAACTTGCTGAGGTCGTAGTTGATGCACAGGTTAAGCATTCGCGCGCTTCCCACTTGTTGTCAAGTCGACTCAAATTCATATTTTCATAGCTCGTTTTTATTAGAAAAATTTATTGACTTGTCATAAACATTAGTAAAAATGAGTTAGTAGTATTTTGTTGCCTCGTCTGCTGTATAATTTTTCAAATGACCTTCAAGTATTGCTGAGTCAAATGTCATTTGAAAAAAGACTGTATTCGTTTTCTGCCCCAATACTCAATACAGCCATTAAAATGCAGCAACTGCAAGCATTGGGGAACAAATAGAAGACGAGTTGCCCTTAACGCGTTGAGGTGAGCAGCGCCATTAATCGCAAAGTAATAACTTCAATGCAGTGAAAACTCTTTAAGTGAATAAATTAAAGTAAACATAACTCTGGAATACCAATGTTGTTTCTTTGAACATGTCAAACCTTTTGCGATACTGTTGCACAATAAGATTAGTTAATCATTTAAAACACATAAATGATAGCTTTTAACATAAATAATAATAATAAATAAATAAATAAAATAAATAAAAAAATAAACAAAAAAAATTAATAAAAAAAAAAGAATGCGATTTTTAGGCAGCTTTGGAGCTCAGAATACATGCAAACTTTTTGTTTTCCTTATCGTTAACCCATTATTTAGTTAATCAGAAAGTTCAGAAGAATGTTTCAATTTTATGAATTTTGAATAGTTAGGGTTATTAGTCTACAACTACAAATTACTCATACAATTCGAATCTAAAATCATTCTCGCATCTCTTCTTTTCTTTTAGTCCAATAGTACTTAAAAATTCGTCTCTTAGATTATAAAAAATATTTAGCTGCATGCGGAGATGACATTTTGGGTCACTTTAATGCAAACAAGGCAACAACTTCGAATGGTGTTCAGCATTTAAGTATTTTCCACATTTTCCAATGTATCTTCAGGAGTCAAATCATCTTCGTGTTGTGCGCTTCCGGTCAGCGCCGGTTCCTCTGTCGTTTCTTCGCCATCATCAGCTGCGTGCGTCACTTCGTCGTTGCTTTCACTGGTCGCTCTGTGATCCACTGGCAACTTGTCGAGCGCATCGAAAATGAATTTAAGCGAGTGTCCTGTGCGCGGCAGCCAATTAAACCAATGCGAATTGTGACGCTGTGCCGTTTCATGGTCGTCCGTGTCGTCGACAAAGTCCGCATCGCCGCCGCTCAGCGAACGAGCGCCACCCAAATAGTCGGTGTAGTCGTAGTCGCCCACCAGCGGATTCACTTTCGAGTAGTAGATGGCCGCAAAGGTGGAATAGATGATGAGCAGCGCAGTGCCGGTCTGTGAAAGAGATGAGAAGATTTCACAAAAAATTTTATCAACTTATTTTGAATAAATTTTTTAATATTATTAAACTGTTAAATATTTAATCAAATAATTAATTTGGCAATTCAATGTAAATAAAATATATGTAGCATACTTTCAGACACCTATCAATATTTGTCCCCTTATCCAGTTCTTCTTCGTATGTCAGTATTTATTTATTCTTGGAATAAATTTCCCATGAATGCATATTTCTTTATTTCCTCACATTAACTGCGGTGCGCTGACTATCAGCTCGCCAGTCGGCCGTTAATTGCCCACATGCGCCGACCACAAAGAAAATGCAGAAAAGCCCAGTCAAACGTCGGCAGGTGCTGCAAATGACATTTCAATTACGCTGCCGTCTTGTGGCGCTCTTTCAGCTGCGCCGCCACGTTCAAGCGCCTTTATGTATGCTCGATTTTCCGTCACGCTGCAGTTCAGTTAAGTTCATTGTCTGTGCGCATTTAAGCGCGTTCAATAATACGCGCAGCCACATATGAAACTCAATAACAGCTACAACAACAACAACAACGAAGCAATAAAACCATTGACGAAATAAAAAAAGAAAAATGAAGAAAAACACACAAAGGCTTAAACACGCAAATTAATTAATAAATAAAAACCGTACGAGGGGGAGTTGGCGCCTCCATTTCATTCAGCAGTCAGCAGCATTTAGCACACAAATTGAGTTGGTTTATTTTTTCGTTAACCCAATTCGTGCACACGCCGTTTGCGTGTTCACGTTTTAACAAAAACAACAAATAACACAAAATAAAAATTGTGCGAAAATATAAAAATCAAAAAACAAAATGGAGAATTTGTGTGAAAAAATGAAAATAAAAAAGTTGCAACAAAGCGGCGTTGAGCGTATTTTGCGCGCCCATTCAAATTCGCGTTAAATGAAAAGTGATGAACTCCCGCAATGCACACACACACGTACACAGAAGCACAGAGCGTCGCGCTACTGCACTGCGCCACAGAATATGCAGCGAAATGGAAAACATGCGCAATGCGCCGCGTACTTGTTTTTCGCCACTGCTTTTCACAACTTTTCTGCATTTTTTCTCTTTTATTTTTATTTTTTTTATTTGTTTAACCAATGCTGCCACTTTTGGCATGGCTGTCGTTTCTTTTTTTCAGCAGCATTCGCACAAAAGCGTACAATTTCACTTTTACGCACGCCAGCACACATGCAACTCTGCACACACACACACACGCACAGGCAGGCAAGCAGGTAGAAGCGAATGTGCATTCGGGCCGACCGCCTCGCTCGCCATTGAGAGCAATTCGATAGTGAATGGATGGGGGAGCCGCTGCCAACTCTTAACTTTGCTACTATTCTGGCAACTACTACGTTTTTTGCTGCTTCTACTACTTTGTGCCTGCTTAGTAGATATTATAGTTTTGTTCACATTAATGCTAATGCAGCCTTTTTCGGACTGAATGGCTCTTTAGTTTATTTATGCCAACTAAGTATTTGTAGCTATGTACATACTATTTTTATGTGACTGAGTGGAAGAGCACAAAATGTGTGCACTGAAATGAGCTTTTCATAAAAATAAAACCATTAAGAAATTGTAAAAAGATAAAGGCAAAGACTAGTGTTGCCACTTTCCTGCTAGATGAATGTTCTTTATAGTCGCCCAAATGTCGAGTAAATGCTAAGCAGAATATTTAAGGTTAATTTAATTTAAAATTAACTCAATAACTTAACAGAATATCATTAAAATGTAATCAAAATGTAATGCAAAAGTAATGTAAGTTTAACTTTGTTTCTTTTTATTCACTCCGCTTGGGAAGGTAAAGCCTCAACAAGGCTAATTCAAGTTTAATTAATCGATTGAAGTTCTGGCAAGGAGGTTGATTGGCTTATTGCGAGCAGTTCTAAATGATGGAGCTGCCATCAATTGTCCCCTAGGAGAGACGCCTCCGTATGGCGAGAGGGTTTTGACTAAATTAGATGAGCGTCCTCTGCAGTAGCGCACACATGATTTTATTTTGGGGGGTTTTGACTACAACTTTTGAGCCAAATACCATTCAAAAACATATTTTGCACCAGAATTTTTTGTGTTTGGGGGGTTTGAACTCCCAACCCCGCCTCTGTGCGCCACTGATCGTCTGGGCCTGGTGTTTTCGATGAGCGCTGAGTAGTTTTCGCTTAAAACATACTCACTCTACTGGTGGTGTTGTTGTTGTTGCGCTGCACGACTACTGAAAGTGAGGATCTGCTGCGTTGTGCTCATCCACCGAATTGAGTGCGAAGTATGGAAATATGTGATTGAGAAATTTTGATGGAATAAGAACAATTCGAAGGAAGGAAATACTGAAAAATTTGAAAAAGTGCAAAACCAACCTTAAATGGGAATCGAAACCACGACCTCTGGGAGAAGAGCAGATGGCCCTTCTCTGGGCTACCCAGGCACTCTTGAAATGTAATGCAAATGTAATGTAATGTATTTTAATGTAATTTAATGTAATGTAATTAATGTAATGTAATGTAATGTAATGCAATTTAATGTAAGGTAATGTAATGTAATGTATTTTAATGTAATTTAATGTAATGTAATTAATGTAATTTAATGCAATGTAATGTAATGTAATGTTAATGTGGCGACCGTCTGCACGTTCCCAACTACAAATCGATAGTAGACTAGTTAAAGGTTAGGAGCCACGTAGGCTTCCAGACTGCTCGAGTGCCATAGGCGTCAAATGGTACTTGTGCTATCTCGCGAAAGCCTTAACACCTGCTCAGGCCAAACAGAAAGTCCTGGATCACAGCAAACTAACTTCGTTTAATGCATAGAAGAGAAGCGCCACGCAAATTAGTTTCGGAAAGACAAAGACTGAGCAACAGACTTTTTCAAATTGTAATTTTTGATCAAAAGCAGGGACTTAACTATTATAAGTTCTTTAACAAAATAATTGCAATGTGACTATTAAAATGTAACATAATTTTTTTTCGTTGATTCTAATTATTATTTGCATCAGTTAATTTTTACGTTGCATAATAACTTTTTTGAGAAACAAGTATTTTTTTCGTTCTCGATAGTTTTTATTTTGGGATTTTTTTTACGTCGCTTCATAACTTTTATTTATGACTTATTTTTACGTTACCTTACCACATTTTGAGTATGAATTGATTTTTAATTGATTAGTTGGTGGTAATTGGTTTTTTGCAGTTAATTTATGTTTATCAACGTAAAAAAAAATTTTCAAAATAATAGTTATCGGTCATAAATAAAAGTAATGAAGTAACGTAAAAAAAATTTCAAAATAACAGTTATCGTTAACGTAAATAAAAAAAGTCATAAATAAAAGTATTAAGCAACATAAAAATAAATTCCAAAAAAATAATTATCGACAATGAAAATTATACCTGTTTCTTTTAATAATTATTATGCAACTCAAAAATATTTACTACATGATAATAGTTACAGCCCACCTAAAAAATTTCTTAAATTACGGCAATATTTTTATTTCGAAAAATATGGATAATAATTATTTTAGGTCTCTGATCAAAACACTTAAAATACAGAAAGTGGAAACTTACGCAAACTTTTATTATTGTGGCCAATGTAGAAAACAGCCATGTTTGATACAAATTGTAGTACAAAATCTTTGAAAGGTCCCCAAATACACACAATTTGTAGAATTTAATGAACTTCATTATATAACTTAATTTATTTATTTTGTGTATGAAATTAATCTCACATATTAAGAACCACCCAAAATCTACACAGAGATACTTAGTTATACAAAATTCTCTTAAAAAAATTTCTGAACCATGCAACCCAAAAATTTCGCGCACATCATTAATCAACTTGAAAGCCCGACACGCTGCATGTGACAAAATATCATCGCAGAAATGCGACAGCACCTACAACTGAAAACCGACTTTCTGCCATCGGTATATACACAGCTATACCCAACTCTGACCAACTGCCGCGCTACTATCTCGCACTTTAATCTACGTTCCCTCATTTCCGAGCTACTCTGCCAGTCGCTTCCCTGCGAACGGCTTTGGTGACCCAACATTTCTGATGACTTCAAATAATTTGTCTTACTTATGTTGCGCGTAAATTTTTTGTTGCCATTGTCAGTTGCGGGTTGACGACATTTCCTTTTTCGCCATGTTATGCCACTCGACGACGCACACACACACACACACACACACATTCACACGCGGTATGAGCGCTTATGAGGAAATGTCAACGCTGCCAGATGCAGTGGAACTTCTGGCGGCAAATGAATGATAGCGAAGTTGTTCACATTTCTGCCATGTTCCCCTACTTTGTATGCCCTACACAGCGCTGATGGGTTTAGCACACTTGGACAAGGAGTTTGGAAGCACAGAAGGAGGTGTGGTATATGTAAATGTACGATCAGGACCAACAGACGAATCGATACTGTTCGACTGTTCGTTTGCATGTCTATTTATTTGTTGCCTGTTACTCTGTCCATCTGTCCAACTATCCATCCCTGGATTCGACAACCGACTCGGAACTTATGACCGAAAACATACATACATATATCAGGTTCAACATATCCAGTGTGGCCGATGGTGCAGGGTATGAATCAGTCGATCAAAGCAACTCAAACTTCCTTACTTGTAGTGTTGCTTCTTTTTTTAATGCCCAAAACACGACATCTGGTTGTGGTTTTTGTAGTTGGATGTTCTTTAACAGATACCGCGACATTTTTTGTTCAAACTTAAATTTTGCGCTAACCAAGCAAAATGTTGAAATTTCAGTTTTTTTTCCAAAACTTCAAGCAAAAAAATTTTAAAATTTAATTTCAAAATTAAAGGAGCATCTTTAAATATAATTAGGATCAAGAACTCGCATTCATACAAAACAAAAATATTTTTAAAATATTTATAAAGACTGGCACAATGCGAAACGAGAAAATCTCGCCCCTTCAGTTTACGCCCATCCCCAACTTTCTATTGTTCTCGCTCGGCCGCGCACTCACCTGGAAAGCGGCCCAAAATTTGTATGAGCCCTCAGTAATCACGAAATCGTAGTAACCCTTCAGGGGATCGCCCTTGATGTAGCGTCCCTCGCTCGCATCCGCCTTGGTGTCCTGGCGCGCCGTCATTTGACGCTTCTCGCGCACGCCCTGCGTTTCGCCCTGTGCCGCCGCGTCGCCCTTCGCTGCAACAATGCGGCGACGTGGCTCCACTTTGCTCGTTGGCGTCAATTCAACACTCGACTCGCTGTCCGCAGCGGCACCCTCAGGTGCAATAGTGGTTGTTGTTGTTGTTGTCGATGTGCTTTTAACTGTGGCAGTGCCCTTTGTGGGCCGTGTGCCCTTCACGCGACTATTGTTGTTGCTGTTGAACTTTGGCGGCTTTTTCGAATTGATGCGAGATTTTAAATTCTGTTGCTGCTGTTGTTGTTTTCGTTTCAGTTGCTGTTTTTGCTGCTGTTTCTGCTGCTGTTGTTCCTGGTTTTGTCGATGCACTGCCACCACATTCCATGCGGCCGCAAATGCCTGGTAAATGTCCCACATGGTTTTGAGGCTTTTCAGCGTGGAAAGCAGAGTGTTCTCAGTGTTTGGCACAGGTTGCTTTTCCATCGACTGAGGGCGTCGTTGTGTTTGCAGTTGTTGTTCTTGTTGCTGCTGCTGCTGTTCGCCTGGTTGTGGACGTTCTTTGTGCGTTGGCACCGGTGCGGCTGGATAGTCGTAATCGCTCATAGGGGCCGCAGAATCGTAGGCGGCATAGGGATCACTGCAATGGAAAAGCATTCAAAAACGATTTTAGAACGAAACTTTTAGTCAGTATTTTTTCAAAAAGCCAATGCGACCAACAAAACACAAAATCAAATAAAAGGTATGAATATTGCAGTCGGTATTATTCGAATTGAAGTTGGGTACTCTTTTTGATGAAGTGAAGAACCGGTGCCAGCAGTTTCCTTTAAAAAGCCTCAAGCTTTAAAAACGCTGCTTTATCGAATGGGGGAGACAATTTATACGCTGACTTTGCGTCTTACTTCTATCAATTGAGTGGGTTCTCCACTACTGGCCGCTACCACCACTCGGCACTACCTCTTGTTTAGTGGCCTGTACAACAGCTTAACCCTTTCGACCCCGAATTCTGCCATGTGTCGCGATATTACCTTTTGGTATTAAAATCATGAAACACTTACCTCAGAAGTTTTCAGACGACATTTGAAGTCGCCCGCCTCTTTGTTAGAGTTCTAGAGCTAGTTTACTTTTGAACAACTTTAGCTTGGAACGGGTTAAATAAATTGTGTATCAATATTTTTTAATTACAGAAAAATTATTTAATATTTATGGCAAAATACAAAATTATCACTTTTTGATTTTATTTAACCATTATTAAGGAAACAGGGTTTTGATCAAACGCGCCCAATTCGTAGGCTTCAATTAGAACACAAACTTTTCCTGATATCGCTGCACATTATTGGAAATTATTTTGGGGATAACAGTAACATTTTTGTAATTTGCTATGAATTCACTTCTAAAATTATTAATTTGTTGGTGCCTACTTAAATTAAACCCATAAATCAATCGTAGCTTTTGCTATAAGATGACAAATAGGTGAAGTTGCTCTCATACAGCTTTGGAGTCGAAAGGGTTAACAGATGAAGAGGAAACAGGGACTACCCCACTTCCCTTGAACTTATGCTGAGAACAAGTTTTCGAACAAGTCTTGCATAGCATTATTCGAATTCTTAGAATCTTAAAAAATTTGGTGTTTTTATGCAAAAGGGCGAAGAGATATTGAAAAAGGTCCTCTTAAAACTTTATCCTTGAATATCCTTGGAAATTTCCAATTTTTGTTTTTTAAATATATCTTAAGGGCTAATATGTACACTACCACATCCTCGAAATTCATCCCTTAACTTTATTAGTTTAAGATATAAAAAATTGAATACTTCTCTCAATAAGGATTTTTTTCTTTCATTTGATACCCATATTGTTATTTTACATTGCGCTCAGTTTTTAAATTCTTTTTTTAAATAAACATGTCCTTGAAATTTCAAAGTCCTTTTAAAAAAATTTTATCTGGTCTGATTACGTTCATGAATAAATCTAATTGGGTAATGAATTAAATTAGATTAGAGACTGTTGGATTATTAGTAAGAGACTATTGACTATTGGTATGAGACTATCTCTCCATATAAACAAAAAAAACTACAATTGGTTTTCTTAACTTAAACTAACCTTTTAACTGCTATTGTTCGCTCTATTTTTTCTTCATTTCCATCTTATTAAATTTCCTTTATTTTCTGTACTGCGTAATTTCTCTCCTTTTCTGTCCCTTTTTTTCTGTTTTTTATCCACAATTAACTTTACAACAAATTCCCCAACCTTAAACATTTCCCATTAAAAAATTACCCAAAATTACAAAAAGCCATTGCATAGTTTTTGGCTGCACAACCAGATACCACATAATCAACAACAACAACAAAAACAACCACAATGAACCCACAACGAGACAAACCGACAAACAGTCAACCAGCCAAACAACACAATTTGCCACATTTTCGCTTACAGCATATTTTTGTTGTTGCCGCTTCCCTGCGCTTGTTGTTGCTGTAATTGGTATAGTTTGTTTGTTCAGTGTCATTTATCGATGCTGTTGTTGTCGTTGTTGGTTGTTGCTACCATGTCATTTATGGTTTATGCGCCTCACTGCACACGCACACAGCAAGCAAAAGTGGAAATGGTGGAGGAAGCAGAAGAAGAAGAATGTTGCACTGTCAAAGTTGCAACATAAAAGAATTACGCGGCCCCTTGCAGCATCAGCTCGAGCGTGTGTCGAGCTGCCACACAACAACAAAAGCAACTGCCATGGCAGCAACGACAGCAACAAAAAACAGCAACAATTTTAGCAGCTTTGCGTTTGCTGTCGGTGCACTTCATTTGGTGGCGGCGGCATTGTGTGCGTGCGTTTGCCGTGCAGTGTACACATGCAAGCATGTGTTGCACGCGCTAGTGTGGATGCAATAAGAAAGCAACAACACAAACAACTAAGTATTATACTTTGAAGTTGCTGGCGACCGCAACGCGCTGACTGCGGTGCGGCTGAGCTGGTTGCTGGCGGTTCAAGTAATGATGTAAGGGGAGCGGATAATATGGATGGAGCTGCAAGTGAGGAAGCGGATAAATTTCGACATGAGTGTGAGTGAGTGTGGCTGAGCCTGACACTGATTTTCTTCATAGCAACTGTGCTGCTTTTGGGCGCTTTCCGCGTACGAGGCAAGGCGGCTGCGGCAAAGTTAAGGATAATGATGATTTTACGCTGAGTTTGGCAGCAAAATTCCGTCAAGCCATAAATGGGCGCAGTTGCCTGCAGTTAACGCGTGCCCTCTCCTACTCTCGCGGTCGCCCTGCCACTCGCTTTCTCTGTGGCAGTGAATATGTTTGCATTTAGAATTTGCAGACGAGTCGGTACAGCGGAAATTGTTAGTGCATTGTAAGCAGCGGAAGCGCAAACAGCAGCGGAAACAGTGGCATCGACATTTTGCAAATCACGCGGCAGCACAATTAGCTGCACCAGCAGCCACCGCACGCAGCGCCAACTGCAGCGCACCGCTTTTCGATGTGCAACGAAGCGCGGCCCAGGCAGCCGAGCTGCAGAAGTGCCGGAAACGATGGCAGACTTTGGCACTAATTTCCATAGGAAACTCAAAAGCTTTGGCATACTATTCGAAGAACTGGCAAGAGTTGATCAATTGGCGACAGCTTAGAACGGCGTTGAGTGGGACCAAGTCGCAAAATTGTTGGGCGGGTATTTTGAATGCATAATGGCAGCTTAGCTGTGGCGTCATATTTAAAGCTGCTCTCTTTCACAGGAATTCAACCCAATTTCAGGCTGTCCTTAATGTACTCTAATTAATGTCACGTATACGCCACGTGCGGCAGCTTTGAAACTTCATTTCATTAAATTTGTTTTTGTCAGCGTGCTAAGCTCATGTTTCAACATCGTATTGTGGTATTTTGTGTTTTTATGCGCAACGTGTTCGTCTAGCACACACATTCACTTATAAAAAAGTATTTTAACGGCTGCGTGTGCGCATTAAAAAACAATTCAATTAAAACGAAGCGACGCAACGCGTCACTGCCGCTAAGCCGCTGGACGCGTTGCCCATGACAACAGTTGTGTGCTCGCATGTGAGCAGCAGTGTGTACGTCTAATTAGTTTGCACAATTTAATCACAAACACACACATCCATTTGAATGCAACAAAGACGAAGGCGTCAATGCAAAACAAATCGCTTGAACAGCAAAACAAAAAACCCGAGCAATGGCACAAAAAAGCGCGCACAGCTTCAACTTTTGAGCGATGGCACATGCAAACTTTTTCATTTATGTAATGAAAGCAATGCAGCGCAGCGCCGGCAAAAGAATTAAAAGTAAAACCCATAAAATCCCAACGGCACACACACACAAGCGCAGCGAAATTCAAAGCAAACGAGCGAAACTTTTTGCAAATGTTTGCTCGATGCTGAAAATTTCGAGAGTGCATTTTTTTTTTTATTACCCAACAACATTTTTCACTTACTTATAGAAACAAAAAAATTTTAATTTTTCTTTTTATTTTTTGTTTGCACTTGAAAACTTGCAGCTTTGTTGCTGTCAGATTGTTTGGCCTAATTAAAAGTGCGTCAACATTGCGGAAGTGTGGAAGATCCGATAAGCAGCAGACAAACGGAACCGGAAAAATTTAGCGGCGCCGTCAAACTTTGCAAACTTTTGCAAAATGTGCGCAAAAGGCTTAAGCAAATCTAAACAAATGGCAAACGAATTTATGTAATACTTATAAAAAGTTTAAGTATAAAATTTGGTGCTTTTAAAGAAGCAGAACTTTGAGACAGGTTTTGGATCAAAATCCCGCGGATTTTACGCAAGTCACGTGATGGAATCCATTTTTTTTTTCGGTCACAGATTTGGAGCTTTTCGTCCTAATTCTTCTTTCTAGTATTTTCTTTACTTTTATCAGCTATATCCGGTCATCTCGTGCTAATGTTTAGTTAGTCATTTTTTACAGTATTTAAAGTCTATGACTTGGATTCCTCAGTGATAGTTCTCAATCCTAGACGTGAATTCCAACCATATCCTAATCCTTATCTTTAGTTCATTGCTTTGATTCATAGTTTTGTTTGATTGTTATAGCTCTGGGCTATTTTTATTATTCTTAATTGTGTAAGGAGTCACCTTGGCCACGTAAACCCGATGGTCCACTTTAGCTTCCTACAAGCTACTCTCCTTAGTTACGTGCGCGGATCTTCGAATCAGAGCTACAAGACTCATGAAGAAGAAGAACAAGAATCATGCGACCGTAAAACTTTTCAAAGGCTCTCAATTTAAACTTCTCATATTGAGATTTTTGAGTTTGTGGACTGAAATATGGATCTCAACTACTCCTATTTATATAACAAATTCAAAAACGAAAATCATCCAACAGTGGACTAAGCATCTCGCATTTTTGAAAAATGTCCTCGAAAAAACTCGTCTAAAGGTGCCCATACTCTGGATTTTAACTAATCATATCGACATGTTTTAGGAACCAAAATTATCCAACGATTCCTTGAACTGGACCTCAACTACTCCTTTTGACATATTAGAAAACGAAAATCGTTCAAGATTCGGGATTCCATTTGCTCATGACGACCTTTTAGAGAAACGAAAATCATTAAGCAGTCTTTACACTATAGATTCCAACTAATTGTTTTCCCATTTAAAAAAATCAAAGTCAGCCAATGGTTCCTATACTTTTGATTTAAACTACTCATATTAACACTTCTATCGAGGATCCATGACTTTGGATTCCAATGATTGCTAGATTCTAAATCTCACTTACTCGTTTCAATATATTAAAAAACGAAAATCATCGAACAGTTTCTAAACTCTGAATCTCAATAAACTGTGCCCACATTTTCGAAAAACAAAACAATCTTCAAACCATTTAAAGCTGTAGCACTCTTCATCAAAGAACTCGTATATGATGTTGAACAGGTTTTTCATCTTTCAAGCACATATCACAATAACCAATAAGTCTCATTTCGATACATATAAATTAACAAATCACTGAACGAGTTTTACGGTGATTTTCAAGTTAATTTTTCGCTGTTGATCTGTACAACCAGCAAGCAAAATGCAAGCGAGCTATAAATGCAAAAAAGTCGGTTAGATCTTTAAGGATGTGAAGCTTTGCAAAGACACAGTTTTGTTCCTCGTTTTCGCTCTAATCCTCAATTATAGCGTTTCATTATATAATTCAGCACCTACTCCTACTTACGTTCTTGATTCCTGCTACTCACCTCTTCAATCTTTATGCTGAGTACTCCTTGGTTTAGTAGATATAATAGCCTACCGGGCTCTCAGAACATGAGGTTGTTCCTTGCTCTCCTTCAAATCTAGCTAGCAATTTTCTGAAATCTACTTTCTATCCTCTAATTCATTCCTCATCAGTTTAGTGGCTCGATGCATCCACCCATCTACTGTGGTATCACAATGAGCCAAAAGTTATGCTTAAGTAAGGTATTCACATTGAAGGCTGCCACTCCTACCTAATTTATCCTAGTGGCTCGATCCAATCCTATGCCAAAAATCTTCAGTCTCAGCCTCATCAATTCACTATCAGTCGCATCAATGGTCTTTTCCTAGCTATTGAACTAATTTGCCCAACCGCAGCCAGCCACATTACCCATTATTTATATGACCTCATTAACACCCTGTATTCATATTTTAATTACGCGCAATCAACTCACAATTTAAGCGAAAATAATGCGCAACGTCCTCTTGCGCGGCAATTAATGTCGCCTTGCCATGACTTTTGCTGTCAGATTTTATATTATGATTGTTGTTGTTGTTGTTGCTATTGCAATGTCATGTCTGCTCAAGCCATCTCGCCTACTAGTGTCTGTCCTGTACTCTTATCCTGCTCGGCTTGGCGTTGATGAACGACACCACGTCTGATGAGGCTTATTTGTCATGACGCTCGCCCCGTTGTTATTGTTGGCGCCGTTTATTGTTGTAACAAGCACTTATTGTTGTTGTTGTTGTTGCCTTTATATCATTGCAGACACTTTAGCTGTTATAATGACATGTTGTTGTTTTTTATTACCATGAATTGTTATTGTACTTTATAATGGGGCAGCACATGTTGCGTCCTACGCTTTTGGCTTTGGCGAAACGGACTATGGCGCAACTCCTATTGACACACAACCACACACACTTACAAGCAGACGGTTGATAGGCGCACATACGCGTTACTGGCGGCAAGCTAAGTGCGAATAAAACAGCCACAGTGGAGATTTAAGACGATGAATTCAAAATGCATTAAGGGGAGAGACAACTTGAGTGATTACATATCGTTGAAAATTTCAAAATTAAATTTTTACAGATTATTTTACATACTTTGGAAAGAAGGTTGAAACATTTCTCGTTTAAAACTCGCGCCCCTGGCTAGAACTTTGGCGGAACTTAATTCGTTTCATAATTTCATAAATTTTTAGTCATCTAAATTGTGTTTAAAACCGAGTTTAAAAACTTTTTGAAATAATAATTTTTGAAATAATAATATAATAATTTTAAAATAATAATAAAACAAATTGTTTCCAGTTTCTAGTAATCAGCAGTCGGGTTATAAATTTCAAAATTTGTTGGCAACACTGCTAGGAACTCTTTTTTCAAATAACGTATATTACCGTTGCTAATGAGCATTTAGGGATTAATCCTATTAAATCTTTTATTGCGATTTTACAATACTCGCACTGCTTTCGCACACACCGAGAGCAGCAGAACACACACATTGCTCCCCCAGTTGCAGTTCAAACACGATCGCTAACAATTTTTTTAACTTCGACTCCTCAAGACTGTTGTCGCAGTCGCCCGCTTTTCACGCAGCAGATGCCAGCCGACAGCAACAATTGCCAACGCAGCGCCCTGTTTAACCATTCAATGCGCGACAAGGGGGGTGCGCCGACAGGCAGTCTTTAATAATGTCTCGATTTGTGCGCTGCTTCGATTTCAAAGACGTTTGCAGTGTGATTTGATGCTGCCGAGGCATTTTTTTTTTGCAATTTGCTGCACATCCGCATGGCAGCTGCCGACCCGTCATGCTGCATTTTCTGCACATTTTCTTTTTCTTACCCATATTTTCTTTGAACCAACTGCGCGCCGCACACGCTTTGGTTGCATTTTAATTTAATTTTCCACTTGTCAATATGCTGTGCAACAATTGCAGAAACAACAACAATAACAAACAATGCAGTTGCAAATATTGCAGTGTCTTAAGAAAAAGCGTCAGCAGTTAAAAAAGTTGCTGAAGTGGCGAGTGGCGGAGTAGGAGACGCGTAGCAGCAGCCGCAGAAAGCTGGAGCTGGCAGTGGCGCCAACTCAAAAGCAGACAATTGAATCTGCTCGTATTTGCCGAGCATACGCGCGCACTTCTCTACTCGCATTTGCTGTTTGTCTGTGTGCGCGTATTTATGTATGTGTGCTTGCATAAATGCCTGTCTTGTTGCTGTGAGTGTGTCTGTGTGCGCATAATTTGTATGGCGCACATTTGCTGTCTGTATCCACGTCATGTCAGCGCGCTGCATTCAAATTATTTCCCCACTTTGTTCCGTTTCCCCGCACTCGGCCTGTGCCCGCTGCACATCATCTTCGATGCTCTGCTGCATTCGCCAGCACAAAGGATGCAGCTGCGCATCCTCTTTGAATTTCAATAATGCTGCCTGCAACTCCGTGCCATGACGCGCGGCAACACAATGCAATGCAATGCGAAAACGGATTTAATTGTATCAAAATATGAATGTATAATTTTGCTTTGCTTTTGTCATGCACCGTGCAATGCAACGCCTCGGCAAGGCATGTCAGCGCATATTAAAAATATTTCAAGCATGTACAATACATATCCACTTAAGTACCTAATGTACACACACGTTATGCACATTAATGTTTTTCTAAATAAAATCGAATAAGCTGCTCGTTGCAGCGACACGTTTTCTAGGCAAATTTGCACTAAGTTAACAACGAAAATGCTATAACACACACCAACACATGCACAAATGCACAGAGTGTACGCGTAATCGTCGATTTTAATACTCAACAATGCACTGAATGCGTAGCATAACTCTTGAATTATTTTCATATCGCTGCTTTATACGCGTTTCACCATAAGCGCTTCTACGCGCTTCTACATGCGCCTCGATATGTCAGGCTCTCTTGCATCGAAGTTTAAAAAATCGAATTATTCTTCGTGGGCCATGTGGCCCACGTGGAATCAGGACTCCACGTATACAAGTTCCATAGCTGAGAGTCACTTGGTGGTCCTGTTGAATTTATCAATGTGACTTGAGTGCAACTTCTTTATTTGGTGGTCCAGTTGAATTTACCAATCTTTTTTATTTTCACTCTTAATTTTCTTCTCTTTTTGTCATTTTTTGCATCGACTTCTCAGCATATGGCACAGCTCTCTTACTTACCTTTCGTATGCTACTTAATATTTGATTTTTTGTTTTCTTCGAGAGTTCCTACTACAACTTTTTTCGGCACCGCTGTATGAATGTTTGATTATGCTCCTCAAATTCTTAATTCATATCTTCTGAAATCAAAATGTTCTTTTTCTCATCTCTCTTCTGTCCTCTTTACTATTTTTCTAGTCCCCATTTTCCTCATTTTCCAAACATTAAAAACCATATTTCTTTATTTATTTATTTATATATTTATTTATTTATTTATTTATATCTGTTTTTATTTATTTATTTATGTATTTATTTACTCATTTATTTATTTATTTATAATTCAGTAAAATAAAAATTAATTTTAACAGATTAAATAAATATTAATAACCTGTAATTAATATCACTCATGCGCCCCACTAACCCGATCACCCATTTCACCACTCACGTCATCATTATTTATGCCCTATTCGCACTTCCAGTCAAATTTATTTATTTAGAATTGCACAAAACTTCGACACTTAAACTTGTGCACAAAAAAGTTCAACAACATTTCGGCGAAATTTAATTAAGTGTGAAACGGAAAACCCACGCGCCCGCCAACGCTCTCTTTTGCCATTCAGCAACGATGCGCGACCCTCATTTTAAATAAATCAATACCAACCGCCAACGATAAGCAATACAAAGTGCCAATAACAATAAAACCAACTACACTAACAACAACAACAACAAAATGTTGCCACAACTTTATACCTAAGCAATTTGAAAAGGGGTGAGCGAAAAAATAGCCTCAAGCACGTAAGAAATATTTCACCATTTTTTTGTTCAAGTGGCATAATGAGAAAAGTTTAATTTTACATTACGAACATTGAATAGACATTACAAAAACACCAAACAACAACAACCAACCCGAACTACATTTGTACAATAGACCAACTAACCCACTAAAACCTTAATGAATTTCCCATAAATCAATCGAAAAATTCACGCGGAGCCAAAGAAAAAATTATTCGTTCGTTTTTGTGCTGCCTTAATGTTAGCCAAGATTTGGATGGGAAACTTTGCTTGTATTAAAATCACATTCACACATTTGCAGGAAATCTTATCGCATTCTAGCCGAAGCTTGCTGCCAGCCTTGGCGCCAGCTGCCACCGACACCTTCGAATGGCGGCATAAAATTCAATTTACACGAAAGCAGGCACAACATCCGCAGGGATTGCGAGCGCACAATAAATATTTAGTTGCCATATCAGCGACAACAACGAGAAAGTGGCAAACTAGAGTATTTGCACAACGAAAGACAAAATCTGGGCGCGGCGACGGAGCTATCGCAGCCGTTGCGTCGGAGTCGCTGCGCAGCCGACAGCCAACAATGTTTCTTGTGAGAGTAATGTGTGTTGGTGGCATTTACCAGCGGATACATTTTCAATAAGCAAATTTACGCCAGTGTTGCCGCTCGGCTGCCGCTTATCTGCTCAAATATTTAAAGCTGCTCCTTTCTAGCGTTTTGCTACTTTGTTGCCGTTTTTGTGTTGTTTGCAGCATTTATTGTGTTTATTTCTTGATGCTGTAGTTTTTTGTTGTTGTTTTTTGTTTTTATTGCATTGTGTGTGCCTTCGTAAATCCGTTTACAAAAACAAAACTATTTGATTTTATATACATCAGCTTGTTACGTTCCTATTACGTTATTTTCTACTTGCAGCCATACCCCGTCATACTCCTCCCGCGTCTAAGCTAATCTCTACACAACCCGTTTAAGCCAGCATGAGTTGTAATTTTAGCCCATCTCCAGCCACTTACGGGAATACGAGTCGTGAGCTTAAATGTGCCATTATGCAGGCGGTGAAGGGTCGGAGGAGAGGCGGAGCTGGGAGGTAGTCAAAAGTTTTTGTTTAAATTGTGAAATTGACTTTAAGCGTTTGTGAATATGAAAACTTTGTCAAAACATACACACACACACACACACACATACATACATACAGACATACGCAGCATGTATGCCGAATGGAAGTTTAGTGTTGGTGTGTGCCTTAGTCGTCGAGTGTTTCCCCAACGAATAATGCTTTCTCCGAAAATGTTTACCTAACAACTCAATACTAAAACAAAACATTTATAAACAAAATTTGTTTATTTTATAAACAAAATTTGTATTTTAGTTGTTAACATTATGACTGCGACTCGATCCAGTCTGCTGAATTGTTAATAAAATATTTAAAAACTGAGGAAAAAGTTTTCGATTAAATCTGAACACCATCGAAACTCAAATTTACAACATTTTCATTTCGCTAAAAGAAAACTTTCCATATGCTTGAACAATCTTATGAAATGTTTTGATTATTTATAAATTGTTTTTGTTTTCATCTGCGCCAACTGGTTGTTTAGGGCTTCAGCGGTGGATGCATTAAACAATCAAAACAAACAAGCAACGAAAATTCATCTCGGCCTCTACCGCAGTAGGCAATGACAATTTCCTATGAGAAATGGATTTAATAGCTGCTGAAAGAAAATATTGAACGTAACTCACATAGAAAAACGTTTGACCTGCACGGGCCAGAATAAAGATGGCGATTGGTCGTAGGTGATTTTTTTGATTGATGGGACTTTCTAAGTTCGAGTGATGCATGCTAGGTTAGAATTTCATACAGCACACTGTCAAACACTCTGTAAAAGTGAATGTCTGGGTTGCTTTTCAGAAAGCGGATTTGAGTGCTTAGAGCTCTTCAGACAAAATTTGGATTCGGGTAGATGGCTCAAAATTTATAAATGCGTCCTGTCAAAATGGACTAAAAGGATATTTGAACCCGATAAACGAATATTTTTGAAAACTACTGACTACAGCTGACAAGCCGTTTTCTCTATTCCACAGTGAGTTTGGTTCGACATTAAACCCCACAGACGAACCTGATTCACCGTATAGCAGTCAAAGGCTCACCTGTATTGTCACAACCTACTATGATATTTTTTTTTAATATATGCAATTATTTGAAATTTTCATATTTCGCAATTAAAAATGCATATTTGTCTATTTATCAGTAAGCTTTGCTGAAAATTTTATGTAGGTAGTCAAAATGACTCGTTTTGGGCATTTAAGGTAAATGTTGCAAAATAGTGGTAAACAATTTTTTTACAATACGTGTATTTTTAATTTATTTATTCCATTTAGCTTTAAAAATTAGTAAAAGTCACGTAAGATATTTTTTTGGAATGCATCGCTTTGCATAAAAGTTATTTACAATAAAAGACCTCAATGTAGTCAAAATGACTACCTTGGGCATTCTAATATTAATATTTTTTTTGTTTAAATCATTAGAATATTTTATTCAAAACTACAGTTTAGATCTTTGGTGCATTTCATTAAGACAAATTTATACTTCAGGTCCTTGAAACATTTTGTTGAAGATACTACTTCTAGGCTAATTTTTTATTATAATGCGCGATGCATCACAGTGTTTATTTAGTTTTATTTTATTTATTATTAAGAAAACCTAAGTCTTTTAATTACACTTGAAATAAAACAGAACCACATGAAAGTGTCTCTCAGACAATGTGCCCAAAACTTGTTAAGTAATACCAAGGAACACACCAATAAGCAAAAACAAAAATACTTTTGCTAAGCCTTTGGCATTCATCGCACATTCTGTAGTAAAAGCTTCAAAATGCCAAAACCATCTAGAAAATATCTACCAAAGTTTCGTGAATACAAAGTAGTATAAGGCAAAGTAAGATTTCCAACTAAGATTTTACTTTGACTGTTGTTGCACAATTTCGTATTTCTGCTACAACATTTTGTGAGCGACACAATTGACATTTTTGCACAAATATTAGCTTTGCATTTGCTCTACAAGAAGGCAGACATACACAAATATCGCAAGAGCTGAGCAACTAAAATCAGAGGGAGAGGGCAACACTTAAGCCGATGGCATTTTTGGCAAATTTAAAGCGATTTTGTATGCTATAATGCATCAGCATTGGTGGCGCCATTTGCAAGACATGATATGTGTGCACTATAAGTGATTTTGTGGTAAGCAACGACGCCGTAAAGCCAACAATGTGGAGTTGTGATTGAACGAGGTAATGTTTAAGTGGGAGTGCTGAGTGCTTGTTGTGAGTTTAAGATAGTTCCGTTTGGTTTAAGGGAGTAGTTGAAATAACTTTTGGATTTTTCAAACTTTAACTTTAACGTTTAACTTTACTTTTTGATTTGTCAAACAAAGTTTGTGCCAATGGGTATAATTTTCTATACAAATAAAAAATGTTGAGGTTGCAAATAAATTTTTTGGGTTTTATTTTATAACTTTGAAGTTTGATAAGTTTATAACAAGTTTTGTAAGCAATGACAAAAGTACAGAAAAACCAAACTTTTCTTGCATCAACTGGCCGCTTAGTAGCAAATGCCAAATCTCTGAGAGTGAAATTGCCTACAGAAAAGCCTTCAACTCGCCGTTCAGGATCAGTATAGGACAGTTGACACCTTTCATCCGTAATCAAAATGTCATTTCAAACGTATTTCATACCATGAGTTACATTTAATTGCTTTCAAAACTTTTTAAAACTTACTTATGTCTGCTGCAAAAGTTCGCCCAACTCTTCATACGAGCACACAAATCAGCCTAATTTCTAACTAAATTACGTACAATTTATTAAAAAAAAATTATCTCAAACTTGTTCCATTGTGTGCAATGATTTTATTTTCAAGTACAAGTAATTCTGATATAATTTGGAAAAATAACAGAAACTTAATAAACTTATTTTGGTAAGGGGATAACAACGGTCACATTATCAACAACACCAGCAAAGGTGAAAACATCGAATGTAGTAAAAACAAAACAATAACAAGTCACGAACTGTCCTCACCACGCACACACACGTACACAATCCAACAAACAAACACACGCCCAAGCACATTTGCAGAGTCAACAACAAATAACGGCAACAAACATTTCGAAAAAATTAAATTAAATTGTGATACGGCAAATCCCAATCACTCATACGCCCCAGTGGCAGCAATGCTTTCAAACTTTTGATTGCGCACGCAAACACTTTTGATTACTTTTTTATGCTCGCCAAGCCGCGGCTTTGTGTTGCCAACAAAGCACAGAACTGCAAAAACCTGGCACGCAGCGCCCTTAAGTATGCCTTAAAAAAGCGTGTGCAAAACAAAGCGGCAGACAGTGACGGCATCATTTCAGTGCCATTCCATGTTGTCAAGTACGTTTGACAAATAAACACGTTTTACAAGCGCCATCAAAATACAACTACAAATTTTGCCAAATATTTAGAAAAAACTTCAAAGCGAATAAACACATCAACACAACCAATAACAAAATATAAGAAGCACAGCATTCGGCACGGCACCGCCGGAAGGAAGCGAAGAGAGCACAGAAAAAATACAGGTAAATATAGCACAACGATTGCTTATATATATATGTGTGTGTATGTGTCCGTGTTTTTGTGGATCTATAAAAATTGCGCAAGTTTTGTTGATAGATCATAAAAATGCCAAATTGCCGTCAAGCCGCCCATTGCCGATTGCGCCAAAGTTAGACGCTGTCGATTTTCACGCTTGCCGCCCGCCTGCCCGTCTGTCAGGTGCGCCACTCGGCACGTAACTGTCAATGTGTCAATGACAGGCCGCGTGCCCGCAACAATGCGGGCACAGGTCGAACGGTATCGCTAACGCACGCACGTTTTTGATGGCGCCTCAATTTCCGCTCGAGTTGAGTTATTTAGGCGGCGGCCGACGTGCGCGTATGTGCGACAAATGCGTCGTTTCGCAGCTGCTTTGGCGGCTGCCTGTTTACACTTTGTCGCAACGCGCGCCCACTGCACATCCAACAACAATTCGCATCATTGTTGATAGCGCACAACGTAAGTCAATTTGAAAAGGATACATCACTGATGCGAAATAAAACTGAAACGCTCAAAATGTCGACTATTGACAGCGCCAACAGAGCAGTGGGTGAGAGTTGCGACCCTGCTTCCACTGGGCTGTCCTGCGGGTGAGCGCGTTCGCATATTGATTCAGCCACATTTTGCAGAGCGTGCAAACGCGCGTCTTATTTGCGCGCTGCATTTTAGGATCGTGTGAATTTGTTGGGCAATGGACCAAAGGACCTGGCAATTGTTGGCGCATTAACCTTTGTTCTCGCCCGGTTTGAACTCTTTGTGCGAAGCGCTAATTCAGCTCGGTTTACAGCCCAACAGGGTTTCGCTTTTGTTTACACTTTCGGGTAAAATGAAACTGAAACATTTGTTTGATGATTTTCGCAGAAGCGTCGAGAATTGCCGAAATCAAATGAGCAAAGCAAAAGAGGAACAAATATTAAGGATACTATTTTAGAAAAGTATTAAATATCTGAAAGATGATTTGCATTGACAAAATCAAAGACCCTAACTATGTTTTCTATTAATAGCAATTTAATTTAAGGCACTGATGGTGAAGAAGAGTGGTAGCCAAATAGTTAAAATCTAGAAGCAAATAAAGAAAAATTGGAACGAGTAAATGAATAGAGAGGGTTTTGTGAGCTTTCTTGCTCTTAAAATTTCAAAATTTGTCGCTCTCTCCATACTCTAAGCAAAGTAATATAAGATTTGAGCACACAAATTTTTGAGTAATTTAACACTTTGCGCCAATAGTATCGGTTCAGTCCTTATTTCCTACTTTACTTGATTTACTTATTTCTTATTAACTTAATTTATTATAAGAAAAATTATTATTATTACTAGCAAAATTCTTATTTATTTTTATTCATAACAAGCAATTTAAAAAGTATACTTAAGTACTTATTTCTTACTTTACTTGATTAACTTATTTATTATTAACTTAATTTATTATAAGAAAAAAGAATTCTTATTACTACCAAAATTCTTATTTATTTTTATTCATAACAAGCAATTTAAAAAGTATACTTAAGTACTTATTTCTTACTTTACTTGATTTACTTATTTCTTATGAACTTAATTTATTATAAGAAAAAATAATTATTATTACTACCAAAATTCTTATTAATTTTTATTCATAACAAGCAATTTAAAAATTATACTTAAATACTTGTAAAAAACAAGTTTTATAATTGTTCAAAATTTGTTCCATAACATTTTTCTTTTAAAAATTATATCCTTGAGCCTTAAAGCCTTCGAACTTCTGGCCATCTGCCGTTTTACCGCACCTTAAGTTTTGCGCTCATGAATTTTCCACTCCAGAAAGCATTAAAATCAACTCGTTCAAACTTTTAGTCTTACGTGGCGTATACGTGACATGTGACGATCATTAGAACCTGCAAGTTGCCTCGCTGTGTCGCTTACGCCTTGAAAAGTGAAAAACTTGCAAGAATTGCACTTTTCAAAGTCATTTCACTTTGACGTCATCTAACTACACACACGCACACATACACAAACTCGTACATACACACGGACGTGATCTAATTGATGAAGCAGCAAGGAAACTAACTAGTTAGCGAAATTGACAGCAAATTGCTAAAGCCAAAGTCAAACCAAACACAGTGACAACGGAAATAGGAACACATTGTCTACATTTCCACTCTTTACTTTACAGTTGCTCGCAAATTAAAAAAAAAAAATTATTTTTTTATCAATGCCAGCAACAATGTTAAAGTTCAGCAGAAAACTTCAATGCGACAAAGCAGTGAAAACTTTGTGAAAACTTATGTTGGGGCTGCCTCTCGAGGCGTAGCACATGTGGACAACTAATGTCACAGTGCAAGGGCGAAGGATCAAAGTTGTTAGTATTGCAGTTTTTCAACTTTTAGAAGTTTTATGAAAACTTTAAGTGGAACAAAATTGTGTTGTTGAAATTTCTCGTTTTTTTGTTTGTTTATGTTTTGTAAACGATTATTTTGAATTTTTTAAACAGACCAATATAAATTGCAACGAAATATTTGAAAATAGTTTTTATAGAAAAAACAAATTTTTTACTTATGGAATTTAGATCTGGCAGAAATTAAATAATGAAGTTTTGTTTTTGAATAGTGATTTAAATTTATTTAAAAAACCTCATCAGCGAGGCGAAGTGCCACTTGAATGAACGAATATACATTTCTTATTGTTTTTATTTTTAGTGGCGCATACAGGAGGGTTTTGAGGGGTTGAAACCTCCCCGGAACTACAAAAATTGCAGGTGAAAAACATGGTTTGAAAAGGAATTGAGCTCAAAAGATATATGCAAATCCCTAAATGAAATCCTGTGTGCGCCACTGCATCCTTTCGTATGTGTGAGTTGCTGTTGAATAATTTTAAGCTATTTCTTAAAAAATAAATAAATAAAATAATTTTATTCACTCAAATTATATACGCGTTTCATTTAATCTTAATTGTGTTTTGTATCATTTAAATTATTTAAAGCAGCATTGACTAAAATAACTAAATATTCAAATTGTTTCTATCCGCAATTCATCATTTATGCATTATTTAAATATTTTCTTTGCATGGCTGCAGCCTTTGTATAAAACTTAAGCTACTCTACATTCCCATTCGCAGCCTGTCAACTGTGCTGCCCAAATATCGAATTGGAATTTCCTTTGAGTGTGCCGCCGTCGCTGCCGCTTCAGCAGCCAATCAAAATTAATTAAAACATGCTGCCAAGATAACATGAAATCCGTTAGTAGTAGGTCGGGACTTGTGGATTAAAGGCCGAAGGCACAGCGCACTTGAGTTGGCTGCTCAAGTTTCGACAGCATCGAACGGATGAATGCGCCAGCAACAAGCAACAGAACAACTGATGGCAACACTGGCCATACACAAGACGTCAGACAGCCGATAATGACAATTCAATGGGAATTTTGCCGACACAATGGAGCGAATTGGCTCTATCGCTGTCAGTTCGTTGTGTGCGTGTGTGTGTATGTCTTATTGTCGACTTTGTGTATTGCATTGCTTATTGATTATTGTTGTTATTTTTGTTCGTTGGGCTGTTGCTCTTATTCGTGTTATGCATGCAAATCTGTTGAGTATTTGCATAAAATTTAACTGAGCGTGAAAATAAAATAAATAAACTGCTTGCTTACCCACCGCAACACCGACTGTGGTGCTTCTTCCTATTATTTTATTGCAAAATTAAATGCAACAACAATGCTGAATTCCATCAAATTTAAATATTGTATATTTGCCAGCGAAAATTTGTAAATATGAGTGACTCTGTGTGTGTGTGTGTGTGTGTGTCTGCTGCTGTTGCTGTGGTTGTTTATTTGCTCGTTCACTCGTTCGCTTGTTTGGCTATTTGTGTAAGTGTGTGCTTGTGTGTTTACACACACTTAAAGTAAATGTCAGCAACAACAGCACCAAAAACATGCAATGCAAATAAAGTGGCAATTTTAATGCAACACAATACTCATGCAGCACGCACACACACACACACATATACGTATGCATGTATATGTCCGCATTAAAGCCCTCAATTAAGTGTAATCAACTTTGCATTGGCAGCTTTCGGCCAATAGTTATATCAGTTACAACAACCACATTCCATAACATGTATTACAATAAGCAATTTTAAGCAAAAAAACAAATACAGAGCCTACAATGGCAACAACAACAACAACAACAATGATTGCAATAAGCATATCAATGTCGAAATTGCAGTCAATTTTATAATAACTGCAACATACATGAAGCTTTAATTGGATTTAAAATATACCTCAGTCAGTGCCCTCGGCCCCCCCGGCCGCCACCCACTTCGCTTACCAGCGCCCGTGCTTCGTTTAAGCTGCAGTACGAGTATTTGCTGAAATTCCATAGCATTGCCTTTTTGTGTGCGTTTGCAGTGAGGCAATTTAATTTGTAGTTAATTAGGGGCAATTACTCTGTGCTTGGCATTGGCATTTGTTGCCAATTAAATGGCTTTTTTAGTTGTTCGAAGCAATGCCGCACCAAGTTCGGTGTCGTTGTGCGGGTGAAACTTTAAAAGACAGACGAACCATTTGACTGGCAGCAATTTTGTGTCACGTGCAATGATTTTATTGGTGTGGAAGGCACTTAACATTTTATATCACAAAATTGCAAACATATTAAGTAGAAGTTTCAAAGCAAATTGGCTCTAAGCGCCGCAACTTGGTGATGAAACACAAGTCACAAATTTGTGAATTCGTATCTGTACAGAACCGATACCAGTTAAAATAAAACCACATTCAGCGCCATTTAATTAAAAGTCTCTCAGATTAGAATAATAAACTAACCTATGTATTAAAAAGCTTGAAATTTAAAACTTATAGAAGAAAAATAAAGAATAAAATCCTAATAGGGCATTGCCATCTTTTTGTTCCAATAAGTCAAAGCAAAAATATTAAAAAATTTGTAGTAATTTATTTAATATTTAAGTAGTTAACCCAAACATATGAAACTAAGAATAGTCGAGAACACTCTGCAATACGAGACGAAACATAGATAGATGCAAAACATAGTCCTGTACCAAGTCCCTACCAGCAAAACACAGACTGAATGAGAAGTGTTCACTCTTAAACTCGGTGTTCACTCTTAACAGATTTTGTTTGTAAAATGAAATCTTCGTCTCTTTGAAAAGTGATGAACCAGGTCGCTGAAGGGATCGTGGCACTAAAATAGCAACACTGCTGCCATCACACAACTGACACTGAGATGCCATTTGACTAAAGACTCACCGAAGCTGACATTTTGGCCGAAGCCGATTAATCAACTGCAAAACTGACATTCGGCTAAAACCGAAACTGAAAAACTTAAAAACAAAAAAATTAATACTGAAAATTAAAATAAATAAATGATCAGTTCGTTTTGGAAAGTTTACAACTTGAAATTGTATTCTATCATGAATCCCACCAACCCATTTTGTTCTTTCATAAAAGAACAAATTAATCAAATAAATTCAATAATGTTCAATACAAAATTGTTGATATTGTCAACTTTTTCATAAAGAAACCATACAAATCTGACCATTCATGAATGCTTACAACATTAGAAATGGGTGCGGCATGCGTCGTTGGACCATATTTTTCTTAGAGAAAACTGCCTTATTGCATTCAAAATTTCTAATTTTTGAATCAGTCTAAAAACTTACAAACAAAATAAAGTTTTTATGAATCAGTTACAAAACAAGAGAGTGGAAATTTCACTCTCGGCTTTTTTTTACAAATATTTAAAAACAATTTTCAAATTTTTTAATTTCTATATTTTATAGCCAATTATTATTAAACATTAACAAAGCCGTTTTCGTGCATAAAGTAAATAAAAAAAATGTATTTGTAATCACCAGCTAACTTTGAACTGTACTACCATTGTTACTTAAAACTAATGAAACAACCGATTACTTGTTTAAAATTCGTTGCGATTCGTAGAGTCAAATGAAATCATTATGGCCTAAACTCTCTATTAAATGGATTTGAAATGAGATTCCAGAGTTTTTACAAAACTATAGAAACCGTCTACTAAGTCATCTGAACTCGGCGTTTGGATACAATATTTTCGAAGGCAAGTGTTAAAAACCTTTAAGCTCAAAAGACAAGTTGCGGTTAGTTACATCTGTTTTTTTTTCGAAATTCAAAAATATTTTCTGTAAAAAGTTTAGCTGCAGAATACTGATGCTTGATTTCAATAAAAAAAATCTTTAGTCGAACCTTCTTTTCCATCTTTTTTACCATTATTTCTCCATAGAACATTTCAGAAAACATTCACTCGAACTGCTACAAACAAGTGCAAAAATGTGCAGGTTAACTTCAGAATTTTTGGCAGCTGCGAAATATGCTTAATAAACCACGCAACGCGTCTGTCAACGCGCAGCGCATGAGAGCTTTCACGCCGGAACGCACACCAACTCACAGCACGCAGTGCGTCCGCGTTGCGAAATGTCAACCGTGCAACCGAAAGCAACGTAAAGCTTGAAATTTATTCTTGCGTCTTCACATCACGCGTGCGCGTGTGTGTGTGTGCGTATAAGTGCGGTACTACTTTACGCACGCGCATCAAAAACTTTTCGAACCCACACTTCAACACACACACACACCCGCACATGCAACATGTTTGCGTGCCATAAATTTGCGGATGGCAACAACAAAGTTGTTGCAATGCGTATTCACCGTTCTCAAAACACTAAAATTCACACACACACGCGCGCGTAGGTTACAGGTGCAGCGTTGCAATAAGCAGCAGACGCACAAGCAACATGCAACAATGTGCTGGCCAAATGCGTTTGCACTCTTTCGTGCTGCTTTGTAATCGCTTGCATGTGCCTATGTATGTGAGTGTGTGTGTGTGGTAAATTAGAAAATAAAGAGGAAGAGGCCAGTGAGTAGTGGCAGGAGAAGGAAAGAGCGCGTGCTGCAGTTAATTGCATTATTAGGTAAACCACAAATCATGCAACATTGCCGTCACAAATGCCGAAGCACGTTTTTCATTCATCTTGGACTTTTCCGCGCTGCCCACAAACATTTTGTGCAATTTTGCTATCGTAATTGTATTTGTTTTAGTCAATAAGCGCAACAATATGACCAGTTTGGTTGCTGTTGCATGCAGTTGTCGTTTGTCAAAGCTAAACATTTGCGGATTATGTTCAAATCGAAGCTGCATTTTAGTGTCTACTGCATAACCGAATTTGTGACATAATGTCACACGTGTGACACGTTGTCACAAATGTGACACTTTGTCACAAAAACCTAGAGTCATTCATTTGTTAATTTCTTCAATCATTTTCTTACTCACTGATTATATGTGGGCTGCAGCTTGCGATTGCCACCCATATTGGCTTCCGAATTGTGTTGACCAGCGCTGGGTGCCGGCGTGGCATAGTGCCACTGCCTGTAGTACGAGTCAAACTGGCCGCCATTCGCTGCACGACCCTCGCCCACATCTGACGCCGTTTCATACTGCGCCGCATCCTCATCGTCGTAGTAGCGCTCCGGTTGCTGCTCTGCCGCGCTGTTGTTCGATTGCTGATAATAGCCATCGCCGTCACCATCACCGTCGCGCTCACCCTCGTCATCGTTATCCTCATAATAGGCGGCCGGCGGTCCATAACCATTTTGTCTGTGACTCAACACAGGCAGATTTTCCGCATGCACCACCACTGGACGCTGCTCTTCGTAGTAGCCGCCTGCTGCATGTTTGCTGGACGACTGTGTGGCATTTGTGTCGCTGTCAGCTGGTGCTTGGCGCACCGGACGCTGGCCACCGGTTGGATCTTGCCGCTCCGCTTGCAAAATTGCTGACAGCAGTCGCTGTGTATCGTTTTGTTGTTGCACATTGATTAGTACAAACTTATTTTTTGCTGTGTCATTCGAAAGCGCTGCATCATCTGTGGACTTTTGTGTGTTCAATAAAATTCTCACCACTGTGGCAGTCTCGGCTTCAGCGTCATCGTCGGCGCCGTCATTGTTGCCTGCAAGTTCTGTCAACGTGAAAATGCTTAGCGAGATGACGAAAATCAAACCAATCAGCGCTAAAATGTATTTAGCTGATAGCTTAAAGCGGCGTGGTGCACTGGTTGCAGGTGAACCCATGTTGAATTCCAGTGTTGAATTTTAAAATTTATATTCAAAATAAAAATTTCTATTTTGTTCTATTTTGTTGTGCTTTTAGTTCGTGTTGATTCGATGTAAATTTGATATTCATTTATTCCTTATCAGCGTTCAAGGTTAAAAAGCTCCTTTAAACATTTCTTCTCATTAAAATTTTCCAGTATTTTGTTTTCAACTTTAATTCCCACTTCTCGTGGCAGTTGAGAAGTGCCTTAAAGCCTTTCTCAGAACTCCTGTCGAGTTGTTGTTCGAAAGTTATAAGTAATCATTCTGGGAAACGGATATTTTCTCCAATGCCTCCGCAAAGCTTTCAAACTTTTGAAACGTATTGCCAGTTTATGGAAAATCTAAAGCCATGGCGATATTTTTCCAGCCTCAATAATTTGCTTGCATCACTTCAACACTGCCTGCCACTGCAAAACTTTACAGCTTTATCGAATAAACTGCATTGACTTTAATTTAAAAATTCACTTTGTTAAAATTTTTTTTAAATATTCAAATAAAAAACTATATTCTATATGCTTTGAATGAGCGTTGCAATCAGTCTGAGTACCAAATTTCAACTGTTCAAGAATCTCGTCTCAACCGCGCTGCCGACTATCGGTGAAAAACATACCAGCGGATAAATACCACACAAATCAATGCCAAACAATTCCAACGACCGAAGACGCCAACGACTGACATGTCTGACTGCGAGGTGCTAATCGCTTTGGCTCGCGCGCTGCTTGCACTCCACTGCTCCAATTTCTGGCCGACTGCCTGATTCTCGGTAAACTGCGCCACAGTTTTTGCACCAGCCAACGGTACTTAATATCTGTGGCGCGCCAATAGGCCGACGCATGATCGCTGATTAGCGCCACGAGGTGTGAGTCTGGTATTCTGTCGATCAGTCGAGTAGTTTCTGGAACTGTTGTTTGTTCTTCGTTGGCGTTGGCCGAACAAGTGCAAGTGTGGGCAGTTCTTTGCTGTGTAGATGTGTTGGTGCCCTAAATTCTTGGAAAGGTAATTTACATAATAAAAGACAACAACAAGTGACAGGCTTCGAGTCATGAATTACATTGCAATTTTCACTGATTTTGAGGTGAAAGTCGATGCTATGCTTTTCATTCAATTCACTAAAATTGAATGTATTGAGTTCAACTTTAAACTGGAATTAGATTCAGAAAAATTAATTTATTTGAAAAAATGTTTACATTTATTTCGGTTCAGTTTGTATTTAAATCAACTTACTTAACATATGCATTGTTAAATTAAACTAATAAGCCGAATGTTTGTACAAAGAGAAAATTTTTCACAATAGAATAAAATCTTAAACTGAAAGACGTCTACCTTTGTCTTCATTTGCAGCAACACACGACTCGGATATGGCAGAATAGGAAAAAACTTCATCTGATAGACGCAGCATTTTTCCAGTCTTGAATGAATTTTGCTTTATGACTTCTATCGAGTAGTCACAAAAAGAACCGAAAAAAGAACAAAAGACAAAAAAGAAAAAAAGGAACAAAACGAAACGTGCTAAATGCTATTTTTGTGTTTTTGCTTTAAATTTGGTTTCAAAAAAATTAGTTCTGCTCTGCAAAAGGACTACTTCGTCAACTTTATGTTTTTTAGTTCGACTCGTTTTTTGTCGTCCATTCTTATCAATCAACCTCATTGAAATATGTTTTGCCACTAATTATAAGACGTCATTAAAGCAGAATTAGAACTGACTGACAATCTAAAAAGTTTGTGTGTCTAAAAAGATCTGGTACTGAGATATGGTATTTAATATTTTTTAAGGAAATTAAGAAAATCGCTCCGTAAATAAGCCGCAGGGACAACGCTGCTTGTATCAGAAATATTCGCTAATATCGAAAGTACAAACAGAAGAGTTCATGACTTCATGAAGGAGTCAAAATCAGTGTTGCCAGATCAGGAGATTTCCTTCTAGATTTAGGAGATTCGTGCCCTTTAAGGAGAATTTTTAGGAGGAAAAATTGTTTAGGAGAAACTTTAGGAGATTTATATTTTATATTCGGGGATTTTTCGGATCCTTAGTGGATTTTTGAGAGATTTTTGGATAACGAAGTATGATGTATTGGGAACACTGGCAGCAAAACATATTTTGGCAACTATTTTAATAGTCAAAGCACTCTATTGTGTTAAAAATCTGTAAGCTTACAAAATATCAGCTCGTTCTATCTCGTTCTCACGAGATTGCTATCACAATGAAATCTCGCCAAAAATGACACTTTTTGTTTAGTTCATTTGTTTTATGTTTTTTTGTTAAATTTTTGTTGTTAAGCTGGAGATGAATAAAAAAAGCTGCATTAAAAAAATTATATGTTGTTTTTTGTAATTTTATTTATATGTATTTTTATTTTTTTATGAGAAGTTTAATTCCTTTAAAATTACGGAAATTATGAACAAATTTTAGATTTTTTTTTACTTTTGGGAGGAAATTTCAGTATTTTTTTAAGATTTAAAAGAAAGTCATTTCAGGTATCTGGCAACACTGGTCAAAATTTACACAGATTGATGCTTTCAGTCATTCTTAACCCATTCGAGACGACGATTTTTTTCGAACACGGTCCCCAGGACCGAAATTTTTTTTTTCTTTGTATTGTTCTTAGTTGTGAGCGTGTTTTTGGAACTTTTAAGTTTCGTTCAAAGACATTGATACAATGTATTTTATTAGAAATAATGTCCAACTTTCAGGCAGCATACGGATTCCCTGTTAAAAATGTTGTTGTCTTTTGAGGCGATCCAAGATTATACCCAATTTTTACCTTCTTCGTAGGCCATCAGTCATTCACCGGAATAAGAGTTAATCGATAAGAGCAATGTCTAAGAAAAACGGTGGCTTTTTCGTAGTTTCCTTGATGACTTTTGCTGCATTTGGCCGAGCGTTTACCGCAAATTGTGTTTTGCTAGCACAAACATTGATATATCTAGTTAGAGCCCAAAGAAATTATGTGTTGTTACGAAATGATATATTTCTGAGTTTTAGAGAAAAATGATGATGCTTTAACAATTACAAGATGGACCATTACTAATTGTATCATCCTACAGAAATCCCTAAAAACTCATTTGCACCTAGAATATTTTATTTAAATAATTTTACTACGGATTTCGTCTTTTTGGCCTAAACGAGCGCCTTATTTCGCATCACTAAAATTAATTTCACTAAACCTCCACAAAATTATTCACTAAATAAACAAGTTTATACAAGTTTAAAAGCCTCTTTGAAACCGCCCTATGCAGTCCCTCTCAATTTCATAGGTGCAAAAGTTTCTTCAACAATTTGAATACGCTTCCTCACTGTTGCCCAAAAGTTCATAATTTCACATTAGTATTGAACAAATAAAGTACAATAACAGCAGCAATAACACCATTTATCAAAAATGCAAACTAACACCGACCGCAGACATTACCCACTGAGCCCGTTCACCTCATTTCCTGTGCCGGTCATTGAGCTTTGCCACCGGCTGCGGATCCAATGACCTGCGCATCCTTTACCTCTATCGAACTCGATGCTTAATCATTAGCACATGCAGAGCATGAGCAAGCGAAAAGCGTGTTAATGTTGCTAATGTCAACGAGTGGTTGTTGCTGTTGCGTAACGACACACTTTAATAGCCTTGCAGGATCCCGTTTAATGGCCGCGGTGAATAGGCCAAAACTGTGAGCTTCGGCGTCGCCGCTCTGCAAATGAAAACAATAGAGATTAAAAATGTAAATATTGGCCTTTACGTTAGACATTTAGACATTCACTCATTTGCACATTTGCGAGCGAACTATGCCAACTTTTCGGTTGGACCTTTTTGTTGGAAGCGTTGCCAATTTTCGGGCAATACCATTTGGCAGCTGCTACGGCCAATGTTTGCTGCATGGCAATGAAGCTGTTGCTGTTATTTTATTGTTGTTGTTGTTGTTATCGTTGTCATCGACTGGCAGGTGAAAGGACAACAGTTACAGCAACAACAATAAAACCAATTAAATTAACATAATAATCAAAGAAGAAGCCCAGGAGACGTGTTAAAATGTTAATGGCTCCAACGATTTGTTGTTGTTGTTGTTGTTTTGCCTAGTGTCATTAACTTTAGTACTTATATTTGATTTAAATTTCTGGCCAAAAGCCAACGCAATCGTTTTCTGTCTGGGTCTTCAATTGGCTTAAAATTTAAGTTGTTTTTTCCCAATTCGGTAGTTCACACTCTGCGCCGCTTATTGGCAGTTGCCGTTATTTACCAAAGTGCTTTTTAATTGAATTTTTTTGTATTGTGTATTGAAAATTTCAAATTCAAAATTCGCCACCAACAACCTTCAGTAAAAGGTGAATAATCCATCAAAAGGCTAAAGTCTATTAGAATTGTAGTGTAGGCATTCATTTGTAGGGTTGCCACATTAAATTTTGGCATGAAAAGACAGCAGTTAGAAAGAAGGTAGAAAATATTCAAAAATATTCGCAACTATATTAAATATGCAAATACAAGTATGTAAATAAAAAGCAAAGAAATTCAAAACAATTGTTGTACTTAAATACAAATTCAGGTACAATAGTGGGAAAAAATGTATATTATTTGAAGGAAATTAAAAAATTAAGCTAGGAGTGAATATTGTAATATTGGGAATATTGTTCAAAAATCAGATCATTTAGTTTTCGATCAAAAAGTAAAGAAAATTTCCTTCTTTATGACTGCCAGCTGGTAACCCTAGTTTTGTGGAAACTTAAGCCGCTTAGGTGATGTCGTTTTCATTACTTTTTGATAAGGAAAAATTCACCTTTTGCGTTGATGCTGTAATGGCGCCAACCGCAGCCGCATCACAGCTTTGAAGAGTGATTTTCGTTTTTGTTCACAACGAAAAGATTCGTCGGACGACAATCGTCATGAAATTACGCTCAGTGAAACAGAATCGGTGCGAAATTCACATCAGCTGTTTCGAAAAAAATCATCCCCCGATTAGATGCTCCGTCTTATTAATTTTGTTCTGGTTAACGTACAAATTTGGAAATTTTGTTTGAATATTTTAGTTTGATTGTTTGACACCTGTGACAGCTGCACAGGTGATTTGTTCGCACGACGCCTACAATAAAATTAGAATTTTTTTCGTCGGTCGAATATCGCTTTGCGACGATTTGATTCTGTTTATCCCATAATTTTTTTGAGCAATTTCTCTCTTTTTGTCATACAAAAAGACATCATCGTTCCACCTGGTGCACTTGTAATCACTATGGCTGTTGCGGCAAATTCAACTGCTCAGTGCGAACAAATTTTAAAACAGCGGTTAATTAACTTCAAATGGCAATATTTATTAATATATTCTTGTTACACCGAAGTTTTTTTATTCTTTTTTTGTCCGTCACTGAACTGCTCGTTGACCTCATTTCACCAAAACAGATCTCGCTCGCGGTTGAATGGCGTTTACATGCCTTTTTTGTTTCCTTTACAATGTTGTATTTTGTGTGTATTTTTTACATTTAAATTTTCAACGATTTTTATGATATGAATTTAGGCTCCACAATTGTGCTCCATTAAAGGATATTTATGTACTCACCTGAATTTTCTATCAGAAAGCCATAGCTTACCTACTCAAAATGTCTCAAACTCTCAACCAATAAAAGCAAAGCACACTCTAAGCTTGATCCGAAATTTAATGCTGCTTCTTGCATTTGTAAAAGTAAAACTGTTGTTTTTATTGTTTTTTCTTGCCAATTTCCTAATTTGTATGCGACTTGTTCTCATGTTTGCTTCTTCTTGTTTTTATAATCAACTTACGCTTGCTTGTGTGGCAGCAACCCTGCCGAATGGTGATTGTTGTCACTGTTGTTTTTATTGTATATTTTATGGTGATTGCTGTAGCCAGTGTTGTTGTTATATGAATAGTAGTTGTTTGTTATGTTGGCCGAAACTGTTTCTCAATTGCTCTCAGAGTTATGCTTCTCATGGTTATTTTTGTGTTTGCCAACAGGACAACGTCAATCTGCCGAGTAGCTTTTCATAATTCGACTCAAGTAGTTTGCAAACAATTCATTCACCCGAAAGTGGTAGAATCCTCCTATTTGAGGTGTATTTTTAGAATATTATGTTGTGTTATTAAATTACATTTTTAAAAGTGGCACAAAAATACAAAAAGCTTAAGTATTTCTTGGCAATGCACTAAGCACTAAGCACTAAGTGAGCACTTGAAAAGAGGATTTTCTAAAAGTGATTTGGGGTAAGGAAAACCTTCAATCAACGTAACAATACATTTTTAAAATTTAATTAAAGTTTTTTTTTAAATGGCAACGATTTGTTGTTGTAGCATGTGTCAATCGACCTCGTGTGAACTCGTCTGCAACAACTGAATTAGCAAAAGTTGCAGAAATAAGAAGAATGAAGAAAGTGAGGACAATTTTCTTTATAAAACCTTTTCCATTTCACGGGAGAATAGTCCTTTAACTTCCTTCCTTCATATCAGAATGTTATATGATGTGATGTGATGTAATGTAATGTAATGTAATGTAATGTAATGTAATGAAATGTAATGAAATGTAATGAAATGTAATGAAATGTAATGAAATGTAATGAAATGTGATGTGATGTGATGTGATGTGATGTGATGTGATGTGATGTGAGGTGAGGTGAAGTGAAGTGAAGTGAGATGAGATGAGGTACTGTGATGTTATGTGGGGTGAGGTGGGGCGCGTAGAGGTGAGGTAAGGCTAGGTGATGAGAGATGGGTGCGCTGAGTTTATGTCAGGTAAGACGAGGTGATGTTATATGATGTGATGTGATGTGATGTGATGTGATGTGATGTGATGTGATGTGATGTGATGTGATGTGATGTGATGTGATGTGATGTGATGTGATGTGATGTGATGTGATGTGATGTGATGTGATGTGATGTGATGTGATGTGATGTGATGTGATGTGATGTGATGTGATGTGATGTGATGTGATGTGATGTGATGTGATGTGATGTGATGTGATGTGATGTGATGTGATGTGATGTGATGTGATGTGATGTGATGTGATGTGATGTGATGTGATGTGATGTGATGTGATGTGATGTGATGTGATGTGATGTGATGTGATGTGATGTGATGTGATGTGATGTGATGTGATGTGATGTGGGAATTTGAATATTTGATCAGTAAAAAAAAACCTTGCAAAAAACCTTCCATAGCCGCGGGTTATTGTGACAAATACAATAAACGTTTAATATTTTATTTATTTCTTTGAATGTTATTTTGTTTAATTTTAGTATTTTTTTATAATATTTTTATGTACATATTTGCTTCTTTTTTCCATCAATATGTCATATTTTTACTCACTAATTTTTTCCATTTCCCAGTTGAATACATTTAGCCAGCAGTTAAATCAGTTTCCAGTGAAAATTTAATTTCAAATCAATAAATTTCAAGCGTCACAAACGTTGCTCTGTTTTTCCCCCATTTTGTATCACTTTCGCTGTTTGTTTCTTCATTTATACTCTTTTTATGTTTTCGCGCATTCCGCGCATATTTTCGTTCAATTTAAATTGAGCTCCATAGCTTTTCGGATAGCCCCGACTCGGCCCCCGCTCCGCCCCGGCCAACATTCTCTTCAATCCGCCTGATGTGGCGGCAGCGCAAAGAAACCGCAAAAATGTGCTCGTTTGCGTTGCGGCGCGCCTACAACTACGCAACTGCGATAGCACAACCGACAGCAACAGCAACAGCAACAACAACAACAGCGGCAACCAACGTAAACGGGTACAAAATAAATCCAATTAGTTTTGCCATTGTGTGCGGCCGCACAGACAGCCAGCAGTGCGCCCCACTTCCACTTCTCCCACCACTCTCACCCACTTACAGCACCAGCTGTGCCACAATCAAAACAGCAGCAGTACCAACAACAACAACTATTCCACCACAATTCCAACAGCATGCAAACAAGCAGTCAGTGTTGCCACATTGCTGCATGTTTAGGAAATTTTCGGCCTAAAACTAAAGACTCGCTTAAATGCCTGCCAAGCACCTCCACAATAATAACAACAACGAGCTTAATGGCATTGGCAGAAGCAGCATAACAATAACAGCAACAACGACAATGGCAACAAAAATTCAAATTTCTTAAATCACAAGTCGCAGCCGCACTCGCAATGGCACATTCGGAACGCCAAAAAGCTCGCACACATACAAACACTCACACATAAACACACATACAGCACGTTCACACGCCTAAGCGAGTGCTACAAGTTTTGTGATTTTCATTTTTCGACTGGATTCGAGTGGAATTTCGTTGCGAAATCCTTTCTTGCCGCCTGCCATCGTCACAACAATCTTCGCGGTTGGTGGTTGAGGTGTTGTTGTACGCACGCCTAAAATGCTACTACGAAAAACAGCAACAAAAACAACATCGAAAGTTAACACAACAGCCGGCAACTTCATCCCCATTGTTTGGCATCAATGATTGTTGCTGTTGTTGTTTTCATTGCTGGTGTTTTGTTGCTGTTTTGCGGTCGCATTATTGTTGTTGGCGTTCGCGTTCGTCGCATTGTTGCTGCTGCTATCGCTGGGCGCGCCGCGCCTGTGTATTGTTTTCGCATTTTGTAACACACTAACGACGGGAACGTGCGGGATGACGGAGGTCGGCGTCGCGCAGTGCAGCGCAGCGAGTGAGCGTCGAAAAGAAAACAAAGCCGCCACTCAAGTGCTCGCAGCGGGTCTGATTGTTGTTGTTGTTGTTGTCATTGCTGTTGCCGGTAGGTGATGGCGTTGGTGGTGGTTTCATTGTCAGCGTCGGCGTTAGTGCCAACAGTGTTTTATTGTTTTTGTTGTTGTAGCTGTTTAAAATTGTTGTCGTTATTGGTGGTAGCGGTGGTTTAGTTGTTGTTGTTGCCGGAAGTAGATTATCCGCGGATGTAGAATCTCACAAAGGAACAATGATAGCAGACATTTAATAGCAACAACAACAACCAATACAATAATACAACTACGCTACAACGCTACAACTACAACAAGCCACCACAATGGATAACAACGATTTCGAAGCGAGCTCTCCCGCTTTTTTGTGTCGTTTTGTTATTTGTTATTTGTTGTTGTTGGTTTTGTTGTAACAGTAATTGTCTTGTTGTTATTTTGTTGTTGTTTTTGTTGTTGAAGTTGTAGTACTTGTTAAGTGTTTTCATTGTAAAGTAATCGCACAAAATGAGGAACACAAAACTGCGCGGGCCGAAAGCAACTTTGGGAACTTCCAAAGACAACAAATAACAGAACGCACAAAAATTGCAAGCGAAACAGGCTAAGCAGAGCAGCCGGCATAACGGAATATGGCAGAAAAATAGAATAGATAGAAAAACCATGGCTGGGTGAGTGAGCGGTGTTGACTTCGATTCAGAGCCAAATAAGTCGTGAGAATTCAACTTTTAGGCGCTTTGGCGTCCCCCTTGTGCTGCGCTTTGCATTTAAATGTGTTTATTTATGTGTGTTTATTTATTTACTTGGCTGCGTACTATTACAGCTGTCGGCCTCAAAGCGATTGTTGCTTTCGTATTTGATATTCTCTGTTTTTGCGCCATGTTGCTTGGCAAACCAGCGGCAACAAAAGCAGAACAACATTTATAAGCTGCCTTTGGGAAATAGTCTGGTTGCATTACGCGCAGCACTCAGAGATATTAAAAAGAAGTGAAGAGAAGTCAAATATATTCGAAGCAACTCGAGTTTGAGATTTGAATTTAGCACACTTTTTGGCGCTCAAGAGAGCCATAAATCATTTTGTATTACTGACAGAAACACATATTTATGTTTAAGTCTTTTTCGATTAGGATTAGTGCATAGTTGATGCTCTGCATACAATGGTGTTATACTTTTAGGCGTTGAATTAAATGAACTAAATGTCCTTAGTATATGTCGTAAATGTGTCGTCTCACGTTAGTAAATATGTGAACTTTTGATTGTAATTTGTCGCTGCAAGTGAGATTCAACTCTTCCTCCTCGTAATTACAACTTCTGGGAATTCTAAGGCTATTTAAAGGCTAACAAATATTGGCTTCTACTATACCGATTTTTTTATAAGACCCAGCGCGCAGGTGCAACTTTTATTGCGTTTGTTCTAAAAGGATACATAAATAAGGAGATTTGGTTTCAAAGGGAGAATTCAGAACAATCGAATTAAACCTGGGGGAAATAAATTGATTCTAACAGGGACCCAAAATAACAGTTATGATTTTTTGAAAATTCGAAAACGTTGCCCATTTTTAAGAGATATTTATAAATGTTGGACAATAACTATTATGATGAAAAAAATACTTTTTTCGTCATTTCGTAACTATTATTCGTGACAATTTTTTTTATTTGTTGCCTAATAACTGTTATCAGCAAGAAACATTATTTTTAATGTTTTTTCCGTCATCGCATAACTGTTATGAGAGAAAAATTTTTTTTTACGTTGCTCGGTAACGTTCATTTTTGGAAATATATTTTTTCCGTTGCTCGTTAACGATTATATTTTGAAAAATCTTTTTTCCGTTGCCAGTAACTATTATGAATGGGAAATATTTTTTTACGTTGAGTGGTAACTATTATTTTGCAATATACATATATTTTTTACGTTGAAAATACCGGCACACAACAGAAACAGATGTCTGATCGGTGAATGCGACTATAAATTTTCTATGGAATTAGGTTCGCTGATCATGAATTTGATGCCAGACTAACACCATGACCCATCACTTTTGTAAAAATTTTGTATTGTATGGGTAGTGGGTGCCAGCCCCTTGTCCAGGCAGAACCCGATCTGTACTGTGCTAAACTACTAAACTAAAAAACTAAACTAAACTACTAAACTGCAGCAGCGTCTCCTTGCTCTCTTCTCTTCACTTCACTCTTATTACTTTATTATTCTTCTAACTCATCCATCTTACACCTCTCCGGGCTTGAATTATTTTTTTTTTTTTTATTTATTTATTTAACAGATAATAGAGGCATATAATATACAATCTTTTGCATGCCAATTAGGAACACATTCGTTTTAAGCATTACACAATAAATACAATATTATTACAATGTTTAATAATTTACAAAGAAAAATCTTAACTATGAGTAAGTGAAAGTAGAGAAGTAGGGTAAAGAGTGAGAGAAAAGTTTGAATTGTTATGAGAAATGTTTGAAGAGTAGATGCTTAAAGTTACCACTACCCGAAATACATTTGATGGCACTAGGAAGCGAGTTCCAAGACCTTATGGCGCTAACGAAAAATAGCCTACTGGAATTTTTGAAATTATGGTTAGGAATTAGGAGATTGTAGTTTCGACTTGACTTGCAAAACAAAAGTTTTTCAAAAAGGTAGCAGGGACGCTTCGTATGTATAAGTTTATGTAAAAACATACAGTTTCGTGCTTCTAAGTAGCTTTTGAGGTCAAGACCAAGCAACTGTCTACTATAAGAAGAAACGTGATCCCCTTTCTTTAAGCCATAGACGTAACGTGCAGCATTGTTGTAGGCAATAAGCAGTTTATGTTCCGACCTAGAATCAAGTTTGCTGTAAACAACTTCTGAATATGTAATTATGGGTAAAATTAGCTGTAAAACCAATTTTCGTCTTGTCTCACATGGTACGAATGCAGCAGTCATTCTAAGATTTCGTAACGTTAGGTATATTTTGCTAACGACCGAGTTTATGTGGTCCTCACAAGACAACGAGGAATTGATCCTGAAGCCAAGATTAGTGATCCGATCCACGAACTGCAGCTGAGATCCATTGAGATAAATTTGAGGAACATCACAAAAGGAGAGCGGTGATTTGGAGATCGGGAGAACATAGGACTTTAGTGGATTAAGCTTGAGTTGGTTCTTGCAGGCCCATCTAGGCTACAAACACTGAAAATGTCATTTATAAACATAGTGAAAAGGAGTGGACCAAGTACTGAGCCTTGAGGGACCCCTGTATTCACTAAATTATAAGAGGAAAAGTTACACCCAACCCTAACCCTCTGAGATCGGCCATGTAGATAACTTTCCAAAAGTTTTACCGCACTATCCGCAAACCCAAAGTAACATTTGAGCTTTTGACACAAAATTGAATGATTTACGCAGTCAAATGCCTTAGAAAAATCCAACAAACACAGTAAGGTAACTTTACCAAGGTCGTAAGGTATTCTTATGTCATCCAGGACTTTAATAATAGCTGTGGAACAACTATGCGCCGGACGGAAACCTGATTGATGGGGTGACATTAGTGCAAACATGTCAATGTGACTAGAGATCTGCTCAGCCATGAGAGATTCGAAGACTTTGGAGAGTGAGGACAAAATGCTGATAGGTCGGAAGTCACCCGGATGTGAAGCCACTGATTTCTTTGCTACAGGAACAATTGTAGCCACCTTCCAAATATCCGGAAAACACGAACTTGTGAAGCAGTGATTTATTATATGCGTGAGGGGACCAAGCACATAGGGAAGAATAAGCTTAATAAATTTGATGGCAATCCCATCCTCACCAACAGCATTTGATTTTATTTTACTGATGCAGCGATTCACATCAAGTTCACTAACAGTTTCAAACTGAAAACTACAAGGGGAGACGGCAAGTCTATCTAACGAACACAGGTTGGGCGTGCAAGACGAGCTAGACACAGAACTGGCAACAAAGTAATCATTTAGTACATCAGGGTCAAGACAACAGGTATCCGAATTTTTACTGCACACTCCGACACTTTTCAGGTTATTCCAAAGCTGCTTGGGCGGTAGAGAAGGACGTACCTTAGAGCTAAAGAAATTCTTTTTGGACTTTCTGAATATAGAAACAGCTTCATTCCTAGCCCTACGGTGCATCTCCCAATTGTAGTCAGTTGGATTTCTCTTCCATTTGCTATAGGTTTTATGACGCTTCTTGAGGGCCAGTTTCACTGCAGCAGTAAACCAAGGACAGCTGCTATTGATGACGCGACGTGTACGTATTGGCACATGAGTGTCAAACAATTTGGAAATCTTATCAATCAGGATATTCAATTTATCATCAACTGAAGAGTACCACCAGCATTCAGACCAATTTACAAGTGACAAGTCATTCAACAAACAAACAGGATCAACGGACCTATAATCACGGAAGGAGAGAGTATTTTCAACAGTAACAGTATTAAACATAATATTCAGAGTACAGAAAATTAAATCATGATCCGAGATAAATGATATTTGGTCGAACAACAACAGCGAAGAAGTATCAGAGACAACAAACATATCCAACAGGCTAGGACAGGCATTGGCCGCAAACCTGGTTGGCATCATAGTATTAACTACACTAAGGCCTACTTCAGCCACGCTATCAAGAAACTTGCAGGCAAGGCTGTCATTGGCAAGAGTATTAACATTAAAATCACCACATAAAACAAAATGATCATAGTCAATCGCATAACAGGATAATGAAGCAAACAAAGGGTCCAAGCTACAGTTACGGCTAGGATTGTAGACACAGGAAAGAAACACTTTAGTTTTATTGTCAAAGATTTCAATGTTCAAAAACTCCACCTCCGATCCAGAAGACTTACTCAGTACATTGACCTTCAAGTCAGCTTTGCAATATATGGCAACTCCTCCTCCTCTCTTGGCAGATCTATCATTGCGAAAAAGTTTAAAATTTTTTAACATTAGGTAAGAGTCATTCACATCATTCTGAAACCAAGTTTCAGAGACACAAATAACATCAACAGAGGAGTTCTCAAAGGTGTACCTAACGCAGTCAAGTTTGAAATCGTTTAAACTGCGTGCATTAAAATGAAAGATTTTTAGCCCCGAATGCTGCTTGCACAAAACATTGATTAACGTTTTATAATTATCGCTTGCGCCAGAGTCGGAACTATTAATATTAAGCATAATAATAATAAATATAAGTTGCACAACAGGTGATTGAACTAAAAGCATCCAGATTGGGAAATATAGACAGCTCTAAGATTGTAGAGAAGGAAAGGTGTACAAATAGGTCGAAAAAGAAAAAGAGAAAGACGAAGAGAGTATGAGAGACAGCAAAAAAGAGATAGACAGTAAGAGTAGGCAGAATTAAGGTTAAAATTACAACTAAAGTAGAGTGCAATAATAAATAAATATAATATATGTTTAATTGTAAGGCACATCTCGACCAAAAAGTACCCATGTTTAACAACGCGTAGTCCCACATTTCTATAATCGGTACCCTATCTTCCGTTTTCTCGCCTCTAGCTGATTAAGATACACAGGGCATTCTCTACTTGTTGAAGAGTGATTTTCATCAAGACCTAAGCGCCGAGTTTGATTCGCGCGAATACAATTAATGCATTTATTAATCGCCTCTTTACTGCAATCACTAGTTTTGTGTTCACCCAAGCATTTTGAACATGTTTCCTTGTTTTTACAATCTGCCGCCTTATGATTAAAGCCCTTGCACTTAAAACAACTCAGGACATCCACGCCATCATAAATCTTGCAGGTTTCCCACCCTACATACAGTCTTCCAGCCGCAAGGAGTTTCGGAAACGACTCTGCATCCGTTTCAATTAAGGCATTGAAGTAATTTCCGGTTCCTCGTTTCACTTCGAAAATTTTCACCACAGCCATCTCACACGAACTGATGCTTTGATTTTGCCTTTTGATCCCACTGACTAGATTTTCCTTATCCAATCTCTGCTTTATGCCCACTACAAGTACTTTTGGTTTAATGACCGTCGGTATTTTAATTTCGTACTCAGCTCCCAGTTTTTCAGATAACACTCCTTTGATTTTCTCCCGATCCATTTCAGTGTTGCTTTCTATTACTACAACGCCATTGCGATTAGCTTTTACATTCGAAAATTGCAAGTTCAGAGGGTCTACTTTTGCAGCCAGTTCCACTTTAGTCCTCTCACCCGCTTGCTTATTCTTAGGCTTAATAATTAACTTTAGTTCATTTTTTAATTCTGGCAATACTCTATTCACTTGTGCTCTTTGTTCACTTCGCACCACATCCGCAAATGATGGGTTGGCACTACTGATTGACCCACTATTATTGTTTACAGTTTTCGCAGCACTCATTACTCGTTCGCTTTCTTTCTTTATTATTTCAGCATGTTGTTGTATTTCTTTGGACACCTCGCGTATTCTTTCGTGTTCGTTTTGAACCATTTTGGCTTGCTTTACCAAAATGTCCACCTGATCCCGTGTTGTACCCAGGTCAGCCACATTAATTTCACATTTTTGTTGAACTGCCTTAACATATTCCACTCGTTCAGAGTACCGAGCCTCGATCGCCTGAAGCAAACTCATGATTTCAGCTTCATTTCTTTCAAGAGCACGCACAAACTCAGTTTTATACTCCTTGAGCTGATTTGCATTTCTTTCCACAATTTCGTTTACCCGTTGGAGCACCAAGTCAACATTATGGATGTAAAGGACACAGTCATCACACATAAATTTGATTTTTGCACATTCATCCAGCATCCTAAGGCTACATTGGTCTAGTGCACAGCATTTTGAAGCGGAGTGATATATTTTGCCACACACTCCTACACACCGCACACCCGATTCACCACGTATCGCGCCCTTGCACTTAGCGCACTCGGGCATTTCAGCCCAATTTTAAAATTTTGGCGATAACAGGCACAACAAACAGGTATTTCAAAAGAAAAATGAGTCACTGTCTCTGTTTTAACAACTTTTAGAATGTTGTGATAAATGTTTTTGATAATTAAACAAGTTAATTCGCAGCTCAAAATTACACGTCCAAACACGATTCTTCTTCTTCTTCATTCATCATTGTTACAGGAAATTTTGAATTATCACTATTCAAAAGTGTAATTTGTATGTATTTTAGGTTAAACACCCCTTTAATGCTACTTTTTACTACTTTCTGAATTAGATCCCAACAATTTTCAGAAACTTATTGTAGACCCATATCTACAAATTTTCTATAGATGACATCACCCTTGTCTTAGGTATGAATCATTGATGATCGCAACAGATCTAACGGATCGCATTATATAAATCCAATCTTATCTGAATCGCTTCTGCACTATTCAACAGATTTGGCAATATGTGGCAACGCTCGAAATCTCTCTTCTAACTTTTAAGTTTCAAACTCATTTGAGCTCCGTAAAAAAAACCTACTCCAGATGGGAAAGTAGTAGTGCACTACAAATCTTTCTATCTCTTTACCTGCGTAGTTCTAGAGAACTTCTTTCATTTGGCTGAGAACTGCTGAAAACCCGGATCGGTGTTTTAACTGAGATGGATGGGCCTTTTTCGAATGATTTCTGCCGAAGATACATGAAATGAGGAAGATGATGAAAGTGTACTTCACCTTATTTGTAAATGTACTACACTCGCTCGGAGAAGGAACACTCACCTAGCCTGTAGGACTATTCGAGGCTTCCCCTGTCCAACGCTCATGCAATTTTATCAGTGAAATTACACACATAAACGGTGGCCCTGTATCCAATTTCAATGCTATCCGACCTGGTTATAATTCCGCAGATATTCCATATTAAAAATTTTGGTTGTATGGAAGGTGCCATGCCCACCTGTCGAGTCGTATTCACACTATGTGGTTTACCGAGATTTCGTCAAGACGAACTTTCCGTGAAAGATTTAGCTCAATCGGCCGTTTAGTTTTTGTGTTTTAGTGTCGTGTGACCAAGAATCAAACAAACAGACATTCATATTTTTATATATGTACATGCATATATATAGATTTACCTATAAATATTGTCCTATCTTGAAGTTAAGTTTTTTTTAAATAAATAATTGAACAGCCGGAAAACAAATTTGTTCACCTACCATTTACGCTCATCACTTTTCCCACTCACACTCTGACTTTTTATCCCGCACTAACAAAATTCCCAATTTCATCATTTTCATATCCTTTTTCTTCGCTTCCTTTGCACGTGCAAACCTTTCGCAACTGCTGCAAAACTTTTCCAACCTCTATTTTATTGCCCGCTACGGCAACTCAATTTTAATTTCAATTTCGACATTTAGCTAACTACAATTTTCCCCTCCTTGCACGGCAATAACTTTTATGATTATTTTGCCATTTCGATTTTCATTTACGTTGCACGACCAGTTGTGCGAACGCAAAAAAAGCAACAAAAATGCAGGTAAGCTCAGCAAAAACGTATGTGGCAAAGCCGCCCAAACGAATGCGGCAAATCAGATGATACACGGCACTGCTCGGCATGTTTCCAGCGTATTTAACTGGCAAAATGAAATGACTTTTAATAAAAATACCACCGCATGCAGCACGCAGCCGAACACGACCAGCGGAGCACCCAAAAAAAATAGAGCGGTCTGCAGGAAATGGAGTCAAGCGACGAGGCGAAACTTTTTCATTTTAAATATAAATAAAAGAGCACGCATCACGCCCACTCCGGGACACTGGACTGGGTCGGCCAGTCGTATATAAACACCGAAATATTGCCCGTGTAAGTTCGCGTGCGTGTGTGCAAGTTTGGTCAAAAACAACATGGCGCCGCGCAGCAATGCGCACTTCCTGCCTGTCTGCGCAGTGCAGATTGAATTTTAATTGAACTTCCCGGATAATCTCGGCTCAGGCTGCGGATCATGTAGCAGCGATGCCAACAACTGCCATCAGATTCCCGCAGCATTTTACTAGCAAACGCTGCAATAACAACAACAACAACTAGTTTTAGTGCAACTGCAACTGCGACTACGCACTGCAGTTGGCGTAGCGCGGAAAGAGTCGCTCGCTTTGCTTCAAAAAAAAAGGTTGAAAAATGTAAAACGGCTTCATCGCACACAGACACACGCACACAGACGCTGGAGTACGTGTGAGAATGAGAGATGTTGGCCGCCGGGGGGTCGTGAAAGTCAAATACGAAATGTACGAAACGTTTTCGATTTTTGAGGTGAAATTCCATCCTCTTGCCTGTCCCCTCAGCCTTTTGCCACAACACCTCGCCAAAGGTTTTAAAATGCAATTTGAATGCGTGGTACGCGTTCGTGCACACACACACACGCACACACATGCAGGCAGCTCTATGTGCGGCAACACCCACATGTTTCCCCGCCGGAAACGGAAATTCAAAGTGGATTGAATAAAAGTAAAGTAAAGCGCACTATGCATGTAAATGCGATGGGTGGCTGACTGGCTGTCAGTACGTGGCTGCATGTGTGCAACTCTGTGTTCGACACTGAAGTCGGCACAACTACTAAGCGTTGCTGCTCACCTCGTTGCTTTTTGTCTTTTTGCTTTGCTTACTTTACTTTTCTGACTTTATTTTATTTTGATTTTATTAACTTGGCTTTGCAATTTTTTGAATTTTTATTGTTATTGGTGTTCTTTGTTGTTGTGAGTGTGCAAGCAGCGTGTGCTGATTTACAAAGTTTTTGACTGCAGGTTTACTAAAAGGGCTAGAAAAAAGCGAGTCTCTGCCGCTAAATTTCAATGATTTCAATTTTTAACCAGAACGTAGACGCTACAGGCGAGTTCAAACAACGCCGATTTCGTGATTGAGATTCAATCATAAAAAAAATTGGTAGAAATTGATGGAAATTTAACTACAAATGATTCAATCAATTTAAACCTTTGCAATACCTACATCTTTTTTTGTGATGTATCCTACTTGTATTGTCTACTGACAATAATAATATATGACCTAACAATAATAATATATATGTATGTCTATAATTTTATAAAATTTTTTAAATTTTATTTGTTTAGTTAGCTGTTTTTATTATTTGTTGCGATGTAACAAAAAAAACTTGAACTTATACATTTTCAAAAAATTAAATTCAATAAATATTTGTTAGCATATACGCAATATTTCAAAATATTTATAATATATTATATGTATGTAAAACCGAACTACGGGTTCAAACTTAAAAAAATTAAAAATTAAAACACATAAAAAATAATACAAATTAAATTTGTCAAAGTTTCAATTTGTTCGAAAGAAATTTCTCACTTTATACACTTTTCTTAGAACTTGCAAAATATGTCTTTATATGATATCATATTGAGTAAACTTTATTCTTTATATCTGAAAGAGTTGAGCGCCTACAAATTGAAATGTTTCTACATATGAAATAAGGAATTAGCAAACAGACTAAAGACAATTTGTTAACTTCAATTAAAAACATTAGAAATTACTTCAACTAGTACTTTTACGTGAAAACACTTTTTGTTCTACATACGTTATAAATGAAAAAAAATTACAATGTCTGTCCACAACCCCACCCCACTACTTATCCATCAAGTGTCAGTACTTTACACAAATAGTTATTCGTTCTATTGTCGTAGACATAAGTTCGAAGCCCCTAAATATCTCTTTTTTGCACAGATTGTGGGTTACGAATATCATTTTAAATGGTATTAGGCTCTAAAGTTGTGTACGGAATCCCCTCCTACCCTCTCTCCCAAAATATAATCTTGTGCGCACCACTGATTTTAAGGCTTTCACTGGTTATTACATTCTACACTCCACGTTCTGTGCTAACCTCACTGGGCTCTAAATAAACCGCCAGTGATTCCCAATGTGATTTATCAATAATCCATCATTTTGTGATTACGTGAGCTTTCATAAAAATATTTCTATTCAAACCTAAGGACTTCAACTAATAGACTAGGAGGAAGAACCCCAACTATTTCTTGGCGGTATCTCAACCGTTTTTTCCTTGGCCTAAGTGTAGCCTGTGACCCGTTCTGTGCCTCAGACCGTCACTTAAACCCGCAACTTTAAGCAGCATTTTCATTCTCTTCTAGAAAATGTTCGCTAGAAAAATCAGTAAGTACTTCTTACGTTTAGTTGGCTGAATCTCTTCCAATGTACTCTCTCTATAATTACTCGCATGTTTGCTCTTTATACTATATTAAAATTGTTGTTGTAATAAATACCGCCAACCACAAGATGTTAAAATTTCCGAAAGCCGCATGTTTGTTCAACTGTTATTGACACATTTCCAGACGAAGTTCCTTGAAATGTACATATTTTTCTCATTAATTAAATCTTCATCACTCTGAAATCGCTTTTGAGCATCGCAAAATCTTAAATATTTAATTAGCAATTTTCAACTACTTTAATTAATTTTGGCAGCCTTGACGAAACTCATTTAATACTTCAACATTGGCAAAATTATCACTAAAATTCGATTAAAACGCAAACTAATTCGAAGGATTATATCGAAAATGAATTCATTAACCAGCCAACCTTAACCCATTTCAATGCACAATTTAGTGTTTTAACACAAATTAAAACTGAACATCAAACTGGAGCGAAAGCGACCCAGAAGCAGAGACATAATTAAACAATAAAAACGTTATTCAATTTGAAATTTTGAACCGAAACTAAACTACCAATTAGGCGTGCGGCGCCGACCACAAACAGCAGGACGGCAGCACGTGGCAAAGCACAGCAGTCAGTTTCGGCGCGGACGAAGGGGAAATGCAAATAGCATTCGAGGCAAACGTAGTTGGTAGCTGCGCCAAATGAAATGTTAAAAACGTGCTGCATTCTCAATGCGGTCTAAAAGCAATGCCCTCGCTTACGCTCCTACGCCAGCATAATTTACCGCTCCCCACCTCGAACACTACTTTCGCCGCTCTGCCCAAAACCTAACCTCAATCCGAAACGCTGCGCCTAGCAAACAAATGCCAATAAGCACTTCCGGTAATAGTTCCCATTACAGACAGCGGCCCCCTTCCGCTCGTTGGCTGCGCGGCACCGCTTCAACATGGTTTGTGCTGTGCGGTTTCAATGGAATCGTCGACTACATTGGCTGACACACTGACTGGCTGGCTTAGCTTAAATTTCTAATTTCAATTGTATCCTCGCCTGCAACAATAACAACAACAGCGCCTGCAGCAGCAACAACCATGATTACAACAACAAAGTGAAGCGCATTATAACTAGCAGGCAGGCAGGCAATGCCACAGGAAGCGGCACGGCACTAATGCCGGCAAACGGCGAACAACAACAAAAACAACAACTTGTAGTAGTAATGCAAACAACAACAGCGCAACATTCGAACTGTCTGCATGCTGACCGCCCAACACTCGCAAGCGGAAATTATTGAAACACTCAACGGACTACCTTCTCTTGATGCCTCTCTCTCTCGCTCTCACTCAAACTCTCTCTTTCATACCCCGTTTGTGGGATACTATCACTGCTTCTTCCTCTTCGTCAGCGTAATTTAAATATTGCAATTTAAATATAAACTAGAAATGGGCGTGACTTACGCCCCAAACAACGCAATGTGAGCAGCGCCGACCGCCAATGGGCAGCGAGTCAAATCGTCTGAGGCGTTGAACGAGATTGCTAAATTAGAACTTAATTTGCCGCAAGCGGAATATTTGCAGCAACATCCCCTCTTCCACTTTACATTAGAATTTACAATTTTTATTCTTTGAATTCAAACAACCACTTTGAGTGAAGAGCGGCTGAGCGCCAGACAACAAATGGGGCTAAGCAAAAAGTCATTTAGATATCAATCGCACTTGCTGCTTGTAGGTGCCAAGCAACTGTGGACACGCATGAAAGTACCAGGCTGGGACCTCTGAAGCCTACTGCGCCACAATTACCGTCAAAACTCCAACGGAAGTGAATAGCAACCGCTCAACTATTTGCGCTTTTATCAACCACGTTGATTTGTTGTTGTTGTTGGTTCTGCTGCTGCAGACAATCCATTCAATTTTCTTGCTGTTACGCCTTGCAATTTCTGCTGCCCTGCCTCTACCCCGCCACTTGCTCTTTACCTGCCGCAATCGGACAAACAATGGTCCTAGTCGTCGTCGCACAGTGCTTCGACTCCATACAAAATTGGGGCAAAAATAGAAGGAGTACTTGAAATTCGCTGAAAATTTGCAGTCTAAGTCAAAGATATTGCTTGTTTTCCAAAAAAAAAGATATATGTAAGTAGTTAAAAATATCGAAAATATATAACCAACTATTTTATCACCACCGAGTCCAAACCGCTGGTGCTATAATAATGAAATTTGGTCACTAGTTGTATTATAAAAAGTCAACCCTTAAAAAGGAGCGATTTTAAAAACGTCGACCTTGAAAGGAGAAAATGGGTGATGAAGCTTATACATATGGACGAACATTGTTTTTTGGTCGAATTGTTTTAAAAATAAGTATGTATATACTTATATACTAAAAAACAATAACGAAATACGTTTATCAGCGTTTTTCTAAATTCAACCTTTAAAGGATGAAAACAGGGTGGTTTCTTAACCCTTTCGACCCCGAATTTTACCATGTGTCTCGATATTACTTTTTGGTATTTAAATCACGAAATACTTTCCTAAGAAGTGTGCACATGACATTTGAAGTCGCCACGCCTCTTTGTTAGAGTTCTAGAGCTAGTTTACTTCTGAACAATTTTAGCTTAAAACGGGTTAAATAAATTGTGTGTCAATATTTTTTAATTACAGAAAAATTATTTAATATTTATGGAAAAATACAAAATTATCACTTTTTGATTTTAATAACCATTATTAAAAAAACAGGATTTTGATCAAACGCGCCCAATTCGTAGACTTCAATTAGAACACAAACTTTCCCTGATATCGCTGCAAATTATTGGAAATTATTTTGGAGATAACAGATAGCATTTTTGTAATTTGCTTTGAATTCACTTCTAAAAATTTTAATTTATTGGTGCCTACTTAAATTAAAGCCATAAATCAATCGAATCTTTTGCTATAAGATGACAAATAGTTAAAGTTGCTCTCAGGCAACTTTGGGGTCGAGAGGGTTAAAGAAACTCATTTTTTTTTGTTGAATATCCGTAGAACTTAACATGGAGCTGACACAGCTATGAATATGCAATGCAGTTCAATTTATAACGGCGAGATCATCAAAAGAATTATTATTCAAAATTAGACCTTCCTCGATTTTTTTTTAGAATCTTAATATACTTAAATATTAAATCACATTTTAGCAAACAAAGTCCATTATAATGAAAAAAAATTCGATAATATGGCTCATAAGGGGTTAAGTAGGCGTGCTAAGCCTACTTTTAAAAAGAACATTAGTAGTTCGCGGCATTGGATGGATTACACATTTTGGTAGCAATTTTAAGTAACGTAATTTCTGTGGCTCAGTTGGTTAGTGCGTTGGACCGCGAGTCGAAGGCAGCAACCCCAGGTTCAATACTGCCTGTAATAACACCTAAAAAAATAACGGGAACACTCGTTTTCTCTTTCGGTGGCTGTCCTCTCAGCTGGAAATGGCAAACCTCTGAGAGTAAAAATTGCTTATGAAAAAGCTCCCAACCTGCCGTTCGGAACCGGCATAAAACTGTAGGTCCCTTCCACCCGCGTACAAATTCACACGCACAACACGGGTGGTTGCGGGATGCTAGGCCTTAGTCTCGCGTAAGCGGGCTGTCGTGCCAGTCAATTAATTATTATTTTAATTTCTGTGAAAAAATCATACATTAGAAGTTAAGAAAAAAATAAATATTTTTCAAAGGCGCAAACAGACGCAAAATTTTGTTTCGAATTTAAGAAAAGAAACTCCATTAAAAAAGTCATAAGAAGGATTTACGCCAGTTCAGGCCATTTGATTTTAATTGCCTTTCTAAATTTGGTTATTTTTAATTTTCATTGTTAAAAAAGATTTCTTTTTGAAAACTCATAAAAAATATTTACACTAAACTAAAAAAACCGACCAGCGTTTCCGCTCCTCTTACTGTAGTTGTAATGTTTTAAGAAATTGGCGGTCTATCTACACAAATTTATTTTCTTCTTATACAAGCATCTAAATTTCAATTTTCACCTTTATAATTTTTTGTAAAAATATATTCGACTTTGACAAGCTCTCCCAATCACGACAGTTTTTCGATAAAATATTTCAGATCCAGCTTAATTAACACTAGAAAGACCATTGCAGTCATTTTTATTGCTTTTCATTTTTAAGTATCTCTATTTTCTTTTGTATTTCTATCAACTTTTGCTTTGGTGACTTTTATTTTTTTATCGTAAAAAGTTTTATATTTTTTTAATTTATTTTGTGAAAAAGTAGCCAAATCTGATGTGTACATTTCGAGATATCCGCTGATATAATTTGAAGTCTTTGTAGGTATGAAAGACTTACGGTCTTTCTAGTTTTAAACAATTACTTTTAACATGATGCGACTTTCGTCAAAATCCGCGATAATTTTTTTTCTTATTTGTGTCCACTCTCGAAACACTGTGCGTCGCCTTGAGTGCTGCAGTTGGCCGCATTCCTCATTTTTGGCGGCACTGCTTTTGTGTTGGCATTTGCGAATTAATTTAATTTGCCTCAACTTCGCTGTCGCTCTCCGCTCTGTGCTGCAGACCAGCGAGACAGACAAACAGCTACGAAAACGGCGCCCATTACCGGCCGCCCGCCCACAGCCATAGACGCCCGTGTTGTGTCCGATTGACCAGGCTTTCTACACCGTTAACCGTACACCGAGCTGTGCGCGCAATCTCAACGCCAGTCGCTGCGGCTGCGGTTCGAAACCTATTTGAATGTGTGTTTTCACACTCAAACTGTTTGCATTTTAATTGGAAAAGTTTTTTGCCACCACTCGCATTGCTCTTCGTGCCTGGCGCAATCCTTCGTCCACACCACAACATTCGGTTTTCAATTAGAATTTTTTATTTATTTTGCTGTTTTTCAATTTATCACTCTGTTGTTGTTGGAAGCGTTTTTTTTTGCAGCAGTGTTTTGCAAAACTTTCAAAAATTCAAGTCCCTTCGGCGGTTCGGTCTGGCGCTGACTGTTGGGTATTTGTTTGTTTGGTCAGCCCAAACGGTGTGGTGAGTACGTGTTAAGCGGTTAACCGCCAAATGAAATCGAAAAAACTATATTCCAAATAAACAATGACAAGGAGAGAAAATTTGCATTGGCATCGAGTCCAGAAAGTGAAAGTGAAAGCGAGACGGCACTGGAAACAACAATCGAATCGGTGGCAAAAAATGCATTGAATGTGCTCAATTTATACATAAAATTTTTAAGTTTGATTGGTAAATATTTATGAGGTTTCAGCTGTCACAACAGTTAAAGCGTAAAAAACTAATATTGCTTAAATTTTATGTGTGAGAGGCAGAACTGAAAATTTGCTTTAATAAAATAATATGAAAATTTAAATATAAATCGATCGATCGAAATCGATCTTAATTATTCCATAGCACTTTAAAACATGATGCACTGTGCAATCGATCTCAATTTAATAGATAAATTAAACAAATTAACCAAGTAAATGGACTCCCTTTGTATGACAAAAACATAGAAATTTTATAGAATATACCCTGCGCGGTTTGCTCAAATTAAAAAAAAATGTATGACATAATACTCTCAAAAATTAATCCTAAAAACAGCTTGAAATGGTTTCAGACCAAATATTTTGGGCGCCACTAATAATAATTTTTTTAATAATTTATTTTATTTTATTATTTTTTTTTAATAATAGTTTTTTTTTTTAATTTGACATGATTCTACAATCAGTAATTGTGATGGACTTTTCCATGTAAAGCTCCAAGTTTCAAAGCCAAAATAAAAAAAAATTGTGATCAATGAATATAATGTTTCCAGTACCACAAAGATATTCGTGATCGTGTTTTCAAAAAGTTTGTTCTGCAGAAAATCTCCGGAAGAACTTCGAGATGAGCGATTTTCTCAAACTTGATTAGTGTTATTCACTCAATATTACTAAAAGCTTGAGCTTACGTTGTATTTGCTGAAGAATGGAAAACTAAACCTTTCATCAGGTTGACAGTGGAATTTCGACCGTCCTTGGTTCAGTAAATTTGAATTTCTTTACTCCACTTTATTTAATTCTTATAGTCTTTGGTATGAAGGCTAACAAACTAGAGACTAGCAAACTTAAAAAAAAAAATAATATCCAATATGTTTCTTAAAATCCATACGACCTAAAGACATATCGATAGACTTATAGACGAAATAAAACTCACTCAAAGCTCTTTCAATAGGCTTATGCAAGGCTTAGTATAAGCTCCGAACACTGTTAGATAACATTTGTTAGATAACAAATTAAGTCGTTGAAAGATTCTTGTCTGAATTGTCTTAAAATTCACAAGTTTCAATAAAAATATTATTTTCACCGAATACCTTAAGAAATTATATTAAACCATCACATGACAACGACAAATCGTTTGTCACATTATAATCCAAATAAAATCAATCAAATACGGCCAACTTGACAAACTTTGTTCGGTTCTCTAGTCTAAAATTAAGCTCTCAATCTCCTTGACTGCATATTAAGCACTGCCGACATTCAATAACAATTAATCAGTGCCTTTGATGCACCATAACTTGTGAAATTTTAATGATCGCCTAATGAACTACAGCTGCTCCAATCACCACGTTCGCTCGCTTAGTGCTGCAACAGAGTGATTTCCCTTAGCGATTACGCGTGTGCAGTACGAATAATCCGCTTTGCTGGCATAAATTAATTAATTCAAATTATTTTCACTGGCCGTTAATCGTGTCAACACAACAACACCAAAGCTAACGCCAATAATGTCAACAATACAATCAGCGCTGGGCATCACAGCCATCATTGTCATCGTCATTGCTTCCAACAACGATAACAGCGCAACAACAACGACAGCAACGGTGACAACAATATGACGACGCCACCTCACCAGCGACACAGCCGTTAATGTCCTCATCAATGTCAGCAACTGCTGGCTGCAATGTCAACAGCAGGTCAGTCAGTAACAACAACAACAACAACAATAAACGCAAACAATGTGCCGCCATTGCAATATTGCAAATAAATACAATTAAAAAAATGTTCATACATAAAAATGTCATAAATAAATATGAAATAAAATGAATAAAAATGAGTGGCAACAGTTTCGCTTGTCAGCGGCTCATGTGGCAACAGTTGCAGTTCATGCGTAAAGTGAGTAAAAAAAAATTAATGATACAGAAGCCAGGTAGAAACAGTGTTGCCAGATACCTGAAATGACTTTGTCCTAAATCTTAAAAAAATACTGAAATTTCATCCCAAAAGTTAAATAAATCTCCAGTGCCAGTGTTCTCAATACTTCGTTATACGAAAATCTCCCAAAAAAACACTAAGGATCCGAAAAATCCCCTAACATAAAATACAAATCTCCTAAACTTTCTCCTAAACAATTCTTCCTCCTAAAAATTCTCCTAAAAGGCCAAGAATCTCCTAAATCTAGAAGGAAATCTCCTGATCTGGCAACACTGAATAGAAATTATGCGAAATCAAGTGCTCAGATTTTCATAGACCATAACTTATGGGAAAATTCGAGAGTCAGTGTCTCGTCTTACCAAATTTGAAACTATATTTGAAAAAATTACTATGAAGGAAAAGTCATACAAATAAATTAAATACCTATACCAAAACATTTATTTTCGCACAGAGAATCAAACTTTGTAAATTTATGGAAAAATTAAAAAATACGAATTATTTTTATTTGTATTTTAAAAATACTTAAATAACTATTATTTTTAATTTTTTCATATTAGTCCACAAATAACAGTTTTTTCGATTTTTAGTTTAGTTGTCCTATGATAACAATTATTGGTGACTTTTATTTAAAAAAGTTATCAATAAAAATCAGTCAGTGACTTTTAATTAAAAAAAGTGATCAATGAAAATCAGTAAGTGACTTCAATTATTCAATGACTTTTATTTTTTAAGCCGCGCACAGTATTCATTGTTAATAGTAAATTTAGCTATTTCCAATCCTCTGTTGTTCTGACCAGGGAATTTTTTTCTTTAAGAAGGTACCAGCTGAGAACAATTTTTTGTGTACTAACGTTTCGTTCATTGATAGCTACACCCAAGAGCAACTATTTTCAATTACTTCTATCGAAGTTCCATGTACTTTATCTTCGATTTACTGGTCCTACCCTCCTTAGGAAGAGGACTTACTTCTTCCACAATTTAGGGAATGTAACCATTAGAACTAGACCGCCTGACCTTGTTAGAAAGTTATACTAATTTCAGAAATAAGAAGTATCACAATGAGTGATACCATTTATAAGTAACCTCCCATGAGCCACAAGCAGACACTTCTATCCACCTACCCATCTAAGGCGTTGCTCAATCCACTGTTTACTTCCAGAATAATGTACCAAAGAATTCAATTCAAATTCATACCAAAGAATAATGTCAAAGAATTCTAAATTGGGTAGGACAACCCAATTACAAAGCTTTCTTTCCTTTGGGTTTTCGGACACTAAGCACTACCTGTCAACGAGGCTTCAGCTGACCTCGTGCCCAGCGACTTAAATCCCAAGTACGGACTCGAACCTTTACTAGGTCTTATTTAGCCAAAGACATACTACTGTGTACAAAGAATACCCGGAATTCGATTTCTTCGATTATCGTGGTGTTGTGCATTATGAGTTCCTTCCGCCGGGCCAAACTGTCAACAAGGAATATTACTTGAGCGTTATGCGTCGTTTGCGTGAAGCTATTCGCAAAAAGAGGCCGGATTTATGGAGAGACAACTCTTGGTTTTTGCATCACGACAATGCACCATCTCACACGGCATTGGTTCTTCGTGAGCATTTCGCGAACTCATATCGTTCCACAGCCACCGTATTCACCTGATTTAGCTCCTTGTGACTTCTGGCTATTCTCCAAACTCAAAAGACCACTTCGAGGACACCGTTTTGAATCGATTGAAGAGATTCAACGTGAATCGCCGCGCGCATTGAAGGCCATACCGAAAGGTGACTATTTGGCATGCTTCGAAGATTGGAAAGTCCGTTGGCATAAGTGCATTGCATCGGAGGGGACTACTTTGAAGGCGATGAAATTGATTTGGAAGAATAAATAAAGATTTTTTGAATTCTTTGTATTCTTTGTACACAGTAGTATTCTTTGTACACAGTAGTATATATGAAGAATTAAATGAAGAGCTGACATAGTTGCATTGCACTGGAATCTGCCTTGAAGACACAAAATGAATTTTTATGAATATATTAATTTTTCTTATTTTCTTAACTCTTCCGCACAGTTTTTATATTTTTTGTACACATATTTATGTTGTCCCTGTGCAATGTTACAACGAAGGGGTCGCATTGCGCCGCCACAAATGTGACGTTGCTGACGTTAGCCGTGAAGTTGACAGATCCCACCGCAACTGACCGCAGTAGTATATATGTTGTAAATATGTTGTTGTATGCAATTTTACGTGCTCCTCGGTGTCCTCGATATGTAAACCACACATACGACTACAATTTATAATTGAAATTATTCACTGTGCTCTTTTTTTTCATAATAAAAATGCATAAATTGACACGCAGTTATGCAACGCCCTGCAGTTAACCCTTTGGGTGATACCATATTTTGAAAGCGCAAATTGATTAAAAGCGGAAAAGTTTGGTACAAACACGCTGAAAAGTGCAAACCACATTTGGTCGAAGCATCAGTGTAACACGCCCCTTTGCTACGCACATCAGTTCATACCTACGTTCTATATATTTGAACATGTTGGCGTGGGTTTACGTACAGTTCAGCGCCATTGAGCAAAACCACGTAGAATTGTAGTTATTTTTTTATTTGCGTGTTGTGGCCGAAATGAAAACAAAATGCGAAAAACTTGCTGCCACATACACGCACACACACAAACTCACACGATTGGCCGCATTTCATTGTGGCCGTGCACAAATAATTTTATTTATTATGAGTTTCAGTTGGCGTAAATGTTTTTTGCTATTTAATAATTAAAAAATAATAGAAATGCAAAAAATTATAATAAACCATTTTTTTTATTTTATTTTGTGCTCCAATAAAAACTGATTTACAAACTTCATAGTGTAGGTAATGTTTTGTTGGAGATCTTTTTTAAACACAATTTTTAGAGGTAATTTTTTAACACTGTTTTTATAATTTAGTTTTGTTTGCATTAACTTTTTTTTTTATTTTTACAATTATTTCATTAAATAGTTATTCATATAAGTTTACTTTTCATTAACTGTTTACTTTTTTACATACAAGAATTTAATTTTTTAATTTTGTTTACTATTCTTCAGGCATTTTTTTTAAATATCATTTTTTTTAGAGCTGTTTATTTAATTCTTTTATTATTATTTCTTTTTTCCAAAAACCATATGCCACGCATTAGTTGCATTTCCGGCATACAAACCCACACACATGTGTTGTATGTATGTATTTTTTTATATGCATTTAATTTTTTCGGCGCTCGCCGCCTGCATGTTTGCTGTGCATTGACATACGGCGCACGTATCCGTTGACACCAAATACACACATGCACATTTACACACACTAACGCACTTTTATCGACGCTCACACATACACGTCACTAAAAACACGCACAGATTGAGTAAATTTAAAACACGTGCTGCTGCATTAAGTCCAGCAATTTTTCGATTTCCCTTTCATTTAATAATTTTTTTGTCGCTGTGGCAACTTCTTCGATTCATTTGTGTTTTGCTTGAAAGTAACAGTGTAACAAATGCCGAAAGGGTCGCAGAAATTTGCTGGAATTTTAAGTGAACTTCACATACCATCAGCAATGACTTCAAATTCTTTTGCTGCTATGACAACTTTTGTCATTGCTTTGTTTTGTAATTGTACTCAAATTACGGCAAAAAAAAGATATGACAAAGGCAGCCAATTTCAGACATTGTTCATGTATTGGATCAAAGCTAATCCGAGCTGAAGCAACTGATAAAACTGATTTGGGAAAAACATTTTCGCTTGCGTCACTGTACTCTTTACTTAGCTAATTTATCTGCTCATTAGCTGCATTTACCACAAGTTCTACGATAATTCCATAATTCCCAACGCCCCTCAGAATCGCTTCAATATCCACTGCAGTCATAACCTGCCGCCATGTTGCTATTTTAATTCAATTGAATTAAAATTCGAAGCTATTTTTAAACGTCGCCATCAAAGCGAACAAACAACAAGCGTCGCAACACTGAAGCGAACAAACAAAATATGGTAGAAAAAGCTTTGCTCCTCTCTTTTAGAAGCTTCGCCGTACTGAATGTTGTCAACAATCCTCGATAGTATAGTGGTTAGTATCCCCGCCTGTCACGCGGGAGACCGGGGTTCAATTCCCCGTCGGGGAGATCATTAAATTTTTAAGTTTATTTTTTTTCGTTAGTTTGATTTGTTAGAATTTCTCAATAATTCTTAGTTACAATATTTTCAATCTTCAAGAGTAGATGGATGTATTCTTGTATTTGCTTGTGGAAATCAAAAAATTACCAACAATTTTCATCTTAATCGCTTTTTTGCTAATGATTCCGGTTTATTGATTAGTTTCTGCCTTTTAAAAATTTTTTTGAGAACATTTAAAAGTGCTTCTGATTAAGTGTCACTACAAGTGCCAACCTCTGGCTTACATCTACGAATATTGGCAATATTGTTTTATTCGTACATATTCTACATACAGATAACGCAAAATAAGATTTATGTGAACTTCGCTTTCATGTTTAGATTACATAAAACAAATTACATCTTTTCAACCCAACAGCGAGAAAGCAACACTTTTAATTGTGAATATATTTTTACATATTCCGAACAATTATCTTTTAAACTTGACAATTTGAATTTATTATAATTTATTAATTCTATGGTTTCTTGTTATCATTTTATATTTTCTTATTGTTCAATTATTTAACTAAAATATTCTACTTACTGTTAGTTTATAAATTCTTAATATAAATTGACATATTTCCGATCTAAATTGGAACTTTCTTATTATTGCATTGAAACATATGTCAGCCTTACTGTAATACTGTACTGCATACTGTAATATTTCGAATTTAGTAGTGCTTAAATATAATAATATATGTAATTTTTTATTTTAATATTTTTTTTCATTTTTCATTTTACTATTGTATATTAATATTTAATATTGTTATTATTTTAAAGGCTAAAATGTTGGTGAGTAGCTTTGAAATCAGGCGCAAACAGATTCCTAACTACCTCTTGTTGACGAGTGATGCAATCTTCATGTTGAGGTCGGACACTTTTCAAACGACCCTCGTATGTGTTTGGGTCGCATTAACCCTCAAGGGTATTTATTTGAAAAGCTTGCAGTATGACGAAATGTCAGTAAATAAATTTGCAACAACTTGCAATCACTGAACTTGCAGTGTGCCTCGATTGTGTCCCGTATGAACGAAAAAAGGAAATTACAAACAAAAGTTCTGCATTCCCCCCTTAACATGTAATTTTCGACACCTTTAATGCAGTCTCGCCCACAACAACAAGCAACAACTGTTTACTGTCATTTTCCACATCCGCTTCCTGTGTTGTTAACAAGCCAAAAATAAAGCAAACGCTTTTGGTTTTATTTTGAAATTTGTTTCGCGTTAAGCTTTCGATTAACCTTGCTTTCGCCCACAGTCATTGTTCTTCTATTAGCCATTGTGCGGCCGACATAAAGCATTTGGCTTGTTGTCCTTACTTTTGCCATCGCCATTGTCTGCGGCACATCGAGTCGTGCGTGTGCGTCTTGCCGGCACTTTGCGTCCAAAGTTGTCCCTGGCAGCGGCCTAATGTCTAATTAAGCCGCTTAAGCATACTTTGGCTTATAATCGCTCGCCCGTTTGTTGCGCTCGCACGATGCGCACTCGACTGCTGGCCCTTTGTTGATATTGTTTTTGCTTTGTTGCCTTTGAAGGGAATGTTTCTTTTTTGACTGACTTGATTTTTTTTCGGCGTTTATTATGTTAGCGTTGCATAGCACCAGACACTGTTGTGTGGCAAAAAAAAACTAGTAGACCACTATTTATTTAATATATTAATGTGTGTGTGTGTATGATTTTGTTTTGTGTTTGTTGAAGATTTAAGCGAGATTAATTTATATTGGCTATTAAAGCAAACAATATGAATTATTAAAAGGATTGGTGGCGATTTAAAGCTGCTTAAATTTGTGGCGATGATTTAATGAGTTAATAAGCGGCCAGACATTTTAATCGATTTTAAATAAAAACTGTCAGATAATTGAATATTTGGTGAATAGTAGATATTGATATAACTGTGTTGTGATTAAAGGGACAGAAATTAATAGTTTCTCGCAACAATGTCTATGAGAATGGCCCAATCTCTTTCTCTCTCTCAAAATTATCCCTTCGCTGAAATTTAACAGAAAGCACAGAGACCATATGAATGATATATTTTTCAATGTATTTCATAGTATTGAATGTTTAGTACACCGTAAAGATATTCGTCATGGCTCACAAACAATTCTTTTTATTCTTAAAGTCCCTTATAAATCAGTTCTGAAAGTATTTTCACAGAAGAATGGGAAGGAAGAAGGGAAATTTACTCTAAACGATTTTCGCTTCATAGAAACTACTATTTATAATCGAATTTTCGATTTTGTAGTTAAATTTAATAAATTCAAAACTTACATAAAAATCGTTTTGACCAAATTGATAACTCTGATGATCGTTTTTAAAAATCAGTTTCAAAATAATCTCTTCCCATCCAGGGACCGGAAACAGTGGCGGATTCAGAGGGGGTTTTGGGGGTTGAATCCGCCGCCCTCCCCCCCGAAATATTAGTTTCGACTTAAAAACTACATGCAAATTAAAAGGCATTTTATAAATACAGTGGTCTCTGGATATATTGAACTAATTATTGCAAGGCCTGTTCACTGTATTGAGGTTGTTCACTATATAGGGGGTTCACTATTCGCAGACACGACTGTATTAAAGCATTACTTTTTGAAACCCCCCGAAATATTTTTCTGAATCCGCCCCTGACCGGAAATAACAGTTATTTATGAAAACTATATTTGAAAAAATTACTATGAAGGAAAAGTCATACAAATAAATGAAATATACCAATACATTTCTTTTCGGACGGAGAATAAAAGTTGGAAATAAACTTTTTTTTGTAATTTTTATGGAAAAATTAAAAAAATAAGAATTATTTTTTATTTATATTTTAAAAATCCTTTAATAACAATTATTTTTGATTTTTTCATATAAGTCCACAACAGTTTTATTTCGATTTTTATTTTAGTTGTCCTATGATAACAAATATTGGTGACTTTTATTTTTTACGTCATCAATAAAAATCATTCAGTGACTTTTATTTATAAAACTCATCAATAAAAATCAGTAAGTGACTTTTATTTATAAAAGTCATCAATAAAAATCAATTAAATCAATCAATTCAATGACTTTTATTTTTTAAGTCATCAATAAAATCAGTAAGTGACATTTAGTTATAAAACTCATCAATAAAAATCAGTAAGTGACTTTTATTTATAGAATTCATCAATGAAAAAATCAAAAATAATTTTTATTATGAAATTTTTAAAATATAAATAAAAAATAACTGTTATTTGTTGCGTCATTAAATAAAAGTTAAAAAATAACCTTTAAACATTGATTTTTATAATAAAACTTATAACTGTTACGGTCCCTGTTCCCATCACAAAGTAGTCAGCCTCTGCCCTAAACTCTGCTCTAACTCTCTTCAATACTTTCTTCTTTTCATTCTAATCAAACTGGACATATTTGATTGGACATCTATTGACTAAAATCCCTTTTGTGCCCAAAATATCTTCAATGATTACGTTGACATTACGCTCACAAAAATACCGTTATGCTCTCACAATTAGCGTCTAATGTACATGTAAACTTTGACAGCTGTCAAAAAGTGGTCACTGTCGTGTGCTTTGCACTTAACGCCGCGTGCCACCAATCAACATTTTCAGCCAGCTGGCTCAAAAGTGGGTCAAATGAGTTTGAATTCCGAGCAAAGACACAACATACACGAATATGTTTCTCGAGTACAAAACAAATTCGAATAGCATTGCAAACTAACTGTGCTATGGTTTGTGGTGTGAAATCGTACAAAGTGTGTCAGTTCTGTATTCAAAAATTATTTATAGCAACATACTTTTGTATGAATGGCATGTGGCCCTAGAACGTGATTTTCACTTGAACGTGCCACCATTTCACCACCTAATTGAGTTGTCATGCTGCACGACCAACATAATATGGGTACATAAGTGTGTATGAGTACATATGGTACATATATGTAAGTTTATGTCCAGCAATTGTGAGCCAAAAATGGTTATATCTTTGAGAGAGGTTAAGGTGTTTGATAAGCAGCAAAAATATTAAAGGAAAATGCTTCCAAAATTAATTTGGGAATTATTTAAAAAAAAGTTTATATTAAAACTATCATAATAAATTTAAAAAAATTGTAAAAATAAAAATACAAAATTAGAAATTATAAACAACATATGTATAGAAAAACTGTATGAAAATATTATGCTGCCCATATTCCATACGAGGAACCTAAAAATGCTCGCTAAGTTAAAAAGCTCGCACAGTTAAATCTTTTGAAAAATCCAAAGTTGACGAAAGTTTTGTAATAATCTTATGAGTTCACATTGTGGTAACATTCAGTTTAATATAAACTTTGACAAGCATCTAAAAGAAATCGTATAGTTGCAGTTAAAATTACAAGAAATTCGATAAGAATGGAAACCAGAAGACGTAAAATTTCTTATGCAAGGTCGGTAGAAATTCTATCATAGACGAAGCAAAAAAAAAAATTTCCTGTTCTATATGGAGAGTGTCCATGAATTCGAATTACATTATTGAGCAAATTTTTTACTATTAAACTAAATCTTCTTTACATAAAAAGTTTGCTCTATGAGTTCAGCGAGTTATGAATGCCAGTCAAAACGTTTGTTTTCTCCAAAATTTCCTAAGCAAAAGCAGCAACTTTAATTAAATCCTAATAGGTAATAAAACTGACAATAATAAGTACAACTCGACACCAATAAGCAGTCCATGCTATGAAGACCAGAGTTGCAAATCTACCCGTTAAACCAATGCACAGTGATTCGTTCCATAGACGAGATTCAAAAAACCGACAGTCTCCGAATTTAACGATTTTGATGTCATTTGAAAGGTAAAACTCCAACTTAGAAAACTCCAAAAAATCGGTGCGAAAATGTAATTAGTATGTGTGCAAGAGCTGCTCAAACTCAGAACTTTTTTCACAATAAAATTTAAACACATGTTTTCTGTTGAGTCTATTGATAAAAAAAATTTGTAAATTCATGGCTAGCAAGAAGTTGCTAAAACTTTCAATATAGATTAAGAACTATGAGAATGTGTCCATTTTCGCTTTCAATGTTTTCTGAAAATTTGCAAAGCTTCTGCTTTACTTTTAATTTAAAATATTTTTCAAAATTAAAAACCTGAAAATTGGCAAAACAAAGAGGAAAATATCTAAAAAGTATGTAAAAGTATGTTCCTGGATTTTCTTGTAATTTAAGAAGTATAAATAATAAAGCATAAATAATATAAACACATCCTCCGATATCTTCCGATCTCAGAAAATAATTCAATTTGAAAAATTGTCTAAAGACCTATTTTTCGACTAAATATATTTTGTTATCCCTGAAAGTATGCAATCAGCGTGAAAAATGAAAAAAACTGCACAAATGCAAAACATTCTTCTATTATTATCATTTTTATTGCAAAATTAAAGGGTCCCACCACTCCTAAATGGACCACTCCTTCTAATTTTGTCCCGCGGTTGTATGGAGTCGAATCACTGTGCAATGCAACACATCAACACTTCATTAGATCAAAAAATCCAGCTGCCTTTCACCTGAATTCTGATCAGACTGGAACTGTTAAATAGTTAACCGAAAACTAATTACCAAATGTTTTCTAAAGTTGATTGGAAATCGGAATAAAAGAAAAACGGTGTCACTATATTTTATAACACAATAATACGAAAAAAAAAACTATATTTCACTCTGAAGCATCGAAGAAATTTCCCCATTTTTATTTGCTTCGACACTTACACTGTGCGATATTTGGCTGAATTCAAATATAAAAAACTTTGAAAAAAGGCATGATACAAAAATATACAGGTAGATTCAATCGAGCAAAATTAAAAGTCATTTGCTTTTTTGACAAATAAAAATAAAATTGTAAGGGTGCAAAAAAAAGTATAAATACAAAAACTGAATGATATACTACATAAACTAATTGTGTCAAATTGCAGCTCTGTAGCTAAAATTAAAATAGTAGTACTCTAATGGGCGTGTCACTTTTGCGAATTTTCCTAGGCTTTTTTCTCGTTTTCGACTGTAATTTCTGAACCAATAATCCTATCGATATGATTTTTATATAGTTGCACTAACAACATCTCATGCCTTCATTTCTGATATTAATCAATTTTATGCGTTTTAAATTGTCGTGGTAATAAGGTTTCAAAGTAGGAAAATATGGAATTTCAAGGCGTTTTTTCTGATGGCGAAAATTGTACAGATGTCTCATAAATCAAGTTACGAAGTATATGAATATCTTAAGAAGAAACATCATGCAATACAACTGAGGCAACATTTTTGGCGGAATGCTCATTAGCATCGAAATAATACCAAAAATGTGCTCATGCCAATTTCAACACTTTTCAGCCATTTGTCAATGAAAAAACAAAGGCCCTCAAAATATGCAAAGTTTTTTTTTATTTTCCATCTAGCAATTCAAAGATTTTTTTTTTGTTTTTTACTTGTATAGGGTGTTTTTTTAGAGGTTTGTTTTTCGAATAGAGATAAAACTGGCATTTTGTGGTCAAATGTCATTTATGTTCAGTTTGGTTTGCCATTTCATCATGAACAGGTTGACAAAAGAACAACGCTTGCAAATCGTGCAAATTTATTTCGAAAATAATGGTTCAGTTCGCGAAGTTTACCGCAAGCTCCGTCCATTTTATGGTCGACATAATCGTCCATCAGAGCAATTAATTCGGTTAACCATGGGTCGTTTTCGCACTACGTTTACTCTATGTAATAATACGCATCCGCAGAGACGTCGAACAGTGCGCACCAAAGAAACAATTGCCGCTGTAGAGCAAAATGTTGAAGAGGACCCGAATGAATCGATTCGCCACCGTGCACAGCAATTGGAGCTTTGTCCATCAACTTTATGGAAGATTTTGCGCAAAGATCTTGGCTTGCGACCTTACAAGATCCAGCTTGTGCAAGAATTAAAGCCGCGAAACCATGCAATGCGTCGTGATTTTGGTGTATGGGCCGAAAATGAGATTGATCTCGATGCTGATTTTCATCGCAAAATTTTGTTCAGTGATGAGGCTCATTTTTGGTTGAATGGCTACGTCAACAAGCAAAATTGCCGCATTTGGAGTGAAGAGAATCCACATGAGACCCTTGAGACGCCATTACATCCACAAAAACTGACTGTTTGGTGTGCTCTATGGGCTGGTGGAGTCATTGGGCCATACTTCTTCCGAAATAATGCTGGAGAGTCAGTTATCGTTAATGGAGACCGGTATAGAGCCATGATAACCGACTATTTTGTTCCCGAATTGGATGGCATGAATGTGGATGAGTTGTGGTTCCAACAAGACGGCGCTACATGCCACACAGCGCACGTCACAATCGATTTATTGAAGGAAACATTCGATGAGCGCATAATTTCGCGGAATGGACCTGTCAATTGGCCACCAAGATCGTGTGATTTGACACCATTGGATTATTTTCTTTGGGGATATGTGAAGTCGCTCGTCTACGCCAACAAACCAGAAACGTTAGGGGACTTGGAAACCAACATTCGTGGCGTTATTGCCGACATACGGCCCCAAATGCTCGAAAAAGTGGTTGAAAATTGGACCTGTAGAATTGGCTTTATTCGAGCCAGCCGCGGCGGCCACATGCCCGAAATCATATTTAAACATTAATGGCATAAAATTATCCTTCCAATAAAGCCAAATTGATGGACATTAAAATGATTTTCTTGTGTTTTATTTCAATTCGAAGTTCTATACCTCTAAAAAAACCACCCTATACAAAAGAGGGAAGGAAAATTTGCATATCTAGAGGCCCTTTGTTTTTTAAATAAATCATTGACAAATGGCTGACAAACGCCTTAAAATTCCATATTTTCCGACTTTGAGGTCCAATTACCGCGGAATTTTTCAACTTAGAAAAATAAATTGCATCGAAAAAGAAGTGTGTTTAATGCAACAAGGTGAAAATTATGTCAACCGGTTTATTGGTTTAGAAATTACGATCAAAAATATGGAAAAAGTAGAGGAAAATCTGAAAAAGTGACACGGTACCTATATCTCACTAACTAGAGCTGCTACAAAAAATTTGAGGGTAGATTCGGAATCAGCGCACCCCAATTAGTAAAATACATTAGAAAAACTCCATGCAACAGAAAAAAAGTGTGATTTTGTTGTCCTGTGTAATCAATGGCGTTAATATCGAAGTTTAAAGACCAGGATATCAAAACTTGTTTCAGAGATGGATCTACGGAATGGAAAAATATAAACAAATCAATATAAAAATCAATGTTTTTGTTTATAATACTTTTAGATTTTGTCACAAAAAAACGTTTAAAAACTTTTTATTTTATATTTTTCATTTTTAAGTCATTTATGCCGTAATATAAATGTATTATTACAGTTGTTCTGAGAATATATTTAATTAAATACATAAAATAAGTCAAATTTTATTTTAACTGAAGCTTCAGATGCAACCAAATAATTGACTGGACGTTGAGGTGTGAGCGAAAACCGCAAAACGAAAACTCACAAAAACACACAGGCAGACACACATACGTACATACATACCTACGTGTATGTGCCACCTGGCCAACTAAACTGCACTGCGCTGTTTTGAAAGTAGAAAAACAAACGGCGAACGCACCTAAACATCACACACCCACAAATAGTAAACAAGAATTTATCTACACAAATATATGTACGTATGTGCATTGCGTAGAGCAATCAATAACAATGGCACCGCAACACTAAAACAACAATCATAACACATATTCAGCCATAAAAGTGCGCTGCCAGGCGCGAGGATTGCGGACAGGCAGGCGAACACAGACACATAATTGTGCATGGCTATAATTGTAAATAAGCCACAAAATAATAAAATAACAAAGCCACACAATAAATTCATGCAATGCAGGCGCACGTACACACACACACACTCATACACGGACATCAATGAGCAAACAAAACTTTTAATTAATTGCATTTTGCAAAATTTTGCCAAAAGTGCGCCAAATGACAGCGAAAACAACAATAACAATAACAACAACAATGATAATAACTGCAACCGTAGAGATGAGCGCGTGGCAGAATGTTAAACGCGCATTGGCCGCACGCGTTTTGGCAACGCCGACACCTGCAACGAAAATATTTATTATTGCAATTCGGCATGACATTTATTTGCCATTGGTTGTTGTTGTTGCTGGTCTTGTATTAAAGTGTCGGCATCCTTTCACACCTGACTGCAATGGCAACAAAATGCAACCGAAAGTGCCGCACACCATAGACACAAAAACTTTTCTGATTTTAATGAAATACGCCAAAGAAAAGTGCGTGTGGAAAATGCACAAACAACAATAAACATAAAGCTAGTTGGATTTTAGCAATTATAATTGAAATCAGCCTTAAAGTATGCTTTCAAAAATGCATGTTTCATAGTAACACAACTAACTAAAAGCCAATTTTCTGAAAAAATTTCTCTCTAAATGGCTTTGTCAGCTCTTAAAACGTTAGCCAAAATTTTAGCCGCATTGAATAGGAATCTAACTTTTGGTTTCATTATTGGGTCACGCTCATAAATTGCGATTTGCCAGACTTATGGTAAAAAATTTACGCGCACCCCATTAAACATAACAATGGCCAAAACAATAAAATATACAGCATCCCGCGTAAGCGTTGTTTCCGTGTTTCATACACGCACACACACACGCACTCATAAATCAACACAAACACACATACGACAGTATTGTGTACGCGCACATCTGCCTGATTGCAATGAATGAAAAATGTATAAACGCGTGCGGCGTAAAGTAAAATGGCGTGTATTGTGTTTTTGTTCATTTCTGCAGGTGTGTGCGTGTCATAGCGTTGGTGCAATTTTTCGATTTTGTGCACTATTTGTAAAATATTTCTCATTTATGTGTTTTGTGTTTTGCAGAATTTTTATGGAGTTAAAAGCTATATACAGTTCATTACAATTTGTTTAATAATTCATTAAAGGCACATAAAAAATTTGTTCTGTTTGTGAACATTTTTTTAAACGGGTTTTTCGTATATCAAATGCGCGTCGAATCAAGCAGTTGCTCACTATGTCACTTCGCAACATTCTTGACTTGTTATTTGAAAACACTAAAAATTATAGCAAACATCCTATCCTATGCCATTTCTATCTCATTCCTATCTTTATTTCTATGACTATCTCCAACTAAGTCTAAGTCAAAGTCTAACTCTAAGTCTAAGTCTAAGTCTAACTCTAAGTCTAAGTCTAAGTCTAAGTCTAAGTCTAAGTCTAAGTCTAAGTCTAAGTCTAAGTCTAAGTCTAAGTCTAAGTCTAAGTCTAAGTCTAAGTCTAAGTCTAAGTCTAAGTCTAAGTCTAAGTCTAAGTCTAAGTCTAAGTCTAAGTCTAAGTCTAAGTCTAAGTCTAAGTCTAAGTCTAAGTCTAAGTCTAAGTCTAAGTCTAAGTCTAAGTCTAAGTCTAAGTCTAAGTCTAAGTCTAAGTCTAAGTCTAAGTCTAAGTCTAAGTCTAAGTCTAAGTCTAAGTCTAAGTCTAAGTCTAAGTCTAAGTCTAAGTCTAAGTCTAAGTCTAAGTCTAAGTCTAAGTCTAAGTCTAAGTCTAAGTCTAAGTCTAAGTCTAAGTCTAAGTCTAAGTCTAAGTCTAAGTCTAAGTCTAAGTCTAAGTCTAAGTCTAAGTCTAAGTCTAAGTCTAAGTCTAAGTCTAAGTCTAAGTCTAAGTCTAAGTCTAAGTCTAAGTCTAAGTCTAAGTCTAAGTCTAAGTCTAAGTCTAAGTCTAAGTCTAAGTCTAAGTCTAAGTCTAAGTCTAAGTCTAAGTCTAAGTCTAAGTCTAAGTCTAAGTCTAAGTCTAAGTCTAAGTCTAAGTCTAAGTCTAAGTCTAAGTCTAAGTCTAAGTCTAAGTCTAAGTCTAAGTCTAAGTCTAAGTCTAAGTCTAAGTCTAAGTCTAAGTCTAAGTCTAAGTCTAAGTCTAAGTCAAAATCTAACTCTAAGTCTAAGTCACTGACCCCTTCCTACTTTTTTTATTTTAATCCTAAATGTTTCGTTCAATTTTTTTATTTTCTCGTTCTTCCCATTCACTAACTTCTCTTCTCTTTCAAAACGATCGATTTTATTCCTCTTACACTATTTTCATACTAAATTACATTATTTTCTTAAAACTATACCTCAATATCTCCTCTTAACACTCCGATGCCCAACAAGGTCCGTAGGGACCTATGGCGTTTTTAAAAGCAATTATTTTGTATTTTATACGTTTTTGCCATCTGTCTGTAGTAAAAAATACATAATACAAACACATCTACACACATTATGTAACACTACATTATACAATTACAAGCCTTATATGCAATATTACAATAGAGGTCCCTGGGGACCTTGTTGGGCTTTGGCCGTTTAAAAAGTTGTTGGGCATCCGAGTGTTAACATCGCAGCTATTATCTTCTCTATTGTTCTTCACTGTTGCCTCTCCTCTCATCTTCACATTCCTGTACAATATTTTATTCTTCTTCAACTACAGATGTGATGTTAGCTCTTACCGTTTATACCATTTCTTATTATTCCTCCTCTTAAATACTTTCCCCCTCTTTTCATCTTCTTCTACTACATATATTTGCTTTTATATATATTTGCTTTAAATTCTCGCCTTTCTCCCGTTTTCATAGTTCAATTCTATCAATCATTATATTGAATCGTGCCACTAACCACTTGTTGCCTCTTCAATTTTTGTTGTTTTTATGCTTTGCGGTTTCCAGCTGTCGCTGCAAAAATGTTCACCAAAACCAATGCCCATAAAAAGTTTTAAATATTTTAAGCTTTTCATTTAAACGAAATTTAAAACTCTGTTTCCAATTAGTTTTTGTGTGCAATTTTAATTCGGAGTAAAGAAGAATTTGTAGCATAAAAACAAATCGCAATTAAACATTTAAGAACAAATGTTTACAAACACTAAACATTTAAGGCAATTTAAACAGAAATTATGATTGCAATAAAAAACCTTAGAAAAAAATTAAAAAAAACATAATCTAAAAAATGGAAATGAAAAAATGACTCCTTAGATTTGAATATTTATACATTTTGATAGTTAACCCTTTCGACCCCGAATTTTACCCTGTGTCTCGATATTACTTTTTGGTATTTAAATCATGAAACACTTTCCTAAGAAGTGTGTACATGACATATGAAGTCGCCACGCCTTTTTGTTAGAGTTCTAGAGCTAGTTTAGTTTTGAACAATTTTAGCTTAAAACGGGTTAAATAAATTTTGTATCAATATTTTGTAGTTACAGAAAAAATATTTTATATTTATGGAAAAATACAAAATTATCAAAATTATTGATTTTATTTAACCATTATTAAAGAACCGGGGTTTTTAACAAACGCGCCCAATTCGTAGACTTCAATTAGAACACAAACTTTCCCTGATATCGCTGCAAATGATTGGAAATAATTTTGGGGATAACAGTAATTTTTGTAATTTGCTTTGAATTCATTTCTAAAAATATTAATTTGTTGGTGCCTACTTAAATTAAACCCATAAATCAATCGTAGCTTTTGCTATAAGATGACAAATAGGTGAAGTTGCTCTCAGGCAACTTTGGGGTCGAAAGGGTTAAGAACTAATAGGATCTATAGGTTTTATTAATTTTGTATGCGTAGAGTTAAAAATTGCTTTTTTATTTTTGTAAGCCAATAGCCCTGGTAGCTAGTGCTTTTTTTTAATTATAATTTTAATTGTAATTAAAAATAATAAATAAATAAATAATTTATTTTTGTTAAAAAAAAATTATTTTGTAACATGCTGCAGCTGATAAATATGAATATACAAGAATTAAGCAAAGGTTTAACGAGTTAAATTTATAAATAAAACAAGTTTGTGAAAATAAAAAATGGATTGAAAAAATTACAAATAAAAACAATAATACAAAAAAAATAAGACCTTAAAATTCAGTAATAAAGCAAACCAGTGAAAACGAACGGAAAACGAGGAGAAGCAGCCGCACTTAAAGAATCCGTTTTCGATGCAAGTTCAGCACAGGTGAAGGTGTCAAATCCCTAACGCTTCACTGGCAGCAATTCAATTAACGAAATCAACAACAAAACTTCCCGAAAAGCAAAGAGCCAAAGATTGTTTTCGGATTCACAACATGCAAAAATTATATAAACAAACAATTTCAATACAAACCAAACACAGTATACCTAATCAAATAAAATGGAAAACATAGAACTACAGAAAAGCTAAGGAATGATGAAAAATTATGCTGGCGATAAAAATAAAGTTTATACAAAGATTGCTTACGGTTAAAGTCATCATCAGCCACATTATTATCGTTGAATTAAGCAGAAGTTGTTAAAAAAGAAAGTTCTTAGTCGCTGACGGGTTTTTGGTCCAGAATGAAGTGCTCGCTAATTGGCTGAGACAACAACAGCACCAAAATCGGGAGCAGGAAGGAAAGTGAAGCAGTGTGGGGTGAAATGTGTGCTCTTGCTAGAAATTAACATATGAGGTCAGTGCGAAAGCTCAACCGACAGACAGACAGACAGACAAACAGTCGGCTCGAGGAAAACTAAGACCGAGAAAAGAGCCCAATTCAGCTGCATCGTTGCGCGTTCCTGTGTATTGGTGATGTTTATCTCACGGAGTAATGGGACTGGCATGAAATGGCCTACATTTTGGGCCAAGTGTGCTTGAAAATTCACAAAATTGCGTCAACTAAGCGAACACGTACGCCTGAGTGATGGAAAGGCGGCCACGAATGGCAGCGCAAAGTGTAGGAGGAGGCAAAGAGAAGCGCAATAACTACGTTGTTGTTAACTTCTGAGTTGAACGCCAAGTTGAAACCTTCCAGACTGACCATTGCAATTTCCATTGACGATGTGCACAGCACATGGCGCTTGCCACTTTCTGATAGTTGCCTGCAATGCGACGCTGGTGCCGGTTAATTTCGTGCTCGTGGCGGTGTTAATTAAAAGCGGCATACCAGCAGCCACCAGCGGCCAGCAGGTGACGCATGTTGCACAAAATGCCTCCGTAATGTGTCATGAATAATTAGCAGTTCGCAGCCGACGAGCGATGTCAGCAAAATTGAAATTTTAATTTTTCAGCTCGCGCCCAAATGCACCAATCAACTTGCCAAGTTGCTACTATGCGATGCGTCTTTAAGACGCAGACGCCCCACTCGATGTTGGTGCTTAAAGCGTGGCCGCGTGAAACTCATGCAAAGCGTGCCGCCCGGCAAGTAAGTAATTAGAAAAAGTTTGAAGCCGCTCGAGCGCCACTTGGCATTTTGTTTATGTGTCATCGAAGTGGCCGGGCTAACTATGAATGGTGCTGCAGCGCCCAAGTGGCTTACGGCCAGGCCAAGCCAGTCAATCGGGAAAAGCGAGAAGCGGCCACCCTTGAAGTTGTATAATATTTCATCTTCATAGTTTCAGTTGTGTTGTGCTGCGTTGAATTGAGAGTTGCGCCGAGCTAGAGCCGCAACTTACTCTGAAGTGGTGATAGCCTTAGAAATAATACGTCTGTGCGGGCGCTGGTCGGCGAATAATGGCAAAGGTATGCGCCTTGGATTCAAAGAACCGCTGTGGAGCAGGTGTTGGCAGCTGGCTGCAGTTGAGTGCGAAATACACAATAATAACACAATGAATGTTGGCATTGTTGGGAAAAGTTTGGCGAACAGAAAGTTGGCTGTGAGTGAGCTAGGAATGATAAGCGAAAAGTTTAGTACGTAAAAGATGTAGGCAGCATTCAAAATGAAGTATGCGAAGTAAGTTTTCAGCAGGTTTAAGTTGTGCTCCAAATCACTTGAATTGAAAAAAGAGACACATTGATCCAGGCGAGGCCGATAAACATTCGCAGTGATAACAGATTTATGCACTTGAAAACATTTTGACCTAACCAAATGACGCCCAGTTTGCGCTTCAAATCGATAATTCACATAAATTTCGAAAATAAAAATTTCGTTTTCATTGATGTTCCTGCTGCTCAATCGATGTGTGTAAAATTACCTCATGACGTTTTACGCTCCATTAAATCGAACCATAAACATAACCGACATTAAAGCCAAGTCAAACCTCGTGCAAACACAGACAGTGACAGAGTCGAAGAAATACAGCGACCGCCAAGCAAACACAGACAGAATCAAGCAATGCTGGCAGCAAATGGCCACAAGAAGCGGCAGCGCTCAACGAGCTACACGGCTGAAGAGGAAAAGGAAGCGGCTAAAAGAAGTCAAGATAAACTGTAACAGTTTCTAGAACGAAAGTAACACTGCAGAGGTGATAAGTGGAAGCTGCACCCAAAGCGGAAGACCCAATAACTAAGACGACGCTGTCCATGGCCATTAGAGCTGCATGCGATTTTGATAAAATGTGTCATTTTCATGGACCTGACTTTCAGTGCGTCAACGGACTGCAATCAAACGCAAACGGGCGCGCTACCAGCTCGGACACGGCGAACGAAGCGAGAGAACATTAAGCAAATTTGTGGCATAAAAATACGAAAATTTCAAACACACACACATTTTTGAAAAGTTTATAAGAAGCGAAGAAAACATACAAGAATTAAATAACCAAAATCAACTGAAATACATTATAAGTGAATATGAATGAAAATTAATTTAATTAATTAAAAGATTCAATGAAAGTTCAATGTATTTAAAACTAGAAAATTTAAAATAAAAAAAGAATAGAACAACAACTCAAAATTATACCGGAAACACAGCAAATGTAACAAACAACCTTTTTATCGTAGAAAAATATTTAAAAAAATTATATAAAAAATATAAAATTGGAAATAGTAACACAAATAATTTTAAAATATTAAATTTAAAAAAATTATTAATAAATCGTAAACAAATGAAATAAAATAAATAAAAGTAAAAAATTATAAATATAAATAAAACTTTGATTCAATAGAAAACAATTTTAACAAACAAACAATACAAGAAATAAATAATACAAAAGTTAATATCTTTTAACATAAACAAATTAAAAGTGTTTTAAATAAAAAATTTTGATTTAATGCACATTTGTATGTAATTTTCATAAACAAAAAATACAAGAAATCATTTTTTTTTTAAATCTGATTTAACACAAATTTTTATGTTGTTTTACATAAACAACTAATGCAAGAAATAATCTTTTTTAACTAAACAAATGACACATTTTTTGAAATTAAAAATGCAGATTTAAAGCAAAATTGTTTACAAAAACAAATAAAATTTATAGTAAAACAATTAAATATATGAAGTTTGGAAAAAGTATTAATTTTAAATAAAGTTTTTATTGAACAAAACTTTTTATATATTAAAACCATTCAATAATTTTTATAAAAAAAAAACTTAAAACTTAAATTTAAAAAAATTAAGTCAAATACACAAATAAAAAAATTTACGCCCAAACCTTTGTAAGTTACAAAAACTACACAATATGCGGAAAATTGGAACATTACCATAATTTTAAAAAAATGTTTATTAGAATTAATACAAATGTAATACAAATTAAACAAATTACTTAAAAAGTATAAAATTTAACTTATTTTGAAATTAAAAAAATTGAACATTTACAAACATTTATTAAAAATATATTTACATATAAAAAATTTAACAATATGCAAAATAACTCAAACATTACCGTAATTTTCAACAAACTAAAAACAGAATTTAATAGAAACATATACACATAAATAAAATAATTTAACCGTAATAACCAAATTTATAAATCTACACATAAAATTATTAAGACAGTTTTAAAAATTATAAAATAAATTCTCCAAAAACTTTTTTAAACATGCCTTGCATTGTTTGAAAAATAGTGTTTTATCAAAAGTAATAAAAAAAATATTAATAAATACCTGTAAAAATAATGAAAGCCAATTCCACTAGACCGCAAAATATGCGTCAAAAGCACGTCGCGTTCGGTTTAGTGTTGTGTGCGTACCTGTCGGCACACGTGACCTGCACGCAAGCCTACTCACAGGTGCAAGTGAGCGGCAGCGGTGACAGCAATGAGGGTCCGAAAATTTTCAAAGCGCTCAATATGGACTTAATTTATCCCAGAACGTAAGTGCAGTTTCAAGCATTTCTTTTCACTTGAAGTAATCAGTTTAAAAGGTCTTCAAACCTCAATTAAATATAATAAAATTAGCCTTAGGAAAACACCTTCTCGTTTTCTGATTTTTCCATTTGAAGAATTTTGCGTATAATTTTCTGTTTCTTTGAAATTTCTTTAAGCTGAAATACTTCCTTTTGACGCTTTTCTTGCGAAATCAATAACTACTACACATAAATTAATGCACCCGTAATGTGTGTGTGTGTGTGTATGCGTACGCCCTCATCTATTTGCAGTTTCAATTCAAGCGAAAATGTTATCTCGACAACTCAAACGCCGCAGTTATCAGCGACGACAACAGCTCCAGGCTCATTACATGGAAGTCAATATGCACCGCCACCATCACAGCAACAACAACAACAATCAGTCATATTATATGTAACGCCCGCTAATGAAGCTCTGCCCACAGTGGGCGCTGTGGCCGAAGCATTCGGCGCCATTGCAGCTAACAGTGGACAGGAGAGCGACGAAACAGCAGGAGACAACCCCGCCCGGACACAAGTGCCAGCAAGTCCATTGCTGACGGCAGATGATGAACAACAACAACAACGACAGCAACAGCCTGCGGAAGCTTCTGCCGCAGTCGAGCACGACCCACAGCAGCAGCAACAATTGCAGGAATATGCATCAACGGGACGCGCTATCGACTATCGCCCAAACAGCGCCTACAACCTCAATCGGCTTATCACGCCGCTGATCAAAAATTCAGCACGTCCAGTGCGGCCGCCCGATGACAGCACAGGACGACGTCCCATTTATGTGCGACCCGCACCAGCGCAATCAACGTCCGGCATCGGCAAAATTATATATCCGCAGATAAACCTGCAACAACAACGCCAGCCGAATCGTGCAGAAATTAACAAGTTGCGTGGCCAAGGTGAGTCTTCTGAGCCGGATGATGGAAAGTGAAATTTTGAGGTTATGTAGACGAGAAGGCAAAGTTATTAGGTTATGTGCCGTGACGAAAAGGCAAACTAATGAGTTTAGATTAAACTGATAAGCTTTAGAAGCTGCTAGAAGCAACACAAGTAGTCAGTTTGGATTTAATTTTTAATGCAAAGAGGACGAATTTTTACAGCTTAAGCAAAGAATTTGACAATAAATTTATATTAACCTCAATTACCCTCTCACAGCTCCCTTTAGCGATCGCTTTACGCCTGGCGAAGCTGTTGCGTCCGCCCAATTTGCCAATCACCACCACAACCACCACCAACACAATCACAAGCCCAGCGCCAGCAAGAATAACGGCCACAAAGTGCCCGCCTCCTCGAGCATAGTGCAAACCTACACACCGCCAAAGAATCTCTACTCCTTTCCGCCCAACACCAATGCCAAATACCCACCACCCGCGCAAGATCCGAAAGCGGCGCTGCCATCAAGCAGCGTCAACAGCTATGTGGCACCGCCGTCGGGTCCGGTAAGCAGCATTTTCGGCTACCCGCTGGCCACAGCCAGCAGTAACAACAACGGCTACAAGTACTCAGGCCCCGTGAGTCCCGCCTACCTGCCGCCGGACAGCAGTGATGATATGAAGACCGAGGACGCACCGAAGAGGCCCGCTGATGCAGCTGACAATGACGAGGACAATGACGATACAATCGGTGTGCTGCCTGCAAGTGCCATGGATCCAATGGGCAACGATGCGAAAGATGCGACTGCTGATAGCGGCGACAATGGAGACATGGATATGACTGGAGGAGAGGGTAAGTAAGATGCCACGTTCTGATTGCGCGTACTTTGACACTGAGATTTCGAACGCCCCTAGAACACGATCACCCACCGCCCGACGACGACAAGGAGTACCCCACACCACCGCCCGGCTGGGTGGAGGAACACCCCGACTCGGCGCACGATCACCCGCCCGTCGATCATCCACATGATGATCACCCGCACGATATCCCCAGCATACACGATCATCCCATCATATACGATCACAATCATGATCATGATCATTATTTCGATCACCACTTCGACTTGTCCGATCAATTTCCCTCCTATCCGCACTACTTTCACCACCATCCGGAAATCATCTATGACGATCACCACGATCATCATCATATCGAGACACCGCCGCCCACCCTGCCGCCCATCACAACCGAGCTACCGCCTGAGCCCGCACCGGAACCGCGTGTCAAGAAGTACAGTTACTTCTACATTGGCCGCAAGTTGTGGTACATTCCGCTCTACTTTACCGTCTGGTTCAGCTTCTACGTGCTGTGGCTGATTCTCAAATCGATCGCGCGACACAAGGCATGTTAAAATGACATCTTTACAATCGAATCGAACCTATTTAATTTAGAATTTTACAGGTTAATCTGCCCAATCACTATGTGAATCGACGAAGTTTGCCGGACAGCCCGGATCAGCAGGCGCAAGAATACCTCAACCAGCTGACGGTGGCGGTGCTGCAGAAGATCGATGACTACAGCAGAAAACAGCAGTGAACAATCACAGTTACCCACTTGAATAGTTCTACGCATTCTTGGTTAATAAAGTTCAAACAAACGTATTTCGTATTTATTCTCAATCCTAAAAAATATGGAATTCCTAAACTTAATGCACACTATTTTTTTTTAACTTTGCGTTGGCTTAAAAACCCATTTTTAAATAGGGTACGAAAAGACGTAAAATCAGTTTGTACTCAAGAACGGCTAATTCAGCCAACTTACTAGTTATAGCGTTGCGTGAATCTAAAGTGAAGCCTATTGTCAAGTAAAACATTAGCTAAACGTCTAAAAGAAACTTACATTATGAAATCAAAAGTACAACTGAATTTTCATTACAAGAAGCACCGAAGCATTTGATTTGCTAAAATGTAATATTTTCATAACTAAAAATTATATCAGTAGTACGTGTCAGTTAATTTCAATATTACAAGCTGAATGCTATATGCGTTCAATGAGTTCCATTTAAATTTCGTCGATTATTTCGTATATGATGGTCTCTTCCTCCTCATCTTCATCCTCGTACTCGGCGACCTCGTCGATCTCCACCACCTCCGTGGCCTCGTCAAGCCCATCTGTGCCTTCAATGAACTGCATGCCTCCATGGACCTGATTGTCTGTGTCCGCTTCAGCATCTTTTTCCGTCTCTAGCGTATGCTGCTGCCTACTCAATTTACGTCCCTCTTGGGTGCGCTTAGCGCGCTCCTCAGCGGCTATAAGTAGTGCGCGCATATTAAGCGACAGACCGCCCGCATGGCGCTGCACCTTACGCGGATTTTGCACAACAATTTTGCTGTAAATACGTTAGAAATCCAAAATTAATAACACCACAAAACGTAAGCAACTCTTACGCCGATTTACCTCGTCCGCAAGTCCTCCAACTTTGGCACCGTCACCGTCTCCGACTTCTTGCCTTGCGCTTCTTCTTCGGCCAGCTCCTTGGGGTGTGTCTTCTTCTTGTGTGCGCGACAATTCGAGCCGTTCGAAAACGTCTTGCCGCAAAAGTTGCACTTGTATGGCCGCATGCCGGTGTGCAGTATGAGATGGTTCTTCAGCGCCTTAGAGCGCTTAAAAGCCGCCTGGCAGAAGTCGCACTTGAATCGCTTATTGTCCGAATGCACGAGCATGTGCATCTTGAGCGTGCGCCGCGTGTTCAGCTTGAGACCGCACAGCGTGCACATAAATGACGTTTCGGCATGCACTTCGGAATGAACCTGCGAAAGTGACCCAAGGAGAAGCGTAAATTAAGCGAGTTTAATTGCAACGATAAAAATATGCCGTTTTATAACCTTTAAGCGTGCCTTGTTCTTGAAGGCCTTGTGGCACACCTCACACTCGAACGGCGTGTCGTTGGTGTGCACCAGCTTGTGCTCGTTCAGTGCGGCCAGCGTTTTTAGCGCCCGCCCGCACTCGTCGCAGATGTACGGCTTCATCTTGTGATGCATGCCGCTGATGTGCTGCCGCATCACCGCCGGCTTGGAAAACTTTCGGTCGCAGTATGGACACGGCACGTCCAGCTTGTCGGCCAGCGGTAAGTGCGTGCGCTGGTGTGTCGCCAGTTGGCGCTCTGTGGGGTAGATCTTCGAGCAAACTTGGCATTTGCAGTCGGGAATCTCGGGTGCAGTTTGATGCAGCTCCAGCATATGCTTGCGGTAGGAAGTCGGGTTCTTATAGTTCTTGCCACAAACACTGCATTGATACTTGGCCTCATTTCGCGAGCCATCACTGTCCGTGTCCAGACGATACTGGTCGGCTAGTATGTCCGTAAACTTGGGTGGACGACCGCGTCTTGCCCTCCGCGGAGGCAATTTCGTAGTGCATGGTTCATGCTGCTGCTGATTACCTTCAGGCTGCGCTGCCACCGTTTTAGTTTCATTTTCATCGTCGTCGCCTACCGATTCCCGTTCCTCTACCTCTCCTTCCGCAAGCTCTTCCTCACTATCACGCTCATCTCTTCCTCCTTCCTCATACTCATCATCTTCCTCTCCCTCCTCACTCTCTCCCTCCTCATCGGTTTCTTTGTATTTTAGCTCTTTAAACAAGTCACTGTCATCTATCTCCTCCTCGGTGGCCGTTGTATCCAGCTCACCAGACTTCTCCAGCTTTCGCTGTATCTCGGTCAACTGCTCCTCTGTTTCAACGTCATCTCTTTCTACCTGTTCGTTTTTCTTTTCGGCATTTTCACTACTTCCTTCTTTCTGTTTCTTTGTTAACGGCATTTGCATTTCTCTCTCGTCGGCAAATTCAAAATTCATCCCGTCCTCCTCTGCTGGCATTGCATCCAGTTCCTCATGCAAATCCAATCCTTCCGTCTCCTCTGGATATTCCAATTCCTCTCTCTCCTCCTCGTCATCCTCCATTGCACACTCTTCACGCAATATTTTGATAGTCATATCACTCAGTGTCTCATCTTGGTGCTCCTGGATTATATGATCTCGATCTTGATCGAGCAGCCCGTACTGCCTGCGCACCTTATTTGGATTGGCGCTGGAGTTCTGCAGCAAACAGTACATAGACTGTACTTTGTTCACGCGCTCAGTAAAGTTGCTCAGCCATGTTACCAGTGTATGGCACTCGGTGCAGATGTACTGCGGCAGCGCATCGTTCTCCCTTATCTGCGAAGAGCAAATTTATTGTAAACAGCTGACCGCGACATTGATTCGGTTGTGCTACTCACATTCACCCAAAAGTATTTACCAACCGCAGTGGCCAGAGAGCTGTCCACAGCTTCTGCCCCGCCTTCCCGCTTGCAATAGACCCTCACGTTGGTGCTGGGATCGTCTTTAGCGCACAGCCGACACCAGCGCCGCCAATCTGAGTTCGGCAGATTATCAGCCCGTTGCGGCTGCTCCTGTTCTGGCGACTCCGTCTCGCACAAGCGGGCTCGCTTTGCTGACTGCATGTCTGCTGGCGAAACGTAAACAGCATAAACTGACGACGTCCCGCAGCTGCTCGATATTTGCGCGACGGCGTTCGCTGCTAGTGCCAGTTTCCAATAAATGCTATTTAACTCACTGTTTTGATATTCGGTGCGCCTCTTTTCTGTAGTTAATTCCCATTTAAATTTTTTTTTATAAAATTATTGAAAATTACAGAGACCACGCAGTGCAAAAAAATCCAAGCCCACAGAACTTCAGAATACAGGGTTGCATTCAGCTACACCGAAGAAAACCAGGCGCGAACAAAAGTATCGCTGCGTTCTTGTAATCGATTATTATTATGGCTCAAGTAACCAAATCATTCAAGAAAATTAAGTTTGTTCTAACTGCTAAGACAAATAAAGGAAACGAATGGGAAATACATTGAATAACCAGTTATTCCTTTTAACCTTACTTTAGATAGTACGAAAAAAATAATTAACCTGAACATCTAAATTGAAATGGTATCGAACATTGCAGGAAATATGTCATATCCAGTGCGCGGGTAAAGCAAAAATTGGCACTACTCCCGTTACTCGACTTTAGTTGGCAACACCGTGAATGTCATGATAAAAAAACAGCCAGCGGTTTTGTTGTTCTTGCGCTTTCCAACTAATTGTTGAAAAATATTAAGAAAAGCATTTGCGTATTTCGACATTCACAATGAAGTTCAACAAAATTGCAACAAGGATTCTGTGCACTCTACATTAAAACAGAAACAATGAGAATGTGCAAGAGTAGTGTGCACTAGGCGAGAACATATTGCAGCGACTCCCGGGGTGCTGCAGCGACAAACATATTGCTGCCTGTAAAGTTATTCAATACAAATTTTCGCATACAAATATAGTAAGAACGTGAATAAATAAGAGTTAACTGTGCAATGCTCACAACAGCGGTTGCAACAACGCCGATTGAGTTCGGCAACAGCCGGCACAGTGGCAGCAGCCATTCTGGCGAAGATTGGCGGCTGTGGTGCCGCTTGTGCGCCAAAGAGGATGCACAGAACATAAGCGTGTTCTTCAAGGATGAGCAACATCAAAACGGCAGCGGCAATGCCGATGGCAATGACACTCTTAGTGGCGACATGAGTCTGGCGGCTGCAATAGCTAAATATTTCTGGGTGAATGTAAGTGTTAGAGATCACCATAATTATGTGGCTAATTGTAGTCGTTCTCAATTGGCAGATAACACGCGACGAGGAGCTGCCGACAGTGCTATGCTCGGATTGCTTCTCACTAGTCACCACGCTGGTGAACTTCTCGGAGCGCGTAGCCAAAGTGCAGCAGCTGTACTGCAGGTTGCTAAGTACACCCGCTAGCAGCAAGCTGGACTTGCACGCCCTACGGGTGCGCTATGGCCTGTTGGATGAGGAGCGCGAGCAGATACTCATCGAGCAACCGCTACCCGAAGTGCACTACTTTGAGTCAAAGCCCAAGGTGGTTGAGCTGGAGGAGAAGATCTTCGAGACAGATGCCGAGCAGCCGGTGGAGAGTGTTTTTTCCAATCCACTAGCGCAACAGCCACGCGTAAGGATCAAAATCAAAGCGGAGTATATGATGGAGGAGCAACGGCCGCAGGACGAAGAGGTGTGTGACTATGAGAATGACGAGGAATACGAAGAGGATCCATTCAATAGTAATATCGACTCAGACAATGGTAATGATGGTATCATACCAGTCGCAGTGCAATCCAAGCAAGACAGCAGCGAAAACGATGACGATGACCACGAGGAGCTGAAACTGAAGCGGACGTCGCCGCTGCAGAGAACGCGGAAAGCCGCCAACACCCACAGCGCTGCAGAAAAGCAAAGCAAAATGTCGCCGCACAAGCGACAGAGACGAAAATGCAATGAAAAAGTTAAAACAGGTGAAGACGAAGGCCACCAGACTGACGCACTGTGCGCCACCACCGGCAAGCGGCGTCCTAAATCCAACGACGTCGACAACTCCGCCGATGTGAAGGAGACCTACACCTGTTCCGAGTGTACGCAAAGCTTTCATCGTGCCCAAAATTATCGCATCCACATGAAGCGCAAACACAACAAGGTTGCGTCGGTGCCACAACTGCACTGTGGTGAGTGCGGACGCGCGTTCAACACGCTGAATCAGCTGGAGCGGCACGCGCAGAAGCATCTGCCGTTGGCGCTGAAAAAGGTGATGCCCTGTCCATACTGCGAGAAAAAGTTCAGCTCCAATTCGGTACAGGCGCACATCAAGGCCGTCCACATGAACGAGCGGCCATTCATCTGTGAAGAGTGCGGTGAAGCGGTACGCAATAATTCGGCGCTAAAGGCGCACATGCTCACGCACACCGACTATGCGCCGTTCGAGTGCGAAGTGTGCAAGAAGAGATTCAAAAATCAACGTCGACTAAAGGTGCGACGTTAGAGAGCCAAATTAACAGCTTTCTACTAGAAATTAAATTTTTTGCCAAATAATTGCATATGTACTTACTCTCCTTACACTTTCTCGCCTGCACAGAGTCACATGGAAACACACGATCCCAACAAACACATCTGTGCCGCATGTGGCCTTCAACTGAATTCGCGCACCACCCTGAATCGCCACTTGCTGGTGCATTCCGATGAGATGCAACACAAATGTGATTACTGTGGGCGCGCATTTAAGCGTGCCAAGGCGCTCAAGAACCATCTCATACTGCACACTGGCCTTAAGCCTTACTCGTGCGACTTCTGCGATCGCAGCTTCGCCAATGGCTCCAACTATCGATCGCACAAAAAGAGATCACACCCCGAGGAACTGGCAGCACTGGAAGCGGCCGGCGGCAGCCAGACCTGCAAACGCAATATACCCACTTTGAAGACGCTCAAAGCGGTGTAAGTGATCTATATAAAACTCACCAAAATCGCTTTTGAATCATTTTTCTCCCGTAGTACTAAGACCGCCGAAAACCTCACGCCAGTTGTCTCCAAGCAAAGCGGCTGCTTTGCTTTTGGTCGCAAGCCCAAGCCACCACCTAAAGGACTGCAGCCCAAAGTAGTCAAATCAACAAAAATGACATTGGGCAACGACGAACCCGCCCCACCCCTCAGTCTGAATGCTTTGAACATCGCAGTGCCCGCCTCGGCAATGATGGGCCAGAACAGTGGAGGCGATGGAAGCGGCAACGTCTGCGGCGGCATACCCACCATCGATAACATCTACAGTCACATTATGAAACAGGCCACAATGACGGCGGACGCCAGCACAGCCACAGCCGGCATCAACATACAGATTAAGCGTCCATCCAGCGAGTCGTCCGCTTCGGCTGCGCTACCTCTTGTCATGGATGCAAAACAGCATCAGCCACACTTGCATCCAACCGCGCCGCACGCGCAGCATGCTTCACAACCGCCCACGCCCAATGCTACGACCAACTGCAGCAGCAACAGCGCGCCAGCAGCGACACAGCATTTCTATTCGCAAATTATGAAGCAGGAGAACCTGGCACACGACCAGTCACTGAGTGCCATTCAACAGCAGCAGCATCATGCACTGCTGCAGCAACAACAACAGCATGAGGACATCTCGTCCATCCGCAGTCCGGACAGTCAGGCGTCGCACATAACTGACGATCACTCGAATGCCTCGGCCGCACATTTTTACAACCAAATACGTCAAAATGTTCCCGGGCCGTACATGTAGACAGCGTAGAAAAGTAGCGAGCATTTTTCTGGCGCTTCATTAAAAAGTGTGTTTATTTTTATTCTGTTTCAACCAGGGACTGTTATTGTTATAAGAAAAATTAAAAAAAAATTGCACTTTTAAAGTTATTTTTAAATTTGCAGTTTACGTATTAAAGAGTAATTTTCAAGTTATTTCGCCTGCACGATAAATGTTTCATGTTAAGTTGTATGTTTTCCCCACAACAAAAAACTCAGCTGTACTTTTCAAATAATTTTTATGAAGTGAGTTTTTTCTGCAAATGCAGAATCAAATAGAAAAATACAAATAATAAAATATAGACTCGTAATATTCTTTAAGAGTAGTTTTGCAATCAATCATTTTATAAAAACAAAATGCCATACTCATCGCAATCAATCATTTTATTAAAAAAATAATGCCATACTCATTTTTTACGGTCCCTGGTTTAAAAAAGCTAATTTTGTTTTTATAAATTTACGTCAAGTGAACATATTTTTATACTATGTAGAATCCTGTATTTGTGCACGTTAAGACGACACAATGTAAAACTATTTGTTGTTGTTTTTTCTATTATTTTTGCCTTTTCGTATTTAGCTTTAGATGTATTTCATAAGTTTGTTTAAACTTTAATTGTAATTAGTATACATATTTCATTTTGCATTCTTTGCTATTAAAGTTAGGAATTAATTTACCTTTTAATTTTGTTCCAAACTTATTTGTTTGCTTTTCGTATTACTTTTGCTTGATTTGTTGTCTTATAATTCCGTAAATTTAAGTTATTTACGTTAATGAAACTTATTTTTATTCCCTTTTATGTGTGAATTCGTTTTATTAAGACTACAAGATTCAATTAATTTTCTGCACATTTTAAATGATTGTTAAATAATTGTATTTAATTTTAAACAAATTCGTTGTCCACCTTGGTTTAGCTTGTGTACATTAAGTCCCTTCTACACCTAATTAAAAGCTTACATTTAATTATCAAATTTCTACGCATATATGTTGTGCGCCGAATTACGTGTGGCGTTAAACACAATTTTTATAAGGAACTAGTTATGTGTTGTAAAACGTAAAGGAATTTAGTAAAAATAAATTTAAAAAAATCATAAATTTTAAGCATTTCAATCACATCGTCGAAAATCTAGTCAAAATCATGAAAATCGTCGAGGCCGACCATCATGTTAGCACCGTTTCGATGGCCCAAAATTTAAACATTGCACAAACAACCGTTTGGAACCACTTGAATGGTGATGGACCAAATCGGTCCATTTCTAAAGCGGATGGAGGCGGGGGAGAGGAATTGAAAACGGTCGCAGTGGGTCTGCGCAAACGGTAGCCAAACCAGGATTGATGGTCAGGAAGGTTTTGCTGTGGGGTTGGTGACATTGAGTCGTCTACTATGAGCTGCTACCCTGTATCCAAAGTCTTGATTCGGACTTGTGTTGTCAACAATTGGATCGTTTGAAGGAAGGAATCGTCCAGAAACGATCAGCTTTAACCAATAAGAACGGAACTGCGTTCCATCAGAATAGTGACTCGCGAGAAGCTCCGTGAGCTTGGTTTGGAAGTTCTAATGCTTACATCTCATAGTCCGAACATGGCGCCAACTGAGTACCACCTGGTCCTGTTTTTGGCGAAAGATTTCGCTGATGAAAAATTTGACCCAAGAGAAGCTCGTACCAGTTTTTTGCCAATAGGCACGAGGGTTTCCATGACATAAACATAACGGAATTACCTTCAAAATGGCAACAAGTTATCGAACAAAACGGTGCATATTGAACATAAATAAATACATAAATAAGATCATTAAAATTTTAGCTAGTTAAAGCCTTCAATTTCAGGTCACAATAATTTTCCAAAACAATTCATTGGACTAGGAACATATACCTCAGCACAGTCACTAAGACTCGAGGAAAGAAGCAGGAATTTGGATCACTGGTCTAACGTCTCGAGTCTTAGACATTCGAAAATCTTCATCAAAGGTTAGGCCTCAGACTAAAGAAAGACCAGCTAAGGCAAATCAATGGACTTTTAACTGGGCACCGCAGACTGAACAAACACAAGCAGCCAACTTCTTCACAGTTTCTTGGAGTGAAACCGTTCGCGGTATCCGGTAATTTTTCCATCGTCTCGATGAAAACTTTCATCTGCTTGCTATTACTTGTTTGGGACCTAAAATATTACAAATTTATTGCAATAAATTAAAATTTTTTTTTTAAATTCAACTTACATTTCAAACGCTGAAAATTTCTCGCACAATTTCTTGATGGAAATCACAAGGGCAAAAATTTATTTCTTTTTCCATCGAAATGCCTTTCACTATACCAAATTTTCCTCCGTAATTTTTCGAATATGTTTCACGATTCATAATTTCGGAGGAAGGGAAAAATTCCAATGAAATATTTATTTGCGATTGGGGTGAATTGGTTTAAAACAGGTAAGCTTCTGTAGACTCTGTGAATCAGCAGAGGAGACTCCTGAGCACAGCATACTGCCCTGTGATGCCTGGTCCAGCATTGGCCCAGATAGAAGAGGACATCACGCAGTTGTTTTTGATCCTTGCACTTTTACGCATTTGTCAAATCGTTTTCGTAAATTACGCAAAAATTCAATTTGTTTTTAATGAGTTATTACCTTCAATATTCTCCTTCTCCTGGTGCTTTTTAGTCCCATTCCATGCAGCTTTTGAACTTTGAACGAAGCCCATGTCAATAAAAATCGCACTGCATTTTTCCTCCATTTCATTTTATTCATTTATTTATTGCGTTGTTTATTCGTATTTATTGCAATTAAATTTATTTTTAAAAATTTTATTCTTTATTTTGATGAAATTGCTTTGATAAGTTTCCGTTCAGTTTGTTGTTCAACTTGCTCTGATTTTTCGGTTCTGTGCAATTAAAAAAATCCACTTTCTCACTAATTATTCCGGTTTGCTTCTCTAATGCATTTCTGTTGCTCTGAATGCTCTGTTATATGCTCTGAATGTTCACACGCCTCGCTTACAATTTCTCAGCCTGCACACTAACATTAAAGATTTAATATTTTGTCGCACGATCTTTTTCTTCGTTCTCGAATTTTATAGTTAAATTTTTTAACTAAATAAAATTTACACTAGTTTTAGTTAATTTTTTAATTATAAATATAAATAACTACAAGTGTGTGTGTGTGTGTGTGAGTGTGAGTTGTCCGCGCTATAAGTAAACTCTTTCAATTTGATGTCATTTTCTTAATTTTATTTTTTTTCAATTATAGTTTTTGTCAATTGGTATTTTGCCTTTTTCGAGTAGCGCAAAAAATTATATATAAGTTAAAATATACTAATAATATTAATTACAATTGCAAATTCGTTTGTATAAATATGAGTGTTGTCCACAAACAATTGATAAATTTTGTTGGTAGCTTCGCTAGTTTTACATTTCGTTTTTTTTATTTAATTTCATTTGTTTTGTTGCAATGCATTTATTTCATTTTTCACTTGCATCAATAATGAACGCTTTACGTTCGCGTAAAATGTCTTAGTTTCAGTAGTTCTTGAATCTATTCATCGTATAGTCTAACGCCTAAAGATATGCAGCGGTTTTATTTCTAATATGCGTGCTAGTGAGTGCCGTTTTCTAGTCGTTTTTATTGATTTTCTTTTTGTTTTCTTTGCTTGTCGCTTAATTATTTTCATAATATCATCCTCTGCCTTTTAGCCTTAAATGTACATTTCAACTCCTGCGTCCTTAGCTACGGAAAAAATTCTGCAAGTTTGCGTGTATACACACTACATACATACATTAATGTATAAATAAACATAATAATATTATCAGTGTTTAGCCTAACGAGTAGCTTAATTAATTATTCAGTTAATCGTATTGTAATTACTTAAAGTTCAACTAATTTGCAAAATAATGCTCAACGCCTATAACTATGCCGTAAAAATGTTGGGTATGCGCCAAAGATCGACAGAATCAACCGAATAAATGCGCGCGCACTACAGCCGAACGCACGCTACGCCAGGTCCGGCTCGGGTGCTGCCTGCAAGGCCGCAAACTGCTGTTGCTGTTTAGCTGTAACTCTGCTCGCAGTTATTGGTTAAATAATTACGATTTACGATTATTATAATTAGCAATTAAACATATTTTAATATTGTTTTTTGTTTCTGTTTTGTTTTTTGTTTTCATTCTATCACAACAAAATGGTATGAAAAGAGAGTAACACAAGCGTGGGCGGGCAGGCGGGCGCTGTTGCAGCTGAAAGGCGCTTCACACCAGCGGCGGCGGCAGTTCTATGGGATCGAACGTGTGCTGATAGTCGGTGAAATTTTCGATTTTGCGATAGCCCCACAGCTTCATGGCTTCGGTGCAGTGCTTCTGTATGAATGCAATCTGAAAAATAAATTCCAATCGATTTAAAAATGATCAATTCAATGTGTGAACTGATTCAATGTGATACTAAGATTGCAACTAAATAAGCCTTTAACGGCCTTTGGGACCATTTGACATGTGTTACGCACCTCTTCCGGCCTCAGATCTTGTTTCCAGTGAAATGGCGCCCACCTGGAGTCGCGATATGTCGAGCTAACGCCGCCAATATTCACTTTTGTGTGGGTATCGAGGAACTCCTCGACCAGTGGATCGAATGGCAGACCAAAGAACTGCAAAATCTCTTGCGTCATGTCGTTGATGTTGAGCGAAAGATCCTCGTAGCGCAGCGTTCTGTCAAAGAGAAAATCAATTGCAGTTGAATAAATAAATATGAAATGAAATCTATTATAATATAGTTCAGAAATACCTAAATCGCGATGGATACTCCTTGAGCAGCTGCACTGCCGTCTGATAGTCGGCGACCAGATCGTTGCACAGATGACTGGGATCGTCACAATCCGGATTGCCGGCGCACCAGTCGCGATGCTTGCGTGATTGCATTGTGCCGCGCGGATCGCGCACCAGAAGCACGAGCCGCACGTTTAAGCTGCAACGAAAGCAAACCAGAAAACTTCGCATGAGAAACACATAATGAGCTGAATGAGCCGGCCGCAAGACGAGTAAATAACACTGCACAACAGCATGTCTGTTGCATGGAGTTTTTTACATGAATCTGAATCGTTTTTCCACACTGATTTCAAAACCATACTCCGTTTTTATGTAACAGCTCTAGTTTTCGCAAAAAATGGGCGTGTCACTTTTACGAATTTTCCTCGACTTTTTTCACATTCTCGACTGTAATTTCTGAACCGATAATCCTATCGACATGATTTTTATATTGTTGCACTTACAAATCTCACGCCATCTTTTTTGGCATTAATCAATTTTATGCGATCTAAATTGGCGTTGTAATAAGGTTTCAAAGTAGGAAAATATTGAATTTCAAGGCGTTTTTTCTGATGTCGAAAATTGTACAGATGTTTCATAAATCAAGTTACGAAGTATATGAATATCTCAAGAAGAAACATCAAGCAATACAAAACAGCCAAATTATTTGGCGGAATACACATTCGCATCGAAATAATAGCAAAAATGTACCATAGTCATTTTCATCAAAATGTGTGAATTTCCTTAAAAAATTAGGAGCCTCAAAATATGCTCTTTTATATGTTACATTTCTAGTCTGAAACACAAGCATAAAATAAAAAGATTTTGAATTGCTCAAAACAAAAAAAAATTAAAAACTTTGCATATCTTTCGGCACCTAATTTTTTAAGGAAATTCACACATTTTGATGAAAATGACTATGGTACATTTTTGCTATTATTTCGATGCGAATGTGTATTCCGCCAAATAACTTGGCTGTTTTGTATTTGTTGATGTTTCTTCTTGAGATATTCATATACTTCGTAACTTGATTTATGAAACATCTGTACAATTTTCGCCATCAGAAAAAACGCCTTAAAATTCCACATTTTCCGACTTTGAGGTCCAATTACCGCGGCATTTTAAAACTTATAAAAATAAGTTGCATCGAAAAACAAGCCGTGTGGTGTTGTTAGTGCGATAAAGTGAAAATCATGTCAATCGGTTTTTTGGTTTAGAAATTACGATCAAAAATATGGAAAAAGTAGAGGAAAAACTGAAAAATTGACAGGGTACCTATATCTCACTAGCTAGAGCTGCTGGAAAAAATCTGAGGATAGATTCGAAATCAGCGCACCCAAATTAGTAAGAAACAGTAGAAAAACTCCATGCAACAGAAAAAAATTGTTTTTTTGTTGTGCTGTGTAATCAACGCAAAAAATGATGAGCAAATAATGGGCGAAATGCAGCTCGTATTTTTTTTATTTATTTATTTTTTCAATTAATCGCGCAACTAAATGGAGACGTCATAGTGAAACTGTGCGCTTTTGCATGGCCCATAATAAGTAGGAGTGGAAAACGCTATTATGGCGCGTGAAAAAGAGAAAAGTGCTACAAGACCGTAATAAATGCTCGCCACACAAACGAGGTTTCTCTTTTATGCGGCTTTGATGGGTTGTGTTAGTTTTGATTAAATGGGAGTCAAGTCAAGTAACTGTAATTTGGTGGCAACAATTGGCACAACGCGGCATAAAAGATGGCGAAATAATAATTCGCTGTTGATTTTCTGAAGGAGAAATTGAAAAGTTTAAAGATAAAGACGGGAGAAAGCCTGTGGAATAGAACGAATTTTACTTTGATTTGGTCCGGGCTGGATTCGCAATCAAAGCGGGAACTGCCTAACGAGTAACACAATGCAGAAATTATAAACTCAGCAACACAATAAAATATATTGTCAAAAATACCAGAAGTTTGTTTTTACTAAACAAGTTGCTAGTTTATTTATGGCAGCTAATTTAATCAGTCAACTTCAGTAGTGCAACGCGATTCTTACAATGAAGAGAATTATTGAAAAAAGATGTTTTCATCAAACTTGGATTTGAAGCTCGTTAAAACGTTAGAACAGACTTAAAACTGGAACAGTTTTATCAAAAATCGATCTTATGAGTTTTACAAAGTGTTCACGAAGAGCTTATTTGGACGTCTTTGAACGATAGTTGCCATTCTCACTCAAGAGAGATTGTTGATGATGATGTGAGAGTGGACATAGCTAGCAGTTCCATAACTCATTCGGACCAATGTACTGTGCATTTCTTTGAAAACAGTATCATTGGCAGATCTCTTTAGACATGCTAGATCGCACCAATTTTGATTCCAGATTCTCATTCAAACGCCTTACAACTGGGGGAGGGGGAGTGAGACATGGGTCAAATTTATCATACAAACAAGCCAATAGTCAGCAAAATTTAGGACCAAAGATTCAAATTAGCAATCGAAAACCAACGTCAAAGTTTCTCGTAAGTCAAAACTATGTTTTTTTGATATTTGTAGTTTGGTGCATCATGAATTCAGTCCAGAGGGGACAGTCCAGTGGCGGGGAGTTCAAACCCCCCAAAACACAAAAATTGCTAATACAAAATATGGTTTCGAATGGTATTCGGCTCAAAAGTTGTACGCAACCGCCCCCCCAAATGAAATCCTGTGTGCGCCACTGAGCCAGACAGTTAACTGGAATTACAACTGACCGTAATGACGCATGTAAAAACTAGTCAATAAGAAAAGAAAAGAAGAACATTTCATTAATTTTACACCACAAAACGCCATTTGTTTGGTGTGGCCAACTGAAAAAAAGCGCGCACAGCAGAATTGCTTGGAGAAAACAGATCGTAGCCCGGTAACCAGTTTTAAGGTCAGTTAAGTAAGTAATTAGGTAAGCACTGCCATTGCATAGAGATGTCTCTAATGTGACCAAATTTAAAAAACATAATAGACATGGTCCCGTGCCTCTTCTTTATGTTGCCGAGATGAAAACTGCCTTAGAAATTGTCACTATTTGGGACTCGATTAAAGTCACATAGCTAATTTCGAGGAAGAAACAAAAGGCCATACCAGAAAGTGCCAAGAAGTATTTTGTACAGAATGTTTGAAAATTTGCGTTTGGTAATATAATAAAATAATAAAATTAAAGACGAAGAAATCTTAGTCTATAGAACATGAGCAATTTCTCCAGCAATTTGACATTATTGTCCTAATGCTTTCGGCCGAAAACAATTCAATTATAAACTTATTCTCCTCACTTTGCTTTACAACTCCCAACTCCAAACACCAAACTTCAACAAACACTAAAAACGTTTTCAATCGCTGATCAAGATTATGTACTTCCATCAATTTAACCAACTAACCATCAGTGGGCCAAGCACTTGAGTCAGAATTCATTTCAAGTGATAAGCAAACAATTAACAATTAAATACTTAAATTGATTAAACTGCTGCCACAAATGCGCAGAGAACCCATGATAATAGCGAGCTTCGTATATATATATTGAAACAATATCAATATGCAAACAAAAACAATGACAAATATTTGCGCGGATGCCGTTTGCTTGTTTCGCTCCGCTTGCGACACCACAAGCGGCGTCGCGTTTCTGACAACAGAAGCGCAACAGCTGTGCCAAGTCAGACTTTTATCAAAGACAGCCCATAGCCGATTGAAATGGGATTTGTGAATGAGTTTCGAGTGGGCGCTGTCCGTGAATAAGTAGACGATCGAAATATTTAGCCCCGAACGAAAGCGATGCAGCACACTTGAGTTACTACTCTCACAACAGTGACAGGTGCTGGCTTTGCTCTCGCATCGCTATTAGTGTTTTGAATGCGAGTAAACTAAGAAAACATGTAAATAAATATGGTTGGGATTACTATTAGTCACATGTACGCGTTGGTTGTTTTTTTTTGCTGCCAACTGTTGACAAGGAAAGAGGAAAGAGCGACAATAGATGTGCGCGCCGACAGCACAAATTTAAAACTCAACAGGGATTAAGTAATGCAGATGCTTTAACAAACACAGAAGTATACAGATTTTAGCATTAGTGTTTATTTTTTAGTGAAATAGGACAGAGAAGAATCTTTGCTATGAGTTGGTGCCATTAACCTTAAATTCCTTGGCAGTACTTGTTTGTCTAAAACCAAATCTTAATAAATTAAATTAATCGCATCTTGTAATTGTCGCGGTAAATTTTTCGTACATTCATAGATAGTGAAATTTGTATTTATTTAAATATATTTAAATTGAATCCATTTTGCCAGTGCACAAAATATTCAACACTCTAATTTTTGACTCATTTTTCCAATTAAAATAAAAGAATCTATATTAAGAATTCTGAGCTTTGTTTTTACTAAATGTTTTTCAATTACAATTTTTATTTATTTAAATATATTTAAATTGAATCCATTTTGTCAGTGCGGAAAATAGTCAACACTCTAATTTTTTTTACTCATTTTTCCAATTAAAACCAAATAATCTATATTAACCCTTTCGGTTATTCTATGCCATATGGCATAGCCTTTTTCAGTGCCTGTTTTAGGTCAAAACCTTGTGGATATATTTTTCAATTTTTGTATTTTTCTCTGAAGGTTTTTATACCAAATAATGAAAAAAATATTTTGATTAGTGTACCAAGTAAATTGTAAGGGTTCAGAAAGTGCGCAGTCCTATCGAGCTGCGTATTTTACAAAAAGAGGTCACTTCGTACTTTTATTTATTCTATTACAAAACTCAATTTATTTTATAGGTTTATGTAAGTAATCTAGAAGGTATTTATTGCTTTACTAAGTGTAAAAAAAGTTAGATCGCAAATATAGTTCACTAAGGCTGTACGATTTTTTTTATTTCTTACTATGCCATATTTCATGATGCTCAAAAACCACTTCTTCGAACAATATTTTAAAAAATGACTTTTGATTATTCATTATGCAGGCTTAAACAGTAATAAAATGGAAAATAATGATTTTTAAAGTTAAAAACAAAAAATAAGTTCCGAAAGGGTTAAGAATTCTGAGCTTTGTTTTTTACTAAATGTTTTTCAATTAAAATTTTTATTTATTTAATATATTTAAAATGTATCTATTATGCCATGTAAAATTTTTTTTACTAATTTTTTCAATAAAACCAAAGAATCTATATTAAGAATTCTGAATTTCTTGATTTAATTCAGTTATACGAGTATGTTGAAGATTTTTGCAAAAGCATTTACCATAATTTCTATTATCATAAACGACAAAGTGTTTTTTTAATTTTAGCCACATTTCCGAATTTGGTTGAAAACTCAATTAAGCTCAAAACCAACTGCCTTCAACAGGCCGCGCTTCAATGTCATCTTTGGCGCCCACCAAGCATCAAACGAGTGCTTTACGTCGAGCCACTGATTGCCTCCACACACGCAATAAACGCAAAATTGGGCTTTCTTCAGTTTTGAACAAAAATTTACTTTTACAATCAAAAGCTGACCACATCTAAGCCGCTTATAAATATGAGCCGAACACTTGCACCGCACACGTTCCCGCTCCGCTTTCGAAACACACACACACACACGTACACTCACTGTTCAGCAATAAAACCCAACAACAAATGTGCTCTCACACAAGAAACGCTAAGCGCCACAAATGCCCCGAAACGGGCGCGTTACCCCATTTCACGCTTCTAATTGCAGCATTTTCTCTATTTTTATTTGCGTTTAGCTTTTCTTTTTATTTTTCATCACTTGCCCGTCAGTTTGTCCGCGCAACTGTCATGTGTATTTTCTTTTTCGATTCGTTTTAGTTTATTAGGTTTTCATTCTTGTTGTTTGTTGTTGTCAAGGCAGCTGTCGTTTGTTTTGCTATTTTGACCAATCATTAAGCGACAATTTCGGCGCGCTTTGACTGTCATTTGTTTGCACAACAACAATCAACAATGACGACAACAAAAATGACGATGGCCATATTTTTTTTTAACTCACAATTGGCAATTTCAAAGATTGCGTAAAAAATGTTTAGTCATTCATATGCAAAGTACTAGCAGGGCCCTGCAACCCTTTGCTGACCCCGTTAGATTTTTATGAGAAATAAGTATTTTAAGTAATTATTTCCCATTTGAAATGCTTTCACCATATTTGAAGTCAAAAAACCAATTAAATCATACTTTCCCACAGAAACTGTTAACCCATCGTTGACCCTGTCAGATTTTTACTTTCAAAACAAATTAAAAATACGTGTGCAATTATATTTGATTTCAAGTGTTCTCCAAAATTGTGAAGTCAATAAGCCCATCGGTTCATGTTTTTTTTTATAGACTTCCCATATTTAACCCATTTTTGTCTCCGTTAAGTTTTGATTTTCGAAAAATAGAAAAATACGTTTTGAAATATTTTTGATTTGAAATCAATAGGCCCATTAAATCACGTTTCTTCATAAAACACCTTAACCCATGTTTTGGCCCTTTAGACCCCGAATTTCAAAAAATTCCGTCTTAGCGGAGGTTCATTCTTTAAGATTCAGTTCAAATTTTATGATTGTAGGTTTAGCGGTTTAGCCTGGGACGTGATGAATCAATCAGTCATTCATTCAGTCAGGGCAAATAATTATGTATGTATATGTATGTATGTATATTTTTCGTGTGCAGCTTTTTTATAATTTTGTTTTAATAATTTTAATATTTCTATATTATTTTATATATTATCTGTTCTATATTATCTTATCTATATAATTAATTTTTTTCTGAATTTTTTAATTCCTTTCATGACATGATGCTTTTCTTACTAGTATTTTAATACTACATCTACCTGATTTCGGACAGACAAATGTAAAAATACGTTGCCAGTTTGGTTGGTATTTTCAAACATTTAAACACCAATTTTGATTTAGCTTCACACGTTGTGACTTTTAATACAATCTAGTAAAGTTTTACGGCAAATTGCATTGCCTGAAGTTAGCTTTAACCCTAGAAGGGTAATCATATTTTACATTTGTTGTTTCTAATCTTCGTCGAATTGACGAAGTCGTATTCAACTCCGCTTTTTGGAAGAACTAGAAATCGTATAAACTCCAACTTCATTAAACAATTATACTTAGACATTTTTTGTAATAATTCGCACAATAAAGCACATCGCCAACTGAGATCACACGAAAAGAGAAAGCAAACAGATTGGAGAATGAGGAGAAATTTGAAGAAATGTATGTGGTGTTCGTCGAATCGACGAAGGTTATCCTACTAGGGTTAAGATCAGGTCACAAAACGGTCATAAAGATTATTTGTTTTAAAAATTATAGCAAATCTGACTGGTATCTTATTTAAAAAATAAAACTGTTATCTAAAAGATCGAACGATGTTATATCATAGAAAATTATTACTAGTTTCATAATGGAGTCTGTGAGCAAGGAATCCATAAACCACATTATCCTTTACTGTACCGCTGTGTAGACAACTCTTCCTGAGCCAATCGGAGTTTGAAAAAAGATATCAATCTGCCGAACTCCTCTAGAGCTTTTACACAATTAGGGCAGACATTCATAAATTCGATTTTACTAGGAGTACAAATAAGTTTCGATGGATTAATAAAAAAGACATCGGACCATTCTGTAACTGTATTCATTTTCCTCTTAAAATCAGTATGTATCATTTGGCTAAAGTATAAACAACATACTTTTCTTGGGCACTAACCATGTCACCTCTGGGCCAACAAAACACACTTTGCGATCAGCGTTGCGCTTTCTGCACGACAACATTCAGTCAGATGTTGCAAAAGTCGTCAAAGAAACTTTGGATACTTTTCAACGGTATATCCTACCCCACCCGCCGCCTTCTCCAGGCATTGCTCCTTTCAACTTTCACTTGTTCCGGTCAATGTGTCATGGCCCGACCGAGCAGAACTTCACTTCCCACAAAGATGCCAAAAATTGGGTAATTGCTTGGATTGCCTCAAAAGACGAGGCATTTTTTCAACGCGGAGTCCGTACGCCTCCTTTGGATCACAACTGCTTCCAGAGTCAAACATGGAATGACCTCTTAGCCGATAAAATATTATCCCAGGGCCATAAAATACCGTAACAAATCAATTTTTGGTTTATTAAAATTGTAAGCTTAACAAATAAATTTTCATTTAGCCGGATTTTCGATTCGTTGCATTCCACTCCGCTCGCCATTTTATTAAAAGGTAAAACTTTCAATTGCATTGCAGCTGCCAGCAAAAATACATGTGACATTAAGCTTTCTTTTTCCACTGTCTGCGCACATTTGTCACTGTCAGCCAGCGCCGGTTGTTGGTGTTGCCATTGTCGCCAGTGCATCTGCAATTGCTTCGATTTTCTGTAGCTACTTTTTTTCTGTGAGTTAAGTAAATGTGTGCAGTAGTTGTTGTTGCTGCTTTTAATATTGACGTCAGTGTGTAGTGGCAAAAAAAAGCAAAACAAACAAATGAAACCGAAAAACGTGACTTTCATTTGTGGCAAACAGCGACAACGACAACAACAGTCGGCCACTCAGTCAGCCAAGCAACCCACGGCCGACTTGAAACCACTTGCCGTCAACAGTTGCGCCTCTGGCCGCACACCGCTAACTGCTTTTAACGCTGTTTGCATAAAATCATTTCGCTGTTGTTGTCGATTTGCCGCTCATTGAGTGTCAAATGGGCTTTTTTAGCGTTTTTCTTCATTTCACTTCATTTCGCTTCATTTCTTCTGTGTCTCCAATTCACTTTTTAGTTGTACTGCTCGTTGCACGCCCCCCACACTTCTCCCGACCGTGCACTAATATGACAGCCAGCAAAGGTCAAGCAACAAAAATTCACTTTCACAGGCGCGATGTCGTTCGGCCTGACAGTGCGCGAAATTTTAAACAAGTCCCCAACTGTGGCCACACTCAATCCTTGTGTCATGATTTGCCAGGCACAAAATAATTTAAGACAATTACGACCGCAGCCGTTCTTACGACATCGAGCAGAGCGGAAAAGCCTAAAATCCGACCCAATTCCAAGCGGAACAAACAGCTCGCGGCGAGCAAGGCGCGGGGATTGGCTTTATTCAATTAACATGGGCCCGCGCACTGAGCCCAGCAAATCCTTTAATTTCGTTTCGCTGCTCTGCTCTCTTCCCGCCCTCCGCCGCTCGGCCCATGGTTTGGTGTTCCCCGCTCGCTCCCACAGAGCATTAATCACATGTCGGGTGTAATTAATCAAAATTATTATGTCACCGGCTCAATGTTTATAGCAATAAAACGGCAACAACAAACCGACACAACAACAGCAGTAAACCGTGAACAGCAGCCGATTTAAATGTACATAGATACGAGTATGTATGAAAATAAGCACAGCAACAATAAAATATAAATATAAAAAGTAGTGTGAGAGTGGCCTAATGGTTAGTCAACTTACGAGCGACAAGTGGAAAATTATTAGAATACAATAAAAATAATGATTTTTTTTTATTTAATAAAAATATTTTTAAAAAATCAATTGTATAGCATATACGATAAGACTAATTGTAACATAATTCGTATAATTTTTTGTAATTTAAAATTATAAATTTACATTGATTCAAAGAAATAAGTCCAACGGAAAATTATTAGAATTCTGTAAAAATTTTTTAAATTGAAACACATTAAGTAAATGATAAAATGTTTAAAAAAAGATATAACTTATTAAGTACTTAAACATTTTATAAAAATATATATTTAGTAAAATTTGTAAAATTTAGAGTTACAAATCGTAAGAGAAATAATTTATTATTTTATTTTTAAATTTACAATTTTTAAAATTTACAAATAAATACAAGTTCCTCAGAAAACGAATGCAAGTAAAAAAAGTAAAAACAAATTAGAAAAATAATTTGGAAATTGTAATTTTTGTAATTTAAAATTATAAATTTACCTTCCTTTAAAGAAAGAAGTTCAACGGAAAATTATTAGCATTCGATACAAATTTTAAAAATTAAAAAAAACATTTGGTAATTTGTAAAATTTTTAAAATTACTATAATATTATTTTTGTTTAGTATTTATTATTTATTTTTTAAATTAAAAGTTATATGTTACATTGTTTTAAATGAAATTATTTATGATTTTATTGTTAATTTTTTTTTAAATATACACTCAAAACATATATGTACAGGTTTAATCATTTAGAAAGTTCCATTTTAACATTTTAAATTCGGAAAAAAAACGATTTTAATATTAAAAACAAATTTAATACAAAATAAATTGGAAACTAAGAAAAAAATTATAACATGACATTGAATGAAAGCTTTTATACAACTTTGACTGAAAGTGCAATAAATATACTATGACCTCGATTTCACAGCGAGAAGTTGCTGAGCTGAGTAAAGCTTTTGTTTTTCTTTCAGGAATTAATCAAATGGACCAAAAACATAAGTAAATTTGTAAAAAAGAAATGCTAAAGTTAATACATTTATAAACAAAAATTCAATTTATTTGCATTAAAAGCAAAAATGTGATTTTTTTCAACCCAGAACGAACCACTGTGTGGCGTGGCATAGCATGAATATAAAACCAGAACAACTACAACCACAACAACAGCACGAAAATGCGCTCACTGCATTCACAGCGAAAAACAAAATGGGAAAATCTGATAAATACAACACAGAACAGACATTTCGTACTTATCAACAAAAATGAAATGTTTTGCTGTTTCACATTGCGAAATATTTACACAACAACAGCAACGCAAGAACAAACCGCCTGAAACGCAAACTGCACCAACACGAGAGAGGATTCAAAAAAGTTCATGTTTTAATTGAAACTTTGCTAAAAGTTCAAGCGAGATTTTTCATTTGTGTTAATTGATAAACGACAATTAAAAACGTATGCAGTTATATTAAATTTCACAGTGCGGCTGCAGCAAGAACTTTCTGTAAATAACATTACAAAAAAAACGACTGAATATCCGCCTTAAAATTGCAAAATTGCAAATAAACGAAAACATTCATGTGCCATAATGAGACAATAAAATTTTCATGAAATGCTGCTGCTGATGATTCTTGTAATTAATTGAAATATGAGCGAGCACAATCAGCAAAATCACAACAACAAAATTTCGCATAATTAGGCTCTTTAATTAAAAGCATTGCAGTTCAATGCAGGTGAATAGCATTTGGCGCATCGCAATCGTGAGCAGAATGCTCACTGGCAAATATTAAACAAAAACAGCAAACATAACTAACAACACAATGCAATGCAACAACAACAACAACAGCTTTATTGTTTCATGGTTTGTGAACAAGTGTTACGCGTGTGCTCTATCAACGGTTGTACCCATAATACTACGCTCACAAATCTACCACACAGACACACACACACACACACACATGGCTCGTTTGTGTAAGTAGTCCCACATACTCGTAAGCGCTTTTATAAATACAAATGGATGCTGACTTCTGAGCATAAAGTAATTACGACACGAGTTTTTCGACTTTAATTCCATTGTTAATGCTTGAAAGTGGGCTGATAAGCCAATGAAAGACTTTACAAAAACTGCGAGATGTTCGTATGCTTGGAGACTTTAATCAAGAAGACCTTTGAGCACGGAATGGAAAATTGCGTTGACATATCTCAAGTCTAGTTACAACAAATCCAACTATGAGAACTCGCAGTACTTATGCGCTGAGAACTCAAAGGAATCAGGTTAATGTTGAACTAATGCATGTAGCTTATTGGAGACATTAGAGTATTGACTCCTTGAAGCATCACTGAAACGTGGCATACATTCACAATTCTCACAGTTTGCTTCGCAAAAGATCAGAGAGAGAGAGAACAACAACTTTAGGTGCAAATATTTACATAGCGAGCCGAAAGCCATAGCAGCTAGCGCTCCTTTTACTTTGTAAGATAATAATTATTGTACTATTATTTTTCAAATAATAAATAAATAAATAAAATAGAATCTCTTTCTACAATTTTTATATTTCACACAGAGATCAGTTTCTGCCGAGATAGTCCAATTTTTGGACGGACGCTTTGTGCCTCTTCGATTGCAAAGCACAATCGGATCGAGAATGTCTGGTGTTACGGCAGGACAGCTGTCTGTAGTAACACAATGAGTCTGATGGCCTCTGTGATGTCCTTGAGACAACCATATATCTACCTACCTGCCTGAGTAAAAATTGATGTAACTTCACCCATTCTAAATGTTATTTAGTCATTTTGAAACTTGAACGAATATTTTTCTTAAAATTTAATTTTTTGGAAAGGAAAAAACAAGTCAGAGAAACAATAAAATAGAAACAGAAAACAGCCGCATACCAAAGTTACGATTCTTTTCCCCAGACACACATGACCCACTTTTCATCATAGTCTTCAAAACTTGCTGACTTTCGTTTGCTTACAGCAAAAAAATAACAAATTGGATTTACATTAAATTTAAAAATTTTCTTAAATTTTCTTTGGTTTCTACATAACAACTGATCGAATTACTTTTAAGAGCAATTTTTTCCAATTATTTGAAATGTGTAATTATTGTCAAATTTCTTAACTAAATCACAGCTGATCTTCTTAAACCTTTGGCATGCTTTCAACAAATTTTTCAGTACAAACTTAACGCATAGGAGATGCATCTCTCAGAAAAAAAATTCCAGAACAGAACTGAACATGAAATCAATTTTCAATAATAAAAAATTTGGTATGTGAAATTTGATTATTTTCCTATTTCGAAAGAGAGATTTTAAAAAACTTGAATGCACAAAATGGAAATTGTACACTTTTATTCTGTAAACAAGCATCTCTTAAATAAACTGAAGGGTGGTCAGATACATTAAATTCTGTCCGTGTTACGGGACTTTTAAGGGGGTACTAAATAATTATAAAATTATGTTTTGGAACCCCAATAAATAAATAAATAAAAAAATTAAATAAAATCGAACTCTCTCACTCACGTCTGGTTCTGCAAAATAAAACTTAACTTAAAGTAAAATGTTTAATAAAGTATTGTACTTTTAATTAATTAGGTTTTTGTTTAAAAGCTGATTACATAACCATCGACTGAAAATTTTCAATCATGGAAGAAAATTCAAAGAAAGTTTAACCAACACATCCCTGGGCAAGTTGTCCCTGCTACAAATATCCACTCAGTATATAAAAACGAAATAAGTCATTTTTGCAAAGTTTAAAAATCCCCACTGTTCGCTTTTAATCCTTTAATCTGTTGCAGCAGCACGGCGGCAATAAAAAAATATGCAAATCCTTTTTACAATTAATTAAAATGGGAAAATGTATTTTCCACTCAATTCACTGAAGGAGTTAACGGCACATAAAATGCAACCGTAAATAACTATTTGCTGCGCACTCAGCAACAGAACGAGCCCGGAGCATAAAGGAGCAGGTAATAATTGGAAGCAATTTCTGCGTTGCCACGTGCAGCAGCTGAACAACAGACGAAGGCACCAGGCCATGGCAGGTGGCAATTGCAGTCGATCCCTTGTGCAATGCTCAACTTTTATCCGGCGGATAAGAAAAAGTAGAATTAAAAAATAGTTGAATGCATTTTGCTGCGCAATGGGCGGCGCAATGGGTGTATTGAAAAAAAAACACAGTTATCGACAACATGCAATATGCACCACTGTGCGCTGCTGGTGCAACAAACCTTAAGGAAAAACACATTAAATATCGCATGGAACAGAAGTACAACAACAAAATCAGCATTAAGTCGTTAGAGAGAGGAAGAGAGGGAGAGAGCGCAACGAAAAAGATGAGAAAGAGAAGGAGGGGTGGCAGAGATGTCAGGGACTCTATCAAACTCGACGTTGGTTTCCTTTGTTGTTTTGCATTTCACTTTCAAGTGTTTGACTGAAGTGGTTTGCTACGGTCGTAAAAACTTGGAAGTGATACTGTGGGCTGAATATAGCACGGAGATATGGGTGAAAGAGGCCCACCCGCACTCGGGGGTAACGATTCCTAACGAGTCTGGCGCACGCTTCGAAAGTTGAACTTTCAAATCCGCTATGTCTCAACCATGCTTTATGAAGCAATTAAATAGATTTGATTGGGGGATTTTCATCCTAGTCGTGGATGATGGAATCTGCAATGAACCGTCTCGGTCTCTAAACAAATTGTATATTGAAAGATGGCATTTATGTTAAAAAAACTTATTTTGGTATCGTAAGTGCTGTCCCTTAGATGTTCTGAGGGGTTATTAGCCCCCATCTTTGTACATATTCCTATTGACCTTTTGACGGATGTACTAAAGTAAGCAATTTTATAAGTTTTCACTACTCAGAACTGTCAATAGGGTCTAGTTGTTGATTGCCATCTCGGAGCGAGGGTCTGGGCTGCATTCACCAGATACTCGATAGTACTTCAAGCCAGTAGACTAACGATTCGAGTTCGATGCACATCGAAATTCGAACAACTTTTCTCATCGTCGTTGAGGATTGGAAATCGTAATGTTTGTTCGGCTGCAAAAGACGTCTGTTCTTCAAGTTAGGCAGCCTCCAAAGGATCTATGCTGCCTATGAGAAACATCAGGAATCCACTAGCCGACAAAGGAAGACCACGATTCCAAGAAGCGATGATGATGGCCACAGTACGAAGAATTCTGAGCCCAAAAGTTAACTTTACTTACCAAATGAGTGGCAATTTGACTATTATTTATAAGCTTTAGGTTCGAAGACAAGATTTAATTTTTCATTCTCTTGACGAATTAGGTTCTTTTTGAAAGTTTTTTGTTTTATAATTAAAGAATTACCTGATGTTTGCGCTATTTGAAACTGTTAGTACCCAAGGACAATGTTGACTGCAATTTCTAGTCTGTTTGCGCTTGTGGGCAACAGAATTTGAACACTTGTGTGAAAAAGCAGTTTAGCCCAGCGCAGTGTGCTTTTCCCTACCAACAACACTAATCGTGTTAAGGATAATGGCAAAACTTTATGCATACAAGACAGTATGAAAAATAAACCCAATCGCAAGAGATGCGCTTACGTAGTTTTGTCATGGCGTGAAGTGAAGAAAATGTCGAGTGTATTTAATGGCAGAGGATGTGCGTTGGTTCCCCCAGTATTCGACACAAGAATATTCGTGCTATAGGCCAATTGTGTTGACGTTTTAGTATTAAAATTGAGCTCTTGTGCCATGACTTCGAAACACTTTACAGCCTTGAAACGTGCATTAGCTCAGAATCAGGGCTGTCAAAAACCAGAAAAACTTTTGTACCTGCCGTCAACCAGCAAACCATTTTTTACAATATGTACATTCTGTCAATACGTATCGGGAATTTGGAAATCAAAAGGCCCACATTTTGTGGTAATTAGGTGGCAGCAGTTTGATCACAGCAGTTGTTTGAATCAGTCCGCTTTACTAAGTTGAATTTTCAGTGCCATAAACAGGTCTCTTTGGATATTGGATTGCAACAGTATTCTGATCCCTTGGAACTCATCATAACGAGACATGGGTCTAACAGAGGAGTTTGAAACGAAAATAAGTCAACAGTCATCAGAATGGAAAGTAAAAGACTAGACAACACCGAAAAGACAACGTCAAAGTCGTCAAAAAGTTACAATGGTGCTTATTGTTTTCTTCAATCTTTATGGTTTGTGATTTCAGAGCGACAGGCGGTCAAAAAATTGTTTGTTCATATTGAAGCGTTGTATGGAAAAATCTGACATAGAAGACCAGATTTATGGAAGAACTGTTCTTGTTTTTTACACGACGATAATGCAGTAACTTAATTTAAACGTATAGAACACTGCCAGATCTTCTTCCACTTCTTGGCCCCTAATAATGTAAAGCATTCAGTTGGTTCTGAAAGAATGTAAGAGTTAGGCGACAGGAAGCCATAAAGCATAATTTGTAAAAGTAGCCGAAAATCGTCTAAAAATAGTTCTAAAGTCTGGAAAAAACACTTCCATAGAATATGTGTGTTGCATCGAATGAAAATCTACTCTTTTATTTAACGATTCCCGATACTTCATTGACAGACTGTTCAGTGCAAAGAATTGCATTGCATCAAATTTTATTATCGACAGCAAATTTTATTATCGACAGCGAAAAGTTGGTTGAAAAAGTTTACAAAAACAACTCAGACTATGAGCGCAAAATATCAACACCGCCTAAAGTAAAATAAAAGAAAAAACGGGGGAAGGAAGCAGAAAAATGCCAAACACTGAAATCATGCCTTCCGCTGCAAGTTGAGAACTCAAAGCGACAACTTTTCACTGTGTGTGTTTTTAGCAAAGTGGGCCAAAATGAGTGCTGCAAACAACGCATGTGCGCAAAATGGTTTCCAAACTGAAAACTGGCAGCGCCCAACAAACAAATTTAGTTGATGAAAAGCCGAAAACGAACGCAATTCGGACGGAATTCGCTGCAAAACTGCAGTCAAAGCTATTTTCATGTAGCCAACTGCCAGCGGCGACAATCCAAATGAAAATCGTTGTGCCAACATTTAGCAAGCATCGAACACTTGAAATGCTACGAAACTGCAGCAACTACAAAGTTAATAACTGATTTAAAAATAGCTGCCAATGAAACGGCAAACGTTCGCGCGGCATTCATAAAAATTGCAAAAACTGCCGCAATAGTGAATTATTGATACTGATTGGCGCAGCGGCAAAATTACAACGTCGCGTTTATGCTTTAAAAATAAATGAGAGAAATGTAAAAAACTTCAATTTTTATTTGCCCACTCATTTTTGCGATTTTTGCGCCGCATCACGGCAAGCAATTTTGATTTTTGTCACCGCAAACCTTTTCTCCGCACATGAAAACCAGTGAGTGAGGGTGAGAGGGGCGCGAGAAATGCAGTTGCGACAAAATGCTCGGGTAATTGTGGACAGCTCAGCTCAGCTGGCAATTTGGCGCAAGAGAAAATTCCATTTGCCACGTTCAGCCAGCACCACACACGCACACACTTACACACACATTACGGTAGAAAACCATAGAAAGTGCGACAATTTGATTTATGGACAAATTTAATGTTTATTTTGCGTGTAAGTTTTAGCAGAAATTTTAACCATTGATCAAAAGTTGCGTGAAAGAAAGAAAACAATTTTTGTCATGATTGAAAAATAAAAGTGAGTAGGCAAAAGCTCAGCAGTTGTTAAATGTATAGAGATAAGGTTACAGTGGGTGTGGCATCTGGCACATTTAGGCTTTGATTAGTGCTTTGCTGTGTAGAATTTGAAGAAAGCTAAAGAAAGAAAGAACTCTAGTTAGTAAAGGTAACTGGTTAAATATGGTATGCCATTTCCTTTATTTCCATCCAATCCATCATACACTAAAAGCTAAGTTCTTACAAGCTGAGAGTTTACATTAGACTAGGCCCAAAAGTTCAGTTTAATTTAAATATTGCTAATAATTTTTTGTTCAAAAATCTACTAAGAGAAACACTTAAAGAGGTTCTTAATAGCTGATATCAGTTGTAGAAGTAGACTCAAACACAGCTGACAACACAACTAGGAGTATCTGCAGCAACATTATCCTAAGAAATATCAGCCTCTCTATTTTGAATAGAAACGGCATTACGAAACGAGAGCCCATGAACTATAAGACTCGTTCTCCTGAATAGAAACGAGATTACTCCATGAAATGTCAGCCTCGTTGTCCTGAATTGAAGCGAGATTACTCCATGAAATGTCAGCCTCGTTGTCCTGAATTGAAACGAGATTACTCCATGAAATGTCAGCCTCGTTGTCCTGAATTGAAACGAGATTACTCCATGAAATGTCAGCCTCGTTCTCCTGAATTGAAAAGAGATTACTCCATGAAATATTAGCTTCTCTATCCTGAATAGAAACGACACTACCCCATTAAATATTAGCTTCTCTATACTGAATAGAAACGGCATTACGAAACGACAGCCCATGAAATATCAGCCTCGTTCTCCTGAATATAAACGACATTACCCCTTGAAATATAAGACTCTCTCTCCGAAACATAAACGAGATTGATCCAGTCCTACGAAGACTACAAAGTATCATATTACCCCGTAGATGTCGTTAAAAAATGTGTTCATGAACTGCAGCGGTTATCAGAAAATAGACAGACATAGATCTATTCTATTCTATTTTCATGACAACGCTAGACCGACACACCACAACTATAACCAATAATCGTGTGAAAACTCAGTGACTTGGGGTACGAAGTTTTGCCTTATAATTCCTACTTACCGAACCTCTCTCTCACCGTTTATAACCTTTTTAATTCTCTTGATAACTTTCTCTACAATTAATGGTTTAATAAACAAAAGACTGTCATTTCAGGACTATTTGTCCCGTCAAAATGATAACATTTTATAAAAAGAAAATGATTTTTGAGTTAACAAGTTTACATTCGTAAGGTCCCTAGTGGGAAAAATGGTAAAAGTCCAGGTGAAAGTCTAGGAAACTACCACCTGAGGGGGGAAATGAGGAGCTGTATTTCCACATGGTGCACTGAGAAAATATGATTTTGTTTACTTTTAAAATTCCCTCTCTATTTACACCTGCAAGTCTGAGATGTCTATCGCTAGTAAATATTTGATAACTCAGAGCGATTCCAACTCAAAATATACTATTTAAATTTGACGACCGATATCGAAAACCAATAAGTCGAATTACAAGATTTAGAAGGCAGCCATCGCATCTTACCTAACCTTAACTTCAAGTCATAACCAAAGACAGAACATCTGAAGCATTTCAAGAAAACATTTTCAAACTATTTATTAACCAGCTGTCTACTGGCCTATAAATTGTCTTCACATAGACATAAAACACACTTTTTTATGTTTCTTCCTAATGCCTTTGCTTTTATCAGCAGCCAAGTTTCGCACTGAAGTCAAGTCGGCTAACCACAGTAAATCACAAAAGACGCAGTCACTCAGCTAAGACAGCTGCAAGAAGTGTGGCGGCATCTCTCTTCCTCCCTGCGCCTTGCAACTTACTTTACTTTGTACATGTTTATGCTGACTGCATTTCCGGCTGCAAGTAAAAGTTTGCAGCAAATACAAATGTGGTTTTGCTAAGCGGTAACTCGACTTTTTAATCCACCAAAGCCAAGTTGAAACTTTTGCCGGTTAGCTGTGCAATCTAAAATTGAATATTTGTTGCTTTCTCGCAATCCATTTGCCATGCTGACGGCATGTGCACCTTCGAAAATAGCAACAATGGCGTTAATTCAATTGAACAGTTCACATACTTTATTGTAAGATTTTTAGTTCTGTGTAGTGTGTTGGAATACCAAATTATCTGTTTAGGAATATGCTCCGATTTTGGACTGGATTTTTGGACTTTATCGCAAATTGTGCAATTGGATTTATATCTCCATCCTTATAAAGTTCAAGCAAAGATAGTAAAACATTTAATCACATTTCATACATAGTCAAAGACTTTGGTTCAAGCATGAAATACGTAGAAGTTACGCCGATTGAAACGGTCACAGTGATTTTTCAGTCTCATATGATTGAGTGATTTTTCAGTCTTTCGGTGCATACTTGAACAAGCAGAATTGCTATATCGGAAGAAGTAAGATTCTAATGCGGTCTGGAATTTTAGTACCTGTTGTACATTTTCGTTGGTACCCACAATTACTGTCAATTCTCAGCGATACAGCAAAGTAAATCGGATCCAGTAGGAACTCTGCAAAAAATAGCTCATTCCCCTAATTAATCGCACATAGTGAAACCTGGGATATTCCACGCAATTTGGCATCACTGCCTTGTTTTTATACACATTCGGCGTGAAGTTTATTGTATATGAAAAAATGTTTATCGTCAACATTTGTGCGTTTGTTTTGTTTACTATTTTCTGCGGTCTTTCTGCTGATAACTTGCCTCGCTCTTTGCATATTTTTATCAACGTTTCTATTTTTTGTTTTTGCTATGCTTTCATTTTATGAATAATGGCCGCTGAAAGTATGAAACTTTGATGTGGCTGTGGCGTAACGGGTAGTTCGTTGACGTTGGGGAGGGCGACACTAAACGCACACGAAACAACGGAAGTGCAGATAAAAAATGTGCATAAAAATGAGGCGATTTTCAAATGATCGGACGTGAGCGAATGGGAGCGGAGCAAGGTTAGGGCGAAGGCGAAGATGTTGAGTGCGAAAATGGGGGGGGGGAAGTTTGCAAGCTAATGGGAATTTGCAGTTTTTATATCGGAACGCTTTGTAAACAACGGAAAATGGTAAGCATTAGTATTGGTTTTTTTTAGCTCCTTCTTTCTTTCTTTTTTTAGTGGTCTGATGTATGGCTTGGATGTGGCGTTGATGGGTTTTGATGAATTGATATAAGATTTGGATGAATTTGATGGATTGTTGCGGGCTTGAATGAATGAATATTTGATTAAAGATTGCAATCAGTTTTCGGCGGTTAGTGCAGATATTCTTAGAAAAACACTGAAATTTTTCATACCAAGTCTTTTGATGTGAAAAGGAGGAAGAGAGGCGGCTGAAAGTATGAGCAAAGAAATATTGAAGAGCAAAAGAAATATTGTACGCTTTAGAGTGAAAAAGAGAAGGACTAGCAATGCAAACGCGACGGTGGTTTAGTAGGAATGACAAATTATATAAAAAAAGTTCATTAAAACACAGAAAAATTAAAAAAACAAAACAACATAACTACAAAGTTTTTCTTTCATAAGTCATCAGCAATAATGAAAATATGTACAAAAAAAAATCAGAACAATCCATTTCCAACTGTAACCGTTATTACGAAAACAAATGACAAGAAAAATTCATGCGAAATGAAGCGAAATGAATGGAAAAAAAGCATACAGAATAGAATAGCGGCATTCACAACCTATGAGGAATGCTCAGCGGATTAGATAATCACAGAATAATACTATTTAAAGTCAGCTAATGGAAAACAATTTTACCGCTTCAGAGCATTTATAGCGAAATGAATGGAAACGATGCATACAGAATAGAATAGCGGCATTCACAACCTATGAGGAATGCTCAGCGGATTAGATAATCACAGAATAATACTATTTAAAGTCAGCTAATGGAAAACAATTTTACCGCTTCAGAGCATTTATAGCATGCAAACAAATTATAAAGCAAAACTGCAAGACATACCAAAAATATTGGAATCTTAAATTTTGAATTGAAGGAACAGCAAACAAGAGCAACAAATCAACCTTTTCTTGTTTTCTTTTAAAGTTAACAAATAAATAAATTTGAAAAACTATACACTTTATTATACAAAAATAAAGGGTCACCAATAGGGATTTTTAAGCAACGGCCCAAGATATCAATGATGTTTAGATGTCAAAATATTAACTGTAGTTTGACATTTCATCGTGCAGTGCTTATCGAACGTGTGAAAATTATTAAAAAATACTATCGACATTCCGGCTCTGTTCTAAATAAGCAACGTGAATTTCGTTGTGAGGTCGCAATGTTGAAAAGTTTGAGCGACCATGCACCTTAACACTCCTCGTATATTTTTTCGTCTGGGGCTACGCGTCAAGTCCATTGGTGGAATAGCGCCGCACGTATTGGATCGAGTCATCAAAAATTAGACCGACCGTTTGAGGCATTTGAATGATCTGTTCTTCTATACAAAATAACATGAATGTAGCTTCAAAATAAAGCCAGAATTTATTTGATATCCTACACCGTTGTTGTTTTTTTTAAATTTCTTTTATTATCGTTTTTAGCTGGTCACCCTAAAAAATATATATATTAATACAGAATATATGAAAAATTTTAAAAAGTTTATCAAATAAGGAACATTTAATTACTCTTGAATTCATCAATCAGCGCCAGTTATCATAGATAGTGAATGCTTGAAGTTTGAAATGTGTTGGAGCAGTGCGTTTGCATGCTTCAGCGGGCAGATGCAGAACAGGAATTTGTGCTTTTGTTTGAAAGGGAAGTGGAGTAGACGGAACGTTGCGTGGGCTTCAGTGATTGTAACCCTCAAATGCATGAATTATTTTCTTGTATGTTGAATAAACATCGTTTTTATTTTTAGCACACACTACTAGCAGAAAAGCACATTGAAAAAATCTCCATTAAATACTGCAAAATATTTTTGCGGGTTTAATTTCAAGTTGTGTAAATATATGCTCGCATCTATGCATTTGGGGGCAAAATAAAGCAAAGATAATAGTTTTAAAAAAACAAGAATGAAATAAGAAAGCAATGGAACACCGAATCACAGTACACGGTCATTATTTTCAGATATTCCTATGACGACTGTATCATTTCTATTGATTTGCAGTCAAGTGCTGTGTGCTCCGTTATGAAAACTTTTGTTTGCCCTTCGCAAAATTCACTTCACTTCGATCTTTCGAATAAAAATGCATTGGCCAAACCGCAAAGTGCACAAGGGCCAAAGTCGCTAGTCAAGTCGAAGGCGGACTGGAAGTGGGAGGCCAAAAAAGCAAAAACGCCAACCACAGAATTCAATTTAGCAAAAGATACGTTGTGCAAAATTCAAATCGTTTTGCGGTCAACACATAAAATAAAGACACCGCATACAGCAAATACATGGAAAAATATGCAGCACAACTGGCCAAAATTGCAGGAAAAGAAAATGAAGACGTAGTGCTGAACGAACGAATAATTGCATTTGCATGTAAAAGTGTGATTTAAATTTAGCTTCGAACGAAAAGTAATACACATGGCGCTAGAAATAGTTCAAAGAAATATATTTACATTCGTTCATACATATGTAGAGGAAATACAAAATATAGTTTTCATAGAAAAATGTGAATGTAGAACGAATTGTAATAAAAACATAATGAAGCTGAAGCATTGAGAAATGAGAACAACTTTGTTAAAGAATTCTAAAAAAAAATTCTAGTTGAAATTAATATTTAATAAAAAATAAAATTGCGAAAATTATTTAAAAATAATATAGAAGTAAGAATGTTTCAATCAATTACAACCGATTTATGCATTAATGTGATTCGAAATTAATTAAGAGTCGTAAACATCCAAAAACTAGTTGTCTTAGTTAGAATCAAGAGTTTCATATTTGATGAAATATTCATACAAAGTTTTAAAGTGGTCAAACAATCCCGCGGAGCGAAAGATTAAAGCCACTCGCCGAATCAAACCTTATCAGCCCCTAAGTTCTAACAAGTCTACCACAAATCGGATATTTGCTTTACGCCAAATCCTGGAAAATACTAACTAGAACCAGATCGATAGGCAGCTTTCTTTTATCGATTAACCGAAATTTTCGTTGTAGGAAACTTTCGTTGCTGAGACCTCATTAGACCCATAAACTTGTACTCCAGTGTTGCCAGATATCTGAAATTACTTTTTCCTAAATCTTAAAACAAAGTACTGTAATTTCCTTCCAAAAGTCAAAAAAATCTCCTAAAATTGTATTTTTATAATTTGCGTAGATTTAAAGAAATTAAACTTTCAATAAAAAAATAAAAATATATATATATGTACATATGTATATATACTTATATGTATATTTTTTTATTGTGCCCATTTTTAATTATCTTCAGCTTAACAACAAAAAGTTAACAGAAACCTAACATATAACAAATGAATTAAATAAAAAGTGCCATTTTTGGTGGGATTTCATTGTGACAACAATAAGTGAGAAAGATAGAACGAAAGATCAAAAATTTTAAACACAATAGGGGTATTCTCGATGTCTTGCACGGAGGAAGAATTCGTAAAAATGCAACCGTGCAAGACTGGAAAATGCTACACATCGAGAACGCACAAAAAAGCACACATTGCAAATATTGCAAAAATGCCGCAAACTTTCTCCATTTCTTTTTAATTTGGTTTTCGGTTGATCCATTTCTACCTGCAAGCAAGACATATATGCAAATTATATAAAAAGGTTGAAATAAAACCAAATATAAAGAAATTACGCTTGCGCACACGAAGAAAATTAAATGGCTGTCGCACAATCGCGATGTCACACACAAAACAAGGGTTTTTGCGTAGCATGACATGCAAAAAATGCAAACTGTTTTTGCTTGTATTTTGTTGTTGTGTCGTTGCTCGAAATGCATGGCCATGTCAATTATGCATTCCGTGCACGATGTCAGGGCTATGCAAGACATCGAGAATACCCCTAATAGGGTGGTTTGACTATTAAAAGAGTTGCCAAAATATGTTTTGTTGCCAGTTGTTGTTTTACTCCGCATACTTCGTTACGCAAAAATATCCCAAATATCCACTAAGGATCCGAAAAGTTCCCTAACATGAAATGGAAAGCTCCTAAACTTTCTCCTTCCTCCTAAAAATTCTTCTAAAAGGCCAAGAATATCCTAAATGTATGAGGAAATCTCCTGATCTGCCAACACTGTTGTACTCTGCAGGCCGCTTGTTCTGTTCGTGTCATATGCGAAAACAGGGACACTATTGCGAAACGACCCACGGCTTTTCGAGTATTCAAGAAGGAGATTTTTCAGTACCTTCCGCCTTGTTGATATTAGTTATGAATAGTTAGGGTCAGGATTTCCATGCAATGCATACTATTTTTGGGAATGTTCTCAACAAATTGGATAAACTACACTGCACAACAAAATCAAAATTTTTTTAATATAACAAGGTTCTGACAACGGAGTCTGGTAGAGGGGATAAAAAAAAATATACGTGTATCGGCGTTTTGAAAGTTTACATCTGCATTTTTTTTTAGGGGCGGTCAAAGTTTTCCCCCTTTTGCACATTCTTATGGTGAATCGGCATACGAAAACCATGTAACCTTACATTTTAGGTATATGATGGGTTCAGCAATTTGATGTAAAATACTACGAAGAATATTTTTGTGGAGCATTTTAACCCTGTAGCTACTATTTTTATGGGTCAATTTAACCCTTTTTTTCTAAAATGCCAAAAATGTCCTGTAAAACAGAACTTTTTAAGGAAAAAATGTACCACGAAAATATTTGCCATCAAATTTTACTATAGGTCTCTGAATACACCAAAGCTCAGAAATTAACTTGAACCCCAAGATTTAACACAAAATGAAAATGTGTTTAAGTGTTTATTTTGTAGGTACTTATTCAAAATTGGTACTAAAATGTCCTGCAAAACTTAATTTTTAGGATTAGTGTGTATGGGAAAAATGTTGAACGCAAAATTTCACTATAAGTCACCATGCAAAAGAAAGCTCTAGATATAATATATATAAATATACACGTATATTTTTTTTTGGTCCCCTCTACCAGAACCCGTTGTCAGAACCTTGTTATTTTGTTTGTGTTGTGCAGTGCTATCGTTCCAAATCAAAAATTTTCAATCGCATTCAATTGTTAGTGCATATTTTTGCATATTTCGCTTTAAATGCCTGATTTGGCAATCAAGATATTAAGATTTTTCTTTTGTTTCTTATATATTTAAGTATTAAGACTCAAGAAATGAATTAATTGGAAATTTTGTGAGTCACTCTGTGTTTCTAGAAGTGAAGACGAGTAACCTATGCAACAAAGGTTTGGTTGGTATTGCGTATATTGCTATCTGTTCTCAATAAATTTTTACGAAACATTTTATTTATTTTTTTATTTTTTTTTATTTTATATTAAGTCTACAGTTGAATTACTTACAGACTATGGGAAACAATTAATTCTTAAATAATTAATTAAAAAGACTAAATAAGGCTAATCTAAAACTATATTCATTTGCACTAAAATCTAGATGTGGGCTGTACATATTGCAAAGGCGTATACATCTAGCTATTGGTTCATTGGACGAATAATTTGTTCGATGTATTATTTGCATATTTTCCGAATTTCACATGCATATTTTTCCAATTTTGTTAGCATATTATATGCGCATATTTTTCATATTTTAGTGCATAAACATCCGAACCCTACTAATGACTACTGAATGTGAATCGAATACGATTACAAGTTGTATGAGGTTTTTAATGACCTGGAAGTAGCAGAGTGAATCAACATCCAGCAGCTGCACTGGCTTGGACATGTCACCCACTTGAACAATGAGAAGACGCGCAAAGCCGAGGCAAAAAGGTTTTGTGGCAATTCACAGCCCGATCACTGCTTGTTGTGGGCAGTTAAGTAAATAATTGAAAAGTCAAAAATAATAATTACATAACAAATTAGAAAAACATTCGACTGCGTCTTGTTTCAAAACCACTGGCAGTAGTTGTGCCATTCATGATAAAAACACGCTCAGCACAAAGCGATAAGCTATCAACACATGCAAATATGGCAACGCCGCGTGTCCGCATTCTTAATTCGTTATCCAAAGTTGCTGTGAGCGCCGCTGTTGCCGCACAACGAAAACCGAGGGCTGACTGAATCAGTGGACAAACGAACGGTCGGCTGCAGAAGTCGTTTGTCAGTAGTTGACTTGAACCATATATGTAATACTTCTATATTGGCACTAACGTATCTTCACAATGTGTTTTCATTCGGAAATCAAAGGGAGACAAGCGATGAGACAGAAAACACGAAATTTTGCGAATGTGTTTCTATACGTGTATACATGAGCACTTCTACACATGAACAACTGTCAAGCTGCTCCAGGGGCGGTTGAAGAAATTTCAGTTAATTTCAACAAATTTTTATTTTTTCCCAGTCAATTTTTTTCCCGCCTGAACGCACCTGACTTTTTACAGCTGTCAAGGTACATTCGTTTATACGCTTTCTCGCTCATATTTCACTATTGCTGTACTGTGATGTTGGCGAATGTACCTTGAGCTTAGTGCCAATATAGAAGTATTACATATATGACTTGAACGCAGTGTACGTGTATGTATGTACCATGTTCGTGTGTGTATGCATGTGTGGATGTGGAGATAGTGCTTCCCATATTTACTCTCACATAATGAGCGCGCATAATCCACTGTTTGCGCGACCCCAAACCAAGACTATACATTTAAATTTAAAATAAAGCGTGTAAAAATTAACAAAAAAATTTAAAGAAAAACAACACTAAAAACGAGTGAAATATGAGAAAAAGCGAGTGAGACACGAATTTTTCGAGTGCACACTCACTTTTGTTTTTAATTACATCACAATTCGGCGGACAGGCAAAATTTCTCGAAACAAAAATGGCACACAAACACTTTCAATAAACGCTGCTGCCAAATGTCAACAAAAAGTGGGGTAAGAGTTTGACTGAATGATTGAATAATTGAACGCGTGTGTGCAGTGCGCATAATTGGAGTGAGGTTTCGATGACTGTCATGTCCAGGCAATGGTGTTTTGTTTACTTTGCGAATTGCAAGCAATTCGAATTGCGTAATCGTGAGGCGTGTTGTTGCATCAGTCCAAATACATACATATGTGTACTTGAACTCATAAATGTGATAATTTTTGTATATTTCTTTTGGTATTTGGGATGAAGCATGAGTGGGTTTAAAGCAACAAGTTTGAAAATTGAAGTTGAAAGTGTTTAGTTTGTAATTCAAGTCAAGTTGCCTTCAAAGATCAGCAAACCAAATAATGTTTGTGCAATATTTGCAAGCTTTTGAAATCTACATATTGCATAAAGGTAAAGATAAAGTTTAAAGTATTTAGTCGACTGCAATAACAAAGATATGTAAGTTAAACTTAAAAGACCTATTGAGATATCATGGTTTAAGCTGTGGACCCCAATTTCCCTTTTTTGTGGTAAAACAAAGACACAAATCTAAACTAGATAAGCTGCCTAAGCTGCCAGGTCAACCTAGCCTGACCCAGTTTTACTTCTGTTTATGGAACTTATTAGTGGAGTTCACTCTTCATAGCATTTTAGGTGTAAAATTACTATCGTAGCAATTTTTGAATTTTCGCAATGTTTTCGAAAGCAGTTGTAGCGACACATTGCTACGACAGCAACTTCACACTTAAAATGCTATGAAGAGTAAACTCCACTTTTGATGTTTAAAACCCGTGTTTTAGTTAATTTATCCAAAACATCGAGAGGAAAAATAATTCGCAATCAAAACAAAGACAGAAGCTATCATCTAAATATCTTAACAGAACTATAAGCTAAGTATCATAAGCAATGCTAAGAGTTTTTATTTTTCTGACAGCCAAGAAACTATCAATGTTTTAAGCATCTAAAAAACCAAATTAAGCCAGTATGGGATTGTCCAGAGAAGCTTAATTTTATCGGATAAAATTAAATTAAATAAAATTAAAAATCTATTTTTCTAGGATAAAATTGTCTCCGTCCTAAATTTCACAACATGTAGAGTTCACAAGGAATCAAGAAGCGGATCGTCTTGCTACAGAGGCAGCTAAAACTTCTCTGATTGGATCTGAACCATGTTATGGCATATCGTCAAATCAAATGATGAAACTATGACACTACTAAGTCAACACTTTGCTTATGAGTCATAAAATGCTCTGAACCTCAATTTCAGGCTTTAGGAAATAAAAAAGTCTATAACGTAACTAATGAAAACGTCTCTAGCAGAGCGTAACATGTGTATGTAAAATCGAATTATATCATCATAAATTGGGAGGCACTATGCACAACAGAAATTTAAGCTTTATCAGGAAACATTCAAAATTCAATAAATTCTATAATAGGTTAGAAATATTAAGTACGTGATGGGAATATAGAAAGACTTTGGAATAAAGAAATTAAAAGCGTTTCATTCATATTATAAATGTGGTAATAGACCTAATTCTCATATCTGCGAAAGTCATTAACAAATAAGCCCTGAAACTTATAAAATGTTTGCCTCTCAGACACGATCCCCGAATGAATGCACAGCAAGTTATAAGTTTTATAATTATTACAAACATAAATAGCACAAAAGCGCCAAGGCATTCATTCAAAACCTTACAAGTGGCCTGGACACTCTGATAGAAAATCATTGCATCACCCTCACTTTGATTTCTGGAAAGAACTCTCGAGGGTGGAAATTTGAAAGTTCATCATTATTTATGGAACATATTACACATTATTTATGGAACATTTCTCACCGCAGTAAAAGGTGGCAAGGTCGCAGTGAAAAGAACGCATGGGTGCTACTTAGATGAGATTCAAATTTGTACACTCCAACCATCCAACTTAATAGCGCATTGAATTTGCTAAATCACGGCACATTACCACCTACAGCACAAAGATCAAACAAAGCCAACAAATGTACCGAAAGCATTCGATTCTAAACAGTGTGCATGGCATTTACAAAAGATTACTTTATGCTTTACTGTCGTTTGCAAAGGTCAGAGGATTACATGAATTTTTATATTAGCAGCAAAATCGTTTATACGAATCGTATGCACTGCAACAGAAACTAATCAAAAATACTTGAACACAGTAAGTAAATAATTGGAAATAGTGTGAAGATTTTCTATGCAATGCAAGATCCATTAAGATATCAAACTTTTGTTATATAGTGTACCAACAACTCACATGTTCTGGCATTCTGCATACAAAATTAAATACAATTAACTTTTTGCTTGGATTCTAGTTTTTGAAATGATTTATCACCTTGCAATATCCAACAATTTAGCTATTAGTTTTGAATTTTTTGCAGTTCCTGGGTTTGCACGTTCAACTACAATGTATTAAAAAAATAAATTGTCTAAAAATAAATTTTACTCAACATACATTTGAAATTTGATATTTGCCACTGCAGCTTAACAACAATAACAAAGGGAAATCGATTAAAATTTGACATTTAATGGCGTTGCTAAATGTTTTTGGGATTTTTAATATAACTTCAGCTGCAAGCGAATTAAAGAGGCAGCTCATTGAAAAGCGTTTGGTGTTAATAGAAGTGGAGGTCAAAGAGCTAAAAATCACCCAACACAAAACAAAACAAATAAAAAAATCGCAATAAAACCCACAAAGTCACAATACAAAAAGACATAGGAAATTAAAAATGAACAATGAAGTAACAAACAAAAAAAACGCATGAAACAAACTACAACAAGAAAGACAACAAAAAGATTGACGCAAGCATTCAACATGAAACGTCTACGAACGCCGGCATGAAGCAGCTGTTTGCATTGCATTGTTGTTTTTGTTGTTAATGTACAATAGTTGCTGTCACAGTGGAGCCAACAAAAATATGCAAATTTTTTAACGCTAAAACTTAGAAACCCCCCGCCGCGCATTGCCACTCAGCAGCACATCGCCTCCACAGTTAACAATTTTAGCGTTTGCGGTCATGTTAGAAGCGGTTCAACGGGTTTTTGTTCTTAAATTGAAATTGGTTTTGTTGTTAGGCTGTCATTGCAGATGTACATATGGCTACAACAACAACTACACTGAGCGCATCTTGTTATAGCAAATAAAATGGAAAATACCAGCCGCAAATTTATCTTAAACGTTGCTATTAAAATGTATACGTAACTGACCAACGCGTCAGACCTTAGTTTTAGTTAATTTGAAGACATATTTGAAAGGCCACAATGCATAAAGGACGCACTCAGATGGCAGCGCTTCACTGGTTTTGTGGAGTTTCCATAATGTAAGCATTAGCTTGACGATTTATGTTACACGCACACACACACACACGTACTTTGAATTTGCCGTTTTTTTCTAGGCTGCAATTTCGCATACTTTGAATTCATACTAACGAACAACAACAACAACCTAAACAGCTTTAGCTTCACTCAGGTGCACTGAGGCGTATACGTAACATTAAATCATTGGCTGTTGGTGCCGCCAGCAGCTAAAACAATTCAAGCAGTGACAGTGACACACACACACACACACTACCAAATGACACACACACACATGCATATAATTAAACGAGCCGACAAGCCGCCCAGACGGCAAGGCAACTAATTTTAATTCAGCATAAAATATTTTGAGTATTCATTGCGAGAATTTGCAGAGACCAGCCGCAGCAACATTCAAAACTAAAGCAAGTACAAGCCGAAAACCAGCTCTAACACACCCGCTACACGCCGCTACATGCAGCAGCAGCAAAACCACTCAACCAGCGCACTCACAGCGACCCCCGCCCCGCTTCTCATTGTCACTCCTCGTCACGGCACTTTTTGTGCGCTTTTTACGCGGCCATTTGTGTGAGTGTTTGTGGGATATTTTAGGTAAATTAATTTCAGTTTTCCGCTGTGCAAAGTTCTCCTCACTGCAGCACCAATCGTCCGCACCCCGCTTCACGCCACTCAATCCCGCGCATCGACGCGACGGCTCACATTTCACCCATATTTGAGTTGAGGTTTTCATGTACACACACAGTGGAGCCCGGCAACGCATGCAAACAAACCAAGTTTCGAGTGGAGAATAGAAGAGGCATGAAGGGCGCACAATCGGCTAAAGTGCAGCTTATTTTGCTTTTCCAGTGAGCAATTGAAAAATTGAAGGCATGAGTTTTTCTATTTTGTTCTGTGGGTGAAACATGAGACGATGGTTGGCATTTTTCGCTGATTGACGTGGGGAAAAGCGTTGCTTGCAGCGTTTTGCTGCTAAGCTTTGCATCGAACATGTACCGAAAGTCTGAGCCGTTTTGAAGCAAAGTTTCAGAACCCAAGCTGCTTAATTAATAGGCAAATTACTTGGTGACTTTGTTCAAATGTCAAATGTCAAAAAGATCGAGTAGACATTTTAATTTTAAAAAATCCATAACTCGCAAATATTCATGACTTTTTGTGTCCATGTTTTTGATAAATTTTAATCTTTCAATTTGTACAGTCTGAAAGGTCAATAAGTGAAAAGTTATGAAGAATAATGACCGGTAATGGGCGAACGAGCTTTTGAAGGCAAAGGAAGTGTTTTCCTAGCGTGTGGCTAGCATTTTAAGTTTTCTGTAAATCCCTGAAGATTTGCTTTGACGAAACGCCAGGACATAGTAAAGTTGTTCACTTTTCATTGAGTGACCTTAGAGTCGAAAAGAAGGAACAACGAAAACGAAAGCAGTGGTCATGTCACCAAATCTAAACTTCTTTTCTTTTGGTTTAATTCCAATAATAAAAAATCACACGCTAAAGTTATGTTTAGAAAAATTGTGTGATTTCTTGTCCTTCGGGACCGTCGAGATTAAACTTTTTCTCAGCAAATAAAAAAATCTGAAAAAGCATTTATGTTGAAGAAGAAAATGAGAATAATTGCCAAATGCGTCATTTTGTACCATCTCCAATAAACCACCACAATCGATATCAGGCAGCATCGACGAGAATTAAATGTGAACATAGCTAAAAGCATTTTTTGTGACGCAAAGCTGAGCGGAAGCTTTGAAAAAGAAAAACATTACGGACAACTCATCAGATCAGATTATACGGTCTTAATGTCGCCACAAAATCTGGTAAAATTCATGTTCTTAGCTGAGAAGTTTTTGGTCTCATGTTTCACCTCCGCCGTGAATCAATGCAAAGAGTGAAATCTATCCATTTCGGCCACAATACGAACAGAAATAAAAAGTGGAGCTTTCGGCACAACGTCGGCCCAGTGGAACAAATGGGACTTCATTTCATTTATTTATTTTATTTTATTTTTTTATTTATTTCTTTTTTAAATTTATTTATTTATCTTTTTATTATTTTTTTTATTTATTTATTTATTTATTTTTTATTTATTTATTTATTTATTTATTTATTTATTTATTTATTAATTAATTTATTAATTTATTTATTTATTTATTTATTTATTAATTTATTCCATACACAACTTTTGGGCCCAATACCATACGAAACCAATTTTTGTAACAAAGAAATTTTTAGGAATTGAACCCCCGAAACAAAATTTGCGCGCTTCAACGTGGAATAAGACCACACAGGAATTTCTTGTACGCAATATTACAATTGCACACAGTTTAGGGAACCCAACGCCATTAGTTTAACTTTAAAGCCTTAAATTTTATTTTTTGACAGTTGAAAATTAAAAGCAAAATATGCCACATATTTACTTGTCACTTTTGCAAAATAATTACAAATTTTCAATTTACATACGATTTATGTTTAGCATTTATTTTGTGTCTGTGGCAAATAAAAAATTAATATATATATGAACATAATTTATTGCTTTTAACTAAACAGCCTAAATGGCTGTTTCCACCCAAAAATTGCAAGTTCGTTGAGCGGAAGTGCGCCAAAATTCAATCGACCAAAATAAGCACGAAACAATTAATTGAATTGAAAAAAGCCAGCAATGGGGAAGGGGAGAGAATGAAGTCCATATTCACTCAATCATTGCAAATGAAAAAATAGGCAAAAAGTGTACAAGTCAGAATGCCAATCAAAGCGCAATTAATGCCGTCTCGGCTGCACGTTTCGCTCGCAGCACATGACATCAACTCATTTAGACGGCAACAACAGAAACGGATAACGAGAAGAGGGAAGGGGAAAGCGAAACAAGCCAAAGCAAAGCTTGTCACAAATTGGCAACATGGCCACCAAATCGAAACGTGGAAAGCAGATGCTGTTTTGCAATTTTTTCAATGCGCGAAATTTTCTTGGTTGTGATTGGAAACACCCACACATCATAGCCAGAAGGATTTTTCTACTTCTGTGTAATTTGCACTTTTGCAAAATGGAATTTAAAAAATGTTAAAGCAATTTTTGGAACCCTCAAATATTTTCTATAATTGGTGCAATTAAAAATTTCCAGTAGTCATTTGGCTATGAAAATGCATTGAATTAAATTTGGACGAAACGCATTTTTGCAATTTTCGACTGAAAAGGTGTAAACAAAACGACCGTCAAATGTGTGACCAACAAAGGTAGCAGCGGCACAGCGCGAATTATTTTATTAAAATTTTTGTTTTTCGTTTTTAATGCAAAAAAAACTGTAATGAAGTCCACAGAGAGTGGCACGAAACATGACAGCCAAATTGTTGCGAAAAATATGGCCGTCATTTTTTATGCTGTCAAATGTGCGGCACATTAAAGTGCTAAAAAATTTACAACAAAATGCATAGAGTATAAAACATTGTAGCGACATGTAAGCAAACTTTGCCACAAATTCCAGTTTGATTTCAAAGAAAATAAATTTTGTAAAAATTCGACTCCGAGAGACACAGGCAATTTTCTAGCTTGAACTGTTGAATTATTTATTGGGAACAATTTTAACTAAAAGTGACATTAGTGGCCTTTCGCGATACACACAAACACACACACATATACATAAATCTATTCCATACTGGCAGTGGGCCGCGCTTTACTCCATCTCACGCTCGGTCTCTTTCTTCTCGTCACAAAGTACTGCGGGGTGTGGCACATGAAGTAGCTGGGCGTGGGCCTCGAAACTTCATTAATATATGAGTGAGTCAATTTCCGCACATTCAACGCGTCCGTTGCATGTGTGTGTGTGTGTTTTTAGAATGTCAACATTGCGCTGCTTGCCAGGATGTGAGCGGATTGTATGAGACACAAAGGCGCAGTACCCGAGTGCGACACAAAACGCAAAGCCATTGTCAAGCAGACACTTTAGCAACGATTGTACAAGGTGTTGGAGGTGACTGCGGGCCGAAGTGTGCACGACACAGTAAACCACACAAGCAACAATAGCAACAACGGCAAATCACAGCACAAAAGCGTCTACAAAACACCGCAAAACTGCCGGAAAGGTGTGTATGTGTGTTTGGGAAGAGTGGAGCAGAAATAGGACACAATAGATGGATGTGGAATAAAGTTGACATTGTGGGCGCAACACTGACACCAGCCGGCCAGCCAGTCGGCCATAGAAAAGCATAATTTATGGCATAATGAATAGCGCTGGGCATGAACTCCGACTAATGTGCAAGCAGCGAACCGTGATGCGGCAGTGCGTACGAGTGTGTTGCAGATGTGTACAAAAAGTGTCGAATTGAAAGCTTCAACTTGCGTCAACTCGTTTCGTTTTGTCGAAAAATGTGTGTGTGCAAATTTTAGTATTTTACGACACCAATTTTAGCGAAATGTGTTCATCATTTTCAACAACGTGTCATAAAATATGAATTTGTCTTTGAAGCGCATGTTGTGCCTCAACTTGTTCAAATAGCAACAATGATAGTTGACAGTTGTCGTCGTTGTCGTAACATTTATTAATAAATCATAAACATTTGATCAAAACTCTAATTTCAACTCGTCAAAAGGTGGCGCCGCACTTCAATTGAACATTCAAATTAAGGCGTCACCTTAAAATTCCATTCTACACCTGTAATGGTTGACAGGGCGCTGACACATCTATGTTAAACACTTGCGGTATTCACGATCTGTAGAAACTGTTGCAACAAAAGAACAAAACAGCAGAGGTGAAAATAAATTCCATACTTGTCAAAAACTTCTTTGTACAAATCCACACATCAGACTTGACGATTATTCCTCGATTGCGACTCTTCTTCAACTGTCGTCCAGTAACTTTAGCTAAGTTCCAGCTTGTAAATTCAATTGCATTCTTTGAAGAATTAGTTCTTAGAAGATATAGCATTGTTCAAAGCGATCATTAACCCCTACTTGCTGTTAGAGAACGTCCCTTAACCCTTTCGCTATTTTGTTGCCATATGGCAACATGCTACTTTGTGGACTTCCTCTTTGGTTGGAAGAATAAATTTTTTTGTTGGTCTTTAGAATAGTTTGAAATTTTAGGAAAAATACGAAATTAATAAACTGAATATTTAGGTTTAAAGAAGAGAAGTATACACGTTTTTTAATGGTATATCTTGACATAGTAAAGGAAGAAGAAGCAGAAAAAATTAGAGAACTTGTTATATTAGTTTGACGTTTTCTTTCAATTTAGATATATTTTTTTTTATTTTGGCTGAAGTAAATGAAGAAATATTAAAATTTTCGTTATGCGTAAAAAGTTGTATGTTTAAGTAATTATTACAGCCACAACGATGTGGCTGTTCTCATAGAAAAACACTCTAAAATACAGAGTCCGAGTATAAAAATTAAAAAAGTCTTAGTCTGTTGCTAATATAACCACATATCTGGTATTTGGATAATCCGAGGAACGAAGTACTCGTTTTTGAGTTAAAAGAGCAATCTATATAGATCTATATCTTGATATATCTAGATATAGCGCAGAAATCAGTGCAATTGACTACAAAAGAGGGCAGAATAACACTTTGGGCACTAGAGAGTTCGAAGAGAGTGTATGGGTTTTCCGTTTCACTCGGAGGCATTATTTCTTATTGTAGGCTCAATTCCTAGCTCGGGCTGGTGAAAGACTCGACTACTTCTATCGCTATTCACATGAATTAGATGAGAATTATAAAAAACGCACAAATACGCTCTTGGCAGATGATGGCAAACCCTCAAGTGTGAAGAGATCAAAAGAGAGAGAGATCAAAGAGCAAAATCTGTTACCAATTAATTTTACTGATTAGAGTTTATAAGCCACATATCGTGACTACCGCCAATATTTTGTTAATGTTTCACTGCAAGCACTTCCATATCCCCAAATTTTGTTGTGCAGTGCAAAGCAATTCAACTATAAATAAATAAAATTTATTCGGCACAATTTCCACAGCGTCGCCCACCCAACGCAATTAAATTCTCAACACTCCCTTTTGCGCTTTTGTGCTGGTGCAAATATAATTTAATTGTATTAAGTAACTAACAACTTCACTACATCAGCCAAGCATAGGGCGGGGGCGGGGACGCGGGCGACTGCGCAACTATGCAATTTCTTAAGGCAAAAACAATGTCAAAGCAATACAGAAACATGCTGGTGCGGCGGTTATTTCCGCATGTTGTTGTTGTTGTTGCTGCTTGTGGCAATTGTTGTAGTTGACAATGTTGGCAGAATGCTTGCACAATTTATTGATTTCGGTGCAAGCGACAAAAGGCACTTACTCGATTACATGCATTTGCCGATGGCAAAGGCGTTGCGGAGTTGCCACATCGTTCGGTGTGAGTGTGTGTGTGTGTGTGTCTTGCTGACAGCAGCATGCGAAGTGTTGGATGTTGTATTTTTGACACTTTTAGCACAAAGTTTGCTGCAAGTGGAACACTTGTTCAACGCTCGCCGCTTCCGCCGTTTCTATTGTTTTACTAATGAAATATTGTTATTTTGTTGTTGTTCTAAATGGTCGTCGTTGTCACCTGCGCGCTTTCAATGTGTGCATTCGCCTTCGGTGGCCACAGTAACTGTGGGTGACAGCTGTCAAGCCGCTGGCACGTGTCAAGTAATGTGAAATTTAATGCACACCACTTCGACAAAGTTCGAAAGCTCTTTTTGCTCAAATTAAATGCCAAAAGCAATATTTGATTGACATTTAATGAGTTGTTGCTGAATGCTGAAATTTATCTGCTAGCCATCTCCGTGATGCCAATGTTTGTTCGGTTGCTGTCCGATAACGTTGGCTAATGACCAAATAAATTGCGCATTGGCCAGCTGCCTGTCTGACGTTGACGCTGTCGCGCCGCAGATAAAACGGCCGTTTCGACGCCACAATGCGATGCCGGCAAGGGCGTCAACTTAAGTCAGCAGACAGATAAACACTGACCACCAGTCATACGTTCAAGTGTCACGTTGCGTAAGCTGTCATAAGTTCAGCGGACTTAATTGACATTTGGAAAATTAAGCGGACTCAATTATCAGATGTCATTAGTGTTGGTGTTTGCAGCGAGCTTATGTTGACTTAAATGTTTTTAGCTTAGCTGTGCACTTTTCGCCCGTTGTACTGCACTTACGTGTTTACGATTTGCACAAACAAAAGGCTTGACCCCCAAATGTGTGATTTTTTGTTTGTTTAGAAAAAATTATGTTTAGTATACGCAATTTATGGATGCTAATTGCAGCAATTGAACAGTTTTTCTTGACAAAGGAAAGCAATATGGCGGAAGATTCTACAGAAGACAATAATTGAATAATTGAACTTAACTTCGTTACTTTCCAAGACCAATATTTGAACTTATAAAGAAAAAAAAAGCGCAACTTATCACTAAAATCCAAGAATCAGTGAAGTTGTTTGAGAAAAGTTTTCTCATTTTGATGTGCCTTGAGTCGAGAGATTAGAACCAACAATCTGTTGATTTGTGGCCCAACACATGGACCACTGAGCATAAGAACTTATTATAGAAATTTCATAGCAACTAATATGTATTAGGGACAATAAATTCTTACTCACTGTGTGCAACACATATAAAAAGTAAATCCTTCAAAATCCCATGAAGCGATATTTCAATTCCGAATTGCCGAATTACACACAAGAATAAAACTATTAACTAAATCTCCTAAAATCCCGCAAAGCCCCATGAAGCAATCTTTTAGTTACAAACAATTTCGTTTTCAATTCAGTTTAACTTTGAAACAGGAAACGCCACAGAAGTGAAAGGCAAGAAAGGCAATGGAAGTGATTAACTTCCTGGAAGAAGCAACGACATAAATAAGGGGCAATAAAAAAGGACCTTCAACTTTTCAGTGATTATAAGTTTTCAAGCAAACAGGGAATTGGCGAAATGCAACAAATACAGCGTACAACGAAAAAATCCTTTTGGAACTCACAAAGTAAAAAGTAATAACTCAATATCCTGTTGTTTTTTACTTCTTTCTTACGAAAGTTTAATATAAAACCACAAATCTGCATACATTTTCAAAGGACGAGGTTTCTTTTTAATTTATTTTAAAACTTACGTTGGTCGCAATGCTCGACTTTTCTTACCTAAAAAGAGAAAAAATATAATAAAACATTTTATTATTGTGATTATTTATGTACTAAAGTAACAAAGAGAAAGAATAATGTTAGAACACATAACTATATTTATTTATATTTGTATTTATTCGATACAAGTAAATTCTATTTTTCTTTTCTTTTTTAGTACAAAAGATTTCAGTAACTCCACAAGATTCTTACAAATAAAGTTTTGTCCATAACATAGTCGGTGCTACTGAGTTATAAAACAACAAAATTGTAAACAGATTGGATGCGTCCGTTTGGTAAATCATTATTTTCAGTTTGGTTGGTTGGTTGGATGGTTTAGTGGCTGCCTCTGTATGAGACGATAGCGATAGAAGTAGATGAGCGTTTTTTCCAGCCCGAGCCAGGAATCGAACCTGGGGCGCTCACTGCAGGCTCACTGAAATTGTGTTGTTATGGTCCGCAAAGATAGTGGCGGCATCAGTCTCTTAAAAGTTGCTTTTAATACTGCTGTGGTCTGCTTCACAATGAGGAAAATATTGTAGAGATGTCCCGGCTCATTAAGCAATGAACGACATATGGAGGGAGGAAGACCTTTTTTAGGACTTTGAATGCAGTCTTAGCTCCTTTGGGGTGATTATGTTGTTTCAACAAGGTTTCTATGATGGCAAAATGTGCTCAGCTTAGCTGTCTTTAAAAGGAACGCTTTCGCAAAGTACAGAATATTCAACCCCACTTTTCTTCAAATTGGAGCAACATTGTTGTTTGAACCTACTAAAACTATTGTGAAAAAAGTTTCAACAGGACGCCATCCTGATGATCAATATTTTACTTTGGTGGTGTCCCAAGCTTCAGGCAGTGTAGATTACTTGCAACTTCTAATACTTTGTTGTTTACTTCGTTTCAATGTTTTTAGAAAAAGACCACATCTCAACGAATTTATGGCTCTACACAACTAAAAAAAAATTAAATTATCACCTTCTACGTTTCAAACAGCGCTGACACATTTGTCATATCCACCACTCGCCCGCCGCCACCCCCCAAATTGCGCGAAATGGTTCGCACACAACATAATAAAATCAATTATGTTTGGTAATTGCATTAGAAACTGAATAATAAATCACGGCAAAAATTGCAGACTCCAGCTGCAGGGCACGGCACAGCGTCTGGCATACTTTGACGTCGCTTGCAACGTCAGAACAATGCAAATTGGCGAGCAAAAAGCCAGCAAGTCAGAAATTACACACGCGCGTACAGCAACCACGCTGGCGTCGGCCGCCAAGGGACCGGGCCGGCGCACGTTCTTCAAAGCGCGCAGCAGATGGCAGCGTGCACAAATTGCCTTGAATAAAACAAAATGGAAAGGAGTCGGCGAAGCCAACTGGCGCATTAGCTGCAGCAGTTCAACTGTCCGCGATACGCCGCGCCGACCATAAGCGGCATTAATGGCCGAAGCGGCGGTCGCTGCTAAAAGCAACAACACCAACAACCAACCAGACAATTGCAGCGGCAGTGCTGTGAGTGGCGGAGAATAGAACTAATTTAGAGCACTTTGAGTTGGGCTGCCACACGCTACAATCGGCCGTAATAAAAGTACGCGACCACCGGTTGGCCCGCAAAAACGCCACAGAGCAGAAAGCGCGCGCATGCAGTGGCCACGGCGCAAGTTTAAGCCACAAGTGCGCCAGGATGTGTGGGCTGCGCAATGGATGAACACAGATGCGGTTGGCGTGCAGCGAGCGGAATCATTGTGCGCGCGCCACGAGTTGGAAAAAGGACTGACAGGCGTAGGAGTGAAAGGGCGAGGGCGCAAGGGTGACCATGATTTCTACAGTTTCCATATTTTGACTAAAGCGAAGCTGACTTGGGATAATTATGGAGTAGCGCAAAATTTAGCGGAGACAATTGGCTATGCAGGCCAGAGTCAAAACTGGTTTAACCAAATTGAGATTAAACGAGTAGAAACAGCAGACATGATGTGCATAGAAATCCATGATTAGTGCACACAATATTCTATTTCGATACTTCGGAATTATTTAAGGTTGTGAGGCTTGTTGGAAAAAAGGAGCCAAATCATTTGGTAGATATCTGAATGGTGTAACAGCGAGTTCAAAGCACAAAAACATGCAATGAATCGACAATTAAGAATCGAAACATTTCCCCACAGATCTTCGCAAGAGGTCTAATCAAGGACCAAGTTCCGGTAATTTCTCTTCTTAGACAATTCTGAACGAGGATCCCCATAAAAAATAAAGTTTGTGTAAAATGGACTTCATTGCTTCCAGATTGCTCTCGAAAAAATCATATGCAAGACCGATATTTTGCCCGTTGTGGCATCAAAACGGCTCTAGTCATGGTCTAAGGGAGTCTTCAGCTATTCTACACTTCCGATAGTCATCTTAACGTAGCCTCATTAGGTTCCTACAGGTTGCGTACAGGGTTTCAAATGTGAAACCGACCTTCATGTATCCTATGACCTACACTCTTTATACCCCACTTTTAAAGTGGCTACCATGTCTAAATGACCTTTTTTGAAATGAGTTCCTTTATTCAATACCCAGTAGTTTTAAAACTACTTCACCGATTTGAGTAATTCTTGATACAAAACTACTTAACATTCCCAAACTAACCACCGGAGGGCACCTTTTATAAAATGAAGAGTTCCGGGAAACCCAAAACGCATTACAAAGACAACACTAAATCATGTCTAATGGTCAGCTTAAGTAAGCTTGCATTGCAATCGTGTACGCCGCCAACTTGCCGCAGTACCACGAAAGATTGCCCACCTTCGAGCCAAGGGACGCGCTGCCGATGCATTATGGATGCATTGGCTGTGGTTGCGAAACAGCAACACAACAGGAACAAATGCGGCATCGAGCACAATCGAAAAGGTGAGCGCTTTGGGATGTCAGCCAGCCAGCCAGCCCGTACAGCGACTCACCACGCGCGCTGCCAGCCCTACGATTCACCTTTCCTATTAGCAAAATCCACACACCGACATAGTCGCAATCAGCCGCGCACCGCTGCTGGTTCATTCATCTCGGCTGTTGCCGTTGTTGTGAGCATTGCTGGTGTTGTTGCTGTTGCTGCAGCAACACATAACAATTGCCACGCAACGCTGCGCTGCTGGCGGCTGCCATTGCACTCTGCATGCAATTATTGTGAAATATGGCAAGGCAGACGTGCAACCACTGCAACTGCAGCAACAACAACAGCTTCAGCAACTATGATTGTTGCCGCAAAATAAGCGCAAAACGTCTGCAGCAATTGTTGCAACATTATGCGATACAATTCCATTCCATGTCATTTAATGCAACAACAACAGCAACAAACCTAGCAATTTACAATTGCGGCGCACGGTACGTTCTATGGACTGCTGGCGTCGTCGTCGCCGTCGATGCGAAATGCGCCTTTCACACCCGCTCCTTGCTGCTTCCTCTGGCGCTTCTTTTTGTTCTTTTTCCCTGTTCGCATTGTGTGCATATGAAGTAATCAGCAATTTGTAGCGAAGCGCATCTAATTCTCAGTTACAGTTGCGGCGCACGTGAGGCAAACTGTGCCGTTTACGTCGCGACCACATTCAGCGCTGCGCCATTATTGGCCAGCAATCATTATCGACATTAACATAATCGCGCAACGTCATTATCACATCGGCCATCGTCCTGAGTCAGCGGCTGTCGCAGTATTGTTGCACGTTTAACGCGTCGCTGTTTTACTTATCATGCCGCATGGCAAAAAATAATTCCTCCACCAACACAACCGCTCAGGTCCGACGTCTTGTGCGTTTGTCCATTTTTCACCATTTCTCATTTCTAGTTCTACAGTTTTTCTCTACTACTGGCCGCTGTTGCCTTGAACTTCGGCGCAAAATAGGTGACAGAAAAGTATTTATTACAATTTTTATGGCTGTCATTATGATTGCAATTTGTTTTGCAGTCGTCAGAAAAAAGGCTATGTGTGTATGTGTAGTTTTGTAAAATTGTTTAAATAAATCCTGAACTGAAAAAGCTGTTACGATGTCATTGATGGATCGATTGATGCACTTCGTTAAAGCTCTTTGTCCAGACTTTTAAATATTTAAAGGGTTTTTGTCTTCTTCAAAAATTGTCCAAAGTTAAAGTAAAAGCTAAAATTTACATGGACTCGATTGAACTTTAATTGAACGAAAAATCTTAAATTTAGAAATTTGTTGTTTATACTGTTACTGCAGTTATTTGTTTACAATTGTAAACAAAATTAGAAGAGCTACGTTTTTTAACTGTCCACGTTAGACCTATCTTTGTCTTTCTTTAGAAATGAATTTTCAATAGACAAATATTCAATTTCTTTTTTTCTGTTTTGTAAATTTATTTTTTGATTAAGTTTTCTTGTGATTTTATACAAAGACTTTTTAAGTTAAAGTAAAAGCTAAAATTGTAATTTGATTTGCATGGACTGGATTGAACTTTAATTGAACGAAAAATATTAAATTTAGAAATTTGTTATTTATATTGTTACTGCAGTTATTTGTTTACAATTGTAAACAAAATTAGAAGAGCCACGTTCTTTTACTGTCCACGTTAGAACTATCTTTTTCTTTCTTTAGAAAAGAATTTTCAACGGACAAATATTCAATTCCTTTTTATTTGCATTTTTGTAAATAAATTTTTCAATTAAGTTTTCTTGTGATTTTATACAAAGACTTTTTAAGTACATTTACAGGGTGTTCCATCTATACTTGACTCATGAGAAGTATGATTAACTTTGACAGCTGCGTTACGTTTTAAAAACGTCTATTCAGTACAATTTTAACTATCCAGCGCTACACAGCCGCAAAATGCGCAGAAATCGTGAAATTTTATTTTGAAAATAACTCTTTGCAAATCTTAACTCAGCGTGAATGTTTCAACTGTGTTTCAATCTATGCAAATGAGTATATCGCAGAGTTAAGAGAACATAGAGGCTGTTCGTGAGAATGTCAGTGAGAGCCACGGGCCCTCCTTTTGACACCATTCGTCACAATTGAACATCCCGAAAACTACTTTATGGAGAATTATGAAGAAAGAGTTGCAATTTTTTTCCTATAAAGTGCAATTGGTTCAACGTTTGTTGCCTCTGGATAAGCCTGAAGAAGATTATTCAGTAAAATGTTATGTTTCCTTGACGTCTCATCTCCAAAAACGGCGATTTCGAATGGCCTTCTCGCTGATTTAACAGCGCCGGAAGGCCAATATTCGTGAGGAAGTCGACGCCATAATCCCAGAAATGTTCCAAAATATTATGGAAAATGCATAAAAAGTGCCCAAATGCGCGTCACTGCAAATGGTGACCATCTTTTCTTCTTTCTATTGAATCAAATAAAATTTTAACCAGAGGAAATCGAAATTGTTGCATTTTTCACTACCTTCTTCATAGTTCTAATGTGTCACGTATAGATGGAATACCTTGTAGTTTCTCTATTCTTGCTACTGTAATAATATTTTCTACAACGCCAACAGCATTAAGTACACAAACGAATAGCCCAACAAATCGTTGCAGCAGACGAGTTAAGTGCCAGATTATGCGTGAAACTGAAAGGAATGTCAACTGTCAACTCAAGGTGAAACCAGCTGAGCACCGACGCAGCAAAAACCAAAACAGCAAAGCAGCAAGCAAGATAAAGGCAAACACAAAGAAGAGCGATTGCAAAAATTCCGACGTGTCAACTGGCAAATGGACGGTCCGACAAACGGTCAGTCAGCTAACACAGACAATGAGGCGCATTGCTGTGATAGCAACAACATCTGAACAACAATTGCAACAGCCAACCAGCTGCAACGCTTTCGAGTTCAAGTGCGAGAAACGTGCAAGAAGCGCAAAAAAGTTTGCAGGTTTGCAGATTTGGCATTTAGAATTATTACGTGCCATTTTTTAAATTGTCACACGTTTATCAACTTCTGACAGCTGGCGACGAAAAAGTCAACACTGCATGGCTGTCGTCTACAAAGAGATGCTTAGAGATTAGTGACGCTGAGCTTTTGTACGGTGGAATGCTTATCAACTTAATTTAATTTATTCAGCCTACAGTCTTTCTGTCCTCGCAGAAGTAGTGACAAACCTCTGAGGGTAAAATAGTTCATGAAATTACTCCCAATCTCACCGTTCGGAATTGTGGAACTGTGAGTTTCGTTTCTTTCATATTGCTGGAAACTGGGCCTTAATTGTGTCATTAGGCTGTCGTGCTTATGATAAATGTATATTTATATATCCTACGAAATTAATATTTCTTGTAGACTTGAAAAAACAATGGCGACAACAATGTCTGAGTCACCTTGGCAGTTGAATCCGGAACGTTTGAGAAAATTGTTCAATAAGGAAAATTAAATATTTAAATGTTTGTTCCAATATTTTTAGGTTTTTGAAAACCTCACAACTCGATTGTACGGAAACCGTCCCCAGGTGGTGTTTTTTAAGTCTTTATCGAATCATACACAGAATGTTGTTTTAGGAAGATCTTTCCGTACATAAATAAATAAATAAAAACAATGTTTATTCTACATAACTACAGTCAATTTTGAACAGGGACCGTAACAGTTATCAGTTTTATTATAAAAATCAATGTTCAAGAGTTAATCAAGAGTTATTTTTTGACTTAACTAACAACTCAACTCAAATAACAGTTATTTTTAATTTATGTTTTAAAAATCCTATATGTAGTAACAATTTGACTTTTTTCTTATTAGTCCACAAATAACAGCTTTTTCGATTTTTTTCTTAGTTGTCGTATGATAACAATTATTGGTGACTTTTATTTAAAAATGAATGATTTTTATTGATGACTTAAAAAATAAAAGTCATTGACTGATTTTTATTGATGACTTTTATTCATAAAATGAATGATTTTTATTGATGACACAAAAATAAAAGTCCCAATAATTGTTATCATACGACAAATAAAATAAAAATCGAAATAAAACTGTTATTTGTGGACTAATATTAAAACAATCAAAAATAATTGTTATTAAACGATTTTAAAAATATAAATAAAAAATAACTCTTCTTTTTTAATTTTTCCATAATAAATAAATAACTGTTATTTCCAGTCCCTGATTTTGAATTCAGTATGGATTATCTCAATCAATTTTGAATTAAGTAACGAATATCTCTCAATTTACTTTTGATCAAAATCAATTTAAAACAAAATTTCGTTCCTTAATGTTATTAATATCTTTTTAATCTTTATGTTATCATTTTGGGAAGATCTTTCCGTATATAAAAACGGTGTATTTTTTTTACATAAATACAGACAATTTTCAGTGACAAATATCTCTGAATTTATTTTTTGATCAAAAGCAATTTAAAACAAAATTTCGTTCTTTAATGTTATTAATATTTTTATCGTTATCGAATAATTTTGGGAAGATCTTTCGTAGATAAAAACTATGTATTTTTTACATAAACATAGTAAATTTTCAGTGACGAATATCTCTCAATCTTTTTTTTGATCAAAAGCAATTTAAAACATAATTTCGTTCCTTAATGTTATTACAATTTTTTATTTTTTACTTATAGAAGTTTACTATTTTCAACTGGGAAAACAGTAGAGGAAATACATTTTTTTTTACTAGACGCTGTTGGGGTCAAAATTCGAACCAAACCGATTCTATCTCCTCAATATTATTTATTTTATTCTTTAGCCTCTTTTCGTGCTTTTTCCTTCAACAAAATACATTGTAGAGTTTCAAACAAACAAATATTGCCAACGCAAAGCAAAAATTCAAACATACAAAAACTCTCTCGCTGCTGCACATAAAATTATCCGTCTTACGACAGTTAATCCATATCTCAATTAAATTTGTTCTTCAAGTAATTACATATTTGTCAACTTCCGTCATTTGAATTAATTTTTCGCCATCTCAGCTTAAAACACTTGACCTGCTTAGCGCCGCATCACAATTGCCGATCTGCCAGAACGCTTCAAATTACTAAAAGCAACAATTAGAATTGTAATTGCCATAATTACAATTCACTTGAGCGAGTTGACAAGAAGCAAACGGCCATTAGTGTCCGCTGCCCACCAGCCACCAACCGACCGGCAGCCAGCAACCGAAGGAAGAAAAGCGCGTCGACACTTGGCACTTAACCGTTGTTGAATTAGCTGGAAAATATAATTGTCCAGAGAGCAAATGTGTTTAATGAGCGACAACAGTCGGCGCTGCTCAACAACCGGCTAACTGTTTCGCTCGTCGACTGTCGCTTTTTGTGCGCTGTGTCGTTCGTTACGCATTTACTGTTACAACTGCCTTACGTTGACAGTTAAAACGACCGCAAGACATTGAACCAAATAGTTGACAGCTCTGCTAACGAGTGCAATGCGCTCGTCATTGACGACATTGCTGCAAATATTGACATTCACAATTACTGCATTAATCCTCGTTGAGATCTCTCAATGACCGCTACATTAGTTTCAATTCGAAAACAAGATTACATGGTAAGTTTTAACCGAGTTTCAACGATGTGTGACTTATAAAGTTAGGTTAGGCTAGGTCTAAAGTTAGGTTAGGTAAGGCAGGCAGCTTGCTGGTTGCTCAACAAGTAAACTCGGAGGCCTTAAAAGGTCCATTGTGATGCCCAAAGAGAGTGTAGGCTATGGTTTTAAAGTTATATCGAAAATTTGGGTTGTATGGAAGAAGTTACGCCCTCTTAAATTTCGCTCCAATGGAAGTTCAAAAGGTAACTTCTTACAAAACTTCGAGGCAGTGTGGCTTATAGCTCCAAAGCTGCTCAAAAAGTTCGGTTGCATGGGTGTTGTCCTTGTCCGAACCCAACAAAAAGCGCTTTCTCCAACTTTAATTTTTAATTAGCCCTCAAATGAATTTAAACAAGTTGTAAAAGAGTTATGACCCCTTAAAAAATAGTGGCAAATTGACACTTAATCCACTTAAAGGATTAAAAAGCGGCTACGTGCTATTCATTGCACATTCAGTGCCACAAGTATTCAGCCGACTTTTAGGCGCAACAAAGCATTAATTTGCGTTTGTGGTAAAAACAATCCGATTAAATGGAGTTTTAATCCGTTTGTAATGCTGAAAAATTGAAATAGCAAAAACCCATTTCCATTTGAAAAAAAATCACGCAAAGTCTCGAAGCGAAAATCGGTTTCAGCGCCGTTTTCTGTGTCAGCGTTTGTGTGTCGCTGAAGCACGTTCAACCCGGTCTGACAGATAAACCCCACCACAATTGTATGTTGCTGTTGTTACTGTTGCTGTTGTTATTGTGTTACTGCCAGCACTTGCCAAACATTGCATACATAATTGCCAGCACACGCGCACCGTGCACCACTGCACAGACACGCGGCGCAGTACGAATTTGTGCCCAAAAATAACAACAGCCAACTTTTTGCCAGCACAGCAATGGAATTTAAAGTGCGCATTTTAGATTTTTCCTACAACAATAGCAACAACGCGCACAATACAAATAAGTGCACACATGCGCCATGACACTTGCATAGGCTGACACACATACACATGCAACAAACGCACACACACACAACACTCCACAGGCGAAAGCGAGCGCATATCCTTTGGTTTAAGCAAGGGCAATAGTCTCCTCTCTCTTGCTGTTGCCACTTCCACTTCTTCATCTTCCTCTTCTTTGACATCAGCTTGCAAATGTTGCAATGCAGCAGAATTTTTGTTTCTCAGCTCCCAATTTCTGCATCTGCTGCGGCTCATTCGAAATGCTTTGCTCTGCTTTTTGCATTTGCTTTTGCGCTAATCCTTTATCCTTTTTGCACTCACTTTTACACACATGCAAATTGCATAAGCTTAATTGTGTGTGTGTGTGTGTATTTCTTTGGCCGCCTGCACATGGCTGCTGGCATAATTCGCGTCCCAGCCGCACGTGTCCGTCCAACCGTACAATCGTCGTCAGCAGCACTTTACAGTTGCAACTAAATTAAATTGCTTGCACAACAGCGGCTAAGTGCTTATTGTTGTTGTTGTTGTTATTGCGCACGGCATGCGTGTGCATTGTGCAGTGCGCGGCGCATGTGATCCGCAGGCAATGTTGCATGTTTATCATAAAATGTTGACAAGGCAACACGTTCGTCCGACGCACGCCTCAAGTGTCTGCACCGTGTTCCGAATGCTATTTTTATTTGTCGCTTGCAAACGACAACGCATGGCCCATTCACAATGGATAAGAATTAACTGTAGCAACGCATTCCGAGCGGCGACATGTTCAGTGTTGCAAGCATTGCATTACATGACAAAAATTCAACCAATTCCGAAAGAGGGTCAACCAAATAGAGTCGTTCGTGCTCTCGGAAACGGTTTTTACTTATTTTTCCATCAGTAATTTTCTATAGACTATAAAACTAGCATGCAAACAAATCAATACTTATGCCACCTTGGCCACAACAAACCGCTGACGCTTTTTATCAATAAAAAAAAATGTGTTAAGTTTTTGTTCAACAACATGTTACAGGATGAATGTAGAATATTGAACACTGTAAAACACAAATTAGGTTTTTACTTTTCACATGAAGGATTTGATATAAAGCAGGAACGTTTGTTCTGTTGTATGAAGGTTTATAATGCATTTTTATAATCGAAATCTTTTAATTTTATAAAGATTGATGGAGAAATGCATGAGCCAAAAAATTGGGGACAAGAGTGTAAGTGTGGCGTCGGATTGAGACCAAAGTTCGAAAAATTTATAGACATTCCACAAATTTCTCAACAGCTACTCGGAAGTTGTTTCTTAAAATCTATGACTGGCCGCCACCAATTTTCTCTTTTTAAACATGGCCAACCGCCATTCGGATTTGGCTTTTAACTGGTCCCCCCCCCACCCCTTCGCTTGAAATATGTGCTGTAACACATGTTGGAAAAACCAGTGTTGCATACACATTGCAAAAAACGGGTGAAATATGTGGTATCACAATGATATCTCCGAGTGTGTCTCTTATAGAGGCAGCCACCATAATCTAACCTAACCTAACCTCTTATACCCAACCTTAATAAGTTTCCCATACAAAATTATTGTTTTTTTTTCAATGCACTCCTTCGGCTCCCAGGTTGGTCTTAGGTGTATCAAATGTAAGACTGACCCCTTTTATTTTTGTAAATATATACCAAATATACCTACCCTCTATCTTCAAGTCTTAATGAGGCTGCCATACAAAACTGCATATCTTCTATGAAATCAGTTCCACACTTGCAAATGTAGTAGTGAAGTAAGGATATTTCAAGAGCAGCTTTGAAAATTGATCCCAGCAGGACTGAAGTAAGGAAATAACTCTAAGGAAAGGAAATACAACTAAACACAGTGTCGTTTTTTAAACCAACTAAAAGCGCCTTAAAATCAGCAAAACTTTTACGTGAGCAAACAGACTATAAATAAGGAAAATGTTGGGAGAAACACCAAAGTCAGAACAAACAAAATACAATTTTAAGCTGCGAAACCCATAGAGAGGAAAGTCAAATATTTAAGTATAAATGAATACAGACAAAGAGGCCGGTAATGCAGCATAATTACGAATAACGGTATGGGCGAACAAAGTAAAACGAAAGCGAAATAAAACCATGCATAATTTATTAGTAAAACAAAGCGGCGAGTGGTGGAATTTTAAATAAAATACCAACAACAACAACAATGTGAAGAAGTTAAAGTAAGGACAACAGCACGCACCTGCAGCGCTCACCTACTCAACACTCGGCAGCTGCACTTACATTCCGCACTGTGGGTCCGCATGGGGCTGCGGGTGAGGGTAAAAGTGTGGGTGTGGGTGTGCGTGTTGGCGGCACATGTCGGTGTGTCTGTGTGTTTGTGGCACAATTACGTGAAGCGAAGGCGGAGTTCGGCAGCGGCCACTACTTTTGGCCAAAAGCCAAACATTGCAGCAGGCATCAGCAACGGACCGACTTAGTCGCAGGCGGCAACCAGGCAGCTGGAGAGGCGCCCCGATTGCGCGCCACTGCAGAGTTGCGAGTGTGCGCCAATGTGTAGGCTGCAGGCTTTCTTTAGTTTGTGCTGTTTTTGGGTTTTTTTTCAATTTCCTTATTTATTTCTAGCTTGTTTTGCTTTCTGCTGCGTGCAGGTGAAGGTGAAATTCGTATAGTAGTTAGTAGCAACCCGAAGAAAACATGGCAAAACTGGTCAACATAACAAATACGAGTATATGTGAAAACTGAAAAGCTGTTTCGCAGGAAAATCGAAATCATTTTCGTTGGCGACTGCAAGCGGAAGATTTGTGGTCGTTGCCAAGAAGTTCGACACTTTCTTGCAAATAGAAAACTTTCTATAACTTAACTTTGCTCTTGTTATTTTTCCAAAATCACTGCAGATTTTACTGCTGTGTATTTGCTGCTATATTTGAGCTCCCTTTCTCCACTGACACACTGCTCGTCGGCCCATAAGTATGGCCAATAAATGCCACTGCCTGCGCTCGTTTTCGTACCGTTTGTTATATAATCGACCACGAATAACTCACCAACACGTGTTGTTGCTTCTATTCTTGGAATTGTTGTTGCATTGCGGCAGTAAGGACACTCATTTTGTGTGTCAGCGCTGACTACAGCTGCCGCTATGCCGCTTTAGCCAGAGCCAACAAAAAAATGAAATAAAAAAAGGAAAAGATAGAAAGACGCTCGTTAGCACGTTGGGTTCAACGCGGGTTAAAGCAGATTTTCTTTGCTCCATATTTGTTACATTTTTTATAGTTTCATAGCTCGTTATTGCTGCGGACGTTGTGCTGCTGCTTGTCGCGTTGAATTTGGGTTAAAGATGTGCTGATATTACAGCAACAATGGCAAACATTTCAACAACAACAAGGCTGCGTGTATGGTCTATGGTTCTATCCAGGCAAAAAATGTTCAGCGGACGTTGGACGTTCGAAATGTTGGCGGCAGGTGAAGGAAGCTGCCAGTTGACGGCAGTTTGCAATGTGAAGGTCGAGCACGTAGGGAAGTCATAAATTTCGCTGATGACAAATCTACGGAAGTAGGGAAAAAATATGCACATGTAATGGTAGAAAATTCATGACAAGTTGGTGGTTTATGGCGTTGGCTTTTAAAAACTTCAAATCCATGCTTTTATAACGAAAATGTATACACTTTTTCAAACTTTGCATTTATCTACTTGAACCTTGGTTTCATATATTAAAAGTTAATTAAAAGTTAACTTTTTAAGATAATCTCTGATATGCTTTTTCACAATCAATTCAATAAGTACATTAAAATAATTGAGCAATATCAGTCAACCAATTAAGGTAACTGAGCAGCGTAATTACGATCAGCTCAGATTAAATTGGTATGTTTTTAAATGCCTCAAATCGGATCGACACGCACCAACTCTTTGTAGATAACAAAGCACCTATGAATTACCCCCCACCCCCACACTTTGTAAGATTTGTACAATAAGAAACTTCTAAAGATTTGGAGAACGACATTAGCCAGTAAGTGGACACTGAGCATTCCTTAACTGCTCTCTTTAATCCTTTTTTTAACCTACGAGATTTCAAACAAGACTACCCACATCTCTGCAAAGCGCTCTGAGGCCGAATTAATTGCCCCAAAACCGATTCTATCAGCTTAAAGAGTCTTCTCAACTTACAAATGGGTTTCGAGAAGAACCAGAGATGAGTGGAGAACGAGCAGATGGGTGAAATTTAGGTTGTCATATCGGACCGATGGGCTTGCATTTTTTACTTGGACTGGGTTTACAGGTTTTTTAAGAAGCCACTTTTCCAGGCCATGACAGCAGATCGCTTTCGAAATGTCTTCCTAGGCTTTCGCTCGAGTCTGTTTTTAAATCTTTAGCATCAATATGCTTAAAAACAAAGCTCTATTTATTAACCTACTCGATTTAATTTACTCAGATTTTTGCAAAAATCGGGTAGATTTAAATATTATAATGAAACCCGAAAGCAGTAAAATCTGCGTGCCGCGTTTAGTTAAGTGCACCAACAAAAATCGTGTGATTTGTTTAATATCTTCGATATCATTCGATATACTAAATGAATCTGAAGGTCATCAACAAAGTTCGCCTCTCTCCTGGAAAATCCTAGTCGAAACAACCCTATCATGATTACCCTATCAGATGAAGAAGACGCGCATCAATTAATAATTTGTGTTTAGACGGAGCCAGTTTCAATCAATCAATCCAAATGTTTGGCGCCAGCCAGTAGCTACTCGCTACTTTTGCCAAATTGTTCACATTTCTGCTCTTGTCCAAAAGTAAAAACCCATAGTTTAGCCTTTCTTCCAGAACAAATGCATACACAGCCTGTCGAAACAATAAATCGCAAATGTTATACATTTATGTGCTGCGTGTGTGCATGTAGGTCCACATGCCACGCCCATCTCAACTCACATCATAATGACCCAGTTTTCCCCTCTAATAGAACGCAAGCCAACCGCGGCAGTACAACAGCAACAATGGCAGCAGCCGCATTAGGGCAACCACAGCAACAACAACCAGTTGAATTGTTGAGTTATTATGAACACGCCGCCAAGTATGTAGTTTATTAGCCAAGTACGGGCTGGTGAAAGAGAAAGAGCCATACGCACAGCCAGAGGCATACCTACACACGCCTATTTATGTGTATGTAAGTATTTTTATCTAAGCCCAACTAACTGGCGCTGAGACAGACAGACAGAATTGTCTCGTGCCAAAGCCTAATCAGTGCCCGCTTGACTCTATTTGTGTGTGTGTCCTTTTTTTATGTTTTCACTAACATTGTTGCACCATTACAATTTTTTGTAAACGAGTGAACTGAAAGTAAATCGCACAACATGAACTTCACTCACTTCACTTCACATGCCAATCGTCATTAAAACGGCAACACGAAATGTGGAAGCGAAACGTAGCGCAATGCCAGGAAATGATGGCAGCGCAGGGAGCGCACATGCTCGTAAATCGGGTTAGCAGAGTGATGGATCCACGTGGGCGCAGCACAGAAATCAGCCAACCAAGAATGCTAGTTGCCAAGTGAAAATGGAAAGTTTTATGCAAGCACAGTCAGGGCACTGGTCGAACGATTTGCGCCACTCAACATTTTCAATAACAATAATACAAATTGTAACTAGTGCTCGACCGATTAATCGGCTAAACTAGGATCGGCCTAAACTCTTGGGACCGAGGGATAAACATTTGCCAAAATATTTATACATTTCATTCAGCTTTTGAGTCCAATATCAGTTCAAACAATATTTGGCAACTAAAATGTTTGCAAGATACATTTACTTGGAAAGGGTTTGAACTCCAATCCCTCCCTTTCTTGCGTGCGCCACTGGGTCAGACTCTAAATTCCAAAGCTGTTTACATTTGTTTGTAAAACCAGAATCACGCAGGTCTTTTTTTCTATTATAACTTTGGCTTTTTGATGGGGCCGAATCATTACTAATGCCACACCACACGCGTTTAGCTACAACGCTGACTTTTTTTACACCCTACCCTTGATTGTCACGGTTTATGCATTGTGGGATGAGTATTGTAATACACAGAAGGGGGTGTGACCAATAGAGAAAGAATATGTTTACTGCAAGTTTGTGTTTATTATAACCAGCTTTTGAGTCAAGACCTCGGAATTAACTTTAAAAGGGAGAAAAAAAGGGGTTCTTGCCATACTAACGGCACTGGTTATGCGGCCTGAACCAAGAACTGCTGGCCATGAATTCAATTTCCTACTTAGCTACTATTAGAGATACGATTTTGCCCATATTTATAAAAGCTTTCTTTATTTAGAAAAACTTAATAACCCATTTTTTTCTTCAACGAAATTATTTATACTAACATATATTATTATTATATGTAAGAATTTTAAAATTAGACTGACGTAAAAAGCTTTAAAACAGGGTGTAACCAAGTCGTTCACGACCCACTGTAACCCACTTACTTACTGCAGAATTAAACTGGCCGCTGGCTCAATTGTAGGCAATTGGCATTACACAGTGGTTACTTTCTACTTATAGGCCGTGTAATTCATTTTAATATTTTTGTGTATCTCTTTTCCTATTCAAATGTTCGCCTGTTTAAAAATGCGTGTCATGCCGCAGTTTGCGGGCATTGCTGATTATTGTTGTTGTTGTTGTTGCTGATGTGTTTTTAAGTATGAAACACAAGATGCGCTATAGAACAATTGGCAACGCCAAGCAGCCATTTGCTGACTCAGACTTGAGCATTTAGCATTCATTATGGCTGAAGAAGAAGCATCATTTTTTTTTTGGCTCAACAACAATAACAACGACGCAAGCGTAGCACCAAGAAGAAAGCAAACAACAAGCAGGCCACAGAGTGTGTGTTTCAAGTGTTAAATGGTTCCACCAAGTGTCAGTTGCACAAAACTAACCGCAATTCGGCAAACAAAAGCACACGTCTAAACAGCGCTTCTGACATGCAACAACAACAACAACCGCACACATTGGCCAAAATAGGAACATGTAATGTGTAGTTTTACAACTCGAAGGGGTGTTGTAAGTAGCGTCGAAAGGCGACGAGTCAAAAAAGTATGGCTTATTATTTGGAGCATAATGGGTAATTAAAGGTGGTGGGAATGTGAAACGCTGATGGGAAACAAAAGCGGAAAAACTGGAGAGTAAATGAAATTCAGAGGTAATCAAGCCGGCAGACCATAGAAGATAAAGAAGATACGGAGACACATTAAATTATAGACTGGAGAAGTATTGAGGGTAGTGGGTCGACTGACAGAAAGGATAGGAAGTAGAAAATGAAGGAAATTTAATAAGGAAAAGCGATAGGAAGACAAGAAAAAAGAAAATCAACTAATATAAAAGTGGGGGTCAAAGGTGAATAAAAAATTCAATTGATAAAAAAATTAATGGAACTAATGCTGACAACAACAAGTAAGAATGTTGTAGTTGGTCTTGTCACTATAATAACGGTTTACTTTTTACGGTCTACTTCTAATCTGTTTCTCTATCTAATGGAAAAATGTATAAGTCACCTCTTACCCCCTTCACGACAATGACCATTTGTGTGAAATTGTTTTATTTGCATCCTTTTTTCTTCTACTGCCTCAAAAAAGGCAAATACGAAAATACAACCTAAAAAACGAACTGAACTCACACCACAATGGACCTTCTTGGCGTCCGATTGTACCTACCAGCCAAGTGATAAGCCGACAGCTGCCTATTCCAACATAACCTACACCAATTTACAAGAATGAGGACAATTGTTTATCAACATTATTTATTGTGTATAAAAAAAAGCAACTTTAAGGCTTTAACTCTTTATTCATTGTTGTGGCGTTACACTCTTCCACGGTTCGGTAATAACAATAACAACGAAACGACTTGAACATTACATGCTGCGATAAATTACAGCATTAAACACTCCTCCAATATACAACGAAAAGAAATAAATTAAATATGAGACAAACAAAACTACAGACAACTATAAGTACATACGAACACAACCACAGCATGCGAAGGAGACCGCCGAAGGGCACAAAGGAAAATGTCATTTTAAATGAATACCAACTGGGATAGTCTCAACCAACCGAAAAACAGAAACAACCATTCAGCAAAAAATGAAAATGAAGACAAAACATGTTGCGGCAATATGACGTGGCCCGCTGTTTCCTTATTTCTGCAAAATCATTTTTTCCAGCTTGTTCCTTCACTTTGTGCGAGCGCAGCATAGTTTTTCCTTTTACTTTTAACACTATTCATTTATTCTTGTCTTTTAATCTTTTATTCACAGCTTTTGCCAGTTCGTGTTTTCCGGCTGCAAGTTGCCCACAAAATGGCAACGTAATGTCGGATAACGGATAGACGAGCACGAGCAGTTAACTGAAAAGGACAGACGGCCAGACAGATGGCAGCACTTTGTGTATTTTAGTTGCGTGTTGCAATTGTTTTGCGAACTTTGTTGTGCATTTATTTTTTGCATTGAGTAACAAATGGCAACATTACACTTTGGGCTCTGTCTCCGCACCAGCCGCCGATCCATTTAAATTTGGGATGTGCCAAACAGTTGCAACCACAACCGGCAGCATTCCGCATTAAGCATTATTTAGAGATGCACATGCATTGAAAATCCGCATGCGTTCCATCTCAAATTCGAGCTGTCTCGTTATTTTATGAAACACTCTCAAGCATTTAAACTCAGTTAAAATTATATATTTTTCGAGAGAAAAACCCACTCATCTTAACGTTTACAATCCAACTGAAAACAGCAAAGTGGTAGAAAGAGAAAAACACACTTTAAATGAAATCGAAAACTTTCTCATCGGGCGGCAGCAGCACAGCAGAGTCGCAGCACGCATTGCGACACTTTCGCGCAAACGCGGATGTGGCTCCCTGCCCCGGCGCCCACTCACAACTTTACCGCGCATTCTTTCGATCTGCAATGTTTTTATTGCAACAAGACAACTGGCGAGTTTTATGAAACAAAAAAACTTTTGCTCATCATTAAAAGTAAATTTTTTACTTTTACCGCCACAACAGCTGCTAAAAACAACTCTTAACAAAACAACAAAGCTGTGTAGTCTGTAGCCGCACTAGCAGCAGACTGACCATGCCCAAAATGGGCAAACTAAGAAATGAAATTGCAAGCGAAATGGAAGAGAAAAACTCCAACATTGTGAACAAAATGCGCAAATATGGATGGTGGCTCTAGTATGATTGTTGTTGCTACGATGGTTGTTGTGGTCCAAAGGAGAATGGCAACATTAATTTAAGTAGTGTTGAGAGAGCAAAGAAGCTTAAGTAGTGAAATGGCGAAAATAAATATGAAGACAGCGTTTCGAATTGAGCGGCAAACAAATAAACGAATGTACAACTGACTGTTGATTAATGACATAGACGAATGGACAGCACGACTGAGGCGTTGAAGGGGTGAGCTTTCACACTATCTACGCTGTTTTGGTTATTGCTGACTTTTCACCAAGCGACCGGCTGGAAAACTCCGAGCACACTTTCTTTGAATACTCGCAACTCAAGTTCAGACTTATATGATTCTAAGACCATCTAAGACCATAAAACATTGGCGAGACAATGTTGGGGTCAACAAAGGTGCAGGCCCGATGATTAAATGGCCTTTCATAAGGACGCAAAAAATTCATAAAATTCGTAGAGTTAAAAAAGATACATATATTGAAGAAAACAATTGTCGACACTTTGTCTGCGGTATTCTCTATTCATAACAGAAAAAGTGTATACCGATTGTCAAAACCTCCAGCAAAAGTGAGTCAGTGATCAGTGATTCCTCTGACTTGAGTAATAAAATACCAAAGCAACTGAAATGAGTTCTACAACACTCATGAAAGTTGTTTACATTAAATGACTGTTTATCAAACATAAGTTCAAAATTCGTTCCCACATCCATATGTCTGTTCCACATTTGTGTCCAGGGTTCTCTGGTAAATCAACTTACAAACATCTGTTTAACAGTCAATCAAGTCATGAGTATCTTTCGAAAAAGTTGATATATCGTATCGAAGCTTTGTAATGGATTTTACTGCCCTGATTTAAAGCATAGTAGCCATTGTTCCCGCAATATTATTTATTTATTTATTTATTTATTTATTTATTTAGCGAATGCACAAATGCCCTTACTGACTATATGAAATATTAATAATTACAAACTACAATTTACTTACACTTACATTTAACAACAAACCCTTCGGAAATGACACAAAATCGGTAACATTGTTTAATTCCGAAAGGGTCCTAGATAGAGGTGCATTTCTAGCATAATTCGTCCTAGGGACATCTAAAAAAACGGTATCCACCCTCCGCAGACTCCGTTTAGAGACATTACAAGCTATATTAAGGAATATATTTTACAGGAACTTATTGACATGCTCAACTAAAATTCAAGTCAAATGGCTTTTTATAACAAACCAACAAACACCACCAACACAAATTTTTCTGATTTTTTTCGTGAATTATGTGCTTGTCTGCAAATATTTCTTTTGTACAAGAACCCAACTTAATATCGTAGCCATTAGAATATCTTCTATTGAAAATCTCAGACGATTCAAAACAGATTTATGGAGCTAAGATGTTCACGAAATCCACATGCAACAATACCAACCAGATAAAGCTACGACTCAATGCTTTGCAACAATTCTAAAGACAGACTTTAGAGTTAACTGGGTGATTTTAATCGATAGTAATCTGACATGCTCATGTTGGATAGTCAACCTCATCTGAGATTTGCTTCGTCTGGGCGCAACAACAAATATATCAATGCAGGCAACAGATGAACAAATGTTAGAAGATATAATTGCGCTGACTCTCAAGACTAGCTCGATAAGTTGAAAGTTTCTTTAATGTTTAATTGTTTGTAACACCATCACAAACTGTTGCTAAACATACTCGCCTACATTAAATCTATTCCGATCTTTAACCCTTCGCTGCATGGCATTGTATATATCTATGCAATGTAAAGTTTTCATAGATTTTAAAACTATTATATTTTACAGTCGTTCATTCTTCAGTTGTCTTTTATGTTAAAACATTTGATTACTAAAGGAATTTTGCGACGAAACAAGAAAGTAGGTTCAAAATAATCGAAAAAAAAAACAATTCGTGTTTCGATTTGGTGAAATCATTTTGGTTATTGATGGCAATGGTGATATGGCGGTCGCCGTTGCTCAGCTGTTTAGTGAGTTGAATTACGAGTATACAGTGACGCCCGACCTAGATTTGACTCCCCAACACTAAAATATAGATAAAACTACTTTCCTTTCAACGGTATCGTTCTCAGCAGGATACGGAAAATGTCCGCAAAACTTTTTTCATAGACACAGGAATTCAACAAAACTTCATTTTTACCATTAGAACTTAACAAGCAACAATAATAATATGACAACAATTTTTTTCTTCAGGGAAATTAAATCATGCAACGAAGGGTTAATTTACACTTTTTCTGTAAAAGTTTCCTTCAGTGGCAGACAATGAGCTAAGAAACCTAGATGCAAGTAATGACATACATAAACCCGCATCGCAACCGTTCCTAAGAATTCTCGCTTACTTTGAAATCAGTTTTGATCTCTCTTTGTGCAAACATTGCTTTCAGTCGTAGACAATGAACTGAGAAAACTCAACTTAAATAATGACTACATCAATCCAAGCACGACTAATAAAGTCGAAAATGCCAAAGCAACTCTGAAAGCTATATCCATTTATCTCACTTTTATCTAATGGGGACTTTGAAATGGCATATTTGCCGTCTTTTGCACCACTCATTAACGAGAGAAAATATTTTCGGCAATTAATTCTAAATACGTGCAGAAATTAAGCGATTACAGCGAAACTATAATCAATGGCCACGTTTGGCAGCGAAATAAAACAGCAGCTTAAAGCAAACAGCAGCAAGTAGGTCGGCCGACTGCGCGACGAGCTCCGCATGCATTCAAGAATACGGAGAATGAGGTTGCCAGACAAAAGAACCCGCATCTGATCTACGCAATCATTAAGCTGGGGACGTTGTTAATCGCCAGAAATGCAGCAAAAACCAATTAATTAAGCAACATTACAGCAGAACCAAGCATTGGCGCGCTGAGCAAGCGGCAAACTTGATGAATAATCTCAAATAAAACTGTGAAACCTGCTTGTGCCGCAGACAAAAAATATATTTTCAATTCAAGGAAAAACCAACAAGGTTTAAACAAAGAAAAAACTTGCATAAAGACAATGTAAACGCATTGCAGCCAGTGGCGAAGAGCCGAAAAGCTCAGCAGATGGCCAAAAGCGATAATGTCATTGCAAGCGGCTGTACACGATTTTTATGAAGCTGTCCACTGGCATTTGGTTGACATTAGCGTTTCCCGCTGCGCACGCGCACGCGCACAACTCACAAAAGCCACATATTCAATTCGCCAAACATTAAGTCATAAGTTTCCGTCCAAGTTTAGCACAAGCAACGTCACCATCAAGTTTGACAACTGCGCCCACCAACTGGCCCAAGCATGGCGGACATGTGCTTTAGAAAGGAAAGCAAAATCACAGCCAGAAAAGTCGTTGAACCCGAACAGTTGGCGGCGATTGCGGCCGCTAGTAGCCGAGCGGTTGTTGGCAGTGGCGCTGCTGGTGGGCCATTAGTTGGGTGGGGGCGCTGTGACGCTGGTAGTGGAACAACCCGTAGACGGTGAACAGTTAACCGGCTTAAATGCCAAACAAGTTTGCGCCAGCAGTCATAGACGCAACGGCCACACCAATACTCGTACACATCTGTCTGGCTATGGCGCGCGATATGTGTCTGTCTGTCCCGCCTACCTGAGCATTGGACTAGTTGTACTATGGCAAATGTTTGAAAGTGTTTAGTGCCGTTTGTCCCACTGTCCCGCTCGCTGCAGTTTTGTGCGACTAGTGAAAGTGATTGACTCTATTTTCAACCAATTCTCTTCACTTTATATGTGTTTCTTCGTTTTGGTTTTGCATAAATTTCGCTCAAAAAAGCGCACAAAAAATGGCACAGCAAAAATGTGGAGCTTGCGGTTAAGCAAACTCAAAGAGCGCTCAATAAAAATAAGGTTGATTTTGATTGTTAAAAGTCGACTATTTGGGTTAAATGTAATGGCAGGTCGACGGTGGAATTTGATGTTAAATGAAGTGTAAATTTTTTCAATGCGTACTTTTGAGAGCCATAAAAAACAATGCTACTTATGCTAAGTGAATCATGCGAACTGTGTCACACACGTTTTGTGATGCCATAAACTAGAAATCTTAACAATCGGTAAGAAAAGCAGGGAAATTGTAGAGTAGATTTAGTACATGATACATCAAAAGAGGCTCTTCACTCTAATCGTCAAACGATTTATTACCATTCGACTGCGCTTTCTTATAAGAGAAAGAAGGTTCTGTATCTCTTAGTTATTTTAATTTCTGATTAATATAAATTCAGCAAATTGGAATAAGTAGCTTTCGCTTTGGTAACGGCCGCCCATCACATTCACATCTCTATTAACAGCAACAAAGTGTTAACGATTTTTTGTTTTGTTTTTCACACGACCCGACTTTGTTGACCGAAAATCGAATAAATTAATCGATAAAATAATTTCGGCACATTTGCCCGCTACTCGCACCCATAACCGGCGGCCACCACACATCGCCACATCTTTTATGGCATTTACACCTCTTTTTGGGCCCACTCGGCTTACCAGTAATAATCAGGCGCGAAGGCAGCCCAATTTGGCACACTCTACCAAAGGAGGTTCGAGGCTTGAGGCAGGCGGCAAACAGTAACAGCTAATAATAGCCGCCGCTCTACGGCCGGCTGACGCGTACCTACAAGAAGTTGGTACGTACACAACCACGGCGTCTAAAGTGTGCGCCGAGGCACTAACACTGTGGCGTGCCTAGTGACCCGATTCGGTGCGCTGGAAAAATGAAAAAGTGTACACTTTAGAGGGATAAGTATGCGCGCACATAGCGGCCAACAAGAAAATGCGTGGCGCAGTAGACGAAGACGAGAACAGTCAACCACAATGCGTCAAATGAAAGGGTGCTCGAAGCGGAGGAACAACGCTGATGACGGTGCCGGCTGCCGGTGTTGATGGCCTTTCATTTGGCCAAAGTAGCAGTTGAAGAGAGCGCCGAAGCAGGCATAAAAAAGCGCAATAAGTGAAGCGTTCCGTTCGCTGCTGAAGAATTTCCGCAATTCGATACTCGACATTAGCGAGCAGCCGGCGTTAATAGAGCAAAAATATTATGTCCGTACGAACGCAACTAGACTCGAGAGACAAGCATTGGGTAGCGAAATGATATAAAATGTCGACAAAGTAGGAAGATGAAGCGAAGGAGAGGCCATTGAAAAGGCGGCCGCTCAATTACTTCCGTCACATTTAAGAAGCCAATTTAAGTAGCGACTTGAGCAGCGGCCACAAAAAGTTTGACGGCAGCAGAAACTGGGTGAAAGTGAGCGCTGACAACAAAAATAATAAACCACTTTTAACAATTTACTGCGCCGCCCAGCAGGAAAGGTAAATACAAAAATATGTGCACCACCGATAATCGCTTTAATGGCTTTTTAATACCAATGTTGCAGCAAATATTCTCCAATATATTGCCTCCGCCTACTGTTTTAGCATTGGCTCGCTTCAGGGCGCTCGCGTTCGCACTTCCCTTCAAACTTTCATTACATTTTAATGCCGCTCTGGGGTCGCATATCTTGCGACCTTCACTGAAGGTTGTAAACCTATGCGTACAACTTGTTTCTGCTATATACCGTTTCATGCTCATTTTTGTCCTCTATTTATCTTCTTTTTTCGGTACATACATATATACATGCATACATATGTAATTCGGTGGGGCCATATCGAATGCAGCCATATCAATCACATTGCCTGCGGCGCACAGTGCTGCGAGAAGTGACAAAAATGCCAAAATGCAATGTTATAAGCACAAAAGTACAGAAAGCATAGAAGTTATGAGCTCTTAAAGTACGCTCTTACAAGGCTGAAAAAAATTGTATACAAACAGCATAATTTTGCTTTCACTTTGAGGTTCAATATTTCAAAATTGAATTACGAGCGGGTCCCTAACTGTTGTCATAAGTTTCATATATTATAGGTCTAGGAAGACCCAAATTTCGCTGATTCTTCTCACCTCTGAGCAGAACTGTTATAAAAAAAAATTGAAACAAAGAAAACAAGTAAATAAAAAATGAGTTAAAACTTAAAAGGTGATTTAAAAAAAAACACTTTTTATCACTTTCGAAATTTTTTGATATTTTGTTTTTGCAAGTATGTACATTATGCTATAAAATGTTAAATTGCGCATATTTGCGCGAATACAAGTTATTGACATTTTTCAGTAAAGACTTGAGTGAAAATTCGCGATATTTTCACCGTTTGGTTAAATGCCAATTGCAATCGGTCAAGTAATGCTCTGTTGCTGATGGAAAAATTTGTTGAAGATAGTTTCGGAAAATCAATAACGATTATTATTATATTCGAAAAAGAGAGTTTAATGGAGTTTCAACAATACACTTTAATTTTTTTACTTCGTAGAAGCCCAAAAGTTGTCAGCCTCACAACTTCGTTTGTATGGGAGGCGCCCTCTGGTGGTGCATTTTTTAACTTGAATTAATTTTGTATTTTTTGCACTTACGAATGTTAACGATTGTTGAATAAAACATTCAAATCGGTTGAGCAGTTTCCCAGATACGATGTTTCTTCGCTTGCTTTACATCGCATTGCTCTACATTTACAAGTGTGAACCCAGTTCTATTGAAAATTACTAGTTTTGTATGGCAGCCACCTTAAGAGTTGGCTATAGCGGTTAGGTGTGTATAGAAAAAACATTTGAAAGGAAAATAAATGGGATCATTCTTATATATGGTACGTCTGGGACCAACCTGAAAGCAGCGGGAGCCCACTTTATAAAAACCATGATTTTGTATGGGAGCCTCATTAAGGGTTGGAGATAACGGGTGGGTATGTTCGAAAGAAATATTCAGGAGGAAAAATTAGTGTGGGTCAGTCATAGATGTTAACCCTCTAAGAGCCACTTCTGAGCAGCTGTGGAGCAATTAATTGAGATTTTATTTTCAATCACTTTTGAAATGACTTCAATCACTTTTATCTATGTACACATTTATAAATAAATGTATATTGAAACACAAATATTATGTAGCTTTTGTGAACCAAGATAATTTTCATTGTTAATAAAAAGTTTTTTAAATCCGGTTGCATGGAAGGTGATCGAAGTTTCATTTTGCACAGTAAGTTCTTTGCTCAATAACTGCATACCAAATTTCTTGTATGTACGACCACTCCTTCTATTTTTGTCAGTCCGCTATATGAATTTGCAACACTGTGCGGCGTAGTTCAACATTAGAGATGTCAATAAAGAACTGCTTGTTGTGAGTTATTTATCTCTTAAAGTTCCTTAATGTTTAAGTTTTCGTACTTTAAAAGTTGTTAGTTACCATCTTAGGATAGACATTGTTTTTTATGAAATTCACTTGAAATGCTGCGAACAATAGCCAATTCCATGAATAGTTATACACAAAAATTGAATCGTTTATAGTTAATTGCTATCAAAATTGCATTAAAAATAATAATTTAAAAAAATTCCTAAATCACCGGAAGAACTGACATCTCCAACACGTTTGCATTAAACATTAGATGCCAGTGTGATAACGGTTTTTATTGACTGCATGTTGCCAGCAGGCAAACAAAGGACTCTACACATGCCGTGATTGAGGAGTAAAAGAGACAGCAGTGATAGTGACAGCGACATTATAATTATGTTACTATTATTATTTGCTATGTAAATATGCCCACATTAAACATTGTCATGATTGCGTTGTAGGCATAATAAGACAGCTGACAGTTAAACCGGCAGAGCACAGTCAACGTGCTATGTAGAGTTTTATTTGTTTTGTCATATTTACTTGAATTCGTCAAAGCGTCGCACATTCCGAATGAATTATTAAACATTGCTCAATACTTATTTCAAATTCTCTTCATTATAAGTCAAACAAAAATATATGAAATTGTTTAGATATTTTATAAGAAAGTTAAGATATTATTCAAGAAAATCATTGATTTTTTTCGAATTTCCCTTTTAACTTACATTTTAACGAGCGTTCAAGGTATTTAATTGCTTGCGTCAACATTGAAACGACTCGAAAACGTTTCTTTGCAGCATTTAGACACCGATTGTCAAAACTTTTTATTAGCTCATTAACACTATTCAACATACAACAACAACGAATGCCTCAAATTCACAAAAGTTGCTTTCTAGACATGCCTATGTGTATATATGTGTATATATATTAATTAATTTCGTTTTCTACAGCATTTTAGCAATTCGAATCGCTTGAACAGTGACGCAATACAGTTGAAGAGCAAATAAACCACAACATGAAAAACATAAATGAAAACGAAAGTATTTTTACTATTTCTTGTTTCCTAAACGGCCCACATACAAATAAAACTCAGCCCTAAAGAAATGTAAGCTAGCCACAAAGAAAAATGTGTCTTTTTTATTCAACTTGACAAATCTCAATTTATTTGACATTTGTGATATTGAATTTTGGGTCTGGAAAAACACAGTTGAAAACATGAGCCATAAAACCAATTCTCTCTCAAATTATTTGTAATTTTCGTACTTTCACCAACACCTAAATCAATTTTTGACCTATCAGAGGTTAAAATTGAAAAATAAGTGCAGAATTATTTCTGATTTAGAAACCTTTCCGTTTAAAGGTAATCGGCCTTTGGCTTTTTATCTTTTTGGCTTTTTTATTGGTTGAATTTTGAAAAATATTAATACATATTTGAATTTTATATTTGTAGTGTGACCGATGTGGCTCGGCAATGAAGAATTTGCTAATCCTAAATTTGTTAGGACAATTAAGTATAACACCGTGCGACAACAAATTTTACACACGAAAAAATCTATAAACTCGCGAAACTAGGGGCCAAATGTAGTAAAACTGCGTTTTTAGTTTTCTCTCTGACGTCAGGATTTTTTTTAAAAGAACTTTGAAATTTCAAGAACATGTTTATTCCAAAATAATTATTTTAAAAATTGAGCACATTGTAGAATAGCAATATGGGCATCAAATGAAAGAGAAAAATCCTTAGAATCTTAGAAAATTTCATGTTTTGGTGCAAAAGGACGAAGAGGTATTGAAAATGTCCTTTGAAACCCTTATCCTATCCTTAAATATCCTTGGAAATTTCCATTCGCTATTATGTTTTTTTTTAATTTACCTTAAGGACTAATATGTACACTATGTACCAAATCCTTAAATTTCGTCCTTCTAACTTTATTAGTTTAAGATATAAAAAATGTAATACTTCGCAATTTTACAACATTTGGCCCCTAATTTCGCGAGTAAATAGATTTTTTCGTGTGTTTTGAAATTTTTTGAATTCTGTCCCGAGGTGTAAGATGTGTGTATACAAAAGAACAGCAAATTTAAAGTTTTTTTAAATTTGCTGTTTTTTTTGTTTGAAATGTTACCTTCAAACGTCCTGTTGAAAGGACAATCGCGAAAAAAGCAGGCCAAGCGATATTGGTCGCTTCGTGATTTCAGTCTACGGCCGTCTGAGTTGGGCAGTATTCTCACAATTTTTATAAATGTAAATTTAGCTATTTACCTCTTTAGTTTTATTCATTCACTTCTAAAAACTTGTACATTTTGCGCTATTTTTGTACAAAACAACAAACATTCTTGTGTTATCGTCTACCATTCGAGAACTCAAGACGAGTTCGTGCAAGTAAAACCACAGCTATGCCACTTTTGTTAAGTTCAAATTAAAGCGGATTATATATAAGCACTGGCGCACACAGGTGGAGAGGTTTGGGGGTTCAAACCCCAAACGCAAAAATTGCTGATACAAAATGTGGTTTCGAACGGCATTCGACTCAAAAGCTGTACGCAAACCCCCCGGAAATGAAATCTTGTGTGCGCCACTGTATATAAGTAACTGAAAATATTAAAAAATCTTTGTTAATATTTTGCTTTGCACTTTGATAAAATAAACATGCGAGCCGGAAATCGTGGAATGCAGTACGTGCCTGGGCATGTAGGGGTCTGATAGTAACAGTAAAAATGCAGTTTAAATGCACGCTCTTTGTGACAATTTCACAACAGATAATAATACAAAATGTATACCATGAATTTTTATGCAAATGGATGTGGAAAAAAGGGACACTGCGCGATATGACACATGCCCAGCGGTGATTTGAAAACTCGCAAACTTTTGTGAGTTTGCTTTATCTTTGTTTCGTTTCTAACAAAACATACTTGTGTTAAGTAATACGAATCTGAGTTGCAAACGCCTCAGAGAACACATTTTGGTAAAGAGCTACCTTAACTTGATCCTTGAGCTATTCGTACAGTAAACAGTAAACACCGATCTGACAGAGGTTCTATAGATGAGGTCGTCTTTGTTGTATTAGCCATTACAGCACCGCAAAAGATCTAACAGATCGTAGTGTATAACGACCTTTTATAAATCTTTATCGAATATGGAATATTGATTTATATATGCATTGCATCTATGTGGCAGATACAAGAACAATTATAAATGTAAGTAAACATACCTACATATTGGCCCTCAATTTACTTAAAGGTTAAAAAATATTCCATAAACGGTCCGGATTCAATTAAAAACTTTCTTAAAAGACTCCCATATTCATAATGGCTCTTCCCTGTTTAGTTGTTTGAAGCCACTTCTTTACTTTCATTCCAGCCTATGACTACGACTACTGCAAAGTTGTCATGCAATCTAGCAGACAGGCAAACATACGCATTTAGCTTTAGTTTACTTTACACTTTCACACCAACCACACTTCCTTGTGGACAATTTAAGCCATGTTAACAACTGGCTTGTGTCAGCTTTGCCTGCCACGGAAAGAGTTCTTCTTTATTCCATCAGTTTCATCCATCGACTACAACCCGCCAACACCATCCGCTACGCTAATCTCAACAAACAGCAGAACCAACAACGTCAAAGTGGCAACTTTCAATTCCCGGCAAGACTTTCGCCTGTGGCCGTAACTAAAAGTTGGTATTAGAAGGTCCAATGAGAATTTAAGTGAAAGAACTGGCCAATCGAACATAAACAAAGCCGAACACAGACAATTGTAACAACTTTCGAAAGCACAACTGAAGCCCGGCACACAGCACGTGCTCAGCTCAAAAAAAAAAAACAAATTGAAAAAATATAAACCAAGTGGAAAAAAATTACTTGAGCGCGGCAACAAATGTTTTAGTTCATTTGCAGCCTGATATCTTTTAGAGCAAAAGTGAAATGTAGCGTCGCGACGACGACGTGTTGGTGAAATTGTTCAATATTCAGGCTGCAACAAAACGCCGCAATGGCAGAAGTTAAAAGGCGGACAACAGTAACAATGTACAAGCAGTGAAGTGACTCGAACAAACAAATCAGCAAACAAACAAACATTAAAACGGGAAAACGCCAGCAAACATTGGAAATGAAATCTGCGGCTTTTCGTGCGCACTTATTGCACTGCTTGCCTGCGGTTGGTGGCAGCACGTTGCTCGCATTGTGAATTTCATTGGAGAATTACAAGTCAAACAATAACAACAACGCCTTGTGCGAGCTGCGATTGTCGCCGGAACGCGCGGCTAGAGCTGCCAGCTCCCACACTCAGTCACACTTTTGTGCGGTAGGTCGTGAGCGCAAATGTGCGTGGGTTGTGGTTGGTGCGGCAGCGCAGGAACAACCACTCCGGGACGAAATGGCGGGTGGTTAATTCGGTAATTCAATGCGCCCACGACACGTGCTGGATGGGCGCAGTTGTGTTTAGCTGGTTTGACGCACTTTCCTTTGGCAGAAGCCAAAGCATAACGTGTGATGGGAGTTTGATTCTTGTGCTTTCGTTTGAAAATTGCACACAAAAATACACACATGCAATGATAAGTACAATTTATGGTTGGCATTAGTAGCGATCTAATTGAAATTCGAGTGCAGATAAGCAGAACCCCCAAAGGACTCGCGTCAGGTATGTCGTGCGGCACGCATTAAAGAATTTTCGCGAGTTGACGCACTGAGCCTCAGGGGACGCGTTGTTGACGATTTCGAAACAGTTGTCTAATCTGTGCAGACAAGTGTTTCGAAAATCCGGAAAGCCAAAAGCCGAAAATTAAAGAATGGCATTCAATCAATGGGCCTTGAATCATTTTTGTTGGTCCTCAGAAAAAGCCTCGTACTCGTATATCGTTTCTCTGTCTCTTGTTGTGTTTTATGACTCTCGCAGCTAATTAAGAGGATTTAAATCTAACAATAATCAGATCATATCCAAATTATAATAAGGCCAGAGTAACAAATTTTTTGTAGTAATAAATCAAATCTCAGTTTTGAGTAGGTAAAGCCAACGCCAGCGATGAGTCAATTAAAGGAATAGTAGTGTCAGTTTAATGCCAAAGAATCATGATTCTCTGCGTTAGATGCAGATAAGATAAACGCCCCTGAAGCCACGACATTTATAGATAAGCTGTTTCTTCTACAGATCTGTAATTCCCTTAGAAAGGAATTTGAAGCCCGAAATCGCCAATGGAAATCTCAAGCGGAACCTAAAGGTCCAATACTTCCAACTCACAGTGGAATCAGTTACATTACTTGTAAATTTTTAAAATGGTAAAATACTCTACTCTATACATGAATGTGTAACTTTCACCATTATCTTTCCATCTAGTTTCAACCGCAGTTCGCGTAATGGATTTCAAAAAGGTTACTTACATAGCTAACACGTCCGCTCAATTATAAACTAAGGACTATGTTCTGAAGTTCCCCAAATGTTGAAGCAAAAACAGTAAAGTCCTCAAGCAGACAGCGTACTACTGCTCGGGATCTGTTATCTATTCATAAATAAAGGCACATACTATGGTGGCAAAGGGTGAGAACAACGCAGCGAGAGCATATTCAAATTATTTAAATGCTAAGCAGCAATTGCGGCCGAATGAAATATGGCAATTAAGTCTTAAGAATATATTTTATGCTATTGTTTATCTTACATTTACATATACACTGACGTACATATGTACATACATTGTAAGTATGTAAGTTTGTATTTGTTTGTAATGAGAAATAGACTAGCGACCGCCTAGGCCTGTACAGTACAAATAAATTAACATGATACGAGTAACCCAAATACTGAACGCAAGTGCAATGAGGAAGCCCACACTGCTGGCTGCGACATTGCTATTTGCGGTAACTGTGAGAGGAGATAAGAGACAGATGAAGATATAATTGAAGCGAATATAAATGTTATGTAGCTTTTTAAATAATGAAGCTGTTAATGTTTTGGCGCCATGGACGAAGGTTATGAGTAGGGAGCGGATTTAAATGTAAATGCGTGTTTTTTTTTGGGAATATTCTCAACAAAATGGATGAAATATTTTTTCGAATCAGAAAATTTCCTTTAAATTGGCGTGTTAGCCAGATACCATCAAAACTTGGCGGTAATTCATTATAGATCAGCCAAAATCGACTTGATCTACTTAGTGATAGCTGAATTTTTTCCACTAATCACTAACTTCATTTAGTGACAGTGGTAAAAAGTACGACTACAAAAAATTAGTGAATGAATATTGCACTACCACTAACTAAAGATCAAAGATTAGTGAAAAATTCAGCTATCACTGTGGAAAATGTCCCAGCTGACTTCATAGTAGTAGTGGTAGTGGATTTTGGTGCAAAACCCCCATGTCTGATTCTGATCTGAAAATAGCGGCGGAAGCGCCTGGCGTCATCCGGGTGAGTATTGCTCAAGGACGAATACAATAATCTTTGGCAAGGCGAAAGTTAAGCATCTTAATAACATAAATTTATCGCATTTTATCTGAACTTAGGCTATCGAAAAACGACGTGTCATCGATAGAGACTTGTCACTGATTTTTTTTTTTACTAAAATCCAAATTTTAACCATCAACCACTCATCGTTTTCACCTGATGCGGCATCGTGCGACTTTCACCTTATAAAAAAAAAATTCATTTACCGATTAAACAAGGGCGTTTTGAGGACGTAGAAGCCATCCAAAGGGCTTGAGCCGACATCATGAAGGACATCCCGGCCAACGGTGTAAAATACTCATTGGACATGCTTTTAGATCATGCAAATAGCTGTACTCAGCCTGAAGGGGACAATTCAAAAAAACCCCCAACAAAAAAAAACATATCGGTTTTACGAATAACATTTTGTATTATTCTTTTAAATGTTTAAAGGTAAAAATACTTTTTTTCTAATGTGGCAACGTACACATCATGCACAGTGATTGAAAATTTTAAATAATTACAGGAGATGGGGATTCTGATACCAAAACCCTCACCTCTTGGCTATGCCCCTGGTAGATATTCTTTGTATTCTCAAGAAATTAATTTCAAAAAATGTATGTATATTTTTCCAAATTGAGATGCATAAAAACTAAATAATTTATATAAATGTTATTTTTAAAATATCTTTAAATATGTATCTAATTCGAATGTATTCAATGTGAATTTAAAATGTTTGTTCATTTGTAATGTTTTGTTAGTATTGTATTCTTTGTTTTCACAATAATTTTATAGACATTTTTGTTTGCATATTTTTCTAATTTCAAACGCATAATTTCAAATTTTAAAAGCATATTTTTAATGAAAAATCGCTCCCTAGTTATTAGTAATCAGAGTAATTAAATAGGAAACATTTTCAGACCACATGACATCAGACGCAATCATCCGCTTGAGGACATTGTTAGTGAAAATTACTACAAATTCCACTAATAACCGAAAGGAATTGTTGATTGAATGTCTCATATATTTCTGAAATCGTGGTAGATAATAAGTGAATGAACTTAATTAAATACTGTTCGTCTTCAAATATATTTTATTTATATGCCAGTAAAACTGCAAGGCACTTGAAATTTCAGCGATCTACGAAAAGTCTATATTTTTGTGTTTTAAATATGGCTTTTTTCAAGCAAAGTATAAGCCAAAAAGGAAATATTTCGAAGAATTAAAGTTTGGCACATTGAAATAAATAAAATTGTAGAGGCACTTGAAGAAAACCGGCAACTAGAGCGCGAAAATTACCAGGAACAGACGTAAACTAGCTTAAGTCAATCGTTAATGTTACCAACTACATTTAACATTGTTTTCGTTTCGAATTAAAATATAAATTCTGCATAGAAAGTTACACTTTTAAAATTTAGATTAACGAATGATCCTTCTTGTTTACAGTGCGAGAGTTTTTGTGGAGTAGCACTTTATGTATTAGGGAAGTGGGTTTAGCAGAGCGTCCTTTGACCGCCCACAATCAAACAACTAATGATCCAGTTCACGGTGCGGTAGCGACTCACCTCTTATCTTCCAGCAGTTCCTTGGCGATCGACAGTTGCACTCGCACTGTCTTCATGCTCTGCATGGGAAAGAGTTTACAAAAGTTCGTCACCAGTTTCGACTGATAGCAATAGTGCGGAAAATCCTTGCACACTCTCCACAGTCGCTCGTTGTGCATGAAGAGATACGTGTGCGTCTTGGCGTACTCCAGGTACTCCGCCATGTCCGTGTAGTCGCAATTAAGCAGATTCTTGAGGTGGCGCAGCGCCATCGCGCCCTCGTCCGCATCGCGCACTCGATTTATGCCGAGCGTCAGCAGCGGCTCGTAGTGATAGTAGGTGCCCGGCATGGCGTTCAAAATGTCGCCGAGGAAAGTCGAGCCCGACCGCCAAGTGGTGATGATCACGCTGCGCACCGGCACGCCGCCCGTTACCGGCGTCATGTCGCTCAGCTTCTCCGCGTCGACGCCGAAACGCCCCTGGGGGTATTCGAAGTTCTCCATTTCGGTGTCGATGCGCGCGCGCTGCGCCGCCAGGACATCCGCTATGGAAGCACTCATATTGTATGCAATGGCTTGCAGTGGCAATGCATCGGACGAGCCTGCACCTGCTCCCGCCCCCGCCGCAGCGGCGCCGCCGCCAGCGCCCACTGCCGCATGACGGCGTTCGCTGCCGCTGTAGCCGGACGCCAGGCCGGAGGAGCCAACGGCCACGCCCATGCCGCTGCCCATCGTCAGGGGAGCGGGTCGGTGCTGTGCCGTCGCTATCAGCAGCAGAATGCACAGACTGCTAACGCCACAGATGCCTATGAGATTGGCACGACGCGACATCTTGCGTCGCTTCGTTGTCAAGCTGATGCGCTGCTGAGCGCGTGTCCTGCTGACACCGTTGTCCGCGCACGCTGGAGGAAGCAGTAAAACGGCTGCCGGATCAGAAGCACCGTTCACCGACGACTTGCTCATCGAGTTGGCTCCGCGAGCGCAGGGCAACTCAGCACGACGCGGATTAACACTTAAAAGGGCGGCGCGCCACCGGGCTGCGACAACTTCGAACTATGAGCCCCGCACAAACGATGCCACAACAACAACCGAAAAGAAAGGGACGCGCAAGGGGCGCAGCGAAACGCAACGCAACATAAAAGCACGCAAAGTGGTCAAGTGCTCTTCAGGTGAGGCGAGGTGACAACGCTGCCAACAACAAGCCAATATGTACTTTCACCATGAACTGCCACGAACGGTTGCGTACGGTCGGTCGGTCGGTCGGTTTGTAGGTCTGCTTGCAGCCGCAGCGCTTTTCACATTATTTCACCGATTGTTTCTGGATGTCTTCGCCACGGTTCCGTTTCGGTTTTGCAGACAGCACAAGTGCCGAGGAATACTTCACATTATGCGATACGCGCGCACCAATCACCGATAACACACCAAACGCTCCGAGAGTAAATCAACAACAAGCAACTCCGCCGAACAGCGCTCCACAGCAGCTGCCAATTAACCCATTTTCGGCCGCTACCAGAAATAGCCTTAATCAAGAATATTTTTGGATTTTTTTTGTTTTTTTTTACACATTTTTTTTATAAATTAATAAAAATTCACTTTCAAATAAAAACAAATATACATGATACAAAAATATACAGCAAAATTAAAAGTCATTTGCGTTTTTGACAAATAAAAATAAAATTTTAAGGGTGCAAAAAAAAGTAGAAATACAGAAACTGAATGATATACTGCATAAACTAATTGTGTGAAATTGCAGCTCTGTAGCAAAAATGAAAATAGTAGTACATAATTTGTAAACAAATATTTTTTTCCTATTGTCAATTTTATTTTTATCTGTCGCATTGAAACTACCTGTATATTTTTGTATCATGCAAATATATGAGCCGCTCAGTGCACACATCGATTAACTCCATAAAACAAAAAGTTGAGAAATGCGATGAAATAAATTTGTTTTTTTTTAAATTCCCTTTATAATTTAAATTCAAATATATATATTTAATGGTGTTTAATGGTGTTAATCCTTACTATTCAGGAAAGTTTTAATAAATATAAAAAGTGATGACTATACCAAGTGCTTTGACACTTAAATTTAAGATTTTTCAAAAAGTGGAGTTAATCACTCTGTGCACTGAACGGCTCATATATGTACATAGTTTTAGTCAAATAATAATCAAGCATGAAAACAAACAATTGTTGGCTTATATATGTACATACATGACGACTTCTGGCCAATCGTCGATTTTTCGACCACTGAAAAGTACGCGGTGCTGAGAGTTAAAAATATTTTCATAATCTTATGGATATCAATTGATTGTGGTAGTTTGGTTTTTAGGCTTCGTAAATAATCAATAATAAATCAATAATTTGAAAAGGTTATATATTTTTCAGAATATTCAAAATATGACTAAAAAAAATGCGTTTTTCGTGCCTTCGCCAACATCTCTAAATTTATCGTTTTTTAAAAAAATTATTATTTCGAGGGGTTACCAAAATTTCAAAGATATAATGTCTAAGTGCAGAGCTACTATCCTTCAAAGTGGCTGGTCGAAAAATCGACCAGCGGCCGAAAATGGGTTAACAGCTACCAGCTGCTGCCGCACCACCTTCTCAACAACCCGACGAACACAAGAACAACGAGTGTGCAAGGCAAAACCGCTTAAGCCGCTTTTGCAATCGATGCCAGTTCGCGACTAGACAGTTTGAATTCACTGATGCAACGATGCATATTGCGTTTTTTAGTGACAGATATAAGTTTGAAAGACATTTGTTGAAATCTTTATTGTCGTAAAAAGAAAACTTGTACAATTCTGTAACAGTAACTTATCTTTTTTTACCCCTTCTTGTGTAAACAAGTAAAAAGGCCATATTGTTAGCTTGCTTTTATAATATCGAAAAACCGCGATTACATGTTGTACTTATTTTTATTGGTTCATATGTAAATGGGTGAACAGGCTTGGACAACAAATGAGTGATATATGGAGAAGCACTCAAAACTTCAAACCAATCAGAAAACCCTCCCATAGAAAGGGCCCAAGATCAGAACGATTCTACAATATTTACTATCAGCAAGTAGCCGCTGTGGGTAAATTTAGTTTTATATGAATGCCATAACGCGCTACTTTCGCACATTGATTAGTTTTATTAACGTAATCACAACTAGCAGAAGCCAACTTACGCCACATTGGCTAAAAATCAGTGCAAATGTCAAAACAAGCCAAACAATGATGACCACCCCACAGCAACTTATGAACTTACACCAAATTTTGCAGCACCGCTCCAATGTCAACAAATGTCAACTGCAAAAAATAAGTCTTTAGTTGAAATCAACAATAATAGTTACTGCGCATTCTTCGTATGTTTAAAGAAACAATTGTTTGCATCCTTGTAATGACTGTATTGTTTATGGCAGCAATACTTTAAAGAAGCACCACTGTTTGGACACAAAATAAACACAGCGTTGCATTGAGTTGGTAGCTGCACCCACTGACCAGTTGCAGTGTTGATTTTCCAACGACAGCAGGAAAATCCCGCTAGGAAAAATACCACTAGGAAAAATTCTTAGTAAAGCAATATCAGCTGATTTTTGTTTACAAAACTTTCCGCGACTGGAAGTTAAGCTGAAATTCAGACTGAAATCACGGTTGCCACTTAACTTAAATATGTTTACCAAAATGTTCCTTAAAAAACCTAAAATGGAAATTAAATTAAAAATTGTTTTGACTTGTTAGTTCTTTCAAATTACGCCAAAGGGGTCCCAAAGGCTCAAGTAAAATAAAAGAGGCCCACTTTTGGAGCAAAATAGCAACCGTGACTGAAATCTCTGCCGGAAGCTGACCTTGTGTTAGTTTTTACTCCTAAAAGAAACTGAAAAAAAGATTCGCAGCATTTTATGTCATGGAATTTGGATATTGTTGAATCCTTTTTTCTGCATTTCTTATGCAATTTATGTGCCGCTAATAAACAAAACCTATGGATTTGATTACATTTTTCATGATGAACCGCAAAGTAATTGAACAAGCATTTAATTTTGTACTAATAATATTTTATAATGGTTAACTGTTTCGTAGAAATTTACAACCATAAATTAAATTTCAAAAACAGCGTATGTAAGTTTTGTATATTTACCTAATAATTACATTTAATTGAAGAATCAACAACATTTATGTAAATATTTATATAAATAATATGTAATAAACCTTCACTCGTAATTGTTGTATCCGCGCGATACCGAATTGTTTTGGGATGCTCGATTTTCCTGGAAGAATTTGCACCCCACTACATTTTAGTAATGTAAATATAAATATATAAGATTAAAATAAATAAATACAATTTTAAGCATAAAAATAACAATGCAAAATAAAAAGCACAAATGCAAAAGTAACATAACTGACTTTTTTTATAAAATTCAAGTTTCTCGACAGCAGCACCATAGAATCAATGCAATCATGAAATTTGATGGAATTAATGTCGTCACAGAAAACATTCCCGGGACACACATTCTGCTTAAACAATCTCCAAGCAATAGGAATAAAACTATTAGCGTTTTAATTGCAAAAATCGACCAGTTCTAATGGGAATAAACACTAAAATAGCAATACTGTTCTGCCTGCTCTAAGCAATGAAAACATTTTTAACAACCAAACCGTGATTGAAAAAATATTGAAAACCAATGAAACTTGATTTCTAGTTCCAAGTCTAGTTGGGTGTGTTACTTTGGGACCCAAAGTTTGGGTATTGGATCATTTTCAATTGTAAACTCACCTTAAAACGTCGACACCACTGTGCACTGCAATCATTTGCTCACTACAGCTGTTCGTTGTTGGAAAATACATGGTTGGGAAATGGCACTGATTTTTCACCTTGTAATGGTAATATTTTTTAATATTGCTTGTAGTCCGTTGAGCGAATATTCATTTTTTGTCCGGTTCTTGCTGTTCCCTCCTTTTGATGTATAAGTAAAACATAGTGATCATCGCGACGATGAAGCACAACCCCAATGCGATTATTTGAGGCACAGGCATTTCTGTTTATTTATTTAGTTGTTTAATGTTGTGTTTTCCTTTGAAGTGAAATAAATTTGCTTCTACAAAAGTACGTCTTGTAGAAAATGCAAGGTGTTTTTCGTTTTGTTTTTTGGGATAAATATTTTTTGGTGTGCCGTGTGTAAGAAACTAACTTTGCAGTTTACCCTTTAGTACGTCTAATTTTATATGTTTAATTGACACATATGCTTTGAAAATTTCACAATATATTTGACAGTTGCAGGTTATTGAAATTCTGACATTTACGATAATGATTCGTGGCATAAAACTGCCACTAGAAGTTGTTCAATGTCTCTCATAAACACATTTCATGAGTGAAAGAATGCATTCCTTAGGCGCTTAAGGCCTCGCCTCCGTACTTTTACAAATTTTTCAAATTTTCCTTTCATGTAATTTTTTCCCACTTCACCAAGATTGCCCAGTCCAAATCATTACCTTGTGACATGTTCCCATCTTTTACACTTCAATCAGATGTGATTCTCATATCCAGAAGCCGAACAACCCCAACAAAAACACAGTGCCACTATGGGGACCAATGGAAAATGATGCAGCGCACATCGAAAACACGGAACACTACGTGTACAATATCAACAATGACAGTGACATGGATCTGTTTATAGATGGATAGTTTGTACTAATTTTTAAACGAGAGAAAGAAACAAGATCGTAAAGTGACAGTTCATTTTGCATGAACTTGAAAGATTTTACTGAAAACATTTTTGCAACTTCCAGCCAACAAGAAAAACATTGAATTGGATGCCATCAATCAAATGTGATCAATTGTTAAAACAAATAACTTTTGCAAACATTTGCATGCATATGGAATCAGCTAACAAATTTTTGTATTCGTGAGATCACTGACCCACAACCATCTTTCTAAACTTTGTCTGCTGCAGCTGATATGGAAGAAACGCCAACTGAGCCCATACTCGTAGAATGTAGAATTAAACTAACATTTTCTTATAGCCCCAAACCTCACATGAAAATTTGAAATCAGCTGTTTCTTTCTTTTCCCCTCTTGTTTACAGCCTTTCGCTTATTTATTATGAATTCTAACAAGTTATACTGATGCAGTGGCGCACACAGGCTTTCAACTTCCAAAAGGTTTCAATACAACTCTTGAGCCCAATACCATTTAAAATCATATTTGTCACCCGCATTTTTTTTTTTAAATACTAATATTTTCGGGGGGTTTGGAATACCCATAACACCTCTTGCATGGCCCACTGCACTGGTGTAAACAAGCGTTAAACTTGCAAGTTTCTACAAATATCTGTTGGTTTATTTTTTTGCATAGTTCATTTTTGGGAGCGATAGCTTGCTTATTCTCCTCAATTAAATTGTTGGCAAATGTTTAGTGAAATTACCCAAACAGAGCTATTAGTGATTGATTGATTGATAGTTATTAAGTCGGAACTCAACCTTAACTTTGAAATATGTGGTCTAGTGCGTGTGCGCCAGCTGAATGCTTAATATCTAAAATCGCAGTTAAATTTCAGTATGGCAACAATGAACCAACTCACCTGCTGTTGGAGAGCAGCTGTTGAATCGCTGACAATCGCAGTCGATAAATAATCATGCTTTGAAAGGGAAACATTTTACAGATTCCCGCCAAGAATTTCGGCTGCCAACAGTAGTTTTGATATTTAATGCACAGCTCTCGCTGGCGCCCGTAGTACAGGTGCAGTAATATCTCCTTTTTGCCACTCTCCAAAAAACTCTCCATTTCGTTGTAGTCACACTGGAGAAGCTTGGTCAGCCTGTCCAATGCGTCTGCATTGTTGAGCTCATTGCGTTTCCATTCGTACTCGATGAGTGGTGAAAAGTGCTGATAGCAGCCAGTGGCCGTCGAGAAGAACTTTGCAAATTCTTTGGCGCCCGAGGACCAACTTGTCACAATAACGTCGCGCACAAACTGGCCATTGTCTTTGAACGATCGACATACCTGTTGGTATTTAGGTTGAGTTTCGCGGATCTCACGATACTCCACAACGGCCTGGTCCATGCTGGTCTGTGAGGAGAGCAGAAAGAACATGACCAACAGCCAGAGGCTAATGCCACAGAAGATGAGCGGCCTCACACGTTTATCGGACATAATAAAAAAATTCTGCAAACCGGTTGCAATTTTACGAATATTTAAAAATATTGGTGGTTGGTTAAATGACCTACAATCACTACCATTAACGTGCCCAAAATCAAGAAAAAAAATATCAGCAAAATCGTATGGCAATTTTTCATTTTCGAACAATATGACGCAATTTATTTTGAAAACAATTCACGGTTGCTACTTTTTCAAACTATGCAGACTGCAAAGTAAATTAGAATCGATTCGTTCGAAAAGATTCGTTGTCTTTTCTTTAAGCGGTGTATTGTGAGTTGAACTTTGCAGTGAAAAGTTGATTAAAACTTGGGTGCCTGAAATTTGTTAAGTCTTATACATAAGTAGGTATTTTTAGACTCGGTATTGCTGAAGTTTTTCTGAAATAAACTACTGTGAAAACGCAAAAAAGTACGGGAACGTTTCTTAACCGAGACGGAATCGCCAAACAATCAATGATCTTTAAGCTATCAGATTGATAGTTCTCCTGGCATTACAGTATTTCTGTGTAAGAGTATTGTTGGACATTCGGGTCAGATATGGTTTGGCCTCCACGATGGAGGACATTAATGGTATAAGAATAATTTCTATCGTTCATCGTTTGTTCTGCAGAATGCTTGCGCACTGGGCAAACAAGCATTGTTAGAATTTTAGCGAAATTTTTTTCCCCCAAATAACACGCCTGCATTGGACTCAGCGAATTTGCAAACCATTCGCCGTTTTTGCCGCAAGTGTGCGCTGCGCTCACAGCCGGCGATTAGCGCTCTCAGCAGACGGCGAACACGGCCAAGCGACGGCGAATAACAATCCGTAATGTCACAAAAAAATGTTATTCCAATCAAAAACATCGAATTTTGTTCATTTTCTTCGGGAAAAATTCAAGAAGAAAACAAAAAGGCAGCATGGCAGAATCCAATAAAAGGCGACGCGGCGAAATGGGCATTTAACTTGCGACACTTGAGAATATTGCACAAGTAGTCAATTATTCGCCGTCGAACGCGGATACTCGGAAGAAGAGGGAAAAAGCGCCGCAACTGCCGCGACAATTTATTTATTTGTGAAATAATCTTGACGATTTGTGTAAACTCATAGAAACGGCGGAAAAGTGCAGTTCCATTGAGGGTGCGTGCGATAATTTGCAAATTGTGAACGATTGTGGCGATTTGAGCGCGTTGCCAGCGGGCGGAGCGCAAACGTAAACCGACGGCAGTAGAGGTGGAAAAAAGCGAAAAAACAGAACGCGGAGGAAAAAGATGAGCTCGGTGATTGTGTTGGACTCCTCCGATGAGGATGAGGTAAAGTGGCAGTGATGGTGGTGTGGTGGCAATGGTGCTGCAAAAAAGTAGTAGGAGCAAGAGTAGTATTGGCGAAGCGACAGTGCTGATGGTATTTATGGTAGTAGTAAAAATTGTAATTTCAATATTTGCTTTCCAACGTTGTGGTCGCTGCTGTGTGTGTTAAAAACCACAACCATAGACACTCGACTTCGGGCCGTGCGCCTGCACTTTTGCTTCCCCCCAAATCGGGCCGATGGGGCCAAATTAAGTCTACATCGTTGAGGCGAAGTGCTAAGTGTGGAGACTTGTTTTGGCAAACAGACAGTCAATGAAGCGGGCCAGGCACGCACGCACACTTGCAAAAGCAACCATGGCAATCCGAGCAACAATAACAACAAGAATGACAACAACAATACGCGCCAGCAGCAACCACAGCGAAGCGGCGAATTGCGCAAGTGCTGAGCGAGTTTTTTCATTTGACAAGTATTCGAGTTTATTGGATAGCCAATGTATGATCGCAGGGTTGCAATTTGGTGAACAGTTTCGAATCTTGATTGCTGCTTGATTGCTATAGCTCAGCGTCACATGGAGGTCATTAGCGGAGTGAGCACTAAAGTCGTCTTAAGCGGCCTTTACACGGTCGCACATGCTTGCAAACATGTGCGGCGTGACGAGAAGAATGACCGTGTAAACGCAAGAAATTCGTGTCGTCGGACATGTTTGACGGTTTTCAAAATTTTTTGATTTCTCTGTCGTGTGCGACCGTGTAAACGGCGGTGTGACGCACATAGTGCATTTTGTCATTCGATCAGTAGACAGCGAGCAGTGAGGATGGCGTCGCAGAAAAATGAAGTGCTATGGAAGGAGTTTATTCAAGTATACAGACAACATCCCGAACTGTGGATGGTGAAAAGCGATGAATATAAAAAGAAACGCAGCATATGAGGTGCTTTTATGCAAATTTAAAGAAATTCATGCGAATGCGCGCGCCATGTTGCTTCGTCGACAGCAGCGAGACAACTGAAGTGTGCGTACATGTTTGACCGTGTAAACGCTGATCGCACATTTCCCCCATCGCACATGATTGCAAACATGTGCGACCGTCTAAAGGCCGCATTAGGAAAGTCATCTTCGGGCTTGTGGTTGATGAGTGTTACTCGCAAAAACTTGAAACAAATTGTTTGGTTCGTTTTATGACTCATGTTCCATGTAACTATTATTGCTTGTGTGGTGCTAGATCTTTTTATTCATGATTACTTTTGTCTTGATTAGTCATTCGAAAGTTGAGTTAAGAGTGTTAAATTCTGTTTGGGCCAAGTAGTCATTTCAGGATTGTGCGATTACTGCTTTCAATCAATCGTAATAAAAATTGAAAAACAATCGGGTAATCGGGCTTGCGCGCCATCACTGTGATGGATTAATTTGTTCATTTACGGCGACAGAAGCATTGCTTTATTGCTCACTATGAGCGTGCAAATGGATAATTTTGAATGTGTGTGGTGTTCGGTGTTGTTGCTGCGGCGATGTTTATCCTTCAGTGTGTGCGTGCGTTTAAATGAAAACGAAAAAGACACAGCAAAGCACAAACAAAGTAGAATAAAATGAAATCAAGAATAAACGTGAACACTGTGTGCCAATGTACTGCTGCTGCAACACTTGGCTACAAACGCAAACGCACCGACACATGGAAAGGGAACAAGTGGTGGCGGCATTGTGTGCGTGCGTGCTGCGCCAATTCGGCCCCTCGGCCTCCACGTCGCAGGTCCAGCATTCTAACTATATATTACCACTATTTGCTTCATTTTATTGTCTATGACTCTGCATTCAAATATGTGTTGTGGAGAAAAAAGTAAAACGCAATTAGTTGGACAAAGGGGAAATGCAGTGTAGTGGAGGCTACGGTAGAAGGAATATGTAGTCACAACGTTGAGTGTGACGGGTACTGGGTACTTCTTTTTGGGGAAAAGGCAGCGGCAGTCGTTAATTTGTCACTTTTCCACCGTTTCCTTGTGGCTGCGCAAGCGATGTAAATATTTATTTACTAGTGGTATTTCTTGTTGTTGCTATTACGCGTTTGCGATGTTTTTCGAAAAATTCTCCACTCTCGCTCGGTCGTTGCTGTTATTTTTGTTGTTACTATTATATTCTCCACTGTTTGTTATTTCCCGCCCTTTTGTTTTTGTCATTTTGAGTTAAAAGTTGTTTTTGTCTGGTAGAAGAGGTGATAGCAGTGTGCGGGGGCTTAGAGGCTCGTGCAGTAAGCAGAGTGTGGGTGTTGCGGCCTGTCCTGTTTGTTGTTGTGCGATTATTTTCGTAACCGTTCAATTATCTTTTGCTGCCAACTACTGGGCTAAGAAGTGCGTGTTGTTAGTTATGGTTTGTGTGCAGTTTTGATGTTTCGTTACTTGTTTCATAGGATATTTCCATTCATTCCTGGAGTTTGGTGCGATTTTGTTAGTGTTCGTTGCCGTCAACAGTAGATGCGATACATTTATTTATCACTGGTAGATGCTTTCCATTGTTAGTGTGAAAAAAGCATACACAAAGGGGCCGGGACTGTAATGTTGCGTTGGCGGTTCTTTCAACTTACATATTTCGGCTTCCAAAAATAATGGGCGATGTTATCAGTAAATTTATAGTATCCGCTATTCGATTGAATTGTTGGGCATTGCTGTAGTGGAAGTTGAATGAAGTGCCGTTAGATTTTGTATTTTAAAATAAGATTTTTAATTGATGTGCCTTTAATATCGCCCGCAGGCAGGCAATTTGATATCGCAATTTAATCGAATATGTTGCAAATATATTTAAAGTATTTTTGCTTTTGATTCGCTCCGAGCGAAACTATTTTTTTTTAACACAGTTTCGTGTAAATTGTGCCCAACGGAGTGAAAGTGGAATTTTTTCTGACCTACAATTGAAAAGTATATTTAAGTTTGAGTTCAGGGTCGAAAATGACTTTTTAGTGGTTTTATGATGGGAAAAAAATAAGAATATAACTTTGAACTATAAGAGAGAACTACGTATTTGTTGGTTTTAGAAGTATGTCTCTTCCTCGTACCATTTGCCATTCTACCACATTTCCAAAAGTAAGTTTTTCTGTAAAATTAACTTTTTTGCGTTTTTGCAGACGCCAGCCAAGCGGCCCTTCATTCCGCGCTCAATTCCCGCCACCATCACACCGATTCCTGTGACCAACCCTGGCGGTGGAAATGCGGCCAACAGCTGTCACAAGCAGAAGAAATCACAGGCGCGCACCATACCCAGCGGCATTACGATCACGCGTCGCAGTCCCGTCACAGCAACAGCCACTTTAACTCCAACAACAATATCAACAACGGTCGATTGCGGGAAAATATCAACGGCATTTGCCACTGCCAGCAATAATAACAACAGTAACAATACAATGCTTACGGCGCTACTGACCAACGTGTCAAAGCCGCCGCTGCCCATATTGCCGAAAATCAATGCGGCATTTTCTTTGAGTAACAGCAATGAGCGACAGACACCGACACCTCCGCGTCAGCAGCTACAACAGCAGCAGCAGCAGCTACAACAGCAGCATCAACAGCTACAACAGCAGCAGCAGCAGCAACAACAACAGCCGCCACACTTATTGCAAATGCCGCAGTTGCAGGCTGCACGATCGTTGCTGCGTCGTCGCAAAACACCAACACCACCATTACAACAGCAACAAAATCAGCAGCGTGCTATTGCCACGCCTCCTGCAAGCACACCATTGTCTTCAATTAGCGTCACTACCACCAACAATAAGAGCAACAACAGCAATCATAACAATATGCTGCCCATGATTTCGTCGGTGCATTCAATGGCCGCCAGCGCTACGCCGCCGCTACAGTTGCTCGCCACACCGCCGCACAGCACGGCGAGCACATTCAATGAGCAGTTGATGATTAGCCCACAGCTAATACCCGCCGCACATTTGTCGCAGCAGTTCAGTCTGAACGCCAGCAATAGCAATAATAACAATAACAACTACAAAATTCAATTGCCGCCCAAACGCAACACGGCGACTACGCCCTCGCCAGCTGCGTCGCCGGTGCTCCGCACACCGCCGCCCACAGCATCACCGCGCACGCTTGCGCCTGCGACTGCTGTAGCAACCACCACCCACAGCAATACTAGTAGCGGCGGCAGTGGCATCAGCACAACAGCAGAGAAGGGTGCCGTGCGACGAGTGAAGCCTACCACCGTGCTGCGACCAAACGATGAAGCGTGGCTGCAGCGCGCACGCGTACCCACACTGCTGCCCAATGACGACAGTCCGCTGTCGCCAAGAACCACCGCTCCAACGAATTCGTCAAGACCCGCAGTGGCAGTAGCAACAGCAGCGGCGGCACGAACTGCAGCAATGAAAGTGGCAAACACAAAATTGTCATCGCCACTCACAGTCACGGTGAACACGCCTCAAAGTGGTAGACAATCGGCGCCACTCAACTGCCCAACGCCGCCCGTGCTCGATCTCACTGAATCGCCGATTCGGAATCGCAGCGAGAGGTCGCCACAGCAGCGGCTGCAGCAGGCGAATGGTGACGGTTCTACAATCGAGAGTGTGGTGGACGAGTCGCCGAGCAGCAGCTCCACCACAACGACAGCGAACGCGGCGGAAAGCAAGGCAGCTGCCGACGAGCGTGCTCCGCTGCAGCCCGATTATGAGGAGCTGTTGCAAGTGTGCCGCGAGGCCGACCCTACACCCGACATGGAGAAGCTTATACAGACGAAGCTGATCAAGTACTACTACAGCGTACATGCGAGCTTTGTGCGGTCGCGCGGCTTCCGAAAGACCGTGCGCTCGGTGATCGAGAGCATACGTCAAGAGCCAGAGTTGGTGTATCTGAATCTGAAGACAATTGTGGACGAGCTGAAAGTGCGCAGCAAGGGCAGAGCAACAGCGGCACCAGAGAGTGCGGCAGAGGAGGCAAACAACGACGAGCCGAGCACCGCCTCTACAGGCAACAAACACACCGACGAGCAGATTAAAAAGCTGAATAAGGCGCTCTACATACTGACGAAGCGCATCGAGGTGCTGGAAGCGGCGGAGGTCAACTGGGACGACGAGGACTCTACGTATCTGCAGGTGGAGCGGTATAAGAAACGCGCTTGCCAGGTAAGCAACAGTCAAGTGTTACGTTGAGTTGTGGGTTTATTGGTTTAATTATTACTTTCACATGCAGATATATGAGAAAATTTGCGACCTAACGGGCGAGAGCAAAAACGCCCACCGCCTGGTGAAGAAGTCGATACAGTTCAGCGGCACGTCGTTCACACAGTTCAACAAAACGCTGCAAGCATACATAAACCGCACCCGGGAGTTTCCCGACTACTACGATGTGTTACGTATGCTGGAGCACTGCAACCGTGAATACGATTACAGTTTGGCGCAATTCGAGATGAAGCGCATCGGTGAGTGCAGATGGTGGTGTCTGGCGGTGCTGCTCGAAACCATGACAACAGAATGTTAACATTGTTAAATTTTCGCGTTCAATGTACATTTTTTAGCTCACGACGCATTTATGAAGGTGGGAAAACTGCTGCAGTCACGCCGCAAAACGGATCTGTACGAAACTGTCACACATTTCACGGCCAACACCAAAGACCCGGCGACCACCGATCCGGCGTTGCTGGCCAAATTGAGCGAAAACCAGAAACTGCAAAAGCGCATAGGGGAAATCATAGAAAAGTGAGTAGGAGGACGCTAAACAATATTGATCTATAAATGAATTCGCTTTGTTGTTGTCAGATATGCGCGCGAGCAGGATATAATGGCCGAGGAACTAAAGGAGGCCAGACAATTGAAAGCCAAAGGCGCCAAAGACGAGGCGTCTGCTGTTGATGAACAAAAACCAGATACAGCAACGTTGCTTGCGAAGGAAAACGGGAAAGTAGTGAATGCCGCCGTAGTTGAGGGCACAAAAAGTGCTGCTGAAAATGCAGAAGACAAGGAGGTTGAAGACGATGATGATGATGAAGATGACGACGATGATGAGGAGGAAGACGAAGAGAATGCAAATCTTAGTGAACTAGAGGCGGATGTAGATAAGCTTGCAAATGGCGATTTGTCCGATGCTGAGTCAGAGGCCGAAACGGCAGCAACTGACAAGGTGAAAGATGAAAAAGACAAAATACCCGAGAAAAGTGAAAAACATCAAAATGAGGTAGTAGCCACAACCACCCAAAGTGTGGCATGTGATAAAATTGCAGTAGCATCATCAATAAATTCTACGCCACCTACCAACACTTCCGCAAGCACCGCAGTGAATAATAACCAAACGAGAGTAAAGACTTGTGAAAATGTTACGTGTACTGCAGCGCCAAGGTCAGGGACCCAGGGCACAAATGCAGTCAGCAAACTGCAGCAACAACAACAGCAGCAGCAGCAACAGATGCCCAATGGGCGCATGAAAGCTACTAGCAATACGCTGGTGGCTATGCAGCCTGCTGCTAGCACTGTAAAACCACTTTTAAAAATCGTTTCCGTCTCTAGTCTGAATGAAAGCGTGGGCAATCGTAAGTCGAGCACGGTAGCAGCAACAGCATCTGCCTTGGTCGAGAATTCGGCAGCTGCGCAGAGAGTTGCACTCGCAAGCAGACCGCCAACTACAACAGCACTAATAGCGAAAGCCACAACACCTGTTGCCACCTCGGCATCCAAACCGTCAACAGCCGGCGCTGGAACAACGAGAGAGAAACCAAAACAACGCACCGTAGCCGAAATTGTCATCTCCGACGAGGAGTCATAGTTGTGGCTGCAAACATTGCATTTGACTTAAGTTGCATGCCTCCTTTTCTATTCGATTTTCGATCTCTTGTATAATTGCAATTCTTCGAGAACCACATTTGGTTGTATTGGATGCTAAAATGACAGAAGTCGACGAAGCGCTTTTGGGTTTGATGTTCCATAAACTCGCTCGATATTGCAGAACATTCGCTCATAGTGAACTACCTACCCGACAGTTGCCTTCGGTTGCATCTCAGGCCATGTTTAGGCGTGACGAAGTTAAATGCTTGCCGTTTAGTTCTAACCTTAAGCTTGCTTAGTTCGTTTGAAAAATTATTTGCTTTTCTTTAGATTTGCATATAATTTGTATCTTGTTTTTCTTGCTATTACTTGAAATCTGGTTTTCTACATTCTTTAGTTATCAATTAAAATTGCTGTTGCATGCACTTTTACCCACATTTCATATTAAGACAAATCGGAAAAAATGTTTCCTTATTGTAAATAACTTATTTATACTTTACTTACATACATACACAACAAATAATGCATACGAATAAGTAACACTTGATTTACGCAAATGTAAACATTATGGTAGCACTATGTATATAAAGGAAAATATAAAATATTAAAAATATATATTTTTTAAAATCTCTTTAATGTTAAGAAGTCTAATTTAAACTCTTGAAACTAACATTTTTAGGAAGATAAAGTATGAGTAAAGAAGAATTTATATCAAATAAAAGTTGTATGTTTTGAAAGTGTGAATATCTTACTTTATTAATTCAGTTTGATTTGCGGTGAAAATGAAATACAAAATAGTTGGGACTAAATGAGATCTTTGAGTTTTTCTAACATTGTGGTGATAGGCGATAACACGTCCAACAATGCACTCACTAAGATTGCAGCGTTTAATACTGTTTGCTTCGAATTTCAATCAAACGATCAATTGCTGCTCGGGTTGGTCTTACTCTCATGGTGCCAACAATTTCACTCACTTTCTCCCACTGCCAGCTGCGGCAATGCAGACAGTTTGTCGCATTCTAAAGCTTCTGATCTCTGATTATCGCTTCGTTTAAATCAGTTTGTAACCAGCTCAGCGACATGTATGCGCCAAACAGCGCCAGCAACGCGCTCGACTTAGATAAGGAATACTCGCCCAGTGTGAATACGAGGCGATTTCAAGAGGCTGCACATCCCAATGAGCAGGTTTTGGAGCATTTCCTCAGCACCACCAAAGCGCGTAAGTAGAAATTGCAGTGATACGTATTCAAGCTTATTTAATTTTGTGGGGTTTTTGCATCGACAGAGACGCAAGCAGCGCGCGCTAACTACAACCTACGCGAAAATGTCTACTACGGATTGGGTGAGCGTGCACCAGGCGACAATCAAGTAGTGGATATTTATTACGTAGATAATGAAAACGGTTTGCCTCATAGTTTTATCAACTGTAAACCTTAAGAAGGACTCAAGCAATTTATAATTTTTACATTTTAAATCCATAGAAACGCCGCTTTTCGTTTACATACACGGCGGCTACTGGCAGGCCTTGGACAGAAGCAGCTCCGGCTCATTTGTTGCGCCGCTGATTGGTTTGGGCTATCGTGTGCTGGTTGTGGACTATAATCTCTGCCCGCAGGTGACACTAGAACAGCTGACCACACAGATGCGCCACTGCTACCGCTGGTTATTTGCTTATGCGCAATCGACTAATGCCAAGTTAGTGTGATGTTCTTTTGCCCTCAGTTATAACTGCTATCAAATTTCCATGTATTAGAAAAATATCAGTTTGTGGCCACTCGGCGGGCGCGCACCTGACCACTCTGTTGCTATCCGAGGAATTTATGCATAATGAGAGATGCAGCCTGGCGTCCGTCTTCCTGATAAGTGGCTTGTTCGATTTGCGCGAGCTGTGGCAGCTGGAGAGCGCCAATCCTGGCAATGTTTTGGCACTGGATGCGACAAAGGCGGACGAGTTATCGCCGATCTGCTGGGGTTTGAGTGACAAGCTGCTATCGTTTTGTAAGCGGCAGCGATTGGCATTTCATGTCCTGGCAGCGGCCAACGACAGTACAACTTTTATTGGGCAGTCGCGCGCATTCGCACAGAAGTTGGCGGACGTCGGACTGAATGTTGCTTTTAAAGTGTTTGATGATTACGACCACTTTGCTATTATTGAACAGGCGGCCTACGATGGCACGCCCATAAATGACTATCTTGTGAAGAATATAAAATGAACCAATAACAATACAACAAATTTATTTACAAAAACAAGATTTATTTTGAATATTGAATTTCGATGCATTGTGACTATTGTGAATAGGAAATCAACTAACGGGAAGAAGCAGGTTTGACAATTACACGTCACATCTAGTAATTTGTTCATACATCATCAGCTCCAAAGTAAAGCAAATTTTATAATTTTTCTATAAAATCGTATAAACTTGTCTAAAATCACAATCAGCAACATGAGCAAAGCACTGCAGAACGATGAGGATACGAATTCGACTCTCTTCTACGCCCGGAACGAGTACTACATCGGCAACTTTATGGGCTCCATCAACTTTGTGTTGCCTGAGCAGAGCACCGCCAGCACTGAACTGCTTTCGTACATGTATCTTTCGTATTTGGCCATCGATTCGGGTCGTTTGATTTCCAGCGACATCAAGGAAAGCAACAACACCGCCTTGTTAGCGCTGCGCTATGTGCACGAAGCATTCGAGCAGCCGTCGCGCATTGAGGATCTGTTAGTGAAGCTTACGGACAAGGTGGCCGGCGATGAGGATGCGTCCAACATTTGGCACATTGCCACAGCCATCGTGTACTGCTATGACGGGCAGTTCGAGAATGCGCTGAAGATACTGCATGGCTCCACTAATCTTGAGTCGATGGCTTTGTCCGTGCAGTGCCTGTTGCGCCTTAATCGCATCGACTTGGCCAAGCAGTTATTGGCTAAAATGCAGGAAATCTCTGACGATGCTACGCTAACTCAACTGGCGCAAGCGTGGATTGCGCTTAGCTCGGGTACTGAGCAGATGCAGGATGCTTTTCACATTTTCCAAGAGTTCTGCGAGAAGCATAATCCGACACCGCTGCTGCTGAACGGCCAGGCTGTAGTGCATTTGGGCCTGGAGCGGTATGAGGAGGCGGAGGCGGTGCTGCGCGATGCGCTAACCAAGAAGCACAATGACTACGATACGCTGATCAATATGATGGTGTTGGCTCATTTGACGGGCAAGTCGCACGAGGCGGTTGCACGTTACTGGGAGCAGCTGAAGCAGTTCCATCCGAAGAGTGAGTTTGTTACGGATTTGGAGAAAAAATCCACGGAATTTGATAAGCTGTGCCTGCAGTACTCGCTGAGCAATGAGGGTGTGGGAGCCGAGGCTTGAAGGAGTGTTGATTTGAAATATTCCAATTTATATGTAACCAACTCTTAATATTAAATAAAGCTAAATAGTTGTTAATACAACGCTAAAACGGATGCTTTTTAAATGTGAAATGTTGAATGTTGGGAATGGCGTAAACTGTTTTATTTCGTCTTAACTTAGGCAGAGTAAAAAATTAGTGCAGGTATTCGACCCAGTGTGCAGCTAAGCAACTTCCACCTTCAGTAACTGTAAGTAAGAAACGCAATGTTAAAAAAGTTGCATATTTGCTTATTGTGGGGTGTCACCTACTTTTGCTTGAAGCCATATTTTTTACGCTCATAGAACAAATCCGTCTTGGAACTGCCCAAATTCACGATTTTTGGACAGCCATCGCGCTGTGAGGAAAGAAACCAATGTTAACGCCAACTCAGTTGTGGAAACAAGGCAACTTACGTCCTTTTCCTGCAAAGTGCACTCCTTGCAGTAGTAGGCGTCCGACACGCCTGGCCCGCCGCAAATCACACAGCGTCCCTGATAGGAGCCGTAGTTGCACTCATCGCAAATGCGTACCAGCGTGCAGGGACGTACATATGAATCGCAGATCACGCATTTGCCATCGTCACGCTCGCATAGGCGTCCTATAGCTGCAGGCATTGGAAAACGTGAAAGAAAGTTTTGGTTGCGGAGCATTCGTCTTACTTACCAACGCCCGTCTGTTTGCGGCAGAAAATCAAATCCGGATGATGCTTGGCCATGGCTTAAATCCAACTTTTGTTTTAAATATTCCTAAAATGTGCTCAACTAGAACTAAAATCGACGTAAACAAACGTTTTGCATTTCTGTCAGTTCACAATAGCCGCAAATGGCTTTTCCAAACAGCTGTGTGGTAGCGTTGTAAATGGTGGCAAGAATTATGCTCACAATAGCGAGATGGATATTATAATTATTCTTACGGTTTATTAGTTATTATTGAAAATAAAATTTAAAAAGTATTAAAAGCTAAGTTTAAGTTACAACTAAGCCACGGGCGGTTGGTATATATATGACATAAGGTTATTCGTAGCGCGATTGCAGTTTATGACGTTTCCTTTATGGCTGTTAAAACAAATTGAATTGAGCGAATCGTTGGTATTGAAAACGCCTCATTGCAATAACAGTGTTTGAACACATTGAGCAAAGAAAATGAACAACATACGATATCGTGTCTAATAACTGCAAAAAGAAAGTTCGAATAAGAACGCGTTGATTACAAATTGTAAAGCTTTCGAGAAGAGACTTACTTTTGTTTGAATCCGTATTTTTTACGCTCGTAGAACAAATCCGTTTTCGAACTGCCTAAATTTACAATTTTCGGACAACCATCGCGCTGTGGGTCGAAAAGTTATATATTACATAGTTTCGTCCACTTAACATATAGTAATGTGCCAATCGGTGGATCATTTCAGTCAGAAGTTTTCAAATTCCCAGCACTTACATCTTTCTCCTGTATGGTGCATTCCTTGCAGTAATAGGCATCTGATACGCCCGGTCCACCGCAAATCACGCAGCGGCCCTGATAGGAGCCGTAGTTGCACTCGTCGCAGATGCGAACCAGTGTACAGGGGCGCACGTAGGAATCACAGATTACACATTTGCCATCACACTTCTCGCAGAGGCGTCCAATGGCTAGGGAGGAACAAAATCTATTGAATATTGCTATTGTTTGTACGATAAACTTTTTGAATACGCACCTACACCCGGTTGTTTACGACAGAAAATCAAATCTGGGTGGTGCTTTGCCATCTGATTACAAAAACTCTTTTGTAAATTTTAGTAATGAATGTTTTTTTTAACTGACAAACGTTCACAATATTGTTATTTCTTTGTAATGCCGGCTATCAGCTGTTCAAACAATTTTCAAATATGGTCATAAATTCGCTATTGTGAATGAGATATTTTGGAATTGTAATGCCAGTGTATTTTGAGGTGCTCTGCTTATTTTCATACCATATTTTGTTTGACTCTTCGATACAGGATGTCAAATACACTCATTGTTGATAATGCATGGATTTAATATTTTTTACATTTAAATAATTCATTATGCTATCATAACCTTAAAGCTCTGCACAATTATTTGATATCAAAGTGGCAGCACCGGTTTTGGGATTCACGTGCAATTGGGGCTTTAACATTTGAAGCAGATTTGGCGGTGTTTTTGTTTGTCTCTTGCCACACGAGCAGATTAAATCAGTAGCAGTCGACGAAGAATTTGTGAAAATGAGCGTGGCCGGCAGCAGCAGCATGTCGAAAATACAGTTGGGTGACTATATAGTCATTCAGCGGCAAAAGTACACGAAACTGCAGAAGTTCGGCAGTCTGGATGCCACCTCCATGTTGGGCAAGGAGCAATTAGAACTGCGCAGCTTGCACGAACAACCGTATAGTGCTACATTCAAAATGTGTCCTAAAGACTCGACGCAGGGACAGCGTGGCCGTGGCCAGCGCTTACACACACTCCAGTTGTGCAGCGAAACGGAGCTGCGAAGCATACGTGAGGTGTTGGGCATCTCAGCCAGCGGCGAGGACAATCGTAACATACGCGACGACGGCGATTCGCAAGCATTGCGTCCCGAAGAAATTGAACAGCTGCGCGAGGAGTGCAGCGAATCGAGTAAGATTATAGAGAAGATTGTTGAGAATTCGAAAACCTTCCACGCCAAGACAGAGTACTCACAGGAGAAGTACCTGAAAAAGAAGGAGAAAAAGTACTTTGAGTTCGTGCAGATACGCCGACCCACAGTGCGACTGATAGCCGAGATATATTACCGGCAGGATGCGGACAAGGTATTGGGGCTGCGACCGGACACGCTGTCGCAGCTGATTTCGTACGCTGGCGTCAGCGCTTATGGCAACTACCTGCTGTACGAGAGCGGCACTAATGGATTACTGCCGGCGGCGCTGCTGAATGCGCTGGGTGCCGGCACAGCAGCAACGTTGGTCCACGTGCACCCGGGTAATGTGCCACAGAAGCAGGCTGTTCTGGCGCTGAACTTGGCGCAGGAGCAGCTGCAGCGCTGCGTGTCTGTTAATCTGTACTCGGTGCTGAGAGAGTACTATCAGGGCGAGGAAGCGGTGGTGAAGACAACGGTGTTGCCAGCTAAGGAAGACAGACCGGAAGATGCGGTCGAAAAAGAGCCTGTGGAAGAGACAGAGCCCAGCAGCAAAAAACAAAAACTAAATGACGATGACGATGAGGAAGAGAGTAACTAAACTTGCAGCTTACAAACTGAAGTTTTGCTGTTATTTTTATTAAAGTTTCAGGTGCTTCCAGTGCAAATGGAGCTGCAGTTGCCAGCGACCAGCTCACTGTGAGCAGTACCAGTACGAGTACGAATAAGATGGCTTCTGCTGCTCCTCAAAAATGGCAGCTGGAGAACCAGCGAGCCTGCGCAATGATGCGTCACAAATTCGATTCGTTGGTGGTGGCTGCCAAGGAGCATCCGGCCAACATTGTGCAGGCGTTGCTGCCTTTCGTGAAGCCCTCGCGGCCCATCGTGGTGTTCAGTCTATGCCGCGAGGTCCTAGCCGAACTCTATGTACAGTTGAAGAACAGTTCCAATGTGACGAAGCTGCATCTGACCTCCAACTGGTGGCGCCACTACCAGATACTTCCCAACCGCACGCACCCCGAGGTCAATATGAACGGCAATAGCGGCTATTTGCTTACGGGCTACACCTTAAGCTAAGACAAATTATAACTTTCTGCAATGTCTGTACATAGTTATAAGGCGATTTAGATTTTTATTTTAAAAAGGACAACTAAATTTATATTTGTGTTCATAATTAGTTGAATCGGTTAGAGTGCCTTGATTTCCTTGAGCTTGAACCAGTGCCCGCATTCGCATCGCTTGGGGCAACCCTTCTCCAGCCACATCCAGTTAACGAACCGATTATCACAGCCTGTTGAATGGAAGAGACAATTTAGCGGTGCCAGGCGGAAATCAATAGTCAATGTATCGACGCACAGCTGCAGCCCACCAGGCGACCATCGAAGGCGGATGGTATAAGCGTCGGTGCTTCTTTGGTGCCCGCACCGCGTTTGATAATGGTGTCCAGCATGAATGGGTCTTTATTTCCGGCCTGCATCGCTAGCAGTTCCCGCTTTTCAATACCTGTTGCATGATCCATGGGATCGGCCATTTCTGCGCGTATTTTGAGGAGGGAAAACTACTTTAGTGGAATTATTGGCGTTAACAGAAACGACGCGCGCACAAATCAGTTTCGCATCGTTGGACACTTACCAGACATGCGCATGGGCGTGCGAGAAAATCGACGTGTCGCGGTTGTTCGTAACAAGCCAACTGCACGTCTAAGTGAGGCGGTGGCCATCGTTCAGTTTAATATCTAAAAATGTTTTAAAGAATTCCTTAAATTTTTCGAATTGAGGCAGAGAACGTTCCGCAGTCTGCTTAAAAAATTTCGTTTTAATGCGAGTAGTTCGAAATGAGAGTTTGCTATGATTTATGTTTCTGTAACAACACGGCAGGTGGTTTTCTTGAATTTCTATGACCTTTGCTGACCTTCCGTTGTGAGGAGCTGCTGGCCATGCAAAGTGAAAAAACGCAATCAGTTTTACTAATTATTGGATTTATTTTGCTGGTTTTGTTTTATGCTAAATGTCGGTATAACATTTTGTGACAACATTATCAGCCGCATGCTGCATTGGCCGTGCGGCTGGTGCCAAACTCACTTTGGCTGCAGTGCAAATACAACAACAAATTTCATATAAGTCATGTCGAGCTTAAATGGCTGCTTAAAAACTACAAAAACGTCTTACTGGCTCAATGAGAAAAACAAAATAACGAAAACGAGGTCAGAAACAAGAGTTTTTTTAAGTGGGCCTAAGCCAGGGGCCGCTATTTGCTTGCTGCTCCAAGCTGACTGACTGTTGACTGATGCTGTTCCTGGTGCCAATTGTCGCGTGATTTTTGTCGTTGTTGGTTTGGTTTGAAATTAACAGGCAAAAAGGCGCTTAAGTTTGTTTCATTTATTTTCGGTTTAATTGCATTTTACTTAACGGTACTTATAGTCATTTGAAATGTTCTTGCTTGGCGAAATTTTTTGTCTGCCGACTTGACTTGACTCGACGCGATGCAATTTCACTTTGCGACGAATGCACCGACGCATTTAAGCTAAAGTGTACTTCATGTTGGAGCTGTTGTTGATGCTTTTGTAATTGTTGTTTTTGAAAGTATTGTTGTTATTTATTTGGTTACTTTTTGCTTATTAAAATGAAAATTGAATTTAGTTTAAACTGGAGCCTTCTCAACCAATTTGAACCAGTGGCCGCATTCACAGCGTTTTGCTGTGCCCTTTTGCAGCCACATCCACTGCACGTAAGTTTGATCCTCTTCGCCTGTCAGAAAGATATGGAAAACACAGCTTTGTAAAATTGAAATGGTTTAAATGCAGTTAGTACTAACAGATGCAGCCGACAATGCGCGCATCGAAGGCCGATGGTATCAGATTGGGGCTCTCCTTGGTGCCGGCGCCGCGTTTAAACACCTTCATGTCGAAAGGATTGTCGTTGCCGGCGGCCTTGGCTAGCAATTCACGCTTTTCCAAGCCGGTGGCGTGCTCCAAAGGATCGTTCATCACTGTGGCAAAAGAAATAAAAGATCGAGCAATATTGATTAGTTGATGCAAACATCGGATCGTAAATGAAATAGTAAAAAGAAGCTCATTACAATCTCAGTGAGTGTCGAGTGATGAAGTCATCATCTGAGCGTTTCTTGATTTATTGCACATTAACCTGGCAACCATTTTTAGTCAACTCTAGCTGGTGTCATTGTTGTTTATTCGATATTATTAAAAATTTGTATATGGCGATATTTGATATTTTGTTTGTATTATGGAAATGATAATGTTTTTTCATTAATAGCATTAACCCGAACTATTATCAATTTACAAAAAAAGTAAACAAAAAATAGTCGCAGTCCTGTGAAGTTTAGTCCGAACTTGTTGGCTCTTTATCTCAACACAATTGCGTTCTATACTTCAAGGTTTGCAGGCGTTGTACCTAACTCTAGTTTAATTTATAGACAAATCTATTTAACATATTCAAAGTAGTTGTAAAAGTCAAAGCCGCTTTGATACAATGTTTCTTAAGTAGAAATTCTAATAGTGAACAGTTTTACATTGCTTTGGTAGGTACTTTCGATTTAAACATTTGTCTGCACATCACGAACGGTTTGAAGGCAATTTGTGAGATGGGCAGTGGTAAAAGATCACAAACTATCCATGGAGATTTGCTAGTCAGTGAAGTTTTCGCTTCACTTTGAGAATAAGACGTAGTACGTATACTGGGACTGGAAGCGTGCACATATTTCCTATCCACTGCCACTGAAACACTACTGAAGCATGTCTATAGTGCTTCAAAATAGATAAATACTGAAAAACAAATAATAGACCGTAAAAACGACCTAAAAACCGTCTCAATTTTCACCGCACGAACGTCGCTCAGCAACTGTCTGGATTCCGCATAACATTTTTCGGTGCAATTACCTCAGTTTCAACCAGTAACGGCCCTTCCACACGCCCAACACCCACCAGTTCTATATGTATGTAGCTTCACTTGTGTATAGATGTGCTGACAACCATTGCGTACACGCATAAAAGACGGACGTGACCAAATCGATGTCTGATATGGGAACGCCGCGGACTACAGTTGGGAAAATGTTGCTCCTTATCAGTCAAAGCGCGTTTGTTTGGCTTTGTTGTGGTGCAAAAAAAGGGGTTTGCAAAGAACTGCAGCAATGCTCTAAAAAGCAGCAAAGAGCACTCGCTCGAATAGTTCGAGGTTACATAAACATTGGCGTTGGAGCTTGTGACGTGCTGCTGCTGTTAGGCCACAGCATAGTTGTGCGGAGACTAGCGGGTGGCAGACGTGCCGCTGCAATTGCTGCAAAAGCACGAAATTTTAATTGATAAAAACTGGCTTGAAGATGCACCAAAAAATGCGTATTTCTACCCCTTTACTACTTTCACACACACATCTGCCCGTTGACCCCTCTGCGTAAATAACCACCTCGCTCTCTCTTTGTAGCGGCCAGAGCACGAGAATTTTCTTGCGACCTCTTCGACGGCTATTACATAAAAGCTATGTTGTTGCAATTTGTCGTTTTGGCAGATCCTAATGTTTTTCATTTAACATTACTGCATAAAACGCGTTTTTTGTAAAGTCCTCTTATGAATTTTAGTCTTTTTGGCGTTACGTAACATTCGCACAGCGCTACCCCCAGTGGGCACTCACAAACGTTAGCGTAATCTATGTGTGCGCAAAGAGCTGTCAGCTGTGTGGGGGCGACCATCGGACGGACTGCTCGACTGGCTCGTGTTGGCCATAACCCGCGTTGCTTGCAATGCGTGTCCAATGTCCGTTTAATCTTTTGCACTTCCGTGCTCTAGGTTAAAGTGACACTGGACACAACAACAATGATCACTGGGGTAGTCAGTCAGCCTGCCAACATGTTCATCGGCTCCTTTTTATTCCGCAACTTACTTTTGCAGTAGCGCACTGGAGTGTATGTCAGATGTTGGCGTGTTGCTGCGCGCAGCGCCATACGTCCACAGATCGCTGCCATTCTTTCAATATTTCGTTATTAGTGGCTAGGGTTGAAGTGTTAGCGGATTTCTGCAATTGCAATGGCACAAGAAAATTCTTTTTGACAAATTTTGATTTATTTCGTAATTTTTCAACACGCACACACACGCCAAATGCGGAGGAAATTTTCGCTTGCTCGCTCGCTCGTACTCGCAGCCGATTCGGAAGGGGAATATTCAAGTTAGAATGACAGCGCAGTGTTGCCGCTTGCGGACTTGAGTGATGCCGCATCTGACAGATAAGGCTATGAGCTATTACAATTCTGAGTTGAAATGGCAACACAAGTGTGTTGGCGTTGCCAACTAAAAGGGAAATTTGTACAAAGTAAAGTTGAGAAAGGTTTAAGCAATTTAATATATTAATTAAAAGAGATACAATTTAGGAATTAGGAGAGGAAGCAAAGTAGTAAACTGTACGGGAACAGAAAATCGTTAGCATAATAATCGAAGTAGTACTAAATGTTATACGCTGCACTTTTCTTTCGTTGCCAGGAAACGGAAGTGACCAAAACAAACCGGAAAACCAACGGGCTTGCACAGGCAGTGGGAAGTAGCGTTTGATGATTATTAGTTGTTGATCTAAATATTTCGTTGAGTTGCAATAAAAATGTCCAACAAGGGCGTAATTTGCTTTGATATTTCTAAAAATGAGCGTTTCCAGCTGGCCGACAACTATAAAATGCTGCACCGGAAGATCAAAGTGCACTGGAAAGTGGAGCAGTGAGTGGAAAATTAGGTGTACATATAACTTAGTTCTAATTAATTGTAAAACACAGAAGCGATGGTGAGCTGAAGCCTGAGAAGCTGCAACGCGTGAACATCTTTGTGCTGGCCGGGCCACAAGACCGCTTCACCGAGGAGGAGTTTCAGGTGCTGAAGGATTTTGTTGCGAATGGCGGCAAATTGATGGTGCTGCTCGGTGAAGGAGGCGAAAATGATTTCAACACTAATGTCAACTTTTTCCTGGAGCAATACGGCATATACATCAACAGTGGTGAGTGGAGCGAAGGATTCAAAACGACACAACAGATTTGAGTGAATTTACGCTTTCTGGTGTTTTGCAGATACCGTTATACGGCCACATTACTACAAGAATTTCCACCCGAAAGAGTGCATTGTGGGCGGTGGTGTGGTGTGCGAGTCCATGTGGCGCCAGCTGGTCAAGCAGGAAATCGAAAGGGTCGACTACGATTTCAGCGATGAAAAGTACAAAATACACTTTCAGTATCCGTACGGCGCCACGCTGAACGTCTCAGAGCCGGCAAATGTGCTACTGAGTACGGGCCCGGTCGTATATCCCTTCAATCGGTAAGTTTGATAACACACCTCGATAATTTTCAAAATTATTTGCAACTCATAGTCCCCTGGCCGGCTACTATTGCAATGAGCGCGGTGGCAAAATCTTGGCCATAGGCTCCGGCTATATGTGGCACGACAAGTATCTGCAAAGCGACAAGACCAACGACGCGTTGCTGGAGTACTTCCTGCAGCTGCTGGCCGCCGAAGATATGCGCTTCACCCACTTGGACTTCAATGACGTGGAGGTGCGCTATAAAGCTTCAAATCACTCAATGTTTTCACTTACATCATTGTATCTTGCACTCACCTTTTAGATAAACGATCAAAAAACCTTCACTGATATCGCCTTCGTCGCTGACATACCCAAAGCTTGTCTCATTGACTCCATCGGCGGCTCGGAAACGCCCGCCGACTTCAAGCAAATGTTCGACATGCAGCTCTGCACGCTGAGCAATCGTCTGCTGAAGGACGTGATGGAGGCCTACACGAAACTCAACGTTAAGTACGAACCACTGAAGATTATAAAACCGCAGTTTGAGATACCGTTGCCGCCGCTGCAACTTGCGGTGAGTGGGCGCGCACTGGCAGTTTAGCGGCGTTTTGTTTATTGTGGTTGAGTTTTTAATGAAATTCCATTGCAGACGTTTCCGCCCATCTTCAGTGAGCCGGCAGCGCCACCACTTGAGCTCTACGATCTGGATGAGGTGTTCAGCTCGGCGCGCACGCAGCTGGCGCACATGACCGGCCAGTGCATGCAGGCCATCAATGCCAAAGATCCGCGCAAGCCGCTCAACGCGAAGGAACTGGACAACTACATCAAGGAGTGCGCGCGCATTACGGGCATCATACACGAGACTCAGGAGATGCCGGCGCGTGAAATTCTGAATATTCTGGCGCACCAGATTGCCAGCTACAAGCCCTATGCGGATGAGTAGCGAGTGCGAGAAACGGAGCAAAATTGAAGTACAGTAGACTAAACATTTGCTGAAATCTTGTGTTACCGGCGGCGGATTCGGATTTTCTATTAAAATCATAAGAAAAAATACCAAAAAATAATTGCATAAAATGAAGAAAACGAAAATAGTTAAGGTGCATGAAATTTGCTTAAAAAGCCAAATAAGCGAATTCCTATTTCAGTGCAATTCTTGCGAAATTCGCCACGCGCTTGCAAATCGCTGACATTAGAAAGCAGTGAGCCGTGTGGGTTGAGGTTTATGCATTTTTCGGTTGCTTTTGCGGTTTTATTGTGTTAAGTTAAAATTCAAACTGTAAGCTGAGCGCGTTAGGTGTAAACATGTTTCGGCTCATATTCAAGTCGGCAGCCAAAAAAACAAAGAAGAAGACGAATGGAGTTTGACTTGAAAGTTCTGCATGCTGAGGTCCTCAACTTTTAAATTAATGCAATAATGTATTGTTTACTTTGAATATTTTGCTTAAAAATTTTATGAAGATGATGAAGAGAGAATATAGAAGAAGATGAATGGAGTTTGACTTAAAAGTTCTTCATGCTGAGATCTTCAACTTTTTAATTTATGTAATAATGTATTCTTTAATTTGAATATTTAAAAAAAAAATTGTATTACAAATTAGTATTTAGCTCAGTGATTAAATAACAATTATAAAGCAATCAATTAATTAATTTATAATTTTCAAAATTAGCAAACAAAAATGGTCATAAATATTGCTTAGTAAATCGTCTAAAAGTTCACAACACCTTTGCTGCTTTCAGGTACTTTTAACACAACTCGTTAAATATGCCACATGTCGCACACAGGCAGATGTTTTTACTTTGCCTAAACAACAACAAGAAACCTGTAGAAACATTTAAAATTGAACAATTTAAAAACACAGTTTCAGAAATGCTCAACTGTGATTAGACACATTAAAACGTAGTATTTCCTTTTATTTGTTGCACAAATTACATTGCCTGTGTGTGTGTGTGTGTGTGTGTGTGTAGCGTGAGAATAACAACAACTGAGAAAATTTGAGAAAATCACTAAGCAAGTGTTCGACATTCAGATTTATTGTTAAATGCCGCTTGACTTGGTGACTGCGCCGCTGATTGTTTGCGTGAGAGCGCCGGCGTGTGCGCACACCCTCCTTATCGCGGCTGGCACTCGAGCGCGCCTGAAGTGGCTGCCGTTGGAGCTGCTAATTGAAGTGTTGACAACGCACACCACATAAATTTGTCTCATGGAGTTATTGTTGTTTTTTTTATCACGGCGAGGAGGAGCTGCATACTTGTACATACTTAATTTGTTACTGATCGTCGTTTAATGGGTCCGCGTTTGAGGAGCTTGTTAGAATGTTGACAAAAATAAATGGCAGCCAAGTCGCTGGGGAGTTGTCGATTGTTTCTCACTTTTTTGTGTCGTTTGTTGTTGATGAGAGTTGCAGGAAGTGTGTTGGAAATTGTACGGAAAGTCAGCAGAAGTTTGTTAGAAGGTCAAGTCGCAGTTGGCAAGCAATATTTTTTAGTTTTCCAAAAGGTTTTCAAAGATTTTTCCACAAATTGAATAAGAAATATTTATTTTAGAACTTGAAGAAATATTTTAAAGAAATGCTTATAATTTTAAATTGAATCTTTTCTTTAAATAGCTTAAGAATTATTTAAATACTTTGAAGTATTTTATGGTAATGGTTTTATTTTCTGCAAATAGCTAAACAAAATTGCTGCCATGTTTATTTGCTTGTCGCAGAATTCAAGATTCATTGAAAAGAATGCTGCTTCAAATTGATTTTCTCTCGGAAGGCGAAATCTCTGTATTGAAGCATGGCAGAATTCACATAGCATTCTCTGAGTTTGTTTTGCTTTACTTTAAAACAATTCTCATTCATAATTTTTTCATTACTTGGACTGCATTTGTTCCATTCATGCTTTCCATCAGTCTGTTAATTGACTGATTTTCAGCCTGCTGCATGTCCTCCAACTGCTGTCCTGTGTGCCGAGGGCAACTCAAGTCAACAAACAGCGAAGTGCCGCTTCCTTTGTAAACAAACAAACAAGCCAACAATGTGTGTAAATAGCAAAACAGCTGAGCTGACATTAAACGCTCTCAAGCGCCGCTCTCTATTGAACCATCCGCTGGGATTTGGTGTTTTCTGACTTTGCGGCGGCCGCGTATTGGACCAGTGTTTGTCTAGGAGGCACTAAAGGAAAATGTTAGGTGGGAAATGAGTGGCTGCAAGAAATGATGATTTTCAAAATATTCGAAACCGATCGGTAAAGAATTTCTACATTGATTGTACCTGAACTAAACCTGAACTTCTGTTGAAATTAATTAGTTCAGCAGTCAACCACCAAGTCGGGAGTTACCACAGCGAGCGGCTGTGCCTGTGCAAGAACCATGAATGAACGGCAAATGTTGTATGGATGCACGAGATGTGTGTGCGCTGCTTGCGTGTATTTGTGTGTCATGCCAATGAAGAAATAAATGCACTCAAGGTAACTTCCTATGGTGTCGAATTACTTCAAAAAGTGCACATAAACCTTACATGAAAAAAAAAGAAGAAGCAAACACACGCAGACAGGAGAGAGACAAGTAAAAAACGAAAGAGCCATACACAAATATTTAGAAAGGAAAATGTTAAAAAAACAGGTTAAAAAATATTGAGGAAGCCGTAGCCGTTTCGTGGGCATTGTGGGCAGTTTTCAGTGGTTGATTGATTGGATGATCAATAGTTGAATTTGTTTAAGGAAGGAAGCAGTTGGATATCTTCAAAGGTAATGATGCTTTCAAAAGTGTTTAAGGACTAAGCAGCCACAGGAATTTCCGAATTTAGTGCCATTCTTAAATAAAATTGAAATAAGATTGTTTCAACAACATTTGCAGAATTTCAAGAGGAATGCGTCAATTTATTCTACTGATCAGACTAAGCTTGACTTGGTATAGCTTAATGATACTGAATCAATATAAAAAGCTGAAATGCGAATGGAATCCAGTACTTCGGCATTAAAGAGGGTCGACTAAGAAGGTTATGCCACTCGTTTTGGTTTTCAGGTTGCAAAAGAATTTTATTGCTGAATAAGCTCCAAACTGGTCAAACTATGATCTTGGATTATTGTAAATTTTTGCAACACCTGGATGACAAGATTCCTAAGAAGTAACCTGAAAATCGTTCGTTTCGAGGATCCTATCCCCAACTATATCTCGTGCCTTAAGATTATTAATTTAAAATCCCTTGAAAACAGGAGAAGTATCCTATAACTTTTTTTTCGTTTTTCATGTTGTTAGTGCTGTTGTCAATTGTCTTGTTCTTTTAGGCAGAATCTTCTTTAATTTGCCGTTGAAATTCCCTGTGACCCCTGTGCCATTTTATGTTGGCTTTGTGAGGACGAACTACGCGCTGAATGCTCCTCTTTCCAGAGCTTTGATAGAGTTCAATGAACTCTTGGTGTCATGGGAATTTGATTTTGCGCTCCCTAAATCTGGCTTAATTAGTTAGTTAAATTTTTCTCGGCGACTTTTACCTTAGTTATAGCACAAACAACATAACATGTTCATAAACCGAATTAAATATGTAAATAAGTAAATAAAAATCGTTGCAGGAATAGGATACATAAATTGGACGTTCGTTGAAGCAATTGGGTTCGACTCCAGGAAGAATATATTAAATAATACAGTTTATATTAAACCATTAGTTCTATTAAGTTTAGGTATATTAGGCAGCCGCCGTGGCTCAGTTGGTTAGTGCGTTGGACCGCGAGTCGCAGGCAGCAACCTCAGGTTCAAATACTGCCTGTAATAACACCTAAAAAAAAAATAACGGGAAAACTCGTTTTCTCTTTCGGTGGCTGTCCTCTCAGCTGGAAATGGCAAACCTTTGAGAGTAAAAATTGCTTATGAAAAAGCTCCCAACCTGCCGTTCGGAACCGGCATAAAACTGTAGGTCCCTCCAACCCGTGTACAAATTCACACGCACAACACGGGTAGTTGCGGGAAGCTAGGCCTTAGTCTCGCGTAAGCGGGCTGTCGTGCCAGTCAATTAATTATTATTATATTAAACTATTAAAGATGAAGGGTATCTCTCTCAATTAATGAAAATTCTTTCAGATTGTAATCGATTGCAAGTTTTTACAAAGTTAACGATTTCGGCGAAAAAAAAAACCATTATGAAAGAAATTTAAAGACGTGTTTCTCTATTCCAGATATATGAAAGAAAGACGCTGTTGGCTCATAAAACACACGTGGAAAATTGTAGTACTCGATTACTATTCGGATAAGTAGATATGCTGCAAATGTTAACTGGACTAATACGACGGTTTTACGGTTACTAGCCTTAAGCCAGCTCAGGATTGACTATAATACGAATACATGAAAAATCTTTTAAGAAAAAAAAGATCAAATTTAGCCGTTCTTTCTCTATTAATTTCTTTGTTCCACTCAAGTATTAATAAATGAATATATATACATATATATTTTAGTAAAAAAAAACCAAAAACAGTCTTAGACTTCCGTTGCTTAAAAAAAAAGCTTGTAAATAGCTGATTAGACATAATTTTTATTAATCGCAATTTCGAGTGCGAAATATCGATAAAACCCGATATTTCATAAAATACTTTGAAACAGAGCAAATTGACTTGCATTACTGGGCGAAAACCTTCCGCTAAAGTGTTCGGCTATTTTTGCCGAAGCTAAACATTTAAAATTCGCCGAATACCGAACCCAAAGACGAATATTTGGGCGGACACTTCTGTTTACATAGCCACACCTGTTGAGTTTTTGGACACATTCCCCAATTTAGATGTTAGAAGGTGTCTTAGGTGTCATCTTTTCCGACACCTCTCAGATATTTTGAAGATTCAGTGCATGAACCAGTCAAACCATTTCTGCTTATAAGTAAATCAGCTCTCAGTTGTCCAATTGGCCATTACTAGAAAAGTGTTTTTGCTTAGAAAATGGATGGATTATAACTGAACCATACCGATCTCAGAAAAATCTTAACTCATAACTTTTAATCGCAACTTTTAAAGCTTTTACAGAGCAACGTTACTGAGCGATGAAAAGCGGAAAACGCATTTTTGAAAGCCATAAATCGGCGCACTTTCCTTGTCTTTATGGACAAAAGATCAGCAGTATTTTTCGGAATTAATTTAATGTAGTTTTTGATGTTTTCGGGCCGAAATCTTATCCCATGCCTCGCCGAAATTATGCATTCTTCAAATGTAAAAACTCAAACAAATCTGTACACAAAATCACTAAATCTGCACATAAATCAAGCGCAACATGTATACGATTTTTCTGTGACAAAATGTTTCTTTGATATTTTCCCCAATATTAACGACCAACTGTTGGTATGTGTGTTGGTCTTTAAAAAACGCCATAAGCAAACTCGCGCTCACACTTAATAAATTAATTAGAGACAATAATAAATTAAATTAAGCGTTGCATGTTGGCCATAAATCTCGGCGCGACCCCATGCCACGCTTAGTCATATCACACAAAAAATATTAAAAATGATTTTTTTTTTTGGTTTGGTTAAATAAGCTAATCTTTGAAATCCACAAAATCTCGGCGATTGTTTAGATATGATAATTGTGTTGTGTCGCAGCGTTTTCACACTCGGTGACAAGCAGCAACAACGGTGTGGCCTGTTCACCTGTTCTTCAATGAAATTCCGGGAAAGCCTCGGCGAATGCGATCATCGGGGAGCGCAGCGTGTTTTTCCGAAATGTGTTTTGTGTTTTTAAAAAATGCGCATACAAAATGTGCACACGAGTTTTGAGTAGTTAAATTACAAAAAAAAAGCCAAAGCAACAACAAATTAGATGTCAACTCGAACAAGCATAAAAGTGTGGTAATAATTTTCATTGTCAGAAGCGCGCGACACAAACAACAAAATCAGAACATCGGACGCACAGCGAGAAAAGGTCAGTTCTGAAAGTCGCGTAGTAGAATGCTTGGAAAGACACGTTCTGACAGCGGCGACAACGAAGACTCGAGTAGCGTTGGATAGTACGAGTTGGAGCGACTTTATTCAGTTTGTAATGGAAAAGTGTCAGCTGAAAAGAATCAATCGAGAGCGAGATCAATGAATTGCAGATGCGACTAGTCGGTGGGAAATGGAGATTTTAGAATAGAAGTTGAATCAAGAATTCAGATATTAGTCACTTGAAATTTTAATTTTAAATAATTTAACTAAGATGAGTTATAGCTCAGTAATGAGAATGTTTTCATGTAAAATAAAAATTTTCTCAAAATTTGAATAGGCTTTTCTCTAATGAAAATAATATATGAGCCGTTCAGTGCACAGAGTGATTAACTCCACTTTTTGAAAAATCTTAAATTTAAGTGTCAAAGTACTTGGTATAGTCATAACTTTTTATATTTATTAAAACTTTCCTGAATAGTAAAGATTAACTCCATTAAACGACAAAATATATATATATTTGAACTTCAATTATAAAGGGAATTTTAAAAAACAAATTTTTATTTCATCGCATTTCTCAACTTTTTGTTTTATGGAGTTAATCGATTTGTGCACTGAGCGGCTCATATTAGATCACAATTAATTATAATTCAATTAAAATGAATAATCATGAATAAAAATTATTGCAAGTAGTGCACAATGACAACAACAACAACTACAGTAGAATCCCAATAATTCGTAATCGCAGGGGACCAGACATTTTTTACGAATTACAGGGGTTTTCGATTTAACGAGATTTCGATTAAACGAGGTTAAAATAAGAAAATACGAATTAACGGTTGTTTTTCAATTGATTTAATACGAAGGAAAACAAAAACCACAATTATTCATTTTTCTTAAGGGGAGGTTCTCATTCAAAATTTTCAAAAATTAGATTTTTTTTCTTTACATTTTTTGAAAGGTATTAGTGTCTACTATATTGCGGTAAACCGATTTTCCGATCCGCGCATCAGAAAAGTTTCTACAGGCCATCCCGCCATGGGGCGCTCTCGGCTCGGAACGCGCGCCTAAGGTATTTAAAAGCGTTTATCTCAAAACATGATTTTTCTAGACTGCGTACAATCTCATTTGAAAACGGTTCAACTGAACGACTTCATGTTTTGTTTTCTCGAAAGAAGACCCTTTTCATTGGAGTAATGACCTATAAAATCTACAAATTCTTTGTATTAACTATTTTTTGTGAAGCTTCAAAGTATAAAAAAAGGGCTAAAAAATCGATTTCAAAGTTTGAGATCGCACCATTATGTCAAATTTGAAGTTTTTTACCCGTTCTTAGGTCATTCCTCCAATAAAAGTATCCTACTTCCGAGCCTTATAATTGGTTTTGTGTTTCAGATCGATCCTGAGGCAGCAGGCCCTACGCAGTTTTGTTATTCCACGCGAACCGCATCTTAGACGGAACGTCACCACGGGCGCCATTTTGTTTTTTTCGTTTTGAAAACTTTTGTAAATAATGACGAAAATATAAGCTTTTTGAATCCTAAAACTGTTTTTTTCCTATGTTTTTCTATTGGCCCACAAAAAAATTCCAAATTTTGCTTACTTTTTAGTCATTTGAATGAGAACCTCCCCTTAAATAGATATGAACGTATGTACATTTGACATGATTTAGTGCATAACTTTTCGATTTCGATGCTCCGAAACCTCTCATTTTATGCAGTTGGGTGAAAAAGTGCATGAGCCAACAAAGTTTGGGGCACGAGTGTGGTTAAATGGCGTCGCATCGAGGTGAAAGTTCACAACAAATCTGGGAAATTTGACAAATTGCTCCACAGCTGGTCAGAAGTTGCTCTTAGAGGGTTAAAATCTATAACTGACCACCACTAGTTTTCTCTACTGAACATTTCTTTCAAACATATTTATACCCCATCTCCAACCGTCAATGGGGCTCCCATACAAAATGGTCGTTTTTACAAAATAGGCTCCCACTGCCCCCAGGTTGGCGCCAGACGTGCCAAATATATGACCGACACCCATTTATTTTCTCTTCCGCATGTTTGTTCCAAACATACCTACCCACTATCTCCAAGTCTTAAGGGAGCTGCCATACAAAACTGGCCATTTTCTATGCAATTGACTCCCCACTTGTAAATGTAGTAGTTAAGTAAGCGAGAAAACATCGTATCTCTGAAACTACTGAACCGATTTGAATGATTCATTTAGCGATCTTCAACATTCTTGAGTGCAAAAAAATACAAAATAAATTAAAGCTCATAAGTTCACCACCAGAGGGCGTCTCCCATATGATCGGAGTTGTGAGGTTGTCCACTTTTGGGTTTTTACAAAGTAAAAATCAAAATGTATTGTCGAAACCCCATTAACCTCCCCATCGCGATTGTACTGTAATTAGTTTAGTAGTTTTTATGGCATTTCGTTGTACACCAGGAATATATTTGATACATCTTTCATTATTTGTTTTATATTTATTCCTCTTTATTTTTAATCAAATCATTGAAGGCGGAGTCACGAAAGTGTGTTTCTTAAGAGTCATAAAGTGTCAACGCAGCCAAAGAATGCACAGAAAAGAAGACAAATAATAACCTGAGCGAATGCACTTCCAAAGGCAACAACAATAACAACAACCACAATCAATTAACAAGATCAGAATTTACAGATCAACACAAAGGCCTCAAGCAGAAGGCGAGAGGGGGAATGGTGATGATGATTGTCATTGTTATTGTTATGGTTTGTTTGACTTTAATTCAGTATTTTTATGAACACATCAGAGGAAAGTTGAAGAAGGAGTGAAGGTGTCCACTCAAATGAGGCTCATTATGTGGCGCAAGTGTGTGGCAAGTGTGCGATCAATGTTTATATTCGTGGCAGATCGAAAGAACTACAACTACACAGATCAATACTGGGCAGAGTGCGTTTGTTTTGGGTTGTTCCAATGTTTTTGTTGCTTTTGACGATGTTGCTGAATGGTGCTGCTGATGTGGATAGAACGCCAGCCAGCATCATGAGGGCTTATGTGGAGCGTCTGAGGCGAGCGATCGTAAAAACTGTCAGTTTCTTTGTTTGTCTGCTGACTTCGTTCGTTGCGGTGTTTGTTGTGGTGTGGTGTTAATTTTTTGTTGGACATTTAAGTATTTTGTTGAATCGATTTTTAGAACAAACAGCCCAACAAACGATAAAAGGTGGTCGGTAAGAATTGTTTTGTAATAATAAACAATTGAAAAGCGTATTAAAAGGTTGATGGGCTGTAAAACTTGACAATACATTTGTTTTACTTGGACATTGGCCATGCGAACAGCGAGTGTGAGAAATCTTCTAATGACAATGGGATGAGGAGTTTTACACGCTTTCTGACATAATAATCGAGTTGAGGCAATCGAAATTGCCGATAGTAGATAATTTATGATGATAAGTAACTCGTTGAGATTGAATTTGAACGTTTTATAAAAACTGATTATGTGATAATGTGATGAAGAGTTTTAGTTGAGCAAAACTCGCTTTAAATTGTGATAGGTCAAGTAAGCAAAATTCTCTTTTGGTTTCTTCACGAATCATATATCCATACATAATTAATTGGCACTACACCTCTTAGGTGGGAAAAGGCTGAGTTTTCAGTAACCAACCTGGTTGAAACTTTGTAAGTGAGTGGACATGTTTATGTCGATTTCGATTTGGGAATTGAGAGTTTTTCATGGAAGATTTGAAGAGTGAAAGTGATTCACAGAACTTAGCGCAAGAAACTCACCAAAGAGGCTTAAGGGGTATTCTAATCTAGACGCTCGATTTTGAGGTGATTTTACGGTCGTTTAAAAAAAAACAGTAATAATTTTTACCATCTATATTTTTATCAGTTTTTTATTGATATTTGAAAAGTATAAAAATGTATAAGTGATAGTTAAAAAAAATTCAAAATTGAAGTCGGTAGAGGCCGGCAAAGTGGAGACTCAAAAAAAAAAGGTGTCTCCTGGTTGACGTGATTCCAATCCTCCTGGTGATTTGAAACATAAAAATAAGGTTAAGGTTAAACAGGGATTTAGAATTATCTGGACGTAGCCGATTTGAAAAAAACGATTTTTGCACAAAATGGCGTCTTTCTGAAGATAAAGGTATTTTTTTGCCTCCTTTTTTCAAGTTTGGTAATTTTTTTAAAATAGTAAAAAAAAACAAATTATAAAAACCCCTACATCGATACAATTTTTATACTATTAAGAAAGTCTGTTACAAATTTCAAGCAAAACGGTGCTATAGAACTTGAGATATCATGCCAACCGTATCGAAAAAAGTAGTTTCGAGAAAAAAGTGTTTAAAGTTTACAGTCTCAGTTCGGGCAGTCTGAGTGGCGCGTCACAAAATTAACTATAACTCCAAAAATAATTCCAATTTCCGTAAATACTCTTAGAGGCTTATTCTTCAAGGCCTAAACTTTGAAAAGATGAAATTAAAAAAAACATTTTTTCGAAAATGAATTAGACTTCATAGACTGATATATTTAGAAAGAAACTTACTAAATATGGCCTTGAGCGTTTTTTCTTATGACTACACAGACGAGAAGGAAATAAAAACGGTCATGTTACTTCTGTCCTGCGCTCGCTAACAAGATATTAGATATTTCTTGGATGTTCTGATAAACTAAATAACTTTATATAAGGTTAGAACCATTCAGCATGATGTTGTCCTGCGCTTTTGGGTCATTGCTCGGAAGAAGTTTGGTCTGCCCATTTCCCTGGCCATCCCTGTATATGTCGTCTGGGTAGCCCACAAAATGGTTTAGGGCCTATCAGTGGTTGGCTTGTTTGTTATCTTTGTGTCCGACGTGTCTTTGTCTTTAAGTTCATTAAGAAAGTTATGGCAATTCTTGACAAGTTTTGAGAAGCCTGCGAAGGTTTGTTAAGCCTTTAGGGCCATTTGGCTGTCGGATAATAGACATGTGTCTTAGAGGTTTTCCTGTGCAAGCATTTTCGAATCCATGCTTCAATGGAATTCAGCCTGAAAAATGGTATCTAAGTTACCCATAGACCAGAAGTATTAAAATTTTTAATCAGCTGAAAGTTCGACATGTTTACAGTATCCATTAAAAAGAAGACAATCTAACAAAGGTCCTCGGGGTGAGTCAAATCAGTGTTGCCAGATCAGGAGATTTCCTCCTAGATTTAGGAGATTCTTGGCCATTTAGGAGAATTTTTAGGAGAACGATTTGTTTAGGAGAAAGTTTATTTTACTTTTATTAAATTTATTTGTGATATGTTTTGTTTTTATTAAGTTTTTGTTGTTAAACTGAAGATGAATAAAAAATGCTACAATAAAAAATATATGTATACATTTTTATTTTTTATGAGAAGTTTAATACCTTTAAAATTACGCAAATTATAAAAAAAAAATTAGGAGATTTTTTAACTTTTGGGAGGAAATTTCAGTATTTTTTTTTAATTTAGGTGAAAGTAATTTCAGGTATCTAGCAACACTGAGTCAAATGTGCGGGAGCTACTTCACAAGAACACCGCACTGATGACCAACGAGAGACGACTAAAGAATATACTTTGAGGCTCAAACGGTGATATTACCGATCTCAACGCAGAGTTTGAAGTTTCTCAGTTGAAAGTTTGATAAGGATTGATAATCTCTTTTGAAAGTTACAGTTGAATAATTTTAGGTATTAGTATTATATAAATTTTTGCATTATCTCCACTTTATTGGTTCGCGTTATTGCTGTCATCGCACAACAGCAGCAACACTCTGCACTCTAAGCATGCGTTCTAATGTCATTGTGTGTGGTTGTTGCACCGCTTATCGAAATGCGGATGCAAATGATGACACGATTTTCGACATGCGTTCGTGTTGCAACAACAGCGACTACAGTGAGCGTACGACCTCCGGGCGCACTGGTCCACAAGGTGTCGGAGCGAACAACATTCAGCGACCAAACTAACCAACTAGTACAGCAACTCAGCAGCCCGAAGACACATTAGCCAGTCCACATGTATGTAGGCTACGCACAGATGTGGAACAGTACGGTGAGGCGACGTTGTAGGTCTGTGGCCAACCAAACAACAAAGCAAAACAAACAAACGCACAGACAGACAGACGAACGAATGCACGAATGTCGTTCCAGCCGCGCATTAAATGGACAGCCAAATGAACAAGCTGCGTTTTTGTTGTTGTTGTTGCAGCCAGGGCAGTGCTGCTTGGTATTTCGTAGTCATTCGGAAGAAGATTTGTCACCTGGCTGACAATACAAACTGCGCTAAAGCGGTGCGTACGCACAGACGCAGAGATGGACAGACGGCCGGACGGACAGTGGGCTGCGCATGCGCATGTCCGCATGTGTGGAGCCATATGATCTCACCGGGTGGTGGTGCTGCTGTGATGTTGCTGGTGGTGGCGGCGGTGACGGTGGCGGTGATGCTGCGCGAGTGGCCAACAGTTTGAGATAAAGTCGAAATTAATTCTTTTCACTTAAGTACACGAGAGGAGATCATTAAATTGTTGTGCTCGTTGGTGTGGTTGTGTTTTTATTATTTTTATTTTCCAATAGTTGACAATAATTTTTCTTTTTTACGACTGAGTATCGGCGTCGGTGGCGGGGCTATGTGGCAGTGTGCGTGTGTGTGTGTGTGTGTGTCAATATGTGTTAATACGCGACGCATGATTTAATCGATAATCTCAAATAGGCACACACGAGTCGAATTGTTGTTGCTGCTGTAGCATTGTGCACTGACATGGCGTATTACGGTGTTGTTGGTGGTGTGCTGTTGCGATTGTTGTTGTTGTTGTTGTTGGTGTTGAGGCCAGCAGAGAGCTGTTGGCGTCAAGCATCCAAGTACGCTTTATGCCATCGAAACGAGCCCAGTGCAAAAAAAAGCAGCATCAGCAGCCCATCTCACAAATCTTAGATTTCAAAACGCACAACAACAATAAAATAAGTAAAATATAATAAAAATGGCGTTTGCTTTGGCACTCGCAAAGGTGCGCACAAGCAACGTACTTAAAACCATCAGAAAAACCGCAAGATCAGCAACCGTATCAACCTGAAAAAGTCGCAGCGCTAGCAACGACAATAAAAACACATCAACTTAAGTAGAAAAAGTGACATTTTTTCATTGCTTCGTTTGCTGTTTTGGATTAACACGGCAGCTACTGCAAACGAAAATCTTTGAAAAATTTTAACTATTCGAGTTGTTGTCGTTTATCTCAAACCGATGTGAGAGGCTGCCAGATGGTGTTCTGAAAAACATTTTTTTAATTTAAAATTTAATGTACTTTTTTTTCGACTCAAATGTTTACCTTTATAAAATTTTCATGCTATATGTACTTTTGAAGTTGAAATTTTGTGAAAGCTTTTATTTACTCAGAGAACCGGCATTTCAAAGCATAATTCGCCTCATTATAGGTTCCGGTTCCGGTTAATTGCATTCATGTAACAGCTTAATTATTTCCCCTAAAAATCAGTATTCGTCATTTGCTTGAATTACAAACCACATATTTTTTTATGATCTTACTACATATTTCAACCATTGCTTTCATGTCGCATAATTCGTCGAGGAAACTTTGAAGGCTCTTCAAAGGATATCCTAGCTCACAATCCATACTTACCAGACATTGCATCTTCCGACTATCACTGGTTCCAGTCGATGACTCATGGGTTGGACGAGCATCACTTCACTTCTCACAAAAAAGCAAAAAATTTGGCAGATTTTGGGATCGCCTCTTAAGACAAGAAATTTTTTCAACGTGGAATCCGTAAGCTGTCTGAAAGATGAAGGAAAGTCGTAGCTCTTGGCGGACAATATTAAAAAAAAACATTAAGCCAATTTCTCTGATTACAACTTCAAAATTACAAAAAACTTTAAAATTATTTGTACCTCACTTTTCTAATTTTTAACAATTAACTCTGTGCGAAGAACAATCATTTTGTTCTCATTTATAAATGCCTGCTGAAGGTTAGGTTAGGTTATAGTGGCTTCATCTGTAAGAAACATACTCGGAGGCCTATTGTGACCCCCGATTCACCCGTTTTGTGAGAATGTGTATGCAACACTGGGTTTTCCAACATAAGTTACAGCACACATTTCAAGTCTGCTGAAACCTATTTATTGAATATTTACCTAACTTTCTTTGCTTTCATTCCATTAGTGTCGTAAATTGTCTCTAATCGGTGAACAGTGTTAACGGTTTTCGCGACAGACGTTATTGCACATTTGATATATTACACACACGCGTCGACAACAAAAACAAAGATGCATATCTACGCCATATTGTTAATGACAAACACACTAACAACAAGTACCATTGCCAGCCAGCTAACAGCGATTTCTTTGACGTTTGTTTGACATTTTTATAGCTTCACGTTCAGACACCGAGTTTCTGCTTTAATGCTTCGCTGCTCCAACACGAATAGTAAAGCGGAGATTCTGCAACAGCAACAACAACAACAACGAAAAGCAACGCAAAGCCAAACCTAAACCCGTTGCAAATTTTGTCAAAACAAAATGGCGACACTTGGCGCAATTAGGCGACCGAACACTTTTGTAATTGACATTTACAATGGCAAAATGTGACATTAATATGTCAAAATGTGACATATCTGGCTCCCCCTTTCGCGCTCTCTCTCTCTCTCTCTCTTGCAGTATTCAAGTATTCAACAGCAGCTTCAAGCTTATCGCTGCGCTTAAACGTTTTTAGCTTCCAACAATGTTGGGTTGTTCGCTTGTTGCTTGTTGACAAATCTGCAGAGAACTTGGAGCGCAGCGAGGGCAGCGGCCAGGCTGTGTGGCACAAGAGGGAACACCCATTTAACAAGTCAACAATTGCCAGCAAAACCATAAATAAGACAATTTTAAACACCTCACAGCGCAACGGCGCGAAGAAGCTGCGCGTTCGCGCCACCAACAAAAACAACACAAGGCAACAGAGCAGGAGCGCTGGAGCAATGTGCTCGGAGAGGCGGGGCGGCGTGCTGGCGAACATTTAAATGAACGAACATGCACACACAGCCCATAATACAACTTGTCGAACACGATCCTTATCTGTCGCCAGCTTCTTCGGCCGCGGCGCGACAGCGCACAGTGGAGAAGCGGTGACGATCGCGCAGTCGCCGCAACGTCAGTGTTGCTAGCAGATGCGGGTCCTCGGCATGTGTCCCTTCGTTCCGTTCGCCCAATTTTCTGCCACTTTGATGTAGTTTTTGTTCTTTTTATTGTAGCTTTCGAATGAGTGTCATTGTTGTTGTTGTTCTGTGTAACAAACCACACTATGAGCGCGCCAAGATGGGTTATTGTCCGTCCACGTTGCGTGCATTTCGCGTGCTAATCGGACACGCCATTAAGGACTGCGATGAATTCCGCGCACGGAGCGTGTTAAACACGCGTCTGTGCGGCTGTCCGACTGCCAGTTGCAGCGCTCCTTGACTCGCAGTCCGTTGACACATGCCACATAGTTCTGCTAACAACAACAATAACGAAAAGAACAACAATTTGTATCACTTCAAATTTTGCGCTTATCGCAATGGCTACATCGCTCCTTCACATTGTTTTTAGCTTAATCTGGATTCTTAGCTTTGTCTTATTTTCTTTAAAAGAAAAACACGGCATACAGTAACAATTTTGTTTCCAAGTTGATCCCTTTCAGACCTAGTGCGCACAATTTGGTGGGCACTTTAATACTGAAAGATCTTTAATAATACTTTTGAATAATTTAATCTATGCACAAAACCAGTCATATCTATCGCTTTAAAAAATACATAAAATATTATGAGAAGAAAAATATATAAAATATTTCTAAGAATAAAAATTATTCATACGACACTTATTTTTCCGAAATAACGATTGGTAAAAATTAAAAAAGGTCTGTCCATAAACTGAGACTAAGGCTTGAAAGGGCTTTTGGCTTAGTCACTAAACGATTTTAGTTAATATATACGATTCTAAGTTAATAAGTAGACAAGTCAAATCGATTGACTTTCTTCTCTACAAGTGTCGATTTGTAAGTGTCAGAGCGCTTCATTGCATCATTGCATTCCATATTCTCTTCAGCACATCTGCCTACTCAATATTTTCATATACATTTGTACATATGTATGCATATTTTTTCATAAAAATTTCCAACCAACAAATTATGTTATGCATTTAATAACATAATTTCAGCTGTCAACCAATTAATTTCCAATAAATTTTTTCCGCTTAGCCATTTCCATTGTCTGGCTGTCATATTGCACATAAAGTTAATAAAAAACACCTCGTCTTTCTTCGCTCCACACACTGTCTGCAGACTGCACCATGAGTCCGGCGACTACCCGTCCACGCAACTGGCACCGTTGCACAGTGCAACAATGCCATACGAATATTGGACAAAAACCTAGTTGGTAAGGTTAGATACGGAGGGGTGTGTGCGGCACAGAAACCGCACTTTCACTCGGAGATCAAATTGGCTCATTAAGAATCCCTTCTTAACTGGTTCTGGCGCTAACCAATCAGTAACTAGTTGGTGAAGTTTCATTAAAATTGGAACTTTAATTTGGGACCGAAATATTCAATTCATATTTCATACTATTTTTGAAATCATTCTTCAAATATAATTAGGTAAGTATATATGTATGTATATGTTTATATTCTTACGCGTACAGTATATAGCTACGTCCATCTCAGGGGCCAGTTGGTTAAGCTTTTAATTTCTTACAAGGATACATTGAGAGTTCTCTAGCCTTAAGGATTTGGTGCTGGAATGCTTACTGGACACTCCGAGAGCTTTCAATAATTTCTCTCTTCACGTCAATATTGTTGGTACCATATTCAATGGTCGCTATACAAAATTTTACAGACTGTGCTGGGGTGCTGTTCCAACTATAAAATTACTTTGAAAAAGAATCCGAGCATATCTCCCTAGATATTTTATTCTATTGAAGAATTTTCGGTGGTCCGTATTGTGTAAGCGGTTCTCTTTACCAAAAGAAGTTCAGTTTTCGTCTTATAACTGGGACCATGCTAAGCATGTGGCTGACATAGATAGAATATATTCTCGATTTCAAACTGAAGTCGAATGTTATAATTGCAAAAAAGACTAGAAGATCGTCGAATGCTATTATTACTTCAACATTTTCTCTTCATTTGCATTATGTTATTTGCTTGGGGAATTAAATGTGTATAACTAATGGAATTGATTTGAATGACTTTTACACATAAAGTAGAGAATCATCGACAGAAGTGGTTGTGTGGTAATCCCAGTCTTCAGCATCTCTCCCCAGCAGTGACCCGTGACCATAGCAATCACTGAGCTGATGGGGTACCGGCCTAAGTAGAGTAGCTGTCTAGATTGCCTCTTGTTTAGTGACTAAGACTAAGGCCATGCGAGTTAAGGATGTTGATGATTCCAGCGTCCTCAGGCGACGACCGAGTCCCTAGTTGAGATCCTGAACGGACGCTCAAAACTCAATAACAAAGCCAACCTTGTGGTGTCTTCTAAGATCAGTTAAGTATCAACATCTCTGCTTGGCTCTCTGGTCACTGTAGTGTCCTTCAATCAGTCAGTGTCTACGTGTAAGAAATTTGTATCATTCCGGACAGTCAGGTGGCCATTACTTAAGTCACTCACTGGGGACTAGACGCCCTACTTACTAACTACAAAGTGTCGTTCCACTCTGAATAAGTTATCGAAGTAATTAACACATTCTTCAACTTTGTGGGAAACGAATTGGGAGGTTGATGAGCTGGAAAGGAAGCACACTTTGCTGCTTCTAAAATCAATATTTTAGAATGTTATATTTTTGAATGTGCATTGCATGCATTGATGGAGGAATTGTAAATAAAATTTGGTCATATTAAGCAATTTGTTAAAGTTTTTTGTCAAGATTCAGAAACTTTTTCAATATTTAAGGAATATTTTTTCCTTTTTCCGGTTATTCAATTTTCCCGGTTATACGAAGCCAAAGTAAAACTTAGTATTTGGACTATTGGCAGACATGCCCAACGACTTGCAAGACTTTTTAACCACTGCTGACATGGCTGCAAATAGGTAGATGAGGTTTCAAATGGCTCACATTTATAGTGTCACTGCTCTGCCTGAGCCAAAAGATTCCGCCTGTTCTATAGACATGTCTACGGATTTGGTTAGGAGCATTCATTCAGCTTCTTTAAGAGCACTGAATGAGTTTTCAAAAACATCTGGAAGAGTTCAATTTTGATTAAAGTGAAGGCTGGCGACTTTAATCTAACCGCAATGTCTTAAAACCATTCACAAAATAAAAATTACGGGGCGAGTTTTTGTTTTTGATTTCAAAATAAGCCTCAATCATTTTGCTTCCATATACAAAAACATGACTTTGTACAATAATACAAAATTATATTTTTTTTCTTATACTAAAGCTCCACTTTTCAATCATCCTCACAAATATGTGCACTTTTATTAGACTAATTTTTCTTCTTATTGAAATTGTTGACTTACGTATTTTTGAGTTCATTCTGCTCGTCTGTGCGGTGTCATAAAAGTTGGCGCAGTGGGCAGTGGGCAGCAATGAAGAAGAGACTTTTTAACTGTCAACTGGCCACCTGCTGCGCATGAAAAGGCCCATAAGCGGTAAAGGGGAATGTGTTAAGTGGCCGGTAGGGCTTGCAGGCGACACGTCGCGACGGCGAGTGCGGCGACTGCGGGCTCTGGCCTCATACAGTTGTGTCCGACTGTTTGTGTTTTGGTAATTTAGTGATTTATGCCAGATGTAGCGCCATTTCACGAGACAATGGAGAGGAGACAACGGTTGTGCGCGTGAGCAGCTGTGAGGAATATCGAGCGATGCGGGGAGCTCCGGTCAGCCGTGAGTGCCGTCAGAAAGGAAACGCACAAACAGTTTCGTGTTTGTTTAATGTTGATTAAGAGAACTACAAATGATTCGAATGAATTTAATCAAACAGATATAATTTAATTGCCGAATGCTATGAATTAGTCAAGTCAAAAGGATTTAATGCCAGTTTTAGTGCCCATAAAATCACACTCAATGCATGTGTGAACGTACGCCAACAGAACTGAATGCCAATAACGATGGCAACTACAACAGCAGAAATGATTTAATTTCAAGTTTATTGACACATCGCTTGGGGCTTTCGTGTGGACAAAAGCGCCGAAAGCGCCAAAGTGAAACACTCAGTCCGGTATCGGATTTGTGCCGGGCGCCGCGCTTCAAGCTCGCCAGACTCGGCAGACTCGACAGTGTTTGGGGTGGTCAAGTGTCAAGAAACTTTGCTGTGTCTCTGCTCGTCTGCGGTAGCGCCACTCTGCGCCTGTTCAAGCTTTTCCCATTGTTTCTTTTTTCTTAATTTATTGTTGTTGTTGTTGTGTTGTGTTTTTGTTTGCTGTCTCAAAATCGATCATACATATAGTGCGGCGCTAGCCATTTGTAATGCATGCATAATGCCCACACGTCTGTCTGTCGCATTGACAATGCTCGATCGTTTCTTGTTGTGTTGTGCATATTAAATTAAATGCAAAACAACAACAACACAGCCAGAAAATGTGTGGCTCAAATGAAAACATGTTTCAAATCTGATAGCTTAACATAATTTTACATTTGCTGTTGTTGTTATTATTATTATCGTTGTTAGTGTTAGTGTTGTTGTTGGCTTTTTGTTGTTGTGTACAGACATTTTTGTTAAATTTTTTTGTCATGCCATTGACTTGAGTTGTTCACTTGTAATCGACACCCAAATTAGGACTAAATTATTTTATTGTCTACTTAACTGTTTCTGCTCGCTGTCGGCCGTTGCGACGCGCTGCGACACTGACAATAATGAAAATGTTTCTTTCTTACGTGCAGGCCGAAAGAAAACACATGCAGGTGATTCCAGGAAATCGCTGCCCACTTTTCGGTGTGCTATTAGTTTTGAGCTGGTTGTGCAGTTTCCAATTATTTTTTTTTATAAAATTTACATGAATAATATTTTCAGATATTACTATTTTGATAAGCTCATATTTTATAACATGTTTACGATGCTATTTGAATGTTTATCTTTCTATTAGAATAAAGACGATGGAGCACTTCCGGTCTAGCGAAAATTGGAAGTAGAGTTGCCAGATTTAAAAGGAACTGTTGAAAGGCATCTCTACACTATAAAATATATGAAATTAAATGTGCATAGTATGCAGCAGGGGCGGATTCAGAAAAATATTTTGGGGGGTTTCAAAAAGTAGATTTAATTTGTATGCAGTTTTAAAGTCGACCCTAATATTTCGTAGGGGGAAGGCGGTCAACCCCCAAAATCACCCCCTGAATCCGAATAGGACCATTTGACCATTGCAAAAAGTTACATATTAGATTTAAACTGCAGCGAAAGTGACCCGTTTGAAGTTTTAGGTTCCTGTTTCACTGAATAAGGTCCAACAGGAATAAGGTCATTATTTCTTCGTTCAACAATTGCTGGCAACTCCTCGCAAATTTCATCAAATCTAGTTCATTTCATCTCATTTCGTTGTACGGAAAGAAGTCCAAATTGAGAGAAAAGAAAATGAGTCCATAATGTAAAGTTGCATAGAAAGTCCGGACAGTCCGAACGGTCTGGACGGTCCGAAGTTCGGGCAGTTTGAAGAACTACTTTAAAGGCATTCAAGTAGAAATTTTATCATAATTAAGAATGATTTGTTTGGTAAAAGGAAGTTTTTATTTGTGCAGGAAGTGTTTAATGCAAGATTTCCATGTTGGTGCTCGGTTGATTTATAAAGACTTGGGGATAATTTATTGTTGTCCACTAGCTTTTAATACATAGATACCTTGAGTTAAAAATATGTCTTTATTTGAACTTTTCAAACATATGAAATTTGTAAGAGAGTAGAGAAGATTTCGACAAAATTGCAAAGGATTCGAATTGCAATTTGTAAACTGGCTCTTGAAAACACAGATAGCTGATTAATATACCAAAGTAATTGGGTAAAGTACGTAAGCAACTGAGTTCTGTGATCAGTCGTGATATCTCTGGCGAAAATTTATTTTTAAAACACTGGCGGTCCAGCGACTTGGACTTCAACACAAACATTACTTAAACTCATTTAACCCTAAGTTAGGTGAAATATTGCTTTCCAACTATTTAAATTTGAGTATTTCTAAGTAAATTTTGAAACGTTTAGCATTGGAAGCTTTCTAAGTAAATTTGAAAGTTTTTCATTTTACGAACTGTTCTACACGACCTGGCGTCAGTTTATTCGAAAATTGTCAACCAACTTAAGCTTTGCAGGAGCAGCTTATGTCGTCATAAATTAAACAAAATTAACAAAAATAGGGTGAAGCAAAAAATTATGGAGAAATACATATATCCAAATAAAATGTTAAGAGCTTAAAACAAAAACAAGTAATGCGAATAACAAAGAGCGAGTGACATAATAACGTCCAAGAATCCGTCAATATGCGCGCGTAAGTAGCTTAGCGTTCGTGGTGGTCTTGCAGTAATTTTTGTCTAATGAGTCGGAAATCCGTCAGCAACAATAATGGTTGGTGGAAGCGGCAATTGACGTGCGCACAACTTGGTGAAGGGGTAACTTGAAGCAGTCGAACGCATTTACCGGTCATTATCAACTGTATGTATGTACTTCATATACGTGTGTGTGTGTGTGCGTGTGTGTGTCATTTGTCGTTGCGCCACAACACCAACAAATTGCTCTGCAACCTTTGGATGCTGCAAGTCAATTTCGATCGTCGTCGTTGCCGACATTTGCAGCTCGTTCTTCATGTTGATTTTCTTCTGCGTCGGCTTCTACTTTTTTATCGTGTAACGCTGTCCAAATGAGCTGACGACTCGTTGCCTTCACTGAGCGCCTGTGTAATCTTATTATCGGTAAATTTTCAATATTCTGCTTGAAAGTAAGCCACTTTTTTGGATATCCAATAGTCAGCAGCCGCCGTGGCTCAGTCGGTTAGTGCGTTGGACCGCGAGTCGCAGGCAGCAACCTCAGGTTCAAATACTGCCTGTAATAACACCTAAAAAAATAACGGGAAAACTCGTTTTCTCTTTCGGTGGCTGTCCTCTCAGCTGGAAATGGCAAACCTCTGAGAGTAAAAATTGCTTATGAAAAAGCTCCCAACCTGCCGTTCGGAACCGGCATAAAACTGTAGGTCCCTTCAATCCGCGTACAAATTCACACGCACAACACGGGTAGTTGCGGGAAGCTAGGCCTTAGTCTCGCGTAAGCGGGCTGTCGTGCCAGTCAATTATTTATTAAATTAATAGTCAGATTGATGCAGTTCTTTCTTCTAAAACGTTTAACTGTGCTTTGGATTTCTCAAGACGTTCTCTTGATCCATTCTAAATAGTGGTATTGGCCCGTAGCCCGAGAAGCTTTCCATGTCCCACAGCTGTTCGGTTAAATTTATTTTCAGTGACAATGACTCGAATTCTGCCCTGTATGATACTTTTTTTAACTTTTTTTTTACTTTTTTTTACTTTCATGACTTTTATTTTTAACCACTTTTGATTTCATTGATTTTCCATAAATTAAAAACTATTATTATTAGATTGAATCATTACATAAGTGTTGTTTTCTATTGGTCGAAATTGATGATGTGTTACCTGAACCATTATTTCATGGTTTGGTCAATGCAAGTTTTGATGTTTTGTTATATTTATTAGACATCAGTTAAAGCGTGAAAAACTAAGATTTATGAAAGCCCCCACTTATGAAAGACCCAAGGAAAAATATTTATCGCATGTTTTGCTACGGGAGTTAAGTTTTCTAAGTTCGGCAGCTAAAGCGTTTAAAAAATAAGCTCTATCGTTATAAATGTTTATAACATTTTCGATCTGGAAATTATAGTCTTAAGAATGAATGAATTGATGTTAACTTACATAGGTTAGGTTAGGTTACGGAAGGGGTGTGTGCGGCAAAGCACTTCCACTCGGAGACCCTGTTGGGTCCATTGTGAATCCCTTCATTTTTCGGAAAAACCGGTGTCCTTCTTTTATCTGCTTGGATCCCTGTAGATCCAAATGGGATCTTTTGGGAACCATTTGGTCTTCGCGAGGAAGTTGTGTAGATCAGTCAACTGTGCACCTGCTACCTCCGCGAGCCCGTCAAAGAACCTTGCCCCAAGAGTCTGGAGCCGTCGTCCTTGTAGTGATGGGCAGTGGCATAACAGGTGCTCGACTGATTCTACTGCATCCTCATCTCCACAGCTTCTGCATAAATCGTCGGTCGCCAGACGCCATTTGCATAACATAACACCAATGGCGCAGTGACCTGTGATTACCCCCGTGACCATGCGTACAGCATGTTTGTCGAGGAGCAGGAGGCTCTTAGTTTTTCTCATGTTGAGTGCTGGCCATAAGGTGCGTGCAATCTTGCAATCACACCTAGTTGTCCAGGCTCTATTTGTAGCTTGTGTGAGCCACTCTCCTATTGAACCCATCATAGCAGAGATCGGTGGTAGCACCGTGTTGACCGCCTCGCACGCCGGCATAGCTGACCCTGCACGGGCTAGTCCGTCGGCTAAACTTACATAAGAAGTGCTTCAGTTAAAATCTGGCAGGCATTGAGTGACAACACAAGTGTGACAAAATTCTTATGGAAACTTTTTCAGAGCATGGTTTAATTTACATATAAACTAAAAACTATCCAAAAATATTATAATTATTTTTCACACTAAAATACCCGCATTATGCAGCTATCTCTTTCATCAGTACTTGGACACCTCTTTCGTTAATAGATTTAGTCTGTTTTGGCCACATTTTGCGGAAATGAGTTACTCGTTTGTTGTTTGCTCTAATTTTGATTGTTGACACACCTTTCTCAATTTTTTTTATTGTTCATGCCCAATTTTGTGCCACATTTAGCTTTTTTCCTAACCTTGGCATTGTTGTTGATATTTCCTCATACTTTTTATATCATCGATCTTCCAACTTTCAACATTCTTCCTGTTGCCATTAAGAGTTACTTCGATTTTGCAGTTATGTGTTCAAAATCCATTTCCTTTGCCGTAGTTCGATGCTCTCTATTGCCCAGATTTTCTAAGGTACCCACAAGAAACTTAACCATAATCGAGAAGAATATTATTAAAATTAGCGTATTACAGCAATAGCTGATTGTGCAATATACCTATATCAAAATTGTGATTTGTGAAAATCTGCAAGAATTCAACTGAAGCGGTTCTTACTTACTTAATTGGCCATAACGATCCGTTACTGGGCTACGGCCTGTCCCAAAAGTTCTCTGCTCTTCCTTGTATATAGCAACAAATAGCAAACTTAGATCTCATAGTCTTTTCAAAAAGGTATATTGTGCCTTTGGCGGAATTTGGAATGAGTCCACTATGAGCTGTTAAATGAAAACACTTCGAGCAATAAGGAACTGTCTTGTAAAAAACTAATATAACTGAAGTAAGTAAGTAAAATATAAAGAAGTGAATCTTTTCTTCGGGACAGTTCGCGGCCTCAGTACTTTGTATATACCTACTTTTGTATAGCAGCAGTTTGAGTGATTAATTATGGATGAGTCCGAACCTATATTGATCAGTCTTTCAATGAGAAATTCATACAAAATTACACAATATTATTATTATTAATTTTTTTTTGTTAATTTCAGTTCTTTCCTGTACATTAGTAATGATTATTTTTTTTGAAAATTCGAAAGCTAAAATGATACTGAACAGAAATTAAATCGTTTAGATCTAGCTTTCGTCTTTTTTTTATAATTTGAATTGGACCATGCTCCGCATTACCAACAACCGCATTACTTATGTACTGACCCAATAATTAAACATTTTAAAATTTACTCTAATCAGTCTTGCTGCACTTCTTTCTTGCTCTCTCTTGCGGACGGCGCTCTCTATGCCAGTGAATTTCGATACTGAGCAAACTTTATTTATTGGTTTGCTAATCTTGTATTTTGTATATTTTGTAATCTAATTTAATGCAATTAAAGTCAATTGCTTCAAAAGCCAACAGACCGTCAGCAAGTGTTAGAATGTGGTACACATACTTTTCCGAATGCGCCCGCAACAACAAAACAGCCCACATTCGGCTCGTTCCGCAAGCTACTCAAAGTCCTTGTGGGCAGTTGAGTGTTTTCGTGGTGCGCCGAATCGAAGAATTTTGAAATACTTTTATATTGCTGCCACGCACATCCTGTAAGCCAATGGTGTGCGTTGGGGTGGTTTCTGACAGCAGCGACGCCGGCTCACCCCCGAAATTCGGCAACAGTTGACAGTTTTTGTGTCCGCACAGCGCAGCGCAGAAGAAAAAATTCAAAATGGCTACGCAAATATTTGAAAAGTGCTGTAAGCATGTCCGCACCTTGAACCGTGACCAGCCACCATATGTCGCTGGAGAAAGTTGGCAGGCTGCCTTTGCGGGATTCATTGAATTCTTTTGCTTGATTTAACAATTTTGCCCTTTGCCGCACAGCGTACAGCGCCGTAGGAAACTTAGAGCCGAAAGTCAGCGCTCAACGTGCTTTGCTCGTCCTTCGGTCTTATGGTGCCACACATAGTCCCGGCGACATGAAATTAGGCACAGTTCAGCTGCCACGTCGCGACAAGCTGCTGATATGCTCGTTCTTGTTGTTGTATATATTGGGACGATTTCGCTTAATTTCGTGTCTACTTGACTTAATCCCAGACTTAAGTTGCAGCTGATACCGTGTTTTATGAAATCTCGACACAAGTTTGGCGTTGATTTTTGCTGGAAATTTTGCACAGCTGATTGCTTCGAGCGCCATGTTGTGGCCTGGCCGCTTCGCTCACTGGCTCCGACCCGACCCGACTATACAATAATGATGACGATGATGAGGATGAGGATGGGGCCTGAAACGCAATGAATTTGAGTCCGAGCGCAACATTGTCGCGACATCGTTTTCAAGACCAGCAGTTGTTGAACTGTCCACAAGCTGTGATTAAGTTTTTGGATATTAAATTTTGCATTATAACAGACTGCGTTCTGTCTCGATGTTGTTGTTGTTGTTGTTGTTATTGGTGGCGCCCAATCAACTGTTCAAAGTTAATGAGCCGTATGGGTGTACATGGCTGGCTGGTTGGTGGACAGACTTTTCATTAAAAGAAGAGGTACGTTTTTTTGGGAATGTGCATTTTTTCATCGCAACTGTAGCTTTCGTGGAAGGATAACTGTTTCGTGGAAGCCTTCTATGTGGAACAGGATTAAAGGAATTTTTAAGCTCATAGCCTCATTGCAACTTGGTGATTAGGTTGGCAAATTTGTTTTATTGGAAATAGCAAAACTCAGTCTAAACTTAGCCAAGGAGCGAGTTGTATGTGTCCTTATGAAAAGGAACTTTCAGCAGAATTGGGTTAAATCTCAAAGTTTAATGCAGTCAAAGTCATTATTAACTCAACACTTATTAACACTGATCCCTTTCAGACCAAAGGCGCAAAGTTCTGTGGATGCTTTGATATAGAAAAACCTTACAACAACTCATTGCAATCTGTTATAAAAATGTCTCATATTAGTTTAGTTTTTTTTTCAAAAAGAAATGTATTTATAAATCATAGAAAACCTTAAAAAGACAATATATTTATACAAAAATATTTTAAAAAATATTTATTAAAAAAAAATTTTAGAAAATATATAAAACTGTTTTTATTTTAGTAAAAAGTTTAAAATGACGTGAGGTTTTTAAGATTTTCAATCATAAAAGTAACCACTCAGTTAACCCTTTCGACCTCAAAGTTGCCTGAGAGCAACTTCACCTATTTGTCATCTTATAGCAAAAACCTACGATTGATTTATGGGTTTATTTTAAGTAGGCACCAACAAATTAATATTTTTAGAAGTGAATTCAAAGCAAATTACAAAAATTTTACTGTTATCCCCGAAATAATTTCCAATAATTTGCAGCGATATCAGGGAAAGTTTGTGTTCTTATTGAAGTCTACGAATTGGGCGCGTTTGATCAAAACCCTGTTTAAGAATGGTTAAATGAAATCAAATGGTGATAGTTTTGTATTTTTCCAAATATATTAAATAATGTTTCTGTAATTGAAGAATATTGATACACAATTTATTTAAATATTAATTTAAATACCAAAAAGTAATATCGAGACACAGGGTAAAATTCGGGTTCGAAAGGGTTAATAAACTAAAATCTAAAAGGGTTTTAGACAATATTTCCATGTTGTAAATATAGAAATATCCACAACAACAACATAAATTCTAGTTTTAAAGTGCCGGAAAAAACATCCCGCCCTAAAAACACAACAACTAGCATTGCTTGGCCATAAAACCAAAATTGTCGAGCTGCAATGCAAAAAACAAAACAACAACAATTTTATATGAGCCAAAAAAAAAACCCATCGCATTGCGAAATTTCAAGCCCCGGCACCCGAACACTGGAACCCAAACCCTTCGCACCGCTGCAACAGCAACAGCAACAACTCGACTCGGTTACGCCTCGAATGCGCAGCCGAGCGAGCGCTTTCGACGCTGCGCTGGTGGACAGCAAAAAACCAAAAACAAAAAGCGCTCAAGCAAACGAGCAACCACCGCCAGCAGCACCGGCAACAACACCGTCACTGTCAACAACGTCAACGCAACGCAACGCAACACAGCGCAACGCATCCCATCGCATCGCCCGTCCCGGTGGCATCACCAGCCAGGCAGCGCCATACTAATACCAGCACCGGGAGCGGCAACGGCAGTCGCTGCGCCGCAACTGCAGCCACCTCAGTCTGGCCCACCGGCTGGCACAGCTTGAGTCGAAATTTCACAGCCAACAACGAATCAGTTGGCACGCAACTTTGTCTCGCGCTGCAATCAGAATTCCTTTGTGTCTGCGCAAAAATGTTGCAAAAATAATTTGTTGTTTTAGTTGCCGCATACACCTCCGACGACGCACCGCACCGGGTGACGCACGCCGCGCACTTGTCTGTTTAGCATTTCTGTGACGCTCTCGCACAGCGCTTATCGATCGCTAACTGGCCGCTGCTAACTGACCGCCGACGGGTTTTTGTTTGTGCCTTCGGCGCCAAGTGTTGCCAATAGGCGGCGAAATTGTATATTAAATTGGCTGCAAGCGCCACTGTGCGGCTTATTGTTTAGGCGACAGGTTTATTGTCATAAAGCGACAGCGAGCGAGCAAGCGTTGGCAATTCGACGCCGGCCGCAAGTGCGACGCTTGCATGGCCAATTGAAAGGGCGCGCTTATTAATTAATTAACGGCTCTGGCAGCGACAACACAGCACAACACAAAAGCCGCCCGATAAACAAGTAACAATTTGTGGCTATTTTACGACAACACTGCAGTGACGACGCCACATAAACTGGGAACGACAGCAATTTGCTGCATTGTGCTCGAGCGCATCGTTTTGCGTGCGAAATAAAATTCTTGATTTGTGCTTCTTCAGTGCTCTAGTGTCATTGCTAATGTCAAAGTGTCAGCGCTAATGTCAAAGTGGAGTGCCAGTGTCCAGTTCGATTCGATTTGGTTCAGTCTAGCAGTGCGAATACCGACGGCAGTTGAAAGTCGCGTCGTGTGAACGCTGCCTTTGATCGGAATTGTGTGTTTTGTTGTTGTTGTTATTGTGACAAGTGCATTTATTTAGAGAATGGGCAACTCTATTCAAATACAATAACAATAGTTGCCGAATATCAACAGCAGCGCATAGGCCACAATACCATCGGGTACTATGTTGTATAATGTACCGTGCTATCAAAATTTTTCAACGCTGGATTACTACAAGGTGAGAGTCAACTTGAATCTCGGTATCTGACATGATCGGATCGATTGAAGTGCGAAATGGAAATATTTTTAAAACATTTGAAATGGTCTAGAATCTACTGACGTGGAAAAAGACGTATTACAGTTGTGTAAAATCAGTTGAATCTTAATGAACTTCTCACACTTTGTAGCCTACGGAATCCCATTCTGAATGCAAGTTAATGTTTTTATTTATTTAAACTTTGTGCTCTTTGAAACCCCAACTTGAAGTTTCTTTAGAATCTCTACGTATTCGTTCATAAGTTACGTGATAATACTTTGTAGTTGTTGTTGTAGTGTTATATGGACAAGGTTGGTTCCAGTGACGATGTCCCGACACCCAATTAGCGCGTTGGCGCCGTTTTGTTACCACTACTTCCGGTAGATACTATTAATAGGGCTCATCCCCTGCGCGTTTGTTCGAGTTAAAAAAAATACTATTAAGTGGGGTGAAGGACATCACTTCTGGCCTCTACGTGGGTAGTCCGATAAGTACTTAGCCTACAAAAGAAAAACGAAAATTTTGGAAAAGTGGCGATTTATTTCTCAACGTAGTATCCTTTTAACTCGATACACTTGACCCTGCGATGCTCCAACTTCTTTAACCCGTCTGAAAAATACGTTTTCTTGGAGGCCTCCGTGGCGGCGATAACCTCCTCATTCGACTAAAATTTCTGCCCGGCGAGTGACTTTTTCAAGTTTGGAAACAAAAAGAAGTCACACGGGGCCAAATCTAGAGAATACGGTGGATGGGGCAGCTGTTCGTAGCCTAATGCGACCAATTTGGCGAATCACCGACCGATATTGCTCTTTTTCCATTTTTTAAAATCCGCGGACACGTTCGTTTCCTCACGCGGTCAAAACAAAACTACAAATCCAATATGGCTGAAATTTTGATAGTAGCCGTCTACGAGGATGTACTACACGATAGTAAATTTCTCTTACGATAGTGGCACCATCGGGCGGTGGGGCTAAGTACTTATCGGACTGCCCACGTACAATAGTTCCTTAAGCTTGTCTTTGTCCTTTATAAAAACTTGGTGACTGTGGTCTGGAACCATGGAACCAATGACAATTTTTTAATATTTCGACTGCCGTAACGAAATTATTAAAATTTCACTGGCAAGTTCTCCTTGAGTTTAATAAAGAAAAGACTTTTTCCAGATTTTATGATTTTTTTATAATTTTTCAAGAAATTCTCAATAATATTCCGCTTCACTGCTCCTCACATACTGATTCTTTTCTTACAAAATCTTCATGCCATCATGTCAAAATTTGAACTGAGAGGCAAAGAAATCATGAATCATCATTCATGAATCAAAAATGTGACATCTCGCTAATTTGTTAGCTCATGCATTTTTTTCATCAAACCTCACAACATCGAAATTAAGCACTAAACATATCTACTGGACGATCTGCAATTGGATCTATGCTCATAAAATGTAGAGCTAAGGAGTTTATGAGAACGATACGACACTCTTATGCTACGATCTGACTCCTAGGAATTCCGACTCTCAGTCTGGGACTAGGCCTTCTAATCAGTAGTTGCATCATGAAAAGGTCTTATTGCTTCATGTAAGAAATGTAAGATGGGTTTATCTTCAGCAAAAGTGAAGGATGGACAGTTTTTATCTCTAATCAGAAGATTTTTTCCAAATGAGAACGATGAGAAAAATTACAATTTCCCAAGAAATTGCATCCATTTTTGTGGTTAACCTTAGAACCTACTTTTGGGTGGGTTATATCACCTGCTTTTACTTTGTTTCGGATAACTTAGTAAAAACTTCCATAAATAGTGAATATCTTTACAATCTGCTGGTTTAGTTGGATTCTTACTATTAAACATATGAAACTATTTACACTGTTTACACATACTTACATCACATTCAAAATATGTTGAAACAAAAAAAACTTTTTTAATATACCTAAGAAAGTACATTTTGACCTCGGCGCCTTTTATCATTTTTAACCAATGTCTCTCGTACGACGTTTCCATTTTTATTTCCCACCTGAGCCCTAAATATTGCCCAATATTTTGAAAACAAGCGACCGCCCACACATTTCCCCACGCACTAATCGCGCGCTCTGCGTAGAGAAAGTCTGCCGTCAGAATTCCTATCTTGCCACAAAATCTAATAACACAAATTTCACGCTTCACTTCAGGCCATAATAGCTGCAGTGTGGTTGGAGTATCGAATATTGCGCTACTGTGTTTCACAGTGCAATTGAAAAAAGTAGTTTAGCCTTTAGCGCAAATCTGTTGGACTGTAAAAAATCAAGTTTGGCTTTAAGATGCTTTCAGCGCGCTACTGTCTGGCGCTGTGTGCCATTCGAGTGCCAGCGATTTCGATGTGTTTTCAAAAAACCTAAAGAGGGTCCCTGGCTGATCCTTTAATCCTCGCTGCCAAACAGCAGGCCACATTTGTGTGTGCGCTCTTTCAACAGAAGCCAAAAAGATTTTCAGCGTAATTTCGACTTTTTTGCTCTTTTCGCTTTGCCACGACGAGATCCTTTTGTGCATTATCCTTGTCAGCAATTGCTTGATCTGTGTGCTTATTTGACCAGAAATAAACCACAATGGATACACGTTTCTGTAGGGATTTTTCGTTGTACCTTTTTCGCTCGCCAGTACAAAAAACAACAAATAATGATCGCGTGGATTTTCTGGGTCATGTCAGAGTGATTTTGCTTTAGGAGAATCGAAGTTGCTGTGTACCGGTTGATCTCACGTTGATGGCTTTTGATTGACAGTCATTATCTGTGGCTGACAATGAGCGGTGCTGCTGATTTTTGCCGAAGCAGGATTGAAAGAAATTTTAATGCAATTGCTAGAAGCGCTCGCAATTGTCATACAAAGCTTTGTTTTGCGTTGTGATTTCTTTTCGATTTGCCAACAACAACATAAACGATTTGCTCTTTGATGTTTGGACTGCTCAACGACCCTCGAGCGTTGGAGCGGCGATTTTTGTATTGCGATTCCTTTTCGATTTGCCATAGCACAACAAAAGCAACAACTTGAACGATTCCCTTTTTGATTTTTGGACTGCTGAACGACCCTCGAACGTTGGAGCAGCGATTTTCAATTATTTTTCCATTGAATTTTCGCTGTTCACGCGCCCCGCCCGATGCAGCGGCGATCGAATGTTGCCAGCCCGACAAAACCTCCCTTTTCACTCACACCTCCATCGCTCCCGTTAGCCCACCGTCGCCGCTGCGCTCTGGCCGGCCTACTTGTTCCCCTTTCCATCAAAACCGTTGTTTGTGCGCCTGCAACTGTGCAAATACAGGTGTTGCTTCCAAGTGCCGCTACGTTATGTGCGTCTGGGTGTTTGTTGTTTGTGTTTGTTGTTGCTATTGTTAAATGCTTACGCAGTGTTGCTGTTGCTTTAGCCATTAAAAGTGTAAATGCAATGAAATTTCATTCGCTGTTGTGCATTCCAACTGTCGCATCTCCCAGGGCAACTCGACGCACCCCCCCACGAGCCCGCCGGATCGTCGCTCAGTTCGCCGTGGCTCCATTTTTATTTGTAGTGTTTCTAGCTGGTACTAGTCGTGCTGGTGTTTTTGCTACTTTGGCGTGGCGGAGCATTTCTTCTTTTGGCGTTTGATGCGCCGTTTTTGTTTAGGGCTTTCTGCCTTCTGCTGGCTGTTGCTAATGTATTTGTTGCTGCTGCTGCTGTTGTCGTTGCTATTGTCGTAGCTCGGCTGGGCGAGTAATTTGAGCCGCTTTGAGAGCGTAAAATAATTTTCGAGTCAAAAGGAAAAAGGATGGCATGACGATGACGGCGGCGGCAATGTTGATGGCAACGTTGTCGGACGATTGTTAGCAACAATGTATGCATTGTTTGTTAGAAACAAAAACGGTAAATTAAAATGAAATATCAGGCACAATAAAAGCGCAAATCTTCAAATGATGCAGCAGTCGCTTTGTTCTCGTTGCTCTCCTAATGAGGAATAATGCAAAGGCGAGGGGCGGTGAAAGTGCGCGCGAATGGAACTTTGAAAATTTAAGAACAGTAAAAAAGTGTCAAAAATAAATGAATATTAGTTATATGAAGCAATGCAATGAAGGCGTTTCAGATTCAAGATTTTTTGCAAGATTTTTGTTCTTTAAAGTTAGCATTGAAAAAAAATTAGAAGTGATATTGCTGTTTATTTCTAAACACAATTTGACGTTTTCTGTGTTTAACTGTGTTTCTGGTCATCAAAGAAAGGAGGATCGCAGACAAAATTATTCCATTGAAGTCCTTTAATATTTTATACCCACGCTTTCTGAAAGAAAATCTAGAAAATCTAATCAAAAACTAATCTAAATCTTTTGTAAAGCCTAATTATATGCAAAAATGAAAAATGTTGTAAAAAATATTATCTCTATTTTGTAACATGATTCCATATGGGAATTTTAATAACATTGGATTCTAGTGTTCATTCATTCTAGTGTCGAATAGACAACAAGTTACACCAAATCTTCGGTGGCGTTTGTTCGGAAGTGGATTACGAGATTTTAAGACCATAAAAATGTTGATAAGTGTGTGGAAAGAGATATAAAATAGTGTCCAAACAATACTAGTTTGAAAAGCATAAAAATGTTGATGAGTAGTTATGTTGAAAAAGGTATCAAGTAGTGTCTGAACGAAAGATACTTTTAGTTGATACCGATGCGAACACATTGCCCTCATAATAACAGGTCGATACTGATTTTATTGATTAAGTCGATGCGTATAAAAACAAAAAAAAAATAATTAAAAAATCATATTTTTGAGTTTTTAGTGAGAGAAAACACAACGAAACCATCACAAATTTTTTGTATAAATCATATAAAATAATGTTCTTCAAACATTTGTAATGTGGATTCGATGAATAAGTTCAACGTAACAAATAATTTAAGAGGTAAAGTCACATTCAATTGGAAAATATTAATATACACGTAGAAGTAGAAAATAAAACTACCGATAGTTGAATTTAATTTGTATGTATGTACATAAAATAATGAACGAAAATCACATTCAATTGAAACTATTTTTTCTTAAAATTTAAAATTAAAATCACATTCAGCTGGAATCCATTTTTTTTTATTTATTTAATTAAATTTATCTGAGTTTTAACTCCGACATACACATAAAAAGAAAACAATTTAAACTTGTCAATAAAGTCAAGTTCATTGAAATTGATCAGTGTAGCTTTTTACTGTTTTTATTACTTGTACACATATATAAAAATTAAAATTATCATTCAACTGGCACTTAAATTAACATAAAAGTAAAAAAAAAACTAAAATCAATTGGCGTTATTACATAAAAGTAAAATGAGAATTAAAGTTCAAATCTATAAAACTCGGAAGTCTGCTAGAATCCCTCCTACTTTTCCTTACTAAGATATCAATAATCGAACGTTTAATGTTACAATGTAACAACATTCAACAATGTTGTAAACATTTATGGTTCACATATGCAGATGTTTCTCGACAAACGGATGGAGGGGAGTGTCCATGGACAAAGGCGCGTAGACATTCCTGGTCATTGTACCTCAGCTATTGCCTTCCCCTTTGACTAGCCAAGTGCCAAGGCTCGCAAATTTTTGGAGTAGATCTGGCCAGCCCCGCTGTTGTTGGCGTTTTCTGTGAACTAGGCAGATACTTTTACTAAATATTTAAATCTATCTATTTATTGTTTAAATTTCATAGGAAAATGCATTGCATAAACTTGAACATATATTCAATGCCTCTTGATCAATGCGACTCTCGATTTGTGCACAACCTTCATTAAAGTGACAACCCGAATCTTGTCATTGTTATCTCTGTAAAAGTGACTTTGTAAAATTTTGAACCCGATAAATGCAATTCTTTTTCTGTCTGTTCATATTTTTCAGCAATCTTTTCGTCTTCCAATTGTTCGATTTGCTTTGTATTTAAATGTACACAAGTTATTCAAGATTTTGTTTTTATTTGAGTTTCATTCAATAGTCTTTTTCTTTTGTAATGCGAGGCTGTGAACATTCACTACGGGAGCCATGAACAAATTTAATAATTTGACAATTTACCACAAAATTAAATACCAACCAAACTAAATAAAAATTTGTAATTTTCGGAAAAATTTCGAAATTAAAAAAAAACCTGGATGATGGCGAAAACTTTGATTATTGCAACAGCCTCTTTTTCTAAAAATCATACAAATCGAGGAGCACTGTATCGTCTATCAATCGGATACATCAATCGAAATGTTTTTGTTTTAATAACTTTGCCAAAGTATTGGAACATATTTTAGCTACGATATGCCTCGATTTTAGGAAATACACCTCTGTTTTTACACAGTCTTTTTTAACACGGTTTTGATTTAACACGGATTGAAAATAAATTTTAAATTTTTTTACACGATTTTATTCCATTTAGCACGATTCAAAATCTTTTGGACTTAAATTTTTTTTGTCAAATTTTATTTTTGCATCACAATTTTGCATATCACAAATTTAGGGAAATTCCCGTTTTGTGGATACAAGCAAATTTACTTGTCAGAGCAATTGAAATGTGTTAATATTTTGTGAACTATCAATGCAAGCAGACATGTTTGTTAAAGAAATTTTTTATAGGCAAATTAGTTTTTCCATTACATTTATTTTAATTTTAACGCATTAAGATAAAAGGTAAGACAAAACATATTTTTTATTCATTCAGTTATTTATATTTTTTAATTTTTGTTAAATATTTTATGTATCCTAGTTTTTCACAAATTTTAATAGGTTTTAGAGATAAGGAAGCAATCACCTATTTTTGCATACGATCAATGTCTTTTTTACACGATTTTTTTACACACATTTTCCTGGAACCAATCTACCGTGTAAAAACATAATTAGGTGTAGTTAAGGAAATCTTGGTAAACATTTATTTGAATCCATGGCTTCGTGAGGCACAAGAAGGAGCTAAACTGGCCAGAGTGAGTCCTCAAGTCGTCATAGACTGAGAACCAGTGGCGCACACAAGGGGGTTGGGGGTTCAATCCCCTCCAAATACAAAAGTTTCTGTTGCAAAATATAGTTTCTAATGAAATTAGGTTCAAAAGTTGTACGAAAACCCCCCAAAATGAAATCCTTGTGTGCGCCACTGCTGAGAACAGTCCTTCCTACCCACCTAACTACCTTCCGGTGTTCATGAAAAGGGGCGAATTGTAGACATTACGCCATCTTCAATTCCACTGTTGACTGCTCGCAAGAATAATGAGCTGCACTGCGCCGCGCAAATAGATTTGACTGTTTGCGACTGGCGACAGGCGTATTAAGAATTATTCTCGTTTTTCGCCAACGTTGTGAAGAAAATGGCGCCACCAATGTAAATCGTGCGACTGTCATAAATGCTTTAAAAAGAAATATGAATGAGTAGGTGGACTCCATATAAATAAAACATTGTTTTTTTTATTAGATTACAAAACGAAATTTGTTGTCTTTTGTGGGAACCGTAGAAGAGATGCGGAAGTAAATGAATTGTGATTAATGTGTGGCGCAGAATTTGCATAGCAAGTGAGGCACTGGGCTACGTATATTAAAATGTACTAAAAGCATCAACAAATAAAGCAAATACGGCAACTAAACAACGTTAACGGCCGCTTCGCTGCCAGAGCAGAGCATCCTCGCAATGTTTGTCAGCGGCTGTGTGCATTGTGCACGTTTTCCCCGCTCCCCTTGCTGACAATGTAGCGCCGTTGCAGGATAATTTCATTGTAATTTGAGATTACGGCGTGATTGTGTACGTGTATGTGTGTGTGTATATTTATGGGTGTGTGTGTTCTTGAGCGCACATTGCCGTCGTTAAGGCGCTTACACGGGGGCACTCACACAACAACAACAACCAACGGCATTGCTGTAGAAATGTGCAGAGTCGAAAATTATAGTCAACAATAAAACAACAAAATTATAATAACAACAACAATAAAAACGTGAAGATGCCAATAGAGGGTGAAGAAGATGAAGAGAATTTCGCTGCGCATATTTGCTAAAATTTTAAGAAACACAACAGAAATGTGAAAAATTTGAGTAAAAAGCGCAACGAAAAAAATACAACAACAAGAATCAAAACAAGCAACTAGACAGCAACAACAATGTACAGAAAACAAAACACAGACAACAATAAAAATATGAACAACAACAACAACAATGTAGTAGACACCACTTCATAACTCAAAACATATATGTAACAACAAATATATTCAATAACAACAATTCTAATCTCAACAGCTAAACTAATAGCAATAAACAATATTTACAACAACAAAACTATTAAAAGCAACACAGCAGCATTGACAACAGCTACTACAACCAAAACAAGAACAACAACATGTACAACACATTAAGCAAAAGAACAATTTGCCCGCTGCTTACAAGTCGCGTTCGTTGTTGTTGTTGTTGTTGTTTTTTTGTTAGCTGCTCGTTTTGCAATTTTCGTGCCGTTGGACTGCGTGAGCGGCAGTTAATGCGTTTGCTGAAGTCCTTACAATAACACACTGACACCACACACATACAAACAAACACACATATCCTTGTATGTAGGTACATGAAATACAAACAAGTTGCGTATTTGCCGGCTGGCGCAGCAGTGTGACGTATCCTTGACAGCGGCTGTCGCTGGCTGCCAAACGGCACATTCTATGAACAGCGCATTCATTACAGCGAAACAACAATAAGAATACAACAAAAATGTATAATAAAAAAGGAATGTATGGCAAATGCTAACACGTCTGTTCCCGCGACCGCTCCTCCTGTTTAAGATTCGCTGCCTTTCGCCATTGCCATCCCATTTGCCGCTCATTATTTTTAACCACTTCCACGGCCACGTCCTCACGCTGCTCACCATTTTTTGTGCTTCACTTTTGCCGCTTTGTGTTGCACAAAAATGGCGTTGCATGATCCAACCATTCACTGCCATTTTGGTTGCTTGCATCTTGTCCGCGCACTGAAAGGAATTTGTTTGTCCCGTTTTGCACAAATATTTAGTGCTCAAGTACTGCTGCGGGTGTTCGCTCAGCTGCGTGCAACATTTTGTGGCACATTATGTGATTCAATTGTTGGCCTTTCTTGTGAATTATTTATCAACGTTTTTTTGCTTTGTTTGAGTTCTGCAGCCATTAATTGGTAGGTGGGCCTTTGCGCTTTTCACAGTTCGCACAATTTCTCTGCGCCGGTTTTTTGTTTGTTTGCGGCAAGAACGCCCTGTGTTGTTAGTAGCACACCACAGGGTGTTGGCAGGCAAAGTGGCCGTGCTGGCGATACGCTTCGGAGCGCTGCGGGAGTTTTTGTGGGCAACTAATTAACTTGGCAGGCCATTAAATGCTTGTGGTCGAATTATTTACATACTGATTTTTTTTTGGCAAAGCATTTTTGCTAATTAGTTGAGGATTTTTTTTGAGGACGGACGCGTTGAATGGGCGTGTTGAGTGGAGTGGTTCAGTGGTGCTTTGGTGGGCAGTGGGGGTGCTTAGCTATGCATAAGAGTTGAAAAGCTAATGCCATGGTTGTTTTATATAAGAAGTAAATATGAAGTATATATCTATATAGAAGTGCATACAAGTAGAGTGCAGCCTGAATCATTCCTGCTTTGTTTTCAATTTTATACATGAAAGAGCAATGGGCCTTCAGAACTTCAGGAACTGTACTTGAATTAGTTAACTCAGTAATTTTAAATAAAATTCGTAGCAACTAAGGCAACAAAAAGGTGACTAATGTGAAGTACTTAACAAGAAAACCAGTTGGCAATTTGCTATGCAGAATTAATGAATTCTTTATCTCTCGTTAAGAGTTCGAAACAATTTACAAACTTAAAGAACTCAATATTTTCTTAATTACGGACTCAGCATTAGATATATAAATCGACATATATTAAGCAAAAAACAACAAGTTGTATGTACTTAGTGACGGAATTTAATACATTTAATGCAAACATAAAATATTTAATTAACTCATGTATAACTCATGTATAAATGCTGCTAAAACTAGAGGTTAAATACAATAATTATGTAATTTCGGAATTGCCCTAAAACATAAGGATTTATTTTTAAATGTTTTATATATTAAACTAATTAAGTTAGACGGACGAAATTCGAGGATGTGGTAGTGTACATATTAGTCGTTAATATATATTTTTTTTCAAAAAAAACTATTAGAAATTTTCAAGGATATTCCAGAACAGAGTTTTAAAAGGATATTTTCAATACCTTTTTGTCCTTTCGCACCAAAACATTAAATTTTTGGGGATTCTAAGGATTTTTCTCTTTCATTTGATACTCATATTGTTATTCTACATTGCGCTCAATTTTTAAAATAATATATTGAAATAAACAAGTCCTTGAAATTTCAAAATCCTTAAAAAAATGCTGACGTCAGAGAGAAAAACTAAAAACGCAGTTTTACTACGTTTGGCCCATAGTTTCGCGAGTATAATGATTTTTTCGTGTGTAAAATTTGTTGTCACACGGTATAAGTGTTCAAAATTATTAAAAAAAAATTATATCAATCAACAAAAAACTCAGTGAAGGACATATATTTTCTAGTGATTTAAGATTTTTGAGAGAAATTCTAAAACGTACATAGAACCGAATGGGGTCAAAAGGCTTTAGCGTTCAAATAATAAGATCCAGGAAATAGACATATTTTTTAGCTTATATTTCTTTTAACCCTTTCGGAACGGAGGTTAATTTGAAAACCAAAATACTCTTGGTAGAAATGTTCCTATACTATGAAAGTTGGGGCTAGAAAATTATGTTGCATACTTACAAGTTCTGAAGTCATCCTTTTATCCAAGAACATATAATTTGAATAAATATTTTGCTTGGGTGATAAGATCTGAATAATTGTTTTGAAACTTAGTGGGACGTATTATTCCAGTAGTCTCGAAAGGGTTTAATTACAATACGATAACAAAATACAAAGTGTGAGCAAAAGATCGATATTCCAGTCCCGACCACACATCAGTGTTGCCAGATTAGGGGGTTTTCACCCTAGATTTGGGGTTTATTTGTTTAGATTGGGGGGGAAATTTTATGATAAATATTTTAGGGGGAAAATTTAGGGGGAAATATTTTACAGACATTTTTAATTTACGCTTTTTAAAAAGGTTATAGCCAACCAGTTTGCATTTTTGTTACATCAACACCTTGTTCAGATGTATTGGCTAGTGGGTCTTTTTTAATTTCATGTACCAAATAGAATGAGAAATTTTCATGAAATATTAATTTTATGTGTGCATTATAAATTTAGGGGGAAATTTTAGGTTTTAGGGGGAAATAGACTTCATTTTAGGGGGATTGCTTGAAATCCATCTGGCAACACACATACAACATATAGGAAAGCTTGAAAGTTAAGAAAGTCTTCTTCGACTCAGGAACTCAGGACCCTCTAACTGGTGTCAAAACGTATTAATTACTTCACTTCAAACACAGCATCTGTGTTATCAACAAAAGTTAAACTTACTGAGCCCATGAAAAGGTCAAATAGACCAGAAGTCCCGTTTACTTACACATTCAAAGTATTTTAACTAACCTTAGCTTGGTTTCATTTGTTGCCAACAACTGACAGTGTTTACAGCCAAATGTTGGCAAAATCATTTGGTGCCAACTTAGTTCAATTACGCAGGCTGCCAAAGTATTAGAGCCACAGTCGCTGTAAGAGCACAGCTTAAACGACAAATCCTTAAGCCGATTTTATGCCGCAACAGCAACGCTTCAAGTGGTCCCAGTCAGCGTTCAATGCGGGCGAACCAAACACGCACCAATGTGCGTCTAGAGGAAATTACGCAAAACCTGTGCGAGTAAACAGACAATTCCTTCGTTTGCCTGTCTAACAATAATATCGATGTATTTTTACATTCAACTATTTATTGTTCTTGTTGTTATCTATTTATGCGCGTTTCCTCATTTATTAGTGCGACAAATGAATTGAAATGCTCATTTGCGGTGTGCACAGCGGGCGCGCCACAAAAACGCGACCGATAAATGGGCGTATCCAATGACAAACGCGGCAGACAGCCCACTGCTGTGCGCTGTGGCCGCACTCAAACTCAAATTCCGCACTTCGAGTTTCACTCGCACTCGAACTCCTACTCACACTCACACAGCTGCGCGACCAATGCGACGACCTGCAAATAGAGTCGGCGCGACGGACGCACAAAGCCCACAACCAGTTCGCACTCGAAAAGACAAAGTGTACACTTCGTGTAGTTTCACAAAAAAGTTGAAATCAGCCGAAACGAACTCTGAGCAGAACTCCACTTGCCTACGCAATGCTGAAAAAATAAACTCCGCTCGATTGTATAATTCCACTTGATGTGCTGTGCGGTGCGGTGCGGTGCACTCAGACGGCCGGTTTGAGTGGTTTCTTTGAGTGAGTGCTCTGTGTGTTGTGTGCCATGGCTGTCAGGACAAATGCGGCTAGTTTTTTTGTTATTTTTTGGTTGCTATGTTTTTACTTGCCGCACTCCTTAAAACTAGTTTAGCCTGTTTTGCGGCGTTCATAATGGCTGAAGTAATTCAGATTTACTCAAAGTGTTATCTCGCTGTTTATTGGATTTATTGCAATATTTCTTGTTTAAAGGAGAGCGCGCTGTCAAGATTTTCTCTGTTTTAAGGCAAAACATTGCTTTGAGTCTGGTAGTATATAGTATACAAAGGATCGGAGCCAAGATTTCGAAGTAAGAATTTATGGACACACGACTTAAACTTGAGCCTCGAAACTCGAGTGGGTCCAACAGTCATCTGTTTAGGTACAACGCCGTCAATCTTCAACTCTAGGCATCTGAAGCTGGAAGTGCGCTGGTATTGATTGAAGAGTATAAAAGAAGGTTGTTGATAAGGCTAAAGTTTACCTCGAGCTGTGATGCCAATTGATAAGATGATTTTAATCCACTAAGGAATAGGTGCTGCCTGTTAGGATTTTCCTCCACTAAATATTGATAAACAATACCGACTGTACTACGTCAATAACAGCTCTAAACGGTTTCTCCTCGCCTAATTGATGTCTCCATTTGAAATTAACTAGTCCAGGCAATTTTTCGATCAATTAATACCGGTTCGAAAAAATTCAGTTTTTCGGTAATGCAATTAATTCACAATAAATGTTGAAAAAACATAATTTTTTTTTAAATTGTGGCACAGTAAAAAAAATGCACCATAGTGTTCCTAATTATAGTTGGAAAGGTTGTAGAACGAAATTACACACAGCGTCGCTGCTAGATCTAAATGACTGGAAAGAGAACTTGTGCTTTTTGCGTTTTTCAATTTATTTTTATTTATTTATATTTTTTAATTTATTTATTTTTAGTTTTCTACATCTTATAAAATAAACAAATCAACATAAGCGCCACAATAATAAACAAAATATTAAACTAACCTAATGAACCCTCATTCCCAGAATTTTAAAAGTAACGTTAACCCAGAAGTGAGACTGTCAGGCTTATAGGAGCTAAATTACTGAACAAATTTGTTTAAAAAGTACATTAACTGTCTAAAATGTTAAATTTATAAATGCAATTTAATTCTAACATTCCATTAGAGGATTACATAAAATAATCGAATACATAGAATAATCGAAAATCTTTTGGATTTAACACCATTTGAAATCATTAGAGAGACTGTGAGGCTCACTTCTGGGAATTAGGGTTAAGCAAACTGAAAAAACGTAACTGAAGCTAGGGAACGTTTATTTTGAAATATTAACAGGAATCTAAAGTCAGATCTTCTGTGATGACTCCAAAGTTAAAGGGGGGTTAAAGGGGTGAGTGGAGGCGTTTTATGAGATTCACTTGTTGCAGAATACTTCTTCAAACTGCCACACCACTGCAGTGTGTTCCAAGCGGAAGTTTCAGGTCCTTTAAATTGGATCAAAGACGGCAGTTTCACGGAGCGAGGTGTTAGCATACTCTCTCACTGTGAGGGCTCTAGGGTCTAATTTTTTCACATCAAACACAAATGATGATGAGATGCCTAAGCAGCTTAATATCCACTTTATATGGACGTCAGATCGCCAATGCATTCTGGTGAACTACATTGCAGAGGAAAAAGTCAGACAAGGTGCGACCAATGAGTTATTCTCCGAATTCGTCAGTTTGGGTTCCATATAAATAAATTGAGCGTCTTTGCGGCCTCAGAGATATTAAAAATGTTGGACAACGAATCTGGCCAAATTTGGTCCAGAAGCGCAACTTAAGTCTGCTTAATCTTAACAGGAAAGCGCTCAGAGTTGCTGTTGGGTTTATTACCCGTCATTGCATCATTGGCAACCCCATTAAAAGAATCCAGCTGGGTCCCCTAGTCAACGATTTCTTCAGAAGCTGCAGAGATAGTGAGGAGGAGGAAACCACCCACTGTGTAGGAGATTAAACAAAATAGGGATTTACCATACCGCCAACATCGAAAACATATTCGACTTTGACACGAAGGGCTTTTTGAGCTTAATTTTGTTTAAGTATGATGTCGTCCGAGAGCTGCCACCTCTACCTATCTTTTTAATTACATATACATATTTGCTTGAAATTTATATTTATTTTAATTTATAATTCATCGTTCCTTTCATGTTTCGTGTTTAAACCGTACTTTATTTATTCGCTATGCTAAATAGAATTGGAATTTAATTTTCAGTTTTTGCATACAAATTTACATATTTATAGATTATTTTTATATTTTTCCATATTTCACATTAATATTTTGTCGAATTATTTATGAATCAATGCTGGAATGCTTTAATGATTTCAAGTTCTTTGTGGTTAAAAAATATGTGAAGATAGCATTATAACTCATACGATTTAATTTGTTTTAGTCGATTGAAAAGAATTTGGAAAAATATTTATTTTGCGCGGCAAGTCGAATTCTTCTTAGTTGTACACTCATTTCTTATTCTGCTTTGCTTTTAATATTTGTTTTCTATTTGTTTTATATTTTAAATTTAACATTCATGTTTTATCTAATTAGTTACGAACCGGCGCTGAAATAATTTTATTCAAAATCTCTGAGTTTAAAAATAAATTAAAAATGTGCGAAGACAATTTTATGCTATAACTTTGTATGATTTAATGTTGTTTTGGTGATTGAAACTAATTTGGGAAAAATATTTGTTTGACGCAGCAAGTCGAATTCTTGTTGGCATTTCTAAAAGTACACTAATTTCTTATTCTGCTTTGCTTTTAATATTTTTTTTCTATTATACATTTAACATTAATGTTTTATCTAATTGGTAACGAACCGGCGCTGAAATAATTTTATTCAAAGTTCAGAATTCAAAGAGTTTTTAAATTAAAAATGTGTGAAGATAATTTTATGCTATAACTTTGTATGATTTAATGTTATTTTGGTGATTGAAAAGAATTTGGAAACATTTTTTAAACGTTGATTTATTTTGTATTCTAATAACAAACTGAATTGCTGAATTTTGCTCATTGAAACGAATTTGGAAACATTTTTTAAACGTTGACTTATTTTTTGATCTAATAACAAACTGAACAATTTTTCTATTTTAACAAATTAAATTTCTTCCCATTCGCACTCGTAATTTCGTAGGATTGAATATATAGTTAAACTCTTTCAGGTATTTTTTTCGCATTTAAAACTGCATCGTTGTCTTTTAAAAAGTCAGATTTTGCTGCTGCAATAGTTAGTAGCAATTGCAGTTTTTCAAATGAGAAAGGCGGAAGCGCCAATTCCCTTTTCAAATTGCAAATTTTAAATAACTTTCTTTGTCATCTCTTTCATATTTCCATATGGTAACCCAACGCCCATTAGTGCTGCATTGTCTTTTCGCTATCTACTTTCTCCCAGCGCATACAATCAAAACACCTTCCACAGCTTCCCATCGTTTCCTCTAATGACATTCGATGCCATTTCGCCACTCGTACTTTGCTCCACAAAGCAACAAAAACAAATCCATTGCAATTTTCATTCATAAAATCGTTGGCGAACGCAGCGCTGCTGATTTCGAACAGAAAAAGGACAATAGATGGGCCCGAAGATTGCAATGTTCCTTGCTACCGGAATACGTCGACAATTGCCATTTGGCATTCAAACGCTCATTTGCAGCGCACTTATCGCTGATCGCTGTCATTGTCATTTTTCCGAATGCCAGTTGACAATTTTGGAGCGTAATCGCCGCTTCTAATCGCCAACTGAGCGCATAATCTGCTTTATTCTGCTGTAGTAGGAAGGATAGAGTGAGAGAGACAGCGAGAGGGAGAGTGGAAAGCCTGTAAATGGCCAGGATTAGGCACCAAATTAGGTCAACAATGCGCAGCGGCGACGGGATGAACAAAAATAAATAGCCGGATTAGACGTAATGTTTTTGGCTGTTTTGGCTATTTTGAGCGCATTGAAAATGCTCGAAGCGGAAGCGTTTTATTTTAGTTGCTTAAATTTTTTCAAAACAAAATAAGTACTGGCTGGCGCTATCGTAGCGGAAATGTGTGAGTCTTTCTTTGACATTGAACGAAAAAGTGAATTTTAGAAAATGTTGCCGGTGTCTCAAACAAACTTTTCAACCTCAAACTCTCTTTTAATGATTTCTTTTGAAGTAAGTAAGTTGCTTGCTAGGGCTTCGCTAACCTTCTTTCTCTTTGCCTCATTGCAAACGCGGCTCAAACTTTCCCCTAACCCTGCCGCATGCGTGTCTTAGCCAACACAAACACTGCACCACTTCACATTCGCTTCATTTCCTGTCGCATTGTGCCCTAATGGCTTCTTTTGAAGTTAGCCAGTTACAGCAATGTGAAAAACCAAAGCACAGGCTACAACAATGTAGTTGGCAGCCTGAACTTGGTTATTTAGTCAAAGGAACAATAACAACAACAAATGATTTAAAGAGCAACAGAAAAAAGTGGCCGCTAAGGTGCTCAATCCGGAAGCCCCGGAATTGCGGAATTGAAAAATGACAATTCCGGGATTTTGAGATTTTGGGAATTCCAGTTTGTATATTTTTTTTTCAGCTGACAGTTGAAAAAGATTTTTAATTTATATAATTTAATTTAGTAATAATTAATTGATAATTTTTTCTCCCATACACACACACTTTTTCTAGGAAGTTCTTTTAAAGTGAACTCTTCGCTGAAAATGCTTTGCAAATTTTATGAAGTTTATATAAAAATATCTAACTATGAAATTTTTATAAAAAGTTTCTTAAAGTTTTAAACTTTGAACTTCGAAATTTTAAGGCTTCTCCTTCAAGACATTTTCATTCAATAGAATGTGAAGTAAAAATCCTGCAATATTAATTCACAATCGGAATGTCTCGGCTGATAAAGCCACAGTCTCGTGATTTCCGTATTCGGGATTCCGCAATTGAATGCTCTAGTAGCCGCATAGAATACACATTAACAGCAACAAAAACAAGCGCATTTAAGTTGAAAAATATCAATAAACAGCAACAACAACTAAAGCTAAAGTATTGCCTGAGGTGAGCAGTAATTTCCAGCCAACTGTCAATGTCACTACTAGGACTTCATTTGACATTCGCTGCCAACTGCTTTGCCATTTTTTTCACAAATAGTTTTATTTATTTACGCAGCGCTTGTGAGGCTTTGACTTTGACTGCAAATGCTTTTTTACAATCGGTTGATAGAGGGTTAAAAAACTAAGTACACACATTGTGAGTAAATGACTAATATCTCTTAGAGAAACGATTACGTACGGAACCTTAGTTTCATAAGGCCCAACTTATTGCCAAAAATACCCCAGCTTGGTCCGAACACACCTGGATGCGTATTTTGGAGTGTATTTTTAACCGTCAACAGCAAATGTTGGCAATCAGCTTTCACTTTTGACAGCTTATTGTGAATTGTAATTACACACAAGCATTTTCGACATTTTGTTATAAATTTACATTCAACTGTTCATAAAAAATACGTATTGTAGCAAAATAAATATGAAAATAATTTTGAAGATGTGTAAAGTGCAAAAATAGAGCGTTTAGTCACTGTGGCTGGTTGCCAGCTGATTAAATGGCTGTCAAAGAGGGCCAACATTAAGCAGTAAATGTGACCTTGTTGGTTGTTTTTTTGCTTTCAGTCAAAAATGTTTGCATTAGAGTGGCCAGACGGTGAGCACTTTCGCTGTGTGCGAGTAAGTATTTGAATTTATTTAAAAGTGTGAAGGGTTTCTTTTAAATCTCTCGCACTTAAAATAGCAACAGCAAAGACAGCAACAACAACAAAAACAATGTAGCAAGGTAGTGCAGCGAAGAACTTTAGTTGACAACCGTGCCGTCACATCAAAGCAATGTCACCACGCACGTTAATTGGTGTGTCTGTTACACTAATTCTTCTGAATAAAGGCCACAGTCCCAGTTTCCTTCACACTGTGCATTTCTACACAGCTCCAGCGACGACTGCAGCGACGCAGCGCTGCACTAACATGTGGCCCCACAGTGCAGCGAAATGAACTTGTCATAATTATTTGACAGTTGTGCAGTGCTAAGTGTAATTTTACCGGCGAAAGAGTTCTGCAGAAAACCCACTTCACTCAGCCAACGAAAAACTACAATTATTAAGTTTTCTATGAAAAAATGGTGAACGTGTGCGTGATGTGAAGCATTTTGTTAACTCAATTCTGACAGCTGTAATGACATGTGGTGTGTGTGCGTACAGGGCTGGGGTTGCTGTATTGCACGGCGAGGCGCGCTGTTTGCCAGCTGAAAGTGACACAGTGACAGTGCGGCGGCAAAAATCACTTTGATTTGGCTGGAGAGATGTGGAGAGATGTCCGGTTCTCGAGGCTGGTCTACTAACTATTAGACATTTGTGTGCTTCAGAATGCCTGTGAAAATACATGGAATGTGTGCTACAGAGAACTGTCAATATTTTTGTTGTGGTTGAGCAGACAGCCAAGAGCGGTGCCGGGCACAGAGTTCACGTGTAGGGGCACGGTTCATTTCCGTTTTAATCAGGCATAGTGACACAAGCCTTGCCGATTGTCAGTCGATGCTGATGTTGTTGCTGCTGGCTGTGTGGTAGCCGTCAATCAAAAGTTATATATGTCACAATGCGGTGTAGGAGTTGTGGTTGAGGGGCTGCGCAGCTACAGCTGTGATTGCATTGAGACGACAAGAATAGACTATAGTATGTCAAGTGCTCTACTGAATGAAAGAAATCAATTTGAACGTCTCGAATAAGTTAGTGATGTGCAGACTCCAACTCGTGCGCGACCGACCAGGTCAGTGTACTTCTTTGAAGTCACCCATTTCTCAGCATTGTGGTTTTTTTTTAATTTTTGAATTAATCAGATTTGGTGTTGGATTTTAACCCTTTCGACCCCGAATTTTACTCTGTTTCTCGATATTACTTTTTGGTATTTAAATCATGAAACATTTGCCTAAGAAGTGTGCACACGACATTTGAAGTCGCCACGCCTCTTTGTTAGAGTTCTAGAGCTAGTTTACTTTTGAACAATTTTAACTTAAAACGGGTTAAATACATTTTGTATCAATATTTTTTAATTACAGAAAAAATATTTAATATTTATGGAAATATACAAAACTATCACTTTTTGATTTTATTTAACCATTATTAAAGAAACATGGTTTTGATCAAACGCGCCCAATTCGTAGACTTCAATTAGAACACAAACTTTCATGGTATCGCTGCAAATGATTGGAAATTTGTTTAGGGATAACAGTAAAGTTTTTTTAATTTGCTTTGAATTCACTTCGAAAAATATTAATTTGTTGGTGCCTACTTGAATTAAACTCATAAATCAATCGTATGTTTTTGCTATAAGATGACAAATAAGTGAAATTGTTCTCAGGCAACTTTGGGGTCGAAGGGGGTCCCTTATTTTTCAAACGGAATTAATTAAAATGTGGTAACCAAATAAAACTATTATTATAAAATAATTGTGTTGAGAACTTTTAGCGTAATACTCAAAGCTTTGTCAATGAAAAACTGTGTTTTTTAATTTCTTAAATGAATTGAATAAATGAATACTTTTTGTTCTAAAATTGTTTTAATTTAATGTGCGAACGAACTTCTTTGTAAAAAAATAGTCAGTGGGGCACACAGGGTGGTTTTGGGGATGCAAAACTCTCCCACCCAAACATAAAATTTGCTGCTCAACAATTTTACGCTAAGCCCCCCTCTCCCACAAAATCAAATCCTGTGAGTGCCACTGAATATAGTGCTTCCATTATCAGTTCCGTACAGACATTTGAAAATATCATTGATAGAAAAAAAATCAGTGGAACAGTTTTCAGTTTGGTTCAAAGGGATACACAGCCGAACGGTTCGGTTCAAAATCGGTTCGATTCAGAATTGGCTCAAAGCTTGGCTTGATTTCGTGTAGCATTTTTTGTTGAAAGACCCTATATTACATTTACAAACGATATTTCATTCTTGGTGGTAGTTAATCTCATAAATGTTAAGTGCAGATTTGAATGCCGGAGCAAAGAGCTCAAAACTGAATCATGCTTTGGGCCTTAATTGAAAATTTGTATAACCTTGAAAATTCACCGCATTGGTGCCGATTCGTAAAGGGGGTGAGTGTGATTAAGGAATATCAAGTTTCCTTCAGGAGAAGGCTAATCAATGACACTGAAAGGCATCGTCTTTTTCTTAAAATGGTTGCCGCAATCATTGTAGCGGAAGCTCTCAATGTGCAAAAGTTAATGGATCTCATTGCAGGTTGGCTACAAACGGGTTTTCACAGAAAGTTATTGTTAACAAATTATGTAAAACCATTCATAGTTACTTAAAGAAACAGAAAATTTCCTTTTTCTGCCTTAATCCTTAAGCTTTATCTAGAGTTCAAAACACCATTTTTCTGTGATAATTAAAGACAAATGTCTGTAGTAAGTGAACAGAAAGTAAATGTTCAAAATTCTATTCAAAATTGTGTTTCTTAACTATAATCATTATAACTTAAAAATATTCAAATTTTCCTTGTACTAAATTGCTATGAATTTTATTAAAAACCAGATTCTAATTAAACGCTTTTCATGTGTTAACCCTTTTACTTTACAACCAACACTTACAACTTCCTCACTAATTAAAGAAAAACGTCATCTACAAATAATTTACCACCACTGATCTCCCAACGTACAACGTTTGGCTAATTAATAAAGGAAAAACCCAATGAAAAATATTCGGAATTTTTTCCACTCATTTTCAGTTCATTTCAAATTTGTCAAATATTCGTCTGACCTTTGACATGTCACGGCGGAAGTGCAACATTTCAGTTCGTTTATTTGAGGGGAATGTCGCAAAGCAACTGCATTTTTCATTGCAATTAAGGCGCCTCAGAACTGCAGAAAGAAACTCAAAAATGAAGAAAGTATTTTATGAAACTTGCAATGTGCCACTTGGCAGGCTTCTGTAGTGAAATTTGAAAAAAGTGCAACCCAAAAAAGGAAAAATACAAAAAAAAAAACTGCCAAAAATTTCAATGAAAACTCGCAGCCCGCAAATAATTTGAAAGGTTTCCCTACCAAAAAAAATATCAAATTTCAAGTTGGGTTGTAAGCGAAACACAGGTACGCTGCGACAGCCTTTTACAACGCCAGCAGTTTTGGCATTTGGAATGTTTTCTGGCTGCGCTATTTTGGTGAAATTGCTTCCTTTAATTAACGCAGCAGTTGGTGCGAAATGAGAATTGCTCACTTTTTGCAAATGCACTTTTCTCTGCTGATTTATTGCAGTACTTACACATACATATGTGTAAGTATATTTATTGATGCTTTTTTTTGGTAATATGAGATTTTGCAGACATATGGCAACACCATTTTCAAGTAGAATAAATATATTTAACGCTTGGAAAATTAATGGAAAATGATGCAATTTCTTTGCCGAATGTTCAAAGTTGTTAGTTGTTTGCCAGAATTTTTGGCTATGAAATTTCCCCGAGTGGAATGAAGTCATTGAGCCACGAAGACAATGCAAACAGGTGAATACTTCGCGGCCTTTGACGCCTTGGTTTCTGTGCCAGTTAAATTGCCTTTGTAGCCCACATAGACAAACACTAAGCCGCGAACCGGCGCCACCCATCCTAACGCCCATCGTGCGTCCACTTCGCGCCGCTCCTTTTCCACCCTGACTGCAGCTGCCTGCTGCGCTCTTTTTCCTAGCATCAAGTTCAATGTCCAATATCCACGTTTTTATTTGTCGTTTCTACAAAATTTGTAAATTGATACTTTCATCGTCCGCCAGATGGCCTTGCCACACAGACACAATCCAACACAAACACACACGTGCTCACACACTCATATCAGACGAGCTTGCGTACACGTGCACCCAGCACATAGCACCCCAAAAAGTTTATTAGTTTGTTAGATTTTTGCTACAAAAAAAAAAATTTATATGTAGGTATAAAAAAAATTATATGTACCTATATAAAAAAAAATGTAAAAATTAATGTGAAATTCCTTGCGATTTTCCATGCCATTGCTGGGCCCATTGCCACTTCAGCATAAGGGAAAACATGTGACATACCTATTTTTTTCGTATATGGTTTTTTAAACAAACTAATGCTGGCCGAGGAAACCATGTTTTATTGTCAACAATAATTGGAAATTGCAATCGATATCGCCACAAAGTTGTTATAAGTATGCAACTATAATAATAACAACAACAACAACGGCTTTAACATAACCCTGCATGCTGCTTTGAATTTTTGCTTTTTTCGGTGTTAATGTTTTGCAAAAAAAAAAATGCAAATAAAATGAAATTGAAAATGGAAATAATGAATTGCAGCATTTAATTGTTGCCACTAGCGTTGTGTCTGTTCTAATTGTGGCACACCAACACATATGCACACAATCACCATCACCCTCACCCACACATAGATATGCACTCGTACGCTGTGCCACACATTTGGCCATTTGAAAACAACTCGTTCGACGGTAATCGATCTAACCAGGTTGGTATTGAATTCCATTGGCATAACATTCGGTTCGGCTCGGCTGTTTGGTCGGTTGGTTTTCAATTGAGGATCCATTACAATAAAGTCTGCCTTATTGTCTGTTTGCTTGGCTGTTGATAATGGTGATTCTTTATTGTTGTTGTTATTTCTTTTTTTTCGATTATTTTCGCTCGACCGTTTGAGCTGGAAAATTGTAAAGGAATTTTGCTGAAAATTTGAAAATGTTGTTTAAAGCAGTTGTTGTATCTACGTATTGTCCGAAACTAACTGCGGGGACTTGCAAGGTGGTCGGTGCTGTGGAACTTTTTTCAATTCACAATTTTCAGTTGTGATCTGTGTACAGTTTTTGCTACACTCGAAAGATTTTGGAGAATTTAACTGGTGTTGCAATGTCGAAATAGTTTGTTCTTGCATGACATTGTTTTTACTTCCTCATAAAATATTATCGTGAATTTTTGGAAATTCAGAATTGTTAAAAAATATTAAATCTTATGATCAAAACGAAAAATTAATCTCATCAATTAATTAAAAATTCATCAATACAGACAAGAATCAATACATTATTAAGTAGAGCGAAATCACAGCTTTTCCAGAGGACTAAAAAATCTCAAAAGATATATCAGAACATACATTTTTAAAACATTCTCGAAATCAATATCCAGATTTGATCTCACGATTGAATATCAATTTCTTCGTGTTAAAATAATTAAAAAAAAAATATTTTAGCTACGTTTATCAGTAATGACAAACACATCTAAAATACAGAAAAAATGTGCCCACAAACCGTGTGAAACTTACTGAAGGTCGGCTGCTTTCCTTTTAATTGACGACTTTATGCTCTATAAGGGTTAAAGGTCACTGAAATTGGAATCATGGAATCCTTTTCCAAAGGACAAAAAATCTCAAAAGAGATATCAGAACATACATTTTTATACATTCTCGAAATCAATATCCAGATTTGATCTCACGATTGAATATCAATTTCTTCGTGTTAAAATAATTAAAAAAAAAATTTTAACTACGTTTCTCAATAAAACACATCTAAAATACAGAAAAAATGTGCCCGCAAACCGTGTGAAACTTACTGAAGGTCGGCTGCTTTTCTTTTAATTGACGACTTTACTCTCTTTAAGGGTTAAAGGTGAAAGGTCACTGAAGTGGGAATCATGCACTGCAACACATTCTTAATTAGTCAACAATAGTTGCCGCTGATAAAATTTATTTTTATTTTCACGCTACGAACTTTTTCTGGCATCTAACGAACCTTGTCGATCTTAAGTTCAAAAGTCAAAAGATTTTGCTAATTGGGTAACAATTATTTTTGCAAGGAAATACAAGTAAAAAATGAAGTTGCTAATTAAAAAAAAAGGGGTAAATTGTTGAAAAATTTTGTAATTAATTACACTTCAGAGTATTTTTGACATGAAAAGACGAAAGTCAAGCAAGAACAAGAAGCAAAGTCTGGCAGAAAATGAAGAAGTAAAATCGAGGGTTGTTGAAGAAAAGAACAAAAAAAAGAGGGTTGCAGAGTATAAGTTATAAATTTGTTTCTAGTAAAAACTAAACGCACTTATTGTTACATATCTGCACCTGGGTTAAGAAAAAAATTGGTTAAACTATAAATTTTAATTAATCGTAAAGTAGTTTGTTGAGTTTTTTATGATACTTTAAAGAAAACGAAAAACTGTTGGTATTTGAAAAAGATAATAAGAAAAACGTTTCTTCGAATAAAAACAAACCATTCATAACTGGCCAAAACAACTTGTTGCCGGAAGTTCTTGAAGTCTTTTGAACTTGAAGTCTTTTACGAAAACTTAATAAGTATGAATCCTGGGTGCTGTTCCAGTAGGATGTTTTTCCAGCTCGGCCTTCTGCGCTCAGATGGTATAAGATGTTATTTCGATGATCTGACCCTATGAAGACTGATGTGAATTAAGTTCTTCTGCACTCACTTTCTCAATAATTGTATGAGGTCCTTTTGCTATTGTAGATTCTGAATCTACGAATGCACTTGTTGATCAATTTTAAGCTACTTTGTCAGTTACTTCGTTGTCATCAATGCATTTGTATTCTGGGACCCAAAATACGATACCCTTGTTGTTGCCTAGAATTTTGGAATAGTTCAACTCACAGGGGCGGATTCAGAAAAATATTGCGGGGGGTTTTAAAAAGTAATTCTTTAATATTCATAAAATGCCAAAACATGCCTTTTAATTTGTATGTAGTTTTAAAGTCGATCCTAATATTTCGGGAGGGGTTTCCACCCCCAAACCACCGGCTCCTTAATCCGCCACTGACAACTCAGCTTTACTATTTGACCCCATCGCGATAATTTTGTCTAAGAGATTTTACTTCAGGTTGAATTGCGCACAAAGTTCCATGGCTTAGATTTCAGTCTAAACAATTTTTGCGATTCTTGCAAGAGGCTTCGAATGTCTGGACCTCAGCCCAATTACACCTGTGTCAACTACCTCAGCTGCCTCAGGACAACCATCTATGAATCATATCTGGGACTGAGCTGTGTTCACGTCTGTAAGGACGTACCTATTTAAATTGCGCTTCTTTGTGTTGCTAAGCAGGACTTTAACACTCTCTTAACCTTAAACTTCCTTGGCAGGACATCTCTAGGTAGTCCGACTAGGGCTCGATAGCAACACATAGAATTTGTTTCCCAAAACTTTTTCCTTAACTAAGCTGTTCTTGGTCTTACTTAAAGTGTTCTCATACTTATAAACCCCTTCTATCACAATGTGGAGGAATGAATATCACCATTGTAGCCACCGTTGGGCCGTTGTTCTCATTGCTTTCATTGAATGTTTGTCAAGGTTGCTCTGGTCATATATGTATAACTTAGACCTGCTCGACCAAGATAATGCATCATATATTGGGATTAAAATCAATCATTAATCGGATTCAAAGGATTTTGAGGGTACATCCCTTTGAATATCCTGCAAACCATTTGTTTATACCAAACTTCAGTAAAAAATTAAATCATCAGGATGATTACCCACGAATGATGGTTTCTTACCGATGGAGTTAAGATTCATATTGCATCTAGTTAGCTATGGGAAAGTGCAGTTTGATAGTTGAGATCAAAGCTTCACTGACTTCTTAACACTACAAAGACAATTACAGTAATTTTTAAGGTTTTTCATTTTTAAATATCTGCATTTTCTTTAATATTTCTATCAACTTTTGCTTTGATGGCTTTTATTTTTTTATCGCGTTTTCAAATTAGCTCTACAATTAGGGTTCTATAATTGCAATTAGTCAAATCCGATGTGTACTTTTCAGAGTCCGCACCGGTTATGGGTTTTATAAAAAAAAATCAGATTTAAACTGTTATCTTTTAACTTTGATTTTTCCCGACAAAAATTAAAGTAATTTTGTGTTTTTTATTATTTTAGGCAAAAAAAGCTGTTAATTTTGACTTTTATTATTTCAGGCAAAAAACCTGTTACTTTTGACTTTTATTTTATTGCTCAAAAATAACAGTTATTTTGTAAATTTTATTTTTTCGGCAATTTGAATTTTTTCAAAGGCCGTTTGACCGACTAAAAAACTATTGAAACCATTTTTTCATCGCACAAGTCTTATAGCTCAAAATCTACGGTCTGATGAGACGAGCTATTTTTAGATTTCTTGGAAACAGTCAAAGTGCAATGAGTCCGCAAGAATCAAATTGAATCAATTTTCAGTAGTTTTTAGCGTTCAAAGTTCTTCAACTGTCTTAAATTGCACAACTTTGGCCAAATTTTTTCTCCAAGTGGACTAACTTAATTTTCTAATACTCACAAATAAACTTCCGAACAATTATAATTTGTAACTCAAAACCTCAAGCAACAACGACTAGCGGAAAAAAAATCCCAGTGAAAATTTAAAAGTTCACACACCGAAATTACAAACACTCGTACGAGCAACGAGCACCGGAGCACATCGAAAGGATTCTTGGGGGGTGTTGCCATGTTGGTTGTCAGGCGGCAGCGGTGTAATGCCAGATTGGAACACAAACATAAATGCGAAAGGCAAACGGAATTTCCAATTAACTGCACAGCGGCAAAGAAACTTTTTGTCATAGTTACCGGCGGCAGCGAGCAGCGGCGGTGGAGCGATTTGGAAAGTTTTTCGGGTGGGTGGGCGGCAGGTGTGGCTGCGTCGCGTCAGGCGAGCTGAACGCTGAACGCCGAACACCCACGTCGCACCGGTGGCTGCGTGATGTAAGTGTGTCAGCTGTCAGCTCGGATAATGTCAAAGAGGTTTCATCAGCGTGGCTGGGCGCACTTTCGGCCGGCAGCAGCCTGGTCGGCCTGGCAGCCGCGCACCAAGAAGCTGCGCGGGCACGTGTTGTACGTGTTGTCTTGGCGGCTGACTGCAGTCGGTGGTTGGCTTACGGACTTGGGCAGCGCAGTAGGGGAGACGGGTGTGCGCGCTGTAATTAAATTAATTATAAGCGGTGGTACAAATTTGTTGGCTTTTGTTGGTGTGCAGTAGGCAAATTAAATAAATGCGCTCGAGTGCTTTTACAAACAAAAAAGAAAAAATAACAAGCCGGAGTGTTGAGTCGGTTCGGATCGACTTATTTTCACGCTGCAGTCAGAATAATTAAATGTTATTTTGCATAACACTGGCAGAGAAGTTGAAAACACTGATAAATTGACAATTTGAAAAATGTTTTTGTATGTAAAAAAATATAAAAATTATATAAAAATATAAAAAAATATTAAATATAATATACACTTTTTTATAGTTATTGACACAGTAGACGTTCACAAGTTTGAAATAAACTTTTTTTTTGTATTTTTTTGGTTTGTATTAAGAACAAGAATTTTGTTCGAATTTTTGAACGTTTTTTAATTCAATCACGTTTTTTATTGTGTAAATAAAATAGTAAACTGCATCTAAGAACTTAAATGTGATGCAATTTTAACAAGTTTTATTGTAAAAAGTCGTATAAAGGAGTTGGAGGAGTTACATAAAGTAGTTCTTTCACACTTTTGGCACCATTTTACAAAATAATTTACGATTCCAGTGGCTGCAGAATAAGAAATTTCTGATAGCAAATCAACGATATCATCGTCCTAGCTTTTTGAAACCTTGCCATCGCTACTGATTTCATGTTCAGAATCATTTTCAAAACTCCTTTGTTCCATTTTTCGATTTTCTCTATGCAGATGGAATTATTGCGGTCGATTTTTGTTAAAAGAGTCTGATTTATATTGAGAACTTCATTAGAGTCCTGATTTATTAGTCGAAATTTTGCTAGTCGTCACAGTCGTATTGGCCAGAGTTCCAATTTAACAATTTGAACCATGCTCTCTATCGCTCAATTATGTCCATTGAGTTCGAATTTTAGAGCCTCTCAATGTTGTTAAATATAAAGTTTGAATTTCTGGAACATTCGAATTTTTGAGAGTTCGAACTTGGGAGCGTCTACTGTGTTGTTCTTGTTTTAATAATTGATTGTTCTGGCTGAGTGGCTAATTAACTGACTGATTCATTCATTATATCCGAGCCCAAACCGCTTAAGGGAGTGTTCCCGGGTAGAATGCCGATTTTAGGCGGTTTTTTTTTGGAGCTACAAGGCAACATGCAATATTCTGGTTTTTTGCTTGTTGTTCCTTATTATTTGGAGAACAGAAACTCATATTTGTGTCAAACAATTTTATTTTCTAAGTACAAATTTTCAGTGGTCAATGTGACCTTGTTTTCACTGCTGGCCGATAATAAATTTCGGGAACCAGTAATCTGAAACAGAAATGGGTATGCAATTATTAATCTGCAATAAATTCCGCGGATGCTAAACCACAGTTTTAGTCAAAATGTTGATTAGAAACAAAATGGCGGTCATATGAAAAAAAATTGTCCAGTTTTGCCACCTTTTTTTACCTTTAGAGTGCTTGAAAATATATTTAACAATAATTTTTTGATGAAAACTTTGGTTTAGCATCCAATGAAAACTATCTGGAACATTTGCCCAAAATTTCAAGTCGATACCTCTCAGAGTTGCTGAGAAAACTTATCGGCCAGTACAAAAAATGTGGTTTCGAGAAAAACGCGTTTAAAGTATCATGCGCAATGTATCAGCGGAGCAAAAAGAGCTGAGATTACTTCAATTAACATGCAAAAAAGTGGGTACTGAGTATGCGGATTGAAAAACGACTTTGGGGGGTGATAGTATATAGTATAAGGTACAATAAAACGCAAAAAAAAAAAATCGATTTTTTCAAACTTCTACCCAGGAACACTCCCTTAAGTTGAAAACTTGAAATTATAGCCGTTATTTTAAAAAACAAACCTCCACAAAGAATGGATTTTTCAAAACTCAAAGTCTCAAGAGGCAAAACATGAGTTGAGGTGTTATATGAAGAAACGTGATTTACAGGGCGCATGGATTTCAAACTTGGTGAAAGTACTTCAAATCAAAAATAATTCCAAATAAATGAAAAATAAAATAAAATAATAAAAAAATAAAATCCAAATATGTCGACGTCAATAATGGGTTAAGGTTTGTATAAAAAGAAACTGTGAAAAACATAAATTAGTACTCTATTGATAAAAGTTCTTCAAATTACAAATAACAGTGAAAGAAATTCAAACAAAATTTCGAGGACAAGATCATGTTTCATTCGATAGAGGACCTCAGTAAATGAAAAAGTGCGAAGGAATTTTTGCCCGGGATATTTGAGTTTTTTTAAAATACAGTTTAAAGATGGCGGCTTAGTGCCGCTTACTGAAACTTTTAAAACATATCTTTTGACCCAAATGTCAGAAAGGAATAATTTTTACGTCAAATGAAAGAACTTTTTCATCTACTGACGTCCTCTATGGAATGAGACATGTTTGATCTTGTGCCTCGAAATTTTTTTTGAATTTGTTGCACTGTGTTATTTGAAGAACTTTTATCAAGTTTGAATCAATAGAGTATTAATGTATTTTTTTCACAGTTTCTTTTCTCTTTGTCTCTCTTCTTCTCTTTTGTTAGTGTTGAACTGTGTAATTCGACAAATAATCACTAATAATTCTGTTTTTTCATCAAAGTGTTTTGGAGTCAACAAAGGGTTGAAAATATCTTAAGGGGCCCGAACACTGTAAACTGCGATTTTTCATATGTTTTTTATTTTATTTATTAAAAAAAACGGACGTTCCGATTTACATGAAACTTTACACATATGTTAATAAATGTCTAGATTATCGAAAAAAAATTTTTTTTTTTTTTTTGGCGGCCATGTTTGTATTCTGTAGCTGATCCAAAATGTTGTCTTTTTAAAATGACCCTTGTCGCGTTGACAGCAAATCAGCATAACGGAGCCTCCTAGAGCAAAAAACAAAAAAGATTCTTGAAATATACATTACTGGCTACTGTTTGACGTAGGGGATTTTAAAAATATTGATTAGAAAAAAAATGGCGGCTGTTTGAAGAAAAAGTTTTTTTTTCCGCGTAAAATTTTGCACTAAATTATTTATAAAAAAAAAAGTTTGGCATATATCGAAAAACGGCTAAAAAAAAAAAAATTTTTTTTTCGATAATCTAGACATTTATTAACATATGTGTTTCATGTAAATCGGAACGTCCGTTTTTTTTTAATAAATAAAATAAAAAACATATGAAAAATCGCAGTTTACAGTGTTCGGGCCCCTTAAGAAGAACATGATTTAATGGGCCTAGTAACTTTAAACTTGAGGAAAGCACTTTAAAAAAGAAATCATTAGACAAGTATTCGTCTGACGAGGTCAAGAAAGGGTTAAGAGAAAAGTGGGAAGGAGAAAAGTTGGATTTGCTGAAACTTATTCAACTAAACACAATCCATGTTTTTCAGTTTAAGGAAAACAACTTTTAACTGATCTGAAATGGGTTAAGAGTTCGAGCAGACGGGCGGAGTTTTTAAAATCGATTTTGCTGGCCATTGTCATTAAGTGTGTACATGTGTAACGTTTTCTTAAAATAACAATAACGTCCGCTTCTAGGCGTTACAAGCCTCTGGTAAGTGGGTGTATACCTCACAACTACAGTGCAGGGCACAAAAATTGAAATCACCCAACAACATCGCTCACCGCCTCGCAGCGCGCCCAACTTATGCCGAGGGTGGTCGGCATTGCTTATTAAAGCGCGCATAATCCTGTTTATGCTGTCGATAGCCATATCAGCAACACCATCACGTCGGCAATGGGGGGCGGCAATCGGCAAGCGGCTGAAAATTTAATTTGCGGGTGGTCGCTATGATCCGCATCGCACCGCACCCTCCACACGCAGCGCGCTACCCAATGAGTTTTTTATTCTTACAGAAAAATTCAAATACAAGGCAACAAAAGCCTATAATTTGTGTTGTTTATTGTTGTTGTTTGCCAGCGCGAAATGGCAAAAATGTGACAAATTGAATTACGTGCGCCTTGCGGAAACAGTCATAATTCAAAAACTCACACATATACAAATACACACACATACAATTACGAATCATACGCTTCGGCTCTGTGCTCCTTGGAGAATTGCCTGCAAGTGTAATTCAAGCTGTGCTCAAGTTCCGCTTGCCGGCGCACTGCACTACGCGGCTGGTTTTATGGTTTTATTGCTCGTTCTCCTTCTTTCTCCATTTCTCTCTCTCGGTGCTGTCACAAATTGTGAAAGTGAAATTGAAAACGGCTAGCAACCTTCAAGCAACACCAGTGCAGCACAGTGTCAGCCGCTGTGCGTGAAAAATAAAACAAACACCAGGAAAAAAGCCAATGCCAACTTTTGGCCATGTTTCGTAAAAGTCATCGGCGCTCATAACATTTTCCAGCTGCCCTGTCAGCATTCATCATTTTCGTTTAGCTGCAATCAGCAGCAGTTAATGTCATCTGCTCGCTGCCAAACTCCCAAAAAGCTGCACCGTCGTCAGCGTCGCACCACCCAGCCGCTCACATATTTTGCCGTCGCCCACTTTGTCGAGGGTGTGCTTTTGTCACGCTTATGATTAACGCTTTATTAGCGTTGAGGTTTTGCTGTTTTTCCTGTCACTTCCACTTCCACTGCCACTGCCACTGCCACTGCCAAGTCGTGTTTGACTCTCAGTTCCGTTGCGCCCTCTTTGTGTTGCCATTATTTTGTATGGCACCCTTGGGATCAAATTAACGCAATGCGGTGTTGTTGTCAACAGCAGCGCTGTAAGTGGCTGCCTATCGTTATTCTTATCAGCACTATGGGGGATGGGGGAGTTGGGGGTGACGTCGAGGAGATTTTGAAGTGATTTCCATGATTAAGCAGTTGATTATTTAGCACTTTGGGCAATTGGGCATTGAGATTACATATGTCCTGAGATTGGTTTGGGTTGTGAGAAGCGGCAGAGATTGAAGCAGAAGATTAAAAGGCTTCGGGATGCGCAAGGAGTTCAAGTGATCTGTCGGTAGAGACGAAAACCAGTGTTTGCAAGTGCTGAACTTTATGAGTCTAGATTTCCGAGATGAAGTTTGAGATCTGATATGAAATGAGAAGTAAAAAGATCTCTCTCTCTCTTTCTCTCCCTCGCTGCAGAGGTGTTTCAAATTAGACTTTGACTCAGTTTCTCAAGCAATATTTGTTGCGGAGAAGAAGGTCACTTTTTAAATTGTAGGTTGTGCTGGCTATGCGATCAGATTGTATCGGCGATGTTATCACTATCAGTTAATGTTTGCATTGGCTGTGTCTAGATTGGAAAATTATGAAATCCTACATTTGGAATCATTTTTATGCTGCTCCTATGATCAGTGTATGCAGGGCTTGATCCAGAAAAACTTTTTGGGGGGTTTCAAAAAGTAATTCTTTAATATCTTTTAAAAATTTAATATTTCATAAAAATTTTTATGATCAGTGTATACAGGGGCGGATTCAGAAAAAATTTTGGGGGTTTCAAAAAGTAATTCTTTAAAATTTTTTTAAAACCATTCAAAAACAAAAATGCCTTTTAAATTGTATGTAGTTTTAAAGTCGACCCTAATATATCGGGGGGTTTCAAACCCCAAAAGCCTCCCCTGAATCCGCCACTGAGTGTATAAGTTCGTAACCGATTTGGCTAGGTGTCATTTCAATCGTTCAGGGTTGGTGCTCGTAATTGAAATGTATTCTTGTTATATTTCGTTGGAAAGGTTACACTTCGTACTGTCAAATAATTTTAATTTGTTTTAGTTGGCTTGGTGGAAGGACGCATTGAAGATGGACAACGAAAAAGAACATTTTTTTTCATATTGAGTTGTGTCGAATACGCCTAACTTCAAGGCGATTTTCGGACTTTTTAGTTGCAGCTAACCGGTGTTTTCAACAGTGTTGCTAGATCAGGAGATTGCCTCCTAGATTTAGGAGATTCTTGGCCTTTTAGGAGGTAGAATTGTTCAGGAGATTTATATTTTATGTTGGGGATTTTTCGGATCCTTAGTGGATTTTTGGGAGATTTTTGGATAAAAAAGTATGATGTATTGGAAACACTGGCAAGAAAACATATTTTGGCAACTATTTAAATAGTCAAAGCACCCTATTGTGTTAAAAATGGTTTCGCTTACAAAATGTAAACTCGTTCTATCTCGTTCGCACTTATTGCTGTCACAATCAAATCCCACCAAAAATGGCACTTTTTATTTAATTCATTTGTTATATGTTTTGTTATGTTCATTTGTTATATGTATGTATATATTTTTATTTTTTATGAGAAGTTTATTTATTTATTTATTTATTATTTGAAAAATAATAATACAATAATTATTATCTTACAAAGTAAAAGGAGCGCTAGCTGCTATGGCTTTCGGCTCGCTATGTAAATATTTGCAGTGTACATAACTTAACTAAATGTATATATTTATAAATCGTTATGGAAAGGTTATAATTGAAAATTTAAATTAAACTGTGTATTTTACATTTTTTTACGAAGGAATAAATTATTTGTATATTGTCCGCACTTGTTGATCGAAGGAGGTCGAGCAAGCTGCAGCCACCCCCGGATGTGTTGCGAAAGGTGTTTAGGTTTGGGCAATCTTGGAGCAAATGAGTTACGGTCATTGTTTCGCGACGGCAAAATCGGGCACTTAAGCCAAGCAGTAGATGCTCATGTGTGAGTTGTGTGTGTCCTAGTCGTAGGCGAACGAATGTTTTTAGCTCATAACAGCTGCTGTTTGTAGGGTATATCGGGGTTGTGCCATTTGTATTGCAGGTAGAGTAATGATGGTTAACTGAAGACCAGTCATCCGTTTTTAATGATTGTATGTGTGAGGTTATTGTTTTAAAAATATCCTTTTTGGTAAAATAACCAAACGAGTGTAGTGGTTCCTTTAATGCTGACTTAGCTCTGATATCAGCTAATTCGTTCCCGCGAATGCCAACATGGCTCGGAATCCACATTAGTTTTATTTTCTTTTGATGTTGTATTATAAGTTCTTTAATGGTTTGGGTTAAGTAGTCGCTTGGTAGAGGGTGTTGAAGAGTAGCTAAAACCGATTTGCTATCCGAGCAGACTATGTATTTTCCTTTTGATTTTGTTGCGAATTGTAGTGCATGCAGTATGGCGGTTGCTTCAGCCGTGAATATGGAACAAAAGTTTGGTAGCAAGCCTGCGCTGATTGTGCTTCCGGCGCTGTTTACCACAGCAAAGGAGGTTTCGTATTGTGTTTTTGATCCATCCGTGAATATAAAGTTCCAGTTGCTCTTTTTGTACGATGATGATTGTTCTTCAAAGTATTGACGATAACTTTCTGCGGCTGTACTTTCCTTCGGATACTGTTCCAGGCTTAGAATAAATAAAGAGTCGCACGCAATCCAGGGAGGGTACTTCATGACTGATTTTAACTTTGGTGATATAGGTAGGTTTAAGATTTTGGCATATTTTATACATTTCTGTATTACGGATTCCCGCCGGTACTTGCGCTTATAACTGATGCAGCGTTTTGTGGTGTTGAAGAGGATTTCGTTATTGCCCTCAAAAAGCTTAGGAATGAGACGCATTGTAGTTTCAGTTATACGGTTTTCTATGGATGGCAGTCCTGATTCCGTAAGAATAAATTTGATGGGGGAAGTTGGGAATGCCCGAATACTCCTGCGGACAGCTGCATGGTAGGGTGCCTGAATGAGCTTGATATTGGTTTTTGCGCTTTGACCGTAAATTTGTAACCCATAGTCGATCCTGGAGAGTAGTAAGGCTCTGGTGATGCTAATCAGTGTGGACATGTGAATATGACAGTGTTTAGAGGAGAGGTATTTTACAATGTTTAGTCTTAAGTTTAGGTTAGTTCTTAAATAAATACAATGTTGTCTAAAGGTTAATCTATGGTCAAAGATAATGCCAAGTATTTTCATATTAACTATTTGTACTTTGGATAATAGTGTTGTTAAAAGTTAAACTTATGCTATTACAACTAGTTTTTTTGCAGAAATGGAGAATTTTACATTTATCGTAAGAAATTCTTGTACCTGATCCACTCGACCATTCGGTGATGTCGGATAAGATATTTAGAAATTTCGTTTTGACGACTTCTAAGTTTGAAATTTTTGTAAAAATTATAACGTCATCTGCGTATATTGCGTGATCGATTTGTGTTTGCTTTGTTATAATACTACTAATTTCATTAAAAGCGATGATGAATAAAACAACTGACAGCGGCGAACCTTGCGGTATGCCGTTGTAGAGATTCTGTGTGTCGGAATAGACGTTATTTACTTTTACTTTAAATCTTCGCCCTGTTACAAAGCTTTTGACAAAGTGAAAAGTCTTATGGCCGACTTTCCACTTTAGGAGTTGCCGTAGGATTACATGGACTCCGACCCGATCAAAAGCTTTTTCGAAATCGAGACTGAGAATGGTAGCATGATTTCTGTGCGATAAAGCTGAAGATAAGTAGTGCTCTACGTGTAATAAAGCGTCAGTTTTTCCATGTGATTTTTTGAAGGCAACTTGATGTGGACTTATAAATTTATTTTTAAGAGCAAACCACATGATTCTTTTAGCCATTATTTTTTCCAAAACCTTTCCGGGACAGGGGAGAAGTGAAATGGGGCGAAAGCCGGATATATCTGCGATGGATTTGTTTGGTTTTGGAATGGGTATAACAGTTGCAGTTTTCCAGACAACGGGGTAAAAGCCGGTATCTAAGATTTTATTGTATAAGATGACCATTCTGTTCACTAAAGATGGAGGAATATGTTTTAACATGTCATAAGAGATTCTGTCTTGTCCTGGAGTTTTACCTCGCATAGAAGCTATCGTATCTGAGAATTCAGATGTTGTTATTTTTGAGTCTAGCCAGCGTGATTGAATTGTTGAGGTAGATGTGGAATAATTTAAATTTAAAATTGCTGCTTTATCGGAAACAAAATTATGGTGAAAGTTGGAGTCATTTGAATAATTAGACCAACATTTAGCGAAGTGGTTTGAAATTTCTTTTGGGTCATTAAGTTGCATGTTAATTTCGTCTGTTATGAACTCAATTGGAGATCTCGTTTGAGTACCCACTAACATCCGAATATCTGCCCATAACCTCTTTGGGGAGGTGGATGGGTTAATAGTTTTTGTAAGGTTTTCAAGGCTTTCCCGTTTGGCGAATTTTAGATTTTTACGGAATTTTGCGTTTGCAATTTTGTATTTAATTAAATTGTTATATGTACGCGTACGTTTGTACTCTGACCAAAGTTTTTGCTTTTCCTTGCGAAGGTTCGACAAATTAATGTTCCACCAGGGTACACTGGTTTTGAGGTATTTGGGTTTTGTTTGCGGAATTGACAAGTGAGCAGCTGTGCGTATAATTTTCTGAATATTGGCGGTCTCTTTATTTATATTGCTAGAAACTGGATGTAAATCGTTTGTTTTGATTGCAACCTCAGAAAAACTTTGCCAATTAGCTTTATTAAGGATAAATTTTGGTTGACTAACGAATTTGTTCATGCTGGTATTTGAGTTCAACTGTGTTAGGACAGGAAAGTGATCACTGCCGTGCAGGTCGTCCAATGTTTTCGAATTTAATTTTGGCGCAATTTGAGCTGAGCAAAGACTTAGGTCAATGTTGGAGAGGGTGTTATGAGTTGAAAAGTGCGTCGGCGCACCATCATTTAGTACAACAAAGTTGTGAGAAAGAACAATATCCTCTATTATTTTTCCTCGTTGGTTGCAAGTCGAAGAGCCCCATAGGGGACTCCACGCATTGAGGTCGCCAAGAAGTATAATTGGTGTGTTGAAAAGACAAATAATGTCGTTTATATCTTTGCATGAGAAACGTTGGTGTGGAGGAATGTACATCGATAGAATAGTGAAAGTGGTTCTGAGTTTGATTTCAATTGCTATTGTTGCTATATGTGAAACAACCGGTATACGTTTGTGTGGGATATTGCATTTGATCAGTACACCTACACCTTGCTTTGCATAGTTGTTATTGGGGTGATTAAGGAAATATCCCGTGTAATTTTTCGGAATAGGCGGATTGTTATTTACTTTGATATGAGTCTCTTGAAGTGCGATAAAAAATGGGGAATATTCTTTGATTAGAATTTGTAGCTCGGCAAAGTTGTTGTAAAAGCCTTTCATATTCCATTGTAGAATATTAAACATTACAACGTTATAAACAGAAACTGTGGAGTATCTGGGAACGGGAGCGAGAAGGCGTATATGAGTTAGTTGAGTGTGAGATGACTAGAGAATGAAACAAAAGGAAAGGAACAAACGAGATAGGGAAATAAAGAGAAAGGAAACAGAAGAAAGGAACAAAACGAGATAGTGAGTTAAAGCTCGTCGTCTGAGATTTTCATGTTGAGAGTTGGTTTTGACTTGTTACTGAGAGGTTTGGTTTTAGTATCAATGGAAGTGGAACTTTTGTTTAATGTGGATATGCCTTTAGGAGACATAAGAGATTTTGCATTAGCATTTGATTTAGGTGATTTGTTAATCGGAACGGTAAAAGTGTTTGATGGTGTTATTGTGGGAGTTTCTTTAGTGTTTAAGAGAAGTGGGTTGATGTTGGAAGTAGTACTTGGAGTGGCGGTAATTTCTGGAAGATTTTGTACATAATTGTTTGTATGTTGAAGTAGTAGACGATCAGAGATTGTTTTTTCAGTTTGCGAGTCGCTTTGCGTCTGACTTTTGAGCATAGAAGCGAAGGAAGGAGAATTGTTGGACAAAGAGGGAATTTGCGCTTTATATATTTTTACAGCTTCACGCATGGAGCATTTATTTTCGGTTTTAATTTTCAGCAGTTGCTTTGCTTCAATGAATTTTGGGCAAATTTTGGATGAGGCGGCATGTTCGCTAGTACAGTTGATGCAAAAGGTTCTAGTGCAGTCAGAAGGGGCATGAAAAGGGAGTGCACATTTTTCGCAAGAAGGAGTAGACTTGCAGCGTTTTGCTGGGTGGCCTAAGCGTTGACAATTTCGACACCTCATTGGGTTTGGAAAATACGGTCTGACTTTGGCCGCACGCCAAGAAATTTCGACCTTTTCTGGTAGATGATATCTGTCGAATGTCAACAGTATAACACCAGTTGGCATGCTTTTGCCGTCGAAAGATTTAGTGAACTTGTAGATGGAAACGACACCTTGATCTTTTAAATTGTCTATTATTTCTTGTTCGGGGATATCGTTAAGGCACGGTGCGTAAACTGTGCCCTTTGTGAAGTTGAGACTTTCTTGATACTTAACCTGTACTGAACAGACGTTGTGAAGATTACTTGTTGATAGAAATTTGCCGGCGATTTGTGCGTTTTTTACCAGTAAAAGTAGGTTTCCGTCGCGGAGTTCATTAATGGAAATCACCTCTTTGCTGATTAAATTGATTGCCTTGTGTACTGCGAAACATGAATACTTGGATAGTGGTTTTTCACTGTTCACTGCGGATATTATTATGAATTTAGGATTTTCTTTTTCGATTCTCGGAAGACTGGGAAAACAGTCCAGTGTTTTATGGATAACTTTTTTTCTTTTAGCTTGCGGGCTGGAGGAGAGAATAGAAAATCTATTCTCCCCTAAGTTGGGGGGCCCGGGGGCCATGTCAAAAGAAGTAGTGGAAAGCTGTCGCGATATAAATAAAATTTACACCGGTGAGAAAATTTGAACAAGCTTAGTTTGGGGTGTCGAAATAAAAAATACGAAAGGTGTGAGAGAAATAACTAGAGAAGAATACGTCTGCGCACTACGAGAGATAGACGAGAACTGTTGTGAGAAGTTTAAAATGACGCGATTATAAAAAAAATGTTAGGAGATTTTTTTAACTTTTGGCAGGAAATTTCAGTTTTTTCTAAGATTTAGAAGAAATTCATTTCAGGTATCTGGCAGCACTGGATCGTTGGGGGAGGATTGCCGAACATTATGGCGATTGATCAATAAAAGCTTTTGTTTTTAATTCAGTTTGAGTTTGAGTTTCAGTTTGAGTTGTTGAACTGATAATAAAAATCTTCTGGAAAAAATATAGGCAGATTTGTTAAAATATTATTTTGTCTCCCAACTTCAAGCAATCTATTCTTATAAATCTTATTTACTTTTGAAACTGAAATCGCTACAAAGTAGACGTTTTTAATTATTATTATTAATTAATTAATTCGTTAATTAATAAGTTATTAGTTCTTTAATGTTATAAAGAAGAGAAATGAATCCACTGAAAGCTATACACTAACGATTTTATAAGTTTGGCTGATGTTTGAAACACTTTGAAAAACTCATATCGGCGGTTAGCTGCGATAAGTCGATTTGATCTAACAATATCCAACAATTTTTACTTTTCCCCTTTTTCCCTCGAAGCGCAGAACTTGGATAAACAAAAGTTTTATACAGGCCACTCATGCGCACAACATTAATTATGTATTTGACTTTGAATCGATCGATTTTCTGTTTATTTATAGAGTTGCCAGCCTTTGGCTAACCAAACAGAAATTTATAACAGCAATAAAATCAACAACAACTGCAATAATACAGGCAGGCAGCAGGCAGGCTTTTTGCGCCCTTAAACCTGCCGTCCAGCCGAAGCCCAGTAGCCGAAGTAAACAAATTCCTAAATAATTTCTTGGCTTTGTTTGCATGTAAACAAAAGCGGCGACTGCGGCGGCGAAGATCGCTGAAAATTGTTTGAAAATGCGGTTGCAGCAATTTATGTAAATGCTGCTGCTGTTGCTGGTGTCGGGCGGCTGGTCATTGTTTTCGTTTTTATTGTACATCATACATAGTTGTTGTTGTTGTACAGCTTTATCACTGCGTATGGCCACCATGTCGATTCCACTGAAGCGCGCCGCCCGATCGACGCTGGCTGCTGGTAGCTAACTGCAGTTGTTGTTGTTGGAGGTTTTTATTGTGCAATATTTATGCGGTCGCTGCTGTTCAGATTTTTAATGCTTTTATTTCAACGAAATGCTTTTTGTGCGCATGCGCACTGCGCATTTCGGTTTTGAAGAGCGCAAAAAGGCGACAAAAATTTGCATTGAAAATTTCTAACTGTTGCCCTGACGCCGTGCTCCAGTTTTTGCATAATTTGCACAATAAATTAATTTATTAGTCTGCGCCCAGTGTGACATTTCCGCTTGACAGTGAATGTGCCGCTGACTGTTGGCTGTCATCATCGCCTAAATATGTCAGACAATGCAAAAATATTCATTAATTTTTTTTGCTCCTACTTATTTATTATAATTTATAACTGTGCATGTTGTATTTGTTGTTGTTTTTCGCCTCATATAGCTGACCCATTTACGGCGCCGCAATGAGCAATTAGCGACAATTGTTATGGGAATTGTTTTTGCTAAAAAGTTACACATTACAAAATGCAGCACATTGGTCTACGAATGTTGCAAAGTGACGCTCAAAGTGCATTCAACACATTTTTGTTTTCAGCAACAGCAAAAGTTCAAATCAGCAAAGTTTTTATTGTTTGAAATATTTTCAGTGTTGCAAGAATGAAATCAGCGCAATTTCTATGGCTTGTGGATAGTTACTTAAGTCTGAGTGATTTTAGCCTGGTAAGAATTGTTGTTGGTGGCATATAACTTATATGGAAATAATGCATAATAGAATGATTTGTATTAAAAGCTTCAACTCAAAGTCTGAGTTAATGATGTAAGGACATTGAGCAACATTTTAATGCACAAAAAATTAGTTTGTTCATTAAAATTTGTTTTTTTGACTTGAAAGTATTCAGCACTTGTCACAAATCTTGTTTAGCAGGGCATGGTTTGTCTTAAAATTTTAATATAAAACCTGACTTTAACTTCCAATTGGCGAATTAGCGACACTGATATCTTCCCTTCAAACCAGAGACCTAAAATAATTATTATCCATATTTTTGGAAATAAAAAATTGCCGTAGTTTAAGAAATTTCTAAAAATATTGCTTTGTAAAAATTATTCCCAATTAGAAATTTTTTTACGTGATCTGTAACTATTTTCATGTAATAAATATTTTTTAGTTGCATAATAACTGTTATCAGGAAGTATATTTTTCGGTGTCGATAATTATTATTTTGGGATTTTTTTTTACGGTGCTAACTTTAATTTATGACTTTTTTTACTTACGTTACCGATAACTATTATTTTGATAATTTTTTTTACGTTATCTACTTCATAACTTTTATTTATAATTTTTTTAATTTACGTTGTCGATAGTTATTATTTTGAAAAAAACATTTCTTTTACGTTTAATTACCACATTTTGGGTATGAATTTATTTTCAATTGTTTCGAATTGACAAACGCAAATTAACTGCAGAAAACCAATTTCTACCAACAACTAAACAATTAAAAATGTGATAAGGCAACGTAAAAAAAATGAATTCTTTAATAATTCTTTAATAAAGTTATGAAGCAACGTAAAAGAAATTTATTTCAAATAACAGTTATCTTTATCTGCAAGCACACAATTTTTCAGAAGAGTGGAAAAGCGATTCAGTCGCTAACTCTAAAAGTATAAATCAATCAATCTGCTAGAATTTTTATAAAAACGAAAATTAGATCCTAGAACCTAACCTAACCTAACCAAAATGGAGATACATTTTTGTATGATAATTTGAGATGACAGATATATGACTGCAGTGGTTCACACAGGGTGGTTTTGGGTTCAAACCCCCAAACACAAAAAATTGCTAGTACAAAATATGGTTTCGAATGGTATTCGGCTCAAAAGTTGTACTCAATTGAAGTGGCAACTTCAACCTCATCAGTTAGCTTCTTTATAACCTCAGTCGATTGAAAATGATGTCTTCAAAGTGATTATTACTTTCTCAATATATGATTTTTGTTGAGTTAGTGTTCGAATTCTGAACCTCAGATCCGTAAACCAACGCACTGAGCCACAGTGTCCTACCGTTTCGATATCTGGGTATCATAAGATAGTTGACGCCAATTTTGTGCCAAATGGCGCTAAATTTTTGCATTATAACTCAGCACAGTGTAATTAACTATTAATTAATTAACAGATAAAATATAGCTCATCGGCAATTTTTTGGGTATCTTTACTGTTAAGAATCGACTTATCCACTATCGATATTAGATGAAGTCTTTTAATACCTCAAAGTTACTTTTTAATCAAACTTTACTTTACTGGTTACTTTTAACCAAAATGGCTTAATTTTTTGGGGCTTGGTTACTTGATTACTTTTATTTGTATTTGATGACATTTTGTAAGTGACTTCTAGTATAAGTATGTGGTCCTGATTTTGTAGCGAAGTAAGATGCGAACTTTTTTGTTTTTTGCTCGCATATATTTTTACTGGGAAAAAAAATTAAAAATTTGATGCAATATATGGCCGTGTGATTCTTATGCTTGTTGTTGTTTTTTGTGTTTTTTTGCTTACACGTTTCGCCCCATCGAAACTAAACCTTGTCAAATGAGGGAAGAATGAACCGAAAGACTAAAATGCCGTTTTTTTTCACATTCTTACATTTTGGTTACTTTTCTAGAAAAATTTAGCTAGCAAAATTTTGGTCGAGGTGCATCCGTGGTAATAGCTATAAACAGATTCAGATGCTTTCCTTGTTGTTTTAGCTGGAGAGTGTTTCTCGCGATACTATTTTTGGACAATTAAATTTAGGGCATCGATATAGGCCAGTTATCTCCAGGTTGAAGTGAAAGCAGTGTTAGTAAAGAGAGTCACCTTGTTCGATACTTTGTTGCGTATTGAACTCGGTTCAATTTTCCTCAATAGAAGAAATTAAAAATTGCGTAAATAGCAATTTCTCGGCTTCTTCTCAAATTTATCTAACTACTAGTAATCTCTCTATTCCAATTTCAATTTGAATCCCTAAATACCAAAACTATGTACCTTCAAATATTTCATTACTCCCAATGCTTTCCTTTCATTGATTTAATTGTTTTACTGCAATTTTCATGCCGCCTTTGAAACAAACAACATAGAGACTTGTTTTCATTGAAAATTCATTTTTCTGCATAGTTGACCACCTCACAAGTTTAGCTACATTGCGGCCGCCCCCTTGTAGAACACTGCCAATGCAATGCAACATTTACTGCAACTCGATGCAATGGAGCGGCACGCAATTGCAAGCAATCACGCCAACAAAATCAGCAACAACAACAATAAAGCAACAACAATGCTGCAAGAGGGAATTTTCAAATGTAATGCGCCATAAAGTGTTGTATTTGGCCACAGCGGAGCATAATGGGGCTGCAGAAACTACTTGAAGCTATGAGGAATAAAATAATTGTGGGGCTATGCGTGAAAATGTGTTGGGGTCTTTGCAAATGCCAATGTAAAGTTTGTTAGTTTTTTTCAATCAAATAAAATGCCAATTGCGTCGCTTGAAATTGCGTGAATCATGAATATCGCGGCATAGATTAAGTTTTAGTTTTAAATCTGGCAACGTTTTCTGCCGAAGTTTTTACATAGTCGAGTTCACAAGTCTTAATAGTTTTTCTTCTTAGTTGGTTTCTTTTCATTGTTGCTTAGTAGTTTTTACTGAAACGCAGCTCTGGATTTGGTTTTTTTTGAATACAATTCAATTGATTCCTTAGAAATAATTTTTAATGGCAAAGTTCTAATCACTTTTATTGGTGTTATCACTGCGTTGGGGTACTTTGTCTTTTTATCCTTTTTTAAAAGTGATCTTACTATAGATCTGTTAATATAATAGACAACTTGCTGAAGTTTGTTTAGCTATCTCGCTGATTTGAAGACATAGAAGAAAGACCCATTGATCTCGTGGTATCACAACAATCACAGCCGTCTAATGGGCCAATTATCCGAGAAGCAAAACATAAACTTAACCGTAACTGTAAATTTAGAAAATTTTAGCAGTTACCCAAAACTTAGTTTTCGTAAACATAACCTTAGAAATCAGCTGATTTTCCTTGCTGAAAGAGAGAAATACATATAAAGCCACTCAGTTTTTATGGACCTTTTTTTTACTTAATATTATTGAATGTAAGAGCATTCAACGACTTAAAATATTGATATATGTATTTAAAAAATAATAGGAATTTTATTCAATTTTGTATGTTTAATAATTTTTGGTAATTTTTTGATTTTCCAATTCATTCGGAGCAGAGTGGCAACATTTCGCTGAGCGAAACCATTAGCTGATTGCGTTTTCTTTAAACGTAAACTTAGAAACCAAAACGAAACAGATTTCTAAGTTTACGGTTAAGTTCAGTAAGCAGTTTAATAGCTGTCGGGTATGGCAGGTCGTGTCAGCTGACACATCAAACTAAGTTAAGTCTCGGGTAACTGACCCATTACTTTATTGCCTGTTTTAGATGCTTTCCCAAAATATTCTGCCTTATATTTTACTTTACTTTATTTCACTTTACTTTTCGTGTGAGTTGATCCCTTTTTGGGTGGGAAATTTTTACAAGGATTGGTGGACCAAAATCTACCAGCCTGCTAGATTCTTACCGACTAAACACTTTTTGTTCGGGGATTTGCTGAAATGTACCACATAACTAGTGCGTCCCCATAAATTTCGTAATTTTTCAATATTTTTATTTTATTTCGTGATTAGTCACCCGTAGGTTTGTTGAACTTAATTACCCCCCTTCCAATCACTTCGTCATTCGTTATATCTAAATGATAGATTTTGTGACTAATGGTCACAGAAATCGATCTCTCCGGCACTTTGACTTGTTTAATGTTGGTTTCGTCAAAACGAATCAGGCTTTAAATGCTTCTCTTATCCGAGCTCTAATAGAATTTAATAAGATCTCAAAGAACTCTTTGGTAGACTTCACTATTTCTAAAACAATATTTTTGAACTTTTTGAACTCTGTTTTTAATTAAGTTATCGATTGTTTTGTAATATTATTTTGTTATTTATCAATGATGCTGTTCTTTAGTAGTCAGTAAGCAAACAATTATTCTTTGACTAATTAAAAATAAATGAAATGAAATGAAATGAATTCTACTTTTCAACCCGACAGCATTTTTCAATTGTTTAAAATCGCCTCTGTCCTTTTAAACAATAAAACCCATTCCAATCGAGCTACTGAAACAAAGTGTCAGAATTTTTGTGTCTCCATGAAGTTTGTGATTACTCTGTCGAATTCATTGACCCCTCTTCAACCACTTTGTCACTTGTTATATAAAAATAATAGATTCTTGTGACTAATAGTCACAGAAATCAACCCGAAAGTATTTTTAATCTACGTACCCATTTCCTGGACTACTCTAGGCACATTGTTTAATCGAACTGAAACGAACAAAGTGTCAGAATGTTGCAAAAATTGTTTCAATTATTGCTTTCACTACAGTAAAGTTTATACTTTCTTCTTGTTTATTTAACATTTCCGAGCAATTAACAATAACAAGAAAATTATAAACTTTTGCTTCATAGCCCAATTCATTTCGATACGAATATGAAAATCTCAACTTCTCTTTCTCTCTTTGGCAATTTGACTTTTTCTTTGGCATCTTTCGTGACTGCTGCATTCTACAACTCTTCAACTATTTGGCCTGTTATCTGAATCTTATCTCGGAGCGAATACAATTTCGCGCCATCACCAGTCAACCATTGCACTATCTCACCGACATACTCACCAATAAACTGGCCGAGTCGTAAGCATTAAATTCACTTTAATCGGTTTAGCACGATCATGAGACAACATGTCGTCAATTATTTCTGCAGCAGCGTCCACGACAACGACGCCAACGACAGCCACGTTGACGATCATGATCAGCGGCCCACACCCCCAGCCCCACTGCGCTGGACAGCAGTCGACTTTGCTGTGGCTCTGTCCGGCGGCAGAAATTCATTTCAATTTCGCTTGCTGCGTTTGCACTTTTCGTGCGCCCTCAATGTGATCCCTCAGCGCTCCTCGATCGCTGGACCGTATTGCCAATGTGTTATTGTTGCTATTCGCTATTCGTTGTTGTGCTTTGTTGCTGATCTTGGCACATTGGTGGCGCGCTTTCGTTAAGTTCGCGGCATGCCGCTGCCGCTGTTGCTGTCGCAGCAGCTGCTGTTGCTGCCGCACAGAGCGTGTGGCAACGCTGCCACCGTGATGGTGCGCGCCGAACGTGCTGTTCGTGCGCGCAGTCGCAAATTCGTTTGGCGCAGCGTGTTTAAGATTTACGAGCCGTGATCGTTTTGATTGGCGCGGACCTCCCCAGTGCTAATTTCATTTCTTATTCTTCTTCTTTGGCGTCGTTGTCGATGTTTTTGTTTGGTATTTTTTTAGTGGTGTTGTTGTTGTTGTGGCTGCTGCACTAAAGATTTGTTTGTTGTTGGTGGGGTTGATTTTCGTTATGGTGTGGGCACAGTGTGCGTGCACTGTGTGTTCGCCCTGAAGAAGAAGCATTCCTATTGGAGCTCTAAATGTTGCGTGAAATTTTTGCGCTCACTTACATAATTTGTTGTTTTCGTTTTTTAATAACATTTTCTCACATTCCGATTTGTTGTTGTGCATGCTGTTGGCATGCCTAAACAACAACAGCAACAACAATAATAATAATAACAACAACAACATGGTGCGCAGCTTGGCAACATTTGCATGTTGCACAGCGATAATCTGGCAATTTTTACAACTTGATCCTTGGCTATGGTAGCAGATAAACCAGCAGGAGTCCTGATGCTGCTGCGGTTGTTGTTGTTGTTGTTATTGGCATTCCTGTCTTCTGTGTGGTGTTGCCACTCGCATTCAATACGCTGCAGGCGAAAACAGGGTGTTGCTGTTGCATGTGGCGTGTTGTCAAGTTGTCAACTGTCATGTAGGCTGACACTAAGGCGTGAGTGAGACGGAGATATAGCATGTTTGTGTGTGTGTGTGTGTGGTTTTCACGAAAACAATTTGAGGGAAAAATTGATTTTAAGATTCGATTTTTAATTTTATTGCATTTACTTATGGTTATTATTTTATTGTTATTTTATTTGTATATATTTTAATCGTGATTGTAGATTGATTAAAAATATTTGTAGTACTAAAGATTTCTTTAATAACATTCATTCAATCGAACTTTTTACATTTTACAAAAAGCTTTCATAAAATTGCAATCATTATTAAAAGCCTAAAAATAAACGAAAACTACAAAAATACCAGCAACAACAAAACAAAATAAAATTTTGTACATTTAATTATTGATTCTGAATTTTACACAACTATCTACACACACACGAATACACACAACAAAAATCAGCCACCAACCGTGCGGATGTCCGTTTCATCATTTGTTGTTGTTGTTGTTTTTGCTTTTTGGTGTTGCGGAAATTTAAAACCTTTCGGCAGCCAGCAAATAACCACAGCAACAAGCCAACATCGATAATATATAAAAAAAAACAACAACAATCAACACAACAACTACAACGACAGCAACAACAACCAATACATGTAAATAACAGCCAAACATTTTGCTGCACTAAGAAAGAAATCATTTTTATGATTTTATATTTTTGATTTGTTGTTGTTATTGTTGCTACTGTTGCAACAAGCCAACGTTTTTAATTGGCAATATGGCACAATTTGGCTGAAAATTTTCGCTAACAAATTGTGCATAACGTTTGCAATAACTTCGAAAATTGTTGCTTAAATAATATTTTTGTTGGTTTTGGTATTTCGTTTGTTTTGTTATTGTTGTAAACATTGCTTTTGCACAATCATTGACAAGTGCAATTTACGTGAATTAAGGCACAAGTCATAAAAAAGTTTATGTGAAATTTTTTATGGAGCGTAAAATATGGGACTGTTGTGATGTTTTTTTGAAGATGTTGAAGGTGTTGAAGTTTTTATACGAAGAGCATGAATATTCAACAAAAAGTTGACTGATATAGAATGAATATGAATAAAAAATAAGTATAAGCATAAATGAGTACTTCTGTTTTCCAACAATTGGCTGTCTTCGCTAGATCGGTGCTACTTAAGTGGACTTTAGTTTGCATTAGAAGCTAGTCTGCCTCTTTTATTCATTGAGGTCTTCAAGCAGTATTTCAGACTATCCAATTGAATGCTTTCTCTAGGCGCAGCTTCTCTGATTTTAGGTTTTAGCATTCCAACAATTTGTGAATACATTCCTATGGCTAAACATTTAGTTTTATACATTACACTTCAAAGAGTTGTTTGATTGATTGGTTATAGTGGAAAATCCGTGCCTCAGCTGACAAATGTATGTTCGAAGCGCGCATTTACTGCATCTTCAATTTCGAATAATGCGCGAGCAATTAAAAATGTGTCCATTCGTTTTATGTAACTCAACTTGTTCAGGATCAATGGGACTTACATGTTCTGTATTCTAGTTCAATTTTTAGATTTTATCTTATTCAGCCAATGAACAACTGACTATACTTCTGGACAAGATACCATTGACAGCAGAACTGAAGCCTTGATACAGCAAAGATTATCGAAGGTTCACTGGTTTTGTATTCGAAACAGTTGTGCGAAGAAATTATGAAAAATTCATCACATATACGTTTTTGTATGTTTCTACGTTTTCATTACATTTGATGATTGATTGATTTGATTGATTGATTTGCTTTGATGATCATTTACGAGTAGTGATAGTTACGGGTCATGGTGGGTCCAGGGGTCATGTAAATAGCAACATAGTAGTGGCCAGACGGTGACTGTGAACGACAAACGGTAATGAGTTTCTTTCTTTACGCATAGAAGATAAAAAGTCGGGTAACGTACCTATTACCCGCCCACTCACCGAAATTAGATTGTGGGTTATCTGCTTATGCATTTTCATTAGTAGTAGGTTTTTGGTAATAAACCAATAACCTTTTACAAATTGGAGAACAATATTATTAAAACCATTGTTGAGATTAGCCTCACTTGTGAAAGCAAGTCGAAAAAGGCTATGTGAATTTATTATGATGCAATTGATGAAATTTAAAGCCCGCAGCCTTTTTGGTTTGTAGATTTTTCAAGTCACAGCTTTAAAGCAACCCGAATACCATTCGAGACCATATTTTGTGCTCGCAATTTTTGTGTTTGGGGAGTTGGAACCAAAACCTTTCCCTGTGTGCGCCACTGATAGCAGCGAACTACCAAAAAATTTATCAAGTAAGGCACAACATTTAAACAAGTTCAGAGTCCCCGCTTATGACTTATGTAGAAAATTTAAAACAATTTCAAATTTAAAGGAAGCGAGGACAGTTGCTTCAACCAGGGGCGGATTTAGAAATTTGCCGCCCCTAGGCAGTTGGTAAAATTGCCGCCCCCGCCTCCCCTATTTAAAATTTCTTGAATGGTGGAATTAGTTTGGTGCGAATATTTTTTTTGTTTTTCCTTGCGCATTCTGTATGTTTATTTTCTTTCCTTGTATAAATCGGTTGTTTCTTCGATTCAGACATTTTACACTTAAAATGTTGGTTTCCCACGAATTCAACAAGTTTTCAAAGTTCCCGCTAAAATTTGCCGCCCCTCAATTCTTGCCATTTGCCGCCCCACAATTCTTGCCGCTCTAGGCGACTGCCTACAATGCCTGTATGGTAAATCCACCCCTGGCTTCAACGATATCAATAAATTGGTTTGGTTTGTGCGTTGAATTGTTGGTCCGAAGATCGTTGAGTTGAATCTCTACTTAGCAGGAGACAGTAGCGTGGCGAAGGGGGAAGGTGGGTATTGGTGTCAACATTTCATTTCCACATTATCAATCACTATGTGTGGTATGCACGCTGTCAGACTAGCAGAAAGGTCTTTTTACCTTTAAACATTTAAGAATATAAAAAACAAAAAATTTATTTTTTTTTGCCAAATCGTTTTTTTTTATAAAAAGCCCCCTTCAGACTCAATACATGATCTAAAATTATGTCCAATGAGTGTTTAAAAAAATTGTTCTTAGTAACAGAAATAATAAGTAAATTCGTATCATATTTCTATATTTAAAAGATCAGACAACATTTTGTCGAACAGAAAACAATTAATTTTTGACAGCGCCTTTCTTTAAATTTTGTCATAATATTCAATGTTAGTTTATTGCTAATTTTTATTTTAAAATTCCTTAAAAATAAGTATTTTTGTAACATTATTTTTTGAAAGCCAATTTGGCAAACCATTAAAAATGACAGTCAAATTCTAAGAAACAAACAAAAAATTTCGAGGAGGTGGAGTTTCTTACCCAAAACCCTCTTGGCTACGTCTCTGTTAGAAAGTTAAATGCAGTTTCAATCAATCTCAATCAAATCTAGTAAGTAGGATTTAGGATTTCAGGATTTCATTTTGAGGGGGGGGCAGAGGGGGGTTAGCGTACAACTTTTGAGCTGAATTCCATTTGAAACCATATTTTGCAAACAACAAACAAAACAAACACCCCAATTGTATTTGGGGGGGGGGGTTTGAACCCCCAAACCCCTCCCCTGAGTGCGCCACTGTAGAAAATACATAGCTAGATAATTGTTACAAAAATTTTGAGTGACAAATATGGTTTTAAATGGTACTCGCCTCAAAAATTGTGTGCAAAACGTTCTCTCTTTTAAAAAAAATCCTGTATGCGCTACTGGTGATCTGCATTACAACATTGAAGTTTATAGAAACATTTATATTGTACTTAGAACAACTCTAGGTTAGTATAGGTTATGTAATGTTAGCTTAGTTTGTTAGGTTATGTTATGTTAGGTTAGCTTAGAATTTGTGGTCGCCCGCAAGAGGTGACTTAAGGCCAAATGGCTCATTGTGATGCCAAATAATTGTACGACCAATTTTCTTTCCTCAAATTAGTTGAAGCTTTTTAAAGAGTTTTGATTGTCATTTCAGCTAAATGTCCAAATGAATTTTTCTGTTTGTTAAAAACACATTGCAGTTGCACAGAGGTCATTGGACGGTTTCTGTTTCCTCCTCATCTCTGCAACTTTTGAAAATCTTATTACTAGATTGACTCAGTTTTCAGTCAGGTTTAAGTCTAAAAGTCTTAGATTGAATTTAAAATTTTTATAAACGCAGGATTGCATATCTTTTGCACCTAGTAACACCTTTATTCCTATTTCTTCACCCTTCATTCATGTTTTTTGTCACTCTTGCTACCTGTTCGTCTCTACTGTTTCATCACTAATTTTGATTTGTTTGCTATTCATTAGCTTCTTTTTTACTGCTCCACTACCATTCAATTTCAAACTTTTTTTGGAGTCAGTCGATTTGTGTTTTACAAGCCACATTTGACTATTTTATTTTCTAATTAATTAATTTCAATTTAATTACGCATAAATTACCAGCTGCTGGCAATTTATAAATCACGCTGATCAATTTTCTGCCGTCTGGTTTAATTAAAAATGGCGTCTGCCGCTAATGAAGCTGAAAATACATGCGAGCAAGAACCACAACAACAACAACAACAACTCGAAAATGCGGGTTATAATTAATAAAAAAAAATGAATCGAAAAATATTGAGTCAATAATAAAATAGCGAGAAAACACAAGAAAATAGCCGAACGTATGTTTTATGCGGGAAAACGTTTAATTAATCAGCCAGTCAGAGTCGAAACGAATTTCTTAGCGCGCCGCCAGACAAACTAACTGGCTGTGGCCACTGAAAGCAGCAGTGAAATGTGCATTGATTTGATGAATTAATTTCTTAGTTCACTTTTGTTGCAATTGTCACATTAAAGAACTGAAATGGCTCAATTGCCAAACAACCAACAAATGCAAAATAAAGTGAAATTAGAAAATAACTTAAAAATCACTCAAAAAGCAGCGCTATTGGAAAAAAAATCCCATTCCATTTTCAAATCCAATTGCAAGCAATGCGCTGCAGTTCAAAGCCACGAACAGTGAGTTGTTGTTGCTGCTAGAGAGACAATAAATTCACTGCAATGCGCTGACGTCGGGGGGCGGAGTCCGCGTGCACCATTGCGCACCGACAACGCGCCATAGATCCAACTGAGACGGCAGCAAGTGCAGCTGTGCCGCTCACACTGCCGCGCAAGCTTTGAGTGGTCGCGGTGCCGTCCCATCGCCGGCGGCTGTCGGGCAGGCGGCACGCAGCTGGCAGCAAACCAGTTTGCGCGCACACCACCTCAACTTCACACACACGCCGAGTCCAGAGTCCATTTTGAGTTGCACTCAAACTCGGCAACTGCTCGAGTGACAGCGGCTTGAGTGAGTCGTGCGCGCCGTCTGTGTGTATGCCGGCGCTGTTCCTTGGCCGCTGTTTGCATTTTTTAGTTTCCTCGAGTATCTCAAAGTGGCAGTTACGACGCATGTTGAGTGTGCGTTTTCACTACGTGATTTGTTTGTTGTTGTTATTAGCGGCGAAATGTTAACTTTACCGAAAAGTGCGTAAAATGTTGGCAACGAAAAAGACGCGCGTTAAACGCAATTTTCAGTGTTAATTTACTGTTTTGTGGGTTGCATTAGTCGCGTGTAAGTTTCTCCATGCTTCGTCCTTGCACAGTGTAATTGAGCATGAAGCGCTAATTTTGTTTATGTAACTTGAAAAAAATACCAATATCAAATCAATCAAACGGCAACTTGCAATCGACGCCACAACTTCAACGCAACTTCTAAGCGCAGCAGCTGAAAACAAACAGAAATCTTTAGAATATGGTCACCCTAATGCCTTACAGTTACTCTGCACCGAGATGTGGATTAATTGACAAAATGATTGAGCCAAAGGTACATACACACACAACACAAAGCAATACATAAGCGGCAAGTTGAACTTTCCTTATACAGCAAAAACGAAAATTCAGTCGGCTCCAAGCACTGCCGACTCATTAAATAATCATTAAACGAGCCGGTAAATAAATTTATTGCAACTTTTGGCAAATGCCAACATTTTATTGAGCGATAAAAATTAACAAAAAGTTGTCGTAAGTGAAAACCGGTCGGTTTGCCGGCGCTAGACTTGAAAGTTATGTCCAGTTAATGAGTCACGGCACCGTGTTGACAAAACAAATTTCTGTCGGCCAAAAAAGTTGCTTGTCATTGCTTTTGAAAATTGTTTGCATGTTTGGCGTCTACAAAGTGTAATCGATTTTTCCAAATTGTGGGCGCTAAAACAAATGTTCAGAGTCTTAACTCTAGTGATAGTTTTATAATTATTTATTATTGTGTATAATTAAAACCATTCTTTTTTTTTGAGAAATTGTTTTTGTAATTTTAATAAAGGTCAACAATTATGAGTGGCTATATACAGATTAATGACGACTGACGGCAAATGCCATAATCATATTCATGTATTTTTTAAATAATGTTGTTTAATCATGTATGAACATTTGTGAAACAATTTGAAAAAGGTAAAGAAAATAAACCACTACTACTACTACTACGACTCCTACTATAAAGATTAATGAATATGGATAAAAAAGAAGTGATAATTCAAAAATAAAGCCAACGGCTGCTTTTTGAGGGAACGCAAAGAGGTTGCAATAAATATCCTGTGTCACAATTGTACGACCTAAACGAATATTGAAGCTTTCATTGCATATAAAATTAGGTTTTATTAACCCTCTAAACGGTAAGAGTGCCTCAAGACATGTATCATAAAAGTCAGGCGCGGATCCAGAAAAATATTTCGGGGGGGTTTTAAAAAGTAATTCCTTAAAATTTATAAAATGTCTTTTAATTTGTATGTAGTTTTATAGTCGATCCACATATTTCGGGGGGGTTTCAACCCCCAAAACCACCCCCCCCTGGATCCGCCACTGATAAAAGTAGAAATTGTTCGAAAAGGGAAAAATTGTTTTTGTCTTTGAAATTGGTCAAATTTCTTTCAGTTGAGACAGTAAAAGTTTATCTTAAAACAATAATCTTAAACAAAAGCTTTGAGATAAGTTTTGATTAATTTAATTAACTGCCTATTAGAGGGTTAAGCTAGCTAGCTTTTGATTAAGCTTAAAAAATGCTTCAATATTAAAACACTTTTTAACCAAAGCCCAAGAAAAGGTAAGATTTGGATATTTGTATTGATTGACTTAGGCCTTGAACCCTAGCAGCAGTTTTATATGGTGTTTTTTTAGTGGTGTGAATTTTAGTGGTCCTGAAAGTTCAAAATAGAAAATATAGTTAAAAGGACACAATTTTCTTCTATCATTTGATACCCATGTCTTCATCATTGCATAACCGCAAATATTTAAAACAATATTTTAAATGTGTGTATGTCCTTAAAATTTGAAAGTCTTTTTAAAAGCACATCGAATCAGAAAATGGAAAACTATTTATGTCAGGTTAGAGTGGTTCACACAGGATTTCATTTGCGGAAGGGGGTGTAGTACAACTTTTGAGCCCAATACCATTTGAAATCTTATTTTCAATCCATTTTTGTATTTAGGGAGGTTTTAACTTCCAAAACCCCCTCTGGTTTCACGCCTGTATCAACATTTGAATGGGACCTGACAAAAAATATTATTTTTCTGTCGCACGGTGTAATAAATGTAAAGTTGGTGTTTTCATTCAGTGGTTCATAACTTTCATAATCATTCAAAAATTTATAATTTTTGTAAATAGTGAAAAATTCAGCATTTTAAACTTTCACTGTCAGTAACTTCCCTAAATCTCATCTGATTTGGACAATCTATATCACTGGAAAGGCTAATGTAATTTCTTCTGAACGCAAACCGCTTGTATGAGTCGAATGATTCGTTTACGAGATATGTGTTCATAACTGAAATAACAGGGAAAATACTTTTTTAAGATTTTTCAAAAACGCTTTTTAAGAATTTTTTTTTGATTTTCAGTTTTGTGTTTAGCTACGTTAAATTAGTCTTAAAATACTTTTGTTTTTAGGTGCACGCGATGAGCCCACTTTTTGTCGAGTAGTGTAATCAATTTAGTGGCGCTATGATTGTTTTACCTTTAATTTCTAAGTCTTCTATAGTTATCGTCATCTATTGAATTAAAAGCTCATGCTTGATCTTCTACCTTGAACTACTTATGTTCATATACGAGTATGTTAATTTGTTGTGTAACAATTGCACCTTTAGGGTTCTTTCCTTTAGGGATAACAAGGCCTCAGTAGCTCTCTTCCATCCAGGAGCGGAAAGGATGTCCTTCCGAATGTCGGCACTAACCCTTGAGATGGATTCTACGTTCTCAAAACGCGTTCCTTTCATCGAATTATCACCGGCAAATGCATTTAATGCACCCCAAAAGGTGAAATTTGCACTGTAAAAAGTCAGATGAATTCTAGGAGTAGTTGATGGATAAATGCGATTTTTAGTAAAAAAAAAAATCGATCACAAGTGTCAATCGATGAGATAGCGTGCAGAACAAACTGGACACACACTTTTCAATAGCCAAATGTTGACTTAAAATGCCATAGAATGATGTTTCGTAGATGCTCAATTCCATGAATTTCAATGAAGAGCTTGGAAGTATTGGAAGCACAGATTTGATGCAATCTGCGGTGATCAGTTGGTCAATATGTTAGGTTAGGTAAGGTGGTTGCCTCTGTAAGGGACACATTCGAATGCCACATATTTCAGCCGTTTTTTGAAATGTGTATGCAACACTTTCTTTCCACTACACATTTAAAAGGATGGTGGAAAGGGGCTAGAGGGGGGTGAAGGGAACGGGATATATAGTTTGACGCTGAATCCGAACGGCGGTTGGTAGTTTTTCTTTCACACTTGGAGGTTTTCCTGCAAAGAGCGCACTTGTGCGATTCTTGTAATTCTCATCAGAGTTTCACCAGTCCGAGCTAGGATTCGAACCTACGGCCTCTGTTTGAGAAACCACTTGCGTATACCACTCCTGAATTCTGCGCGTGATAAACAATCATCTCCATAAACTTAGTTCATTAATTGATATGTTCCGGTTATGGCCTAAACATTGGGGTTAAATAGATTACATTTAGAACATTGGGATTTGGGTGCTCGAGAGTGAATTCTAAAGTTATCTTCGGAGCCCTCAGCACTTTATTGATTGCACTAGAATGCTGGGACTTCATGCCCCACTAAGCGCCTTATTATTGTTGTATTAAACCTTAATACTAATAATACATTTCTCTAACATGATCGATGAAACCCTTTTTCATTGTAGGGTTCCAATTTATTTAGGTTTTTGCTGTATTATTATTAAGAACTTTCCAGTTTTGTTAAAGTGTTGAAAAGTGGAAAGTGTTTGAAAATTGTGGAAAATATTCTTCATATGTAATGTTATGTTATGTTATTACTTCTGGTAAAGAAATTCGCCATAACTTGTATGGTACATTTATAACTTTTAGATTTGAAACTTGAATCTGTGCAATTTTTAGGCCTAAGGCCGGTAGATTGCTTGGAATACTTCAATAAGCACAACAAGCAACTTTAACTGTTCCGCTTGAATTCAGCTGTTCACTACTGTGGCTTCCCACAACGTCTACTGACAAGTCGTTGTCATGCTGTCTTTGTCTCACCTGCTGGATTCGTCTTCTCTCTGCATTAACAACTCGACGCAGCCGATGTGTGCAAATTGTGTGCTGTCGTTTATGGCAATTGCACTTTTTACTGCCTGATGATATTTGCAGTGGTTTACACACACTTTCCACTTAACCCTTTCATGGCTAACGGGTCCTATGTTAGTGCAATTTTCAGTATCTTAAGTAAAAAGTGAGAAAAATTCATTCACATATGCCATGGTAGTGAAAGAGTTAATTGTCATATTGCTGCCAAGCGTGTGAAAGCTACCAGCAACTTGGGAACGACAGAGATAACGAAGCAACGCAACGATTTATATGCACAACAATTTTAATAGAACATAAATTACAGCAAAATGCCACAAAATCGACACTGCAAAGTGAACATTTAACGGCGAGCGAAATTGCTGATAATTGTCGGCCGACATTACGACAAAGCGACGCGTGTTGGTTGTGCGCGTTGGGCTGCAGTGAGAGATCACTTCATTATTTGGCAATAAAATAAACATTAAGTACAATTAAGTGAGAAACGAGCAACAAGGAAACGGGGCACACCTGCAGCACGCGAGATGCGAGACGCGAGATGTGGCAACACTAATTTCCGAACATGTTGACACAGTGGCATTAATCAACTTAAAGAAATGTCACCAATCGATAAACAAACTTAATAAAAAAGGAGATGAAGGAGCGAACAACAACAACAACAACAACAACAACAGAGAGACAATATCATAACAATGGCAGCAATAACAAATCATTAACATCGAGCAACAATAAAAGTTCAACACACCATAATTTTTGCTGTCAGCCAAATGAGGCGCAACGGAGCAGCGCACGAAACTCACCGCGTTTACGATTGGCAGCGTTGTGGCCGTAACGTAATTTATGACCCAATTCTGTGTGGCTCTCGGGGATGTATGGACCCCGTTTTTGCTCTTTGTTGCTTTTGCTGCGCGCATCAGCGTCACAGTGCGTCGTCGAGCGTCGATCGAGTGTGCAATTAGCGACGCATGCAAATTCACCACACTTTGGTGTCGAGCGGTCAGATGGAGCAGGTACGATTTGGAGGGGGAGGAGGGGGGGACGAGTTTGGTCCGCAGCTTGTGTGTGGCAGAAAAATTGTCACGCAAGCAACATAATTCAAAACTGAAGAATTTGAATATACAACAACAAAGACAAAAAAATAAAATAAATGAAACGAAGCAGGAGACAAATTTTTGATGATTTTCTCCCCTCGGCACGAGATCTTATCGCTGAAGCACTGCACCAGCAAAGTGGCGAAGAAGTGGAGGAAATAATTATAATGAATGCAGTTGAAAAGGGAGAGCGCATAAAAAGGGCAGAGGCAAAGGAATCACCTCAGGTCGGGATGCCCGGCAGAATCTTGAAAATGACACACAGAAGAAACAACAAAAATACAATAAATACAAAGGCAAAAGCACAATAAGCAGAATCATAAGCCGTAAAGACAAAAGCGATTACGATCGCACAGGAATTTCGCTTTGGAGCAACGCAAATGCGTAGACTGAAGTCTGTAGAGCGAGGTGAGGCGAGTAAAGATGAATGCCGCAGCGCAACAGGTATTTGTCGCCTGTTGCAGGTATTATTTGTTGTTGTTGTAAATTAACGTTTGTCCACTTGTGCCATAAATTAGTTGACAGTTAAAAGTGACAAACCAACAAATAACAAACAGCAGCGACAACAACAACAACTACAAAACAATCTTCAACAGACACGCAACGTGCGCGTACCAGAAAAATAAAAACAAAAATCAAGTATGCTGCAGTGGGGCTTGATCGACTTATTTATACCCTGCACCCAGAACGATCAAAGGTTACTTTAATATAGACAACATAGACTGGGAAACTGAAAGCTCTACGTATAATTTGGAATGCAATGAATATATTATAAACAAATTAAAAATATATTGATATTAACTTAATAGATTAATAATTAAAAACTAAGCAAACCTAAATTCAACATTAAAATGAAAATAAAAACTAAAGAATATACAAATAAAAATTAAAAAAATTACAACATACAGATAATTAATTTGGAGAAAATAGAAATAGAAAATATTTTTTTTTAGTTTTCATTTTATTTTTATTTTATTTAGATTTAAATGAAACTTAAGAAATACCTAAATAAAACAAATTAAAAATATATTGAAATTAACCTAATAGATTAATAATTAAAAAATAAACAAACCTAAAAAACAACATTTAAATGAAAATATAAAAGTAAAGAACAAACAAAGAAAAACTAAAAATAAAAAAAAGACATAATACAGATTATTAGTTTGGAGAAAATAGAAATAGAAAATATTTTTGTTTTTAATTTAATTAAATTCAAATTAAACTTAAAAAATACCAAATCAAAAACTAAAAATGAAAATAAAAAAAAGGAATTAATAATTAATTTGGAGAAAATAATTTTATTTGTATTTTTAGGGAAAGAAAAAACAAGAATTAAAAATACAAAAAATGTAAAATATAAAAAATGAAAACAAATATGTACATATTTCTAGTTTTATATTAGTTTTGATTAATATAGTAATATTTAAAACAGTAAAACCTGCAATAAAAACGTAAAACTTTTATAGTTTTATTTAAATTATAAAAAATAAAAATAATAATAAATAAATAATAATAAAAATGAAAAATATAAAAACTTACATAATAAAAGATTAGATGTACAAGAAACTAAAATAATGAAAAACTGTAAACAAAAATAAAAAAATTTGAACAAAAAAAAATTAAAACAAAAATAAAAAAACAATAAAATAAAACAATATATAAAAGTGTCAAATGTAGACACAAATCACAATCAAACAAATCAAGACAAACAAATCAACAAATCAAATACATAACAAATCAACAATATAAAAACAAAATATAGGTAATATTTAAATAAAGTTAAAAAAAAATTTATTAAGCCAACTCTAACAAATTTTATTTATTAATTTAATAATCTAAATAATATATATGTAAGAAATATATTTATAAAATGCCCATTTTTCCTTCTTCTGAACTCTAAACCGCTCATAATATTGTTTTTGATATTCTAATAAACATTTTTATATTTAGCAAAATAATTAGCTGAAATTCAAAAGTTTCAAGGGCGCATGCCACGCCCATTTTATGTTCTCCGCATTGCTTCTGCTGCTCATAAACAATAAAATACTCTTAGTTGATATTAAAATTTAATATTGAAAAAACGCTCATTTGGCACCCTGGTTAAAAGTCACCGAATATGACTATTGTGGTATACCTCTACTGGAAATTTTACTTAAATTTTTCCTTTCTATTGAAAGATTGACGTTAATTCAAATTTTAACAACAAGATTTATAAAAGCGTAAAATGCCTTATGGGTCCATAATGGGTTAATACACCAAATTTAGAGTCGTTAACACTCAGATTTTTTAGGTAATATCAACATTTTTCCAAATCGGAAATTACTCGAATATGACAACACTGCTTCAGATTAAGTGGACCATGCCTATGTGAGTTAAAGTTCTTAGCTGAAACAACAGCAGTACTTATGTAGCTGTAGAAAATTTCATGCTGATATCTTCAAACTTTGAAATCAATTCTTCTCATAATCCTTATCAAGTTCATATATATATTTTTTCATGCCAACCCCACCTCCTTCTAATCATTACAAATTGCTGGTCAAAGTGTATGTAGCCCAACACCTCTGTGCAGGGTATAAAATAACAACAGCAACAAAAACAGAAGTAAAACCAATTCTGACTAAAGTCAATGCGCACGCGCACTGCACGCATTGTTCGTAAATGTAGCGTTACGTGTGTGGAGCACAGTGGCAAAGTCGCCACCATTAACGACACTAGGTGGCCCAAGGCTCAAGACAGCGGCACCAGGACTGCTCACTGCTGGACGGGCAGCGGTGGTCGTTCGTCTGGCCATTTCCTTCAGCGATCGTTTGTTGTGCTCCAGCGAAATTCAATTTTCAGTTTTATGTCAACATTTTAAATAGGCATAAATTTATGAGCACTGGCCCGCTCTCGCCGACTCCCGTCTCCCTCACACACCCACCTGCCACTGCACCTCGAGTGCGCCGCGGCCGTTTGGCGCTCGTGACAGCGCCGAAAGCGTGCGTGCTGGCTCCGCTTATTAGCCTCATGCGGTCGTCTTGTTGGTTCACACTCTCCCCCGCCCCCTGACACTTTGACTCCTGCTGCTGCTACAACGTGCACAGCGGTTGTCAGCATTTGCCTCGTCCGCTTCTCCTACTTCTCCTACTTCTTCGCTTCTAATGTGCTTTTAGTGCGCCCGTTGCGCGCCGCACGCCGACAATTGCGCAGATTTCTTCGGCACTTTTTGCTTCCTCTTCCTCTTCGTCGTCTTATGCGGTTTTTGGCAGCGTGTCGCTGCTGTCGCTATTCTTGTTAGCATGCCGTGCAAATTGTAGATTTTTATGCTCATTGGCAAATATTTTCAATTAGCAGAAAGTGCCAGCCCGATTGGCCGCTTGGGCGATTGAGAGAAGTTGGGCGTTGGGGTGTCAAGTTCTAATGAAATTCAATTCATTTATTTTAAATTCAATTCATTCGGAATATGTTTATGCCGAATGTGTGTACGTAGCATTCGATATCTAACGATAGGCGCTAAAACGTTAGCGCACTGGCGCCGCTTTATGCCTTCCCGATGTGTCTAACTATATGCAAATTTATATAAAGTGCGTTGTCGTTGCCTAAAGTGGCGCCAAGCCGGGAAATGAGGCTTGCACGGGCTGCGAATAGAGCTGATATGGCAGTTGAATTCGAGAGAAATTAAAGTTTTTAAGGAAGAACTTTTCACTGGTGACTTTTACTGCATTGCTGATATTAGATGTTTTAGTGTTGGTGTAAGGTTTGGTCTGAAATGGTATGAAATGGGTTTTTAAAAACTGTATTATCAGTTACAGTGGACGTCCAGTATAACGAACTTTCCATTTAACGAATTTTCGATTTAACGTACGACCAAATTTTTTCCATTGATGGTTCTATATTACGAACGAAAGTGAAATTTGCTATTCGATATAACCAATAGTTATGTTGTTTTTCACCCTTCGACTTGTTTTTATTTCAGCGTTCACATTCTTTACAATAACAATGAATATTTGGTTACGTCAAGTGAACGGTACCTCAATTGTTTTTGTTTTTGTTACGTTAAAACTTTCAAATTTACGTCAAGTTACCAACATTTTCAAATTCTGTTTGTATGCATTACTGATAATTTTCACAGGATTGGTTTTGCGTTCGGTCGGCTTCTTTCTTTTAAAAATTAAAATTTCAATAATCAATCAAGAGAAATTGCCATACAGAAAAATTTATTTGAGGTAAAGAGGCAATCGTCATCGAAGACTTTTTCACTGAACAGACAGAGCCATATTTGTATTAATAAATTCTGGAATAAAACAAGATATTTGTTTAAAAAACTGAATAATTATGTGAGACTTATTTCTTTAAGAAGGATGGTTTAAAACAAAAACATTTTCGATCGATTTAACGAATTTTTCGATTTAACAAATTGGGGGTACAACATAAGATTCGTTATATTGGACGCCCACTGTACTTGAAAATGTTTTTAATGGCCTTTGAAACTTTTTTCTGTAGTACATATCTATTAAAATTCAATGATAACAGTGATGATAACTTTTCCAAAAAAAAATGTTAAGCTTAAAAATCCACGATGCTTTTAAGCGTGATGAGCTTTTAATATTACAGCAGGAAAAAAGAGTCTCAAACCTTAACCAAATGACGAGTTTTGACTGAAACTTCCCTGGTTTGGGGTTCCCACTTTTACGCACTAAGATTTGTAATAAAATTTAATGTCTCTAACGAAAATTCTTTTACTTTGATTCAAATCAAGAATCCTTTCAAACTTATTTCACTTGAATCGCTCCATGCATGATGCATTCTTTTTTTTAGCAGAGTTACTTACCTTACATGTGGATGATTTATTCAATTTTTTTGCAGAGTTTAGATCCTCAAAAGGATCCTCATTTTGTAAAAACAAAGATCCTAATCGAATCTATGGAAAACTGGGCATTTCCTTATTGTGTTCGGCGGTTTCTTAGTTTTCCGGGCAATCGTTTTAGTTCTATTTTAGACTTCATTAACATAAACACTAATAAGTTTAATCATTTAAAAGTTTTTTTAATTATTCGTATCTACTTGAACCTTAAAACTGAATAAACATAGTCGGATTCACACACACTTTATTATAAATTGAAGTACATCCAATAAAATGAAATGCATTGAAATGTATATCATTAAAATGGCCTGCGTGGCAACGTTTGCAGGTCTGGATCTGAGAAGTCCATGTAGGATTCTGTTGCCATAGGTTGGGCATAGCAACAGTTCGAATGAGGTTGCTTTCCTGTCGGTCAGTTATTATTGGTTTGTTGCTATAAGTCAGCGATCTAATATAGTTCGAGAGCAAAAGACTAAGAGTGTGAAATTGCACGAACTTGGCGGCCATTCTGATTCGTCTCTTTTGAAACGCGTTCTGTGAACTTTTCTTGCAACAACTCCATTGTAACGTCTTATGTGTGTCGTGTTGCATAGTCTTATTAGAACCAACATGTCGTTTAGGTCCATGTCATTCAATTGATATAAAAAAAGTCAGTTATCACAGCTCGATGCCGTTTATCATTGACTGACACCGTGTGGCCATTTTCGTTTCGGAAGATTTATGGCTCAGTGGCGCCACCTGATCAAAATCGACACTAAACAATAAATTTCTTCGAAACTCATAACTCTTTCTCTTGAAACTCTTGACACTGGTGTGGCTTACTTTCGCCCCAAATGCGGCAATTTGGCTTATTCATGAAACCATTCAATAATAATTTAGCTTCATCACTGAATTGATTTTTTTATCTTTTCGCCAAAATATAATTGCAGTCACTGAACACAGACTCAGTGGATTTGACAAATTTATTTACCCAATTTTCAATAATTTATTTATTTATTTATTTATAATTCAGTCAAACAAAAAATAAATTTTAACAGACTATCAAAAAATAAAGTTAAGATATCTTTCGACCGAATTGTAATAAAACAATTTTAATTGTTTAAATTAATCTTTAAAATCGTTTTTCAGTCTTTCAAAGCGTGTTGTCTTCACTTTTTCTCTGCGCCAATTTTCGATTAAATGTATATTAATAAGAAATTTATTTAAGTTTTGCGGCATTACAATAACAAAAAATTAAACTTTGGAAAACTATAACTATTGCAGCAGAAATTTAAGTTCCATGCTTTAGAAGCGATCTGACGTTTCTTGGGATCATTGACTACCTTTAAGAAGATATTAAACATAAACTTTTCGCACATACTTATTTCAAACCATTAAGCAACTGTTTCCAAAAGTTTCAATCTGATTGATAATGTCTGTTCGGCAAATGTGTCAAAAAGTTCTCACATACGCAGCAAAAAATCATTTTTTCATTGCCGACAAGTTGTGCAATACTGTCAAAATAAATTTACATAATTAAAACAACAACACTATCAACTGAAGTGGTTTTTCGCATGCCAAACTGACAGCCAGAAACGACTCTGACGAGCAGTCGGCGCTTGCACATGGCGCAACGCGTCGCAAAAGGCCTGACAGAAGCGTTCTGCGAAAAGACGCTTAGGTGTCGCCTTCATTATAAACAATACGCGAAAAAAACACAACTCAATTTGTAAAAAAAAAATTCAGAAAAAATTAAAACAACAAAATTTTGCAAACAGCGAAATGTTACCAAAAATGCATTTTTTGTGTAAAAAAGCAGCAACGTCGGTGGCTGTCGGTTAGGGGATTTTATAATGAAGGAAATGTCGATTAGTCAATCGTAGAGACTTGTTTATACTCTGCATTAGAATTTGCACCATAGTAATGGCTTTAATTGTTAATTTTAGGGACCGGAAATAACAGTTATTGATGAAAACTATAATTGAAAAAGTTACTCTGAAGAAAATGTCATACAACTTAATGAAATATACCAATATATTTCTTTTCGCACCGAGTATCAAACTTGACAATAATTATTTTGTAATTTTTATGAAAAACTTAAAAAATAAGAATTATTTTTTTATATTTTAATAATCCTTTAATAACAATTATTTTTGATTTTTTTATATTAGTGCACAAATAAATTTGATTTCGATTTTTATTTTAGTTGTCCTATAATAACAATTATTGGTGACTTTTATTTAAAAAAGATCGTCAATAAAAATCAGTAGGTTACTTTTATTTATAAGAGTCATCAATAAAAAACATTAAGTGACTTTTATTTTTTTGGTCATCAATAAAAAGTATTAAAAAAAAAAAATTATTAATAATTTAAAATTAATTAATAATTAAAAATTATTCAAAAATTATTCAGTGGCTTTTATTTATAAAAGTCATCAGAAGCAAATCATTCAGTGACAATAAGAAAAAAATTAAAAATTATTGTTATTATAGGATTTTTTAAATAAATATAAACAAAAAATAACTGTTATTGGTTGAGTCATTTAATAAAAAACAAATTTGTCAAACATTGATTATCATAATACAGCTTATAACTGTTACGGTCCCTGGTTAATTTTAATCCCCTCGCGACCAAAAGACTACTAGAGTGTATCTCAATGAACGTGCACGATTTACTTAATTAGTTTCAAAGTAATGTAAACATGTTGCAATTAAGTATGGAATAAAATATTCGCTGAATAGCTTCTGTGACTATGTGACAGATCCCTTTTTTTTCGATTTGCGATGACATTTTGACATGGATGTGACTACTACACTGATGATCACTAAATCTCGGCGTTGAGCTCAGGAATTTCTTGTGACTTATTTTGTGATTCCACAAAACCTTAAAAAAAGAAATCGTATGGCATTTTTTGTTGGCCAGTTGAATACTGAATTTGAGGAGATAAATAATAAATCAATTAAATCAATTCTTTTTACAATGATAACGCGTTCTTCTTTTGTATAGCACTCAATTTTTAATAATCGGAACAATCTTAGACGACAATTTCAAGGCACAGAAAATATTGCTGCAAAATTTAAATTGTCCACTTTTATTAAAACATTCCGTCCAAACATTACCAAATTTTATTCCTATATTTCATATCATAAGGGCGTTGTTGCCACATTCCACTTTCTATGAAGGCTGAGAGAACATTATGAAGCAACAGAAAGGCAACGGCAAGGTGAAGGACCTCCTCGACCTCGAAAAAGTAATTGCAAGGATCAGATTGCAAAACAGAGGTAAAAATATTAACGGGGTCGTTGTACAGAATAGTAAGTTGCAGAATATGAAGAAGCATGGCCTCTGCTTCTGTCTCGCCATCTCAAAACAACGCTTGGCAATCTTGGGGACACTTGAGTTTGCCGGTCTAGATGAACTAGCGACGCTGGACCTTAATTGTTTGCTAAAGGCTACCAAAAGCACTCGTATTCTAACGTATCACTATTACAACTCATAAAGTGATCTCCTTCTGGTATCACTCAGGGACCCAATAAGGGTCTATGTGTGACCATTTCTGGGCAACCAGTTACACCTTCCACACCTACCTTCGCATGCTTACCAGCCGATTAACACACAGACACACATATATTAAGAAATCCATTTCGATGCGAATTTATCCACACAAATCACACATCCTTCTACGTGTTGCAGCAAACCGAACATACCTGCCACCCAATTGCAGAGTGTAATCAATGTAAACACCGGTCGCGCACTTAAATACCAAATGAATGCGCCCGATTACATAAACAAAGCGCAGTTTCTGTTGCATTTGTTATTGTTGTTGTTGTTCTTGGTTGCTTTTAAATAAATATTAATAGTCGACGTTGTTCTATGTGTGAGCGCCGAGCATGTTAGACGCGTCGAGCGCCTGAACCAATGCCGAAAGGAAGTGCCGACGCGCACACAAATCGGCTGGGAACGATTTCGGTGCGCTTTTGACTTTTCGCTGTCGCGTCTTGTTTATGTCACTGCGAAAGCGCATTTATATCAAAATAAACTTTTTACTTGGACTTTAAATATTCGCTACATCAATGTCTCTATTTATTTATGTGAAGATAAATAAATTTACATTTTTTTGTATGTGGCATAAATAATTTTATTTATATGAATTTTGATATTTTACACATACATAACTGTTGGCAATAGCGGATTTTGATAAATTTTTAATTTGTTCGCTTTGCATTTATTGCAGGTTAAACGTCCGAAAACTGAGCACACGGATACAAATGAACGAAATCGGTGAGCATAAATTTTGAGCAAATTTTGTTTGGATTAAGTAGTAAAAAAAAGTGATGTGAATTCTGCAGAATGACTGAACACAGCATTTGGTTCTATCAGTCAACTTGGAAATTGGGGGTTTCCCCTCGTAAGTTTTTTTTAGTCTTTATTGATCTTCAAGCTATTCGTTTTTGATTAGGTTTAATATTTCATTGTTTTGTTAAAAAACACTACTCGACAGAAAATGGGTCATTCGCGTGCACCTAAAAACAAAAGGATTTTCTAGACTAACTTTGGGCCACGGTATTCGAAACTGAAAACCAAAAATTTGTTTTAAAAAGCGTTTTCGAAAAATCTTCCAATAACCAGTTTTTCCCCCTGTTGTTTCAGTTATGAGTACATATCTCGTAAACGAATCATCCGACTAACACAAATTATCCGTCGGTTACAAGATAATTCCGTAGCCTTTCCAGCGATATACAGTCTGTCCAAATCAGATGAGATTTGGGGAAGTTACTGACGGTGAAAGTTGTAAAAAATACCAATTTTTTTTCGACCAATTTAAAAAAAATCATAAATTTGAGAATGTTTTTCTTTATAGATACATAAAATAAATGATCTCCTCTGGTTTCAAAATCTAAGATGAAAGATATATTATTTGTGCAAATATTAAGCCCAACATCAATACAATTGAAAGAAAAATGACAATGTTATGATGCACTGAGTTAAAACATCAACTTTACATTTATTACACCGTGCGAAATAATTTTTTTTTTGCCGAGACCCATCCTGATGGTGATAGACGTAAAACTAGTGGTCATTTATAGTATCCTGGCATAGTTAGTTTTTAATTTTCTGACCCAAAAACCTTCTTAAAGGACTTTAAAAATTTAAGGACATACACATTATATATATTTTTTTAATATTTGTGGTTGTGCAATGATGGAGATGTGGGTATCAAATGAAAGAGGAAAATTGTCTCCTTTTAACTAAATTTTCTATTTTGAACTTTCAGGACCAAACTATGTCAGGTATGGAAAACATACATGTTTTGGATCTGAGTCTGTATATTCATACATCTAAATTTCATTTTATTTCAAAGTTCTGGAAATTCTTCGGAAGTGATAACAATGATCGAAACTCAATATAGCTTTAAATTTGCAAAAATCTTTCTTCTACAATTGGTTCTTGTAAGGAAGTGAAGATGAAAGATATGCCAACTTACACTTTCAGATTTTCGTTTAGTTTCTTATTAGTTATCCTGGTTGTGGTTTAATCCACTAGCTGGCAGTGTTATAAAGAATGTTACTAAGGTCGATAAACTACTAACGAAGTATTTATGCTTTAAAAGCATAGAAACCGGTCATCAACTGGCACCCAAGACGCCTAGAAAAGTCTTCTCAATACATATAGGAAACGAGTTGATCAAATTTTTTTTTTGATATCAATAAAATCCACCGTTGAATTCTTCTTGTCCCGCCCAATGATGTTAGTGTCATCTACGAACGCACAGACCGATTACTTTTACTACTCCATTTGAACCATTGAAATTCAAAGCAATTTGTGACAATTACCGCCAGCAACACTTTGCAGCTCAAATAACATTTTATCCCCACATATCTCCTAACTGGACAAGCACCAGAATGCGCCACCAATGTCCAACGAAAACATCATAAATTTTCGTTAAATAATGACAAATTTTGTGAAGGCTTCAAGGCACTAAAGAAAAACTACAGTTTAAAGTAGAAAATTCCTACGAAATAGAATTTTTTTTCGAACCCTCATTTGTGTTTTGCATATTTTGCTTTTCAAGTAAATTTTCAATGAGTGGAACATGTGTAAAAATTTCACAGAATTTTGTGCATGCAGCAGAACATTTTTCAAGATCAGTCCTTAAAAAAAATATATATGTGAAGAGTAAATGTGAAGAAGATGCAGAAGAAGAACAAAAAAAAGTGTCACACTTAAGCGTTTTTAACACTTCTGCGCCAACGCATTGAAAACCAGAGCAAAGTGTACAAAATGCGCTTAAGGTGCACTCGCTCAGCGCTGGACATCGGGGGTTGGATGTGATCCTTTTGGTTTTGGTTGGAAGAATAAAAAGGCGAAAGGGAAAGGAGAGCAGTTGCACTGTCTGGCTGTTCGTCATGAATATTTGCGTCTGTAGCCAAGGAAGCGCCCACTACTTAAGAGATTATAAATTATCCAAAAAAAGATTTTATTTTTTGTGATTTTTCTTTCTTTGAGGATTTTTGGAGGGAATTGTCACGCTTCTCGGCGACAACGAAATTTATGAAAAAGTGTAGTTAAGTAGGAGGAAGTGAATTCCATGTTTAGGTTTTCTGAGTATTGGAGAAAGCAATATTGAATTGTTTGGAGATCAGCGTAGATTTAAGCATTGTTGGACAGCCTTCTGCCCATTTAACTTGACAGGTACGACTACTCGTCGTGGTAATTATCTCGTCCTTAGAGATGTCTTAGAGAGTGAGAATTTATTTAATAGAATTTACTGTGCGGAATATTTATTTATATATTTATAGAAATTTATACAGACTTTATTAGCTTCACAGCTCTACTTTTGAAGATTAATTTTATATCAAAGGAATAATTTGACTGAAGGAGTTAATGAGTTAATGAAGGAGTTTCAAATATTATGTTAATAACTTTTGATTTATTATTCGATTTTCAACCAATGTACCCTGTTCCAAGGGGAAATTTATGCGATGGACAGCCAGGAAGCAAATAGTGAAGACATTGAACTATCAAATCCTGCAGCCTTCTAGCTAAACCAAACAGTCTTTAAACCAATCTAAAAAGAACCAATTTAAAAGTCTAACCAATTTCAAAATCAAACTCTATTGTCTGATCAGGGAGACTGACGCTTAGCTTAGACGTTTTAGCAGCCGAGAGACATTATCTTCTCGCCCAAATCGAGACCAAATCCCTTTGGCAACCCTAATCTTAGGTAGGATTTAGTTAAATCAAAAGGACTCCGTCTTACGAGTGAAATGTAAACACTCATGCCCCGAACACATTCAAGACGGCTGTGAAACTCAACTGCAAGATGGCGTCGACTTTGACCATCGCCGTGTAGTCAACTACATGACTACAATGAAAGCGGCAGCAATTTAAAACAAATGTATATGTGTAATAATTTTGAGAACTATTAAATTTTAACTAAAATACTAATGAATTTGTAATTGTTGTTCAAAGCACACCGAAAAATTAAGAAAAATTTCATTACAAATATCGGTTTTGAAGCAATTGCTTTGATTTTGTCGCCTAAGAAATTAAGAATAGTTCTTTGTGTGGCGACAGCGACATCTGTGTTCGTCTAGTCGTGCTGTCGTCAAAATAATCGCTTCCCTACGAACGTTCTTATTCTATATTTTGACCAGTGTTGCCACTTGAAAAATTTTTTTCCGACCAAACTTCCGACCGAATCCGACCTCAACCGACCAAATTAAAAGTTTGTGTTATCTTTAAAGTCATTTTTAAATTAAAATTTTATTTGTTTTTAATAAATTTTCTGTACTAATGAAAATATATGTACATCACAAAATGGACCGAAATTCGTTTAACCCTTTCGCTATTTTGTTGCCATATAGCAACATGCTATATTGTGGACGTCTGCATCCTCTCTGGATGGAAGAATACATTTTTTTGTTGGTCTTTAGAATAGTTTGAAGTTTTACGAAAAATACGAAATTAATAAACTGAATATTTAAGTTTAAAGAAGTGAAGTATACACGTTTTTTAATGGTATATCTTGACATAGTAAAGGAAGAAGAAGCAGAAACAATTGGAGAACTTTTTAATTTGACGTTTTCTTTCAATTTAGATACTTTTTTTTTTAATTTTGGCTGAAGTAAATGAAGAAATATCCAAATTTTCAAATTTCAAATTTTCAAGTTTTATCTGTATGTAATTATTACAGCCACAACGATGTGGTTGCTCTCATAGAAAAACACTCTAAAATACAGGGTCCAAGTATAAAAATTAAAACATTTCTTATGGAATGTTGCTAATAGAACCACATAGAAGCCTAAGACGTAAAATTTAAAATTTTAACTTTCCCAGTAAAAACCTGTAGCGAAAGGGTTAAGCAGACCAGCGGACCAAAGTAAAAAAATCTGATCAATTTGGTTCGAAAACCCAAAGGTGGCAACTCTGATTTTGACAGGGGTATTACAATTCAAACTGGCGGCTTAAGTGGATTTTTACTTCGGTTTAATGAAAGTAAATGCATCCAGTTTGGCTACAAAGCTTCAAGAAGTTCAATTGTTTGCCCTAATAATCGGTTTTTTTTTTATTAAAATTACGAGAAAAATTAACTTTTTGTTACAAGCTATAGAACTGGTTATGGTTGTAGTGATGCATTTATTGTTTCTAAATCTATATACGACGAAATCGGTCTTAATAAACGTTTGCTTTTGGAAATTTTGTGAAAAGCATTTCATTATTGATTGTTATTATTTATTTGACGAGTATTTATTATTTATTACATACAATTTGATTTACTCGTTTATCTCATATTTATTTATTTATATTATTTATATATTTATTTTTATATTTATATAAGTATTCTTGTAGTTAATTTAAAAGATTTTGTATAGGCACTAAAATAAATGATATTCAATTGAATTTGTATGCAAATTTTCAGAATCGCTCGAAAACCTACGAAATACAACAAAAATTGATATTTTCCAACCATCTCAATTTGTATATCAAAGCGTGCAATCATAAAATTTTAATTGTAAGGGAGAAAAACATTTGCTCAAACATTTAAAATGTTTTTATATCCCTGAAACAGCATACATTTACGCGTAAAAACCACAACTGCTCCGCTTCTCGCTTCTACTTTAAAGTAAACAAATGCTGAGCAATTGACGAAAAATAATAAAATAAATCACAAATCACACAAACGTACATAAATGATCGCTGAAGTAGCGCGATCGAGCGGGCACTGGCAGCGTTTATAGCCGTCGCTTTTCCCCACGCAACGGCTGCGCACTCTGCCAGCATGCAGTGCGCTATTCGTGTGTGTGTGTGTGTGTGTGAGTGTGTATTGCAATTAATCAATTTGGGCTCCATCAATGAGAGGCGAACGGCAAGAAAGAGTTGCTTTTCTTTTGGGTTTCATTTTTGGAAAATTGTTGTAATTTTTCAAATCTAAAAACGTAAACAAAAAAATTGTTCAAAAACGCAGAATACTCAGCACGCCTGCGACGTTTTACGAGTGGAATTTGACACCTGGTAAACTTTTTTTGGGTAATGTCGATTTTTTTTTGGTAATTTTCGGGCATTCAATATCTCCAGCGGCTCTCTCGTGCTCTCTGGGAAAAAAGTGATTTCATTAAAATTTGTTGTATTTGTTTTGGAAATGTCGAGCTAAAATTGTCTCGTGCGCCTTAATTGGCTGGTGATAAATGAAGTTCATTGTCAGGGTGTCTATTCGATTAGTGATACTGCCGGCTGTTTGCGTTGTTGTTATTTCAGAAAATTAAAATATGTTGGCGCAGCGGACGGAAGAAATATGAGTGGGAAAATGTGACTGGAGGCATGTTTGGAGCGGGTTGAAGGTGCTGTGGCTTTGTCGCACGGGATTGGGCGCTATAAATATTTATGTGTCTGTACGTGTGTGTGTGTCGGTACAAGAAGATATTCGAGCGAATACGGAAATATATGTGCCATATTATATAGATTGATGTGTAATTTGAATAGTTGGGAAATGGGAAAAAGTTGGGCTGCTGTTTATTATTTAGTTGATTTTTGGTGTGTGTGTGTGTGTGCTTTACAGCCGTTGTGAGGAGATAAATAAATTTAAATATTCATGCAGAGCAAAAGTCGGAAGCTACAGTAGCTACAGATTAAGTTTTATTCATGAAACGCATAACGATAAAAATTGGGTTTTTTCAATTACAACAGTTGTGATGTTTCATGTTGTTTTTAAAAAATAGTTTTCGGCTCACCTTCAATCTCCAATCGCATCAGACTGGTTTTGTTTAACTGGTTTCCAATTAAGTGGTCTTTTTTCAGTCCCAATACCAAACGGGGGTGCTTTAACCCTTTCGGGACTACTGGGATAATACGTCCCACCTAGTTTTTAATACCCCTTAAAATAATTATTCAGATCTTACGACCAATGCAAAATATTTATTTGAATTATATATTCCCAGATAAAAGTATGATTTTAGAATTTGTGAATATGCAACATAATTTTCTAGGCCCAACTTTCTTAGCATGAGAACATATCTACCAAAAGTATTTTGGTTTTAAAAATTAAACTCCGTCCGAAAGGCTTAAGCCAGTTTAAATCCCGGCATAACTAGCGAATACGCTAGTATCTTCCAAACTATATTCACATCTGTCAAAAAAAACCACAAAGATGAGGAAATCTCTTTGGGATTGAGAACACGTCTCTTGATAGCTGAAACTTTTTTTGCAGCCATGTCAATGAATAGAAAAAGACTTCAACTGAGTCATTATTTCACTGCCCCGCTTTCTTTATCTGGTAAAAAATTCCTGGGTACTCTCTCTTTCATGAACTGACAGACCTTAAATCAGTTAATACACCCATACCTCGCTATACGGCCGCTCTTTATACGGCCTTTCGCTATAACGGCCTTCTTCAATTAAGGCACATTTTCGATTTACGGCCTAAAATGTTTCGCTATAACGGCCAAAAAAAAATTTTTTCGATGTCGATATATCACGTTTCTCGGTAACGTTTATTTTGTGGGAAATATTTTTTCCGTTGGCAGTAACTATTGTCAATGGGATTTTTTTTTTCCGTTGAATGATAACTATTATTTTGCAATATATATTTTTTACGTTGAAAATACCTGCACCAATGCATTTTGTATGCAAAACTTATCCAAGTTCTGAACCACTCAAGTTCTAAATCACGAGCACACTCACCGGTGGAATAACAGATTCAAACGTTACCGAGCAACGTAAAAAATATTTGTATGTAACATGAAATTCTTTCATTTTTGTTTCTATATTTTTGTTATTATTATAAAAATAAATTATAACATTGTTATAAAAATAAAAAAAATAAATTTGGAACCGATCCCATTGAATTTGTATGAATTTGTATTAAAATAATTGATTCCTTATACGGCTTTTCGCTTTGCGGCCAAGTTTCGTGGAACGTATCTAGGCCGTATAGCGAGGTATGGGTGTATTAGGGCTTTACTAAGATTAATTCAGTAATTAAAACACCTTTTGTAAGGTTCTGCACAGAATTGGTAGACAATTTATACAACTCCTTTCTTGTAGTATCATAACGGTCTCACTGGTTAGTCTCAGTGTGTCCTCGGCATTTTGTTACTTTGATAGCTACTTTCACATTGCGGTCATTTTGACGGGTTTATATTTTTAAATATCTGTATTTTTTTTATTATTTCTATCAATTTTTGATTTGATTTTAATTTTTAATTTGTTAAAATTTTTTGTATCGGGTTCTACAATTAGTTCTACAATTAGGGTTCTACAGTTACGATTAGCCAAATCCGATGTGTACTTTTCGAGATATCAGCAAATATAATATGTAGTCCTTGTTAGTATGAAAAACTTAGGGCCTTTCTAGTGTTAACGTATATCTTATATTTTATTTGAACGTTTTTGTAGAAAGTCTTTATACTTAAAACAAATTCTAAGAAAACAATGAAAGTATGAGTTTGGGAGGCAAATGATGGACTTTATAGGCGGAGCTTCCCTTAGCTTCCTAACGCTGGATGTGGTCTTTTCAGTTATTGCAGTATTTTTCATTTTTCACGTGAACAATTCTACATCTTAGCATGCTTTCAGTTCAGTCTCTTACTTATTTACTTAATTGGACCTAACAAACTTTCGCCGGATTTTGACTCTTTTCAACAGGAACCTCTGCTTTAATGTACTTTCATTCAGTTACAATAAATAAGCAATGGACTTGGTTCTTCCATCGGAGACATGGTCTTCCCGTTCCACACATCTGTAGTCATTATAGCTCGTTGTAAAGTTCGTAGGTTGAATTACCCTAAACTGGGTACGAACAGACACATTTTGGGTCTCTAAAATATCTTCCTGAAGTTATCTCTCTTTTCTTTTGAATGATTCCATGATCATTGGGAATATAAGTCTTGTTAGGAGATAATGTTTTAATTCATTATTTGCTGAAGTTATAATCCTTTTTTTTTTAACTTTGATAGAGATTCTCTTCGTTGTTCCTTACCTGCTCAAGTCCTGAATTAAACATTGCATCCATTGGAAGCGAAGCATATTCTCGAGATTGCAGAGCAGGAACACTCTTGAAGATGTTTACATCCTTGAGTCCTCTTTTGTGCCATGTTTCCAACAAATCCTGTATCTCTCAGACAAAGTTGTTAATACTGAAAACGAAAGTCTTAATCCTGGTTCTGCTGGGCCCTGGTCATTTAAGTGACGTCTAGAGCGGCAATGGAATACAAGTCTGTGCTTTCAGAGTTAAAAAAGGGGTTCTTATGAAAAAAATAAATATAATAACTAGAAGATTATAATAAATAAATAAAAATAAAAATTTTTAGTTTTCGTGTTTATGTGTTACTACTGTGCAAAATGCATCTATCCACCAATAAGCAAAAGCTCAGTATTATTTGTTGTTGTTAACTGTTGCCAAGGAACAGTTTGGTGTCTCTTCATGTCGAGAAGTTTGATGCTATTTGATCGCTGCAGTTCAATGCAAAAGAGTCCTAATTCAAATTGTGAAATTTTTTACGAAATTAATCTTTGTTGGAGTTAATTTTAAGTAAAGTTGAGACAATTTTAGTTTATATTTTCAAATAAATAAATATATTTCAGATTTTCAATATTTTCCTTTCAACTTTTTAATTGCCATTTATAATTTTTAAATTTAGCAAAAGTGGCATAACTTAAAATAATTCGGTAGTGATTGAATTAAAATGTCATAAAAAGTCATAACTCAAAATTTTGGATTTTCTAGTATAAAATAAAAAAAATTTTGTAACTTATGCCAGAGCATAATCTAAGGATTTTCTATTAAATGGTCTATAAGTTATTTAAAAAATCTTTATTCAGCTCAAAAACTGTTTTTTGCGTTTCCTGAAAAATTAAAAATTTTGAGTTGTGTCACTTTTGAATTGGGTGTGCGAAATGTGTTCTTGTGGAAGGCGAATTGACGATTGATTGATTTACTTAATTTAAGGTTTGGCACCAAAGAGGGCCTAAAGCGTTATTTGTGGCTGGTCAATCTAGGACATATTTTTTCATCGCTTTTTTTAGAAAAGCCTCAATTAAGTCAAGTTGAGTAGACTTTTAGCTCAAAATCTTAAAGCGTTCAAGCCCGGATGATTGATTTGACAAATGACTAAATGAAGTTCGTGTTAACTTGAAGTTGCTGACATTTTCCCCCCCATCCCCTTTACTTGCCAATCTCATCGCATAATTTAGCTGCCCTTGATTTCAACAGCATGACACACTTTCTGATGCTACGTTCGTCTCTCTGCTGCCACCATTAATAACGCCATCCATCCAACTCGTCCGCTCGTTCATTCACTGTTCCAGCGACAAACAGCCGCTTGGCTGTCACATTAGGCCAAACCCCGCATCAATCGTTATTTTTTTCAATCTGCTGACATCCGCCAAAAATACAACACATACAAATAATAAATCCAAATCCAAGTCCATTCCCAATTCATTCATTGCCGAAAAGATGCCAAAACTCAAAGTGCCTCAACAACATTTGCTGCACACATGCTCGGCAAACACATTTCGCACCGTTGTGTCTCAAGTGTAGCGTTTTTCTAAATGCCATTTTTTGCCATCGACTTTTTTCCGGTGCGACGTTTGCGCCTTGGCGTAGGTCTTGCGCGTCTCGGCGGCTGGCTGGCAGCAACACTTGGCAACATCTAAAGTGGGCATGTGCGACTCCGCTCGGCCACTCGTCGGTGTCTACTCGTGCGTCTAAACAATGGGACACTTGACTTTTCCCCGCGCTCCGCGACCAGCCTTGCACCGTCCTTGCAGCGACTGCTGCAGCCGTTGTTCTTGTTATTGTTGTTGTTGTTTGGCTGCCCATGTCAAGTGTTTATTTTTAATTTCCTTTTCAGCTTTCCATTTCAGTTCTTGTCGATTTTCGTTGCGTTGCGTTTATTGTTGTTGATTTTTATGTTTGTCCAGAGAATGATTGCGTTGCTTTTATTGCTCCTTCTTGGACGGCTGCGACAGCTACGGCGACACTTTTTATGTACTCGTAGTGCCCGGCTGTGAGTTGCCTTTGATTTTGCCATTGCTGGCTCCCCCTCAATTTCTCGTGCCAAGCGTTTAGTTGGTTTTCGGAGAATCGCCCATAATCACCGTTTCGGGTTTATTGGCTCATTTGAGCGCTGATATATTGCCCATTCGAGCATATTAACGTTTATTTTAGATTTATTGAAATTAGCCCGTCGGGATTAGGCGGCGACGTGATGCGGATGTGGACAAAAAAGTCTAAATGATCGGTTCGATTTGATCGATTTGATTAAAATGCTAATGAGATGATTTCTGCTTGGTCTGCGGGTCAGCTGAGATTTGCATATTCTGTGCGCCGTCATTTAGAATGCGGCTGGCAACATGTTGACAATGATTTCAGTGATGTCTCAATAATATTTTGCAGTTTGTAAATTAAGCATTAACTCTTTCGTGACCTATGGTACGCGTGAGATTCGTATGAATTTTTCACTTCTATTATTTTTGTTTTTTTTATGCAACAATTGCTGAAGTTGAGATTCAATCTAACAATGGTTTGGGTTCGTTGGATTGTGTCGTGGTAGGGATAGGTGGGAGTGACAGCCTTCTCCAAAAAAAGCTATTATATGATGAAAAAAGTTATGGTACCACAATAATGCCACATTGAGCTCGTTGTGATTAGCGCAACTTCCCTTTTACGGCGCTTCAGACCACGAGAGTTCCAATATTAACCTCGGTACTTCCTTGATATGAAAAGTTGATGAAAAGTATGAAATTATTTTACAAAATGAGATTGAACATTTTTGGTAGAACATTTTTAGTTTTAGTACTTAATTTGGTTTCAAAAGGAAGTAAGCCACGGAAGATTTTCTTTCAAAAAGCGATACAGTAAAATAATAAAAGACCTTAGTGGAGTAATTTTGACTTCCTTGGATATTAGTGGATAGGATAGTGTTATGCTGGTGCAAAACGAAGAACCAAGAAATTTCAATCCTCTTCTTGCCAGGGACAGATAGTGTCACATAAAGTGGGGGACCGTTTCTTCCGGAACGACTATCATGGCAGAAGTCATCAGTTCTCTTATTCGAAAGAGCTTCGTAAGCACACCAACCACAGAGCTTATGAGATTCCGGTCTACTCGTAGGCTGAATAGCTGTTTGAGTCGCCAGAACTTTGAAATTGATTTTAAAACTTCGAAAAATTTGCATTCAAACTCAGTAAAACTTGTTAATTAATCAATGAATAAATGTACACCTAATTCTGTTTTTACACGGTCTTTTTTTACACGGTTTTGATTTAACACGGTTTGAAAATAAAAAATGTTAAATTTTTTTACACGATTTTATTCCATTTAGCACGATTCAAACTCTTTTGGGCTTAAATTTTTGTTGTCAAATTTAATTTTTGCAAAATATGTTCATATCACAAATATCAGGGAAATTACCTTTTTGTGGATACAAGCAAATTTACTTGTCAGAGCACTTGAAATGTGTTAATATTTTGTGAACTATCAATGCAATCAGACGTGTTTGGTAAGGACATTTTTTATAGGCAAATTAGTTTTTCCAACCTTACATTTATTTTAATTTAAAATAAACATTAATACTTGTTCTTAAAAAATCCTTGTTTTAATTTTTATTGTCTTGTCTAATTTTAATAGGTTTTAGACTTAAGGAACCAATCACCTATTTTTGCATAAGATCAATGTCTTTTTTTACACGGTTTTTTTTACACGGTTTTTCCTGGAACCAATCTACCGTGTAAAAACAGAATTAGGTGTATTGTTTTTAACAAATTTAAAATTTTATTTTTGGGTCTCATGTGAGCAAATGCGTCTGGCTAAAGGTTAGCATTGATCTTGCACATTTCGTCAATTCTGGCTTTGTAACAGTTTTGGCGACCTCACGAGTCCCATATGAAACCTACTTTACATTATCTGTAATTATTCTCTTCAAAACTCGTTCGATTACGGTCAGTTTTTGGAGCAATTCTTTTGCTTTCAGATATATAAAGTTTTAATCATTTGACTGAATAATTATATATTTTATGGACATTTGATAAAACCAGACTGGAAAATATTAAAATTATGGTTCTTCTATAAGTTGAACCAGGAAAAAATCACTTGTGTCACCACAAAACTTTGGTATGGTGAAAACTACGATAAAGAAAATGCGTAATGAATAATGACAATAAATCGTCATTAATACAGTTGGGGTTAAGACAGGAAATAGTGCATGTTCCATTGATTGTGATATGAATAAATACATATACGAAAATTCGTGGCAGAATCCGGGGTGAAGCACCGACACATTTCGTGTTCCATGGTGACATTGGCTGTAATTTTTTAGAAGTTGTCGAAATGCTCAAAACCAGTGCATATCCCGGTTAATTAACAAAAGTCATATGGCTTGATTTATTAGGTACTTTTCCTATGTTACTTAAGAGAAACCCTCTCTGTAGAACCACATTGGGTCAACAGTAACCTAAGAAATAACTCTTTCCTTTAAGTAATTTCCATATTTTGCTTCGTTTATTTCCAACAATGTTTCTGCAACATGTTGCATGCAGTTCTAACGTCTTACTTGTTTTCCTTTTCTTTCAGCCTTTGCTCGCAAACGACCGCTCAACCCACAACGCAACAACAGCAGCAGCAGCAACAACACCACACAGCGCAACTGCACGCCCATCCTCACCCGCACCCGCACTCGCACTCGCATCCGCACTCACATCCGCAGTCGGGCGTCGGCACTGCGGCCAGCGCTGCCACGGCCGGTCAATGTAGTCCGCTAGCGCTGCCGCCGCAGTCGCAACCCCTGCAGCCCACCATCACCTCGCTGGCCTCGCTCAGCGGCCACTACAGCGCCACGCCCAATCTGAATTCCAGCTGCAGCCTTTCGTCAGCGGGCCTCGGCGCCTACCCCACGCTCAGCGCCGCCTCCTCATTCGCCCAGTCGGCCGGCAGCAGCTTCTCCACATATCAGCAGCACCCGGGCGGCGCGCCCAGCAGCAGCGATGCGAGCGCCAGTTTGAGTAACTCCGGCGGTTCGGCGGTTGTGCGGCAGCAGCAGCATTCGGATTTGGGTGGCAGCAGCGCGGCGAGCTCCAGCGGTGGCGGCGGGGGCATGTCCCACTGGCTGCCCACCGAGACGCAATTGTCATCTGTCAAGTCGGAGAACCGCAGTCCGGGCTTGAGTAGTGCTGCTGGCGGCGCTGCCAACAACGGTGGCGTTGCCGTGGACGCACAATCAACGCTGAGCGGCGGTGCTCAGCTGGAGAGCGGCGCGTCGGCGGGCAACGGCAGCAGCAGCAGCGGCGGCGGCGGTCTTTACAGCTGCTCTTCGGTGGGTGTGAGTGAACTTGGTGTACTGGAGCCTGGCGGCGTTGGCTTGACGAACTCCGCTTCCAGCGCCTCCATGGCGGCGGTGAACAGTTCGGCAGCAGCGGCCGCTGCCGCCGCCGTCGCCTACGACTCGAAGCACGACTACTACAACTACTACAACAGCATGCAACAGTACACGCCGCCCTTCTACTCCACCTACGGCACACCGTACACGACGGCGGCGCGCGCCGCCACCAAAATCGAGCCCAGCTCGCCGTACTTGACCACTTCGTATGCGACTGCGGCGAGCAACAACAACTCGCAGCTGTATCCGACTGCCTACGGCTACAACAACTTTGCACAATTCGGCACCGCAGCGGCGGCGGCTGCGGCACAGCAGGACTACAGCGGCTACTACAACGAACAGTACAACAACTACTACAATCCGGCCAGCTACTCGCCGTACGCGGCCATCAGCTCGCCCAGCTCGAGTGCGGCCAGCCATGGCTTTCATGTGGGCGCCTCGAATCTGTCGGAGAGTCCGACCGACACGCACTCGACCACGCCCATACTGCACGCCACCCACTCGCCGCACTCGCCCCTACCGATCTCACCCAATGCCGGCGCAGCGCTGAACAGCGCCGCCGCGGCAGCTGCTACGCCCGCGACGGCCGCAACGCTGCCGCGCTCCACGCCCACTGGCGGGCGTAGCGGACGCGCACGCGGCCGCCGCCATCAGCAGCCGAGCCCGACGCGCAGCACCACCTCCGACACGCCCAACAGCGACGCGGCCAAGCCGCCCGAGCGCGTCTTCATCTGGGACCTGGACGAGACGATCATCATCTTCCACACGCTGCTGTCCGGCTCGTTCGCCAACCGCTACACCAAAGACCAAAGCACGCTGCTGACGATCGCCTTCCGCATGGAGGAGATGGTCTTCAACATGGCCGACTCGCACTTTTTCTTCAACGAGATCGAGGAGTGCGATCAGGTGCACATCGACGACGTGTCCTCGGACGACAACGGCCAGGATCTGAGCAACTACAACTTTGCCACCGACGGTTTTCACACGGGCGCGCCGCCCGGGGCGCCGCCCAATCTGTGTCTGCCGACGGGAGTGCGCGGCGGCGTCGACTGGATGCGCAAGCTGGCGTTTCGATACAGGAAAATCAAAGAGATCTACAACACCTACAGGGGGAAGTGAGTATTTCGCAGTTGATGATTTCGATTTTACTATTATTTCACATTGCGTTTTGCATTTTGCAGCGTTGGCGGCCTGCTGGGTCCGGAGAAGCGCGACGCCTGGCTGCAGATACGCTCCGACATCGAGATGGCCACCGACAACTGGGCATCGCTGGCCACCAAGTGTCTGAACATGATTGCTCAACGCGAGAACTGCGTGAATGTGTTGGTGACGCAGACGCAGCTGGCGCCGGCCTTGGCCAAGGTGCTGCTGTTCGGACTGGGCGGCATCTTTGCCATCGAGAACATCTACAGTGCGCACAAAATCGGTGAGTAGCGTCGCACGCAACATGCCAAGGCAACACGACTAACCACTGTGACTTGTTTCCACCCCCCTTAGGCCACGACACCTGCTTCGAGCGCATTGTGACGCGCTTCGGGCGCAAGAGCACCTACGTGGTGATCGGCGACGGCACCGAGGAAGAGAACGCCGCCAAGGCGTCCAACTTCCCCTTCTGGCGCATCTCGTCGCACAGTGATATTCGCGCGCTCTACACCGCGCTCGACATGGGCTTCTTATGAAAGGCTTGCGGACGGCGCAGCTTAAAATGCTGTAAAAAGAATCCTTCTTTCCTTTTCACAATGGCAATGGTAGCATTAGTGGAAAATCCGAAACAATGAAAATGAACTAAAGTATTTGTAAAAATTGTACGACTGCGCACTAAAGTTAAAAGAAGATGTAGTAGTAGCAGTTGCGCAACAACAACAAGAGCCCCTACTAAATAGATAATGAGAGAGCATACAGCAAAATTTCTCGCCTAGTTCGTAAGCCAAATGCATGTACAAAAAAAAACAAAAACAAAAACGTTACATTTGCGAAAGCAGTTTGTGTTTTGAGCTGAGTTTGATTTGATTTTTGCTGCAGTTTGCAGATTTCATGCGCATATTTATTTACACAAACACCTCTCACCCATGTTTATAGAAAATATAAATAGTAGAAATATTCTCACTTGCATACACGCGACTTGGAGCCAACTAATTTTAAGCGCAAAGCAAAATAATGAAATTATTTTGTTTGAAAAAGAAAATAATGGAAAAGCGAAATTCAGACACTGCACATATTATCGTTAGTCAGTTATCAGTTTCGTATGTTTACCGTAGCAAACGATTTTAAATTCAAACTACACTTGCAAGTTTTTAGTTTCTAAGACATAATGTAAGTAAGCAACCCTAAAGTAGCAGCGTTAAATGATTTACTATGAATAAGTTCGTGTTTATAAGACAGCGAATGTTGCAGTTCGATTGGGTCGCGCAGCACTTTGCGAGTGCGCTTAGCAACATGTTGCCAACATGTAGCCAGCGCCGCATGCGACGAGGGTCGAATGTATACAGAGACAACCATTTGATTTAGCACTAAATATTAGCATTAGCGTTGCATAATCTGATGATATACAATTAAATACACTATTTTAAAAGTTAGTTAAACGAACAACGTAGTAATGCAAAGGTTTACTGAAAATAATATATTAGTAATGATAATAACAACAACAACAAATACATAAATAAAAACGCACTAAGCATGAACAGTAAAATGTGGTATGGACTCGTTTATTCATAGATTTTTTACGTGGAACAACATTCAGGAGACGCCTCCCCTTTAACCCTTTCGACCCCGAATTTTACCCAATACCCGATGTTTCGATATTACTTTTTGGTATTTAAATCATGAAACATTTGCCTAAGAAATGTGCACACGACATTTGAAGTCGCCACGCCTCTTTGTTAAAGTTCTAGAGCTAGTTTACTTTTGAACAATTTTAGCTTAAAACGGGTTAAATAAATTTTTAGCAATATTATTTAATTACAGAAAAATTATTTAATATTTATGGAAAAATACAAAATGATCACTTTTTGATTTTATTTAACCATTATTAAAAAAAACAGAGTTTTGATCAAACGCGTCCAATTCGTAGAATTCAATTAGAACACCAACTTTCCTTGATATCGCTTCAAATTATTGGACATTATTTTGTGGATAACAGTAAAATTTTTTTAATTTGCTTTGAATTCACTTCTAAAAATATTAATTTGTTGGTGCCTACTTAAATTAAACCTATAAATCAATCGTAGCTTTTGCTATTAGATGCCAAATAGGTGAAGTTGCTCTCAGGCAACTTTGGGGTAGAAAGGGTTAATTCATTGCATTGCTTCCGAAACAATGTAAAGGTTAGGAGTCAGCGTTCAGGGTGAATGACGATTTTATGGGCACTTGATTTGAAGAAGAAGATCTGCACAGTGCTGGTTTTAGATAGCCAGATGAATTTTAATGGGAATACGTTTTGATGGTTTGGAATTTTCAGAATAGTATTAATTTTGAGTAGCTATTGAGGTAAAAAAAAAGTTTGGAGGGACTTACAAAAGATAGAGTAACTGGCATTAAATTGGATCGTACCATCTTTGTGCTCTAACCATGTCAACTTTTGCCCCAACAAACCCACAATTTACGGAAAGCACTGATCTTTCTACAAGACAATGTTTGACATGTTGCAAAATTCGTCCAAGAAACTTCATCTCTTACGGAGAAGCCAAAAATTACTTCGTTTCTTGGTTAGTCTCTAAGGGTTAGTCTCTTAGATCAAAGACTCAGCTGCAGCAAATCTCTCAATGAGACTGCTTCAAATTCGCCTATGCTGAGATCGGGGTCATTGCGATATTTCAAGGAACTGTAGATCAGATTAGCTCGCTCGGCATGGTACTACCGAGCAGTTAAGTCAAGACATGACAGCGCTCGGTGTCCCTCTCTTAACCTGTAAGCTTCGTACCCATATGAGCTCTATGGTTGGTTGGTTGTAGAGACTGCCTCTCCATGAGACACACTTAGGCCTATGTGATCCGTTGTGATACCATAAATTGCACCCTTTTGAAATGTGTATACAACACTGTTTTTTCCAACATATGATACAATACACATTTGAAACGGATGGGGAAAGGGAGTAAGGGTATGGGGTAGGGGACCTACAGTTTTTTGGCAATTTTCCTTTCACACTTGGAGGTTTTTCCATTGCCTACCAAGAGCGCACTTGTGCGATTCTTGTAATTCTCATCTGCTTCATGTGGATAGCGATAGAAGTAGACAAGCGTTTCCACAGCCCGAGCTTAGATTCGAACATAGGGCCTAGGCATGAGAAGCCAGCGCTCTATATGAGCTCTATAGATGACACTAATTTAAGATGGGCTGAAGGCAACCCAAGTTACATTGCACGCCAAATTTGGCCAACCTTAAACCTTCGACATTCTAAAGAACTCTTCTCACTAAACAAAACCCAGATCAGAACCATGATCGGTGTTCTAACGGATCATTGTTTAATTGGCACCCATGCAAAAAGGATGGGGCTGTTTTCAAATGACTTCTATGACAGCTACATGGAGAAAGAAGAAAATACACCTCACTTATTATGCAACTGTCCTGCTCTATCCAGAAAAAGGATGACTTATTTGGGTAACTTATAATTCGATATTCTAGAGGATTTAGCTGATAAGACCATTCGTAGTCTACTAAGCTTCATTAATAGCTCCAACTGGTTCAACGAGTGAGCGAGCCGTCTTGGTCTTAGTGTGCTTCGAGTCAGCCACACCTACCTACCTCCCTTGGATAGACAAGCGACGAGGCATTTTTCAATGTGGAATCCGTATGGTGCCAGAAAGATGGCCAAAGTCGTAGCTAACAATGAACAATACTGTGAGTAAGTTAGGAAGGTAGATATTGTTGGGGTTATACTGCCTCCTACAACTAACAGTTAAAGAAGATCCTCTAGATCCCACCGATCTGATACAATTTAGTTACTCAGAGGTTAGGTGCGTGATGTCCTGGTTCAGGTAACTAATCTGGATGTACGGCAGAGTCTCCTCTGCTGTTTCAGAGAGTCCACAGATGCTTTCCTGTTTTAGACTAATTGTGTGCATGAGTTTTCTCAGCCTGCAGTGCCCAGTTGGAAGCCCAGTAATTTGTCTTAGCTGTCCGTCTTTTCTTAGTCTGAGGCATTTCATACTCTATTTGGAGGTATAACCTTTAATGAGGATTTTGGGTTGCCTAAGGCTCCCTAAAGTCTACAGTCTTTATGCGAGTCGTAGTGACTGCTAGGATGTGCATGCTCGGACCAATGAAGGGCTTTCGTCTAAGAAAAGCGGTCCCTGCTGCTTTCATAGCATAGTTCGCCTTTTCATTGCCGCCTAATCGTTTGTGTCCTGGGATCCAAAGTATTTTGATCTTGTTGTAGTCAGGCCCAATTTGTTCAATGTCTTTTCCATTCTAGCACTAGCTCTGAGTTTTTCTCATAGGAGATCAATGCTGTGATGGCTGCTTGGCTATCCGAAGATATCAAAATGTGATTAAGATACATTGTACCGACTTCTCTGAATAAAGCTTCAAATTTAAAAAAAATTCTCAAAAATTATTTATAAACCCAATAAATATGAAAACACACGTATGGTATATTTATTGATATTAAAGAAATATTTAATAACAAATATGACAAAGAATAAAAATAACAAATTTTTCGTTAGGCATAATGGACCAGCTGTAGTTTTCCACAATACTCTCTTCTCAACTGTGTTAATCGTAATGTTATGGTTATTTTGATGGAAATTAACAACAACTTAGAACATTTATTTCAATTTTAGTATTTCCATTGACAGTATCGTTCCAACAGCTCTTTAAAACAATTCACTGCAATGTTTAAACATGTTTTGCTCGCGTTTGTGTGTTTTTTGTGCGTCAATGGCGAGTTGTCCATAATGTTTGAACGATTCGAGGTGTCAGAGGGGCGTGACATGTAAGCTAATTATTGTTGAATTAAATGTTTTTTCAAACATTTCGAGAAAGTCTGATGCGGTTGTGAATTTGTCATTCGTTCAGGTATGGCTATGATATTTATTTTGATGTACTGCCTGAAGAATGCGAGGAGATTGAAATCTACTATCAGCTGAACTTGGCAGAAATTGACAAAATTCTTGAATACGAATTGAGTCTTCTAGAACTCCCCGTTTACAACAATTCAACAGATGAGTACGAAGGGGATTATTTTCAATATGCGGATGGCTCAAATGGCTGGTCCGACGAGGAGGACAAATTTTTGATTTACTGAGTGCAGATTTCAATTAATAAAAACATATAGAAAAAAATTTAATAAAAAATATACAATAAAAAAACTATAAGAAAAAAGCAAATATATGCAAAACCAACGATGCAACCACATTTCATTTCAGGCAAGGAAATTGGTTTTGAGAAGTTCGGAATGTTTTGTAAACTTTTAATCGGTTCAGTGAGTAATAGTCCCAGAAAGGAAAAATTATAATTCACATGGAGGTACCCGATAAGAGGGAAATGCAAGGTGAATTCGACAGTAAACAGAAAATGTTGAATCCCTCTTTTGTCATTGCTGTTACTATAACTTTTTGGCTAAATGAGTGCTGTGTTTACGGATCTGGCGATCCCATCTCTAAACCCATTATTTTCTTCAAATAGATGTGATGTATTGACCTACAGCCTGAAACAAAGAGCTCTGACTAAAATTTATATTTAATGAGAAAAATGGAGTAAAGTTCCACCTATAACAACTCTCATTTAACTAATTTTAATTTTAATAATTATTTTAATAATAATTTTAATTTAATTCCGACACTTTTCCTTGTGTAACTGCATAATATCCAACAAAAACTGACTGAAATTAACTGGTTTGGAAGTTTCTAAATATTTAAGTCGAAAACTAATATACCTCAGTTTTGTTTAATTTACTCTGTTTATGCTTTTATATGAGTTACCAATGTGAAAAATCCCTTTGGAGTAAACATAAAAGGTTATCTCACTCAATTTATGGGAAAAACTAGTTGGCATCTTTTATTGACACTAATATTATAACGTTGTGGCAACTCCAGTGGTGGGTGCATGAGTGTAGTCGAGACATCTACCAACAGTTTGATAAACATTATTCCAGTGGTGGCAATGAACAGTTTGAGAGTTACTGCCTTTTCAATAGCAAACTCAATAATCGGCTGTGCTGGAGTTTGATTAAAGTGTTACATATATTTAAACAGTTATTTTGAAGGTTAATAAAAATATATAAAAGATAATAACATCAATATTGTTGCTACATAATTTGAAGCTTAACCCTTTCGACCCCAATTGGCCAAAGTGAATTCAAAGCAAATTACAAAAATTTTACTGTTATCCCCAAAATAATTTCCACTCATTGGCAGCGATATCAGGGAAAGTTTGTGTTCTAATTGAAGTCTACGAATTGCGCGCGTTTAATCAAAACCCTGTTTCTTTAATAATGGTTAAATAAAATCAAAAAGTGATAATTTTTTATTTTTCCATAAATATTAGATAATTTTTCTGTATTTAAAAAATATTGATACAAAATGTATTTAACCCGTTTTTAGCTAAAATTGTTCAAAAGTAAACTAGCTCTAGAAAACTAACAAAGAGGCGTGGCGACTTCAAATGTCGTGTGCACATTTCTTAGGCAAATGTTTCATGATTTAAATACTAAAAATTAATATCAAGACGCAGGGTAAAATTCGGGGTCGAAAGGGTTAATAAGGCTATAAGCTTTGATATTTGACTTAAAAAAATTAGGTAAATGTTAATAATATACGAAATTTAAATCGATAAAATTTGCAGCTCAATATTAAAATGTATTATTGCAGAAAAAATTTCAAATATTGTTAATCAATATTAATCCAATTGTTTGGAGAGAAATGTTAAAATTTAAAAAATTTCAACTAACACTTCAAAAGTTTGTTAAATTAATAAAATCTATTACCTGATTAACTAATCACAGTTGCTGGCCAAGCAAAGTCTATGACAAATATGTTAATTAAAAGACAATTCAAGGTCATTCCAAGTAAGATATAATATTTTCCAAATTTCCACACAATATCTCCGATTCCACTGTTGGCTGCTCGTTTAGTTACAATCAGAAAAGTAATTGAAATGTGAAAACAAATTAAGCAAAAGTATTTGAGAAAGAGCGCAAAACAGCAGCAAATCGATTATGAGGTGTGGATGCAACAGCAACAATAACAATAACAACAACAATACCCGCAAAGAATCAGTTAAAGTAAAAGAAAACATGCAGCACTGGACAGACAGACAGAGGCAGCCGTCAAGTCGATGCGGCAAAAAGTTGCGCAGCAAATTAAAAACCATAAAAAGCGTTGAAAGCCAGCAAAAATTGCAACACAACAACAACAACAACAATAGACTCAGCAATAGCATCCACAACAAATTGTTGCAGGCCATACAAACAACAATGCAATGATTTGTATGAGTCTCGAAATGGACATCGGCGCATTGGGAGGGGGGGCGCACTCACAAACGGCAAACAACAACAACAACAACACACAGGGATGGGCAGCAAATGAGAAATCATTTAGGCGGAGTGGTGGGTGGGTGCGTAGGGGCCGCGCAGCCTGCAATTGTTTTGTATTGGCGGCCAGCAAACAGTCGGCCAGGCCAAGTCCTTAGGTAGAAACGAGTGCATCCCAGCCAGCAGTCGATCCGGCCATCTGAACGCCTGTCGAGCCCATACAGCGCACACAATGAATAATTACCGATAATGATTTTGATGCATTGTTATGACGGTAAATGATGGGTGACCGCCGCCGCCGCCTCGCCAATTCAACAACACACAGCCTCGACTCAGTGCAGCGCAGCGCAATCCAAGGTTGCGGCCCTGCTCTTGCAGCTATCGGCCGTCCATCTGTTGCGACCGCTGTCAGCATTTGTGGCAAATATATTAATCTGCAGGATATGAAATCGCGCGAGTGCTGACTTGGTACTATTTATTGTACGTTTGTGCTTGTTGTTGCAGTTGTTGCCGTTAATGTGCTGGGCGCAGTCATGTTTTGGCGATAAAATTTTAATGCCCTCACGCCAGATCACTCAGCGTCGCAAATCGCTGTTGCTGATTGTTGCCTTTGCGCTGCCAGCAATCAGCAACCAGCACTAAACGCTGTGCCGTCTGCCGCCAAGCTAGAATTTCATTTCTCATCAGCTTGCACTATTATTTGACGGGCTGTTGCAGTGTTGCAGCTGCTTGCCACATTTCAATTAAGGCAACTTTTTCACACTTTCCAGTCGCTGTTGTGGTGTTGGAAGGTGCAGAATGCTTTGGGTTTTTGCACAAATTGTTGCTGCTGCTTATTGCACATTGCAGCTGCTACTGACTTGACTGACTGACTTTCCTCACAACACTGAGCGGCAACGCTGGCAGCTCTTTGCCAGCTGACTGTCAGAAACACTTTCGATTTTCCTTCCCAAAAAGTGAATTTTCGATAATGTGAATTTCTTGCTGTTGTTGATGTGTTCTTTCTGGCAGCGTGCAAAAACCAAAAATGTGAATGAGAAAAATTTGATTCAAAACAGTGGCCACACTTTTGCTTGCGATATGCGCATCTAATGTGCGACAACTGAGCCGGATACGTCTGGACAAAATTGCTTTGGGGATTAATTCATAGAAAATGTTATAAAAAATAGGTTTCCATTCGAAAGCAAGATTAATTTATGAGATACTAGCTGGGCCCTGCGGCTTTGCACGCAAGCTCTCCTGTTTCCCCCGATACGAATTCTTAACCCATTGTTGAGCCCATCCGATTTTGATTTAAAAAAAAACATGTGTCTATCTTTGATTTCGAGTGTTTTAAAAATTTTGAAGTCAGAAGGCTCTTTAAATCATATGTTTTCACATTTACTCCAAACAAATTCTTAACCATTGGTTTACCATGGTAGATTTAGATTTTCAAAAAAATTAAAAGCACGTTTTTATTATTTCCTGATTGAACTGCTTTTGATACTCGTAAGTTTGAAGTCAGAATGCCCAATAAATCTTGTTTCTCCATACAAATTGTTAACCCATTGTTGACCCCGTTAGATTTTGATTTTCAAAAAAAAGTGAGAAACACGTGTCAAATTATTTCTCACAAAGAGTACTTTCCCCAAGTTTGATGTCAATGGGCCCATTAATTCATATTTTTCCCGTCGTTGATCCAGTTAGATTTCGATTTTGAAAATAATGAGAAACACGTGTCTAATTTTATTTATTTTCATTATTTTTGCAATTGCTGAAGTCAATAAACCTTAAAATAAACCTTAACCCATTGTTGGGCCAGTTAAATTTTGATTTTCGAAAAATTATAAAATATGTGTCGAATAAGTTTTGATCTATGTATATTAGAATATTTTCAAGAAGTTCAAATTCAATATGTTTATTAAGTCACGTTTCTTCATATAACACTTTAACCCATGTTTTACCTTTTTAGACCCCGAATTTCAAAAAATCCCTTCTTGGCGAAGGTTAATTCTTCAAGATGTACCCACAGTCCAAAATTCATGTTTGTAGCTTCAGCGCTTTGCTCTGGGCGATGATAAATCAACCAATCAATCAGTCAGTCAGTCAGGATAAACAATCCATGTATAAAAAAATGGAAGCGGTACCACGCCCCCGTGTCAAATACCCACGCCATTCCTCCTGTCGAAGGACACGACCAAATCGTTAGTTTGTACTGAGTGCTATTGATGTGAATGCTCTAGTTCAAAAGCTACACCCGAATTTAAAAAGTGCCACGCCCCTGTCCAAAGCCCATTAAATTTTACCGGTCGAATGACACGCTTACGACATGACACTGTACTAAATTTCAATGCTGAGCGACTTATAATTTCGAAGCTATGCCATATTAAAGAATTGAGTTGTATGGGCGGTGCCACGCCCCCTTCTCCAAAATACACCCTTTTGCCCCTGCCGAAGGACACGACCAAATCGTTAGTTTGTACCGAGTGTCATTGATGTGAACGCTCTAGTTCAAAAGTTACACCGGAATTTAAAAAGTGCCACGCCCCCTGTCGAACGCCTATTAAATTTTACCGGTGGAATGTCACGTTTACGCCATGACACTGTACTAAAATTCAATGCTGTGCGACTTATAATGCTGAAGATATTCGGTATTAAAGAATTGGGTTGTAAGGGCGGTGCCACGCCTCCTTGTCAAAAACTCACCCCATTCCCCCTTTCGAAGGACACGACTAAATAATAAGTTTGTACCGATTGTCATTGATGTGAACGCTCTAGCTCCAAAGTTACACCGTAATTAAAAAAGTGCCACGCCCCTTGTCCAGCACCCATTAAATTTTACCAGTGGAATGACACGTTTACGCCATGACTCTGTACCAAATTTCAATGCTGTCCGACTTATAATCCCCAAGATATACCATATTAAAAAGTTGGGTTGTATGGGCGGTGCCACGCCCCGTGTCAAAAACCCGCCCCATTCCTCCTGTCGAAGGACACTACCAAATCGTTAGTTTGTACCGATTGTCATTCATGTGAATGCTATAGTTCAAAAGTTACACCGGAATTTAAAAAGTGCCACGCCCCTTGTCCAGCACCCATTAAATTTTACCGGTGGAATGACACGTTTACGCCATGACACTGTACCAAATTTCAATGCTCTACGACTTATAATTCTGAAGATATTCCATATTAAAAAGTTGGGTTGTATGGGCGGTGCCACGCCCCCTTGTCAAAACCCACCCTATTCTCCCTGTCGAAGGACACGATCAAATCGTTAGTTTGTACCGATTGTCATTCATGTGAATGCTATAGTTCAAAAACGACACCGGAATTAAAAAAGTGCCACGCCCCTTGTCCAACGCCCATAAAATTTTGCCGGTGGAACGACATGTTTACGCCACGACTCTGTACCAAATTTCAATGCTGTCCGATTTATAATTCCGAAGATATACCATATTAAAAATTTAGGTTGTATGGGAGGTGCCACGCCCACCTGCCGTACAAACATGTAATATCGCTATAAACCACCGCATTAACATCTTCTATCACACACGAAAAAAATTTTCCCAAAAGAATGAACCGTTTTCGCAAACACTGGCTACACACAAGAAGTGAACTTTTTTTTATATATAAGATAAATTTACTTATTTATTTATTTCTTTTTTTATTTATTTATTTATTTATTGATTTATTTATTTGTTTAATTATTTATTTATTTATTTATTTATTCATTTAGTTATTTATTTATTTATTTATTTATTTATTTATTTATTTATTTATTTATTTATTTATTCATTCATTTATTTATTTATTTATTTGTTTATTTTTTTATTTCTTTATTTATTTATTTATTTAGTTACTTAACTTATTTCGCGACTATGGAAAAAGTATGTGGACTTATTTTGAAAGGTTTTATTAACCCTTTCGCTACAGATTTTTACTGGGGAAAGTTAAAATTTTACATTTTACATTTTAGGCTTCTATGTGGTTATATTAGCAACATTCCAAGACACATTTTTAATTTTTTTTACTCGGACCCTGTATTTTAGAGAGAGAGCAACCACATGAGCAGCAAGAGAGAGAGCAACCACATCCTTGTGGCTGTAATAATTACTTAAACATACAACTTTTTACACATAACGAAAATTTCAATATTTCTTTATTTACTTCAGCCAAAATTTAAAAAAAAAGTATCTAAATTGAAAGAAAACGTCAAATTAAAAAGTTATCTAATTTTTCTGCTGCTTCTTCCTTTACTATGTCAAGACATACCATTGAAAAAACGTGTATACTTCTCTTCTATAAACTTAAATATTCAGTTTATTAATTTCGTATTTTTCCTAAAACTTCCAACTATTCTAAGGACCAACAAAAAATGTATTCTTGAAACCAAAGAGGGTTCAGACATCTCATATAGTACGAGACCAGGAACCATAATCTGAAACATTTCATAATCTATGTTCTTTTGTCTATAAAAGTAATGAGGGGTTTTTCTCTAAATACATTTTTGTAGAAACTCTGCAATTTTGAAAAAAAATTATAGATTTTTGGCCAAAAAATTTTCACTAAGTTGTTTATAGCAAAAAAAAATATCCATATTTCCATCAAACAAAAAAACTCCTACGTACAACCTGAGAGCATACAATTGTGATTTCGATTCCAAGTCAATCAAGTCAATCTATCCAACAATGTCCAAGTAATCTGTATACCCAGTTTGCAAAAAGTGATTGTGGAAAAAGATAGAAAAAATTGAGCATTGTTTTCAGGGCTCCTAAGTATTATTTAAGCCAAGAAACAAATATCTATTTTTGGAATGCCTTGCCTAGAATGTTTCATTATCATTCATGAAAACCAGTTCCGTCATGCATTCATTCATGCTGTTCAAACTAAACCACAACTTCGGCTGTTGCCAACACACCAGCTCACCTAACACAAAGGATCTCTGTATAACTTATACCTTTATACAACCAAAGATATGGCTTAAATCGCACCTGTAGGCGAGGGTTCCAAAATCAAATTTGAAGCTCCTGGACTGCGTCCAAAACTGTGCGATAAAGCTTATTGGGGATAATAGGGCAACCAGCTCTATTTACACCTTATTCTACCAATAAATTTTTGGTAATTGTTCAGAGCAGATGAGCAATCGATGCCTTCACTCCGGGTGTTTCTCCGGGCAAATCCGTTCGAACACTGACGCTCATGTATTCGACATTGAAGCAATCATAGAAAAAGTTCGTTTCTGGCCCATACTGCACAATTGTGGAATGCTTCCTGCAGCTATTTCCCCAATACCTTTGATCATAATGGGTTCAATACAAAAGTCCATAACTTACTCACTCTAGACCCTGTCTCCTACCTCTACATGCAACCTGAACCAACACAATGCCTCTAAATTAATAGATGTAGGCCCTGAGCGTTGGCTCATAAATTTAAACACAAAAAAAGATTGCCTAACTCCCATATTCCGTTTATTTCTATTTTTCGCACACCAACAACTGCTGCAAATATGTATCTCTTTTATTATCTGTAGCGATTCATAATATCACTTCAGCTATCCTTACACCATAACCACAAATAATGCCGCAACAAGTAAATATGTACATAAAATAGAAAAACAATCCTCTTGAGAAGGCAGCACTGAATTATTTAAGCCTTTCGCCGCTGCTGTTTATGTGCTCTTCGTAGGCAATTAAGCCGCACCCACATGGGAGCAGCCGACCGACCGACCGGCCATTTGCTGCCAGCACTTCATTGCTGCCCGCATCGCTACAGTAAATCAGCAAAGCTCACAAATCACCCAAACATTACGTCAACAATTATGGTAGTTAAGTCTTTTATTAGGGCCCACAACAATAACAAACAGCAATGGACACGACTTTCAGCAGGCAGTGAGACAGACCGACACTCAGCCAAAGCCAAATATACGCAAACTCGATCTGGGTGAGGGAGGATGGGCGAACATATCGTAACCAAGCAAAGCACTCACACATTTACGAGGCGAAATGTATTTGTCAGCTGCAATTTAAGTCAAACGAACTAGTTGAGGCTGAAAGCAACAAACCAACAGATGACAATAACAAAAGTAACAACATAAACAGTATCGACAACGAAGTGGGTCGGTGGTGTGAAGTGAGGTTAGGTGTGGATACTTTTAGTGAGGTTAAATGCAATGCGGTCATGGCTAAATGAGGTTACGTTACGAAGGATTCGAATTTGCCAAGCGAGTTTGTTTATTATTAATACATTTTTAAACCTTAAAAACCGATTTTCCTAATTTCCCTAATTTAACCCAGAAATAGTGTTGGACAGTTGTAGAAGTATTGTGTACGTGATTCTCAGAAGAGTTATGGATGTGTTAAGACTTTTTTGCTTGGATGATCTAACTGCCTTTGAAATCTTTTTGTCTCTATGGCATGGAAAACTAACATCGAAAAAGTCGAATTGACAAATTGAATTTCGCGATCAAATACGATTTTTGTCGAAATCAGAACATTATAATCAAAGGTGAAATCGGTCTAGAATGCCCTGAGCAAACATACTGGAGGATTTTTTTTAAAAACCAAATTAGTTTTGAATAAATAAAACGCGATTAATATGAGTTCTGGACCATTTCAACTTATCCTAACATTTTTTGATCTATTCTAAACTACTTTAGTTTTTAAAATCAATCCTATGAAGCAAACTTGGATATGTTTCTGATGTTAGGATAACTTTAAATAGTCATGTGACGCGATTCTGTGGCATATTGTATGACATTAAAGGTGAATCTAAGTAATTTTTCACACAAAAATGCTATTAGACGTTGTTAAGTTCGTTATATCTGAAGCTTATACAAAAAATACAAACAACCGCAACCCATTGACTCAAAGTCTTCGCAAAACAAATCATTAAAGTTCAGCTTAATGCTAACTTTTAACATTTCTACAGAAATCAACATTTTTTGTATTTTTTCTCACGCTACACTCAAAGCATTTTAACATTATTTCCGTCTATTGTAAGTGTTTCTAGAATCTATAAAACTAATTTAAAATCGCCGACGACTGTCATTGTTCTATGTTGGGTTATTTGTTTGCTCCCCGCGCCCTGCGTAGTCGCCAATAACTCATTTATTAAGTCATTAGCTGCAGAAACCAAACAATAACCACCTGAACAGATAGAAATCAACGCTGCGCCAACTCTTGAAACGCCAAAACTGCACAAAGCGCGCCAGCAAATAACAACAACAGTGCGTAATTGAGGAAAAAAGTGAGCAAGCGCCAGAGCGATTGATGACGCGAACCATAAACAGCCGCGGGCACGCATTATTTCCAAGAGTTAAAAACAATAAAATAAAAATCAAGAAACACTGCACGCTTTAAACTGTTTATAACTCGTACTAATAAAAACAATAATAACACAAATAACAACACAATGCGATGCTGATAATGCGGCGAAAATAAAATAAAAACCATTAAAAGTGTTTGAGTTGGTGTTGACCGACTTGTTTGAACTCTGCATCTCAGCAGACCGAGTCTATTTTCCGCACAACCTAATTTCTCCATGTGGTCCATAATGGTTCAATCATAACCTGAACAAACATTTTTTGAAAAGAATTTTCAACTACTCTTTTTGGTATAAAATAATATAAAATAAAATAAAATAAAATAAAATAAAATAAAATAAAATAAAATAAAATAAAATAAAATAAAATAAAATAAAATAAAATAAAATAAAATAAAATAAAATAAAATAAAATAAAATAAAATAAAATAAAATAAAATAAAACAAAACAAAACAAAACAAAATAAAGTAAAATAAAATCAAATGAAATAAAAAAATAAAATAATAAAATGAAATGAAATAAAATAATATATTTCTTTACGTTTTTGTTACAAAATTGTTGAAAGAAACATAGTTTCGAGTGCGAAAATAATATTTTTTGCTAAACTTAACCTTTAAAAAAATTTACATTTTTATTTAATTTGTTTGCAGATTTTCAAAGTTCAGGCAGTTTTACGTCGTGAAACGTTTTGACTGGTTTTGTTGTCCATTCAGATCCATTAGCGTCTGAAGGGTAAAAGGTTAAGTCGTAGAAATCCATGAACTAACTGATTATTTTAGTTTTTATACAAGTGTTCATATTTCGCGATTTATACGGAAAACCTGCTTAAAACTGGGTTGACTGTGCCCATGGAAGTATGTAACAGTTCTTCGATATTTAAAAATAAACGAGTCCATTCCGACCGCATCTTCTTTTGAGCTTTACAAACTTCTGATCAAAGTGTATGTGTACCACAGCAGTGGCGTACTCAGGGGGAGGAAGTTGGGAGTTCAAACCACCAAATACAAAAATACAAAAATTACTGTTGCAAGATATGGTTTCAAATGAATGAATGAATTGAGCTCAAAAGTTGCATGCAAAACGGCCACTTCCAAAAATTAAATCCTGTGTGCATCACTCTACCACAGCACCTCAGTGTAGGGTATAGCAAAAACAAATCAATGCGCCGCGACTTTCAATACAACTGCACTTGTTGTTGCCGCACAGAAGACCGCAAATCTTAGCGCATGGCAAATGGATTCTCCACTTTGCTTCTCCACTTTGCTATATTTGTACAAAAAACCAAACCAACAAACATTAAATTACTTCTAGTTAAAATCTGATATTTTATAATTATTTTTCACACTTATTTTTTCGTCTTTTTCTGCGCATTAAATCGTCAGCTGTTGCTTTATTGAGTTCCAACTCGAATTTAGTTTTAGAAGAAAATTCCATACAAGGTCACCTGCGACCCAAATGAAAACGAATTTTGTGGCCAATTACGAGGGACAGTCGAGTGGAACGTTGGTGGTTACTAACGAGCAATTGCTACTCCAACTTTTAATCTAAGGCCACACAATTATTTTCATTTAGGGTTCAAAAAGACGCGCTTCCGCAGCCGCACATGATTAAACCAAAAATAACTGCGTCCAAACGTAATTGTGCACTTTTAGACCTTTCAGATCACAATACTTCCGATGCTGTAGTACGGGATATAATTCATTGAAATATTTTAATTTAAATTAAAAATATAATGCAATTAATTAAAATAAAAATATAATTGATTTTTTAATACAAAATATTATAAATTGAAATATTTTAAATTAATAATATAATTCGATAATTAATAATTCAAATTAATTAAATTTTTTAATACTAAATATTACAAGATTTATAAAAAAGAAAGTTTCACAAAATTGTTTAAATACTTAGATAAAAAATTGCATAAAAAAGTATAATGAAATGTAAAGAAGAGTTTCCAACACAAACACTAATTACATTAATTTCTCAATCAAATATAGAAAAAATCCCTCAATGAACTGAAACTCTGTTCTGAAAAGGTTATCTCAAGTTTAGTTAATTGCTGATTCAATGCGGAAATCTGCTCTTTAATTGTGTTCTGTTAATGCAGTCGACTGTGGACCGATTTCAGACAAATGTCGCTGCATTTTCCGCTATTAATTTCAATTATTTTACAATTCTTGTTGAGACCTTATTGTCAAATATTTTAAAATAGTATCGTTTTTCCTCCAGCTAGTTTCCATAACTCATGTAAATATTTCCGCATAAATTTCGAAAGCACCAATAACAATTTGCTCGCAGACAAACGAATCAAATGCCGCGAAGCAGAAAGTCGCACTTAAAAGAAAAGAATTCAAGGTCCTTTCATTGGAATTCTATTTCTCCTCTCACTCCGATGCCACCACTTATGCTGATTTGCAACTATCCAACTGGCCTCGCTCGCCTCAGGGTTCATGCTTAGCACCAAAATTTATCTGCGCATGCCCAGCGCATCCTAATGACTGCAGCAATAGTAACTTTAATTTATAGCCAACCGTTCTTGAAGCACCCCACTGCAGGCAACACTAGCCAGTCAGCCAGGCAGACGATGCAAAGTGCAATGTGCCACTTGGTTTTGTTAACGTGTTGCCAACTGTCAGAGCATTGGGTATACACACTTCACCCAAGACTCCACAATCTGTTAGGCTGTGTAAGGTTTATAGTTTTCAGTTATTTATAAGGTATAACCTTTTTTTCTTAACCGAATATATAATTGATTATAAAACCTTTAGTTTGCTTCCGTTTTCCTCAAAAAGGTGCTAAGGAACTCATAATTCGCCTTTACTTTTTCTTCATCTCCGTAGTTCCGTCAAATAGAGCTGGACGAAGGACGCCATTTAACGAGTAATAGGACAGTCAGATCCATGCTCCGTAATCTCTATTTTGACAAAAACCAACACTTAGACGACCAACACCAACCTATATAAACGCGAGAATTGCGTTGATTCTAGAGAAACATATTTATGTTTTTTCTTAACCTTTTTTTTAGATGAGTGTTAGAGAATTTGTTCCCAAACCTCACCAAAGTCTTAATGATTCTGGAGTTTTACTCTTCAGAGCTGTTGTGCGCATTGATTTTGTTCTAACTAATTTTTCCTTTCAATATTCCAGTCCTTATTTACTATTTCAACAAATCTATTATTACTCATTTTCCCCATTTACTTTTCAGTGCTTCTTCTTTTTTCTTTAGTTATTCATCTTAATATTTATTCTGTTCGGTAATCCCCCCCTTCTTCGAATAGTCCATTCCCAAAGTTTGCCTCATATGTCAGTTATTTCAAACAATCCACCACAACCACTCTCAATTATTCCCTTCCTTTCCTTTCTACTGCACTTCATTCATTTATTTATTTTCACAAATCGAAAAGATTTTTATTTTCTCCTTTTTCAGTTTTCTTTTCATTGCATTTGCCATTTTTAAACATTTTCTTTTTGAACCAACCCTTCAATTATTCTCTTCCTTTCCTTTCTGCTCCACTTCATTCATTTATTCATTTTCGCAAATCGAAAAGATTTTTATTTTCTACTTTTTCAGTTTTCTTCCCATTGCAATTTGCATTTTTAACCATTTTTTCTTTTGATCAAACCCTTCAATTATTCTCTTTCTTTCCTTTCTGGTCCACTTCATTCACTTTTTCATTTTCGCAAATCGAAAAGATTTTTATTTTCTCCTTTCGCAATTTTCTGCTCATCGCCGGTAACTTCTTTTAAAGTTTTAAAGAATAAGAATGAAAAGATTTAATGGTCGAAATTTTAAACCATTATATCTTTTTATTCTCTTCACTCTAGCTCTCTCTAT